>JANUYF010000001.1:277192350-278617350 GCA_026167975.1 Phrynosoma blainvillii
GATATAGGTCTATATGACCCTGGGACAGTTAAATCTTTATCTGTTTTGGGTATCAATATTACTAATGATGGATACCATGATGCCGGAATTTTCTCTCCATTTATTATTCCATTATATAACTCTAACAATTTTGAAACTAATATTTTTTCAAATGTTTTATAATATTCAGGTCCCAAACTGTCCATTCCTGGAGTTTTCCCATTTTTTAAATTTTCTAATTACCTGAATTATCTCCTCCTTTTCTATGGGTTGTTCCAATAATTCTTTATCTTCTTCCTTTATTGTTTGTCCCCAATTTTCTTCTACATACTTTTCTATTTTATATAATGGATTTTTTTCTGCTTGATATAAATCTTTATAAAATTCTTCAAAAAAAATTATTTTTTCTTTCATCAATCTACACATCATCCCAGATGTATTTTGCCTTTAGCAGAAAGGGTTTTTGTTGTTTTTGTTGATGCATAGCATGTAGAATTAATATATGAAATTCATGCAAGTTACTTCAGGGATAGAGAACCACTCATAGGACTGAACACACCTCTCTTAGGAGATTTTTTTTGCCCGATCTGGGCACGGGCTGAGCACTGGCTTAAATGGGTGAAAATGGATCTTCTTGCATGCCTCCCTGCCTGACTCAGCTGCATCACAAACCTGATCCAGTCTCCTAGCATACTTTTCTGGTGAATGGGAAAATATTGTTCTTTGAAAAGTAAGGCAGAGGTCTGGATTGGGTTTGCAATGTGGCTGAGGGCATGGAGGCATGCAGTAAGATCTGTTTTCACCCATTTAAGCCCGTGCCCAGCCTGTGCCCATATCGGTCAAAAAAGATGTGCGATAATCTCCTTAGTATCTCAATCTGACCCTCTTAGCTTCCTCAGCTGATGCCAATATGGTCTACAGACAGTCGGATGTTTTCTTACACTTTAAAGGATTTTTTTTTTACCACCACCCCATTCTAAAAGGCTGAAATGCCTCTGGCACAGCTTAGTTAGTAGCACTAAGAACTCTAAACAAAAATATGCTGGTACTTTCAGTCCCAACTTTTGGTCTTCATCTCACCCCACCCCCACACACCCCATGCAGCCCCTGCAAATTTGCTGAAAATGAATTTGACCCTCAAGCAAAATAAAGGTACCATAGATGGTCAAAAAGACAAACAAATGGGCCCTAAAACAGATCAAATCTAAACTCTTCCTGGAAGCAAAGATGATGACACTGACCACATTGTACTTTGACCACATCATGATAAGATATAACTCATTAAAAAAATACTATAATGCTATAAGAGGGAAGCTATAATAAAAAGAGGAAAACTATATGGCAGGTGGGTAGATTCAATCAGAAAGGCCTTGGGCCTGATCTTGCAGGACCTAAGCAGAGTAGCTGAGATTAAGGAAAGTTGGAAATATCTTATTTACAGGGTCACCATGAGTCTAGGCTGACTCAAGGGCAGATAACAACAACAATAAACATTATTAGATTAGATTAGATCATTATATTTAAATATTCGAGCATGGTTTAATCATATTTGCTCCATCACATTATATGAAAAACTCTCTAGCAAATTCAAAGCATTGGATGGACATGACAAACATGATCAGTTTGTAGAAACTTAGGCCCTAAACAGACGGGCCAAATGAAATGGCTTCTGGCCACTTTGGAGGCATGCCGTTTACATGACACATGCCTCTAAAGCAGCTGGAAACCATGCCAAGCCCATGCTCTGGTCCTTTGGACTGGTGCAAAGAGGAGCTATGATAATCTGGCTCCTGGAAGTACCAGTTGGCCCCACTGAGCATGGTCTGCTTTCAGAGCTGCTTGTGGCTGGAGCAGACTTGGTTGCTGCTTTGTGCCCATCTACTTCACACTAAGGGGCTCTACAGACTTCCCAAAAGAGTCAGCTCCTTGCTGCCCCTGGGAGCACCAGATTGAGGCTGTGGCAAATGCACGCTGCAGCCCTAATCTGGCACTTTGCCATTCTAAAAAGAGCTGGCAAATGCCATTTCTTTTTAGAGCAGCAAAAAGCCACCCTTGCCACTACGGGCCTTTGCAGACTGCCAGAAAGAGTGCAAATTGAGTCCATTTTAAATTGAGGCACTGCCCTGGCTCAGTGCTTGGGAATTATGGGAACTGTAATTTATTGTGGCACCAGAGCTCTCTGACAGAGAAGGCTCAATGTCTTAGAAAAAAATACAATTCCCATGATTCCCTAGCACTGAGCCAGGGCAGTGCCTCAATTTAAAGTGGACTCAATTTGCACTATTTCTGGCAGTCTGCAAAGGCCCTAGATCAGCTTTTTTTGCACTCATTTGGAGCAGTGTGCGTGACTGCTGCACCAAGGAAGCACCCTGACACCGTCCACCATCTGTTTGGGTGGGTGACGTGACAGCAGCATCAGCAGCATCGGGGCAGAGTTGGGGCAGCCAGCGTGTGGTATAGCCCCTAAGTTTATTTTCTTGGACTATTTTAAAGATAATCCTCAAAGTCCAGGATCACCTTCACAACCCAACAGAAATCATTGTATTACATAGGAAACTATCCTATATTGTCAGACCATTGGTCCCTCTACGCAAAACTCAATGGCAACAGTTATTCAGGGTTTCAAATTACATTCATCCCTCCAAATTCACTGGGGTTGGGGGTACAGGACCCCCGTGAATGTGGAAAAACCACAAATAACAAAAACAATATGTTTTTACCTGTGAGAACACCTCTCTAGGAATCTCTAGCTCCTCCAGTTCAACTCTGGGGTCAACATTTGCCAGACATTGGCCATAGAATTATGCTGGAGAAGCTACAAATGCTTAACAGAGTGTTTTCTGTAGGAAATTCTAGGTCCTTCAGTGCGACTTTTGGTTAACCTTGACCATAGAGCTGCACTGGAGGACCTAGATATTCCTAGAGAGAGCATATTAATAAAATCCATGAATAATCAAATCCACAAAAATCAAAGCTGCAAATGTAGAGGGATGAATGCAGATCTTTCAAGTACCCAACTGGAGATAATGGAAATTTAACCTAAGACCTTCTGTGTTTGAGCAATGTTTTATTGGGAAGGGGTAGTTTTTATCCTACCTTAATATCAAGATCATGACAGATAAAAAAAACAAACCAAAAAATATTAGCCCTTTTCTGTGTTCTGTGAAGTATATGGCACACCATTTAGGACAAAAATGAACATTAAGAAGAAATATTACATACCATGAAAAAATATGCCATGCCCTGAAAAAAATGTACATCTGCCAGGAAAGTGTAAACATGAAGTAGTTGCAACCAAGCTGAAAAATGGAGGCAAAGAGGCATTTTCCTCTGTGTAGAACACTAGCCAAGCATGCTGCTCACACTTGAATATTTGTTTTTATCATGTAATTGGAAGGTTGATGGAAAGCTGTCTTGTCATGTTGTATAACAAAAACAATATATTTTCCTGCATCATTTTATCTGTCCTGGGAAGCTTATCACAAACCCATTCTTTCAAGGTAACAATCTTCAAAGCGATGATTTCCAATGGGATTTTATTAATGCTTTTGTTCTTGCTGCTTTGTATCATGTAAGCTGTTATATTCAATTTGCAAGGAAAATATTCAGGTATAAAACTAAATAATCTGTATCCCTTTGGAATAAAAAGTCACTTTGACAAAATATTTTAACATAGGAAATTGTTCCTTGAGAGATGTTTGCTCTGATGAAATTGACAGAAAACTACATTTCCATTATAATTACAGCTGACTAGCATTGCTAAGTTTTGATAACTTAAAGGTATTCTCAAATCTGACAGCTCTTCCATAGTGAATTATGCATCCATGGCTCTTAAATAGTTCTTCTGGCATGAGACAGTTGAGATGAAGTTGTCTTTCTAAAGTAATTGCTCCATGGAGCATCCATTATACCTTCAGAAAAAAATGTATTACTTGACTTCTACAAATTATAGACTACCCTATAATGGGTATTTTTGACAGCTATTAGCTTTTTTTCCTCTTTAAGAAAAATTTGAACAGTGAAATGAGTATTGATATCAGTCTGCTGTGTCTTGCATGTTAATTTCAACTTCTGTGTGTTCCTTTAAAAGCACAAGGTAATTGCTAATTACAATAATATTTATGTAATTGCACTCATCCTGAAAATGACAGTATTGGAAAAGCAATTTTTTCTCTTGCAAGATAAGAGTTTCCTAATATTTCCAGGGTGTAGTTTGAGGTGTGTGTGTGCAAATTCTGTAGGCTTTTGCTTTCTTTTATAAATAGATTTTCTGCTCTTTGATTTTAAAAATATTTTTGAGTTACAGTGCTATGGTGCAAAACTGTAATTTCAGTGATCAGCTGATACACTATTTTGTTGTTAACTGGTGTCAAGTTAGCAACAACTTATTGCAATCCTATGAAAGAGAGAACTTCAAGATACCCTGTCATCTACAGCTCTGCTCAGGTCTTGCAAACACAGGATTGTGGCTTTTTGAGTAAATAAATTCTTCCTCTTGTCCAACTGCCTTCTGCTTTACCAAGCATTATTGCTTTTTATAATGTATCATGACATCTCATGGTATGGCCAAATCATAACAGCCTCAGATAAGACATTTGAGCTTCCGGGGAGAATTCAGGCTAGATTTGTTCTCAGACCTATTTATTTGTCTTTTTGGCAGCCCATGGTATATGTAGAACTTTCCTAGTGCATTACATTTCAAATGAATTGAAACAGCTTTCACAGCCATACATAAACACTGGAAATGTTTTGGCACAGATGATTCTGACCTTGGTATTTAATGATATGTTTTTACCCTCGAGGATATTATCTAGTCTAGTTTCTTCATGGCTGCCTTTCCAAGTCTTGAGTCTTCTTCTCAAATCTTGACTACAGTTTCCATTTGGTTGCTGATCAAGGTACAGGAAATCTAATGTCTCCATAACCCATTTTAAAGTTCTGTAAACTTTTAAACTTCTTAATGTGCAACAGTAACCCTGATTGTTCATTTTCTTCATTGATTTTCCTTAAAAAAAATCCAAGTAGAAAGGTATCATCTGTATGTCTTAAATTGCTGATGTTCCATCCTCCAATTTTCATGCCTATTTTATGCTAGTCTAAGCTATCTTTTTGTATGATGTGTTCTGGATCTGAATAGATAGGGGCCACTGACACACTATAAAATTAATGCAGTTTGACACCACTTTACCTGTCATGGCTCCACCCTATGAAATACTGGAATTTGTAGTTTCCTGTGACATCAGAGCTCTTTGACAGAGAAGGTGAAATATCTTACAAAATACAAATCTCAGAATTCCACAGCCTTTATCCATAGCAATTAAAGCAAGGTCCAACTGCATTTATTCTACAGTGTAGTAGCATCCAGAGTGTTAAAATTCAGCCTTTTCTAACCCCCTTGCCAGTTAGAAATCATTCTGTTTCTCCATATCCTGTCCTGATTGTGGTCTCTTGTCCTGAATATAAGTTATCTGTATGAGAACCATCAAATGTTATGGTATACATATTTCTTTTAGATAGATCCATAGTTTTCATGAACTGCACAATCAAAGGCTTTGCTATAATGTCTAAAACAGGCTGATCTTAATCTAAAATTCTTTGGTGCACACCATTATCAATATATGTTTGGAATATGATCCCTAATGTGTCTTCTTTTTCTAAATCTAAAGCATCTTCCTTTTCTGCACTATATCTGTTTTTTTTTTTAAGAGCAAAGGTAAATTCTTATTCTGATATTCCTTGGAATGAAAGAAAAACTCATTGAGGATGGGGGCAAAACATTGCAGCTGGTGTGGGAAACTACCAGAAAACATAAATGTTTTTGGATATATCTCTATCTCTATCAATCTATTTATCTATCTATCTAGAAATAAACCCAACACTGTGTACTATGGCAACACAAACTGCAGCCTCCTGAGACATTTGATCAACTGGGGGAGCCCACAGTTTAGGATTCAGATCAATAATCTGATGTCAATAATCTTTCTTTTTGATTGAATCAACACCATTCAACTAGTTAGTGCTTCAACCATTATTCCTATACTAAACAATTATTTCCCCTATTAAAAAAACATATCTGACAAAAACAATATTTCCAATCACTGCATCCCCCACTTGGAGATAGTGGCAGGATCGAAGTGAACAATTAAGAAAATAGTGTAGTGGAAGTATGTTCTCTATTTTATTATTTTATTTTATTCATATCCTACCTCTCTTGGCATAAGATCTAAGGTGGATACTCAAGCTACTGCTGTGAATAGAACTGGAGCAGTAAGCGTTGCTGTGAATTTTTAAAAATAGTTGGAACAGATTTGTTTGTATCATAAATCAATGCATAGATACACACATAGCACAGGTCATATAATCACTACAGTTTTAGAACAAGATCCAATGGCGTTGCTTCACTAAGGGAAGCAATCCCACTACTGGAACTGGAGGGAGGCAGCCCCCTTAGCATCCTCATGATCTACTCTGGATGGCTGAGCTGATTTTCAGTTGGAGCAGAGGATAGTGTGAGGGAGGAGAGAAGAGAAAGTCCTGTCACACTGTGAAGTCGTAGGCTTTCATGGCCGGCATCCATCATTTTTTGTGGGTTTTTTGGGCTGTGTGGCCATGTTCTAGAAAGGTTTCTTTCTGACATTTCACCAGCATCTGTGGCTGGCATCTTCAGAGGAATGGTGCTGGCAAAACATTAGAAAGAAACTCTTCTAGAACATGGCCCACACAGCCTGAAAAACCCACAAAAAACTCCTATCACACTATTAGAAGGGCAGTAATACATTGTTCAATCCTCACCATAGGAAGCCAGCTTATAAATTTGGACCACTGAGTTATTAAAAATTCTTGGGCCTTTATCCAATTGCTAGTGTCAGTTAGAGAGAATCCATGAAATTGATAAGGTTTACATAAATGTCAATGTATCCTTCATTAATTTAGTTAATGGCTCCATGGTAGTTGTGATCAGCAAATGGATCTAGGCCTTAATTGTTGTGTTCTCTAAAATACTACCATAGGACAATTCAAGGTTTCCAAGGACAATAATCTTCAGAGATGTTTCGGGACAAAATTGCCATAGTTAAATGGATTTAAATTTGCAGTATAGGCATGTCCTTAAGAATAAAGCTGAACCATCAATTTGGCATAATGAAAACCTATGTTTATACCAAATGTTCTACTTCCGTTGTGAAAATGAAACTGGCTCATGCCTTTTGAATATAAAGCTGAAGCCACACAGATGTTTTCCTTTTAGATCTCAAGCATAGCAGGAAGTAGATATATATAATTCCAATGTGTTTTAGGAGCTATGCAGACGGGCGGCTCTGGGCCACCCCTGCTAGCAGCGGATCAGGGCCGTGGCAACCCCACGCCATGGCCCTGATCCTTCCTTTTGTCATCCCTAAAAGAGCAGCAAAATGCCACTCCTTTTAGGGGCGGCAAAAGGCCATCCTAAGAGCTGGCGCCACAGCTCTTCTGCACCCTTTTGGTGCAGTGTGTGTCTACATGCTGCGTCAGGACAGCATCAGGGTGGGGTTGGGGTGGCTGGCGTGTGGCTGCCCTACCCAACTCCACCCCCACGCCAGCCCTTTAGGCCAGTCTGCAGTGCCCCTTAGTATTCTTAACTGTTTTAATATTTACTTTTTAAGCACTTTTATCTTTTTAAATTGCATTTTATTATTTTAATGAGTGGTGTGTATAGATAGCAGTATAGATACTCAAATTAAGGAAAGAACATACAGCCTTTCTTTTCTTTTAAAAATAATATTTTAAAAAGATATCTATATGGTGGCACATCTATACACAGAGCAAACCACATTTTAAATTTCTCTTATATTTTCACCTGAAATTTCTTGGTAAGGCAACCAAAACATTTCAATATCTAGAATATATAGTAGCACTATAATTATTATATAATATATCAAAAAGACCCTCTAGAGATAGCATCACCAGAGATTATAGGCTGTTTTGGAAAGCCATTAAGTTTCCAAAGAGTTCAGCCATAATTTCACCTAATGTCCTCTCTAGAGCTTCCCATCATTATCTCATGTTATATAGTAATGATAATTCAGAGGTTTCAGGCGCCTCTGGAAACAACCCATATAATATGTGTGCATTGTTCTCTAAGATGAATGGTCATTTTCTCTGAGGATGTTCTTTGAAAATAGTTGGTGACCTATTGACAATATTTTCTCCTTCACTTCATGCCTTGTTTCTTTTATTACCTGTTTTGCAGACATTTATTTTTTTCCCTTTCCTTGATTTATTCTGTTACTGCCAGAACCTTTCAAAAAGGCATTTTCCAAGTTACAGTCTTCTTAGATGTTCTATGGTAAAGACCATTTTCAAACTGTGAAAATATACTTTGTTTTAAAAAAAAAGTACTGAAATACTGCTGTGTGTTCATCGAGAAAGATATCCTACCAGTCCAGTATTGCACTAGATACACAAATAGTTATAGCCATTGACTGCAAAGTAACTTCTTTGGACTATTGCACCCAAATCTTCCAGATCCAGCCACTAGAAATGTAGTCTCATAAACATAAATTTTACAAGTTCTGGATATCATGTAGTGTGCATTTTGATTTATAAGCTACTGCTACAGGATCAACTTGGGTGTAGAATCATAGAATCATAGAATCGGAAGAGACACGACAGCCATCCAGTCCAACCCCCTGCCATGCAGGAACTCCCTATTAAAGCACCCCCAACATATGGCCATCCAGCCTCTGCTTAAAGACCTCCAAGGAAGGAGACTCCACCACACTCTGAGGGAGTGTGTTCCACTGTTGAACAGCCCTTACTGTCAGGAAGTTCCTCCTAATGTTGAGGTGGAATCTCTTTTCCTGCAGCTTGCATTCATTGTTTCGGGTCCTAGTCTCTGGAGCAGCAGAAAACAAGCTTGTTCCCTCCTCAATATGACATCCCTTTAAATATTTAAACAAGGCTATCATATCACCTCTTAACCTTCTCTTCTCCAGGCTAAACATCCACAGCTCCCTAAGTCGTTCCTCATAGGGCATGGTTTCCAGACCCTTCACCATTTTAGTTGCCCTCCTTTGGACACGCTCCAGTTTCTCCACATCCTTTTTGAATTGTGGTGCCCAGAAGTGGACACAGTATTCCAGGTGAGACCTGACCAAAGCAGAATAGAGTGGCACTATTATTTCTCTTGATCTAGACACTATACTTCTATTGATGCAGCCTAAAATTGCATTGGCCTTTTTAGCTGCTGCATCACACTGTTGAGTCGTGTTCAACTTGTGCTCCACTAGGACTCCTAGATCCCTTTCACACATAGTCTCATTCAGCCAGGTGTCCCCCATCGTATATCTGTGCTTTTCATTTTTCCGCCCTAAGCGCAATACCTTACATTTCTCCATGTTGAATTTCATTTTGTTAGCTTTGGCCCAGCTTTCTAGTCTGTTCAAGTCATTTTGAATTTTGATCCTGTCTTCTGGGGTATTAGCTACTCCTCCTAATTTGGTGTCATCTGCAAATTTGATAACTATGCCCCCAATACTGTCATCAAAGTCATTGATAAAGATGTTAAATAGCACTGGGCCCAGGACAGAGCCCTGTGGCACCCCACTGGTCACTTCTTTCCAGGTTGAAAAGGAGCCATTGTTGAGCACCCTTTGGGTTCGGCCAGTCAACCAATTACAAATCCATGTAACAGTTACTTTGTCTAGCCCACATTTTACCAGCTTGTTTGCAAGAATGTCATGGGGAACCTTGTCAAAGGCCTTACTGAAATCAAGATATACTATTTCTACAGCATTCCCTTCATCTGCTGAGCTAGTAATTTTATCAAAAAAAGAGACCAGATTTGTCTAGCATGACTTGTTTCTCTGAAACCCATGCTGACTTTTTGTGATCATGGAATTACCTTCTAGGTGTTTACAGACTCTCTGTTTAATGATCTGCTCTAGAATCTTTCCTGGTATTGATGCCAGATTAACTGGACAATAATTGTTGGGATCCTCTTTTTTCCCTTTTTGAAGATAGGGGCAACGTTTGCTCTCCTCCAGTCTGCTGGGACTTCTCCTGTTCTCCAGGAGTTCTCAAAGATTATTGCCAATTGTTCCAATATTACATTTGCCAGTTCTTTTAGTACCCTTGGATGTAATTCATCTGGTCCTGGAGACTTATATTCATTTGGATTAACCAAGTATTCCTGTACGATCTCTACTTATTCTGTGCTGAAATTCTCCTATTCTGTCCTCTGCTCCATTATCCTCAGGTTGAGCACCCTTTGCCTTTTCTGAGAAGACTGAAGCAAAGAAGGTGTTGAGTAATTCTGCCTTTTCTCTGTCCCCTGTTAAATTTTTGCCACCTTCCCCACACAGTGGCCTATCATTTCCTTCTTCTTCCTTTTGCTGCGGACATACCCCAAAAAGCCCTTTTTATTGTTCTTAACCTCTCTAGCAAGCCTGAGTTCATTCTGCGCTTTAGCTTTTCTGACTTTAACCCTACACATGCTAGCTATTTATTTGAATTCCTCTTTGGTGATTTCCCCATTTTTCCATTTCTTATACATGTTCCGTTTAAAACTGAGTTCAGTTGAAAGTTCCTTAGTCATCCATCCTGGTTTCTTGAGGCACCTCCCATTTTTCTTCCTCAGTGGAACTGTTTGAAATTGTGCTTTCAGTATCTCCCTTTTGAGAAACTCCCATCCATCTTGAACTCTCCTCTCTTTTAGTATTCCTGACCATGGGATCACCTCCAGTATTTCTCTAAGTTTACTAAAATCAGCTTTCCTAAAGTCTAAAATGCAAGTCTGACTATGTCTGGCTTCTCCTTTCCACTGTATAATAAATTCCAGGAGAACATGATCACTCCCACCTAAGGAACCAACCACTTGCACCCCATTAGCCAGGTCTTCCCTGTTAGTTAGGATCAGATCCAAAATAGCTGACTCACTCGTTGCCTCTTCCACCTTTTGGACAATGAAATTGTCTTCAAGGCAAGTGAGGAATTTGCTAGACCTTGAGGATTTTGCTGAGTTTGACTTCCAGCAAATATCAGGATAGTTGAAGTCACCCATCATTACTATATTTCTTCTTTCTGAGTGTGTGGTCATCTGTTCTAGAAAGACATCATCCAATTCCTCTGCCTGAGTAGGGGGTCTGTAGTAGACTTCCACAATAACATCCCTGTTGTTTCCTTCCCCTTTAATTTTTATCCAGATGCTCTCCACTTGGCTTCCAGGATTGATGTCCTGGATTTCTTCACTGGTGTAAATATCCCTGACATATAATGATATTCCTCCTCCTTTCCTGTTTGGCCTGTTTCTCTTGAAAAGGTTTTACCCCTGTATTTCTATAGTCCAATCATGAGACTCATCCCACCAGGTTTCAGTGATGCCTATTATATCATATTTGTTTTGTTGTGCTAGGAGTTCAAGTTCATCAAGTTCATCTGTGCATTAGTGTAGAGAAAGCTAAGACCATATGTCCCCTTTACTTGCTGCCTGTACATGTTTTTTTGCCTCCCACTGTTGGGTCCTTGCACTGTTTGACTTGTTCCCTCTATGTCAGTTTGACTGTTTATTCCAGTCCTTTTGTCTTCCAGAACAGTGTCTCCCTTCCCCAAATAACTCAGTTTAAAGCCCTCCTGATCAAATTCTTGAGACTGTTGGCAAAAACGTTTCTTCCAACTGATGTGAGATGCAGCCCATCCCTTGCCAGAAGTCCACCCTCATGGAACCGCAGCCCATGATCTGAGAATCGAAATCGTTCTCAGCGACACCATCTGTGGAGCCAGTTGTTGACATCTGCTATTTTCCTCTCTCATCCTGGACCATGCCTTTCAACTGGCAGAAGAGATGAGATGTTTCTTTCAGCTTCTTACCCAGAGCCTTGTAATTCCTTGTGATGGTCTGAAGACTGTGTTTTGCTGTGTCATTTGTTCCCACATGGACCAAAAGGAAGGGGTATTGGTCAGTAGGCTTGACCAATCTTGTCAGCCTCTCTATCACATCTCGGATCTTTGCCCCAGGGAGACAATACACCTCCCGAGACATCTTGTCAGGGCCACAAATCAATGCTTCTGTACCCCTCAGCAAGGAGTCCCCCACCACGACCACACACCTCCTCCGAGGCTTAACAGCAACTGTTCCCTGTGGTGAAACTCCCAGGGTTCCCTGAGGTCTGTCCATGCTGCTCTTCCTTGTTTTCCTTGATAAGGGAAAGAGCTTCAAATCAATTCTGTAGGTGTAAGCTCCCAAAACGATCCCTGGTCTCCCTATTTCTGTGCTTGACATTCCTCCAGTTGTCTACTTCTCGTGTATGTGAAGCAACCTTCTCTTCCCCAGCAACTTCCTCTGTGTGGTCCCTGTCCAAGACAGTTCGTTCTGTTCTGTCCAAGAAAACCTCCTGCTCCCTAATATGCTGAAGTGTAGCTACCTGTGCCTCCAGCTGCTGTACTTTCTCTTCCAAAAGGTCTACCAACTTGCACTTGGGGCATGTGAAGTTCCCCACCTCTGTAGGCAAGAAGACAAACATCCCACAAGTGTTGCAGGTAACGGCAGCAGTTCCCTCAGTATTCATACTGAGAAATCTTAATTAGACCCTTAAACAGGACTATGGCCTTCCTCCTCAAAGAAAATTCCTCACTAAACACCAGTGTCAAAGGCTCCTGATGACCTTAACTTTTCACCAATCTCTGCTGGTGATTAAAAAAAAATAGGAACTTGACTAGAAGAGTCTAGAAGGCTCTGAGAGGAGTTGTATAAAGCTAGACTGCTACCTCCACTCCCTTGTGACTCACAATTGTGATTCACAGAAGCTCCATCCCCTCAGAAACACCACACTCTCCCCAAGAGTTTTTAATAGTTCAAAACTCACCCCCTTAGAATGGTTGCCCAGGAACTGCTCTTCTCCTCCTCCTCATTCTCTCTAGCAGGAACTTGCCTAGAAGAGTCTAGAAAGCTCTGAGAGGAGTTGTATAAAGCTAGACTGCTACCTCCACTCCCTAGTGACTCACAAGTGTGACTCACAGAAGCTCCACCCCCTCAGAAACAACACACTCTCTCCAAGAGTTTTTAAAAGTTCAATACTCACCCCCTTAGAATGGTTGCCCAGGAACTGCTCACTTCCTCCTCCTCTCTAGCAGGAACTTGCCTAGAAGAGTCTAGAAGGCTCTGAGAGGAGTTGTGTATGATGCCCATGTGAAAAAATTGGAAGCAAGAACTTCAGATTTCAGAGAAACCTGTGGCTTTTTTGAACCATACTTCCAGTGACAAACTAAGGGCCCATATATAAAAACAGTGATGTACGAGGAAGTTACTGGAGGAAGTTGAGAGAAGGAAATAAAATATCCCGATGGGACACCATTGCCAAAACCCATGACATCTCTCTCCTTCCTTTTCTTTTCACCACCAAGCCATGTTTCAAACATTTTTTCTATTGGTCAAAACAGATGGCCTGTTGCTGCCATGATTCCAAGCTGGCTGCTGCCAGGAGCTGAATTATCCCAGATCCTTTTTAATCTGGTCCAAAGGACTGGATCACGGTGCCAGAGTGGCTTCCGGATGCTTTGGGAGCATGTGACATCTGAACATCATGCCCCCAAAGTGCCTGTAAGCTGCTTTATTTGGCCCATGCATTTTGGGGCTAAACATGAATACTCTGGGATTTATTCAAATAAGTAGTAGTACAAGGATATTTCAAACAAATAAAGAAAAGATAGAAATATTTTTTAAAATGCAGTTCCCAACCACCATGGCCTCTTTCACACTGCAGAATTATAGCACTATGATTCCCCTTTAACTGGCAAAACCCTATGGAATTCTGGAGTTTGTGTTTTGGAAAAGAACTACAACCCTCTGGTTTATAATTGTAAGTATCCCTCCCTAAAAGTTAAAACCCAAGATTACTTAGGATGGAGCCATGGTAAGTTAAGGTGGAATCACAGGGCTATAATTATGTAGAATGAATGGCACCCATGTCTTTGCAACAACTATCTTTGGTACAATAACCCCATGTCATATTATCCTGAGGTAAATGTCTATGAACTATGCAATCATGAACCTGATCCTTTATCATTCTGTTTGAATACATTTGGCATCAGCCAGACACGTACAGCTATTAAGTTGCTTAAAGATAATTGAAATCAACAGGTGTGTTTTTATGTTTGTGGCCAAAGTCACAGAAATGTGCAGTACATAAAAGTGGACTCCAGAAAAGAATGATCATTGTCACATTTGTAAATATGCAATTCTTTACAAAAGGGATACATGCATTCTGGCATACCTGGTCACAGAAAAAACTCAAAGAGAAACTTGAAAACTCAGAAAGAGGGAAAACTAACCACATTATTAAAATGAATGACTCAATTTAATCTTTCTTATGCTTTGTCAAATTTATAAAATATCATATTTCTCTTCAGATAAAGTTACATACTGTGTAGCTCAAAGATAATCCCTATGGTCTTAGCATATGTTAGTTAATTGTCTCAGAAGGAAATACCATAAATACCATGCTGTCAATACCCATGGGCATTTGCTCATCTGTCACTGTGGGAACACCAGACTGGCTGAGGTGCTCTAAGACATTTCTTAAGCTACGTAAATCACAGCCATTTCTCCTTACCACTTCCCAAATGGTCAATTAGGTAGGAACATGTGTTAATAGAAATCTCCTTCTTTGCCTCTAAGGTATGGACTCATAAAAATGATGTGACTATGATAAATTCTATGTGCAACTGTTATGTGCATCAACCTAAGACATAAATTGTCATCTTATAGAATGATCCTAAACACATCCAGTTTGACATACATTGAACTGATTGCAATGGGAATCATATCTGAATGCCATACCTGTGCATATATATATATATATATATATATATATATATATACATGGAATACATACTAAGTTAATTTTTTTAAAATTATTTTTATTGGGGTTTTTTACATTTACATATATACCAATGAATTACAAAACTCATATAGTTCTCGGAGCAAGGACTGCAACATAATCTTGACATAACTAAGATCTCTTCTGTTTTACATTTCTGAAAAGAAAGTCCACACGTTAATATATCATATTTAGAGCTTCAAATACAACCATGTATTATTATTTCCACATATTCCAAACAATAATTAAATATTCTAATGATCTATTTTAACATATAGACACTGCATGAAAGCTGCCATGGGGCAATTCACACTCTAGATAATATTTAATTATGCTTTAATGTGAGTGAATGCAGAAAACCTCAGAAGATTTTACCGCCTCTGAAGAAAACAGTCTTTCTATAAGCTCAAATATGTTATCCACTTCCTAGTTACAATTAACACTTAATAATCATAGTAGGCGAATACTAACAACAGTATCCATATTATTCATTAAAGAGATATACCATATTTTTCGGCATATAAGACGCACTTTTTCTTCCCCAAAACGAGGGTGGGGAAGTTGCTGCGCCTAATAAAGCGAATATACAAGCTGAGGGCAAACTGCCGAGGCCTAGGCTAAAAGTAGGCCTCATTTCAACCTCAGCCTTGGTGCTCCAGTGGGCTCCTCCCATCCCAGGAAGAGCCCATTGGAGCAGCCAGGACAGGGGTGGAAAGAGTCCTCTTTTCCTGGCTAGTTGAATGTGCTCCTCCTCTTTCCACCCCCATCCTGGGTGCTTCAATGGACTCTTCCTGGGGTCAGAGGACATCCTCCCATCCCAGGAAGAGTCCATTTGAGCACCCAGGACGGGGGTGGAAAGAGTCCCCCCCTTGAAGAAATCTGCCAGGAAAACCCTCATGGTAGGATCCAAATGATCCAGAAATTACTCCAAGGCACTGGATTAGTACCCTGGCCAAGTTACACTGTCTCAGCCTCAGAGGGTGGAAATGGCAAACTCCCTCCTCTGAAGAAATCTGCCAGGAAAACCTCATGGTAGGATCCAAATGATCCAGAAATTACTCCAAGGCACTGGATTAGTACCCTGGCCAAGTTACACTGTCTCAGCCTCAGAGGGTGGAAATGGCAAACTCCCTCCTCTGAAGAAATCTGCCAAGAAAACCCTCATGGTAGGGTCAAATAAGCCAGAAATTATTCCAAGGCACTGGATTATTACCCTGGCCAAGTTACACTGTCTCAGCCTCAGAGGGTGGAAATGGCAAACTCACTCCTCTGAAGAAATCTGCCAAGAAAACCCTCATGGTAGTGTCAAAATGATCCAGAAATTACTCCAAGGCACTGGATTACTCTGGCCAAATCACACTCTCTCAGCCTCAGAGGATGGAAATGGCAACCCCCCCCCCCTTGAAGAAATCTGCCAAGAAAACCCTCATGGTAGGGTCAAAACAAGCCATAAATTACTCCATAAGCCAATGGCCTAAAAACTCCAAAGGTACCAGTCCATCTGATCTTGGAAGCTAAGCAGGGTCAGCCCTGGATAGTCCTTGGATGAGAGACTGCCAAAGAATCCCAGGTGCTGCAGGCTGTATTTCAGAGGAAGGAACTGGCAAAACCACTTCTCGAGTCTTCCTTGCCTAAGAAATCCCTAAGAAATTCATGGAGTCACCATAAGGCGACAGGAGACATGCAAGAAAGTTGGGCAGGGAATTTGTGCAATACCTGGCCCTGCTGCTGGCTTAAACTTACATTTACAACTTAAAATTGTTCTTAAACTGCTGTTAACTTTATACAGTTGATATAAAATATTTTACTACAGTATTTGGTTAAGAATCTTTTTTTTTTCTAGATTTTCCTCCTTTAAAATTGGGTGCGTCTTATATGCCGGAGCATCTTATATGCCGAAAAATACGGCACATTAATTATACTTAATTAATTTTTATCCCTGAAGAGACGGATTTACATATTGCCAATTTTTTTTTTTTTTTTTTTAGTTACACTGATCAATTGTGAGAAGAAAAAAAGAAGAAAAAAAACCCATTACTTTAGGACTATTTCTTTCCTTTATAAATCTTTTCCCATTTCTTTTTATACTCTTGGTCTGATCTTTCTGTTAAATACATTGATAGAGAGTCCATTATAGCAAAATCCTTAACTTTTATTTTCCACATATTTAACGTTGGTATGGTTTCTAATTTCCAAAATTTAGCGAAGGTCATCCTAGCAGCTGTAATCATATATAGAATAACACTTTTATTGTCCTGGCTTATTTTACTATCAATTGTGTCCAAGATGTTTAATAAAAATAATTCCGGTTTCAAAGGTATTTTGAGCTGCATAGATTCCTCCATCTCCTTTTGTATTATTTTCCAAAATTCAGAAGCTTTTTCACATGCCCACCACATGTGGAATAGTGACCCCACTTCTTTTTTACATTTCCAGCAAATATTATTTCTAATAATACTCATTTTTTTCATTCTTACAGGGGTGAAATACCACCTGTATAGTATTTTAAAATAATTTTCCTTTAATGTATTACATTTTGAAAATTTGCTGGAGTCCTTCCATGATTTTTCCCAAGCATGCAACGGAATTTGATTACCTATATCCTTTATAGATTAAAATCAAGAGAGCAATTGTTACAAGAAGGTATTGAAATGAATTGGCTTAAATATCTACAAATCAGACAAGACTACAGGAATGACAAAGAAACTTATGATATTGACACGGGTAACCCAAGCTTTGAAAAAATTCTAAGGGAAAAAGATCAACATGGAATTAGAAAATTATATAATTTGTTATTAGAACTTGAATATGAAAATGATCTGGTTAAAAACAGCATGATCAGATGGATGCAGGATACTAAGTTAATTTTGTATCAATGAAAGACTAAAAATTAATTGAGAATAAATAACCAATATGAATTTCTCACTTATACTGCAAGATATGTTTGTATACAAATAAATAAAATACGAAAGTATGGTGTCTGCTTCAGGCAGAAGGATGTTAAATTCACCCCAGCCCATTAATTCTACTACTTCTAGGGATGTAATTCTTCCCTGTTTTTTTTCTTTTTCTTTTTTGAAGGAAGCAACAAGTAATTTTACCAATATTCTTCCCTCTGTGAGAAACTCTTTAAAAACCATCCAGTTTTAAAAGCCTATTTTCAATTTGGGATTTCTTCTCTGCAAAATGTGCATGTGGTTGGTTTGCACAGAAAACAGTAATATTATTTTTTTTGCACAGGAAAAAGCAATTTTCTGTGCAGAAAATGTTATTTTGTGTACAAATCAGTCATGTTCAAATTTTCTCCACTTGTACAGCATTTTCTTTTCCAGAAGCCAATTCTTCTACACACAAAATAAGATGGCTGAACAGAAAATAATATTTCTGTACAGAAAATATTGCTTCCTGATCAAAAAATGCTATTTTCTATGCAAACAACCATATGCAGAGTTTACAAGGAAGTCCCAAACTGGGAAGTTTCTCACCAGTCTAGAATTCTTCACATCAAATTTTTGGTCACCAAAAAGAAAAAACGAAAAAAAAAAAGATATGTGTACAATTTTTAAAGTATTTTTGAAAGCTTGATCCTTATCACTTTCACCAAAAAATTTTAAAAAATTAAAAAATGAGGTCTCGCGTAAGCACTGTCTTTTATTTCTTGTTATTTTCTACAGGTCGGTGTCTTCTTTTCTCAGTTGAGATCAGAGAGCCTCCTCAGTGACTATCCTCTGTAATACTCATATTGAATCTGTCCAGAGCTAGAAGGTTACCTGCTCCAGGGATGATTTCAAAAGAGGATATTTTTTTAAAGGATACTTTTAGCTGCATTTGCTACTTAGCCTTCTGAAGGAATGTTGTTGTGTATGTGTGAGTGTGCTTCCACTTCCATGCTGTTGCTGCTGCTGTATACCACTTCCCTCAGAAAATTATGCTGTATCACATGGACCAAATTTGAAATAATAATAATAATAGTAATAATAATAATAATAATTTATTTATATCCCACTCTTAGCCACGGCTATCCAGGTGGCTTACAATTTAAAATATAATCCCATACAAATAAAAATATAATAAACATATCACACACCCCTTAAAAATATATTAAATCAATAACACATTAAAATTTGACTTTAAAACACCAAACAAGTTGATGCAGTAAAACATAGGCACTCTGAGTATACAAGAAATGATCTGATGGAGTGTCTGATAAGATATCTGATGATATATCTGATGGTATAACTGATGGTATACCTGATGGCGGGGGGAGATTATAAGAATGTCATTCTGGGAATGCCTGCTGGAAGAGATCCATTTTGATGGCTTCTTTAAAAGCCATCTAAGTTGGTTATCTTACGGATCTCCTCAGGCAGAGCATTCCACAATCTAGGAGCGGTGGCGGAAAAAGTCCTCTGGGAGGTTGCCGCCAACCTAGTTCTTATTGGTTGGAGCAGCTTCCTCCCAGAGGACCTGAGGGCACGGGGCAGATTATATGGAGACAGTTGATTCCTTAGGTAAGATGGGCCCAGGTCATGTAGGGCTTTAAAGGTTAATACCAACACCTTATACTGTGTCCGGAAACTAACTGGCAGCCAGTGCAGAGATTATAGAACCGGAGAAATGTGATCAATTCTTGGTGTTCCAGTGATCAACCTGGCTGCCATATTTTGTATTAGTTGCAGTTTCCGAGTTAGGTGTACGGGTAGCCCCATGTAGAGTGCATTACAGAAGTCAAGTCATGAGTTTACCAGGGTATGTACTACAGCTTCTAGTTCCCTTACTTCCAGGAAAGGGCACAGCTGGCGTATCAGCCAAAGCTGATAACAGGCGCTCCTGACTGTCACATTCACCTGATTTATCATGTTAAGCGCTGGATGTAAGAGCACCCCCAGACTGTGGACATAGTCCTTGGTGGAGAGTGTGACCCCATCCAAGACTGGCGGTCACAACCCAATCTCTGGATTCAATTTGAGTTGGTTTTTCCTTCAAGGCATTGATTGAGGGGAGAACCGCCATGTGCCGTCATAGCAGTAGATCGAGACATGGAGCAGAATATTTGAGTGTCATCCGCATATTGATAGCATCCTGCTCCATGTCTCCTGATGATCTCTCCCAGTGGCTTCATATAAATGATGATGTGGGGGGGGGGGGGAGTTAGAATGGTTGCATGTATGTATGTGTATTTTACCTTTAAACTAATGAATAATGAAAGTTATCTGGATTGTTTTGCAAAACGCACACACATATATATTATAAACCATAAATGATAACTCAAGATATGGTATAAGAGAACAAAGATAGAATCAACAGCAGAAGAACCATGCTTGTCATCTGTATATGTGAGTAAGATCTGGAGATCTTAGCAGACTGCCAGCTAAACTTCAGTCAATAATATGATGCAGTAGCAAAAATGTTAATGCAACTCTAGACTGCATTAATATAAGTATCATATAGGCAGGTTATAGTATCATTTGATTCTGCTTTCATCTGCTTTGGTCAGACTTCAGCTGGACACTGACAAATTTTCATCAATATACCATAATAACCTCCAGGTGATGGTTACTTTACGATACCCCCTCATAATGATCTCAACCCAACCAACCTCCAAGCACTGTGATTAAAATTTTTCACTAACACTCTTGGCCCAGAATGGATGCCAGAGCTGCTACTGTGCTGAGATCAGCTCCCTTTCCCAATATCATATTTAGTAAATTGTGTATTTGGAAGAATACTATATCTCCCCCTTTCTCCCCCTTTCTGATCTGATTGGTTTTAATCACATGGATCAGGTCATCATAGTCCAGATTTTAACTGGGCTGAACTGCCTTGCTTTGGACCCAATCCAAACTGGTCTGAATCAGCCCAATTTACTTTGAAATCCTAGATTTGCCTAATGGGGTTGCATAGTGCTTAATATTTATTTTTGTATGCCTCCCCCAATGTACACTTTCATTAAAAAGCAAACTGTGGGCCTGAATAGGCTGCCAGAAATAATCTATCTTGAGACCACTTTAACTGTCCTGGCTCAATGCTAGGAAATTATGGGAATTGTCATTTTTCTGAGACATCGAGCCTTCTCTGTCAGAGAGCTCTGGTGCCATAATAAACCATAGTTCCCATGATTCCCTAGCACAGAGCCAGGGCAGTTAAAGTGGTCTCAAGATGGATTATTTTTGGCAGTCTGTTCAGCCCTTTCTTCACTAAATTAAGGGCTCATTCCTACTTACGTTTAAACTGGTTCACAATTTGCTTTGGTAAATCGATTCCAGTTGAGGAGTAGTTCCCACTTGGAAGTGAATTATTTCCTTATTTCATGGATTTGTGTCTTTTCTGACACAATTGTCATTCCCACTAGATTTGTGCCACTTCAAAATGCATGTCAATCATCCACGCATCTTCGGTGATGCAACCACGTGTCATACCAGCAAAACATTCAAGAAAACATGTAGGATGACATGATGCATAAGAACTAAATACACTCATAGAAATGTAAATGCCATGCTTCTTAGTCCTGCTTCAAATGTAAATGTCATGCTTCTAGTCCTGCTCCAAATGGAGGACCTTTTGGGATTCTTCCTGGATGGAGGACTGAAATGTAGGACCTGTCCTGAGAAAGGAGGAGGATGTGCCTGGGAGGGAGTTGGGCTTCCTGCCAGAGAAAGAGGCTGAGGTTGGCACTGTGGCTTGGCCCAGGAACTCCCCACCCTTCCTCACCCCTTTTCCCTAATGGGATTAACTTCCACTTTGGTGATGGTGAGGATGGGGCTGTTGCAGGCACTGAGCAGACTGTTGCAGGTGCCAAGTGGGACAACTTTAGCAACTGGAGCCTTCCTCTTTACTTATTTACTTCCCCTCAGCAACCCAGGATGTTCCCTGAGTGTGTCAAGCACACCATTTCCCCCTTGAGCAGCCTGGCTTGGGAACTATATTTTTTTTCTAAAAAAAAAAAAAAAAAATTAAAAAATGATAGTATATTTACTCTATTGTATTTGCAATTACTTGTATTGCTGAGCTGCAGTCAGCCTGCTCACCCCACTCACCACCTGCAACAGCCCCAAGAAGAGAAAAGCCACCAAAGTATTCTCCTTTCTCCAATAAAGAAGGTGTCCCTTAACCAGAGACCTTTTCACTTCTCGGAGCCATTGCAGGCGGTGAGTGGGTTGAACTCAGTGACACAAGTAATTGCAAATACAATGGAGCTCATATACTGTCATTTTTAAAAAGAATATATTTATATATCATGTACCCATAAGTCACACCACAAAGAACAAGGGCAGCACTGGGGGGGGGGGGGGGAGGAATTGTGCATTTCAAAAAAAAAAAGAGGTGGGATAGGTTACACCCCTCTGCCCCCCTGCCATTAGTCCCTCCCCTTCAGTATGATGAAATTGAGATCTGTCATTCACACTTGTTGAACACACTTCGAAATCTATTCTTTTCAAAAGAACCGCCAAATTATCTGTCTTCAGAAACAGAGTTTTTTTGTATTTGCCTCACTTCACCGTGATTCAAACTGAAAGCAGTCAGTTCTGAAACAGTTTCAAGTGTGAACAAGGCACATATAATCTGACCATCAATTCACTTTAAATCATAGTGGGAATGAGCCTAAGTGTCTTTGTGAACATTATTACTCATGCATTTTTTTTTCAAATTTCTGCATGCTTTTGTTTGCTTTTTTCATTGCCCGCACTCAATACATTCCTTGAAAATGTATTGATTTCCAAGTCAAGAACTACTTTGTCTCATTCCCATATGCAACAGATATTTTCAAAGAGAAAAGGAACCCAATGAAGCTTGATCTTCAAGAAAAATGAAGTGAGCTACTCTTGAATTAATTCTATATATTCTATCAATTTGTTCTGTATTTGTTGTAATTTGCAGACCTCTAAGCTTGATTCACTTCTCTCTGTTTTTGATTTCAAGTCTCAAAATCATTTCCTGGTATTCTTGCTGAGATCTACTTATCTCCTCCAATTTATTTTCCACATATTTCATTTTTTTCTTCTATTTTTCCTACTTTTCCCGTTTTTTTTTCAGTTCTTTCTTGATTTTATCCAAATCTTGTCTTATTAAATTTGGATTCAAGTCTCAATTCTCTCATTGTTTCTTCTTTAGAATCTCTGATTTCTTGTCTTGTGTTGTCTCTTGAATCTCTAATTTCATTTCTTAAATCCAGATGAAATTTCTTCATTTCTTCTATAAGGTACATGTATTGTTCATTTCCCTTTATTTTCATCTTGAGGGAGGGTCTCCTCTGACTTTGAGATATTGCCTCTTGTGCTTGTTTTGCTCTTTCTCTTCTTGTCATCATGTTTTGTTCTGTTGTAGTCAAGTTATTAAATTGGTAAATTTGAATTTAAATTTACTTTATTATGTTTAATTTTTGTTGATTAGATTTTGTTTTGTCTTGTTTTTCTTAATTAATTTTTCCAATATTTTCCCCTGTCTATCCTTTTTGATTTAATTAATTTTGCTCAATTAGATTTCCTTATAATCTTCTCTCTTTCTTCTTTTTATTTTCTTTTACCTCATTATAATTAATATGGATTACTGGAATTTGGATAGAATTAATCAAATTCTATGTTTAAAGGCATTTTTAATACTTCCAATTTTCTAAAATCAATTCTTTAGGTTAGTGAAGATATTTTGTCAATAATTTCTCCAAAAATTTACAATTTTTAATTTATCACAAATAGAACTAAATAGTTATATTATCAAGTATACTATTAATTTCATGAGGAAAAATTATCCCAAGTATTTTATTAATAGGAACCTATTATTCTCTACCACCAATTATTCAATATTTGATCAATTATAGTCCCCAACTCTATGGTATAGTTTCTAAATATCTCTTGTACCAGTCTTATCAATCCAATGTTTCCAATAAAAAGCAAAGGACATTTAGCTAAGAATAATATATCACCTATCCCTTCCCCCCCCTTAGACTTACTTCTATATTCAGCCAAAAATGTATATCAACATATATCCCTGTTGCCTGATCTTTGATGAGACCAAGCTTAATACAATAGAAAAGAATATGCAATTAATTTTCTCTGTAGGTGTACTAGTCAAACTTCTCTATAAGCATACTTATCAATTTTTCTAAACAGTTTCTAATATGATTATTACTATATTCTCAATTATTACCCCTTATCAGTTTACGTTTGTTCTTATGCCCTGATCTATTTGGTATGATAATATATCAGACTCTCTCAAAAATTAAACTTGGTACATAATGTTAAATCACTTGTTTATCTCTTATATCCCTAAAATAATCCCAAACTTTATTATTTTTTAAACAGTCTGCTTTCTTGTCTTGCTCAGCTTCTCTTCAGTTCCTTTCAGTTTTCTCTTCCCTGCCCAATTGATAGTATGTTGCCATTCTTCCTCTAGCTGCTGAGTCATAACAATTTACTTTCTCTCTTGGCATTAGTATTTAGAACCAGTATCTGTCTTTATTTTCTTTCATCTGCCATAGATTATTTTGAGTCTTGCTCTCCCCTCTCCTTCCCCATCACGCTCACAGTCAAACTAACAGGAAAAAGCAGTCTTTTTATTCATTTTCTCTATTTTATGAGGTTTTGTCCAAGTGTCTGTTAGCTTGAATTCCGAGAGGCATCCATTACATCCACAAACATCCATGATCGTCCTCAAATAATTTTCTCCCAATCCTTGCCACAACAGCCCCAAAAGATAGATAATTCTAAATTGTTAGTTTCTTTCTTGTAGTTTCTATATTTCCATATTTCCACCTTCGATCTGTCAATCAATCTTTATTGCTTTTGGCCAATGGCCATTGCAAAGACCAAAACAATAAAACAATACACATAAAATTTCCATAAAACCAATATACAATAAATTTAAACAATTGCATATGAAATATGTAACATAAATACATTAAGATTAATGGCTAAACACTTTTAACTAAAGTCATCCCCATTACAAGGAGCAGCTATCTCTGCTATATATTTCTTCCTGGTCTTTTTGGCAGCAAGGGCAAAACCTTCGATCTGTCTATCTTTAGTGTCCCTGATTAGAGGTGATCCACCATAAGTCACTCAGGTTGAAAAGGAAAGTAATAATAATAATGATAATAGTAGAGCAATCTTGCTGAGAGCAAACTGCATCTTTGGCAAGAGCAGGGAAAAGGGCGAAGAGAGCCAAAGAGAGAGAGAGAGAGAGAGAGAGAAACAGCAACCAATATTTAGTAGGTTTCTTTAGTATTAGTTTTTTGCCAGATCTTTTCTTTAGTATTAGTTTGTTGCCAGGAGCCCTGGTGGTGCAGTGGTTAAATGCCTGTACTGCACCCACTCACTCATAAACCACAAGGTTGTGAGTTCAATACTAGCTAGGGCGCAGGCTTGACTCGGGCCTGCATCCTTCCGAGGTTGCTAAAATTTGTACCCAGCTGTTGGGGGCAATGAGATTACAGTTGTAAACTGCTTAGACACTGCATAGCACGGTATGAAGCAGTACATAAATGAAGCTGCTTTCCAGGTTTACAATCTAAGTCATTACCAAGTCCCAGTCAGAATCACAGCTTTCACTTCTTTCTACAGTTTTGGTGGGGTTTTTCCCGTCTCTTCTTTTCCTTTTGATTCTGCTAATGATATCCAGATTAATTAATTTTGTCACAAATGGATCTTACAGCACAAGGTGGATACCAGCTGTGATAGGCCTTTGATCGTATTGTTGGTTTGGCCTGTCAGCTTTGGCAAAGTGACGGTGCTTTCTCTGCTCTGGCGGCTACCCAGCCGCGGATGTGGCTGACTCAAACCTCCATGTCTCAGTGTGATCTTACCAGTTCTTCCAGATCATCCCCTCCCCTCTCCTCTTCAGTCTTTTCCTTTGGGTGAGATTGAGACAATTTCTGGTCTCCGCTGAGCCCCTCTGCTTCCCCCCTATCTGGGGAGATTTTTCCTGTCCTCTGGCATTCACACCTGGAGGATCTTGTCCTCATGGTTGGTAATCCCACCTTCGAGCTCATCTTTCAGGGGAATTATCATGCCGCCATGCCACCGGAAGTCAAAAACTACTTTCTCTCATTGCCATATGCAACAGATATTTTCAAAGGAAAAAGGAACTCAATGAAACTTGATCTTCAAGAAAAATGAAGTGAGGGTTCCAGGAACTTTTTGGTACAAGCTGCACCTGTTGAAATTTTCTCTTCTATATAGTCACTGAAAGTACAGAATATATATATATATATATATATATATATATATATATATAATCAACTATTTTAAGGGCCCCATCTTCTTTTTCACCTGGCCACCCTATTTTAGGACCATCACTTCCCATGCCATATCTATGAATCCATGTTGATCTGTAGATGTTCAATCATTGGATTTGCACCACTAAGAATGATCTGACCCTTACTCCTTAGGAAATGTGAAGAAATCATTTACATAAATGATGCTTCACTAAGAACAAGTGTTCTTAAATCTTCTTCTTTTTTAATCATCCAAAGGTTGCTAGGTTTTTATTCCCATCTGTCAGGAGAAAATGTGAATAGTGATTTCACTCCTTCATGGAGCCTCTGTTTGTTTTTCAATTCACAAAATGTCCAATTGTAGGGTTAACATAACAATTTTTGAAAAGGAAAAAAGGGGGGACACATTCACGAACTGGCTACAGTGGACCCTTGGTATCCACTGGGTTTGGTCCCAGGACCCCGCCTGTATACCAAAATATGTGGATGTTGAAGTCCTGTTAAATACATTGGCATAGTAAAATGGTGTCCCTTACATAAAATGGCAAAATCAAGGTTTGCTCTGTGCATATCAAACTACTGGTCACTATGAGGACTCTTACTTTAAATACCTTATATGTTCTGGGCAGTTGTAAAGAGCCTGTTGCGTCCTCCTCAACTGAGTCAGTTCAACAGACAAGAGAGACCTTCCTTGTGACTGGGTCCCATTCTGGGGGCAGTAGCAGTCTTTCAAACAGCCTTCCTACCCAATGGGCCTTCATAACAAAGGAGAATGGAGGCCCCAGAGACATCTATGGTGACAGCAGTCCTGACTCAGTTGGAAGATGGTGAGTCTCTTGGTAACCTCCATAGGGCTGAGGCTGGCTGCTTTAGGTCTTCTCTCAGCTTTCTTAAATGTGACATGTCTTTTTTCCTTTCTCCCAAGAGCTCTACTGATTGCTCACTTCTTCCAATCTGTAACATATAAGAAAACACAGACATTTTAAAAATGTACCCATACAGAAACTTTAGATTTGACTCAGGGCCTTTACAGACTGCAGAAATAGTGTGGCTTGAGGCCACTTTAACTGTCCTGGCTCAGTGCTAGGGAATCATGGGAATTGTATTTTTTTTTCTGGGACATTGAGCCTTCTTTGCCAGAGAGCTCTGGTGCCACAATAAACTATAGTTCCCATGATTCCTTAGCCCTGAGTCAGGACAGTTAAAGTGGCTTCAAGTTGCACTATTTCTGGCAGTCTGTAAAGACCCAAAGAGGACATAGCCAGGAAAAAGAGGATGTATGGTAACTCCATAGTATGAGTCTGTTAAACTTACACCTATCAATCACACCATGGTAACCCTACACAGTTACCAGTGAATGTGAACTGCTTCTTACCATTTCAACCCTTGCTATTTGAAACACCTTTTTCACATGCACAGATAACAAATGTGGAACTTTAAATGTTCTGTATTTAAACAGTGTTTATCATCATTTGAAGGTCAATCTGGGCAACATGAAGCACAGATTTAATCAGGCACATGTTCTTTAATCTCTCCCTTTAAAATCAATGAGACTTTGAATGTGTTTAACAATTCTTGGGTCATGATTGCTTTTGTTGAGCCTCTCATTAATTAGGAAGGTATTATATCAGAGTCAAATGTGCACTTCTGACTTAGTAAATCTTGACACTTACTCCTTTACCCTTTAGAAAACTGTATAGAAATTTAAGGCAAATAGCTGTGGTTGCTGCTGTTGTTTGGTAAGGTTTCTTTGAGTTTATTGTTTCATATAAGTGATCATCTTGGTTTTATTCTTGGTGGTGGTTTACAAAGAAAACAAGATATGGAATCTGATGGAGATGGTTATGACTTGGCAACTGTCTGTTGATCAGACATACTGCAATGACTGGCACACTACAATGTTCATCTACCATCAGACATATTTTATCTCCTGTATGTAAAGTGCTGTGTACAATTTTACAGCACTATATATCAATAAATATTATATGTGATTCGAGGCTGCATCAATAGAAGTACATATAGTGTCGAGATCAAGGGAAGTAATAGTGCTACTCTTGCTGTGAGGTCCAAAACCAGTGACTGAGGCCAGTACCTTTTTGTATGTATACATGGCTCCTGGGCAACTGAGGGATATTTTGTATGGATATTTGTGTGCATAGGAGCCCTGGTGGCACAGTGGTTAAATACCTATACTGCAGCCACTCACTCATAAACCACAAGGTTGCGAGTTCAATACTAGCCAGGGCCCAGGCTTGACTCAGGCCTGCATCCTTCTGAGGTCACTAAAATGAGTACCCAGCTGTTGGGGGGCAATGAGCTTACAGTTGTAAACTGCTTAGACACTCCATAGCATGGTATGAAGCGGTATATAAATGAAGCTACTTTTGCTTTCCATATGTACATGTATAAACATTTGAATTTAAGGAAAGCACCAAGACCAGGCTCTACAAGTGAATGGTTACTCCAGCTCAGACATCAGAAGGGCTGGCAGACCCAGAAAAAACCAGAGGAGTGAAGACAAGCAATCACCGAAAGGGAAGATATTTTTACCATACATCAAAGGAGTCACAGACAGAATAGGGAAAGTGGTGAGGAGACACAACTGCCAAATGGTTTACAAACTGACCAAGAAAATCCAACAAATGCTGCACTCAGTGAAGGACAGAGGAGACCCTCTCACATCCGCAGGAGTTTACTGCATGTCTACATAGGGACCACCAAACGTAGTGTCCAAACACGAATCAAGGAACATGAGAGACACTGCAGACTGGGCCAGCCAGGAAAATCAGCAGTAGCAGATCACATTATAAACCATCCTGGGTATAAAATGCTGTTTGAAAACACTG
Source organism: Phrynosoma blainvillii (assembly GCA_026167975.1). Taxonomy (NCBI): domain Eukaryota; kingdom Metazoa; phylum Chordata; class Lepidosauria; order Squamata; family Phrynosomatidae; genus Phrynosoma; species Phrynosoma blainvillii. Next base: position 277,221,237 of record JANUYF010000001.1, read on the forward strand.
AAATTCTGGACCATGCCAACAACTATCAGGTTAGAATGCACAGGGAAGCCATCGAAATCCACAAACACTTGGACAACTGCAACAGGAAAGAAGAAACCCTTAAAGTAAACAAATTTTGGCTACCAGTCCTGCAAAATAGAAAAAATCAGTACTCAGCAAATGCAAATGAGAAACCACCCAGGGTCAGGGGCTTTCCCAGCAGACAATGATCACTGATTAGCAGACACTAATCCTCGTTTGCATATCCTCCCACCCTAAGGCCCTGCCATCAACAACAGAACAATACACAGTTTACATGGGAATCACTCCTCCCTACCTAGGGTCTCACAGTATATATATATACCCACTCTCTTCCATTCCAGTATTCTCTGAAGGTGCCAGCCATAGATGCTGGCGAAATGTCAGAAAGAAACTCTTCTAGAACATGACCACACAGCCTGAAAAACCCACAAAAAACATATTCCTTCTTCAATATGACAGCCCTTCAAATATTTAAACATAGTTACCATGTCGCCTCTTACTCTTCTCTTCTCCAGGCTAAACATACCCAGGTCCCTAACCTGCTCCTCATAGGATAAGGTTTCCAGATCCATCACCATTTTGGTTGCCCTTCTCTGGACACACTCCAGATTTTCAAAATCCTTTTTGAATTATGATGCCCAGAACTGGACACAGAATTCCAGGTGAGTCCTGACCAAAGCAGAATGGAGTAGCACTGTTACTTCCCTTGATCTTGACACTAAGCAGTATCCTGACCAAAGCAGAATAGAGTAGCACTATTACTTCCCTTAATCTAGACACTATACATGCTTCTATTGATGCAGCCTAGAATCACATTGGCTTTTTTAGCTGCCATATCACACTGTTGACTCATGTTCAGCCTGTTACCCACTAAGACTTCTAGATCCCTTTCTCATGCACTGTTTCAAGCCAGGTGCCATCCATCCTATAATTATGCATTTCATTTTTACTGTCTAAATGTAGTACCTCACATTTCTCCCTGTTCAAATTCATTTTGTAAGTTTTGGCCCATCTTTCTAATCTGTTAAGGTCATTTTAAATTCTGATCTTGTCCTCTGGGGTATTAGCTACCCCTCCTAATTTGGTGTCATCAAATTTGAAAAGCATGACATCTCATCTGAGTCTGGGAGGTCTTTCTAGTCACTTGTGCAATGGGTGAATCAGGTTCATGGCTGCCCTGTGCCCAGCCGGTACCATGTCCTTCCACTGTGGTCCCATTCCAACCCTTCCCCGGAGTCTTGGGTTGTGTTACTTGGATTGGTCTTGAAAAACTCTGGAATTCTCTGCCCAGGTGGAGTTCTCCTCACCTTTGACTCTGGCTGCCTGGCTGCCTGGCTGCCTGGGACCTGGCCAATTTTGGTGCTGGTGTCCACTCTGCTGAGTCGTATGCTGGAATCCCAGCAAAGTAAGGCATGGAGCTCCTTGTAAAAGGGCATGGTGGAAGCACCCTGGGCATTGCAAAAATTGTGATCTCTCACTTTCTGGTAGTCTGCCTTGAGGCATTTGCACTTTCTGCAACACTCCTCACCCATGTCTTGATGGTCCTTGGCCCTCATGGTGTCTGCCACCTCATTGTATATTTCAATATTCTGGTGGGATTGCTTCAGTTGTTCCAGCACACTAGGTTGTCCCCATAGGGCTATGAGATCAGCCATCTCTGCAGAGGACCAAGACATCCCCTCTATCTTTTAGGCTGGCTCATAGATGCTTCTACCTTTATGCCCCTGTGGGTGAAAATCCCTGACAGTGGAGCAGGTAACAGTGTGGTGAGCAATGGTGTCAGAATGAGTATGGGGAATCCAGCTTGGAAGTGAAAGTGACAATATATAACTTTCCACCACCAGAATATCTGGCAGGAGAAGTTTCAGTGTCCTGCAATACACAGGGTGCATGTTCAGGAACACTATGAAAGTTCATCATTTTCAGAAGTGTTCCTGTGTTGGTGCATTTACATGCAGGATTAGGATTAGGATTAGGATAAATTGCTCCTTTGGGACCACTGTGGCGTTTATATGCAGCATTGAATATGTGCACTTTCACGGCTAAGTCAGATTATTCCAGGTTCCTTTTAGTCTGACTTTTTCCTACTTATCATGGCTGTGGTGCAGTATCCAGCTCTTTTAGGGGTATACATCATGTAAACACCCCACCCCAAAGTAACCAGAAACTGTTTATTTGGCTCATTTGTTTCAGGCTGGAGACTTTTTTTTTCTTTTAGTTTTGTGAGACATTTAGCCTCATCTATCAGAGAGTTCTGGTGCCAGAACAAATTATAGTCCCCAGAATTCAATAGCAGCGCAGCAGCAGCAACAGCGCCAGGGCCAAAGGAAGGCTGGGAGGAAGCCCAGGAGCCCTCCGAACACCATCTCCTCCTGAGGCACGGCGGCGCAGCAGCAGCAGCAGGGCAGCTGTAAGGCTCTGGGAGGGAGTATTTAGCCCTCCCAGCACTATCCCCTCCAGCAGCGCAGCAGCAGCGACAGCGCCGGGGCCAAAGGAAGGCTGGGAGGAAGCCCAGGAGCCCTCCCAACACCATCTCTTCCTGAGGCGCGGTGGTGCAGCAACAGCAGCAGGGCAGCTGTGAGGCTCTGGGAGGGAGTATTTAGCCCTCCCAGCACCATCCCTTCCAGCAGCGCAGCAGCAGCGTAGCAGCAGAGACAGCGCTGGGGCCAAAGAAAGGCTGGGAGGAAGCTCAGGAGCCCACCCAAATCTTATCACCTCTGGGGGGCATCTTGATAACTGTGACAGTGACAGTGGGAGCAGTAGAAGTTTTACTGCTATCCTCTGGGCCGTGGAGGAGGACTCCGTCTTAGACAGCTGAGCCTAATTAACATTAGCTGGGGCAGGCCTACAGCACCCAGAACCGCAGCGGAGCCAAGGGACGCTGGAAGGCATATAAACCCCTCCAAGGAACATCTCCCCTCGCTTGTACGCTGCGGCAACAGCAGCGCTCTGGGCCGTGGAGGAGGACTCCCTCTCAGACTGCTGAGCCTAATTAACATTAGCTGGGGCAGCCCTACAGCACCCAGAACTGCAGCGGAGCCAAGGGACACTGGAAGGCATATAAACCCCTCCAAGCAACATCTCCCCTTGCTTGTACACTGCGCCAACAACAGCTCTCTGGGCCGTGGAGGAGGACTCCCTCTCAGACTGTGGCCTGGAGTTTTACTGCCCTTCCTGAAGCCGGGATTGCAGTAGGGGCGGCTATTGGAGCCGTGCAGGGGAACGGAAGGTATGGTCATAACAGATGGAACACAAGTTACAAAAGAAGGCGGGATCGCTGTTTGGTATCTATCCTGCCTTCAGTTCCCTCTGCTTCCCAGAATTACCTGGAGAGCAGACCAACCATTCCACAGAACCTCACTCTGCTCCTCTGCAATGCCAGGTCAGTTAAAAATAAGACTCATATCATCCAGTATCTTCTCCTGGATGAGGATGCCAACCTGGCTTGCTTCACAGAGACCTGGCTGGGGGAGGATAACGCAGCCACCTGGGTGCAGTCCCTCCCAGCTGGGTACTCTGTAAGTGAGCAGGTGAGGGGAAGTGGGCGGGGGGGGGGGGCGGATTGGCTCTGGTTCATAAAAATCATCTGACCTTGACCAGGATACCTGTCCGGAACACAGCCCACTTCGAGTGCATGTACCTTAGCCTGAAAACCAGGGATAGTTTGGGGATTCTGCTAGTCTACCGACCACCCCGTTGTCTAGCAGACTCCCTGACCAAGCTGACACAGCTGGTCTCTGAGCTGCTGCTGGAGACCCCCAGACTTTTAGTCTTGGGGGACTACAACATCCCGCTCGAGACCAGCCTAACAGGTGTGGCTCGGGAGTTCATGGAGACCATGACAACCATGGGCCTATCCCAATTGGTCAACGGGCCCACACATTGTGCAGGACATACACTCGATATGGTCTTCAGTACGGAACAGGGATATCCATGGGCGGAGGTGATAAATGCCTCCGTATTGTCATGGATGGATCATTTCCTAGTAAGATGGAACTCAGAGCCAATATCTGCCCTGCCGGGGGGGGGGGGGGTAGACCCATTCGGATGGTCCACCTTTGAAGGCTAATGGAGCTTGTGGGATTCCAGCAATCCTTAGAAGGTTTAATGGTAGGGAATGCCGGTGATCCTGTTGAAGCTCTGGTTAATACTTGGAACACCGATCTTACCAGGGTTGTCGACACGATCGCTCCCAAACGCCCTTGCCAATTTGCTCCAAACCACAGGCCTTGGTATACTCCAGAGCAGGGACCGGAAACCTACAGCCCCCTGGCTGGTTCTGGCCCAGGTCACCGGACTTACCAGCCCAGGCAGACTCCTGCCGCCGCCGCTGCTGCCGTGCATTTTCCCATCCATGCGGCTGTGCACACCGCAGCTGCCATTTTTATTTTCAAAATGGTGGCTGTGACATGAGCTGCGGCGGCAGCGCCCACACATGCTGTGGTGGCGGTGGTGCGCACGGGGGGTCATGTGTGGTGGCGGAGGGTGCACACGCCGGCATGAGCGTGCACGCCGCCATTCCCCCCCTCGGCCCAGCGGAGACCTGGACTTCGGGGGACCGGCCCAGGTCTCCAAAAGGTTGCCTACCCCACTCCAGAGCTTAGGAGGTTGAAGCGGGTTGGCCAACAGCTAGAGCGCAGGTGGCAGAAGACTCAACTCTTATCTGACAGAACTCGCCATAGGAAATTTTTGTTCCTATTGGGAGGCAATACATGCAGCGAAGGGAGCTTTCTCCTCTGCACGTATTGCATCTGCAGAGTCTCGTCCAGCAGAGCTGTTTAGGGTGGTAGGGGAGATGACGCAGGTGCCCCCTGCACCAAACCCCTTACTGAACCCTGTGACGGCCTGCTGTGATGCGTTTAACAATTACTTTGCAGATAAAATCTCTCAGATAAGAGCCGACTTAGATGCCACTGATGAAAGAGAGTCCATAGGCGAGGCGTCCAGTGACTCCGTCAATGTAGTTATACTGGATCAGCTGCAATCTGTGAGTACTGAGGATGTGGACAAGCTGCTTGGTAAGGTAAGGAAGACAACCTGCCCTCTTGATCCTTGTCCATCATAGCTGCCCGTCCAGGGTGGGGGATGCATTGATGAGATTCCTTATGGCTATCATTAATGAGTCCTTCAGGGAAGGATATGTCCCATCTGTCTGAAGGAAGCGGTTGTTAGGCCGCTTCTAAAAAAACCTTCCCTAGACCCCCTGGATATGAGAAACTATAGGCCTGTGTCATTGCTGCCATTTATGAGCAAGGTGATCGAGAGGGTGGTTGCTCTTCAGCTCCAAGCTGTCTTGGATGAAACTGATTATCTAGACCCATTTCAAACTGGCTTCAGGACAGGCTTTGGGGTTGAGACTGCCATGGTTGCCTTGACCGACGATCTGCGTCTGAGCATCGACAGGGGTAGTGTGACCCTGTTGGTGCTCTTAGACCTCTCAGCGCCCTTCGATACAATAGATCATGGCTTCCTCTTGGACTGCCTGAAGGGGTTAGGTATCGGGGGCACTGCTCTGAGTGGTTCCGGTCCTTCCTCTCGGGTAGGTCCCAGAGGGTGCTGCTCAGGGACTGTAGCTCCAGTAAGAGGGGTCCCTCAGGGAGCTATTTTGTCCCCAATGTTATTTAACATCTATATGAAGCCGCTGGGTGAGATCATACGGAGTTATGGTGCTGGGTGTTATCAGTACGCCGATAACACCCAAATCTATTTCTCCTTGTCTGGTTCATCGGTCTCGAATTCCAATGGCATCTCCTCTCTCAATGAATGTCTTCAAGTGGTAATGGGCTGGATGAGGAAAAACAGATTGAAACTGAATCCAGACAAGACGGAGGTGTTCACGGTAGTGGCCCTGAAACCAAGAATTGAGTTGCAACCTCCAGTCCTGGATGGGATCACACTCTCCTCCAGTGACTGTGTTCGCAGTCTGGGGGTGCTCCTTGACTCGTCGCTCCTGATGACAAATCAGGTAAATGCGATGATCAGGAGCGCCTGTTATCAGCTTCAGCTGATATGCCAGCTGCACCCTTTTCTGGAAGTAAGGGCTCTCGAGACTGTTGTGCACACACTGGTAACCTCACACCTCGACTTCTGTAATGCGCTCTACATGGGGCTGCTCTTGTACTTGGTCTGGAAGCTTCAGATGGTCCAAAACATGGCAGCCAGGCTCATTTCTGGAACATCTAGGAGGGAGCACATCACTCCGGTTTTGAGGTCCCTCCACTGGCTGCCTATCAGCTTCCGAGCCCAGTACAAGGTGTTGGTTATCACCTCTAAAGCCCTAAATGGCTTGGGTCCAAGCTATCTCAGGGACCATCTCCTTCCATACAATCCTCCCCGCACTCTCCGGTACTCTGGGAGGAATTTGCTGCAGTCTCAAAAATCAAGGCTTGCGGTGACCTCCCAGAGGGCTTTTTCTGTTGTCACCCTGAAACTCTGGAATGACCTGCCAGATGAGATCCGTCAGTTGACATCACTAGACAGCTTTAAAAAAGCTGTCAAGACAGATCTCTTCCGGCAGGTCTTTCTGGATTAATTATCTCGGCCAGGGCTCTTTACTCCTGCGTTCCTTTCGTGGCCCCATCCTCTGTTGATGGATAAGGATTGCAATAGAGGATGTTTAGGGCTCTGCAATCTGTTCTTGATATGGTTTATTCTAATATTTTATATTGTTTACATTTTAACTATCTGTTATTTAATATTGTTTTTTGGGGGGGTTGGTCCAGGGATATGCTGTATGGATATTATTGTGAGCCGCTTAGATTGCTGTCAAGAAGCGGGATATAAATAAATGTTATTATTATTATTATTATTATTATTATTATTATTATTGAGCCATGAAAGTTAAAGTGGTGTCAAACTGCATTATTTCTACAGTGCAGAATCAGTCTGAGAGGTGACATGATAGCTACTCTTTAAATATCTGAAGGGATTTCTTCTAGATAGTGGGGCAAGTTTGTTTTCTGCTGCTCCAGGGGCCAGTGGCATTAATAGGTGGTGCAGGGTGTCTGGACTGCACTGAGTGATTCTGAAGAGGTGATTGTCACCCATTGAGGTGATACATCCAGCATGGCTGCTTGGCAAGTGAGAAAGGGCATCACATCCCTTGCTTGTACAGCAGCCATGGCAGTCCCTTCTGTTTGGGCTTTGGCATGGTTGCAGCCAAGCCCCACCTTGCACCCACCCAAACAGACCTCTGGGGGCCAAGTCTGACTCCCTGCCCCCTCTGCACCAGGTGACACCAACTTCTGGTATGCCACTACCAGGGGTTATAACCAATGGACTCAAATTACAAGAACAAAATTTCACCTAAACATTAGGAATCACTTTTTCTATGAGCTCTTTGACAGTGGAGTCAGTGGTGTACCTCCCATCTTAGCAGGTCTTCAAACAAAGGTTGGATGGGCATCTTATAAGAGTACTGTAGTTGTGTATTCCTGTATGGAAGAGAGTTGGAATAGCTGGTCTTTGTGGTCTCTTCCAACTAAGATGCTATGATTTTAATTTATGATTCTAACCAGCTAGACATCCTAGACATTTGTGGTTTTGTTTTGTTTGGGTTTTTTTTTTTTTTAAGTACAGGAATACTTCCAATCCCCTCCTCCATCTGAAGCTGCAAGGAGAGGTGGGAAAAGACTCTATACAATATCCCCTCCTACCACCTGAAGCTGCAAGGAAAGGTGAGAAAGACTCTATCCAATCCCCTCCTACCATCTGAGGCTGCAAGAACCGGCCATGTGAGTCCATCTCAGCCCCCCCCCCTTACAGAGGGAGGAGAGGAGAAACAGATGGGAGGAAGAGGAAGGGAAAAGCCAGCCATGTGAGTCCATTTCAGCCCAAGCACAGACCATCTCAGCCCTGGAGAAAACAGAGAGGTCAGGCAAGGGAAATCAAACAAAGGCCAGAAGACAGATAAGAGACTAAGGGGGGTTGCAGACTGTCAGAAATAGTGTGAATTCAGTCCACTTTTAGGGTTAGGGTTAAGGTTAGGGAATCATGGGGACTGTATTTTATTGTGGCACTAGAGTTCTCTGACAAAGAAGGTTCAATGTCTCAGAAAAATAACAATTCCCATGATTCCCTAGCACTAACCCTAACCCTAAAAGTGGACTGAATTCACACTATTTTTGACAGTCTGCAACCCCCCTAAAATAAAGAAGGACATGAGGGGGAAAGGACAAGGAGGGAGGTGAAGGGTAGGGAAACCATCCAACAATAATGGGAGGAAGGAGAATGACATAAGGCAACAAGTACTGGGAAGCAGCAGTAGTGGTGGGTGTCACTAAAGTAATGTCACTAAAGTGAAGAACAGAAATGACATCATAGCTTAGCTAACATTTGTTAGCACTGCACACAGGGAGGTGTAGGTGGTCCTCCTTGTGTAACCCCCCCACCTAGAAAACCCGATGAGGTGACATTGAAAGTGTTACACAGGCAGAACAAGAGCACTAACAGAGGGATAGATAGAAACTAAAAGAAAACACACTTTCAAGAGTAGCTAAGGGCAACCAAAATGATGAAGCATGCAGTAAACATTCTCAGAAAAACAAATCCCATCAGAAGCAGCACCACACATAAAATAGGGACATGGAATGTGAGAAGCATGAGCCAAGGGAAGCTAAACATAGTGGAAATGGAAATGGAACTCATGAACATAGCAGTACCGGGGATGAGTTAGTTAAAATGGACAGGAATGGACCTCTTTGAATCAGAAAACCAGTGTTCTACTCAGGAAATGAAAAGACAAGACGAAACGAGGTGGCATTCATACTAAGGAAAGATATTGCAAAAGCAGTCAGAGGATACAATGCAAAATCAGACCGAACCATCTCAATAAGGCTCCACGGGAAACCTATGAATATCACCATAATTCAAGTATATGTACCATCCACTGAGGCAGAACAAGAATAAATTGATAGATTTTATGAAGGAGTACAGGAAGAAATTGACAACACTCCAACACAGGATGTCAAGCTGATCACTGGCGACTGGAACGTGAAGGATGGAAATAAAGAAGAATCAAAAACAGTAGGCAGATTTGAACTAGAAAAAAGGAATGAAGCAGATGAACATCTGCTAGATTTCTGTGAAGCCAACAACCTATTCATTGCAAACACATTTTTCATACAACTAGAGAAAAAGTTATACACATGGACATCACCAGATGGCCAACACAAAAACCAAATCAATTACATAACTGGAAGTAAAAAATGATGAAGCTCCATACTGATGCCCAAGACTATACCAGGTGCTGATTGTGGCACAGATCACAAACTATTCATTTCAAAAATAAAGGTAAAACTCAAAAATAGAATAAATCCAGTCATCATACCAAAATATGATTTAAACAACATTACCACGGAATTCATTGACAATATAAGGAACAGATTTGCAGTACTAAGTATAATAGATTGTGAACCAGAAGAGCTTTGGTCTGAAGCCAGGGACATAATAAAAGAAGAATGCATAAAGACATTTCCAACAGATGAAAGGAAAGTGAAGAAACCATGGATGACAGATAAAATGCTACAAGCAATAAAGGAAAGAAGCAAAACAAAACAAAAAGGAGGTAGGAATAAACTAAGAAACATGAATGCAATAGTAGAACAGCTAGTGATCAACGATAAGAAAAATTACTACAACAACAAATGTAGAGAAATAGAAGATGACAAGAAAAAGGGAAGAATGAGAGACCTACTAAACAAGATTTGAGAAATCAAGGGAAAGTTCAAACCAAGGACTGGGATGCTCTATGACAATAAAAATAACATAATTCAAGATCAGGAATAAAAAGATGTTGTATGCAATACACAGAAGAACTATACAAAACAGGTGACAAAATTAAGGTCACATGGTGTGAAGAGCCATATGAAGATCAACCCAAAATTCTAAAAACTGAGTTTTCCAGAAACAGGAAAAAACAAGACTCCAGGAGCAGATGATATAACAATAGAACTGTTGCAAGCCACACTGACAGAGTCAACTCTACTGCTAACCAACATGTTAATAGATATGGATAACAAAACAATGGCCAACAGATTGGAAGTGATCAATACACATCCCCATCCACAAAAAAGGGTTACAAGAGAATGCAGCAATTCTAGAACCATAGCACTTACCTCTCATGCAAGCAAAATCATGTTCAAAATTCTGCAACATAGACTCCAACCATACATGAAGAGAGAAATCCCAGAGGTCCAAGCAAGGTTCAGGAAGGGAAGAAGCACAAAGGATCACATTGTAAATATACGATGGTTAATGAAGTATAGCAGGGAGTTACAAAAGAAAATTGGCATGTGCTTTATAGACTATAGCAAAGCCTTTGACAGCATAAATCATGAAAGGCTATGGAACACCCTTAAAGACATGGGAGTGCCAACACTTCTGATAGTCCTGATGAGGAATCTGTAATTAGGACAAGAAGTTACTGTCAGAACAGAACACGGAGAAACAGAATGGTTCCCAATAGGCAAAGGAGTCAAACAAGATTACATCTTTTCACCCTATCTATTCAACTTGTATGCAGAACATATTATAAGAAAAGCAGGCTTGGACACAGAAGAAGGAGGAGGAGTGAAAATAGAGGAACAATCTGAGATATGCAGATAACACCATAATACTAGCAGCAAACCTCACAGACCTGGAACACCTACTAAGGAAGATCAAAGACGAAAGTGTAAAGGCAGGCTTAATGTTGAACATAAAGAAAACAAAAATAATGACCACAGAGAACTTACAAACATTCAAACTGGACAAAGAGGAAACAGAAATAATAAAAGAGCACTTTCAACAAATGGACACACAACTCAAATGCTATATTTGAACAACACACACAAACATGTTTTAGGCAATTGGAAAATTGCATGCAAAGATTAGAAAAAATTGATTCATCTTATGGCAAAAACTTGCATGCATAAAAATTGCATATCAATATCCGTGAAGGATGAAGGTGGGGGCAGGGAGCACCAAATAAAACTGAGTCAAAATGAGTAAATGGATTCTGCATTTATGAGGGTAATAGGATAGAGAGAAAAGCAACAACAACAATAAAAAACACTGAAAAATTTTCTCATTTTAGTACACATACACTTTTTAATGTAGTATTTCAACATGTGGAATTATATAAACTCCCATGATTCACTGAGAAACAAAAATTGCTATGTACTATAAAATAACCAGCCTCTTAAATAATTGTGTGGAACACAGTATAATTTAGTTTTCATTTCCATTAATTCTTTCACAGAAGTCCAATGTAACTTAAATATATTTTATTTACATTGGATATAGGTAGACTGTGTTCACCAAACCATATGCTAATCCAGGGGTCGGCAACCTTTCCCCTTTAACGGCCAAGGGACTTCAGTTCCCAGAATCCCAGGAGCTATTGGCCAACATGGGACTATTGGCTAACATGGCTGAGGCTTCTGGGAGCTGAAGTCCCTTGGCCCTTAAAGGGGAAAGGTTGCCTACCCCTGTGCTAATCAGTTCTAGTTATTTAAGGCTAGTTACTCTAGAACAGGGGTAGGCAACCTGTCCCCTTCAAGGGCCGAGGGACTTCAGCTCCCAGAAGCCTCAGCCATGTTGGCCAATAGTCCCATGTTGGCTAATAGCTCCTGAGATTCTGGGAGCTGAAGTCCTTCGGCCCTTAAAGGGAAAAGGTTGCCTACCCCTGCTCTAGAATATGGATGGGGATGTACTTTTGAACACAAATTGAAATGTACATCTACCTTGAAATGGTGTTGGCAAACAAAATCAACACACATATTTTTATGAAGGTGTACATGTTTCTTACAATCTAATAATCTTCAAATAAAGGAGGGCTGTGCAGACAATAGATTGGAAAAGGTCCCTGTCTCCCCAATTTTTTGTTGCTGAAAAAGAACAATGGAAGAAGCTAGGGATTACATTTTGTACTAAAGGTTTTAAACTTTGCTTTAGTACTGATACAAATTCATGACCTATACATGTGCTTAATTTGTAGTGTATGTCCACCCATCTGCAGTACACCCAATCTTCTGCATGAGGTGCCCCCTTTTTTTCTGACTAGGATTGACCCTGTTTGGCATATACAATGATGGAAGATAGTCTGGCAAATCCATCGCTCCTATAGGCTTGGAGTAAATATATGTAGTATTTGAAGAGTGTGTTAATTCTAAGAGTAGGGAAAAGAAGGGAAGAGGCAAGTGCAACTGATCAATGAGAAGATGAATGAGATGAAGCAATCACTGGAGAGGGGGAGCAAATGTAAATAACCAAAAGGGCAAGATGGTGGAGTCAATCAGTGTGACAAAGAAACAGTATCTGTAAAAGCAGATCAAGCTTGGAACCAAATGAAATTTGTCATCAAATTAAATGAAAAGAGATTTGGCTATCCAGACAAATGTGGTATCAAATCAAATCTCCCCTCGCTCATCACCAAATAAAAGCTGTAGCATGCCCAAGTTCATTAGAACATGGAAATGACTGTGGTTGTGTATATATATATATATATATATATATATATATTTACTACTGCAGGGGGTAGTAAAAGTTTTCAGTTGCTGTTTTCCTTCGAAAAGAAAATCACAATGGCATTAGCTAATAAAAGGGTGAAAGATTAACAAAAAAGTATGTTCTCTAAAAGTATTCACCAACCTTGTGTGTTTTACAAGTAAGCAGAAAGTTGGTCCCCCCCCCTTTATATGTAAACAAAGGTGTTTTTTTTCTTATTAGGAAACCAAGCAAACAGTCATTTTGAGAAGATGAATTTCATGTTTTTGCAGAAAGATCCAGTTTGAACATAGATGAAAACAAGGGGAAAAAAATTCTCCTTTGCATGTATTGCATCTGCAGAATCCTGTCCAGCAGAGCTGTTTAGGGTGGTAAGGGAACTTACGCAGGTTCCACCTGAGCAGAACCCACTACTTAACCCAACAACGGCCTGCTGTGATGCATTTAACAACTTTTTTGCAGATAAAATCTCTCAGATAAGAGCCGACTTGGATTCTAGTTTGGTAACAGAACCAAGTGATGAGGTGTCCAGCATCTCCGTTGATGTAAATTTACTGGATCAATTTCAATCTGTGAGTACCAAGGACGTGGACAAGCTACTTGGTAAAGTGAGAAAGACAACTTGACCCCTCAATCCTTGCCCTTCATGGCTGGCTGTCCAGGGCAGGGATGCCTTGGTGGTGTTCCTTAAGGACATCATCAACACATCCCTCAGGGAAGGGTGCGTTCCATCTTGTTTAAAGGAAGTGGCGGTTAGGCCGCTTCTGAAAAAAACTTTCCTGGACCCCCTGGATATGAACAATTATAGTCCAGTATCTATTTACCTTTTTTGAGCAAAGTGATCGAGAAGGCGGTTGCTCATCAACTCCAAGTAGTCTTGGATGAAACCGATTATCTAGACCCATTTCAAACTGGCTTTAGGACCAGATTTGGAGTTGAGACTGCCATGGTTGCCTTGACCAATGACCCTGCATCTGAGTATCGACAGGGGTAGTGTGACCCTGTTGGTGCTTTTAGACCTCTCAGTGGCTTTTGATACAATAGATCATAGCATCCTCTTGGATCGCCTGAGTGGTTTAGGAATTGGAGGCACTGCATTGCAGTGGTTCTGCTCCTTCCTCTTGGGCAGGTCCCAGAGGGTGCTGCTTGGTGACAGTTGTTTGGCAAAAAAAGATCGTATATGTGGCGTCCCTCAGGGTGCTGTTCTGTCCCCAATGCTGTTTAACATCTATATGAAGCCGCTAGGTGAGATCATTCAGAGTTATGGGGCTGGGTGTTATAAGTATGCTGACAACACCCAGATCTATTTCTCCTTGTCTCGATCATCGGCCTCGAATCCCAATGGCATCTCTCCTCTCAATGACTGTCTTAAGGCAGTAATGGGCTGAATGAGGAAAAACAGATTGAGATTAAATCCAGACAAAACGGAGGTGTTCACAGTAGCAGCCCTGAAACCAGGAATTGGGTTGCAACCTCCAGTCTTGGACAGGGTCACACTCTCCATGAAGGACTGTGTTCGCAGTCTGGGGGTGCTCCTTGATTCGTCGCTCCTGATGACTAATCAGGTGAACACAGTGGTCAGGAGTGCCTGTTATCAGCTTCGGCTGATGCGCCAGCTGCTCCCTTTCCTGGAAGTAAGGGATGTTGAGACTGTGAGACATGCGCTAGTAACCTCTCGTCTGGATTTCTGTAATGCGCACTACATGGGGCTACCCTCATGCTTGGTATGGAAACTTCAGTTAGTACAAAATATGGCAGCCAGAGTGGTCTCGGGAACATCTAGGAGAGACCACATGACTCCAGTATTAAAATCTCTCCACTGGCTGCCTATTAGTGAGCCCAGTATAAGGTGTTGGTTATTACTTTTAAAGCCCTCAATGGCTTGGGTCCAAGTTATCTTCAGGACTGCTTCCTCCCATACAATTCTCCCCGTGCACTCTGGTCCTCTAGGAGGAATTTGCTCCAACCAATGAAATCTAGGCTGTTGGCAACCTGCCAGAGGGCATTCTCGGTAATCGCCCCCAGATTATGGAATGGCCTGCCAGACAAGGTCCATCATATTACCAGCTTAAGCAGCTTTAAAAAAGCTGTGAAGACGGATCTCTTCCATCAGGCCTTTCCTGACTAGATTCCCAGCCCTAGGAATCTGCCTGTTTTTATCATCCTAGTTTTCGCTCTCCCATTGTTTGTTGTTGGTTGGCTATTGGTTTTTCTAATTTTTACTGTATTGTTTTGTTATTGTACTTTTGATATGTTATGTTAAGGTTTTAATTGGATCTGTAGTTTAATACTGTTTTAATGGGGGGAGGGGTGGGGGATGCTTATATTTAGATTTGTATGGATTTTAATTCTTGTAAGCCACCCCGATTGCTCATCAGAGGGGCGGGGTAAAAATACATTTTATTATTATTATTTATTAAACAATTTTGCACATCATCATCATCATCATTTTAGGTGAAGATCACAATAAATCAGTACAAGAAGGCATTTATTTGAGAGTCTTCAGCAGTGGCAACCTCAGTTATATTAAACAATCCAAAAAGTTTCAGATACTTGTTGCTTGATTTAGTCAGAGAGAAGTTAGTAAGTTTAGATATGAAAGAACAGAAAATGCACCCTATTTCACAGGAGCTGTCCTGACAGGATAAAAAAATGTGAACTACATTACCAAAGGGATTTCCACAGACATGTCTGTGTGGATTAAAGAGAGTTCCATTCTGCTTTGTAGTTCTACTCTATTTTTCCTCTTCCTCCTTCATAATAACCAAAAGTGATTGAAATTATTTACTTAAAATCCATATTGAACTTGGCAAGAGGATATTTTCTGAGTTTCCATTCTAGGTATTTCTTATATCTCCTTGGCATGGCATATGGCCTAGTTATTGTGAGAAGGGGAAATACAAGGTAGTGGCTTCTTTCTTAGACAATAATAGAAATATAGAATAATAGATAGTGACTACTTTCATCAACTTTTAGGGTATATTAATCAGGATATCATTTTGAAATTTCATTTTAAAGTTCTTCTGTAGGGTTGAAGCCTGGACTTTTTGACTTTTCTGTATAGTATTTATACCAATCTTCCAAAAAGTAAGCTCATTCAAAAATTACTCTTCATTTTGACTTTTTAATCTCAGTATAACAGTGAAGGCAAATCAGCAGCACTTGCAGGTATTACTGATAGCCAAAAGCTCAAGTCTATAACAATGCTCTACTGCTTAGTATATTTGGGTAGGTGGGAAACAGAGAAACCAGCACTTTGTCACTCTCCATTTCTAAAGTTAGATATATTTAGACCTTTAAACCTGAATTCCTGGTTCATGCTTAGTGGACATTATTGTATTGAATGTATGTGTATCCGTGTGTGTGTAGAACAATGCATTATGACAAAAGAGTGTCACTTTTTAGGTCATATTTGTCTTATGCTCACAGACTGACCCAGATATATTTGCTTGATTTGTTTAGCGATAGCTCCATGCAGTAAGCTCTTAGAAAGTAATGAGTTATTATAAGTGACATGCTCAAAGAGATGGTTCTATGACCTTACATTTTTGAACGAAGATATAATGTACTTTAATGGCTTTTTGGCTTATGTGCTTAGCTTAACACTGAAATCAAAAGCTAGTCATTTATTTTTAGGCTATTTGCACATCCATTCTGCACACCAGCATTTGGTTACTGCATTAAAGATAAATGCATTTAAATATATAGAAGCTAGGTATGAGGGGGGAGAGAATATAGACACATACTCTGTATGATTTCAATATTAATTTTAACCTTGAGGTCTTGACTGTTGTAGCTCTATTTTTACTAAAGTGAAAGCTTTACCTATCAAGTTTAAGCAGCCAAATATAAGGTCTCACAAGGAGTTTTCAGTATTCTAATGCTTAGAAAACTGAAAAGAAAATGGCAAAAGTGGTAACAATAACAATTTCTCCATTCTACAGACATGGGTGGAGCAGGACATGCAAATATTGCTGCCTATAATCTGTAAGGGCATAGTGTATTTGTTATTTGTGAGGGCATAATGTATTTAGCAGGTTCCTTGTTTTTACTAATTAGGAAGCCTGTGGTCATCTCCCTATTAAATAGCAAGAAGAATTTTAGCAAACATTTTGTATGCTTTATTGATGTAAACCCTGTCAAGTAAGTCAAACACTTCAGGTAGAAGACACTGGCTGGCAGCAATGCCATGCCCTGGTTTTCCTCTCCCAGAGGTCATGATTGTTCCATCCATTTGAAGACGGAGCTGTGTGTGCCACATGGCACATCTTAAGCCCTCCAAAACAGCCTCTTCCTTCAGATGTGACAGAAGACATTATCCCATCACTGGAAAAAGGTTCAGTCACCAGTCCCACCAATCTCCGAATGTGGTACCAGGAGGCAGCATTCTTATCCTTTGCAGTAAACAGAAAAATATCTGCTATAACAACAAGCTATCAGCTACTCTACATCCTATCATTTATTTGTTTGTTTATTGTTCCCTTCAGTGTTACATATGTCTAGCATAATTGGAATGAACTTCACAATTGTTGAGTTGCTTTTTGTTTGTAACAAAAATTATAAGAATCATAATTTATAACATAATACTCCCAAGCTCTGGAAGATGTGGTTTGAGATATAACAAGAAACAATTTCATTCTCGAAATGGAAATGTTCCACTTCTTCTCCTCATAGATGAAACATAAAGAGAGAAAAGGAAGGTGTCTTTGAATCTTAGACTTATAATGTTGGACCATTTGCATCTCACCAGCAGTAATAAAACTTGGTTTATTTTTTTAAAAAAAACTGAAATATATATCTGTGACTTATCCTATACAACTCATCTGCTGTTACTTTGTTTCCTCCAGCTAGGTGATTCAAGTCTCTACCTGGAGATAGATAATATTATAAGGCTGACTGCTATTGCAAAATAAGCTAATCAACTGATCCTGTAACATTATTTCTATTCCATCAAGAAGAATGCCACACTGTTACTGTTATAAACTTACAACAAAATATGACAATTTAACATAAAGGTATTTTTTTTAATCTAGCAGTGTATATCTTAATAAAATATTATGCACTCACAATCTGAGTGAGACAGATTCTGATTACCTGTCTGTGAAGAAATTGACTGCTTTTGAAATTTATTTTTGAGTGCTCTGCTATTGTACCTGTCATATTCTTTTAATTAAAAATGTATTGATGCATGACTAAATTGCACACAATGAAAAACAGGCCCATTTTAATTCTATAACCACAATACACATATAACCCAGTGAAAGAAAACCATACAGTTAACAAAAGAAAGGCATGTCTGGAGGAGAAGGTATTCCTTTTTAGGACAATCATACACAAACTATGGTGGAGCCAATCAAAGCAATTCAATGATAATGCAGCATCCATAAGTAGAAGTCAATGTATAAATCTATGCTGAAAATATTAATGACTGATTTACTACAGTTCTGTGGAGAAATTAATGCACAATATAGATTTAATATATACATAGGATTGGCAACTTGAGCACATTCTTCCCTATTCTGTTCTGTGCTTGAGGTTCTGTAAGTTCTTATGGTAGGAGAAGATCCTCAAAGTCCATAACTCAGCCTTTTCATCCCATCAAACTTCAGCCAGCTGGGAATTGTCAAATGTTGCCAGTTATTTAGCAGAGGCTTGTCTGCAACACCCCAATCTTTTAGAACACAGGTAGTTTGTCAACTCTCATTACCAAACAATCCTCACTAAAAATTGAAATCTATATCCCATGTTTTACATGGCTCACATCAGCAAGTATGCCTCTCACTTCAGAACCCTGATTATGAGCAGATGTACACATGGTACTTTTATCTATGTGTGCTTCTCCATTCGTGCCACTGGAGGAAAACAGTCCTCACATAGCAAGGAATTCTGTTGTCTTCATGTTCAGTTAGATGGATTGAGATAACTGCTATGGGGACAGATGCAAAAGTGGCAGTCTGATTGTTTCCTTGAAGGACAGAGCTGTGTGTATTGCATGGTCTGGCCTCAAGTCCTGTTGCCAGTGTTGGAGCAAAGCCCAGTTGCCAGGCCAGTTATCTACTGCATATGGAAAGAGAAGTGGCTGCCATCTTGTCCTTCAGCTCAAGTAAGTAATTGTCTGGAGCCTTACCCCGGTCCCATGTGCACTTTAGAGGCTATTTTTCAAAGATGGCAAGCTCCCAGCTGTGAAAAGTGGCCTATGAAGTGCACCTGGGACTTGGGATGCAGCTGGGTTGCACTCACCCAGCAGAAGCAGCGGCGACTTGCATGCGGTAATACTTATCTGCATCCCACCATCCGGCAATATCCCATTGGGGAGTAGCTGGGTTTTTTGATGGTGTGATAAGCCCATAGTCTAACACTCTAGCCCAGGGGTAGGCAACCTTTCCCCTTTAAGGGCCAAGGGACTTCAGCTCCCAGAATCCCAGGAGCTATTGGCCAACATGGGACTATTGGCCAACATGGCTGAGGCTTCTGGGAGCTGAAGTCCCTCAGCCCTTAAAGGGGAAAGGTTGCCTACCCCTGCTCTAGCCACTACACCAAATTGGAGTATGGACTATCAAATACTGGAGAGTACTTAAGCAATATAGGTAAACCAGGAATGTTTGGACTGGAATGTTAGTTGAAAGTTTGGGCATGATCATTAAATACAGGGAGAGTCAAAAAATGTCTGGCACAATTATGTAGTACAGTTATACAATTTTAGTACAGGAGCTAATGGAAAGGACAGGCAGGGCAAGAAGATGAAAAAGCAGAATGGAAAGATGGCTACAGGGATCAAGTATAGAGTCAAGATGCAATGGCATCACTGGTGAGTATGGGGGTTTGGGCCACATAGGGTGACACCCCAGAAGGGGGGACACCCAGTCAGCCCCTGCCCCCCACAGCCACTCCTTGGGGCTGTTCGGTGCCACTCTGGGCCTCGGGGGGGGGTTCTCCGGCCCATGTGGGTGGTTGTTTCCTCGGCTGTGTGGCCATTTCCCCCAGCTGCACAGCTGCTTTCCTGGCCCATGCAGCCATTTCCACAGGCCTTGGGGGTCTTTGGGCTTCAGGGGAGGGGCCTCTGGCCCGGGCGTACAGCTCTTTTCCTGGCTGCAAAACTATTTTCATGGGCCTTGGGGAGCTCTCTGGGTGACGGGCTGCTCCTCTGACCCTCCTTGCTGCTGCCTGGCTTTTCCCTGAGAAAAGCCAAGCCACAGGGAGAAGGATTAGGGCTGGAAGCATGCATTCTGTTTCCTTTGTTGTGATGTAAATGTAAGGGAGCCCACATATTCCTAAGGCTTACATCCCCTCATCTTTATAACAATAGTGCATTACTGAAAAACACAGTTGGGCAAAACTTCATAAGGACTCATGGTACCAAGCAGTTGCAAGGTTTTTCATTCTCCAGAATTCAGTATGGCTGTTTCTGATGTAATCTGGGACCACAAAAGAGGTAGAGATTTGTCCCAGTACATATGGCACTGTTACATATATGGTACTTTGGATCACAGCTTTATTTTATAGTTAAATGTAAAATTTCTAATAAAAACTTTATTTTCAATTATTTATGTAGGACTTCTAATGTTCTTTTAAATCTCTTTTTCTTCTTCCACACTTCATTCATTTTGGTGGTGGGAAAAGATCTGCACAAAAGTTTGCTAACTTTTGGAAAAGGTGCCTGTCAAATACAATCTGATCATATAAGGCAGATAACTATTGTGTGTGTTTAAAAATCTAGGTAGTGGAGGATGGACAATTCCTCTACTCTTGAATGCCTGATTAAATTGGGTTGGTAATTCATCTAGCTGCTTCTCAAACATGCAGAAGCAGCTTGGTTTATTTCCACATTTAGCCTATTAATCTCACCCAAATAGGCTAGGAAGCCCTAGAGAGTATCACAGTCATGCAACCTCTGGCTGAAGTTTCTCCTCTACACATGAGCAGAAGCTTTGCAGGCAAGACTATGGTGATGCCATCTGAAGGAAAAATCTATGGGTGCTCATGATCACAGGATGGCTAAAAGTAGTCTACAAAATGCACAAATGCACAGAACAAGCATTTAAAAAGTTTGGTAAAGACTTGAAAATAGACAATCAGTGCAGTATGAATTGGACCATGACTTTCTCTTGTCTAGTCCAGCAATTGGTGATCCAGACATCTAAATCTAGCAACCTGACAAGCTGACAACTCTATCAACAAACTAATTCCTAAAGAAATCACAGACTTGTTTCATTTCTTTAACATGGATAGAAAAGTCCTTCTCTCCTTTTATGGGTCAAAAAGTATAACTGCCTTTTGAAATAAGTTTAAATAAGGAAGTCACTTTATTAATTCCATGTCATTTTCAGCCCAGCAGAATCTAGAAAGACGGAGAAATCATACAATTTGTATGATTTCTCAACAATAACCAGATTTGTTTTGCCTTTTCTTCTTTCTGGGGGTTCTTTTTCATGCTTTGAGAAAATAAACAGAATTATGATCACAGTCTTATACATGTTGATTCTGTGCATTTCTTTAGGTTGGACCAATGGGCAAAATAATTTCTGAGTTAATCTTGGACAGGACATTCACCAATGGCAAAGTATTTCATGACAAGTTGGAAATGAGACAGAGAAGGTAAACAATATATGCCTTCAACAACTATTTCTCTGTTTCTTTGGGGGGAATGGGGAAGTATTTTATTGAAGGAAACTTCCTAAATCTGAAAGGACAAACACAAAAGAATGAAAAACATCCCTAATTAAATGAATTAGAGAACAGAAGCCAGAAAATTGTGTTTCTTTGCTGCCATAATATGCTTTGTAACCCTGGGGCCATTGTCTGGCCAGCATTCTGAAGTATAAATGAACCCTGACTCTAGTGACTTTGAAACCTGAGAGTGGGGAGGAAAAACTTTCCCACAGAAGCCTTAAAGGAAACACTCAACGTTATATAATTACATAGATAAGACAACACAACAAAATGACATTCCAGAATTTTTTTTCCCATATCAAGAACACAGGAGAGAAGTATACATTTTAGGAAGTTAGACACAGGGGGGTTGCAGACTGCCAGAAATAGTGCAAATTGAGTCCACTTTTAGGGTTAGGGTTAGTGCTAGGGAATCATGGGAATTGTTGTTGTTTTTTTCCTGAGACATTGAGCCTTCTCTGTCAGAGAGCTCTGGTGCCACAATAAAATACAGTTCCCATGATTCCCTAACCCTAACCCTAACCCTAAAATTGGACTCAATTTGCACTATTTCTGGCAGTCTGCAACCCCCCACAATCTAATAAAAAAGATTATTTCCCTGCTCCTATTTCCCATTAGAATCTATCAGCTAATTACAAGCCCTGTAAAATTATCCCCTCCTGATAGTCTTTCCATAATAGGTTCATGTATTCATTATATGTTGATTTATATTCCAACAGGTTTAATCAATATTTATCTATTAAACTCATTTTAATAGGTCTAATTATGACTAAATCTGGATCCAACCTGTGACGCTCAAAGTCCAAGACCAGGTGAGCTTCCCTGCGAAGAACCTTCCATAAATGAGGTGTCAATGCTGAAAAGGCCCTTTTCCCTCTGTAACTTGACAATTTTATAAGAGTAGGGGCAGTCAGACAAGAACTTCAAACAATAATCAGAGAAATTTAGTAAACATGGTGATGATGTGACACTATGCATCTCTCAGCCCTAGTTTTAATGGGCAACTGTCTATAAATTTTGATTTTCTTCATTACCTTAATCAGTCTTTGAGGATGCAGCTCACTGGATATGTTAAAATACACAAATCAAATAATGTGACCAATTTCCACTTTCTGTGCAAACATTTTTTGCTTTCAAGTCTCAGGGGCTAAAAAGTCTCAGGGACTAAAAGATGTGTACTGTGTGCACTGGGAAGCTAGGTTTTGGGACTCGTATTTATATCTGAGATCCCAGAGGTGTGCTATTTTGCAAAATAACAAAGACCTGATGTTCTTCTCGGGAATCAACAATAGGATTCCAGATTGGTTGATATCTTTAACTTTAGGGTAACAAAAATAGTGATTAGATGGGGACAGCCCTAGGGTGGATAGACAGGGAAATTGGCTGGAAGTATGGTAGGGGGTTGGCAGAAAAAAATCTGGTTTCTCCTTTGGCTCATGGTGCAAAAGGATATCTGAGAGCTCGTGGGGGATGAAGGAGCAATTAGTACACTCATTCAGTATTTCGTGGATCTTATTTTGCTCCTTTCTCACAGAAATCCACCTGATGTTCCATAGGCCATTGCAACCTCTTAAGAACATGCTGGCTCCAAATATGCAAATATGAAAATATGAAGACCTCAAATATAGTGTGGGGCATGCAGGTTGTACTAACATTTTTCTCCTGGAGGTGTAAAATTGTCCCAATCATAATTTGATTGTTTTTTTTCTGAATTTTCTCTGTATTTCCTCTCCATCTTTCCTTCTTTCATATCATATTGCAAGACTTTTTCTTTCTCACAAGGAAATTAGTGTGCATTTCGGTAACACTTTCGTTAATGTGTGCACTTTTGTGCACTTTTATCTCACTGTCCATATTGTCCCACACATTTTTCCATTGACTTCAGAATGTTTGTGCCTTCTCCAATGACACATATTTTTAGTATTATGCAGTTCCTTGTTTGCAATTCAAAAAAGTGAGATGCCAATCTAGCCACCGATATCTGGCAACCCTAATAATATTTTTTTTAAACAAACAAACAAACAATAGTTGTTGTCCATTTATTATAATTCATGAATAAGCTGGACATGCATCTTCGTAAATGAATTATAGGGTCTTGTATTTGTCTTAATTACAAAAAAGAAAGGGGGGGGGGAAAGAAAAAAGAAAGCAGAGTTTCCATAGGCAAACAGAATGTTCAGGCAGAAGATATCCAGATAAGACATTTGTAAGCTTTTCCTGCCCCTTTAGACATTGTCTACCCTTAGCTATAAACATTATGCTCTTTATATTTCCATTCCAATGGCAAAACTCTGTTTTTCACATGGCCATCTACCAGATACTGGGTTCTGCTCCACATTCTATGTAAAACCAGCCAACCCATAAAAATAGCTTAGTTGGGCAAAGTATGGACTGGTTCCAGAGGAAGGGGCTTTAAATTGTGTGTGTGTGTGTGGGGGGGGTGTTCTATTTTTCCTGATTTGCTTGCCAATCATTTTTAATTTTTTAATTTTTTTCAATTTTTGCTTTAATGCAATAATCTTGGTAATTGTGTTTTAATTTTATAACACTGTATTGTTTCAGTTTGTCATTTTAAAAGATCATATTGTGAACTTTCGACAGAACTCTGGGATATAAAATATATAAACTGAACTGGCTCTGCAACTTTTATATTTATGATTCTAAATACTCTATATTAAAAAATATTCTGCCTCTCTCTGACATCAGTAGTAGCAGAAATAGGAAGGCTTCTGAGATAAATCAATTTCATGGTCCCAACCAGAGTAGACCTGTTGAATGAATGTGACTTATTAGGTCAACATTTATGTAAGCCCTGTTAATTCAGTGGGTCTACTGTAGTGACTAAGGTTGCTTTAACCTTCTGTCTCCAAAAACACCCATCATGCATACTTATATTAATGCACCTCACCCATCAAGTGCCTATTGCCACCATTTGATCTTATTATTACTTACCTATGACTGCTTGTGAAAATAGATCATTGTATTTAGAACGTTTTATTTGTAATACTTATATTTAGGACAAATTGGCAGGTATCACGTCATCCAATGATAGATACATGTACATAATACTGTTCCTTTATTGATATACCACAAAAGAAAATGTTGACTGGAAAAGAAAAGAAGATGAAGTCTTTTGCATGATGCTGTGCTTAGATGGTGGTCTCCAGATGCTTCAGACTTCAAACTGTGATTTCCTGCATTCTACAACCTTCAGCACTTTGAGCAAGCAGGATGTAACTCCCTCTAGGAGTAGAGCTTACCTATATGGGGTTTAATAAGGTCTTATCCAGTTTGTCAGCAGATCATTTGAATATACAATTAATCCCATCTTTTAAATCTTTCAGAAAGCCACTGGATAAAATTTTGAAACTAAGTTTGCTTTTGCTGCATATACTGTACACCATTGTCTTAAATCAGGGCCATTATTATGATTTTCAGGGGTGACTCTGACTCTTATCCATGCTGTGACATTGAATTCTTTTTATAACAATCTCATAGAAAGCTTAAAATAGAGCAACAGCCTGAGGTGACTACTCAGTATATACACACACCACATGCACACATACACTGAAGAAGAGAGAGTGGTCATTTATCTCTGATTGTCCTTAGAATTACCTAAAGGTTGAGCAATAGTTAAAAATATGAACTGAAACTAATGCCTAGAAGGAGGATGAAGCTGCATTTCACTGCCACTGAAATACCAGTGCAAGTCAGTAAAATCAGTGGCTTTTCCTAATCTTCTTTCCTTTAGAAACTTTGCTAATGAGATCAATTCCCGAGGCAGTTGCCTTGATCCACAACAGGAAAAAAGGGAAAAGAAACAAGAAAGAGTCCTCCTGTCTTTGACTAAATAAAGCTGGATAACCTAAAGCTATGTTAAGAATTTGTGCAATAATGTAAGGTGAACAGACAACCTGGTTTTACTGAGGCAGTACAACTACTTACAAGTGTCAAGTTGTGTTTGGCTGTTATGAACAGCCTGTAACTGTTCTGTTTAAACCAATGATTCTTTCTCTGTGGTTTGCTGTGAATGGGGAATCTCTGCCCTGTCTCAAGATGACATGCAATTCAAATGCATACCAGATCAAACTGGTTTTGTATATCAAGTCTAGGTAAGAAAGAAAACCTGATAGAAGTGGAAATTTGTAATGCCCTGTTACATCCAGGAAGAGCCATTTGAAAAAAAATAATGGATAGAGCTTCTTTGCATATGACAAAACCCAGGAATAGCTACTTGAAAGCAATGGTTGCCAGGCTTAAGCATGGTAGAAGTTGGGGTGCTAAATGATTTGATTTGGTTTATGTATTTAAGAGAACAGATCTGATTCATGGGTCAGAATGAAGTTATCACAAAACCTCAGTCACATATTAAAAATGTAAATTTGAAGACCAAACCCATAAAAATCCCCATCTCAAGATAAAATTTATAGAAAGTCAGTAGTTTTTTGGGGGGGGAATGTTAAAAATCATGTGAAACTCCATATCCCACTCCCCCAGAATTCATGGGCTGATGCAGAAAGAAAATGGAATAAGATTTATGAGTTTATGTATGGTTTTATTTATAACATTTTTATTTCACCTTTCCTCAAGGAAGTGTACATGGTTCTTTACCTCTTACCCATATTTTACCTCACAAAAACTCTATGAAGCCTGTCAAGCTGAGAGAGTATAATCTACTGAAGGTTACCCAATGAGTTTCATGGCTGAGCTGAGATCTGAACTTTTATCAGATACTCTAACAGGAGCACAAATGTCATGGGCTGAAAACAGAGTGATACATCCAGCTAACATTGTCACAGGCTGAAAACAGACCAATCCATCCCTCCTCAGCTAGAAAATCAAAACATAATTTGGTGAAGATATAACAGAAGAGGAAGAGGAAGGCATATTTTCAGGTCTTATGGCTGAGCTGCCCAGAATGCCCATTGTAGGAAATAGGCTGTTGAACATGAACCCCTGACCAGAGCTTTGATGTGTGGTTGTGCTGGCTGGGGGATTCTGGCACCTAACTTTTCCAATTTCTGTCCAAGACCTAATCTAGACCTAATCTTCTTATGTTCTTAAAATGTGAGATAATGCAACATAAGCACACATTATAGTGGAATTTGAAATCTTTCTGTTCACTCTACTTCTGCATATCTTGAAATGGCTTTGTTTCAAGATTAGAGGGCCTAGAGCAGACAGGAAGGTTGTCCCTTCATGATCATGTAATAGCAAGTTCAGCTTGTAGCTCCAGTTTAGAAATGCCTTGAAATATTTCTTGAACTTAGATAAGGTTGCATGTGACCGTATGGCTGTCTGATATCTATCCCTATTTATGGAAAATAGCTCTGTGGGGAAAGGGAGAGCATATAAAGCTCATGCAGAATAGATAATTTGTTGTTGTTAATTGCTTTTAATTATTGAATGAACTGAATATAATAAACCAGGTTTGCTATCTAATCTCACAAACCTAAAATCTTCCCTCCTCCCATGATACAATAATAATAATAATAATAATAAATTTTTATTTATAGCCCACCCCTCTGCGTGGCAATCGGGGTGGGGTACAATATTAAAATAGAACAGAGTTAAAAACATTCCGTTATCCCATAGTCCCACCCTCCCATCCCCTTAAAACAGAATTAAACAAATGACCAATTAAAATACAATATTAAAAACATTAACAACAAATAATATAAGGAATCAGATTTACAAGTCAGGGGCCCATCCCTAGGCTGACAGTTATTCTGGGAAGGCCTGCCGGAAGAGATCCGTCTTTACTGCTTTCTTAAAAGCAGCAAGAGTGGTAATAAGACGGATCTCATCCGGCAGGCCATTCCAGAGTCTGGGAGCGGTTACAGAGAAGGCCTTCTGGGAGGTCTGGGACAGCCTAGTTTTTTTTGGCTGTAGCAGATTCCTCCCAGAGGACCGAAGGGCATGGGGGGATCGTATGGGGAAATGCGGTCCCTAAGATAAGATGGACCCAAGCCATGTAGGGCTTTAAAGGTTAAAATCAACACCTTGTACTGTGCCCGGAAACTAATCAGCAGCCAGTGGAGGGATTTCAGCACAGGTGTTATGTGCTCCCTCCTAGGTATTCCTGTAATCAACCTAGCTGCCATATTCTGTACCAGTTGAAGTTTCCGGGTTAGGCACAAGGGTAGCCCCATGTAGAGTGCATTGCAGTAATCCAGATGTGAGGTTACCAGGGCATGTACCACAGCTTCCAAATCCCTCCCATCCAGATAAGGGCACAGTTGGAGTATCTGCCGAAGCTGATAACAGGCACTCCTGACTGCCGCATTCACCTGACTAGTCATGTGAAGTGACGAATCAGGGAATACCCCCAGACTGCGAACACAGTCATTAGAGGAGAGTGTGACTCCATCCAAGATTGGAGACTTTCCCAGATCTGGTTTCGGGCCTGTAACTGTGAGTACCTCCGTTTTGTCGGGATTCAACTTCAATCTGTTTTTCCTCATCCAACCCATTACCGCTGTGAGACAGTCATTGAGGGGAGAGACGCCATCTGAAGTCTGAGACGATGATCTGGTCATGGAGAGATATATCTGGGTGTCATCAGTGTACTGAAGACACCAAGCTCCATGCCTCCGAATGATCTCCCCCAGCGGCTTCATATAAATATTAAACAATATTGGGGACAGGATGCTGCCCTGAGGGATGCCACAGTTAAGCTCGATTTTGGATGAGCAACTGTCCCTGAGCCTCACCCTTTGAGATCTGCCCGAGAGGAAGGAACGGAACCATTGCAAAGCAGTGTCTCCGATTCCCAGCTCTCTCAGGCGATCTAGGAGGATGGCATGATCTATGGTGTCAAAGGCCACTGAGAGGTCCAAGAGCACCAACAAGGTCACGCTACCCTTGTCGATACTCAAGCAGAGGTCATCAGTCAGAGCAACCATGGCAGTCTCAACTCCATTTCCTGTCTTGAAGCTGGTTTGAAATGGGTCAAGATAATCGGTTTCATCCAAGACTGCTTGGAGTTGGGAAGCAACTGCCCTCTCGATCACCTTGCTCAAAAACGGGAGCAAGGAGACTGGTCTATAATTGTTTCTATCCAGGGGATCCAGGGAGGGCTTTTTCAGGAGTGGCCTAACCGCTGCCTCCTTTAAACAAGATGGTACAATGCCCTCCCTGAATGTCGCGTTGATTGTGTCCTGAAGGAACACCTTCAACGCGCCCCCCCCCCCCCGGACGACCAGCCAGGATGGACAAGGATCGAGGGGGCAAGTTGTCTTTCTCACACTTCCAAGAAGCTTGTCCACGTCATCGGTACTCACAGATTGTAGTTGATCCAGTAAAATGCCATCAACAGAGTTACTGGATACCTCGTCTACAGATTCTGCTAAAACAATGGCGTCCAAGTCGGCTCTTATTCGAGATATTTTATCTGCAAAGTGAATATTAAAAGCCTCACAGCAGGCTGTCGTTGGGTTAAGTAGGGAGTTCGGTGCAGGAGAAACATTTGTCAACTCCCCCACCACCCTAAACAGCTCTGCCGGGCAGGACTCTGCAGACGCAATGCGTGCAGAACAGAAAGATTTCTGTGCTGCACGCAAGGCCTCCCTATAGGAATCAAGATGCTTCCTAAGGCGAGTTCTATCGAATAAGAGACGAGTCTTTCGCCATTCACACTCTAGTTGTTGTCCAGCTCGCTTCATCCTCCTAAGCTCCTTGGTATACCAGGGCTTACGATTTCAAGCGGGCTGGAAAGGATGCTTGGGAGTGATTGTGTCAATAGCCTTGGTGAGATTGGTGTTCCACGTGTCCACCAAGGCTTCAACAGAATCACCGGCGTTACCAACCATTAAACACTCTAAGGCTTTCTGGAAACCTATTGGTTCCATTAGCCTTCGAGGGCGGACCGTTCTTATGGGCCCGCCACCCCCGGGAGGGTGGATAATAGCCTTTAGTTCTGCCCTGATCAGAAAATGACCCGTCCATGACAGTGCAGAGGTGTTTTTGACCTCTGCCCACAGATATTCCTGCTCCGTACTAAAGACAGCATCGAGGGTATGACCAGCACAATGCGTGGGCCTGTTGACCAACTGGGATAGGCCCATGTTGGTCATGGTATCCATGAACTCCCGAGCCGCGCCAGTTAAATCTTGTAAACTGGTTCGAGTGGAATGTTGAAATCGCCCAGAACCAAAAGCCTGGGAGATTCCAACAACAACTCAGAAACCAGGGCAGTCAGCTCGGTTAGGGAATCCGTTAAGCAACGGGGTGGCCGGTATACCAACAGAATCCCCAAACTATCCCTGGTCTTCAGGCTAAGGTACATACACTCGATGTGCGTCGTTTTCCGGATAGGCTTTCCGATCACGGTTAAGGTGTTCCTATAAACCAAGGCTATACCGCCCCCCCCCCGCCCACTTTCCCTCACCTGCTCACTAACTGAGTACCCAACTGGGAGAGCCTGCGCCCAAGTCGCAGAGCTGGCATCCCCAGCCAGGTCTCAGTAAAGCATGCCAGATTGGCCGCCTCATCCACTAAGAGGTCGTGGATGATATGGGTCTTATTTTTGACCAACCTGGCATTGCAAAGGAGCAGGTTGAGGGTCAGTGGAATGGTTGGCACGCTCTCCAAGTTATCATGGGAAACAGAGCCAACTGAAGGAGGGATAGATATCACACATCGATCCCTCCTTCTTTTGTAACATCTGTTGGCTCTGATACAAGTATTTGTCAAGAGTAGAGATTAATTCCCTAACAGAAGTTCCCAGTTGATACAGAGATGCAAGCACAAGGACACAGACTTGCAGTTATTGAGAATGTTACCAATTTGTTAAAAGACACTTTTCTGGCCTGTTAATTGATTCTATGGTGAGTTTATATTAAAGACATGCTAGAGAAATGGCAACACTACTGCCTTGAACTTATCTTCTGCTATTTCTTCTTTGCGTAGACTCAGGGCCTTTACAGACTGCTAGAAATAATGCAGCTTGGGGCCATTTTAACTGTCTTGGCTCAGTGCTAAGGAATTATGGGAACTGTAGTTTATTGTGGCACCAGAGCTCCCTGACAGAGAAGGTTCAATATCCCAGAAAAAAATACAATATCCATGATTCCCTAGCACTGAGACAGGAGCCACCCACATAGTAAGGTCTTTGTTTCATAAATGCTCATTGTCTCCCTCAAAAAATGGCAATATCAATAAAAAAAAAAACCTTTGAAATGCAATGCCTGTTTATTCATATTTCTTATCTAGTCTTGTATTTCTTCCCAGAATCTCTTAACCATTTTGGGCAGTATAACTTGCATGCTTATAATGAAAGAACTGGAGTAAGAATCACTAGTAACAAGCACATGGTGACAGAAAAGAGATCCAAATGTTGTAGTATGCCATCAGATATCTCAGGTTATAATATGAACAGGCAGGCCCTAATGGATAATTTAAATGTGACCATGTCCCCACAGAGGAGTAATGCTGAAGTGAAAATAAGAGAGTCAAATTACAGAATATATTTTTATTCTGCCATCCCTTCAAAGATTTTAAAATGGTCTGCCTTGGGGTGTTGTCTCACCATAAGCATACAGAGATTAAGGATATCATCACAGCAGCCTCATGTCTTATGGTAATCATGCTATGAAAGGAAACAGGAACGTACTACTTTGAAAACATTTTTTATCACATGTCTCTTCTACTGTGTGACTGTATTGCTTTGAATACCTGTTGGGTGTGATAAGTCTTTTCACTACAGTTTCAGTATTATAACCATGAGGTTTCAAGAGGGGACCTGATTCTTCACTCTGCCTCTCCACTCATTAATCCAATGTAAGCTAACTCCATGCCTATTGGTTCAATCCCTTTTAATTTTGCTATGTTTGCATAATTCCAGCAAAAAATATTTTTTTTTTATTTTTTTGCTGTAAGTATGCAAACACAGGAAAGATAAAAGTAATCTCCTCCTCCCTGTCCTGACAAACATGGAGCTAGCCTGCTTTGAAATAGCAACCAGGAATGGAAGAGGGGGAAAATCAGGCTCTGTCCTGCCACGTGACTGCTGTAATGCCAGAAATTAAGTGAAGAGACTGTTTGCACCTCTGCAGCTGCATTGTAATGGAATCATAGACTTGGAAATGACCACAAGAGCCATCCAGTCCAACCCCCGCCATGCAGAAAGACACAATTTAAATACTTCTGACAGATGCCTATCCAGCCTCTGTTTATAAACCTCCAAAGAAGGAGACTCCACCACTTCAAAGCAGCTTATTCCACTCTCAAATAGCTCTTATTGTCAGGAAGTTCTTCCTAATTTTTAAGTGGAATTTCTTTTTCTGTACCTTGAATCCATTGCTCCATGTCCTTGTCTCTAGAGCAGCAGAAAACAAGCTTGCTCTACCTTGACATTACAACCCTTCAAATATTTAAACAGATCTATCATATCACCTCTTAACCTTCTCTTCTCCAGGCTAAGCATACCCAGCTCCCTAAATCACTCCTCATAGGGCATTGTTTCCAGACCTTTGTGACCTAGTGAGATTGAGACTTGCTGATGGGTTTTGCCCATCAATGAAAAGGTGCACTATGGTAACTAATGGAATTCAGGGTGGTAGCAGGACAGACATGGCATCGTCTGATAAGTACCAGCCATAGACACTTTTATCCTGTTAAAATTCCACTTTTTAGCCTTGTGTGGTAAAGTCCTAAATGAGGCTGGGATTTATGGTGGAACAGGGTCCTTCAGTCCAAATCTAACTCTCTTCAGCTAGGGCAGACTTAACAAGTTCCTCTCTTCCTTCTCAGGGATATTATTATAGCTATCTTTAAATGATATAATTAAACATGATATGCTTTTCAAAGCACATGTATTAGCTATAGATTTTTCCCCCTGTTTGTCAGTAATATTTATAATATGATTGGAAGCAACCCCCAACCTCATAAAGATGATGTGGGGGAACACTTAAATAACTAAATGTTATCATTGAGAATGTATGTTAAATAGAAATGAGGCACTTGTTCTAATGTTTTGTGTATTTTGTTCTTATCAAGCATGCTTTTCCTATATGACGGTATTGTATCAGATATGCTTTCCCATAAGAAAAATGTTTAAGTAAAATGATACATTTCCTTTTAAATCTAGCTGTCAGGCCTCTGCATGTTTATACAAGTAGTGGGAATTCCTTATTAAATACATTTTTCAAAACTTTCTGCAATTCAGTTTATTTATAGATTATGAAGGAGATTATTTATAGATTACGGAGGAGTGACTGTCCACTCACGTTCATTCAGTGTTTCCTGATGATACCTCCTTGCACTCAGTCATGGTAATACTCACTCAGTTCCATTTGCAACAAATTACATTCACAGTAAATCTGAATTCACACTTTATAGTCAATCATCAGACTCATTCACATCAGTCAGAGCAAATCAATACTCTCTTTTACTGCTTGCTCCTTTCTGTTCATGGCTACTCCTTAAAACATCTGCAGCACACTCAATAGCTCAGAAAGGATCACACAAAAAACACAGTTGTCACTGCTTTCAGCCATTTTTTTCTGCAGACAATTATTGGGTTTATATACAATTTGGAATTTGACTTAAATTGCATAAAATAAATCCAAAGTTGCCATTTAGATGCTGGAGAGGGTATACAGTCAATGGTACATTTAAACACATATGATCGGTCTGTCAAAAATAAACAGATCCTGGACACAGGTGGTTGATGTTCTAGAAATGGTAATGAATGAGCTGTTGTTACTTTTAGTTGAAAGCAAAAAAGAACAACAACAAAAAAACAGAGATTTACAGCATTACGATTATATATGGATGCAGCAAGGTTGCAAAATATTGGTGAAACTCACATGGTTCCCCACCCATATTTCTTAGTCAAGGGACTGAGGGTCCTTGTCACTAGTTAGTTCTGGGTTCTGTCTGGGGTCTCCTTTATCTATGTCTGGTCACCCAAATTTCCAACTCATAATAGTGGTTATACCATACAGACCAGGCTAAAATTGACACACCACTTAAACATTTTTAAATATGGGAGTTAAAGGATATTTATATCAGAATGAGCAGGCTGTTTTGGTACTTTTTTCAGTGCCAAAATATTATAAATATGCATAGATTTATATATACATCTATATTTTTCCCAAGGAGAAAAACAGACATAACAATGACATTGGCATATCAGCTTAGTTACATTCCATGATATTCCATGTAAAGCATTCTTCCATTCCATTCCATGATATTCCATGTAAAGCATTCTTCCATTCCATTCCATTCTATTATATGTAAGGCATCATATCTTACGGCCTTTGCAGACTGCTAGAAATAGTGCAAATTGAGTCCACCTTAAGGGTTAGGATTAGGGAATCATGGGAACTGTATTTTATTGTGGCACCAGAGCTCTCTGACAGAGAAGGCTCAATGTCTCAGAAAAAAACAAACAACTCCCATGATTCCCTAGCACTAACCCTAACCCTTAAAGTGGACTCAATATACTTTCATCAGGACATTTCATCTTAACCAATTACCTATGATAGAATCTAATCACATAGTTTGAGGGATTGCATATCTCTTCGTATAGTCTAGATGTCTATCTTAACAACATCAACATAAAATAGCATTGTAGGACAACCTGTCAAGGCTATCATGAACAGCATATACATTATTGCCTTTTCTTCCTTTGGTGGAGATAAATACCAGCATGTTTTATAGGCCCTGAGTTAGCTATTTCTTTCTCTCCCAATGCTATCTTAGTGTATCTGTTATCCAATCAGAAGCCCTAGATCTCATCTTTATGTCTTGTACACTACAAGTCTTTATCTAGTTATCATTGTGTCTTTAGAAATCCATCCACTACTTGTTGTCAGGTGGCATCTTAATGTACCAACTCATGGGGTCACCTCCAGTCAGCCTCTTTCTTTGTTTAGACTTTTGAGTGGAACATCTGGCAGGATCCTCAGAATTAAATGTAAACAAGTTTACTCTATTGGTGCTACAGTACAGAGAGTAGGCCGAAACTGTCACAGATCTTATGTACTATATTCTACAGTCTACAGATGATACCAGGTTATATGTTATTTTTGAATATTATATAAGTTGGCAAAGAAGTTGCCAATTGAAATATGTCCAGAAGCATTAATAGGCACTTAATATGCAAAATGGGATAGACAGAATTTGGGCTGAAGATTTAAATGAAAAACTAACATAGCATCTGAAGACAGCTAAAGGAGGAACTGAATCAGACAAATTTGAATATAATGGCCATCCATCAATTTTGTTAATTCGAGTAATGGACAGATTCATCCATATTCCTATTTATGAAAAGTACATCTATGAAGAAGGGGTAATGCTTAGAAATTTTGGAGAAACATCTTTTGAGACTTTTGAAGAAACATGCAAGGCAGTTAAAAAGACATTACCATATTTTCCAGCCTATAAGACGACTTTTAAACCCAGGAAAATCTGGGTTAAATTCAGGGGTTGTCTTATATGCCGGGTATTAGGAGGAGGGGGGGATGGGAAGAAGCCTTAGGAGGAGAAGAGGACAAGGAGGATAGAGGTGGGGGCAGCAAGAAGCCTTGGGAGAGGAGGAGGACGAGAGGAACCCTAAGGCGATCCTCTCCTGGGGTTTTCTTGGCAAGACTAGTTCAGAGGAGGTCTGCCATGGCCTTCCCCCAAGGCTGAGAGTGTGTGACTTGTTTCATGGCAGAGTGGGGAATCAAACCCAGATCTCCAGAATGGTAGTCCAACACTCAGACCACTACACCATTCTGGCTCCTATTCCCATGCACTACCTATGAAACAATTGCAGACTTTTATGTTCTTGTATGTCTTCACGTCCTTTCCAACTTATGGCGACCCTGAGGCAACCTTATCATGGGGTTTTCTTGGCATATTTCTTCAAATGGGGGTTGCCATTACCATCCTCTGAGGCTGAGAGTGTGTGACATGCCCAGGGTCACTTACTTGGCCGCAAATTGTACATACCCCAGAATGCATCACCTAGTATATTGGCAGTCCTTCCCCCCAACACTTTCTCATTTTCCCCCAACCATCTCATAGCTGGGAGATGGAAATAATTTTTAAAGCAGCATTTAAATCTGGACTATTTTTTAAAAAATAAGGTCCAAAACACACTGCAGAAATAAATGTTAGGGAACATGGGAGCTGTACTTTCTTGTGTTTATTAGTGACAGTTTTCCTGCTAAGTACCTGCATGTCATAAGCATTTGAATTAAAATTACCATATTGAAATCAAATCTGATGGTTTTTTTAATTTTTATTTGGTGTGCGTTGGAAGAGGGGTAGTCTTATACAGTGAGTATACCCCAAACTCTATATTTTAACTGGAAAAGTTGGTGTCATCTTATATGCCCAGTCGTCTTATATGCTGAAAAATACTGTATATGTTGGTCAACTAGTTAAAAAGAGAGATGATGTGGAAGGCACTGGGTCAGGTGGGTGTAAGGTTTTGACAATGAGAGTGTTATCCAGATGGGGAATTGTATTTTTGACATATATTTGACTAGTTGTAAAACTAATAATTCCCTGTTGACAAGGTAATCAAGTCATGTCTGACCATAGGGGGCAGTGCTCATCTCTGTTACTAAGCCGAAGAGCCAGCGTTGTCAGAGATGCCTCTGTGATCATGTGGCCAGCATGATTTCACAGAACACTGTTTACCTTCCCACTGAGAAGTGGAACCTATATCTATTTGCATTTGCATGCTTTCGAACTGCTAGGTTGGCAGAAGCTGGGACTAGTGACAGGAGTTCACCCTATCATGCAGGACCCGGGCCTCGAACTACCAACCTGCCAATCTTGCAATCAACAGAGTCAGCGTCTTAACCACTTGTAAAAGTGTATTTTCCAAAAACCATGCTTAGCAGGTCTGCTTCAATGTTTCTTTTTAATGTTCCTGAAGCTGAAATCTTTATATTTTAAGTATCAAGCATCCATTTTGAGGATAACCCTTCTATATACCTTCCCCCTGCTCCATTTTGCCAGAAGTGCTACAGGTGCTTGAAGAAGGCAGACCTAACATTTTTGCTATCTTCTATAAGGCATATTTTGCAGGTAGAATGCCCAGGTGCATTAAAAATCATCTGTGCTTTGCTAGAAAAGACATCTAAATATAGAATTAAAGATCCAAACTTGTTTATTTCAAATACTACAGCTCTTACTGTGTGCTTTTTCTCTTGTTTCTATATGCAGCCCTGCAGATAGCTATATATATGAATGAAGCTTCGACTTTCAAAACATTTTGGTCACCCACAGTCAAAGTCTCCATTTCAGGAGAAACAAGCAGAGCAGAATCAAGTGCATCTTGTCTTCCTTCTCATTCTCTCTCTCTTTCTCTTATTCCACCCCTCTAGGGCAGTGCATGCACAGTATGACCTGGCTTTTGACAAACCGTAGAGGAACAAAAATGTAACAAACCCTGTATATTTTGAACAGCATTTTCTATTCTGACAGAGAGAGCTCCCTAGCATTTGATGTATGCTCACTGGTCATAGATAATGGTGCATTTGGGACCATTGTCATTCCTATCAATAAGGCAGCCAGGAAAGGGGGGGGTGTGTGCATACAGCAAAGCTACCTTTTGATTCACCATTTTCCCTTGCCTTCCCATGATATTTGTAAGCCTGTGGTCAGCTAGGTCACTTTATTTTATCCTGATGTGCCTTGATAATAGCATCATGTCTAACAAAGGAAAAAAAGACAGACCATCGATGTGTGTTTCTTGACTTTTCCATGTTGTTTTGCCTTACTCCTCAATGTCAAACACACTTTGAAAGTTGCCGATGATATATGTTTTTCACTGGAATTTGACAAGAGATCCCTGTTTGAAGCAAATATACTCCTAATGTTAGATCTTGATATTTGAGTTCACTTTACAGTGCTGGAGAATGTCAGGTGTGTGTGTGCATGTATGTATATCTTGGAGATGGGACCCATGTCTAACCACAAAATTCATTTATGTTTCATATATACTTTAGCTCAATGCTATGGAATTCTGGGATTTGTAGTTTTGTGAGCTGATAAGCCTTCTCTGTCAGAGAACTCTGCTGCCACTACACACTACAAATTCCAGGATTCCATAGCATTGAATCATGGCAGTTAAAATTGTGTCAAACTACATTATTTCTGCAGTGCAGATTAGACCACAGTGGGTCTACTTAGTTGGAACTCATGACTGGATTTGGGCTCACTTATGGTAGGTAAAGTATTTAGTTGACTGTATATACACAACAAACAAACATACAATGCAAACAAACAACAGGAGGAATAATATAGGGAGACAAACAGCTACTGGGCAACAGCAGTAGTGGTGGATGTCACTAACAGGAGTGAATTGTGACACCATAGCTCAGGGGTAGGCAACCTTTCCCCTTTAAGGGCCGAGGGACTTCAGCTCCCAGAAGTCTCAGCCATGTTGGCCAATAGTCCCATGTTGGCCAATAGCTCCTGGGATTCTGGGAACTGAAGTCCCTCGGCCCTTAAAGGGGAAAGGTTGCCTACCCCTGAGCTATGGTGTCACAATTCACTCCTGGGATTCAGCTCCCAGAATCCCAGGAGCTATTGGCCAACATGGGACTATTGGCCAACATGGCTGAGACTTCTGGGAGCTGAAGTCCCTCGGCCCTTATAGGGGAAAGGTTGCCTACCCCTGCCATAGCTAATATTGGTTAGCACTTTGCACAGGAGGTGTAGGTGGCCCCCCTTGTGTAACTCCATCACCTAGTAAACTCTATGATGAGACACCTCTAGTGAGAAACAGGCAGGATCAGAACATTAACAGAAAGGGAAGGAGGGGGAGATAAAGGGATATCACATTTACAAGATTAGCCAAGGGCACAAGAAAGATGCCAAGGCAAATAACAGGAAGGCAAAATGCATCCAAAGCAGCATTACACATAAAAAAGGGGTATGGAATGTGAAGAGAATGAGCCAAGGAAAGCTGGACATAGTAAAAAATAGAAATGGAACACATGAACATAGCAGTACTGGAGATGAGTTAAAATGGACAGGAATGGGCCACTTTGAATCAAACAACCACACAGTGTTCTACTCAGGGAATGAAAAGACAAGAAGAAATGGGGTAGCTTTCATACTAAGAAAAGATGTGACAAAAGCAATCAGAGGATACAGTGCAAAATCAGACAGAATCATTTCAGTAAGGCTCCATGGTAAACCTATGAATATCACTATAATCCAAGTATATGCACCAACCGCAGAGGCAGAACACGAAGAAATTGATGGATTCTATGAAGGTGTATGCAAAGAAATTGACAGCACAACAAACACAAGATGTCAAGCTGATCATTGGAGATTGGAACGTAAAAGTTGGAAGCAAAGAAGAATCAAAAACAGTAGATAGATTTGGATTAGGCAAAAGAAACAAAGCAGGTGAGCATGTGATAGATTTTTGTGAAGCCAACAACCTATTCATTGCAAACACATTTTTCATACAACCAAAAAGAAGGCTAAACATCACCAGATGGTCAACACAAAAATCAAATAGATTGTATAATTGGAAGTAAAAGATGGTGGAACTCTATATTGGTGGTTAAGACTGGACCAGGTACTGACTGTGGCACAGATCATCAATTGCCCATAACAAAAATAAGAGTAAGACTCAAGAAGAAAACAAAACCAGTGATTATACTAAAATATAATCTAAATAATATCTCAACAGAATTCAATGATAACATAAGAAACAGATTTGCTATGACGTCTTTCTCCCTCTCTGCACCTATATTGAGGTTAACAAACGGCGGTGCTCCGGGGGCTGTCTAACTTCTTGCAGCCCTCGGGAAAATCGCTGAAAGAACATTGTGCAGCTGGGGGAAGATTTTCTTTTCTTTTCCTTGGCTGTTACATGATTTTATTAATATTGTATATTTTATGTAATTGTTGTAACTGTTTGCTATTTGTTTTGGGGGGGTGGGGGGTAGGAGGGATGGGATTTGTATTGTATTTATTTGTTTGATGTTTCGAATTGTGTACGCCGCCCCGATTGCTTGGCAGAGGGGCGGGATATAAATAAAAATTATTATTATTATTATTATTATTATTATTATTATTATTAGAAACAGATTTGCACTACTAAACATAATAGACTGAACACCAGAAGAACTATAATAAAGAAGAATGTAGATAGACACTTTCAATAAACAAAAAGAAAGAGAACAAAACACAGATGACAGAAAAAACACTACAAACAATAAACAAAATTAAAGAAGAAAAACAAAAGGGAGATAGAAACAAAGAATTATGAATCAACAGTACAATTGCTTGTGCAGAAAGATAAAGAAAATTACTACAACAACAAATGTAGAGAAATAGAAGACAACAACAATAAGGGAAGAACAAGAGATCTATTTCACAAGATCTGGGAAATCAAAGGAAAATTCAAACCAAGGACTGGGACAATCTATGACAATAAAAAATAACATAATTCAAGACCAGGAAGAAATAAAAAGTCAATACACAGAAGAATTATACAAAAGAAATGACAAAATGAAGGACACATGGGAAAAAAGTCATATGAAGATGAAGCCCAAATTCTAAAAAGCGAGGTGGAAACTGCAATAAGGGAAATAATGGAAAACAAATCACCAGGAACAGATGATATTTCAATTGAACTGCTGCAATCCATATTGACAGAGTCAACTCTAGTGCTAACCAACATATGTCAACAGATATGAAAAACAAAAAGCAACTATAGGACCATAGCACTGATCTCCCATGCAAGCAAAATCATGCTCAAAAGTCTGTAACATAGACTCCTACCATACATGGAAAGAGAGATCCCAGAGGCCCAAGCAGGGTTCAGGAAAGGAAGAAGCACTAGGGATCACATTGCAAACATACAATGGCTAATGGAGTGCACCAGGGAATTCCAAAAGAAAATCAGCATGTGCTTTATAGACTGTAGCAAAGCTTTTGACTACATAGATCATGGAAGGCTATGGAATGCCCTTAAAGACATGGGAGTGCCAACATGTCTGATAGTCCTGATGAAGAATCTGTACTCAGGACAAGAGGCTACTGTCAGGGCAGAACATGGAGAAACAGAATGGTTCCCAATTGGCAAAGGGTTCAGACAAGGCTCCATCCTTTCACCCTATCTGTTCAACTTGTATGCAGAACATATTATAAGAAAAGCAGAAGCGGGAGGAAGTGAAGAAGGAGGAGTGAAAATAGGAAGAAGGAATATCAATAATCTAAGATATGCAGATTACACCATAATACTAGCAGAAAACCTTAAAGACCTGGAATACCTGCTAAGGAAGATCAAAGAAGAAAGTGCAAAGGCAGGCTTAATCCTGAACATAAAGAAAACAAAAATAATGACCACCAAGGACCTTCACAAGTTCAACTTGGAAAATGAAGAAATAGAAATAGTAAAAGAATTCTTATACCTGGGATCAAACATTGACAGAAATAGGGACTTTAGTCAGGAAATCAGAAGAAGACTAAGAATGGGGAAAGTGGCTATGAAAGAACTAGAAAAGATTATAAAATGCAAAGATATACAACTCAGCACAAAAGTTAGAATCATAAAGCCATAGCATTCCCTATTACCATATGTGGATGTGAGAGCTGGACAGTTAAGAAAGATAATAGGGGAAAAATCAATTCATTTGAGATGTGGTGATAGAGAAGAGTGCTGAGGATCCCTTAGGACAGCCAAAAGGACAAACAATTGGGTCCTAGAGCAGATCAAACCAGAAACCTCCCTGGAAGTCAAGATGACCAAACTGAGACTGTTGTACTTCGGACACATAATGAGAAAGAAGGACTCACTGGAAAAAAAAAAAAACAATAATACTGGGTAAGGTGATGTAGGAAGAGAGGAAGGCCACATACTAGATGGATGGACTCTATTAAGGAGGTCACAGGCATTAAGGAGTTGCAGGAATTAAGAAGAACAGTGGAGGACAGAGGGTCTTGGAGGTGTCTCATCCATAGGGTCACCATGAGTCAATATCAACTCAAGGGCAGTTAACAACAAATATGCATGAACAACTAACAAAGTTGTAGAACAGGTAAGTAATAATCCTGTTTGAATCAGCATTCTGTTGCTACTATGTTGTGCAGTGAAGTGCACTGCGTTCATTGAGGACACATTTTGTTCCAACATTTACCACAGACATTCCTACTGCAGAACATGTGTTGAACAACAGTTGTTCATGAAATTTTGCCTAAACCAAACCCAGAAGGGATTAAATATTTCAGTATCTAAGAGTAACAATGACTATCAACAATTGCAGGAATATAGGGCCTTTGCAGACTGCCAGAAATAGTGCAAATTGAGTCCACTTTAACTGCCCTGGCTCAGTGCTAGGGAATCATGGGAACTGTAATTTATTGTGGCACCAGAGCTCTCTGACAGAGAAGGCTCAATGTCCCAGAAAAAAATACAATTCCCATAACTCCCAAGCACTGAGCCAGGGCAGTGCCTCAATTTAATGTGCACTATTCTGGCAGTCTGCAAAGGCCCATAGTCTACATGAAAAAACTCATTTTGGTATTCATGTGTACTCCAGACAGTAGATG
The DNA here is from genome assembly GCA_026167975.1 of Phrynosoma blainvillii. NCBI lineage: Eukaryota > Metazoa > Chordata > Lepidosauria > Squamata > Phrynosomatidae > Phrynosoma > Phrynosoma blainvillii. The sequence goes on from JANUYF010000001.1 coordinate 277,262,934, forward strand.
TAGTGCCAAATAGCACTTCTGACAAGTTTATTCTGGATCCCAGAAGGATGCAGTTAATCACTAAAAAACAAATATTTATTACAGTGATTAACAAACAGAATTTAGTAAATTAGAAAAACATTTCAGCTTCTACCTTCATCAGCTGATGAACATAAAAGAAAGCTGCACCAAAAGCAGCAGTTCAGAATATCTGCTGGCAACATTCTTGAAAAGATGGTAGCGTCGTGTATCCTCCTCTTGGTTGAGACCACGAGATATTAAGTTCTTAAGTCTTACAGGAATTTCTGAACTCAGAAATTCTCCCTCACATCCAAAGTACTCAAAAGAGATGGTATCTCAGTTCCAAACACAGACAAATTAGAGAGATTGTGGTATTCTGCATCAAAATATCTAGCAACTGGGTGCTCAGGCTTCCTGTTCAGGATTTCAGACTTATGATTCCTGAAGTGGGTATGCAGATTTGTAGTTGCTTTCTGCATGTTCTGAAGATGGTATCCTGCACATCTGTCCTGAACCAAGCAAATATTATCGCAGGACTGGCAAGTGATGTTTTGGTTAATATAGTACAGTCAGCCCTCCATTTTTATGGGGGATCCATTCTGGAACACACACACACACACCACGAAAACAGAAAACCACAAGTATTCAAGCCCCACAGGCTTGAATGGCGGCATCTGCCTCTGGGTGCCTGTGGGTGCGCACCCCATTCTGTCCCCCTCCATTTACCACCCATGAACAGGTGAGGGATGTGGATTTCAAGTCTGTGAAAATGGGGAGGGGGGGGCAACTGTAGCTCCTGCCAGTCACTGTTTTTTAATCAGTGATTCTCTTCTTAAATTTCATACAATGCAACACTTAATCACAAGGTTATGATCCCAGGATTGCTGCCTGGTTTTTAACGAATGGTTTTAACAGCAATCTTTGTAGCTTAGGCACCTGGTGGAAAGCTATTTCCACATTCTGTTTTTTTCTCCCCCTCCTTTCTTCCTTCTCATGCTGCAAGAAACTAACATAGCTACTTTTCTGAAATTTTAAAGTATTCAACATGTTTTTAATAAGATTGACAAACACGATTTAAGAGATATTAGAAAGACACTGAATTGAAATGTCACAGAATTTGGCCAAAAACAATTTGAATGTTCACATTCCTCCCCTGACATATTTTTGAGAAACTTTGAGGGAAGCTAAGGTTTCCCAAAAGAGAAAAATGGAAAAACAGCAACTATTTAAAATCTACCCCTCCCCAATGGCCATTCTGCACCTTCCTCATGATCCAGATTGAGACTGTTTCATAAGCATGGTGAGAGAATCAAAATGGCAGTCAGGCTGCTGACAAAGCTATTTTGCAGTTAAAACATGGGCTGGAGGTGTCAAAAAGATGTTCTAATGAAAGGACAAGCCATTTTGCCTTCTTAACCTATGCTCATCCTTTGGAGTTTTTACTCCTCTCCTCCAGTGGTGGCTGAGACTTTTCATGTCAGATATCATAGATCTGCTTTGAGTTTTCTTCCAGATTTTAATAGGATTAGCACTTTGGATAGTTCCTTTAAAGTCTGGGGGAAAATCCCAAAGCAGATTCACTGTATCCTTACAGTATCCTGTATCCATTGGCCATCATTGCAGTGTGTGTGTGTGTGTTTGTTTGTGCACATGCACATGTGTACTTTCAAGTTGCTTGTCAACCAATGGTGACCCCTTGAATTTCATATAGTTTTACTCAGAGGTACTTTTGCCAGTTCCTTCCTCTGCAAAATTGGCTACAACATTCTTCCATAAGGAGAAAAAAAGCAGAGAAAAATACTACCAAAAGGGAATCCTAAAATCTTTTGGATTTTGTTCTCATTGTTTCCTTAGTTATTCCATTCTCTTCCAAAGTAGGAGCAAAGCACCCTTGGGGCAGTGGAAGAACTTTCTTCTTTTATGTTTATTTTATATAAAGAGAAGTTAAGGAAGAACTTGCAATCACCTTTTTATTATATGCTTTTATGATATGCTCACCTCCTCCTAAGTGGTCCTAGGTAAATGGACAAATACTCTGTATAGTCTTAGGCTAAATGCCCTGCTCTCAAATTTGCTGTCTACAAATTGGTGGGTATAACATGTAAGAGAGGTTTGGAACTGAATCCAGTATTACCTTTGCCCATAAAATACGAGGTCCAACAAGATGCATTTGTCTTTCTGCATGTAAGCTTGTTCATACTGAAGTTGATAGCAACATCTCTATTGATTTTAATGGAGAATAATATTAGCCTACCCTCTAAATTATCCATTTGAATGATTCATCCACCTTTGTGTCCCAAAAGTTTACAGTGCCTGTTAGGTTGTTTTTTACAGCAACAAAAACACTAGAGCTGGGCTCAGCAGATTGTCAGTTTAATGAAGTATTTAATTTTACATGGGATTCTTAGAAGGAACTACATTTCTAGAAGGATGGAAGGGCCCCCTCTAGACCAATAATTGTCTTTAGCAAGAGAAATTCCTGGCAAAGGAATTAGGGATTTATCTTGAGTTGGAATTAATTTTTTGACTGTGTCAATTGGCATCTGGAAAAAAAATTCCACAGGGAAAGTAATGTGACTAAATAGTTCTCAAATGACAAAACAAATGGATGCTTTAATGAAAATTTTTTTGAACATCGCTCAAAATCCTGTCCCCTGAACAGTGGCTTACATTTTATGATAGCGTACATGTTTGGTATTTATATGATATATATTTCATTCTATCTCTATGTAGTTTAATTTAGTATGAAGTTTTCTTTCTTTCTTTTTTTAAATGTTGCCCTGGTTTGTATTTGGTTTGTTTAATTTCTCCTCATGCTAGGCCTCTGCTAGGCCGAGCTTTTTACAGTTCATTCCTAATTAGTTAGCTAAGTTGCTGCATGGTAAGGCAGTTGCCTGATTTTTCACACATGGCATTACTAACCACAAAGGCTTGGCTGAAAATACAGTTTTCAACAATGCTAGGGCTTTACTGGACTATCATTTTTGAAAATAATACATACGGCATGGTTTACACAGAACTGACAGTGTTTATGCCATACATTTGCAGAAATAAACAGGAAAACCTTTAAACACTAACAATTATGTTGAGCCTTGATACTTCTTGGCAAGCAATCACAACAACTCCTTGGTGAGGTCTGCAGGATGACATGTAAATATTTGACAGAAAGGTAAAATATAGATATATGACCCCTTCATGCATTAATGATCCCAAACAATGTAGCTAGACAAAAGGAGAAAACACATACAGAGAGAATATCTCTCATGGGGAAGTCTCTCAGCATGGAGCAAAAGGGTTGACGAAGCCATGCCTGTGACATTCTGCTCTTCACATGCTGGATTTCAATTATATCTCACATCTTTTGTGAAGAGGGACCTCAAAATCCTTAATTCTTGTAAGCCACCCCGATTGCTCGACAGAGGGCGGGGTAAAAATAAATTATTATTATTATTATTATTATTATTCCTTCTTTTACTTATTACATCACTATGCTCTGGGCAGAATTCATGACTTTACCTCTTCTATCCTTAGTGCCTTATAGGATAGTGAAAGGGAAGAAGCAATACTATTTAGCCAAAGTTAGATCAATTTATGTTAGATTTTGCAGAGGACTGATCTCTCCGTGAACAGTTTTCTGAGTAGAGCCCTCCACTGAAGGGCTGTTAGTAGGCATCTTTCAATTAAAATACTATCTGTTCCAAGTCCAGTTGAAAAATAGCAATAGCATTTTAGCAATAGCCTTCATATTTCTATACTGCTTATCAGTGAACTTAGCACTCTCGAAGTGGTTTACAATCTGTAAGCCAATTGCCCCAAACAAGCTGGGTACTCATTTTACCGACCTATGAAAGGATGGAAGGCTGAGTCAACGTTGGAGCCCTGGGATTGAACTCACAACATTGTGGCTGCAGTACACGTATTCCTTATAATGAACCATAAGAAGTGAGAGTAGTCCTTGAAGTTGCTTATCAACCAGGCTTGCCAGTTTAGCAACATCATATTTCTTGTCATTTCAGGGCACAACCCTGAGACTAGAGCCTTGTCTGCACTGGCCAGTATACTTTGGGAACAGCCTGGAATATCCTTAGCATGGAAATGGAGAGTTGCCCTGACCTCCCTCGGCTACCTGGCTCTCCATTTCCATGCCAAGGTGGCTGTCTACATGGGAGTCCCACTGAAATGCCCAGGGTGTGTGCTGTTGTTGCCAGTAGCTCACTTCTGAGGTCAGCATGACCAGCAAAGATCACATGGCTAGGTTTCTCATTCTGATCTCAGAGTGAATGGCTGGCAACAGTGGCTGCCCATGCAACCAACCACCCCGGCATGGAAACAGAGTGCTTTGGAATAAGAGGTATTTTTAAAAAAAATATTTTCAAGATTGTTATGTCCAGTAAAATAAAAGTATGTAAAAAAGCTTGGCTTAGCAAAGTCCTAGCATGTGGAGAAATTAACTTTTTCCATCTCCACTGCTATTCCTGTTGACAATTGTTTCTGCACCTAGACACTTCAGCTGACATGCTGACATCTAACAACTCTATCTTCAAGAGTGTTCCACATGAACAGCAGTGGGATCAGGCACAAGGTGACTAGGTTTCCATCTTCCTCATTGTATTGAGATGTATCATATTTCTATTTAAATTATAGCAACTGTTTCTAAATTGGCACCCACATATACACATAAAGAGCCAGTGTGGTGTAGTCATTTCAGCAGAGGATTAGGTCACTGGGAGACCAGGGTTCAAATCCCTGTTCAGCCATGACTACCCACTTGGGCAAGTCACACTTTCTCAGTCTCAGAGGACAGCAAAGGCAAACCTCCTCTGAACAAATCTTGCCAAGAAAACTCCACACTAGGTTCACATTAGAGTTGTCAAAGTTAAAAAAGAAAAATGACTTGAAGGGAGAAACAACAACAAGAATATGCAGATATGCAACTTTTGGTCCTCTTTCCTCCTCCTCCTCCTCTTCTTCTTTGGTAAGTATGCGTTCAGGGGTAGCTCTGTTGAGCATTTAGCAAATTCAAACAAAAATCCATGAGTAATACTTTTATTGGCTAATCAAAATGTACAATATACCTGTTGCAAGCTTTCAAAACTCCATGGGCTTCTTCATCAGGCAAGATGTTACAAACCAAACAGGAGAAAAACAATTAGTTCAGATGCCTATATGTTGTTTCAGTCTTTAGTTAAGATGGTATATGATGGGGAGGATATCTTTTGCAGGCAGGCTCCTTCTCTTTCTGGCCATGTGGTTATAGGGACATTCTCAAAGTCAAAGAAATTTAAAATCCATTTAAAATCAACAGGGACCCCTCTTTTGCAATCCAATATGTCTCCATTCTAGTGAGGTCACAGACCTCTTTGTGGCAGAGAACAATGGATTCCTCAAGAAGTCTCCATGTTTTGCATTAGGAATATTTTGATATATGTAGAGGTAAAGCATGCAGATTCAGTCCAAATTTAAGAAGAAGAAAAAATAGTTTTACCTTGGTTGAAGTTCCCAGTCCATAGGTTCCCCTGTTCCAGCTACAATGCAGTATCTCACAATACAAAAAACAAACAAACAAACAAACAAACAATTCATGGGTAGCTGTGTTGGCCATTTAGCAAATTCAAGCAAAAATCCATCAGTGATACCTTTATTGGCCAACCAAAATGCACACTATACTTGTTGCAAGCTTTTGAAGCTCTATGGGCTTCTTCATCAGGCAAGTGTTACAAATCAAACAGGAGAAAAACAGTTGGAGATGTTAGTCAGATGTCTACATGTTGTTTCAGTTATTAGTTAAGATGGTATATGGTGGGGAGGCTATCTTTTGTAGGCAGGCTCCTCCTCCTTCTGGCCATGTATCTATAGGGAGATTGCAACAAGTATATTGTGCATTTTGGTTGGCCAATAATGGTATCATATTTCAAGTCATTTTCAATCAGAATTTGCAGACAAATTCCTTAGATACTTCATTTCTCAAAGCATTGACAAGATTCCACCATCAGAAGCTGGATATATTGCAGTTCCCATAAAAATCCATTAGTAGATTAGTGGCCCAACTATGATAAAGGCTCCAGATCTCATCTGTTCTTAGAAGCTAAGGACAGTCAGCTCTGGTTAGGACTTGGTTGGGAGTCTGTAATGCCAGGTGCTGTATTTCAGAAGAAGCAACTGGCAAAACTACATCTGAGTATTCCTTGGCTACAAAAACACTATGAAATTCATGGGGTCACCATATCTTGACAGGTGACTTGAAGGCAACACACTCACAGTCTGAAGAAGAAAATTTCTTGATTGAGTGGTTTGCACATCATTACAGTCAGACTGCATCCACACTACAGAATAATGCAGTTTGACACTACTTTAACTGCCATGGCTCAATAATACGGAATACTGGAAATTGTAGTTTTGTGAGATATTTAGCCAACAGTTATAGAGCTCTGGTGCCACAACAAACTACAAATTCCAGTATTCCATAGGGTGGACCCATGACAATTAAAGTGGTGTCAGACTGCATTAATTCTTCAGTGTAGCAGCAGCCTCAGAATGCCCTATCCATGAAAATATTCAGATTTACATTATCTGGAGTGGGTAACTTTTTTTTCTTAAAGGTTACTGCCACTGTTCATTTAACCATGTTTATGTGATCTCATAAAAAGTGTGATCACTTTGCATAATTATTAACTGCCATTAAGTCTGTCCAGAATGGAAAACTGTGAACATCTTCTTATTCTTATTCTTTTTTTGGTTGTTGTTTTAACCAGAGGGTATGTCTCAAAGTCTTTATGTTGCTCATATGTAATGGTAGTTGACACGAACTATGATTAAGGAGAAGGAAGTCTGAAAAACCTGGAGTAAAGGAAGTCTGTAGCAGCAAAGAGATGTTATAGACAAGATTCCATTTTCTTTCACCATTTTGGGTAGGCACTAGGTTAATTGCATGATTGGTTCATGGTGCTTACTAATCAGCATTAAGGGTTTTGGATGACCATATAAAACCATTTATATCAATGTTTGCCAGATTTCTAACATGATAGTTCTAATACCACCAAAGGAAGGCTTGATTTAAATGTATCTAACAAAAAACTTTCTTTAAAAATAAACATTTTTGAGTTATTTTAGAGAGAGATTCATAATTCTAATCCTAACAGAGGATCCCAGGAGCAGCAGTGAGTATTATGCGGGATAACTGGATTTTACAAGGCCCAAGAGGAGGCATTATATATTGTGGCTAGTCTGCAGTACCAGTTGTGGAATTATGGGATATCAACACCAGCAGCCAGTCACAATCTCACCTGAAAACTACCCATTAAGTTCTAAAGCCTGTCACAGTTGCAAGGATGAACATTTCCATAATAGCATCTGAGGAAAAGTGAGAAGGGTGAGAGCAGGTTACAGATTCCAGAGGTGCTGCTGTTTCATTTCTCTTTTCCATTTTAATATTTTGAATATTTTCTGTGGTTTGTGTAAATCTTCTCTAAGATATTTGTATTTTTTTATGGATAGATAGATAGATAGATAGAGAGAGAGAAATAGACTCTGATCACTCTCGATCAGCTGTAGAGATGCATGTGGGCTTATCTCAGCTCCTCTTGACAGTACCAAGGGATGAAGGAACATCGTCTGTCTCCAATATAAGACCATGCATGCCTTGTTCAGTGCTCAAGAATAACCAGAACAATATATATTTATGTAAGGTCTGCAGAACTACATATGAGGCTGTAGTTCTCAGTTATGCCCAAGTATGCCACCCACACAATTCCAGCCTGAGTGTGGATGGGTGGGGGAGGAAGGAAGGAAAGAGAAAACATCAAGCTGGTTGCAATACAAAATACAAAAATGATTATATTTCAACATCATGTAAAACATATCCTAAGGAATAATCACAAATGGTTTAAAAGATACATTGGGGAGGGCTACTGCATTCTCCCCTCTCTAAATTTAATTGCAGTAGACATCAGTGAAAAACAGAAAATTCCACTATAAGGTAATATTCCCAAGTTACAACACAAATAAACCAGCTGAGTGCGTGGGTGGGTGAGAATAGCATGGCTTTAGATTAAGATCTTCAAAATTCCACCATCTCTACAAAGGAGTTTAAAGAATTGTAAAATGCATGGTGGCTATGATATGTGTTCATTGAATGTCCTCCTTTCTCAGTTATTTCACTTAGGTTCAGGATCAAGCTCTGTGTTATTTTGCTCTGTCTTTTATGTAGCCTTCTGATTCAAGCTCTGACAATACCAGTTGGTGGTTAACTGAAATCTGAAAAGACAAATTACAGCTTTGAGCTGTATTTGTTGAACTAATTGTCACATCATTTGACTCTAATTAAATAAATGGTGATGCCTCAAATGGGTTAGATACAGACTGTGTGCTATGTATTATTCCAAGTGATGGTTGGACTTCAACAGGTAAAAGACAGATTTAATGTAATCTTCTCTGACCTTCAGAAACTATGGAAGTCCTGCTCCATTTGGAGATTTTCTTTTGCACCATCTACTTGCATATATAAATTTCCACTGCTATTAAGTCCAGTCATCAGAGGCTACTTTATTGGTGGCTGATTGTAACAACTAAAAGAAATAAACATATGATTTCATTCTAAAGGGTGGGAAAGAGCAATACAAATTGTCTGCACAAGAACAGTTCAACTGCACAGAGAGCAGAAAATGATATCTAGAGAAATATTTTATCCATTCCAGAAGTAATTTGCTAATTCCAAATGGGGCATCAGTAACACAATCATGACTGCCTTTTTTGAGAATTATGGTTATCTGTTTTGTGCTGAAAATATGCACATGGTGGCAATTTCATCCATGAGAACTTGGGGGAAATTATATTAATCATCATAACCGAGTACAGTTTCTTTCTCAACATGAGTCATAAATATCCTTGAGTATTAAACCTCTTTACAATAACATTAATTTAATCTATAAGAGGACATTGTGTGCTATAAATGCCATTTATAAATCTAAGGAGGTGGTGAAGGGAAGGCTGGAGCTTGCAAGGTTTGGGAGGAAAACAATACTCCTTAAACAAGACCAGTCAAGGGGCCTTTTTGCCTTTAGGAGGATCCCTGAGATTATGTTTTTAGTTAGGTCCTTTAAATTGACACAGGCTACAAACATATGTCTCAGGGCTAGGCAAAGTGCTTCCCTAGGGCTAAATGAGATGCCTCCAAGGCTGTTTTTTCGATCCCAAACCCTCTCTCAGACTACCCCAGACCACTCCTTTTCTGGTAAAAAAAAGTTAATTGCATCTTCTGTAAGCTTTTGGAAGTGACAACTCTTTGCAAGGTTTTTCTTTGTCTGTCAGCATCCCTCGTTTGCCTTTTGTGAAATGGGTATTGGTTTCCTGCAGCAGCAGAAAATAAGAGAATCAAAACCATTCCATTGCCTTCCCTCAAAAGCCAGGAGACATCAGCCTTTGCTGCAGAAAGGGAGGTGTCACAAGGAATGACAACAATGCACAATTGTGTGGGAAAAGGCCACAATTTTATTGAATACAGCTGACAGGTAGGGTTGGCCCAAAATACATGAGGTCTGGATCTGGCATCGACCAACCCACCTGTTGATCAATGAACCAAGTTGCCTGGTCACAGCCAAGCTTCGGTATGACAAAGGGGTAAATGGTTGATCACAAGTTCACATCTCAGGTAACCAGTTGATTGTCTGTCTGCATCTCAAGCCCTTGTCATCGAGGGATGCTGATCTGGAGTTGCCCCCATAATAGCAACACTGTAATGCTCCCAGAGCCCCCAGGTCCTCAAGAGACTCCTGATCCTGTGCTCCGCAGCACAGGAAACCACACCCATCAGATCCAAGCCCTATACTACCACCCCTGTAAAGTTGTGACAGCATGTCCCTATCCCTGAATAGAGAGAGGGAAGGTGAGGAGAGCTGAGCTGCAATGGTGCCATTCCACCATGCCATATATGGCCTTAGATAGGCCCACCAATCAATTAAATACATGGAGGCCCAGAAGTCCAACCCCTACCAGCCAATAATGATGTCCCTTTCCCCAGGCACTGGCCAATGGGGCAGTGCATCCAGCACCTGGTGCATACCGGGAGTTGTAGTCCTGGCCTCAAGCCAGAAGAACCACTCTCCCAGAGCCCCAGATGCCAATTAGGGCCTCCCATGTCCATTCCAATGACTGCTGAAGGAGAGCTCGGGCCTGGAGGATACAGCACAGCCCAACAGCACCCCCCCCCCAGCAACCAGGCCAGTCTTGTGAGTCAGATGGCCTCATTTTCATAGCTTTCATCATTTGAATAGTCTGCAGAGCAAAAAGATGCAGGCTTATCCCACCACCTCTGCTGAGACACTAGCTTCCTTTAGTTCTAGTGACAGCCATTCCATCAAGCTAGTTGTTTCCAGCACAGCTAGCCATTTTAAGAACTGATTAAAATAATAATAATAATTAACAACAAGAAGAACAATTGCTGCCTAAGCTTGCTTCTTATTTTTATTTTATTTTCCTTTCTTGTAGCATTCCTTCTTTGGACTGAACAATATGGTTCAGCATTTGGTGATCAGGAGGCCACCTTTACTTTATCTTCTACTGGTGTTCTAGGACAATTCACATTTATCTGCATCATATCTGCAATCCAACATACTACTTGTGAGAGTAGCTAACCAAATGCCACAAAGAGGCTTCTAAACAAGACATACACAAATAATTTGCATATTGTTCACCTCCACTATCTTCTATTGAAAGAGGAAAAGACACACAATGGGAATATCCATTAGCAATGTAATTCTTCACATATTTTGTTCTCAAATGAAGCAATTAACAATTTTAGCAATGTTTTTCCTACTATAAGAAAGTATTTGAAAACTGTAACATTTTTGAATTCTATTCAGTTTGGGATTATTTCCTATGCAGATAATACTGTTCTCTACACAAGACCTCAGAATGTGCAAATTTTGTGAACAATAAGTCCCAAACTACAAAAATTCCCATCACTCTAGAAGTCTTGCCATGGCTCCATCCACTCAAGAAACATGATTTATTCTTCAGTACAAGAATATCTTAAGGGCATATACAGCTGTACTAAGGTAGAATGAACACATGCATGCTTTTATGAATTGTCCTGTTTCAAACCATGTAATATGTCTCATATATGTCTGAACCTTTGAGTAGATTAATGGCCATTAGCATGCATAAACACAGAGAGAGAGAGAGAGAGAGAGAGAGAGAGAGAGAGAGAGAGAGACTTTTTATTTTTAACCAAATGGACTTGGAAAAGATCTCAAATCCTTCAAGTAAGTCATGGGCAGGAACTGTGTAGCCTTCCATATGCTGTTGGACTAGCCAAAGTAACTAATGGTGAGAAATGCAGGAAGTACCGTGGGACAAGATCGGGGGGGGGGGGGGTCACCTGATCCTTATCACTGAGATAAGTGAACCAAGCCAGATACTGAACATGAAGTGAATCCTTGACTGAGATCTCAAAACGTACAGAAAGCACAAAAGACTACAACTGAAGGCAGGTTTAAGAAACTGAGAAACTGGGCTGGAACAAAAATGATAAGAATGTGTCCCATGTTAAGCATGGAAAGTGAAATTCTCTAAATATTTGAGACCATCAACAACATTGCCTTGATGCAGGTCAAGAAGAGACAAAATAAAGTAATTATTCACGTAAATGCATATAACTAATTAGTAATGTAATTCTTCATTATTTTTTTCTTGAAGATAGTGAGGAGTAATTTTCTTCCTGCTGTGCGAAGATCTAGAAACCACACAGTTTTCAAAATTTGCACATGGTTGTTTTGCACAGTAAACAACAGTTTCTGCACAGAAATTCTAGTTTTTGTGTGGAAAATAACTTTCAAGTATTAATTCCTGTGCAGAAAATGTTGTTTTCTGTGCATAAATTTGGATTTCTATGCAAATCAATCATGTGTGAATTTTACACAGAATAAGTCCTTAATATCAGGATTTTTTGCACAGGAATTATTATTATTTCTGTATTTAAATATTATTTTTCACATAATAATGCTGTTGCCTGTGCAGAAAATGTTGTTTTCTGCTGAAAACAACCAAATGCAAATTTTGTGCAGAATATGTCCTGAACTGTGAAGATTTTTGTCAGTCCGGACTTTTCTCACTAGGCTTTCCCAACACTCAAAAATATGTTTTTCAACCATTTTCTGAATAATATTGAATATTCTTTCAATTCCTACAACTAATGAATAGGATTCAAGCTGAGACTAGTGACAAAAGCTCACCCCATCATGCAGCACCTGGGCTTTGAACTGCCGACTTGCCAATCTTATAATCAACAGAGTCAGCATCTTAACCATCTAAGCTGCAGCATCTCTGGTTTATATGCCCTTATATTCACTATAATTTTAATGACTTATAGCACTTAATCTCTGTTTGTTTTGAATTCCAGGATCATACTTTGCTCTGCAGAGGGGTGGGATATTATTATTATTATTATTATTATTATTATTATTATTATTATTATTATTGTTTCTCTTGTCTTCCAATCAAAACACTTTTAACTCCAGTGACACCTAAATTTACCAAAGATATACAACTGCACCTACTGTAGGGTTGCAAAGGAAAGTTGTAATTTTTTTCAGCTTTTTAAAAAAAGTTCAATCACAGTGAGATTCTGATATTTTAGGAGTTCTTTCAAAAACAAAATAGTTTGTACTAAAATAATAGCAAGGCATTCTTGTGTAATATCTTTTGCACAAATGACTTTTCTGTATGAAAACTGGTTGCAGAAAAATATTTCTGCCTTTTTGTTTTGCAAGAAGTCCAAAAATTTGAAGATTTATTTTTTAAAAAATGTGCAAAACCTCTCACCCCAGCTGAGAGAAAACTTGGATTTTTCTTCATTCTTGTGCTCAAGAATGAATTTAAAACAAACAAAACAAACAAACATCACACTCCTAATCAACTATGCAAACCTTTGATGTGAATCAGGTAGAAACCAAAATTGCCTGCTTTTCCAAAGCAGAGAGCTATTCCCTACTAACAGGTTTGTATAAATGTAAATCTCATTTAAGATTTATTTCCCCATTTTTTGAAGCATAGTGACTTTGCTGACATATTAATGACCTAATTGTGAATAAAACAACTCATTTTCCTTTAAGGAAAGTACCCTTGATCCATTAAATAAATACTACACACAGAGAAATGGAGGTAAATTGATATGCAAGAAATGCCATTGTCAAGTGTAGATTTATGATTTAAGGGAGTACAAGGCAGTCATATGACTGTGTAAAGATAAATGAAACTGCTTATGTACACTAAATCATGCAGTATTGAATAAAGTTAGCTATTTATGTTTTAGATTACATAGTATTTATTACAAAATGGGTTAGTATTGTTACATTTTGGACAGTGATTCTCCAATTTCTGCTGAGATCATCTGCTAAAACAATTTGAATTTCACTGAAAACCTAAAGTGATGTATGGTTTCACCAAATCTGTTGTAAAGGAGATCTACTGACCCCCGGGTGAATTTCTTAAACATCGAGTAGTTTGCTAATTCTTGCTAACCAGTTAGGTTAATGGCAATGAATCCAAAAACAAAACCTCCTGAACTTTGGGGAGCATGTCCCCTGACAGAGTTTGAAGTGAATCTTTGGTGAGCAGCTTGACACAGTCCTAATTTAAAAGACTCTGGAGCTTATGTGCTGATGATTTGTGCTAGCAAAGTGTTATAATTGGATTATTGAAGTATTAGGTAAATTCAGTCGGATTTACTGTTTGAAGTGGAAATAAAAAAAAAATCTAGTATGATACTGGTGCTTTGTCATACCTATTAGGAGAATTTTTCTGTACTCCGGCAACAACTGATCAGTGTGTCCAAATATGCAGGCTTTCCTCCTTGTAAGCATACCCTTATCTAAAATGCAATTCAGTAGAAGTTGGTGAGTCTCCTCCCACTCTAATACCCTTCTGCTAGTATTTGACAATGTGATCACACCAGTAATTATACAAAATTATACAATGCTCATTCACTCTCATTGTGGCTGGCTACCTTGAAGACATTATGCCGCTGCCAGAAAAACAGGATGAGCTGATGAACAGAATGAGCCTCTGACATATTCCAGCAACTTAGTAGCCCTATTCAGTCATTTCCACTAACTGTTTGTGCCAACATACACACTAGAAAGGCTCATTATCAGGGGTGTTCCATCACAGGGATGCCTGCTCATGTACATTTCTGTGTAAAATCGTCCCTCCTGCTGCAGAATTTCATAATGTACATGTAAATTCTGAGGGGTGTATGCTTGTATGTATGTGCAGAGCTATGTAGCATAATCTGGCTTTCAGCTCATGCTTTGGCATACATGGTTAGTAGAATGCCAGAATAGGGGTAGAGTGAGTGGACCAATCAATCAAGCATGTATTTATTTACTTATTTAATCAATTATATCCTGCATTTCCATTAAGGTATTGTCCAAGGCAGTTAAATTAATATAAAATACAGAATAAAAATATGCAAATAAAATGTTGCTGGACTCAACATTTGTGGTAAAGCCCTCTGAGCTGAAGATCCTGCAACTTAATGCCAGATTATTAAATGGATAAACCAGCTATGATCCAGGACCACTTCTTGAATGAACATGATCACCTGGCTTGTAATACAAAGACGTGGCTGGATAAGCTGGAGGCAGGATTTCACTTCTTCCACTTTTGTCCACCTGGGTTGCCTGTGAAGCAGCAGACGAGGCCTGGGGAATGGGAAAGTGGAGCTGCAGTGATCATGATTCTAGCACTCTCAACAAGTATCCTATCCTGAAATCTGTTCAGTTTCAGGGTGTGTATTTGAAGGTGGGTAGCAGTGGCAGATTTGGGATCTGTTGGTGTACTACCCACCCTGAGAGCTCACATTATGTAGTGGCTGGACTGTTGGACTATGGTTCCAGAAATCAGGGTTCAAATCCCTGCTTGGCATGGAAACACTTTGGGTGACCTTGGGCAAGGCATATACTCTCTCAGCCTCAAAGGAAGGCAAAGGCAAATGCCTTCTGAAAAAAAAATCTTGCCAAAAAAACCTTGTGATAGGTTTGCCTTAGGATTGTCATATGTCTGAAAACACTGAAAGGCACACAACAACAACAAACCACCCTCATGCTGCTGACTATCTGCCCTCTTGAGCTGGTTCAGTCAGTCTCAGCAGTGGTATTGGAGTCCCCTAGGCTTGTTGTGCTGGGGAACTTCAGCATCCATGTAGAGACATCTCGGTCATGAGCACCTTAGGACTTCAGGTCCTTTTTGATGACCATAGAACATGGACATTGGCCTGCAGGACCATTCAGAATTCAGTAATGTCCTCATGCTGTCCAACATATACATGAAACTGCTGAAAGAAGGTAGCAAGAACTTTATGGTTCAGTGTCACAAATGTAATGATGACACCCCACTCTTTCTCTCCTTTCCATCTAATTTCATTGTCCACTGTTGGTAATGGATTGGAAGTGGATGAATAAATTGAAGTTTAATCCAGACAAGACAAACATGCTCCTGCTCAGTTGAAAGGCATATCATGGAATAAGGATTCAACTTGTGCTGAATGGGGTCATAGTTCCCCTGAAATCTCAGGCTCATGCCTTTCACTGGCATTGGTACCCCTTCTCTTACAATTGGTACCCGTCCTCTTACAATAAACCCTCTTACAATAACCCCTCCTAGTAATGGCATCCACAGCCATATGGCCCTTCTATGACCCTGCTGTGGATGCCATTACTAGGATTCTTCCATCACATGTAGGCTAGCACTAAGGGTTGCTTGGGCTCTGTTTCTCTGGACACTCTAGAGGAGGTGAGATACGCCAAAAATGGGCCGATGCTGAGGAGTCAATGACTCTGGTAGCCCTGTGTGCTAATCCTTTTGCCCTGGAAATGCACCCCATCACTCAAATTCACACCACAATATTACCACCTTGGAAAAATGACTTCAAAGTGATCCAAACACATTTCAAAGAAGGCACCTCCATTTGGCCTTCTTTAATACCTTGAATTTTGCCCCAGGGTTGAAATTCACTATAAATATTGGTGGCCTTCTTTTGTTTCCTTGGCTTAGTCTAGTAATAGGCAAGCATGCTGCCAGTTTTACTCAGCTAGCTCCTCTTTTGCTTGCCAACCCCCATTTGCCTTGGGAGTGATTGAGGGGCGTTGTAGACCAGCCTAAAGGGCTAGCCTGGGGATGGATGCAGCTGCATGCTGTCCCAATGCTGTCCTGATGCTACATGCCCAGACACCCTCCCGGCGCAGCATGTAGACAAGCTGTGCCGAAAGGGTGCAGAACAGCCGCGGCGGTGGATCTTAGGGTGGCATTTGCCGCTCTTTTAGGGGTGGCAAAAGGGAGGATCAGAGCTGCAACATGTGGTTGAGTTCCCTTTCATCTCCAGACTTGTAACAAGAGGAGCAGCTATCCATTCGGGTGTAGTATCTCCATTAGTCTAGTCCAGGGGTAGGCAACCTTTCCCCTTTAAGGGCCAAAGGACTTCAACTCCCAGAATCCCCAGAGCTATTGGCCAACATGGGACTATTAGCCAACATGGCTGAGGCTTCTGGGAGCTGAAGTCCTTTGGCCCTTAAAGGGGAAAGGTTGCCTACCCTGTTCCAATGTAACGCCTTTGAATTTCTTAGCCTTTGTGAATGTGTGTGGTTGTGTTTCATATGATTGTTGATTTCCCCTGCCTCTGGAATTCTTTGTATCTCTGGACTTAGTATACATAGGGCTATGTAACCCAGTACATATTGCTACCATTGAGTTAATATTGATTCCCCAAAATCTCAAGGGTTACACACCTTGAATACAATCCTAAGTTGTGAATTTGCACAGCTATAACTAATATACCAGCTGTGCCCAATGAAATGTTAGATCTGGCTACAGTGACATATGCCTTCATAACATCCCAGTTGGATTTCTGTAACGTGAGCCTGCCTTTGAAAGCTGTTCAGAAACTTCAATAGGTGTAAAATGCTGCATCCAGAGTACTACTGGGGCTAGTTACAGAGACCATATAACAGGGGTAGGCAACCTAAGGCCCAGGGGCCGGATGCGGCCCCCTGAGGCCTTTGGACCGACCCCAGGACGGTCCTGCCACCGCTGCCACTGCCACCTGCCATGATATTGATTATTGTTGTTATTACTTGTTCTTGGGGTTTTCTTGGCAAAATCTCCACAGGGGTTTTGCCATGGCTTTTCTGGGTCTGAGAGAGAGTGCATGCATATTTTTAAAATTATTTTAATTTTTATATTTATTTATTTATTTTTGGTGCTTCAGCCCCCCAATTGTCTGAGGGACAGCAACCTGGCCCCAGGCTCAAAAAGGTTGCCTACCCCTGCCATATAACTTTTGTTGTTGCTGCTGAAACAGTGTCACTATTACTTTGTTTACAAGTACATTGCAAATGCTAGTTGTACACTATAAAGCTCAGAACTCCCTATATGAATCTGAGTCTTAAGATCCTCAGTGGAGGACTTTTGTTTTGTTCCACAACTGCCACAGTCTTTTCTGGCGGAGGACTGCACCTTCTAATTGGCTGCTCCCAGACTTTAGAATCCCCTCCCATCAGATGCTAGACTGGATTCCCTCTGTTCTGCCTCCACTGGTAAGCAAAGGCATTGCATTTAAACAGAAAGTCTTTTTATGATGTTTGTGTTCTGCCTGCTTATCATTAATGTTAGGTGCTAAAATGATTTCATATTTTCTTAAAATTAACTGCATTTTAATACAGTATCTTGTTTAATTGTGTTTTAATTTTTTAACATTTGGTTTTAAGCCTCTCTTGTTTTAGCCTTGTTGTAAGCCTCCATTTTAGGGGAAAGGCAGGATATAAATAACATAATATAACAGGTAAAGGTAAAGGTTTCCCTTTATATATGATTGTCTGGCCATGTCTGACTGTAGGGGGCAGTGCTCATCTCTTTTTACAATATTCCTTTCCTATTTAGCATGACTAAATGTCGAGGCATACTGAATGCTGTTACCTTCCCACCAATGTGGTACCTATTTATTTACTGGCCTTTTTACGTACTTTCAAACTGCTAGATTGGCAGAAGCTGGAACTAGTGGTAGGAGCTCACTCTGTCATGTAGTACTTGGATTTCAAACTTGCAGTTGTCAGAGACACCACCTTAACTGTTAAGCCACTGCATCCCATCCCATCCCATAACATAACATAATGTAACATAGGGAGGATGGTTGACAAGCAAATCTTTCAACTTGTGTTTTTTTAAATTGTACATTTATGCAATGTTGTGCTAACATAACATAAATATATAATTGAAAAATACAACTTCAGAGATTTGCTTGTCAACTATCCTCCCTATTTTGTATAGCTGCAACATCTGTGTCCCAGTTTTAGGAGAAAGGCAGGATATAAAGAATGATGGGGATATGTCATTGAACATGTCATTGAAAACATGTTGCTTATCTTCACCCTCCTAAATGAGAATTGTTGACCATTTGTAGCTTCTCTCTGTTGGAAGATTTTTGCATTCTCTTTCCACCTCCTTAGATAGATAGGGATTTCCTGCTTGCAAACTCCTTCCCCTCTCTCTCTTTCAAACTAACCTTGTGACTTAGGTCACTCCTTCTTTGGTACTAACAGACTTTCTCTCTAAAAAATTTCAACTGAGCTGTTCCCATCTTCCTGCTCTCTCAACTTTGTTTGGAAAGATGGTGAGATAAATATTTCTCTTTACCTGAGTTATTCACTGGTTAGATTAGGATATAGCCTTTTATGTAAATCTAGATGAAAGCCATTGTTTTTAAACTACAAACTAAATGTTTGGTTCTTTTTTAGTCAGTCTCAGTTCTTAGGGAAGCCCAGTTAGACAAAAGCACATTTCTGCTACCCTGCTGTTTTAAAGTCAGATTCTAACAGGCTTGGCTTTGATATTTTGATATTTAAGTATTTTTGTTTCCTTAAAAAGGCCATAGGAAACTTAAATTATCCACACTTTCCCACTCAGGTGGGAGAGTATAGGTGACTCAAAATCAGAATGGTTGGGCTGATGTATAATGTGATACAGTTTGCAAAACACCATGCTATAATACATGTGTTAGTATTTGAATTGTCACATGGCCCTGTTGTTTTCCTGCAGCAGTCTTATACTAGCTCTCTGGACATTATTTTTAGATATTGCATTGTTTCCATCATCACTATGATGATCAAAATGGTTATATTCTTTCATTGCCATATTGTTAATGACTTGGTAAAATAAAACCAAATGTTTAACAATCCACCATTGACACCACCACCAATATGTAGCAGGCTGACTCAGGGTTTTGTTCACACAAGACAGCTACTCTATGTAAAGTCATTTTTTTTAGCATGCAGAATGAATTCTCTGGTTATAATGATTCTTCAGACATAAAGAATTCAGTGTATAAGAGAATCTGGTGTAGGAGAGAATTATGTACAATATTCTAAATTTCTTTTAAAAATAATTGGAATAAAATGATTGGATCCTTAATCAGACCTGAGAGAATTAATAAAACATGTTGTGGTTTTAAACTATTATTGTATTTTTACTCACTCCACTAATTACTTTTTTTGTCATTATTATAGCTAATTTTATTAGCTACCATTGAGCTGTTATAACCATTATTGAGTTTTTAAACACATTAAGAATCTTAGTTTTGATTAAACATAGCACAATATTCAATACTTATTGTAGTTTGCTGTTACAATAGTAGAGATCTGACTTTATTAATCTGTTTGCACATGAGATTCCAGAGAAAGCAATTGGTTCCCCCCTGAAAATTGTAATTAGGAACACCAGAAACATCTTTGCTTTTCCAGTCCCAATTTGAAAACCATATATTTGCTATTGCAGACAACAGTCCTAACCAAGCAATAAGTTCATACATGTTATTGTTAAATCTGTGGCTGAAACAAAACCAAAACAGTCTGACATAAAGTGACACAAAGTGTTGTGTAACTAAACCAACTGCAATGAAAACCAATTATTTATATTTGTATTATTTATACTACTATCAGCATTTTTCAAAGGGAAAGCGATCAGTAGTTGATAAATCACAACCATCATCTGATGCATAGTACTGATTTGCACTTTGCAACATTTGCATATCTGCTTTTGTGATTAAGTACTCAGAACTGCAATGCTAGTATACATGGAATGGTAGATATATCAATGCCAATAAGAGGCAGGTTTTCATGAACAACAACTTTTTATTACATCTAACAGAATTCAGCTCAATTCTCTATGTAACAGATTTACACAGAGAAATGACTATATGCTTAACTCTCCAAACTAAGGAATAACAATCTCCTTTGGTCATCTTAAATGTTCAGAAACATAGACTGGAAAGAGAAACAGATGAATTAGAATATATCCATGAACTCCAATCCATCAACAGTGGGTTGAACAAAAACAATGTCTTCTTGGTACACCAAAAACATATTAACACTAGTTACCTCCCCGGCCACATAAAAACCTTCTTGGCCAGTTCATCACATCTTTCTGATTCCCTGCCTGCACACTCCACATTCCAAAACTCCTTCCAACATACATATGGTCATCTGTCTACCCTAGCCATGGGCAACATTTTTCCTCCTACCTTTGTCTCTCAACAACCATAGTCAAAACTAAACTTGTCACCTCATTTTCATGCCCCCAAATTTGGCATTTCAATGGTTATTCATATAATCTGATTATAAAGGTTCTTCCTAGGTACCAGTTCACTCCATGCCTCTGAAGAAGCAGACCAAGTCTATAAAAGCTTATGCTACAACTTGTTCACACAGTGAGGACTTTACTGCATGGAAAAGAAGGGTAAAACAGAAAGGAGAATAGTAGATTTTTTCATGCCACTTTGGATGCCATTATAGCACTTCCATTTTCTTCCCAAGGGGAGACAATAATCAAAGTGTGACTTTTCTAAGTAGTTTTTTCAAGTTGAATCAGGCTGAAGAAGGACCTCTTTATTTAAACTAAAACCGATTTAAAAATTCATTAAATGCAACCTTCCTATGTCACATCAATTCAGATACCTTCTCCCTCTAATCTCTAAGCTTCTCCAGGGAACTTGCAAAGCTGCACCACAATGTCAATCTCAATACCTAGGAAGACCAAATGCTGACTGGAGTCCCTCTGTTTTTTCATGGGCTAGGGGCACACCCATTTCTGGAGTCAAGACATAAAACTCCCTCATCAGGCAGGCTTAGTGTACCATTCCTGATTTCCCTATGAACAATAAATAAATAAATAAATAAATAAATCTAGCTAATGAATAACCCTCTTTCACCCAAACCTAAGCTTAAGGACTCCCTCAAGAAAACTACTGAACTGTTCCAAAGCAACACATGACACCAAACAGCCCACAGGAGGGGCACAGTCCATGTTAAAAAAAAAAAAAAAAGTCAATTAAAAACACCCAATAACTCAAAATCTCTAAAGGGGCACTCTTTCCAAACCCTAACCCTAATTGTACATGAAGATACCCAATTGCAGGAACACATTTAAAAGGAGCAGAGCTGCTGTACACAAGTAGTGGGGGTGGCAATGCCCAAAAGAGAAACATTGGAACCTCTCATGGAGATAAGTACAGCATACACAAAACAGTCAAAAAGAGGGCATATGGTGAGGGGGGGGGGATGAAGGTAGGCATGACTGTACCTTGCTGGCATCAGCATGGGCACATCTCTGCTTTGATGCCCTATCCTAGTAAAGCACTGTGCATGCAAACGTGTGCAAGTTCACAGGGATGTCCATGCAATGGGATGGCAGTCGCCGGCAGTTCACTCCTGCAAAGGTGCATAGGGATTGTGGTGGGGACAATAAAGAAAAAGTACCCAGTGGCACAGCTTGAAGCCATGCTGTGTGGTCATGACGTGCACTCCTGCCATCTTGGGAGCTGTTGGTGGAGTTTCAATATGGCTTTGGAAAAGGCAGCTTCAAGCCTCTTTTTCCTCCTCATCTGTTTTGCCCCTTAGTCTGGATGAAGCTGTAAGTGTAAATGAACCTCCAACAGATCCAATTTAATTGGCTTGAGCCCTTTTTAAAGGCACCCCCATTACCTGCTTACCTGACAATATAAAAGTCTCAACTTGATCATATTTGCTTCCAAGGAGAGCCATGGTCTGATCTGTTCAAGAACCCATTTGTTTGTCTTCTTGGATGTCCATGGTATCCTATGTACTCTTCTCCAGCACCACATTTCAAATGAGTTGATTTTCTTTCTGTCTGCTTCCTTCACTGTCTGCTTCCTTCACTGCATCCGTACATGGTAACTGGGAATACAATGGCCTGGATGATTCTGACTTTAGTGCTCAGTTGTATGTCTTTGCTCTTCAGTATTTTTTCAGTATCTTTAACCATATAGTATCTTTAGCCATACAGCTCTTCAGTATCTTTAGCCATACAGCTCTTCAGTATCTTTTCAGTATCTTTATCAGTACAGGCTAAAGTGAACTGATTCCTAGTCCTGTCCTCAAACCACTAGCTGGAGCAAATAACAGCTCCTGTCCAGCCAGCCAGTAGCTTCAATCTACTACTAGGACCTGCAGTGGCTTAACATGGCCCAATCTGGCCTACATAGATGACCTCTCCTCGCCATAAACATGCAAGCATAATCTGAGCCTATGGTAACCAAAACCAGGCGTGCACGCACACACACAGAGCAGAATCTGTTGGTGCCCCTCAGGAGGCTGTTCTGGCTTTAACAGGGCCTATAGAGACAGCAGGGCTTAGTGAAACAGCCCGATCCAAGCAGGGGCCTGCTAAGGCCACCCTACATGGGCCTTACAGATCCACCAGTGGCTGATGGGGCATAACCAGGGCCAATTATGTCTATCTGAGGCCTACAGAGGCTGATCAGACCTTTCCAGGTCTAAAGAGGTCAATAGCCAGCCAAAGTCAACTGAGGACAATTGGGCTTAGGCAAGGTTATAGGGAATGTCTATCAAGCCCAGGCAGAGCCTAGGGAGACCAACTGGGCTAAATATATTCTAATGAAACATTTCTTAAAGATGTGCTTTCACAGAAATACTACAATGGTATAAAATATAAAAATCAAATGAATAAAAACAAGAACATGATTAATAAACCAATGTATGTGGGACAGCCCCCCCCCCCCACACACCTTAGGAAAAACTTAAATTAATCTTAAACAGGCACCTAAAGCATTGCTTTCCTAATGGACTACTCTGCCTGTAAATTTAACTTTTAACAAAGAAAACATGTTTTGGAATTTCCAGTGGTAATCAGCAGGAATTTCATGCATCTTCAGATTTCCAAATCATGATTAAGGCTCAGGACACAAGCTGAATCAGACTTGCTCTGAATCAGTCCAAGCCAAAGCAGATTGTTTACAAAAGAGCATATTTTGGATTTAAACAGAACCTTGTGGTCAGTTCAGATCTGTATTGTGAGCCTGTATTGTGTTCGCACATTATCTTGGGTACTTAGACCTATCTAGGATGAAACCAAAATGCTCCCCCACTAACCTGATTAATCTCTGCTTTCCCTCCCCCATTCAGAAGCAAAGAAATAGAAAAACATATTTTGGGCAAATTTGGCCTGAAATTTGATGGAATAAATTTACGACCAAACAGGATGATCCTGTTCTAGCAGCTGATGGCTGCCAAATGATCACTCCTGGAATCTGGGGATGGAAAGCGGTGTTGGTTAAAATCAGCTCAAACTGCCTTCTTCATTGCACAGAAATGCACTCAAAAAGGAAACAGAGAAAAGTTAGTGAACAGCCTTATCATTATGCTGATATGGAAAAGGCTGCAAATTTAGTTCAATTCAAGAACATGGAGCAGCATATTGTGCTTCATTTCTCATAATGATCTGTCATTACCATGCAATAAAGAGAATATTCAAGATACGAAGGAGAAATATCAGAGAAGTGAAGTGGAATTAGGAAACTTTTGTGCACCTGTTCTGATCACTTGAATAAAACTGGTGCTAGATGTAAGGATATGAAAACAAAGAAATATGCCATGTCAAATTGGCATATTTTAAACATCAGAGACTTTAAAAATTGATAGGCCA
Organism: Phrynosoma blainvillii; assembly: GCA_026167975.1. Taxonomy (NCBI): domain Eukaryota; kingdom Metazoa; phylum Chordata; class Lepidosauria; order Squamata; family Phrynosomatidae; genus Phrynosoma; species Phrynosoma blainvillii. The sequence goes on from JANUYF010000001.1 coordinate 277,286,937, forward strand.
CCAAGATATATATTTAAGGAAGATACAGGAAATAGGAAGACACATCAGAGAATCTTTAATGAAACTAAATTTTTGATGGCTAACATCATTATCAAATGGTCAGAGGCCTCCACAGGAAGTCAGAGAATAGATCTGGGTTAAATAAAGCTTTAGACAGTTGGAAGGGACCATGAAGGTCATCAAAACAACTAAGTGAAAAGACATGAGAAGTAAGGGAAGCAAAATGAATTTACAGAATATATAGGGATATTGTTGTTATTGTCTTTTTGTAATTGTAAAGAAGAGAATGTAACATCATATTTGCTATTTCAGAATCAACTAACACACGTAGACAGGAGACATCTGTGAAAATGGAGCCATGACTTCCTTCATCCTCTTGATGCCATTTCAGTAGTTCAAATATGGAATGATACTTGACCTAGAAAAACCATTAATTAACAGGTATGGCAGAATATAATGGGATGCAGTGGCTCAAGTGGTTAAGACGCTGACTCTGGTGATTGCAAGATCAGCAGGTTGGTAGTTCGAGGTCCAGGTGCTGCATGATGGGGTGAGCTCCCATCACTAGTCCCAGCTTCTGCCAATCTAGCAATTTGAAAGCATGCAAATGTAAGTAGATAAATGGGTGCCACTTCTCAGTGGGAAGGTAAACAGCGTTCTCTGCAATCATGCTGGCCGCATGATCACAGAGTAGTCTCTGACAACACCAGCTCTTCAGCTTAGTAATGGAGATGAGCACTACTTCTATGGTCAGACATGACTTGACAACCTTGTCAATGGGGAATACTTTCACCTTTATGGCAGAATATATGCTGGAACCACAGCTATTTTACACTTTGAATAGGTACAAATTCAACTGAATTCTGCCTAGAACCTAAGGGACAAACTAGACAAGATGAAGTTGGCAGCAGAGTGCCTACCTTTCTCATTTCATCACAGATAACACTGACTAGACATTGCTCATGTCCAGACCCCTCTTCCCCAGTCTACATTTTAGGCAGTGTGAATGGGAAAGCCAAAAGTTGTGCCACCTTAGAAAAAAGCAGTGTAATAATCTGCTTGTGTACGAGATACAGTCTCATTGTCTAAGCCTCACCTCAGCACTGGCTATCATAGTGGTTGCTGCATGCTTTCATCTCTCATCCATTCATCTTCATATCTTCTATGGTAATGCAGGGCAAAGACAAGAAATCTTGTGGACAATATGTGGGTGGCCTCACAAGGCCCCTCATTGCTGTTTTGTCCACCCAAGACTCCCTGCTGTTACAACTGGTACTATGCCATCACAACAATGCAACTCTTGGTATAACAACGGCAGCTGGAAAGTCATATTTTTAAGATGTATGCCAAGGTATATGCTTCTTATTTGGGAGTGCTGTTTGGATTTATCTTTCAAGTCAGGGTGTAGGGGAGGGTTCACTTTGTTTTTGGGAAAGGTGTACATTCACAGAAAAACAATCCTGTTCTAAAACATGAGCTTCACCTTACAGAAGCATAGAAAAAAGGTGGACTTTTCAGCCATCACCACAAGAATACTGGGACTGATACCGAATTTTGGTTGTGTAAATATACTTTTGGTTTGTAGCCATTCTTGCCACAGCTGCTCTAGGCTCTGTGGGAGTTCCTCTGTCCAATACCTAGAGGACACCTGTACAACCCAGAACAACTACAGTAGAAGTAGTAATAAAGCAAAATAGATTCATGACTCCTGCAGTAATAGATCCACCAAGCACTCCTGCACTGCATAACCAAATTCCCATAGTGCAACAACAACTCTCAAAACAAAGGAGTTGCTTTCTAGATATCCCACACTGTCAAAATTCAATGGTGCATCTGATGTGTGTAGTGTGGATCTTTCCCCTGCAGGAAGCTGACCTCCTGGTCCTAGGAATGCAAATCTTTTACTAATTCCCTTCTTATATGTGTGGATGAATAATTATGGTAATTTTCTCCTTGATGTGAATATCCCTCTTCATATTTCAATGTTCCAAAATGTTGCAGAAGAATTATTCTGCAGAGAAAATTGTAAGGTTTGACGGGGGGTGAGGGTGCGGTGTGTGTATGCACAAAACCTTGTTTTCTATGCAAAAGAAACTGTTTTCTACACAAGAAATCCATTTTTTTCCCATCGAGAATCATTTTCTTTTAATATATATCCCCACTCCTCAATGTTTTTCTCCACAGAATAATTCCACTACAAAGCTTTGGGAGGACAAATTTGTGCAAATTCATGCTGATCCTTTATTTATCCTGATGAGATTTTCCAATTGTTAGAAAAACATTCTTTTTACCTGGGGTTGAATATTTATGAATGTTCTTACCATTCATATCCTCTACTAAGAAAAGAGTTGAGGAAACCTAGACACGATTACATGGACCTTCTTCTTTCTGAACACTTTTTAAAAGTGGGATGAGTTTGCCCAAATGTTCTTCCAAGGAGAGATCATGAAAGCTTATTCCTGGAACCAATTGTTTCAACAAATGATAATCTCCTCTATAAATATGAATAAACAGACCCACATTAGCATCACATGAAGTATAACTTACTGAAAATAGTTTGTCAGTGTGCCAGTGAGCATTCAGTAGTGGCAAGGAACCAAAACTAAGGCAACAAACAAGTAAACCGTATGCTGTTGGAGTCATTTTTCAACTCATGAGTTAAAAACAACTGATTCTGTTTGAAAAAACAAGGTGAGCAAAAATGCTTTACAAAATAATTACTCTTCCAAGAAATGTTTAGGCTTGCATGTTGGTCAGTAGGCATATTATTCCTTAGTTGTAGATTGCTACCCAAGATTTCAACTGAGTATTCACAGGGGATGGTGTGGCGTGCACTCCTGCCACCATTCACCTTTAGCATTGACTTTTTAGATGGCAGTCCTGTGGGAATTCGTTACCCCACCCCTGCCACCAAATTATGTATACAGGACCCACACTATTCTTTGTATGATGTCCCACACCAAAACTTTTAATTTTAGTAGCGTGGTTTATTTTAAAAATGTAGGCCAAGTGATGTTGAAATAAGAACAAAAGTTTATTTTAAAACAGCATGGAATAACTATAAATTGTATCAAAGCTTGTTACTGTAGGTTTGCTTGGTTACATACAGCAATGTTTGTTTCCACTTCACTTTTAATACTTCAGCCACATTGGCTAACAATATCTCTCAGGAGAGAACACTACCACAACTCCCTTCTTTAGAGTCCTATATGTGTTCTGAGTCCCTCCAGTCTGGATTCTAACTAACAAAATTACAGTTCCCTCAGGAACTGCCCAAAACACAGCCCTCTCTCTGGCTTAACTCCCTGACCACCCTCTTCAACTGTCCAATTCCAACTCTCCACTCCAACTGTCAACTTGGAACTTTTAAGTGCTCCCAGCTTGAATTCTATTGGTTGGCCCTCAGCTGCCTCCTGATTGGCCAGCTGGACATTCTATTCACCGCAGATGGTAATAGACAAATGCCTGCTTCTTCATCACTTATAATGATCCCTGATTATGCTAACAACTGTTTGTCATTTTTTAAGTGGACCAGTTTTTAATTATATATTGGAAAATTAAATATCTGTTTTTCAATTTTGTTCACCTTTTCCTCTCCCATTAGAGTTGCAAGATGTTCCAAGATATTGCTACCATATGTAAATCCATACATTTAAAAATTAAATGTGTTTAATTTATAATTGTCATTCCCCCCTATATATTGGATTGGTGATGTGGTTTTTGAATGTTTGTCAACACTGGAAAGATAAGGAGCCAATACAACACAGAATTGTCTGGTTTTAGGCCTGAAACAGATGGGCCAAAAGCACCAGCTTTGGGCTGATCTGGGGGTGTGGTGTTCAGATGATGCATGCCCCTGGATTGGGCTGAAGTTGTACTGTAGTCACCTGAGGTGGCCCAAACCAATCTGCGAAAGGAGCAAAACCACCCACCCACCCCATTCCTTGCTGGTGGTCTATTGTGGACTGTGGCAGCCAGCAGGCCTCAAGATCATGGTGTCTGGTTGCCACAGTCCTGTGCCAAATGGGGAATGATCAGGTTCTTTGGCCACTTCTTTTGCCCCATCTGCTCATCCCCTTTGTCTACAGATTTAAGTTGGGTTGTTGTTGACATTTTTATTTATAATACACAATTGTGTCCTCTCTCCATAGGACTAAGTATCTCTAACTGATGTGAGAACTATTGTTCAAAAGCAATAAAAATGAAAACATTAAAAATGAATGTTAGTGCATAGGTCTTCATGAACTTTTTGTTATAAAAATTGTTACATGTTAACCTTCATTAGGCATTCTATATTTGATGTACATCTCAAGACCCAAAGACCTTCAATAGGTTTCTTTTTTTCTTTGTCTTCACTGAATAAATTGTAATACATCTAAGGGGTACAGTATTTGTGAAGTCTACAGCTTCTTCTTTCTGCCAGATCTGGGTGATATTAGATGTTTTAGACCAAGGCCTGAAACAGATAGGCCAAAAAGAGCAGCTTCTGGCCTCTTTGGGTGTGTTGTGTGCTGCACACCCCTAGATTGGTTGGAAGCCACTTCAAGGCCACCTAAGGCAACTCAAAGCTGCCAGCAAAAGGAGCAGTAAAAAAATACTCCTGCTGGCAGCTCATTTGGGATTGCAGTGGTAACCCACTTTGAGAGTGATCCATCCAGTCACTGCAGTCCCCAACCTCTTGGGGCCCAATTGGGGCTGGAACAGCCAGAGACCACTGAAAGCCACTGGTTTGCTTCACCCCTAAGACTTTGGTTTCAAAAGGTTTTAGATTAAAACTCAGATGTGTGAGTTGGGATTGAAAGTTCCTCCCTGCAGCAATCTTGAGCACAAGCACTAAAATGGGGATGACCAAAAGAGATTGCTGTCTCTGCCTCTCTTTCTGTCAGCTCCAAGTATTGAATCCAGCACTAAGAAATGAATCAATAGAGTGTTACATGTGGTACTATTACTGACACACATCCAATATTAATGGCAGCCTGCAAGTTGCCAACCTCCAATTGTCTAGACATGCTAAATGAAACAATAAAAATAGACACAGGTATGCCAGCTTAAAAAATGTGGAAATTTTCTACATCTACCTCTTTTATTCCAACATTTCTCCCTGCTCCCCCAAAGTGAAAATTACTGATGTACTTTTTTCAAGCCTGTTAAATGAGTTATTTGTTCATTGGATTTTGAAGCCCTAAACCTCAAATGCTGTTACGGTTTCCCTGCCCCATTAAAGACATTGAAAGAATCTGCTGGCAAAAACATTTTGTATATGCTCCCTTTCATTCTGAAGCTAGAACACTACCAGTACTCCACAGTTTTCCATCAGATTATTTGTCACAGATGGAATCTAATGGAATCTATACATGGTGTGTATTCTGCCAAATAAAATTTTGGGAAGACAAATCTTCTTTTTTGTTTGTTTTGAGTTTTTGAAGAAGTCAACTGACTCTGAAGGATAGTGAAATTTTTGTAGGAAAAAAGAAAGAACACACACACACATTTTTCATGTGGCACATGAAATCCTGAAAATCATAATCCTCACCAAACATACTACAATGCAATTCTGTGTAGGCTAGCAATATTACTTTTATCAATAATTGCTTGAATAATAATAAAAAAGTAAGTCATTTACTTAACATCCAGACATTCCTTTTTTTCCTACTCTGTTAATAAAGGAAGGAAGCAGCAAAGCTAAGGTTACACTATTTTTTCATGTATTCCCTTCAAGGAATGAATGCACTTGGATGCACAAAAATAATCCTGAATTATCATACAGATATCCTTGTGTGATTTTGTATACCCTCCATTGCAAGTGAATAACTGTACATGCCTATAGATCCATATTAAATAATAAATAAAATAAAATAGATTATAGACAGGTTGACTGTTATGTGTGAAAAACTGTACACAGATTTTAAGTATTGTGTACATCTTGCTCTCTCAGGGCTTAATTTACATGTAAGTGTATTATAAGGATAATTAGTATGTATTTTCACACATTCACATTGGTGGTTTTCTTCACTTTCCTATACAAATTTGCATCTATTCACCCTTCCTCTACTGAAAATTCACAACCATCCAAATGCATGTAACACAGACCACATATACAATAATGTGCATTTCTGCGAATTTCTGTGGATATTCTGGTAAAAACCCAAAGCCTTTTTCTGCGGAGTTTGAGAAGTCTTCCTTGCTGCAAAAAAACCAAACTCATGTGTGGCCAGATGACATTCTATTCAACTGGAATGAGGAATATTTAAATTGTGTAGACTAGCCCTCAGTCTCTTCTCCATAACTGTATAATTGTGAAAAAAGCAGAGAGCAACAGAGACACATGCATAGACTGAATAGAATTTTTACAAGACATGTAATGTATGGATATTTGACATATTATTTGTTGCTAAGTAGTTCTTTTAGTCCAGCTTGCCCAATAGAGTTCTCGGGTATTTTCATAGGGAGCAAGAGATACTGCTAACTTCATTTCTCAACCTCCTGGCATCTCTTGTTGGTAACTTAAACAAACCATAATGACAAGTTTACCAGCATAGCGGTTTCCCCATTGTCTTCATTAACAAAGCACCAGCGGTTAAGAGAGAAAAAGAAAAATGGGAATGGTTACCTAAACTGGGTTTTGGGAATAGCAAGTAAAAAAGCTAAATTTTATTAAGACTAGTACAGTGTGTGCACTTTTTAAAAAAGATTAACTGTTAAGTGACCCACCCCAATTAAAATTAATAGGATCTTCTTATCACATAGTTCAAGTATGTCCAGCGTAGCTCTGCTGTCAGCATTCTAGAAGAAGTGGAAGGTAGGAGGAAACTCACCAAATGCTTCCTCTGTTTGTCTTATACAGTTAAGTGTGGGCCTTGGGTTCAGTGTGAGCTGTCAGATATGAGTTCTGTGTTACAACAGTTGTATTGTTGAAGAGCCTATCTTCCAGGTCCCCTTACATCCCACCCTCAATAACTCTATTCCAAATCCCCAACCCCCTGCAAAATGACAGGGGCAAATGAGGGCTAGTCAGAGCAAACACTTCTAATAATTGATTCAGTGTTACTTTAAAATCTTCAGAGATCTCAAGACTCTCCATTCCTACACCGTCTCTCATCTGCCTTCCAATTTTCCATGAGCCGCTTTTAATATTTTGAAATTGGTATTGAACCACAGGGGTTTAAGAGGTTTTGAAAACCCTTGCATATGCATTTTGTAACAAACAATCAATTAGATTAATAAAGAATTTTAATTTAGATATATAGTCTCCTCTGAGATATGGGGTCCAGAAAGAACATTAAAAAAAAGAACATGAATATTGACAAAAATAATATTTAAAAGATCCAGCAGAAGAAACTGAACTGATAGAATACAAGTCATGATTTTGAACAATTGCATAAACAAAGCAGTTATATTCTCTTTAAAAGCAAGCCAAATACCCTAAAGGTGTCAGATCCTACCTGATCTTGGAAGCTAAGCAGAGACAGCCATGGTAAATATTTGGATGAGAGACTGCCAGCAGATACTAGATACTGTAGACTATATTTCAAACTTTCAAAACCACCTATGTGAATTCCTTCCCTAAGAAAACTCTATGAAATTCATGGGGTTGCCATAAGTTGACAGGAAACTTGAAGGCACATAGAAACACAGACAAAGCACCATTTAAACTAGTAGGTAGCATCTGAACAGTTTTCATTGTGATTAAGCTCAGACAAAACATGTACTTTTGTTTCTATTCTGTTATTTACAATTTGCAGTTTAAAATTCTGGATCTATATGTGTCCCTGACTTCATCCTTTTGGACCCAGAGATTTGTGGTTTACTTAGAAAGTTCCTACATTCTCTGAGTAGTGAACTGAGAAATAAATAATTTTAATTCTGTAATGTAAACAGATATTCACATATGTTTGGAACTGGTTTTTAGCAGAGTAAAGTAGAATAGAATTCTAACTCATCCTTGAAACTACAAATTAATGAAAGGCTTCATGAAAGAATAGAACTTTCAGCCACCTTGTGATTTCCTTTGCGTTGGAAAGATTGCTTTTTGGTTTTACATGGTTGTTCATACCAGACTTCTTTTAACTGGCTAAAATAGTTTGGAATAGGAGTGAAAAGTGTAGAATGGAATATAAGTTGCAAAAGAGGGATCTGAGCGAATGGAGAATTTTTGAGACTCAAAACTATAACCTGAGCCCAATTTGGGAAAAGAAAAACTTGAACAAGAAGCCAGAGGGGAGAAACTGCCTTCAGAAAACTGCAAGCTGCCTTATAGATAATATTGTTTGGGTGACAGAGACCTTTTAAATTGGTATTATTACTAATTTAAAGTAACCCTTTTTTATGGTTAGCTAATTAAACAGTTCTAAAATCGAGGGGTGTGCCTTTCTTTACAAACATTTTCTGAAAAAAGAAACATTTGTTTAATTTTGTTTGCCTTATTAAATCTTTAAATAAACACAAAATGTATTTTAGGGGTAAAATCTCACCTCTGAAGCCTTTCTACCCATAGTGAGATGACATCCCACTCCATCCAGTACAAAGAATTGGCTGGGCCAATAATTAAACTCCAGGAGTTAAGAGCCTGTTAAGTGAAAGGAAAAGAAGGAGAAAGAATGTAGATGTCAATTAGCAACAGAGATGAGAAGAAAAGGAAGAGATGAGAAGAAAAGGTTGTGCTTTCTTGCTTTCACACATGTGTTTCTCTTGTCACCAAGGTTTTGGTGCTATTAAAATTTCTGTTCATTTTTGGAATAGGTCAAAATAAATTTTAGAGGCGGTATAAAAAATGTGAAATGGTTTTGATCTAGTGGCAAAAAGGTGATATCCCATAGAAAATTTTCAAGATGTGGCAAACAGTGTTCAAATATCACTAAAATATTGATATTTTAATGTTCTGACTTGTGACAGCCTTGAAAATATTAATAGAGGAAAACTTTGAGACTTAATAATGGTTGAGAATTTTGGCAAGTCTGGGGTTTTTTACACCACTTCTGAATCGATAGAACTACAGAAAATATCCCTAATGCTTCTAATGATTATTTTTGTTACAAACACAATAGCAGCAGAAGCAACAACCTTTGTAACTTTACCACCATAGTTCTGAGAAGCATTTGATAAATATCTCCTCCCATAGAGGGTTCTTTAACTATCTTTCATCTCTTACACAAAATAACCCTATGGCTCATAACATTCTATACCGAGGTTTTTTTGTATGTTTTCCTAACAAGTTGGTATATATACAGTTGGCCCTCTGTATTCATGGATTCTTTATCCACAGATTCAAGCAACCATGGCTTGAAAATATTTCAAAAGAAAATAGGAGTTCTGTCTTCCTACCAGCAGTTTGTTTTTTAAAAAACATAATGGAAATTTTTATCCCTGTAACACTTTCCCCCCTCTCATAATAGGTTTCCTCAAACATAGGTTGTTCAGAAATCAGACTTGCCAATTAAACTCATGTTTACCATCCATGACAAATCACAAAGCAAAGTATGCTAAATGCAAGATATATAGTTGAGGATAATCACATGCTAAGACAAACAGATGCCACCTTGTTCTGACCTCAGAACAACTCACCCCCACAGAGCAACCCGGCATAGATGCTCCCAGGCTCAGCAGAGAAAGGCAGACCCCTGCCATTCCTGGCTTTTACTCTGGGTTTTCTAGAAAACCCAGAGCAAAAGGTAAGTCTTTTTAATGCAGGATCGAGACCCAATTCAGAATTTTGGGCCTGTGTAATGTAAGCAAGTGAGCCCAGTGGGAATTCAGGGTTTATAACTAATGTAGACAAGCCCTATCACTCTTTCAAACTCACATTGCGTTATGCCTGAAAATGCAATGGCAATGATAATCTTTACTCTAGTATTATGTGTTACATGTTCAAGTGTTTCCTTGTAAGAATCCAGCTCCAAATTCTCATCATATGACCTTCAGCTTGAGTTGATTTTGATATACATCTGAGCAAAGCTTTTCTTCCAAGAACACTATTTAACTAATAGTAGTCATGTGTTCTCTTTGAGATAGCTGCACTACAAAATAGTGCTATGGTGTGTTGGTGGTTCTGTGGAGCAGCATTTGTACAGGGCAGTCATACTGCCCAGGGTAGAATTTGAACAGGTGGCATCATGAGAAACCACTGAGAAAATGGTCCTACCTACTTATTGACATTCTCCCCAGAGAAGAATGGTTCTTGATCTGCTACTCTGGTGGTTAGAGTTCAGCACTGATGTACAAAATGCTCAGTGGTTTATGAACAAGTGATACCTCTCCTTTGCAGCTATAATTCACACATCCTTAGGGATTAATTCCATTTAAGACACAAAATTCCACAATGGAGCCCAACATGGTGTATTTATACTGAAAGCCAGTTTTGATTTTGGTAGGAAATGCAGAACAGAAAAGCAGCAGGAGTCAACTTAACTCTTTCCATGTCCATTCTACCCTCACTCCCAATATTTCCCAAAAGTGGTTTATCTATGTAACATTTCATTCAAAGACTGAGTGGGTGTAAATACAACTGAATACAAAGGAATCTAGTAAGCTTATTGCACAGCACTTACAAGAATGGGAATGGAATGGAGGGGAATGGAATGGAGCAAAAATGCATTTTACTGCATCGGAAAATGCCACCACTGCTGCTGGAAGTCCCCAAGGTGTTTCCCAGCGGTTCCTGGCAGCCGATGTTTGAAGAACGGTTCAAAACCATTCTTCAAAATTGGCTGCCAGGAATGGCTGGGGAATGCCTTGGGGACTCCCGGTGGCATCGGTGCCATTCTCCCATATAGTAAAATGTGTTTTTTGCCCCATTCTGTTCTCTTCCGTTACGTTCCCATTCCTTAAGTGTCGTGTGATAAGCTTTTTAAACACAATTCACAACAGCTGAAGACTGTTTTCCCCACCCCACCCCTAACATTGAGAGTATTATTACCACTCTTCCAAGACATTATTTCTGAATAAATTGTTTGGGTCATTCCATTATTTATTGAAAATATGAATGTGAGCAGTACTTGTCATCAATTCCAATAGAATTTGATTGCACCAGTGACACCAGCAAAGGTATTTAAGCTGTAAAAGGTCAATGTGTGTCTTCATAAATCATAACTGCACACCTCCTTTTTCTGTTTTTACATACTAAGTAATTAGATTAGCACTATTAAGGAAATAAGAGTATCACCAAAATAGTGTATTAAGTAGCTACATGATCAAAATATTAAGCTGAAAGCCAGCTTTGACCCTTCAGCTATTGCTCTCTACTTATCTCCTGGCAACACCTGATCATTAATTTTAATCCAAAATCATCATGAAATTAAATCTATAAAATAATTAATCAGAAAGAAAGGGATAAGTTATGGACCAGGTACTTTGCTTAATCAGTAGATCAAGCTAACACATTTTTTACAACTTAGAATTGCAGCAACTGATACAAACAACCCAGTGAGACTGACACTTAGTAATTTAACAACCTTAATACATAAAGAAAGCATCCTATTAAAATATTCAGTGTAGAGATTAATAACTGAGTGCGTCCCCAAAATCTATAGGAATGACTCTTGCATTTTTTGGCTTGGCTCCCTGATGTGTCAGATTGGCCTTTGAGCAATTCAGATTAAAAACTGCTAGAATGCACCTGACTGTGTTCGCTTATTCAGCTGAGACAGCTAAATGTTCTTCAGAAATCAATTTAACTTGGTTGTCTTTTAGGCATTAGATCAAGTAAATGAAGATACACTTAAAAAAAAATCAGCAACCCTATATTTAGCAAACTTGGGGTGATTTTACAAAATGTCAAGTTACAGTATGTAACCAAGTGTTGCCTCTGCACTGGAATAACAAATCACAAGACACCCTTAGGAAGGAAGGTGGAAGAGAAATGTTAAATTAATGAGCCCATAAAACTGCTGCAAATGAAACGTGTAAATACATTGATCTTTTTTTTTTAAACCTAATGGTTTCCTTATGATTTTTACATCATAGAAAAACCTGTTCTGTTTGCACCCAGCACAGCTTCTTAGTAAACACTGTTCTTTCTTATCTGCTCGATGCCTTCTCCCTAGGCTATGGCAGATTTTTCATTTAGCTAAAAGCTCGGTAAGAGGTCTATGAGAATGATAATCCTACTACAGGCCGCAGCTGGCACTTTCATGGGGTGGATGATTAGTAGAACGTTTTCTATTCGACCTGGAGAAATTCTCTCAGTGGGAAGTTAACATCCGCTTACTGTCTTCACCAGAACACACTCATCAGTTCCCCATCTGACACCCAGGAACAGAAGAAGCAGCTTGAATAATGGATAGGATATGAGAGTATCTGGTGTGTGTGTGTGTTTTAATAGTATCCAGGGTGAGTTACAAGCCAATTCATTGGCTTTATCTCTCATTTTTAACTGCTTGCCCTTATGCTATTGAATTTATTTAGCTCTACACATACCAAGTCATGAGGGGAGGGGGGGGAGGGGAACAACAACACTAAGCCATCTAATTTGGAAACATGCAACATTTGAGGGACATCCCCCCATCCCTAGCATACAGATATGACTTTTATATGGCAGTAGAAGGTTAATTAACTAAAACAGAGCTACCTGAACTGTTTGATTAAGCAGTTAACATAACTTCCCCACTTGAAAGTGACTGCTAGCTCTGAAGTAGTTAAAATTTATATGCCAACTACATATAAATCCAGGAGAGCATTATGCAGGATTTTATAGCTAGGGGATTTTGTATAAGCTTAAAGGAAAATGTTTAAATCACCTAATTTAGCCTTAAATCTTTTTTTTTTTAAGTTTAGTTCTATTTGATCCCTACACTGTGGACTGTTCTATGACCTGATGCTTATATTGCATAATAAAGCTATGGAGGGAAGTGCACTTGTCATTGTGTAAAGCTGCTTAAAGAAGTTTTCTCATCCCCTGTATTGAGAGACATCACCCCCATGTCAGACTACTTGACCCAGAAGCATTGAGTACCTAAAGTGACTCAATGAGAATATGAAACTCACTATCATTTGAGCACAGTGTAAAACCTAATGACTTCAGCATATGCACACCGAGTAATATCAAATCTTACTTTGTACACTTCACCTTCATTTTATAATCCAAGCCTTTGTATGCAGTAATGAGGTATGTGCTATAAGGAAGATTCTTTAATAGGATTTAATGCACCTGTGAGCAAAGGCGTTTTAGCTTTTTATCCCCAGAAGCACTGTAACTAAAAGCCTTTAATACTGATGTGATGGAATATAAATGCAGAAATATTATAATAACCCCCAAACTTTTTTCCCTTCAAAAAGTTTACAGTCTTTCTGTGACAGAATTTGACTGCCAGGCACAATGATGCCATGATGGAAGTACAGAGAATGGAGATATTGCTAGAGAGACCCACCAAAGCTTGTAAACACTTTGATTTTTTGCTAAAGTCAGAAGTCTGCCAAACTACCTCATACTTGGCTCTGTAAGGATTTTGGAGGTGTTTATTGTAGTCAGGTTCTTTTTTCTTTTCTTTCCAAAAAATGGCAGTGAGGATGTTTAGAATGTGGAGATGAAACAAGTCCCCCTTGTGGTTTGTAAGGACATGTGCTTTATATGATGGCACATAAAACATGGGGGGGGGGGGACACCAATCTCTTTTAAAAAAACAAACAGCTAGATTGGCAATGGCATCATTGTAAAGATTTGACATTGAGCCAAGTAGAGCATTGACTCCATAGGTCATTCCTTTTCTTTGGCATCTCTTCCGAGTTTGGCCAATCAGTGTGACTCAGTGCATGTTTTAGAGTAAAGGAACATAATTTAGCCCAGATGTTGCTTTACCTAGAATCAGCAGTTAGAATAAAGCAGAACATTCCAGTCATGTCCCAGTCCCAGTGCTCCTAATCTTAAGGATTAGGAATTTATTATCCCATCCCAAAATAGAATGTGGTGGATATTTCTACTCAAGCTGGATCCTCCTGTTCTCTACACTCCCAGATAGAAAAGCAGGAACATCATGAACTTCTTGAGCTGGGTATGAGGGTCTCCACTTATCTTAGGGGGAAAATGGTACCTGGCTTTTCTCAAGGCATTTTCTAAATTTGGAATGTATTATGTGTTCATGACCATTCAGGAAAATGGCATCTGGAAATTCCATATTTTCCTGAGTTGACTTTGTCATCAGTACCATTTATCAATGTAGGAATGGCCCCTTGAATTACATGCCTCTAAAATATCACTTTGAGCTTGTACAGACCAGCCAAAAGGGCCGGCCTGGGGGTGGAGTTGGGGCATGGCAACCACACGCCAGCTGTCCTGACTCTGCCCCATGTTGTCCTCATGCTGCCCACCCAAACAGATGGTGGGCAGTGTCAGGGTGTTCCCATGGCACAGCATTTAAGCATGCTGTGCCAAAGGAGTGCAGAGAAGCTGTCACCATGGCAGCAAGGGCAGCTTTTTGCTGCTCCAAAAAGGAGTGGCATTTGCCAGTTCTTTTTGGAGGAGCAAAGTGCTGGATTGGGGCCATGGCATGTGGTTGCTCCCAGGAGCAGCATGGAACCACCTCTTAGGGACCATCTGTAGAGCTTTTTTGTTTCTTGTTTCTTAGGCTCCTGTTTGTATGTTATATTTCTGCTGACTGCTGACAAGCCTAATTAAAGACTGATAGGTTATGATCCCAATGGAGTACATTCTATATTTGCAAGCAAGCTACAAGTTTTCTTTTACCCAGAATGTGAAAACCTCAGGCTGGCAAGATTAGTTTGAGACAGGTAATCTCAACATGGTAAGACAGCCTTTTTGAGGATTTTCCCATGTGAGTTCTAGTTTCCAGTACTCTTTTTTCCTATGTGTTTTCCACAATTTTACACAAAATGTCTTTGCATAAAACTCCCTTTTTGAAGCTAAGCACAAACACAGAGAGCAAGTTCAAAAAGACAGTCTGATTGATCAGAAATATACAAACAACTTATCCAGTTGTACTACTTTTTAATGGGGTGTGCAACAAAGCAACAAATATCACAGCTCTAAATTTGAATAAAAATCAGTCTTGAAAATATGCAAACGTTAGTCTGACCAAAAGAATCTCACCACCTTACAGTAAGAAGAAAAGTTTTCATGTACTTTCATCTACTACACCTGGATAAACCAGGTCAGAATTAACATCCATGCTTTATTAATGTTCAAACTCAATTTCTGCTCCTGAGAGCTATAATTTTTATAGCAGGGTTCATCTAATGCCCTTAAGAACAGACCTATATTTGATCAAGTCTTTCATTCCCCATTTGCTAATCTATATCACATAAATCATTAAGAAATATTTTAATAGGAGATAGTTTGAGTGTAGGACTAGGAATATCAGGATTCAATTCCCTGCTCAGTCATGGAAACCCATTGGGTGAATCACACATTTTCAGTTACAGAGAACCCCATGATAGGTTCACCTGAGAGTCACCATATGTTGGAAACAACTTGAAATCACACAACAACAAAAGTTTAATTTTAGAGCAAAAGTGGTTATTTGTGGTTCAAGAGTATCCTTCTTACATCATACAAAACTGTGATGGCAAAGTTGCATCTTCAGGCACCATAGAGTCCTGATAATATGCAAGACGGGAGGGGAGGGACATCCAAAAGAAGGGCGTGATGTTTTCCTTTACTGATCCAGCCTCCTTCGATATTTGTTGATGGGTGAAGCAAGGGTTTCAAAAACAACAGTGGAGCTCATGTAGCCTTGGATTGTGTTTCCCAATTCTGATGAAAATGATAGGTTAAAGGTAGGAGATAGTTCTGCCTATCCCAAGATTCATCTGCCTAAAGATATGTCACCAGGACTTAATCTGTGCATGTGTTAGGTTGTCATAAATTATTGGTTACACCCAATTTTAATAGCTTTGAGTGTGATATTTATAGGAGATCAGGTTGCTCAGGAAACTTGAGTGCCTTTCCTGGTGATTGGTGGTTTCCGAGTTATTCTGTTAGAGCTCTAAAGCTTGTAAGGAGGATGGGGAATCAATTTGGCTGATCACTCAGAAAGAGTTCTGTAGTAATGGGATGTGGTGACATGGGAAGGTCCTATCAGTCATCATCATCATCACCATTTCATCTATACCCCACATTTTCTGCAATATTGGGACCCAGCTTACAGACATCAATGGGTAGGGGGGAATCTTGTGTTGGTCCTAGATGGGAATAGAATTACCCAGTTGTTTCTAGAGATTGGTTGCCTGGATTATATGTTACTTCCCTTCACTGTTCCCTCCTCTCTTTGCAGATTTTTGTTACTAATAAAATGTGGCTCTAATTAATAACCTTTGTCATATATCTATTATTTCCTCCTCTGTCTGCAAGATCTTCATAACACTGGTAGGCATTTAAAGCAAGTGGTGAATGCAAAGCCTCCACATGATAGGGCTCATTCACATAATAAGTCTCTTTATCATAGGCATGGAGGGGGTGCTTACGGAGGCTATTTCAAAGTCCACGTACATAGCATGGATAATGTACAGACTAGTTCTTATGGGTCTCTATGCCTTCTGTTTTAGGATGGACTTTGGACATGGTTGTACAAAGATAGTTTTTCTTGGTTTGCCATATGGGCTAATTCAGTGTTTTTAAAGAACAGTAAAAGTGTGATTGCATACAGCAATGTTATGTCAGAAAGCATCTTAATAAGACTGGGATGCAGACCACTCTGTTAACAGAAACATACGTCTTTTCCTATAAACATATTCAGTTGATTTACTATCATTTCGAACACTGTAGAAACATTATAAGGTCATTGAACTTGGCATCACAATCAGTGTGTTATTAATCTAGGGTGGGGACATCTGGCAAGCAGATACCCTTTCTCTGTTATAAACTGGGTGAGGTGGGATTACAAAGCCATGGACCACCTTGTCTGCTTTATTGTCTTGACCCCAACAAGTAACAGCTTGCTTGCCTTTGCACCTCATTTCTGCTGGAACATCTCCCCCTCTCATTGTAATGGATTTCCTCATCCATTAAAGATGGCCTGCTACTACAGCTAACTTTAGTCTACTGTTGACTCTTTTGCTAAAGATGGGTACAATCTCTATTTTCTCCTCTGATAAATTTTGGAAGACTGAAATGGTCCTGCTTGGCCCAAAGACTAAAATTATGCTCCACTGAAACTCTAATGTGGCTCATGGAAACAAAAAATAGCTTTCATGAGTCAATAATAATAATAATAATAATGAACAAATCAATAAAAATTATTGCTGGATCAGAGAATGTTTTATGCACGCATACACATATTTCTCTGTATTCATATATGTCACTAGCAGCAATGACAAAGTCCTGAGATGCTAGTAAGCCCTCTTGAATCAGGCCTGCAACATTAACCTAATGTTTCCCATGTAAAATCTCTGGCTTGACAGGAAAAGGGGAGGGTGGGTAAAAAGGATTCCTGATATGAAGTGAAATTTGAGATAGGGTATGAAAAAGTATAGAGGTTTTGTGAAAGGAAGGGATTCATGTTGGTGGTAACAGTTAATACAATTTTTGTTGCCAACTGTGCTGATGATGGCAATGATGCCCCTTTTGTTTCACATGCTTGTAAAGTGGTACTTTGTCTTGATGCCCTGGGAAGGGAAAACAGTAGCTGCCTGCTGGTGGCCATCTTAGAGAAATCTGCCATTGTTGCTTAAGCTGCTTGAGAAAATAATTGCTGCTGCTATTGTTGTTCAAGTCTTTTCTAACTTATGACTACCCTAAGGTGAACTTATTACAGTGTTTTCTGGGGCTGAAGATGTGTGAAACGAGGATTTGAATCCTGATCTCCTGAGTCATATAGTCCAATACTCAAACCACTATACCATGCTGGTTATTAGGGTGGGTGGAACCAGAGCTTTCCAACAGAAATGGTTAAATATCTCACAAAACTAAAAATCACAGAACTCCATAGCATTGAGCCATGGCATTTAAAGCTGTGTCAAACTGCATTAATTCTGCAGTGTGGATGCAGCCATTGATTAGCTATCTAATATTCTCTGAGGCATCAAATGCAGTTTTTCACTGGGACCATGTTGTCCAAGAGGCAAAAATGTTACTACCCCATTCTCCTCAAGCTTCCTTTTTAATACCTGAGTATGTTCAGAAGAGATTGGGTGCTAGAATAGATATCCATGTTTTCAAATTCTCAATTACACACTAGGTAGCCCCTTGACTTCAAAACAGACTAAAGTGATTGTAGCCTGATGGAGTTTAAATCTAACTTATATGTCTGAAGTGAAAATAATAGGAATTGGACTAAATGGATCTAGAGATAGGAAAATCTGCCAGTTTCATTTTCTCTCATATTTGAATTTTTTATTTCATATTCTTTCCATACCATGCATGACCTTATTTGGAAAAAAGGAGAATTCTTCAAAAAATAAGCTAAAACAAATGTATACAACCTTTCCACATACCAAATTCAATAGATGCATCTACTTCCAGCACTGAAATGTCCATGTTGTAGTTCCTTGTTCTGCAGGTGTTAATGCTGAGGAGTTTGACAGGGGGAGGAAAGGAGGTATTAACATCTGGCCATTTCACACTACCCACTTACAAGACTATGATTCCACTGTCAATGCCATGATTGCCTCCTAAGGAAGCAACCTTAGGGTTGTGGTTTGGTGAAACATTTGAGCTCTTTGGTTGAGAATTCTAAATATTCCTTCCTAAACTGCAAGTCTCAGCTTTCCGTAAGATGGAGTCATGAAAGTTAAAATGGAACAATAGTGCTATAATTATGTCATGTGAAATGGAGCCCTAATTCCTCACTAACACTATTTAATACACAGGGATTCAAACCTAGATTTTGAAAAGTTATGCCTTTGGACTCCTGAGTCTGAATGGGTGGATCTGTCCATTTTGGTTTCTGCCACATTCAAGTAAGTGCATTTTGAGGTTTTTCCATCTTAAGTATAAAGAAATTTATTACTACAATGACTAATTTATCACACTCTAAATAATGCCACATATCCCCAATGGGATACAGACCCTTTTTGGTTTAATAGCAGGTATTATCGCATGTGAAAACACCACCACTGCCACTGGGCGACTACAACCCAGCTACAGTCTGGGTCCCAGTCATGCTCAGCCAGTCACTTTGCAAAAATGGAAGCTTGCTGTTTTTGCAAAGTGTCCGACTGAGCACAGCTGGGACCAGGGTTGCAGCTGACTTGTAGTCACCTGGTGACAACAGCAGCATTTTCATGTGAGATAATACCCACTGTTAACCTGAAAAGCAACTGTATCCCACCAGGGATAAGTCGCATTATTTAGAGTGTGATAAACTCCACAGAGTAGACTTTTGGTACCTAATCTATTTGGGACTAATCATTAGTTTTCGCTCTGCATTATGAGTATGCCTTCCAAGATTCAAGCACCCCTGTAGTGGATTGAAAATCCATTGTGACTGGAAGACAATCTGCCACTTCACTGAAACATTATCCAGACCTCTGCCTTCTGTGAGGATGAAACCTCCATCATTTTGTGTCATCTGCTTTGAAAGAGATAATTGTGCTATAATAGAACTGCAACATTCCTAGTTCTCTCCTGATTTTTCTTTATATCCCTAGACAGACAGGGCTCCACTTTAAGAAACCATGTCCTTGACTGAAGTGCATTATTTAATAACAAAAGAGAGAGAGCTTTCTCAATGTTAGTTCTCCACTTCTGGAACCCCTTCCCCCAAGAGGTGTGCTTGGCAGTTACATTGAAATCCTTTCAGCACCAGGTTAAGGCACTTTTAACTCCCCAGGCTTTTAGAGTTATGTAATGCCTTAGCCTGACCTTTTATCATTTCTATTTCTGTTTCACAACTCAGGGATTCACTGGATAAAAACTAGTGTATGATCTATAGGAATAGTAGGGTTTGCCTATCTCTAGCATAGCTCTGACACCATGGACACTTAAAACTTACCAAACATACTAAGATGACCCAAAGGATGTACATCATTTTGTTTTAAAAATGAATGAATTAATTAAATTGTTTCTGCAACCAAAAGTAATACATTGTCTGACTAGGTCATGCTGAATCACTGGACCACTAGGTGAAATACTTTAGATACCTCAGAAGTAAATGCAGGAAAACTTTGGCCTAAAGGCTTGCAGCTGGTTGCAGCTGGGGAACCAGAGGACAAGACTATTTAAACTCTTGGCCTTTTTCTTTTCTGGAATAACACAGGTTCTTGTTTTGTATAGCACAGCTGTCCCTGTTTCTGATGCTAAGCATGTGTGTAAATGTCAGAATGAGAATTCCTGCTGTCTGATATGGAGGCATGAGGAGGAGAGGAGGAATAAATAGTAGGGTGAAAGGAGAAGTAAAATAACACTAGAAAGAAAAAGAATGGAGGATATTTGCCAGATTGTTAACTGGGGCTGGCTACAGATAGCACGTAACTCCCTTGTTGACGCAGCTCCATTGGCTGTTGGTCCATTTCTGGGACCAACTCAAAGTGTTGGTTTGCCCTCTATGGCTTGTATCCAGGTTATTTGGAGGATGAT
The DNA here is from genome assembly GCA_026167975.1 of Phrynosoma blainvillii. Lineage (NCBI taxonomy): Eukaryota > Metazoa > Chordata > Lepidosauria > Squamata > Phrynosomatidae > Phrynosoma > Phrynosoma blainvillii. Next base: position 277,307,398 of record JANUYF010000001.1, read on the forward strand.
ATCTCTCTTTATGAGCCTATTAGAGCATTAAGATAATCTAGAAAGGGACACTTCCCTGTCCCACCACCACCTCAGGCTCATTTGTTGGGAACAAGGGAGAGGACCTTCTCAGTGGCTGCTCCCAGGCTTTGGAATTCCCTTCCTAGAGAAGTTAGACTGGCATCCTCCCTACTTTCTTTTAGCAAACAAAGAGGCTGAACAGACTGCCCCTTTGGAGCAGTATCCTGCCACCCCTTTCAGCACCAGATTGGGGTCACAGCAACTGCACACCACAGCCCCAATCCAGAAGGGTCGGCAAAATGCCATTCTTTTTTAAAATGGCAAAAAGCCACCCTTGCCACCGTGATGGCAGCTTTTCCGCATTTCTTTGGTGCAGCACGTCTAAATGCTGTGCCAAAGAATTAGTGTGATGCTGGCTTCAAGGCACTGTTTGGGCATGTGGCATGCAGTTGCCACACCCCCACTCTGCCCTGATGCCACCATTTATCGCTGGTTTGTTTAGCCCCAAAGACTTTTCTATTCTGATAGGCATTTGATGAGTAATGATATTAGGCCAATTTTATAGAATGGTGTATAATTAAGGCACAGCCATGTTAGTCTGGAAAATCAGAAATCTTGAGCACCTTTGAGACTAACAGAAAGAAAGGAGCTGGAGGGTGAGCTTTCATAGTCTTAAGCCTACTTCCATGCATCTGAGGAAGTAGGCTTAAGTCTACAAAAGACTTCTCAAGAGGGAGTCTTCCCCCCCCCTTCCTCACTTGCCATGCCATCCCCACTCCCATCCCTTTGCACTGGGTGACACCAAGCACAAGGATGCCACTGCAGCTCATTCAAATGGACAAAAGATTTATTGCACTGTTCTAAAATGCTTAGCAAGTCTGAGATGAAATGTGTGTGCAGTGGCATTCCTGGCCTCCTCTTCCTACTTCATCTCCTCATACCAGGTGAGGTATGAGGATTTGTGGCATAGATCAGTAGGGATTTGTGGCATAAATCAGTAGTTACTGCAGCATAATGAACAAAAACCAGATAAATAGCAGTTTTAATCCACCCACCACTCATCCCCCATGCCCTCCCTGTACATAGACAATGACTTTCCAACAGTTCACAGGGCTCTTCACTTTCGGCTAGAGTATACGTGAAGAGTTATTATGAAATAGCAAAGATATTTCAGCCAGTAACAAAAGTGTCCCAAAGCTATAGATATGTATCAGCAACAGAATAGCAACAATCAACATTTGGGACACCAAGGCATTTATTTTCTTTTGCAATAATCTATCAGCCTATTGCTTCATATTTTAGAAGGTGGCTTCAGTCTTCCTTAACTAACATCATATATAGTTTTTAACAGCACTGTTCTTTTTTCTTTTTTTAAAAACTATCAAGTTAGTGGCTGCATTAATGCCATAATCTGTTTAATTGTGTTTTAATGTTGTAAAGTATTGTGTTTTTATTTGTAGTTGTTTTTAATATCATCTTGAAAACTGCCTTAAGACTTACTTTTGGAGAACAGGAAAACATTAAATAAATAATAACTGTAATTATAAATAGATGTATAGATTGATACATGCATATGTACACTACAAACACACACACACAGAGCAGCAACAGCAGCACAGGTTTTTTTTCCTCTGGGAAGTGGAGCAGTTAATATTCAACATGAAATGTCTAATCTTTAAATACATTATAATCTAACTGCTTAGGATAATTTTTGCTTTAATACCTTAAGAGTCTGCAAAGCCTGAAGGATGGGATTATTAAAATGGAATTTTAATGTCAAAATTATCAGAGAAGAGAACACATTGCTAGTGTTCATAAAAAATGTATTCAATTTCTCTGTGATTTGTTCAAATAAGAGATGAGAATATATTTGATTATACCTAGTAAGTAATTCTGAAAGTTGATCAGATGATTGTAGGTCATTTCTGCACAAGTGCTGTCAACGGCAAAGATTAGAATATTTAAGAAGTGTCTGTATGTGCACTATATACATCTACCTGTGTGGCAAACAGCTTTGAAAGCTTAGAAGGAGAGATTGCCTGTAAGGGTGAACATTTTAGAGTTATAATCAGAAGAAATGGGACTGGAAATGAACAGGCAACCAAGGTTTGCTGTGTCTGGTGCTTTACTATCATCTCCTGTGATCCTGAGACTTTATTAGGTATATGCAGCCATCTCTTTGCAGTACAAAATAAGGTTTCTTGAGTTTCTAGTCCTCGAGCAGGGCAAACAGGGGAAGAGAAAGAGTTGACATTTTTTTAAAAAAAATTAGCTTAGGGATAGGAATATTGTTGTATTATATATTGAAATATTTACTCAGTCCTTAGGGATGGGGAAGAACCCTATTTAATATTCTGGGCAGAGGTTGACAGATACAGGGTTGATTTCAATATTCCTAAATAATAGATGGTCTACTTTGTTCTATTTTGTTGTGGTGTGCCTCAAGTTGTTTTTGACTTATGGGGACCCTAAAGTAAATCTATTGTGGGGTTTTCTTGGCAAGTTTGTAATTGCCATCCTCAGTATGACATTTACATAATTGCTGGACATTTTTAAATTTATTTTTTACCAGTGAAACCAAAGTTTTTCAGTAGCCTGGAGTTCTTGAGTGTAATAGGATTGAAACATTACCTTGAAACATTTGAAAAATCTTGTTCAATAATTGCTTTATCAGAAGTTTAACTAAAAGATATCTGTATTATTGGGTTTTTTTAAAGTCAGAGTCTATTGACATTTATTAAAACACTAATCAATCATTTTTATACAAATTGGTACATGAGGTAATATAAAAACATGTTTGGAAGACAGACTTTATGATAATTGTTCAGAAAACACCCATTTTGCAGCACTTTTGTAATTGTGTTTGTCAATTTCTTAAAGAGGATTATCCCTGTAGCAGTACAAATGTCTTTTTCTGTTCATAGCAAATGCCTAACACATTGAGTTCATACATAATAATTTAAGACTAATAATAGCACCTATAATAAGTAGCTGTCTCCTTGGTTTTAGTTTCTACATTTCCATAAATAATTTTTCTAAAGCTTGTGAGAAGTAAATGGAATTGCCCAATAGCAATTGATTGCATAAAACACCATCATGTTCAGAACATGTAAAAAAGTTCTTTTTTATTTAGTTCTATGTATACTCTTCTTTTGTTTTTCTTCCCATCACTATGGAACTTAATTATAACTTACCACATGTAAATATTTATGAATTCCCAGGAAGTTTGCTGGAAGAGAGGAATGTTATACTTGCAAATATGAGCAAGATTTTTCTGGATCCATATAATACTATTTTTCTTCATAATATGGGAAGGAATACAAACAGTAAATAAATTATGCAATATTATACATTAGGTTTTTCTCTAAACTACCATCTGGTGGTACTTTTGTGCAAAAGATTAGTTCTATAATTGTGTATATAGACATACAGATAGACATGACTATATTTATAGGGAATTTTGCTTTCTGTCAGAAAACTATATGTAACCATTGACATTGATCTGGGAAGATGGAAAGGATCTATTATGCATGCTCTCTCCACCCACCACTAGCAATGTCACAATCTCTGGTTTAAAACTGAGGCTAAGCACTCAGGGAGGAATATAAAACATGTTTTAAAGACTATTTTTCTGTTGAAAGCAACATCTCAAATTTGGTCTGAACATTCTCTATCTGTATTCTTGTAGAACATGATGTTTATTTACCGAATGTTTAAACTGCTTCACAACAGAGATTTTAGATCACAACACAATAAATCAAAGTAAAAAAGAACAAAAACATTACCGTACAAATACATTAATAAAAACTGTGGCTGGTGGTTATCAATCAGGAAATGCTTGTCTGAAAAGAAATATTTTCAGCAAGGACAGAAAACAAAGTGGCACGGACACATGCCTAATCTCACACCAGTTGTAGCATCATGTTTCTACTTAAACTGTTATGATTCCATCCTATGAAATTCTGAGGTTTGTAGTTTGATAAAACACTAAACCTCTCTGGCTGAGAATGCTAAGTATCCCTCTCTAAACTTCAAATCCCAGAATTTTACAAGATATTGCAATGGCAATTGAAGTGCTATAACTTTGGACGTTATCACACACGGGCCACAAAGCGAAAAGAAAGTGAAAAAGAATCAATCCGGAAATAAACCAAAATAAACCTTACATTACTAAAATGGCTATCAGACACAAGTAGCATCATTTCGCAATTAAGGAAAGCTCTCCTGGAAACCTTATTTGCTGTTCACACACAAGTGAGAAAATCCCGTACATGTGCTAGAAATGCTCTTCTAGCACATGCGCAATACAGCTGCAGCTGTCATTTGCCGCGGCTGTCACCCCTTCCCAAGTCATCCTCGGTGCAGCCGGCCCTCCGTATGGCCTGCACTCCGAGGAGGACCTCCCGCCGCAGCGTTCTCCGAGGAGGTCCTCCTTGGAGTGCTGGCCCCGTGCAAGGTCGGCGCTCCGAAGAGGTCCCCCTCGGAGAGCTGGCGCTCTGAAGAGGTCCTCCTTGGAAAGCCAGCTCTCTGAGGAGGTCCTCCTTGGAGTGCAGGCCCTGCGCAGGGTCGGCGCTCCGAGGAGGTCCCCTCAGAGAGCCGGCACTCCGAGGAGGTCCTCCTTGGAGAGCCAGCTCTCTGAGGAGGTCCTCCTTGGAGCGCAGGCCCCGTGCAGGGTCGGCGCTCCGAGGAGGTCCTCCTCAGAGAGCCGGTGCTCCGAGGACGTCCTCCTTGGAGCGCAGGCCCCGCGCAGAGTCGGTGCTCCGAGGAGGTCCTCCTTGGAGCGCAGGCTCCGTGCACAGTCAGCGCTCCGATGAGGTCCCCCTCGGAGAGCTGGCGCTCCGAGGAGGTCCTCCTTGGAGAGCCAGCTCTCTGAGGAGGCCCTCCTTGGAGCGCAGGCCCCACGCAGGGTCGATGCTCTGAGGAGGTCCCCCTCAGAAAGCCGGCGCTCTGAGGAGGTCCTCCTTGGAGAGCCAGCGCTCCGAAGAGGTCCTCCTTGGAGCGCAGGCCCCGCGCAGGGTCGCCGCTCTGAGGAGGTCCCCCTCGGAGAGCCGGCGCTCCGAGGAGGTCCTCCTCGGAGTGCAGGCCCTGCCCCGCGTAGGGTAATGATGGGGAAATGCACCACAATATGTATTTGGTGATCAGACATACGGTAAAAGCGAAATGATTCCCATCGCGCAATTGCAATTCCTCAAGGAACTGAAATTCAAAAGATCTTGGTTCTTTCCACTTTCTGTTGGGGTTCTGTCACGGTTCTGTGCGACGTCATGTGGAAACACGGGAAAATAATACGTATTAGGTCGGGATTTCATTTGGATTCTGTTTGGATTGGGCCCCGTGTGATAACGTCCTTTGTGGTGCAAAAGAGATCTCAGCTGAAAGGTCATGCCATAGGAAAGGAGTCAATACACTCTAACAATGTTACTCAAAATTATTGTACCTAGACCAATGCTGGTCACCAAGCCATTGACCACCAGTCCTTCCAACAAACAAACAAGCAAACAAACCATTATAATCAATAGGCAGGAATGTGGTGCTGTCCCTGGCACACTGGGGGGAAATAATGGCTGTTCCCCCTCATCAGATTGCCTGAGGAGCTCTCACTAGAAGACCTAATTCTCTTGTTCCAAGTGGATCTTAACCCTAACTCAGGCCTGCATCCTTCTGAGATTGCTAAAATGAGTACCCAGCTGTTGGAGGGCAATGAACTTACAGTTGTACACTGCTTAGACACTGCATAGCATGGTATGAATTAGTATATAAATGAAGCTGCTTTGCTTTATATGGAACTAGCAGGAGTACATCTTCAGATGGCTTTCTCAACAGTCAGTATGTATAATATGGCAGCCCTATATCACAATCCTGTAGTATCTTCTTAGAACAAGAGTGGCAAATATGTGGCCATCCAGATCTTATTACACTCCAGCTTCTAGCATTCTTCAGCATGGGCTATGCTGAAGCAACAACATCTGGAAGCCTAAAAGATTCCCAATCTTGTCCTAGAAGCAAGTGCTATTGACTCAAATGGCACTTGCTTCCTGGTAAGTCACCAAAGGGTTGCAGCATTCATCAAAGGCTTTTGATGACCTCAGCAGAGATATCCTTGAAGACTATCACCATGAGATGAGCAGTAGAGGCAGTGTACTTCAGTTGTTTTCCTTCTATATGAGGTACCAGTTTCAGGAAGTAACATCAGGGTTTTTGAGCTGTGGAATCCTGTAGTTTTGTCCCCAGTGCCCTTTGCCATCTATACCAAGGGATGGTCAAAGTGCAATCGCAGGACGCCTTGTGGCTTCCCAAGACTATTTTTGCACCTCTTGCCCCTTCCTGATCCCTACATAATTATAATGTAAGGTAAAGGTATTCTCTCCTGACAAGGTTTTCAAGTCGTATCCAACCATAGGGGACAGTGCTCATTTTCATTACTAGGCAAAAGAGCCAGTGTTGTCAGAGACTACTCTGTGATCATGTGGCCAGCATGATTGCACAGAATGCTGTTTACCTTCTTACTGAGAAGTGGTACCTATTTATCTACTTGCATTTGCATGCTTTCCAATTGCTAGGTTGACAGAAGCTGGGACTAGTGATGGGTGCTCACACCATCAAGCAGCACTGGGGCCTCAAACTGCCAATCTGATGATCTTGCAGTTAAGAGAGTCAGCATCTTAATCACTTGAGCAATGGCATCCCTATTCTAATTATAACTTACCGCGGAGGAGGACTGAGACCAGCCCTGCCAGCCCTGCCAGGGAGAACATCGCCAGCGGCCTTGATCCGGCCGCAGCTGTGCCGCGCCGGGAGGAGCCTTCCATCTCTCCCCCAGCATAAATGCGGCAACGGCAACGGCATTTTGGGGGGCGCGGAGGAGGACTGAGACCAGACCTGCCAGCCCTACCAGGGAGAACATCGCCGACAGCCTTGATCCGGCCGCAGCTGTGCCGCGCCAGGAGGAGCCTTCCATCTCTCCCCCAGCATAAACGCGGCAGCGGCGACGGCATTTTGGGGGCCACGGAGGAGGACTGAGACCAGACCTGCCAGCCCTGCCAGGGAGAACATCGCTGGCGGCCTTGATCCGGCCACAGCTGTGCCGCACTGGGAGGAGCCTTCAATCTCTTCCCCCAGTACACATGCGGCAGCGGCGATGGCATTTTGGGGGCTGTGGAGGAGGCAGAACTGGAACAAACTTTCGGGACCAGTCTTTCTTAATTCCTCCTTTTATTAGTTGGATCACCGCTCTCTGACATGATGTACTGGAGCCGGGCACAATCTGGGAGTGGGTATTGAGGTTGTGTGAGGGCAGGGCAGATATGGCGGCAACAGAGTGAACAAATGTTACAAAAGAAGAAGGGATAGATGCGTAATACCTATCCCTCCTTCAGTTCACTCTGTTTCCCGGGATAACTTGGAGAGCGCACCAACCATTCCACAGACCCTCACCTTGCTCTTGTGTAATTCCAGGTCGGTTAAAAACAAGACCCATATAATTCATGACCTCATAGTGGACAAGGCGGCCGACTTGGCATGTTTTACCGAGACCTGGTTGGGAGATGCTAGCTCTGCTATTTGGGCTCAAGCTCTCCCAGCTGGGTACTCGGTTAATGAGCAGGTGAGGGAAAGTGGGCAGGGAGGCAGAGTGGCCTTGGTTCAGAGACACACCTTAACCTTGACCAGGAAGCCTGTCAGGAAAACAACCCACATCGAGCGTATGTACCTTAGCCTGAACACAAGGGATAGTTTGGGGATTCTGTTGGTATACCGGCCACCCCGTTGCTTAACAGACTCCCTAACCGAGCTGACCTTGCTGGTCTCAGAGCTATTGCTGGAGTCGCCCAGGCTTTTGGTTCTGGGCGACTTCAACATTCCTATCGAGACCGGCTTGTCCAATTCAACAGGTGCAGCTCGGGAGTTCATGGAAACCATGACTAGCATGGGCCTATCCCAATTGGTGGACGGGCCCACACATTGTGCTGGCCATACACTCGATGGGGTTTTTAGTACTGAACAGGAGTATCCATGGGCGGAAGTTAAGGAAACCTCCGCCCTGTCATGGACGGATCACTTTTGGGTCAAGATTGAGCTAAAGGCCATTATTGTCCCCCCCCCGGGGGTGGTGGACCCTTGAGAATGATCCGCCCTCGAAGGCACATGGAACCAGTTGGTTTCCAGAAGGCCTTGGAGGGTTTAATGGTTGGTAATGCCAGTGATTCTGTCGAGGCCCTGGTGAATACTTGGAACACCAATCTGATCAGGGCCATCGACACAATCGCTCCCAAGCGTCCTTTCCAGCCCGCTCCAAATCGTAAGCCCTGGTTTACAGAGGATCTTAGGAGAATGAAGCAAGCTGGACAATGACTAGAGCACGAATGGCGGAAGACTCGGCTTTCATCTGACAGAACTCGCCATAGGAAGCATCTTGACTCCTATCGGGAGGCTTTGCGTGCAGCCCAGAGATCTTTCTGTGCTGCTCGCATTGCATCTGCAGAGTCTCGTCCAGCAGAGCTGTTTAGGGTGGTGGGGGAATTGACAAGGGTTCCTCCGACATCAAGCCCCCTGCTTAACCCTATGACAGCCTGCTGTGACGCATTTAATATCTACTTTGCAGATAAAATCTCTCGGATAAGAGCCGACTTGGATGCCATTGTTTTGTCAGAAACAATAGACGAGGTGTCCAGCAACTCTGTTGATGGCAATTTACTGGATCACTTTCAGTCTGTGAGTACCGATGACGTGGACAAGCTTCTTGGTAAAATAAGGAAGACGACTTGCCCTCTTGATCCCTGTCCATCTTGGCTGGTCGTCCGGGGGGGGGACACGTTGAGAGTCTTCCTACGGGATACAATCAATGCGTCCTTCAGGGAAGGAATGGTACCATCTTGTTGAAGGAGGCAGCCGTCAAGCCACTCCTGAAAAAGCCTTCCCTGGACCCCCTGGATAGAAGTAATTATAGACCAGTCTCTTTGCTTCCTTTTTTAAGCAAAGTGATCGAGAGGGCAGTTGCTTCCCAACTCCAAGAGGTCTTGGATGATACCGATTATCTTGATCCATTTCAAACCGGCTTCAGGACAGGTTATGGAGTGGAGACTGCCATGGTTGCTCTGACTGATGACCTCCACCTGAGTATTGACAGGGGTCATGTGACCCTGTTAGTGCTCTTGGATCTCTCAGCGGCCTTTGATACAATTGATCATACCATCCTCTTGGATCGCCTGAGAGAGTTAGGAATTGGAGGAACTGCTTTGCAATGGTTCCACTCCTTCCTCTCGGGCAGATCCCAGAGGGTGAGGCTCAGGGACAGTTGCTCATCCAAAATTGAGCCTAATTGTGGCATCCCTCAGGGCGCCATCCTATCCCCGATGCTGTTTAATATTTATATTAAGCCGCTGGGGGAGATTATTCGGAGGCATGGAGCTTGGTGCCATCAGTACGCTGATGACACCCAGATATATCTCTCCATGACCAGATCATCAGCACAGACTTCAGATGGCGTCTCTCCCCTCAATGACTGTCTCACAGCGGTAATGGGTTGGATGAGGAAAAACAGACCGAAGTTGAATCCAGACAAAACAGAGGTACTAGCAGTCACAGGCCCAAAACCAGATCTGGGAATACAGCCTCCAGTCCTGGATGGAGTCACACTCTCCTCTAAGGACTGTGTTCGCAGATTGGGGGTGCTCCTAGACTCATCGCTTCACATGACTAGTCAGGTGAATGCGGTGGTCAGGAGTGCTTGTTATCAGCTTCGGCTGATACGCCAACTGCACCCTTATCTGGACATGAGGGACCTGGAAACTGTGGTACACGCTCTGGTAACCGCACGTCTGGATTTCTGTATTCTGTAAAATAATTTCTACATGGGGCTACCCTTGTGCCTAACTCGGAAACTGCAACTAGTACAAAATATGGCAGCCAGGTTGATCACTGGAACATTGAGGAGGGAGCACATAACACCAGTGCTAAAATCCCTCCACTGGCTGCCGATTAGTTTCCGGGTGCAGTACAAAATGTTGGTTTTAACCTTTAAAGCCCTACATGGCTTGGGTCCATCTTATCTTAGGGACCACCTCTGCCCATACAATCCCCCCCGCGCACTTCGGTCCTCTGGGAGGAACCTGTTACAGCCAATAAAGACCAGGTTTTCACAGACCTCCCAGAGGGCCTTTTCCGCGACCGCTCCCAGGTTATGGAACGGCCTGCCGGACGAGATCCGTCTTATCACCACTCTTACTGCTTTTAAAAAGGCAGTTAAGACGGATCTCTTCCGGCAGGCCTTCCCGGAATTACGGCCCGGCTCGGAGAAGACTTGATGTTGATGTTGTTGTTATTTGGAACTTCTTGTAGGTGATCCTCTATTTTATTCTCCAGCTAGCCCGCTGGTTGGATAGATTTAATGCTTGTATTTTGTCTCGGCTGTAATTTTAACTCTTTAATGGTTTAATTTTGTTTTAAGGGGTGGGTGGGTGGGAGGTGGTTGGCAGGAATTGTTTTACTTATTGTATTTTTAATTTGCTGTACCCCGCCTCGATTGCCGAGCAGAGGGGCGGGTTATAAATAAAACATTATTATTATTATTATTATTATTATTATTAAATATTTATGAATTCCCAGGAAGTTTGCTGGAAGAGAGAAATGTTATACTTGCAAATATGAGCAAGAATTTTCTGGATCCATATAATACTATTTTTCTTAATAATATGTTTGGGAGGGCCTCCAGAGGATAATTTGCCTCATGCAGATGATGTTATAGAGTAAACAACCTCTTCAGGTACTTTGAATCTTAAGCTATTTAGGACTTTGAAGGTACATCAAGCACCGATTTTGACAATTGGACCAAAATGTGAACAGGCAACTAATGCAGCTGTCCTGCTCCTTTTGGGGAAATGGATTATGAAATGTTAAAGTTTTACAATGATGAATCAGTTTTACAAGACATTTATTGGTTCTTGGGTTTTTTTATTGTCTCCAAAGAATTTTTAAGCAATTTAGCATGTGATGTTGGAAAGGTATGTTTCAAAATTCAGAATGTCTCCAAGTATCTGCTTCAGGAATGTATTCTGAGGTTCTGTCCAGCACAAGATGATAGGTCTCTTAAATAACAGAACTTCTAGCTCTTTTTATCTTTTTCACATTCCTCCACTTTCTACAGCTTGTGGGGAAAATCGGTTACATTGGAAAGAAGGTGCATCAAATCCAGAAGTATAGTGATATGGAAAACAGTGGAGAAGTCTAATCCTGGCATACTTTCAACTTTTGGACACCTATGAAGATGATAGAAATGAAGGATCAGAAGCAGAAATTGACTGATAATAATATCTCAGCAAATCAGTGTTAAGATGAAGTTGCAGGGGAAGGTGAGACATTGCAGAAAGTAAACACACACAATTGGTAGGAAAAGGCCACAACTTTATTGAATACAGCTGGTAGATAGGGCTGGCCCAAATGCATGGGCCTGAATCTGTCATCGACCAACCCGCCTATTGATTGATGAATCAATGGCCCGGTCACGGCTGAGCATCGGGATGACAGAAGGGGTAACCAACTGATTGCATGTTCACATCCTTGCCCCTTTGTCACCAGGGGATACTGTTCAGGAGTTCCCCCCACAATGGTAACACCTCACTGCTCCCAGCACCCTTGGGTCCCCTTGGGACTTTCAAACCTGTGCTCTGCAGTACAGGAAACCATGCCCACCAGATCCACAGCCCATGCCACCACCACAAAAGGCCAGCCCCTCACCTGAAGGAGCCTGCCTTCTGCCAACACCCTTGGAACATGTACTCATCCCCAACCTGACCCAACAGTCCTCATGGCCATCCTGTGCAAGGGTCCAAGCCCGGATGGACAAAACCCATGAATGTCCCAGACTTCCACTTTCCTATCTTCTTTATGGAGTCCACAGACAGACCTCACCTCACCGCAGTAGTAGTGGCTTCTGTCCACCTAAGTCCCCTGCTGGCAACCTGGCCTGTTGTAAAGCCATATGGAGCACTGATACAAATTGGAACCAGGTTAGCGCAGTCCCATTGTCATGAGCAAACAGAAGGCCTGAGGTGTGCAGACGGGATGCCAGGTATCTGTGTCCTTCAGACAGGGCACAGGCAAGAGCTTCAGAGCCTTCTCAGCACAATGGTGGACCCTTTTCCCAGCAGGTCACACTTGGACCTGCGAAGAACTACAAACACAGTGTTTCCCACAACAGAGACATCCTCCATCTGAAGTGACCAGTTGGACCCATCAGAACTGGAAGAGGGCACCAGATCATTCACCTGCAGCACCTCAAAGAAGGCCATGACAAAGGCATGCCTCAGCTCTGGAGTGGCAGACCCAGTTGAGCTGTGGGGAGAGCTTGAGCAGCAGCTTGAAACAACTTAAAACACATGGGCTTTTTCCCATCAACCTCCCTGTTAGACATCTTCCTCCATCCCTCCAGGACCCTCCTGACTAAGAAAGAAGTACAAGGATCACGGAATCCCCTGGCCTTGGAAAGGAAAGAAATACTGGCCAAGGTGACTGGCATGGTATGAGGAGCGATGCTGGATTCCCTCAATCACACCAAGAACTATAGGATGGTGTGGGACCAGACTGGACAGTGTACCCTGATGCCTGATGCCTCCCAAAAGGTGAAAAGCTTGGAAACCACACACCTGTAGGCCCTGAGGGTGATCGGGGCAGTACGTCCTCCATCACAGCAAGTTTCCAACCTCCCACAGTCTCTCTGGGAAAGGCATGAGTGAGGGGTCTGCTTTGACACCAATTGTTGGAACCTGGCTTCCTGAAAACAAGAACGAGAATTGGCAATTTCATTCTCGAGGCCCAGAACAAAATGGGCCTTGAACGTGGTGTTGTTTTGGAGACACAGCAAAACAAACAGCGAACCAGGAGCATGACCCACTCTGACTTGGAGGTTTGGTGGTTGAAGACACTGACCACTGATGTTACAGCAGAAACAACTAGGCTCCCAGCTGGATCAAAGTGGACTTGCATGGCTTCTTTCAAATCCCAAAGGCATTGCCACAGGGACATCCCATTGAAATCCCTGAGGAATTCTAACCACAATTTGAGGTCCTCTTTGATGCCCCTGGTGAGATGAATGCTGTGGTAAGCTGACCTGACCCCTGCTGTCACCCTGGCATGCCAGGTGCAGAAAGCTCTTCCCGGGGAGACCACCCTGCACACAAAATTGAGATGTCCCAGAAGGGCCTAGCTCTCCCTGAGTGTGACCTTCTGGGCCAAAAGAGTGGCCTGGATCATGGAGAGGAAGGAGTGAAGCTTCTCATCTACCAGGTGAGATACACCAGTCACTGAATCCAGCTGGATTCCCAGGTAATTGAGGGAGGTGGTGGGGCTCTTAGTCTTTTCAGCTGCTAGTGGCCCTTTTTCCCTGACCATTTGGATGATCGTGAGGTATCGCCCTTCCCTCTGATGTGGGGCCACACCTCCACCAGCCAAACTGTGTTGTTGATGAGGTCCCACCTGGTGTTGCTGTTCTGGGATGATTGCTTCTGAAAGGCAGTGTCAAAAATGGCTAGTTTGGGTCCAAACTATCTCAAGGACCGCCTTCTCCCATACAATCCTCACCTCGCTCTTCGGTCCTCCGGGAGAAATTTACTGCAACTTCAGAAGTCGAGACTTGCAGCTACCTCCCGGAGGGCTTTCTCAGTTGTCGCCCCTAAACTCTGGAACGACCTGCCGGACGAGATCCATCTTTTAACATCCTTGGACAGCTTTAAAAAAGCGGTCAAGACGGATCTCTTCCGGCAGGCCTTTCCGGACCAGTGACTCCCACCTCGGACATAGCCCCACCAAGCCGATCCTCTCGTGGCCCCATCAAATCTGATGGTGAGGATCGTGGTGTTCAGGCTTTTTATAATCATTGCACTGGGCTTTTAATTTGAATTGTTAAATTATTTGTTTTAATATATTACTATTTAATACTTTTTAAGGGGGAGGGGGGTATCTTCTATTTTTATTGTATGGGTTTTATTGATGTATTTCATGGATTTTAATATGTAAGCCGCCCGGATTGGGTTTCCATTGGGCGGGGTAAAAATAAAATTTATTATTATTATTATTATTATTATTATTATTATTATTATTAAAAGCACTATCCTGTGCCCTGAGGACATTGACTTTGTGAATGTTGAGCAAAGCAAAGCAGCTTCATTTATATACCGCTTCATATCACGCTATGGGATGTCTAAGCGGTTTACTGCTGATTCCTTGATTTTATTGTTTTATTGTTCTATTGTATTGATCTATTTTAATTTTTCTTATAGTTTAATTCTGTTTTGAGGGGATGGGAGGGTTGGATTGTGGGATGGGGGAATGTTTTAATTCTGTTTGTTTTAATATGCTGTAACCCGCCCCGATTGCTGCGCAGAGGGGCGGGCTATAAATAAAAATGTATTCTTCTTATTATTATTATTTAAAACTGTAAGCTCATTGCCCTCCAACAGTTGGGTACTCATTTTAGTGACCTCAGAAGGATGCAAGCCTGAGTCTAGCCTGAGCCCTGGCTAGTATTGAACTCTCAACCTTGTGGTCTATGAGTAAGTGGCTGCAGTACAGGCATTTAACCACTGTGCCACCAGGTCTCTTCAACTCCACCACTCCATTCAGGATAAGTCATCATGACCACTCCCATGAAAACAGAATAGCCTGCCATCCAATTGACAAAGGACCACTCAACAGGGTCAGACTTGGCCTCCTGCTTCCCTTTTTTGCTGGATCTGGGGGAACTGCCCTCCTCCTCCATAGGTTTGATTACAGTGAAAACATCCACATAGTATTCCCTGAGGATACGCTTCCAGACCTTTTTGGGTAAACAAAGGCCGGGGGGGGGGGGTCTTCATTGTTGGTGAAGATGGGGAAAGCCATGGACTGGGGGTTCTTCCACACTCCCTCTAGCCCCCAGATGCCTGGCTCTGCTTCTGGAAGCCCATGGAGTCAGCCCCAGGCACCTTCCAACCAGTAGTCATCTCTGTTGGCAGGATCAGTGGACTCACTAACTTCCCTTTAGCCCTGTGACTTCTTGGATTTCTTTTTTCCACTCTACTTCTTTCTACACCTCTTGCCATTGTCAACAGAGGAACTGCTCACAGAAACTTGGCTGGAGGAACTGGTGCTGGTGCTGGATGAACTGGATGAGTTGCTGCTGGTGCTGGTGGGAGAGGGTGCAGTGACCCCCTCTGCCACATTGCTTTCCAGCCCCTGCTGCTACCAGGAGGAGTCACTGGTGTGCTCTGCCAAGGGGGCACTAAAGTGCTTTCCCCAGGTGAAGGCAGGGCACCAGTATACCCCACCTGCTCTATAAAGGCAGTGAACAAGTGGGAGAAGCCCTCCAGCAGCTCCTCACTCATGGCTGGAGGAGAGGAAGAAGCAGGTTTTACTGCCAGGGCAGATTGCCTCTTCCTTCCCTTGGGGGCCAGGGCAGACCATGATCTCATCAGCTGCCCAGCTTTCTCTCTGGTGGCAGGCCATGTAGGCTCATCAGCCTGCTTTCCTTTTTTGTGAAGTATCTCAGCCGGGGGAGGGTTGATGGAGCAACCTGGGCTAGGTGATACCCCTAAGGTTTGGTTCCAAGGGGAGGGATCGCAACCTCCTTGAAGGCTCCTTGGTTCATGGGAGGGGAGGGGTTCTTCTGAGCCTACCTGGCCCAATGGCTGTCCAACCAGGTTACGGCCTGACTGGCAGTGTCACTGGGGTGGCAGCAGGCCCAGACTGTATTGCTCGTGCCCTTTTCTGTGCTCTTGCTGGTGCCTGGCAGCCGCAGCTACTTTACCCCTCTCTGACTGTCCTGCTGTTGCAGCTGCTGGCATGCTACCACCACTGCTTTGCTCCTCTCTGCCCATGCTCCGGCCTCTCCTGCTGGAGCTCTGTCTCAAGCAAGAGTCAGGCTGAAATGGCACTGCCCATCCTGGCTGGGTGGCCTTAACCAATCAGGGGCTGGTGCCAGGTGTTAGTGCCTCCCTTCCTTGGCCTCCCTACCAATCATGGAGGCCACCACCAAGCCATGGGGGGGTCAGCTTCTGGCTGCAAAGGCTGCTGGGATTTGTAGTCCCAAGTGACTGCCAGAAGTCCCACCCCCTAGCAAGTCCAGGTCCACTAATTCAGGCCCAGGAATTTGTCCCAGAGCATTCTTGGAGCATGCCAAGGCCCCAGCCAGGCTGAGAAAGCTTTGTGGACTGATGGCTCCCCCTCCAAGTAACTGGCCCAGTAAGCTGGGTGGCTGTATTTTTGTGAAGCCAAATTAGTATTTGGGGACACTGAGTTTTTCTCTCCTTTTTGCCTAATCTTTTTCTGAAAATAAGACTGTCAATGTCTGACCATTTGGACAAAAATTCAGAATACAATTATTTGCATTGCTTTGCTCTAATGTGGATAATTTCTTCTGTATTCCACTTTAATCTTTTGGCTGCTTCTCATAAACTAGCAAAAATTCAGAGAAACAAAATATTTCAGCTAAGTAGATTTTAGTTCCACTTGAAATACACATTTTCAAATTAGAAAATTAAATACAGTTAGTAAATTTGGAGTCTTCTGAACAGACTTGGGCATTTAACATATTTAAATATGATAATTTTATGAGCAGTTTGCTATGAAATTCATTTTACATTCCTGAAATAGCAAACTGAGTTTAGCTATGCAAAGGGCACTGCAAAGTACTGGAAATCTTCCCTAAATTTCAAAAGGCTTTCCCCCGCCCCCTCAGAAGCTCACAGGAACAAATATAAACAAACCTTGCCATACCAGTTATACTTTTTGCAGTACTAATTTTGCACTAAAGCTTCATATTCAAAAACACCTTGATATAAAGCATAACATTAATCCAACCAGAAAAGACAGCATTTTTTTTCAATTAAAAAAACGTGGTTTGGTATTACTTCTGAATTTTGGCATACAGCATACATATTATGTAGCACATGATGTACAGTAACAATACAGTACAGGCACACAAGCTACAGAACATTTGATATACACTTGCATTTCTGGAGTATATTGCAGGATAGAATCCTTAGCCCACGAAGAACATTACCTTTCCATGGAAGTGGGATTGTGTGTTCCTGTGAGGCAAGAGGCTATGCTGATGGAAGCAGTGCTGCTGGTATGGTGTCCCACGTCAGCTATGTTTTTGCTAAGAAATCAGACTAAACATGTCTAACAGCCACTGGGCAGTAGCAGTAGTGGGGGTGACACTGGCAGATTATCTCTCAGAGATGACAGCAGTGGCACCCTAGTTAACACTTGTTAGTACTGAGCAAAGTAAGGCACAGTAACCCTACTTCTGAAGATCTTTTACCACAAAAACCCTATGATGAAACAATCTAAAATGAAACAAGAGCTAGAGCCAGAAGATGAAACTCCTAGGTCAGATGGCACTCAAGGACTTACTGGGATACAGCAGAGGACAAATACAAGTAGTGCTGTGGCTAAATATATAACTGGGCATCGGCTGAAAGGACATCAGCTGTTGAGACAAAAATAAAGTCCAAAGATTCACAAGACATATTATAGGGACATTGAATTGAAGCATGAATCAGGGAAAGCTAGGCATATCAAAACAATAAATGGAACTTATAAGCATTGCAATACTTGAGTGAGCTAAATTGGAAAGGAATAGGATATTTTGAGTCTGATAATTACACAGGAAATGAAAATCTAAGAAGAAATGAGCTGGCATCAATAGAGAGGAGATATGTAGAAAACACCGTCAAAAGATATAATGCTAAGTTAGTCTGAATCATGTCAATGGGAAACCCCTAAATATAACCTTAATCCAATTTATGCTTGAACTGCAGAGGGAGAAAAAGACAAAACTGAAAGATTCTGTCCTGGAGTCCAGGAGGAAATTGATCACACACCGAAAGGACTTCTTAATCATAGGCAGTTGTAATGCAAAACTGGGAAACAGAGCAGAATAAAAGATTGTAGGGAAATTTGGCCTATGATCAAGAAATGGAGCAGAGGATTGATTAATTTTTGCAAAGACAACAGTTTGTTCATTACAACCACATTCTTCAAGCAATCCAAGAAACAGCTGCATACATGGACATTACCTGATGGCCAATATAGAAATCAAATAGACTACACAGTTGGAACCTGAAGATCTAGGAACTCCATTTTCTCTGCAAAAACAAGACTAGAAGTAGATTTTGGTACAGACTGTGAACTACTAATATCAAAAATTAGAATCAAACTAAAGAAGATCACTAAACCAACTATCATGCAAATATATATATATATATACATATATATAGTAAGTCTCTAAGAGTATAAGAGGAACACCATCCCCTTTGTTCCTTCCATCGGCTGGCAAATAGCTTTTTATTCCAACAGGCTTTTGGCAACTGAATGCTTGTTGTGAAAAGGCAGGGTTGGAAAGAATATTTTATATTTTTAAACATTATTTAAAAACATGTTCCTTGACAGCCAGAAAACCCTGATGTGGAGAAACCAACTGATGAGAATCTTCACAGTGTGGGACTTATTCTGTACAAAAATTGAATATTTTAAAACTTCTACCCAAAATGCATTTTCTGTCCAAAAGATAATGTTTCTGAGCAGACAATGCTGATTTCTGCACACACATACAAAAACAAAAACACGTGTGAATTTGTTTAGAATCAGGGGTTCCCAGCCCTTAGGGCTCCACGTGCATTTCCCAGGTGCTATGTGGCCACTTCAGGAAAATAAAAGAAATAAAAATTGAATGAAATTAAAGAATAAGAATATATTGTTATATATACACTCCTAAACACAAATAACTTGTAAGACATAGGGTAGGCCTCTTAGCCACTCTGTCAAAGAAATAAGGGCTCAGTAAGTCAAAAAGGTTGGAACCCCTGGTTTAGAGTAAGTCCTGAATTGTAAATAAACTTCAAAAACAGCCCTAGTAACAGATCTTTTAACATATTGAATCTATGGTTTTTTAAAGTATGTGCTTTTAAATTCCTTTTTGATTCAATTGTGTTTTAATATTACAATTTTTCCTACTGTGTTTTAACAATGGCAATCTTTTCCATATTTGGCCTGCTCTTGTTTGTACCTGTGTCTTTTGGGAAGAAAATACTTGAAGAAAGGTGAGACAAAATTAAATATGCAAATAAACAGATAAAGAAGAATCTGTGCAACCTAAACGACATGTATATCTTCATAAACCACTGAGGGTTCATGTGTAATTAAACTATACAGGAAAGTAATTTTGGTTTGTAATATTATCATGCTTTTTATATCTTGTTTACCATTTGGTACCATGCATTAACCTTTGTCTGTGTTGCACACAATCTCTCTCTTGATTTTGTCCCATATAATGCTATTGTCCTATATTGCTCACAATGGGACATAGCCTTGAGCTTAGCATGTTCTGTACATTGTGCAGCACCTTTATATTTCAAAGCCTTTGGGGATTTGTGCTACTCTTGCAAAGTGGTCCTTTGCTGACCTCTTGGAATGGCTCCGGATAGCAGTTCTGATTTTGGTCTCTCCGGCTGTATAGCACCTGAATGGGAGCCATTTTCTTTCATTCCCCTTATTGACTCAGCCATTCATGAGCGGTTTGGCAAGCAATGAAACTCCAAATAGCAATACACATTCACCTCCAGTTTGTTGGTTTGAGGCTCATTTTTCTTTTGAATGTCTTCAGCATTGTTCAGAAACACCCTTTGGGCAGACCTATTGCTCTTCTCTTTATTTCATAGAGTTCTTAGATAAAAATGAAGCACTTAAAAGTACTTTTGTAGTCCTCAATGCCTGTAAGCCTCCTTCTCACGCATTCCTTTCTCCCTCCCCCCACTTTAATGCTTCATGAATATGGTGTGTGCATGTGTGTGAATGCGCACCCACTTTTTAGCTTATACTTTCATGTGCATTTCTATCCCTGGTTTAAGGTCTCTTTTATGACTGCCAATAGTTCTGCTTCAGGCCTGACTTGGTTATCTTTGTGTCAAAAGAAAGAGGTGCATGCTCAGGAAAGTTTGGAACAGTTTTTCAAACCCTTCTTCTAAAAATTAATATGAACTACTCTGTCCCCTTTCAAAGCACAAAATACAGAAAGTAAATGTGTCAGCCATAGGGAAAAAGGTTATTTTTGCTTCCGTTGTGTATCTTTCTTGTTGCCATTTTCCTCAAAGAGTTAGGTGTTCTGAAACTGTGAGATAGATGGAAGGATGCAAACTTCACTGTATAGGCCTCACAAAGGCCTTAATTTGTCATAGTTTGTCCATGTGATAGATGATTTGTCAGTTTCTCACTTAACAATCTTGCAACCCTTCTCTTCTGCTCTGGCATTAGTCTATGACTTATCAAAAGCACTCTTGGACATTTGTGATTTCCCCCCCTAATAGTTACATTTTTGGTGCAATTTTGTTTAATATACACATTACTTTGCCAATAGTTTTCCTTATCATAAGTCTTCATCTAATATTACGATATATTCTGTGTGCACTTTCTCCTAAAAAAACAAACTTTTTTTTTAAAAAAATGAAACAACTGTATCACAAAATGGACTTGCCTCATGTGTCTATGCTAATGAATTTCTACTTCTTCCCTTCCAGATGCTTTGGACTTCAGCTTTCAGAATCCCTGACCATTGGCCATGCTGGCTAAGGCATATTTGAGTTAAAGTTCAAAATAACAGCAGGCCAAAAGGTGGGATGTGTATGCACTTTTTGCCCTCATGCATTCATGTAAATACCCAGACAGCAGTCAAAAGGTGTGTATACCAAGGGATGTGTGTTTTTCACTTTTCATATTGACCTGGAAAGTGTGAACAAATTCTATGTTACTCCAAATTGGCACAAATGGCAGCTTTCTTCCCATCATGAAATAACAATTGAGAAGATTTTTTTTAAAAAAACCTCTGTAGACAATGAGGACAAAGCATAACCAATACCCATGGAATGTAAAATAGGAATCATAAAAGGAATGGGAAATATGGAGAAGGAAGGAAGGAGTCCAATTAGCTGTTTGGAGGGAGTGGTTTAATGGAACGTAAACAGGGACAATAATATGTCATTATTTAAATGATGTTAGTTTGCCTACTTTTCATAGTTGTGAAAAGTATCAGCTAACATTGCATCCAATACTATATTTGATTTAGAATCAAATTACACAAAGGATTGCACTATTATTATTTTTTAAATAACTGTCTGCTATACATTGACTAGCACAATAATCTATCTTCAAGATACACTTGACAAGATTTACAGATTTATAGACTAAGAGATGTTCTAAGAGAAATCACATGATTATTTGGGATTCATGGTCAAAAATACAAGTAACTAATCATAAGTCAGGTATACCTATTGAATGAGTGGGATTTACATAAGTGTTGACTTCCCAATCAACAGGTGATTCAACAAGTCTACTCTAGTTGGGATTAGCACTTTGTTTTGCTTATAACAACCTTATATTCTGGAGAAAGTGGTTAGAAGTTACATCAATGAAATAACTTTGTGTTCATGCACTGATGTAAAACATAGTGATATCTTCTTGTGTCAACTCCTCTTCCATAAGAAGAGCATAAGGTCTGGTTTTATTTTTTCCAGTGCCCTTTACAATTTAGTGTCCCACCTCATTTGTTTTCTTTTTTAAGATCTCCTGTGTATCTTTAGGAATTCTCCTTTCTATCTTTGCTATAAGTAAGATGTGAAGCTGTGAAAAATTATCTGCAATTTCATGGTGTGCGTTGCATTTTATTATCCATTTCAGATATAGCCATGAGGTAACACCTAATAAGGCCAAAGTGCAAATCTGTGTGCAGAATTTATATGAGTCGATATTCTTCCTCCAATAAACATACACTGGATGTAAGAAGCAAATTGGAATGCTTTCCAAATGCAGTTAGGACTAGTAAGAATCCCAGAAGGGACCTTTTCAAAGATTGGTTTCTGCAGTCCATAGAAATTTGTTATGGGAGCATTCTTTTTTTAAAAAATGCATTGCTCCCATACGTGCCCATTACTATGAAAGAGTTCCGGCTGTACAGGTTTGATTGCTGGATTTAGTCATGTCCTGTGAGAGCTGCAAAATCTTGGCTGTTGTACTGAAATAGCTCCTTCTGTAAAATATGCTTGTAAAGTTTCTTTTCTTCAGGGAATATCTATCTGCATATTTCCCTGATTTGAAATATTCTGTTATAATAGTGAGCAAAACATGGAAAGAAGAGTAGAGGTGAGACTAGTTTTGGCACTAAAAATGCAGAAACAAAACACAACCCTCTCCTTAGAATTAATGGTAAGAATCAGAGAAATTATCATGGCTGAACACGTTAATTTCAGAAGATCCAAAATGTTGTCCTCAAACCTCATCTAATTCACACAGCTTTGCTCCTGTTCTTTGTTCCCTCATTGGCTAGCTTGGTATAAATATTCAAAGAAAGTTCCTCATGCTCGCTACACACTCCCACCCAGTGGAACACATGGCGAGCCTGATAATTTCACAAAGACATGTTTCAGGATCCTATTAGATCCTGTCATAAGTTATCATTATTTTATAGTGGTAATTCATACAGTTTAAAATGATACATGGGTCTGGCATATAATAGAAGTTTGGTAGTTCAATGATGGGAGTTGTAGTGTTTGTTCTGGGGAAAATAATTGCTTGGCTAGAGAATGTGCAGATGTCTGGGAGATGAACCTGATAGGAATCTTATGAAGGCCAGTCTCATGGGATCCATAAAAAGGCCTAAAATGAAAGTATATGAGAGGGATGGGTAAACTAGAAGGAGGCAATAGTATTTTGGTTTCTGGGCAAATCAAAAGAAAGCCTACAAAATAACAGAGCAGGGCATTGCTTCTTCTATGCTTGTGTTAAGAAATTATGTTAATTCTCTCTGCAGAAGTCATACTGGTAGCTGTTTTAGGGGGGTTGCAGACTGCCAGAAATAGTGCAAATTGAGTCCACTTTTAGGGTTAGGGTTAGTGCTAGGGAATCATGGGAATTGTTTTTTTCCTGAGAAATTGAGCCTTCTCTGTCAGAGAGCTCTGGTGCCACAATAAAATACAGTTCCCATGATTCCCTAGCACTAACCCTAACCCTAAAAGTGGACTCAATTTGCACTATTTCTGGCAGTCTGCAACCCCCCTTAGTTTACTGAAATAAAGCTTTGATTTACTGAACTCTTAGAGGTAAGAGGTTCTGACAACATGTGTCCAGTCAGATTTTTCTCCCAGAAAAGGCAGTATGCCACCTCAGCACCATGACAACATTGCAAGTCCCCCTTAAATGTCAAACTTTAATCTGTGTTGGTAATGAGTACCTTTCGTATTATAGAATAGGTCATTTTTAAAACACCTGTAATCAGATAAATCATGTAGATTAAGAGGTAAACAATGAATACAGTCACAGAATACACATTCTCAATTTAAACTTTTCATTAATTTATTAGAAATTGCCCAGGGTTTTTTTTTTGTGTGTGTGTGTGTGTGTGTGTGTGTGTGTTATCAGTATGTAATACTAACCTAAGTACTGATAGATATTTAAGTACAGGCAGCCTTCAGTGTCCATGGATTCTGCATCCACAGTTTCAACCATAAACAGCGTAAAAATATTCCCCTCCCCCCCCAAAAAAAAAAAAAATCCCAAAAGTACACCATGACTTTGCCTTTTATATAAGGGACACAATTTTACTATGGCATTGTATATAATGAGACTTGAGTATTCACACATTTTGGTATCCACACCTCCACATAACTCTAGTGAAGGGGTAGGCAACCTTTCCCCTTTAAGGGCCGAGGGACTTCAGCTCCCAGAAGCCTCAGCCATGTTGGCCAATAGTCCCATGTTGGCCAATAGCTCCTGGGATTCTGGGAGCTGAAGTCCCTCGACCCTTAAAGGGGAAAGGTTGCCTACCCCTGCTCTAGTGGATACCAAAGGCCCACTGTACTCTTAACTATTTTTTATATTCTCCAGGATTATTGAGAAACCAATTGTGAAGCTAGCACAACCACATGCAATAAGTCCTAGAAGTGTTCTTTCATAATATCTGTCTCATTCTTTGTGATACATTTTTCCTGAGCTTTTAAAAAATAAATTTTAGAACTTTCTAGTCCATAATGGTTTTACTTTTCCAATCTATGGGGGGTTGCAGACTGCCAGAAATAGTGCAAATTGAGTCCACTTTTAGAGTTAGGGAATCATGGGAACTGTAGTTTATTGTGGCACCAGAACTCTCTGACAGAGAAGGCTCAATGTCTGAGAAAAAAAGCAATTCCCATGATTCCCTAGCACTAAACCTAACCCTAAAAGTGGACTCAATTTGCACTATTTCTGGCTTAAACCATGTCTGAAACTTTAAGTCATAGGAAGATGTCTTATATCCACTGAAAGTTCATCTGGGACACTGTCAATATTAGCTCTGTTGACCAGCAGTGGTCCCCCTGGATTTTAGGTAGGGGTTCAGCAATGAGGAACATACATCCTTACAAGGGAAACATAAGGCTTTTCTTGTACATACCAAATACTGGAGCACAGAAACTTCTTTTTGCAAAGCATACATCCCCACTAAGCTTCGCTATGTGAGATCCCATGGGAAGATCTACAATTTCAAACTTCTCAGATGTTCCTGTGTGATTAAGTGCTTAATGTATATTAGTGAACTGACTTCTTCACATCTTCTAGAAAATGAATTTTTCTGTGTACTGAACTATAAATTTAATATAAGGCATAGCTGAAGAGTGTAATCCCTATCATTCAGAACATGTGGGTAAATAAGTACTTTTTAAATATAAGATTTCTTTTCCAGTTTTCTATAACTGAATGAATACATCCTTGCAGTGATGTGTCATTCTTAATTAAATTAATTAGTTGCTTAAAACATAATATTGTCTTAACTGGATGTGATGCAGCATCAGAATGATATTTCATGCTCGGGGAAATTGAAAAGATCTGCTACAGTAAATTAATGGGAAATAAGGAAAGTGTGGTGGCATTAAGCACTACACATCATATTGGGTACCACAAAAAAACATGGACTCACCACAAAAACATGAACATGAACAAAATATTTGTTCAATATATTTGTGAACATCTTTGAAGGACATTGTGATTATACATGAGAGGCTGGACCCAAATATTTTGTGACACATCCTAATCGCTTTACAGGGTGATACATACAACTACCCTGGAGTGAGAGGAGTTATCTGATGCTGACTTTCAAGCCAAGTCAACAGGATTACAGCTAATCTGTTATATTTATTGTGTTGTGAGCCACCATGAGATGTCCTTCAAATCAGTGACTATTTATCCTGGATATTTTATATTTATTTTCTTATTTACATCCATGTCCCACCTTTCTTCCAATGAACTTATGGGAGTGTATGTGGCTTTCCTCCTCCTCACCTGATTCTCATAGTAATCCTTTGAGATATGTCAGGTTGAAAGGGAATGGCTGGTCCAAAGTCACAGATTAAATTTCACAGCTTACTGGGACTACAAAGTGGATCTTTCAAGTCATAGTACATTTGAACACTATATCCATCTAATTCTTCTGTATTCTAATGGTGAAGCCAGTACAAAAACAAACTATCACATAATAGGATCAATTCCTCCCCCACCACTACTAAAAGGAAACCAAACAATCCTTTGATAAAATCTCAACATTTTATATTATAGATTAATAATTAAATTATATTAAGTGTTAATATTTACAGTTATGCTTGAAAATAATTTCAGATTTCCTTTTTCCATTTTGTGCATGAGCTGAAACCTGCTGAATTGTTTTGAAAAAAGTTCATGCAAAGAAAATGTTCTTGTGAACTGGAACTCCTTGTATGGAATTTCTGTCTGGAGGGAATACAAATCCTTCATATACAAAGTATATAATGGACAAGCTGTCAGATTCTTAACTACAGCAGAGCAAATGGCACAGCTACAGTATGTAAAAAAAAAAATTAAACTACTATGTACACAGAGTGAAGGCTAGCTGACTTGACACTGAACATAGAAAGGTAAATGATTGGAACTTTAATTACTTTGATCTGTCATGCCTTGTAGCTATATGTCAGCAAAGGCAAAAAAAATTGACATAGAACAAAGGCCATGACTGTTTCAACAACTCAACTCATTTCTAGGAGTTGATTAATAAGTTTATTGAACAAAACATATGCTGAGGATTGAAGAGAAATATCCTCTGTTCAGTCTGTAACCATGAGTAGCATACACATTCTGGACAACCTTTTCCTACAAAAAATGTTCCAGATCAAAATAACAAATAATGAGACCCACCTAGAGCTAAACTGGTGAAAAATGTATGTGGGGTGGTGGAGATGCACAACATCATTCTTCACATCTGTATCCCAGCCTTCAATCAAGGTGTCCAGAGCAGCATAGATATCTTTTCCATTTTCTAATCACAACAATCAGGTTATGGGCTGAAAGGTAGAGACTGGCTCAGGGTCACCCAACTTGCATTTTAGCTAAACAGGGATTTGAAAATGTCTTCCTGTCCATGTCTAACAGTAATGAATTTGGTTTAAACTGTACTCTTTGATGAGATACTTTGAAAATGGTAGGATCAGATGTGACATAGAAAGTGGTTTGTTTTGTTCTTTTAAATCCCCCTTTAGAAGAAAAAAAGTTGTAACGGTTTCTTTACATACAATGATTATTATGAACTCCTTTCTTTTTATATCAGACAGTACAAGCTTTGTAAAATGATACTACTAGGCACTGATATGAGGAAAAAATATTTAATTGTGAGATTTCATAGAATCATAAAGTTGGAAGAGACCACAAGGGCCATCCAGTCCAACCCTCTGCCATGCAAGAACTCAAAATCAAACCATCCCCGACAGATGGCCATCCAGCTTTTGTTTAAAGACCTCCAAAGAAGGAGACTCCACCACACTCTGAGTGTGTTCCACTTTCAAGCAGCTCTCACTGTTAGGAAGTTCCTCCTAATGTTGAGGTGGAATCTCTTTTCCTGTAGCTTGCATCCATTGCAGCTTTACTATGGTAGTTGTCAGAACTCCAGATATTGTGATGACATCATTTGGCCACACTGGCAGGGGCTTCTGGAGATGAAAACAAACCATATTTATGGAGCCAAATTTTATGGCTCAAAAAAACCCCCAACTGAACACAATCAGTTGCTTCCCAAAATTTCATCCTTCTTGTTGATATTTCTCAGGGAAGTTTCCTTTCATGTATCTGCTTTGGCCCTTGTTAGCATTACATTCCTATGTTCCATCACTTTGGGTGTTTGTGTATGGATGCCTATAATGAAGCATTAGAATTCCAGGGTATAGGTGTGTAAAACAGTTCATGATTTACCACCCTGTCTAAAAGAGGGTCCTCAATGCAATATACAATTTACAGGATTTTTTAAAAGGGAAGGAACAAGTACTTCCCTTTAATATTAATCTGCAATGCATTGTTCTTCAATACAATAATACTTCCCCCCACCCAGAGTGGTTACACTGAAGGTAGTGAAACTTTCTTTTTGGTTCCTCATCCTTTTCTGAATAAGGACTCCAGGCTCTGGTCCCCTGACAAATATTATACCTTTCATCCATGCCCCCACCCCCAGATTAACGTTTTACATGTATGCCAAGAAAGGCTGCATGATGTTAATTGAGTGGATCCTGAAGACCTCCAAGAAAAATCTTATCATTATCCTTCTCAGTCTTACAGCTCCAACAGCCAGCCTGAGGAGATGTGTCTCTATTGAGTGATGTCTCCAAAGACATATTCCCTAATTTGCAAAGCACATTGATTCAACACACAAAGAGTAGATGAGTGATCTAGTGAGCACACCTGGCATTCCAAATATGATTTGCTTTCTCTTTCTTTTGAATCTGCAGGAAACCTTCTGTACATACAGTTAGATTTGGCAGACTATCTATCATGATGCCAGTTCCTCGGTGTGGTATAGGTGAAAGCCTAGTTCCCCATAATATTGTAATTTAAAAAAAAACAAAAAACAAAAAAACAGGCTAGAAGATTGAGGAGTAACAACATTGAATTGTGCCCTGAAATAGACAGATAGTGGAGTTGTTGCAGTAGCAATTTAGCACCCCTTCATACCCCACACTGTATTTTGGGGTCCTCATATTTTTATATCTCATATCTAGAAATAGCATGTTTTTGAAAGATCAATGACCTTTCAGGAACACTATGTCAGGTTCCCAGGGGAAAAAATAGTTTCCCCTGAAGCATGTATATATCCAAGTAAACACAACCACCAAAACTAAAGTGCTCTTTCCTTCTCAAAGTAATCTGCATTTTCTCTCAAAACCTCAGAGAAAGAATCTCTTCACACCCAAAACATTATTTTATTTATTTATTTATTTCAAGGATTTATATCCCACGTTTCTCTCACAGTGGGATTCAAGGATTTATATCCCACCTTTCTCTCACAATGGGATTCAATCTCTCTTTGCCTATCCCCTGTTATGTCCCCAGCCAAACTTCTCCAATCACCCATCGCAGGACTATCATGATCCAGTCACTGCTTTTGTTAAACCATCAACCAGTCCAGAATTCATTGGTGATTCCTAACACAACTCATTCAGCCTTTGTTATCTGGCCAAATAGTCCATCGTCTAGGATTAGTTTTTAAAATATATAGTTTCAAAATTCACTTCTGTGCACACAGTTGGCATATACACCAACAGTCTGTGTATGTTCTGTGTCATCTTCAGGTGTCCCAATCTGAGACACACCAGCTTTTCATGCTCTTCTCATTGGACAAGTAATTATAACCCCACTGCAACTCCTATGAACTCATCAATCCCCTTTCCATATTTCTATTTCAGTTTGCTCTGTATGCTGTGTTTGCTTGAATTGCTATCTTATGTGTGTGTGTGATTGCATTCTGTATTTTTCTAAATAAAACTTTAATTCACCCAAAATCTGGAATCTTCCTAGTTAGTACTAGTACATATTGCTGCACATGGTCCAAAGGTTACCCAAATCTCTCACAAAGCTAATTTCTCCAACATTTAAAGGATCGCTGGTAGCTGGTGGGGAACCCCAAGTCTTCCTACCTGTTTTGGGGGTAACAGAGATCATTGTATTCACCTCTTTGTTATAGAAAAATATGGTTTCCCATGGATGTTGCAGTGTGGAGCAGAACATATGTTTTCCCAAGAAGCTGAAGTGTGAGCAAAAAACTGCAAGGGATAAGATAACATAACTTTTTTTTCCTGTAAGATGTCCCCACTACCTCCACCACAACAATCAATATTAGACCCCATCCATCCCTGTCAATATTAAGCCCCAAATATTTCTCTGGTCAGGGAAAAGAACAAAACAACCTCAAATCCTGAAGAGGAAAAATGCTAAATGAAAAATACTTTCCCCCCATGATCTCCCATTCTGGATTAAAGTTTCTCATAGTTGCTTTAGTGGAATTGTGAATAGGTGGGTTCATGATTGTTTAAATTGTAGAAAATAGGGAACATTTCACCCCCAAATGATTGCAACCTACATTATTTTTAAAGGTTGTGCCAAGTTCTGTAGTAAATTATCTCATGAGGGAAAGAATAATTATATATATGTTTTAAAAGATTAGTTATTAATGTTATTAGTTATTAATGTCTTAATAACTAATTATTAACATCTTAAAATGCATGCTAATATATTTATATTTCCTTCCTTCCCCTTTCTTTCTTATATGCAAGGTTTGTCATTTTTATTTTGCATTACTTGATAAACCTCCCTGGTTTGTTCATGAGAAGTAACAACTGGAATAGGAAGAATCTACATGTTCATGTGATGACAATGATGATGATGGGAATAAGAAGAAGTTAGTGTTATAGGTGCTGCCACATTTTGCTTTTTCTCCCTTTCCCTTCCTCTCCCTTCCTCATTTTTAATCTTTGATTATGTTATCTGAAATAGAGATGCTGGAGAAAATCAGAATGGAATCAGTTGGCATCAGATTTCAAAGTTCCAGCAAAACAGAAGACATGTAAGACTGGATAGAGGGTTGTCCATGGAATCTGGTTCACACATAGTCATGAAAATGTCAAGATGGCCAACAAGCTCTCATCTGTTCTGTCATTTGCAGAATACATTTTCCATATTTTCATTCACACTAGTTGATTTCGGGCAGAAAACACTATGCAGTAGTATTCATTTTTATACAAGGCACACTGTGAAGCCACAATACACAATATATACAAAAATATGCTTCTGTTTCTTCTTTTTAAATTTTGCATTTCTTTCATCATCATCACTTCAGAAAAGTAGCACAATATATTCTAGAAACACATACATAGATGCCTCCATAAATTTCAGAGGCAGTGGATCAAGAGTAGGATATTATGTTGCACATCTCAAGTCTTGGCTTCCTATAAGAAAAGTAGATTATAATTTGTATGGTGCTGAAAGATTCAGCAAATTACAGCGGTGTGGTTTGCGATAATGGCCAGATCAGGTATGTGTGTTGCATGGATCTGCCAGTTTATTTAATCTTCTTCCCATTTCTTTCTCATATCTTAATTAAGCAAAGTTTAGCCAGGCCAAGTTCAGGAGTGAGATGGCTGGGACACGATCTGAGTAAACAGTAGGAGTATCAGGATGCTGAATCCTAGACACAGGAAGCTAAGATGCAGAAAGATGAAGGAATAGAGACCTTTTAGCATACATTTTAGAGTACATTGGATCATGACATATATCAGTTATCAGCGCACATTCACATTTATATAGAGAAGAATATGTACAAGAATGCAAAAAAAAAAAAATTGTTTTGTTGAAAAGGGACAAATAGGACTGTTTGGTGTATGGTGAAATGAAACAAGAGTATTCATCCAGTCAAAAGACCTGTGAGATGGATTAAGAGTGATTAATCCATTCCTACCCACATTCCTACCTAGAGGGCCAGATGATATTTGACCCTCCAGATGTACCTGACTACATTTCTCCTAATCCCTTACCATTAGGCCATGTTGGCTGAGGGTTTTGGAAGCTGAAAGCCAAAATGTTCAGAGGGTGCTAATTTTCCCCACTATTGGTGTAATGATTGACCTTCACAGATAAATAAATAAAGGAGTGCCTTTCATTTTAAAATGAACTTAACAGCAGGTCATGGCCCTGATGAGGAAATGGCACTAAAAGGCAGGAAAGAACTTGAATGAAGCCTGTAGGGTATCTGTACAAAGTGAAATTATTTGTTTATTTACCACCCAAAATTTTTGCTAAACTGGATTTCTCTATTGGGATATATTAGATATAAAATGGGTACCTAGACAAGGAATGAAGTTAATGTTGTTCATAACACAACTCCCTGTTCCCATCCAAACACACATTTCTTTTGTGATAGCACTCATGTTTTTACATTTCTTTAAATAAAAAGAAATATAATGCTACTCTATGATTTCAAGCAGAGAAAAATACACTGCAGTAGGAACTTCAGAAGACACAGCGGGTTTGGTGTGTAGACACAGTCCAAGCAGTGTATCTTTATATTTACTGGAGCAGACTGGAAGAAGTGGGATATAGAAAGTGACGTTGGTCCATTTTATATGTTATAGGTAATTAAGAAAATAATATATCTCACAGCAAGAAACAGAGGAATGTGTATCTTGTTTCATAGATAAATGGCAGATATTATAGCAGAACTGCTCTTTTCTACCTGGGATTCCTTCATCTAACCCAGGTACCATTAGCTGTAGTAATGTAAATATATTACTGTTAAGATAACTAGTGGCCAGGATCCAAAGAGCTACTTAGAACCATATACTATTAGCTTAGATTTTGGTTTCATCTCATGCCCTGCTGCCTTTGAGCAGGTGACTGCTAACACATATAACAAGTTACTTGTAAAAGCTTTGATAGTTTCAAAAGAAGTCTGCTGCCCTGTTTGGGGGATACTGTTAAAGCAGGAGTAGGCAACCTTTCCCCTTTAAGGGCTGAGGGACTTCAGCTCCCAGAATCCCAGGAGCTATTGGCCAACATGGGACTCTTGGCCAACATGGCTGAGGCTTCTGGGAGCTGAAGTCCCTCGGCCCTTAAAGGGGAAAGGTTGCCTACCCCTGTGTTAAAGAAACACAAATCTAATACAACATTTGGCATATGGAACTAGGCTCAGGACTCAACAGCAATGTCAGTTGCTTTATATTTTGTAGGAGTAATGAACAAGATCCTTTAACTGTATTCATCATCTTATATAATTGTATTGAACTTCTGCAGTTCACATTGACAGAGTCACTCTAGTGCTAACCAACATATGTCAACAGATATGGAAAACAAAATGATGACCAACAGATTGGAAACTATTAATATGCATTCCCATTCATAAAAAAGGGGGACACAGAAGACTGCAGCAACTGTAGGACCATAGCACTGAGCTCTCACACATGCAAAAATATGTTCAAGATTCTGCAACATAGACTATAACTAAACATGGAGAGAGACATCCCAGAGGTCAAGCAGGATTCAGGAAAGGAAGAGGAATTAGGGACCACACTGCAAATATACAATGGCTAATGAAGCACACCAGGAAATTCCAAAAGAAAATCAGCATGTGCTTTATAGATTACAGCAAAGCCTTTGACTGCATAGAATAGATCATGAAAGGCTATGGAACACCTTTAAAGACATGGGAGTGCCAACACATCTGATAGTCCTAATGAGGAAACTGTACTTAGGCTACTGTCAGAACAGAACACAGAGAAACAGAATGGTTCCCAATTGACAAAGAGGTCAGACAAGGCCGCATCGTATCATCCTACCTGTTCAACTTATATGCAGAACATATTGTAAGAAAAGCAGGCTTGGACATGGAAGAGATGATACTATAATACTTAAAGACACACTCACAGACCTGGAATTACTAAGCAAGATCAAGGAAGAAAGTGCAAACACAGACTTACTGTTGAACATAAAGGAAATGAAAATAATGACCATGGAGAGCTTACACAAATTTAACCTAAAAAATGAGGAAATAGAAATAGTAAAATCTTATACCTGAGATCAAACATTGATAGGAATAGGGACTGCAACCAGGAAATCAGAAGAAGATTAGTGGCCAAAACAGACTGGTAAAAAATGCCGGCTTTGGGGTGATGTGGAGGCATGGCATACAAATGTCACATGCCCCAATGCTACCCCCAAGCCAGCATCATGCCGCCCTGTTGACTACACAATGGGTAGCATCATGGCATTTCAGTGGCATGGCATTTACATATGCTGTGCCACAGAAATGCTGCAAAACTGCCACAGTTGAAAGGGTGGCTTTTTTTCCATCCCAAAAAGAAGCAGCATTTTGCTGCTTCTTTTTGGGATGTAAAAATGCCAGATCGGGGCCACGGCATGTGGTTGTGGCATGTGATTGTCATAGCCCCGATCAAAGGGATGGAGTGACACTGCTCCTTCAGAGCTATCTGTTTCACCCCTAAGAATGGGAAGGGTGGCTATGGAACAACTAGAAAAGATCCTAAAATGCAAAAGATATACAACTGAGCACAACAGTTGGAATCATACAAACCATTGTATAAGAAAGAAGATGGGAATAAAATAAATTAATTTGAGATGAGGTGCTGCCGAAGAGTGCTGAGGATTCTGTGGATAGCCAAAAACAAACAAATGGAGCAGATCAAGCCAGAAGCCTGACAAAACATAGGATGCTGCACTTTGGATACATCATGAGAAGGCATGAATCATTGTTAAAAAACAATAACGCTAGGAAAGGTGGAGGGAAGTAAAATGAGGGAAAGGCTGTATGATAGACGGATGTGTTCTACAAAAGAGATCATGAGTATAAGTTTGCAGGAGCTGAACAGAGCAGTGGAGGACAGGGAGTCTTGGAAATGTCTCATCAACAGAGTCATCATGGGTCAAGATCAACTTGAGGGTGGTTAATAACAAAAAAGAATTTGTTTGATTATGAATAAGTCCCAAATCTTTCATATCCATAGGTATTATGCACTTCTGTATTGTGCCCCCAGTGAATTCTAGCATTCTTTGTCTCAGGGCTGAAACAGACAGCTCTGAAGGGCTGGCTTAAAGCTACCCCTTCTGAAGACAGATTAGGGCCATGGCAACCACTCGTTGCAACCCCAATCCACTTTGAAACTGGCCAAAAAAGGTTTTCCTGCCCTGCACAGCCCATTGGTCCCTTGCAGTGTATAAACGCTCTGTCGCTGGAGCACCCAGAAGCTGGCTCATGTCTGAGTGCCAGTGCAAATTCTGGGCATCGTGTGTGTGTGTGTGTGTGTGTGTGTGTGTGTGTGTGTGCAGTGTTGGTATGCCACAACCCCAAGCCAGCTGGAAGCCAGCTTTTCATGACAGTCTGTTTCTCCCCTCAGTCTCTTACTTCTTAAAACAGCCTTGATTTTTTGTGATGGTCCTGTTGGGGCTCTGGGTTCTGCATTTCAGAGGAAAATGTATGCCCAGCTCTGTTGATGGTCCTGTTGCTGCATTCCATCTTAAATAACAAATATATTTTCTTCATGGCTGCCTTGGTTGATCTGATATCTTTGTTAGATGAAATTGCATGTAGGTTAGGAATACAATCATTGTGGTGATTGATATAACAAGTATAACTGGTTATAGAGAACACATATACAGCATTTCAGTAAGCAACACATGAACACCATTTCACTGAGCACATATTTTTCTAAACAGACCTATAAATCACTTCAAGTTTCCCTCTTTAACCACAGTGAATCCCAAATCTCCCTGTGCTCACCAGTAATAATTTTCCTTCCCTATAAGCCCAAGCATTCCTTCCTCTGCCATGGGAAACAATCTGCTACTGGGCTTAACACATTGTGTTAATGGCTTTTCATAGTTATACATTCTTCCAAATGCCGTAAGATTGTAACTGTTAAGGGTCACACCATTAACAAATATGTTCTCTCAGCAATATGGATGTTCTGTACTACAGTCAGTTCTACATTCATCCTAGCCTTGCAGCTGGATCAGTGACAACATGATGGATCATGATATGTTCAGTGGGATAGTCACATTGACCTAGATCTCATTAGTCTCAAGTAGATGCAACCCACTGAATCAATGGAATTTCTCCATATGTTAACTCACAAGGTAGCAATTGATTTAATGTGTCTACTCTAGTTGGGACTAGCCAATAAGATTCAAGTCATGGAGTCTACACAATGGAAGTTAGTATTCCTTATGTCAAGCACTAGATGGACAACCAGTCCCACTGAGATTAGAATGGAAGACCTGTAAAATTTTTTTGAATGTTATCTACCGTAATTCAAATCATTGCCACAGGTCAAGAACTTAAAACACCTTTCATCTTATCCATTTAAGTTAGAGATTGGGCAGCACAGAGATTGATGCTACACTGGTATCATCACAACATTGCACATCATAGTAGCTTAATGTTTTACTCTGTTGTGCTCTCTAGATCTCAACCATCATTGTTGCAGTTATTGTCTGTGCCAGACAATCCTTATGAGAATTTCACTATAATTATTTTCTTCAAAACCACATCTTACTATCAAAAATAGGGTTATCCTAAGTGTTACTTCTTCAAATGGATGGACCTCTCTTCATAAATGGGCTTCAGGTCCAACGGAAGTCCCCAGTGATTAGATGGGTTTTGTTTTGTTTTTTCAATGATTGGGTGGATGGGTGTTCCCTTCCCTTCAGTCCTCACCCTTTCCCCATTGACCTGAAGGGTCAGAGCAAAAATCAATTAAAATATTTTTCCCTTTAAAATGCCTTTAATAAACCAGTGCAACAATTCAAAAATAAACTTACTAAAGTGTAAACCTCATTGAACCCAGTGGAAATTCCTTTTGAGTGAACATACATAGGATTGTGCTGTAGCTTATGTAGTTCAGAAAGCAAAGCATAGATTACTGCTTCAGTCTTTAACACTAGAAATGTTAAAGTAATGCACATTGAATTAAATTAGAAACCAGTAACCATCTGAATAAATTATCAGTTGCTTGTCTTTATTAACCCAATAACATTTCTTCTAGATTTATAGGGAAAATAATCTCAAGTATTTTGAGTCAGTGTAAAAAAAAATTCTAGAAGATGTGTACCAGATTCCTCCTCACTAAAAATCTGTTTAACATAAGAGAGTAGACACCCAAATTATTTTTGTAGGTTAGTTGCATGGAGAGATACACCAAAGCTCAATGAAATACCTGTTTAATAAGATGACTTCTGCTTTGGGTTCTGCATTTCAGAGGAAAATGTATGCCCAGTTTTTTTCTACTCATCCACAGGCATATGGCTGGTATGAGAAGTGAGCTGCATCAGCTAATTTTCCTGTGAGGATATAACCCAAATATAAACTACTGTCTCCTTTACCTCTTAGTTAACATTTGAGCAGTGCAGGCAGCACTGATATCTCTCAAAATGTAGTAGGTTCCTTTCTGCATGTACTTAGCACATGAGTGAAACTGGCCCCTTGTTATCTTCTAATTTTGTCTTTTGTTAAAACCAAGCCAAGTGTCTTAAAAGCTTGGCTGCTTTATTGCCTTAACCATATCTATGTTGTTTCTATAATATCATGCTTATCCTTGATACTCATAATTATCGTTGGCAAGTCTTTGATGTAATAAATCCTTGATATAACATCATGCTTATCCTTCCTAGAAGATATAATCAAAAATGAAAGCAGAAACTTAAGATACAGAGTAAAATATATTACTTGCCAATTTTCCACAGTAACTTTTCTTCATTACTTGAAAATTACTTTTTAATGCAAAGAGTAGTTCCAATCACATAGAGGCCCACATGATTCAGATACTATCATAATCACAATTAGATTACATTACTGCAATCAAGAATGGAGATCATTAAGAGAAAGAATATAAATTGCTTTAGTTTTACAAGTACTGAGCTAGCAAAATTATAATTAATCTCCATT
The DNA here is from genome assembly GCA_026167975.1 of Phrynosoma blainvillii. Taxonomy (NCBI): domain Eukaryota; kingdom Metazoa; phylum Chordata; class Lepidosauria; order Squamata; family Phrynosomatidae; genus Phrynosoma; species Phrynosoma blainvillii. The sequence goes on from JANUYF010000001.1 coordinate 277,344,188, forward strand.
TATAATCTTTTCTTTCATAGAACTGCAAAGCATGCTACTTTTTTAGGCCATCAATACAAATTAGAAGTAAGTAATAAAGCCCTAACTACTACTTCGGTACAGCACTCAATTGTAGAAACTTCTCTTTTATATGTGGAAGGGATTTCATGCAAAGGGTGCCTTCAGCATATTCCCCCACCAAACACAATATGTTTAGCTATTATGGTTGGTTCTCCATGGGGGGGGGGGGGGGAAGGAAGCAGAATGCTGTTGTTACTATCTGCCCCTCCTCACAATTATCAGTTTCTGAATTCTATCTTCTAAATGAACAAAGGTGGGAATAAAGCCTTCATAAGCAAAACTGTAAACATGTTAAAAATGTACTGATGGAAAAAGATGTCTGATATATATATATATATATATATATATATATATATATATATTTAAGAGGCTCTGGTTTTTAGTATTATTATCAACCAATTCAAATCACATTATATATGCAAAGAGTATTATAATGATACTGGTTGAGTATCCCTTATCCAAAATGCTTAGGACTGGAAGTGTTTTTGGATTTCAGAATTTTTGGGATTCTGGAATATTTGCATATACATATCAGATAATCAGAAATGGGATCCAAGTCTAAACATGAAATTCATTTATGTATCATATATATCTTATACACATAACCTGAAAGTAATTTTATTCATGGTATTCTTAATAATTTTGTGCATGAGTTTTTTGGGTTTTTGTGTGTGTGTACATTGAATTATCAGAAAGCAAAGGTATCACTATCCCAGCCACACACGTAGATAATTTTAGATTTTAGAATATTTTGGATTTCAGATTTCCAAATAAGGGATACTCAACCTGTACCGTTAATTACCACTTTGTGTACACTTTGTGGTATATTATTTTTGTACTTCCAACTCCATACTTCTGCCTGGTTGTGTGTAACAGGGCACTGCAATAAATGTTAGGTATAATCCAGTAAATTGCTAAATACCCTGAAGGCACGAGATCCCATCTGATCTTGGAAGCTAAGCAGGGTCAACCCTGGTTATTATTTGGAAGGGAGACCACCAGAGAATTCTAGGTGCTACAGGCTATATATCAGAAGAAGGCAATAGCAAACCACTCCTGTGTGCTCTTTGCCTAAGAAAAACCTACAACATTCATGAAGTTGCCACATGTGGATGGGAGATCCCATTTTTATTCATAAACCAATAAAGAGATCTCATTTTCAAGTTCTGCCAGTATTTATGAGAGTACCACTCATGCAACAGTGAAAAAAGTGTGACCATCCAGATTTTGTTGGACCACAAATCCTGTCAGCCTTAGCTGGCACAGCCTATTCTAAGAAATGATGGGAGCTGAAGCATCTGGAGGACTGCACATTGCCCATCTCTGCACTAATGTTTGCTAATACTTTTGTATTGTTCCCCTTCATTTCAGTAGAATTGCCCAGCAGATCATTCTTTTAATTAGTTGAATGATGAATCACAGTATTCAATTTCTGCTCTTGGTAAATTTGTACCTGAGTTCCTGCAAAGCTTTTGCTGTCTGCCTTAATTGTAAGATGTGTTCTTGCAAGGTGGTCTCAGCCTCTTGTCTCCTGTAGTCTGCAATAAAAGGAAAAAATACAGTCAAAATATTGTTGAGATACATGTGTCAGTGCATTTGCAAATGCAAAGTATAACAGAGAAAATAATACAGGGGAAAGCCTAGTCCTTTCAACAGCCAACTCTTTCAACATGCCAAGCAACTGACTTACCACTTGCTGCTGCATATCTAATTATGGTCTATGCATAGGCTGCAATATGCAGTTGATTGGTTTAGAGAAAAGGAGAGCTGCACACAAACCCAGAAGCTTACAGTTCAGTCCTCAGTGCTTCTGGATAGTACCTGAATACAAGGAACAGACATTATGTTTGTTTCTCAGTGGGTTCCCCCCACCTAGCACTCCACACAACATCACAATGTTCAACTAGTTAAGTAACACTTGAATAGATGAAAAAGTTTCTGCTACAGCCACTTTGAGTCCAGCTGTTCATTTGGGATGTTACCACAAGGAACTTTCCACCCTGAAATTTTGACAAATGCAAAGTTGAGCTGATGATAGGTGTGATGAGATCAGCTTGCCCTGTATGAACTTTCCAAATGTTCCCATAACAATAAAACATCATCTCAGACAAGGTGGCAGATGTCCTAAGATGAGATACCACAAAGTGTAGGACATTCAAGAAGAATGCAGGACATCACCAAATAAAAGCTAAATACACTAATAAAAAGTTTGTGCTTCTTAGTCATGCTGAAACTGGAAGACATTCTGAATTCCTCCTGGATAGGGGGTTGAAATGTACAGCACAACCTGGAAAAGGAGACTGTCTGGTCACCCTGATCCCAGATATATACGTTTTTAAATCTTAGATGTTGTTTAGTGAACTCTCCATTAATAGACTCAGCTTAGTCAATTGCTTAGAGTCTTCTCAGTTTGGCATGAAGTTGCATTATATATATATATATATATATATATATATTCAAAAAGAAATGTTTCAGTCCAAAGGTAAGGTGGTTGAATGAATACACACCCTTCACATCATCTCCCTTCCATGGACACTTAGCACATTTTCAAGAAAGAGGTTAGCAAAGTCTTTTCCTGATTTGTTAGGATTCCTCCCCCCTATGTGAGTTGGGATGGGAATTCAAACATCTAATCCTCCATCTGCTGTCTGGGATGGGACAGACCCTGCTCTTTTTCCATTGAGAAGGGTATTGAGAATAGCATCCAAGTGAAGCCTCTGACAGCACCAGTTATTTGTCAGGAAGGATGGAAGCAAAGGAAAGACAATGGCTCGACTTTCATGTTATGCCTCCTTTCCTCCCTCTTCTCACTTAAAACTATGACAAGCGTTATTCCATAGCAAAACAGTCCCTTTTCTGAAGGAAAATAAATAAATAAAATAAAGGCAAAATCTGAAACCCACAGCTGCACCCACATTCCTCTGCATTATCCCTCTGTCTTCATGCTGCTAAGTAGTAAACATGGCTACCTTTCTGGAATTCATCATAGTTAATGGGTATTCATAAAGTTATGAGGGCTGGGGGGCAAAGATTGCTATAAAGTTGCATTATTTTACTATTATTATAAGACCTCTCTGGTTCCCATCCTCCACATAATCCTGAGCCATTTGGGGTTGACGTCAATGTTTTAACCCTTTCCAGCTGGAATTCTGCATGATAAACAGACTGGTGAGAGAAGTGACCAAACACAACCAGGCTTTGAATATGACATTTTATTCTTTAGGAGGCACAAGCTAAAATACTTCAGAGAGGAGGAGGGTGGCAGAAAAAATGCTATTGTCAAAGGCCAGTATCTTAGCAACAACACCCTCTCAATGTGTCACAAGTCTGGGGCCCTTTGCCCTCTCAAAGGAAGTTCCTTAGGTGTCTTTTACACATTGAGTGCTTTGTGATAGGTTAAGGCCTGCTGGCTGTCAGCTCGGTCCCTTAAGGGAACTTGACAGATCTTTAAAAAAAAAATCAATTTTAAGCTCACATGCCCCAGTGGGTGCCAAAGCCACTTCAGAGACTCTGAAAGATGGCTGAGTCGACAGGATTTGACTTCCAGAGGTAGAAAGGTGACAAACTCTATCATGAGAAAGGGGCAGCTTAGGGCCTCCGAGGCCTAACCTGCTCCCAGGATCTGGGGCCGGGTGTTGTATTGAACCTATTTATCTCTTTCATGGGCCCAAGGTACCACAGGGAAAGAAAAGTTGTTCAAAAAAAAATGCTGGCAGAATTCAGGGGTGTAAATGATGAATTACTTTTCATCAGCTGAAAGGAAACATACTCCGGAACAATACTGAAAGGGAGCAGGAGCATCTGACCTCCTGCTTCAGAGCAGCCAATATCTTCATTCAAGAAGACAACCATGAAATTACACAGAAAATGGGATTGTCATGTATAGCCCCTTGAAATCTCAGTATACAGTCATTACGGCATGGGAAAAAGCCTTCATCCACACATCATAACTTGTAACAGATGGGGTGGCAGGAGGTGGGGGTAGGGTAAGAAATAGTAACAAAAACAGGCCTTGGAGTTTCCAGTAAGAATGTGGGATATATTTGTTGATTCTAACTTTACCTTGTTAGTCACCCAAATCATTAAATATAGACATAACAATGTACTACTAAGCTTATAGTAGTAACATGTGATTATTTGTATAGCAAGCTCATCAGAGGTGCTTTGCAAATTAAGAGATTTTTAAAAATGGAATGTTCCATTTATATTAATAGATCCTTTTTTTATTATTTAAGACAAATTGTGTGTGTGTGTGGTGAGGGAAGAGACTGATAGCTAATAATTGTCAGAATTTAAAACTGTGTGTTGTTCCTGCAAGATGCAAATATTAAAGATGCTCCCTAAAGTTCAGGTATATTTTAATTATTTCAGATTATTTACTCTGCGGTTATTGCTGTTTGCCTAGAGAAACTTACCTAGTTCACACTGCAATCCCAAACACAGTGGGACGTGCTTCTGAGTAAATGAGCTTAAGGGAGTCCTGTAAGACAGGAGCCAAACTAGAAGTTGCTACAATATGAGTCTCCTTTTGGGGAAATTCTTAAATATTCCAAAATCCAAAATTGTCCATCTGAGTGGCCGAGATAGTAATACCTTTGCTTTCTGATGGTTCACTGTGCACAAACTTTGTTTCATGCACAAAATATGGTGCATAAAATTACCTTCAGGCTATGTATATAAGGTGTATATGGAACATACATGAATTTCATATTCAGATTTGGGTGCCATCTCCAAGATATCTCATTATGTATATGCAAATAGGTTTTTTGTGGGTTTTTCAGGCTGTGTGGCCATGTTCTAGAAGAGTTTCTTTCTGACCTTTCACCAGCATCTGTGGCTGGCATCTTCAGAGAAAAAATGCAAATGCATATATGCAAATAGTCCAAAATAAAAAACAAACTGACTCTGAAATCCAAAACACTTCTGGTCCCAAGCATTTTGGATAAGGGAGACTCAGGGGGGTTGCAGACTGCCAGAAATAGTGCAAATTGAGTCCACTGTTAGGGTTAGGGTTAAGGAATCATGGGAACTGTATTTTATTGTGACACAAGAGCTCTCTGACAGAGAAGGCTCAATGTCTCAGAAAAAAAAATCCCATGATTCCCTAGCACTAACCATAACCCTAAAAGTTGACTCAATTTGCACTATTTCTGGCAGTCTGCAAAAGTGGACTCAATTTGCACTATTTCTGGCAGTCTGCAACCCCCCTCAATCTGTATATTCTTTGTGAATGACAAAATCTGAAAACTTCCTTGCAGATTTTCATCTAATGCTTGTTTAGTCTCTGCATGATGAACTAGCTGTCTGAATTACTATCTGGATCAGAGCGTTCAAGTTAGCTCTGGTGAGGCTTCACAGGAAAAAGCACCCCTATTTTGACAAACTTCCTTCCGACTTGCACCCTCCCTTTTTACTGCCCTTTCAGTCCTACTCATCCTTCTCCCCACTCCCACTACCTACTCTGTTTTACCATTAGCACTGCAGCTAATGATAATTCTGGTAAGACTTTTTCCAAATGTTTCTAAAATTGTGGAGAATGGAATAGGTTTTTAAAAAACAAAAATACTATTATTATTTTCTTGATTGAAAGTGAACTAGTTTGGTTTTTTAAAAAAAACAAAACAAAACAAAACAAGTTAGCATAGATAACTTGAGTTTTCAAAGTATAACAGCAAACTTCCAAAGATCTGTTATTTTAAGAAAAGTCCTTAACAGTTATTCCCTTGGGTTTAGTTAGTAGCAAGATCTTTTCCACACTGCATTTTTGAGCAAAATACACCCTCTGTTGGAAAATATGAGGCTGAAAGCAGGCATCTAATCAAGCAATTTGGCTGAGGAATCTTGAATGCTTCAATACACTGATTTCAAGTCACCAATAACCTTAACGATCTGAATTTGGATTCTCAAATCCCAACAATTTAAATCAGTTTCCTTTTAAAAACATGAATTACATTGATACTTAAATATCTTTATTGTAAAATGAAATATAAACACACACATGTTCAGTTCTTCACTTACAGTGAAAATTGAATTTATGCTCATCTGCCAAATATACTATGTTAAAACTTGCTTTACTGCTTAACAAAAGAGGTGGGGAGTATTTGGTTTCTGCGTGTAGGCTTCATAAATATGATAATATGTGCCAAGCATTGTATTGTATTGCATTGTTTATCCTAGCACATGAAAAATATTATTTTGCCCAATTACTGGCCTTACAAAAATAAGTTCTGGGCAATGAGTTCACAATCCAGGTCACTTAGTTCTGTATCAGACTGTAGCCCTTGTGAAGTAAATCACTTGGTTTCATTTCATTTTATATATAAAAAGAATGAAAGAGAAACCCATTAATTTCACTATTGTCTTTTCTTGTCTCCAAAACTAGCCCCTTTATTACACAAAAAGAAGCAATCTCCCCATCTTGCTCACTCTGGGTGTCATGAAAAGGCACCAAACTGTTAGGCTTTACATTTATTAATATTGTGTTTTTTTTAATACACAGAGGGGAGAAGGCAAGTCATTTGTGGGATTTTCTGCTTCAAGTGCCAAAATAAGTTGACCAGTTTTGGATATCATATATATAGGCTGCATGACTGTTGGTTCTTTTGTATTATATCCCTAGGTAGAATGTGCTGCAAGCTCTACTAAGCTGGAATCCTATATATATTAATTCTGGGCCAGCCCAAACTCTGTTTCTCACCTGAACTGAAGAACAAGATGATCTTTACTATCTAGTCTCATTGCAAGACAAATAAATTGTATCTTGATTCAGAAATTCACACATTTGTAAGGCCCACAGTACATTTTGTAAACATGAATTCATACATATTTTTAAAGATTAATAATTAAATTGGATGACACTGATAACTGCACACAAAAATGCTTTACAAGGTGGTGAAAATTTGTGCAAAACATATACAATAGAAGAGCACATAAATAAATATGTACCTTATGGGGAAAATGTGTATGAAAAATTTAATTTCCAGACTGAAAGGGGGAAAAACACTCACAACCTAATACAAACAAGAGATGGGGCAGGACATAGGTGCAATTCAGAGAAATGCAACTAGAATCAGAAGTATCTCTCCCTTCCTTACTTGTAATCAACACTTTAAACTGTGTCTGAAAATTAACTTTTGTTTGCTTGCAAAGCTGCCATAAGAACAGAGTCACACTCTCTTTGCAACTGATCCAAGTGAAGAGTCTACCCATTGAGTTCTGTACCAACCTACATGTAAGGATATTTTTCAGAGGCAACCCCATATTTAGAAAATTGCAATAATTAGGGTATAATGGGGTGGAACTGAAAACATCAAAGTGTTGAACATATATCAAATGACTAAACCATAGGTATTGAGAACTGTGAATATGCTGAGCTGTCAATGTCTATTTTAGAATCTGAAGCTGTACCATATCTTGACAAATCTGACACTAGTGATTTTTTGTTAATATTTTATTTCATGTAGGTAATTTGGAGTGTTTTATTTTTCTGGTTTAATACACAGTAGGAGTCTTCTGATTTTTTTCTCCCCTCTCTCTAGAACTAGGGTGTCACCAGGCAGTCATTTTCTCTGTTGTTTTTATGATGGCCTCTGTTATTATATTATAATGTTTCCTCAGTGATTAAGCTGTGGCAACATTTGACATAGAATGGATCACAAGTAGTGCATGTTTCATTGACCATAGGCCCATTCAGGGATTATCAAATATATCTTAAGTAAGCACATGGGGAAGGAAAGTGTGTCAGCCCTGCCACTATCCGTTACCCATCATATTGCTCTCTACTAGTGGAGAGTGACAGGCTGAGGAGAGTCTCTCATGTCTGTCAAGCTTCTCCAATAATTTGGTACCCTAGTTCCAATTCTGTTAATAAATCTGGAAGACAAAAGAATGGCCCACAGACTGAAATCAGCATATATTCCAGTCACCAAGAAAAGAGACAACAGAAATTTCAGGAATCCCAGGACTATTGTATTAGCCCTCATGCAAGTGAAGTGATGCTCAAAATTCTAAAACAAAGACTTTTACCATATATGGTGTAAGAAATGCCAGCTGTCCAAGCTTGGTTTAGGAAAGGAAGAGGCACTGGGGATCATACAAACACAAGCATACGCTGGATAATGGAATGTATTAAGGAATTTCAAAAGATCAGTTTGTGCTTTATGCTATAGCAAAGCATTTGATTGTACAGATCATGAGAAACTATGATTGTTCTTAAAGAAATGGGTGTGCCACAACATTTAATCATCCTGATGCATAACTAGGATCAGAGGTTACTGTTAGGACAGAATATGGAAAAATGGAATGTGTTCCAGTTGGGAATGGCATCATACAAGGCTGTATTCTATCACTCTATCTGTTTAACTTGCACACTGAAAACATCATACAAAAAGCAGAATTAGACTTGGAAAAAGAAGGCATGAAGATTGGAGGAAGGAAATTGAACAGTTTAAGATATGCAGACGACACCATACTATCTTCAGGAAATAGCAAAGATTTGGAAATATTGAAGAAAGTCAAGGGAGAAATTGCAAAAGCAGGTTTACAGCTGAACATCAAGAAAATAAAAATATTGACCAAAGATGATTTACATAATTTTAAAGTTGAAGATGAAGACCTTGAGGTACTTCAGGATTTTCCATACTTGGGCTCAATCATATATCATAGTAGAGACTGCACTCAAAAATTCAGAAGACTTGGACTTGGAAGGGAAGCTATGAAGAAACTAGCAAGATTCTAAAGTGTAAAAATATATCAGTGAGTAGTAAAGTTAGAATGGTCCATGCTATCATATTTACCATTCCTATGTATGGTTGTGAAAGCTGGACAGTGAAGAAAATTGATAGGAAGTCAGAACTCCTTCTGATTTGTAGTTTCATATTTGAAAGCTGAGTGGAGCTTTGGTCTTCTTAACATAGTTAAATACCTGAGGGTTTTTTAATTGTTTTTCAGTTACTTTTCAAATTAATAGCAAAAACTTTGCCATTGAAGAAGACTCAGAGTTTTGTGAACACATTATATTGAATTGAAGCATTGCACCCATCTAGGCACAGCTTTTTAAAAAAAGTCTGACAAAAACTCCTGGGTTTCAAGCAAGATTACTTTCTAGTCCTACCTAGAGATCTCTCGTGTTCTCTGGTAGTTTGCCATCCAGGTTCCATGCCATGTACTTGGTTAGTTTCTGAAATTAGATATTGCTGGGTGTATTGAAGGCAATATGATGGCCGGTGTACTTGTATACTTGCACCTGTATAGCCATCTGAATTTGCAATTTTGACTTTATTATTCCCCATGCCCTCCAGTAACCTGTGCCTTCAATTTTAGCTTCCTTATGTTGCTTTATGCCATCAGAGGGCCAATAAAATGAAGACTTTTTTCAATATAGGAACAACTGTAGAATACATAAGCACCATCTTGAATCTAAACTGGCTTTCTATTGACCACATTCTTTTTTTGTTTGTTTATTTCTGCCATTCTCCTGAGTCTCTTCAGAGATGTTTCAGCAATATACACATAGAAAGAAATTAGTGGAAATTAGCTTTAGCTGCACATGCATGCTGCATGTGAGAGTGGAGCATGATAGTAGTAAAAGAAATTGGAGAGTTTGGGTGAGATATGAGAGTGGGTAGCTGACTAGTGATGGTAAAAGGACTGAAATTCTGTTCCTTCTATCAACATCTTTTGTCACACTCAATGGGCCTTTAAGTAATATTATATGGATAGTAGATTCTCTGGAGATTATCACATGAGAGAGGATAGTGGCCTCTGCCCATGCTTAATTTGTGTTATTAGCATGATTGGGGTGAAGATTATCACATCCCTGTGCATGTATCCCATCCTTCTCCCATCCAAAAACAGTAATGGACCCATCACTGTGTATTAATGGGAGTTCCCATTAATACCCAATGACAGGTCCATTACTGTTTTCACATGAGAGAAGGATGGGATATGCACATGGGGCTGTAGAATCAGAGAATCATAGAGTTGGAAGAGACCACAAGGGCCATCCAGTCCAACCCCCTGCCATGCAGGAAATCCCAATCAAAGCATCCCCGACAGATGGCCATCCAGCCTCTGCTTAAAGACCTCCAAGGAAGGAGACTCCACTACTCTCCGAGGAAGTGTGTTCCACTGTTGAACCGCCCTGATCTCCGACTACACTAATAACATGAATTAAGCATGGGAGTAGGATGCTTTCCTCCTGTGTGATAATCTCCTCTGTAAGATTGCACCTATTTCAATTTTCAGACTAAGAATAGAGCTTTCTGGAATGTGGTTTGGTATTTTCCCTGAGACCTTAGACATCTTGTTCTCTTTTATTGTGTCTCCTGTCTGTAACTGTTTCACTCCTTCACAGCTCTTTCTCACCTTTCCAGATAAATCCTAACCAATCACATAATACACACTAAAAGAAATGTAGTAACAGTGTTCTGTTGATTCAGCTATATGACATTGTTCCTATGGACAACTAAGTCAATACTGCTTGCAATGAAGGCAGTACTTCTTGTGTCATTCACGTGGGCAGATTTACCCAACTGAATTATTAATTGCCCTCAATCTACATGGACATTTCATTCACCTTTCAGTACAATATGTTCTAGAAACACTCCCTCTTTCATCTCAGCCTCAGTTTTAAGGCTTACCAGAAGCCATGAATGATGACAATGGTTTTAACATTAAAACATTACAACATGATCAATTCCATTCAGACAATATAAGTCCTGCCTTTCTTGTTGGTTTCCTCTGTTTGGACATTTGGTGTGCAGCTGGGTGGGCCGTTCTGTAGTGAATAGTCTGTTAGTACATCAGCCTGTTAGAAGGAGCTCATGTTATATCTTGTTTATTTTATTTTTATCACAGTCAATGTTTAATATATTCTGGCATAGTAGTCATAATGGAAAAGAATGGGAAAGAATGGATCATTTTGACTAAGATAACTACACAGTATTCTACTAAAGAAAAGAAAAACTAAGAAGAAATGGTGTGGCTTTCATAATTAGGAGACATGTAGTAAAAGCAGTCAAAGGATACAATACAAAATCAAACCTAATCATGGCAATAAGATTTCAGGAAAAACCTATAAACATTACCATAATCCAAGTAAATTCACCAACAACAGTTGATGATGAAAAAGAAATTGAAAGGTTCTGTGATTGAGATCAGGAAGAAATTGACAACATACCAGAACAGGATTGCTTAATAATGATAAGTGACTGGAATGCTAAAGTAGGAAGCAAAGAAGATTCAAAAACAATAGGAAGATTTGGACTAGGAACTAGAAATGAAGCAGGAGAATGACTGAAAGAATTCTGTGAGGCCAACAATCTATTCAACACAAATACCTTTTTCATACAACCAGGGAAGAAACACAGGTATCATCAAATGACCAATACAGAAATCATATAGACTACCTAATTGGAAAAAGAAGAGAAGCTCTATCCTTGCAGTCAAAACTAGACCAGGTGCTGACTGCAGCACAGATCATGAATTATGTATATCGAAAATTAGATTAAAGCTGAAGAAGAAGTCAGAATCAATCATCATAACAAAATATGATACGAAGAACATCTCAACATAATTTACAACAATGTGAGAAACAGATTTTCTTTATTAAGCATAATCAATGAAAAAACAAAAGAGGTAAAGCCAGAAGCCAGAAACATAATCAAGGAACAATGCAGAAAGAAATTATCTGTGGCCAAAAGAAAAAGAAGAAACAATGGGAAAAAAGATCAGACACTTGCAGCAGTAAAGGAAAGGTGAGAAGCAAAGAAAAGGGAGACAGGAACAGAACCAAAAAACATGAACCCATCAATTCAAAGACTAGTTGACAAGGATAAAGAGAAGTACTACAATAACCAATGCAGAGAAACAGAAGACAGCAACAAAAAAGGAAGAATGAGAGACCAGTTCTACAAGATCTGGAAACTCAAAGGGAAATTCAAACCAAGGGTGAGAGTGGTCTACAATCAGAAGAGGAACATGCTACATGAACAAGATGAAATTAAAACAACAATGGAAGCAATACACAGAAGAACTATATAAAAGAAGTGAAAAAAAATTAATGACACGTGTAATGAAGAACTATATGAAGATGAACCCCATGTTTTAGAAAGCAAGGTGGAAGTGACACTCAGAGAAATAGGAAAAAATAAAGTACCAGAAACATGTAATCTCCCAATTAAACTGCTTCAAATCAAATAAATAGTATCAATTCAGTGTTAACAACAAACAAATATGGAAAACAAAAGAGTGGCCCACAGATTGAAAACAATCAATATACATCCCCATCCACAAAAAGGGGACACAAAAAGCTGCAGCAACTATAGGATCATAAAATTAATTTCCCATGTAAACAAAATTCAGCAGCATAAACAATGCCAAGACTTTATAAAAATTGTGTTTCTAATGTTTTGAAACACCAGTATCCTGTGTCACCTTATTGAACAGATTTATTTTGATATGTGGATATTTTGGAATAGCTATACTTAATTCTGTTTATCTTTGGAGTACTGTTGTAGGGGCCTTGTTTTGGTGGGACATGCAGACTAACACTGATGGACATCTTCTCAGAGCATCCATCCGTGTTGGTTTGCCTACCATGCCAAAACAGGGGCTTTGTGACAGTTTCTTAAAGATCCCTTATCCCTCATCCCTTACTTGGCTAGAAATCAATTGTGAATTGTTGACAATGGAAACATTCTGTATCAATTAAAATAAAGATGTTCTAAAAATGTCAAAATAGGAAAAAAAATCTGCAGCATAGATTTCATCCATATATGGAGAGAGAAATCCCAGAGATGCAAGCAGGGTTCAGGAAAGAAGAGGCACTAGGGACCACATTGCAAACATACAGTGGGTAATGGGGCATACCAAGGAATTCCAGAAGAAAATGAGTATGTGGTTTATAGACTATAGCAAAGCTTTTGACTGCATAGATCACAAAAAAGGCTATGGAATGCTCTCAGACAAATGAGAGTAGCACTACATTTTATAGTCATGATGAGGAATCTGTACTTATGACAAGACTGTGCTGCAAGAACAGAACACGGAGAAACAGAAGGGTTCCAAATTGAAGGGGTCAGAAAAGGCAGCACCCTATTTGTTCAACTTGTATGCAGAAAATATCATATAAAGAGCAGGTTTAGATTCAGAAGGAAGAAAGTGAAAGTAGAGAAAGAAACATCAACAATCTAGGTGGAGAGATCTTGTAGCACCTTTGAGACTAAGGGAAATGCAGACCAGCACTACAGGCTGGTCTGCGGGTGGAGTTGGGGCGGGGCAACAGTACATCGGCTGCCTCAACTCCACCCTGACACCACCCTGATGCTGCGCGCCCGTCTGCATGGTGCATGGTGTCAGGACGCCCTCCTGGCACAGCATGCATACACACTGTGCCAAAAGGGTGCAAAAGAGCTGCAGTGGCAGCTCAAAGGGTGGCCTTTTACTGCCCCAAAAAGGAGCGGCATTTTGCCACTCTTTTTGAGGTGGCAAAAAGGAGGATCAGGGCCACCGCGCATGGTTGCTGTGGCCCCAATCTGCCACTCCCAGGGGCGGCTGAGAGCCACCCTAATTGGCCCATCTGCATTGGCCCTAACTGAAAGAAAGAAGTTGGCAGCATGAGCTTTTGTAGACTTGTGAACGCATCTGAGGAAGTGATTGAAGTCTACAAAAGTTCATGCTGTCAACTTCTATCTTTTAGTTAGTCTCAAAGGTGCTACAACATCTCTCTACATACTGATTCTATAGACTAATACAGCTATATCTTTGAATTCTATCAACAATCTGAGATATGCAGAGGACAACATAATACTAGAGGAAAGCATCCTGGGTCCAATCCACACTGCAGAAATAATCCAGTTTGACACCACTTTAACTGCCTTGGCTCAATTCTAGGGAATACTGGGAATTGTAGTTTTGTGAGCTATTTAGAGTTTTCTGTCAGAGAGCTCTGGTGCCACAATAAACTACAATTCCCAGGATTCCCTCTCACTGAGTCATACTGGATTATTTCTAGTGTGGATTGGACCATACACTTAGAACAATTACTAAAGAAAGTCAAAGAAGAAAGTGCAAATACAGGCCTACTGCTGAACATAAAGAAAACAAAAATAATGACCATGGAGGATGTACATAAGCTCAACCTAGATAATCAAATAGTTAAAGATTTCACATACCTTGGATCAAACATTGATCAGAATGGAGACTGCAGTCAAGAAATCAGAAGATTAGGAAGGAGAAGGGCAGCTATGAAAGAACTAGTCAAAATCCTAAAAGACAGAGAAATGAACATAAAAGTCAGAATTACCCAAGCCACTGTATTCCCCATTACCAAGTACAGATGTGTGAGAAATGGACAGTAAAACAACAACAACAACAACAAAAAACAGATAGGAACAAATTAAGCCACATGAAATGTGGTGCTGGAGAAGAGTACTGAGGATACCATGGGTGACGAAAAAGACAAACAATTGGGTCCTAGGACAAGACAACCCTGAGCTCTCCCTGGAAGCCAAGATGACTAAGGGGGGTTGCAGACTGCCAGAAATAGTGTGAATTCAGTCCACTTTTAGGGTTAGGGTTAGTGCTAGGGAATCATGGGAACTGTTATTTTTCTGAGACATTGAGCCTTCTCTGTCAGACAACTCTGATGCCACAATAAAATACAGTTCCCATGGTTCCCTAACTCTAACCCTAACCCTAAAAGTGGACTGAATTCACACTATTTCTGGCAGTCTGCAACCCCCCTAAGGGCCTTTCCAGACTGCCAGAAATAGTGCAAATTGAGTCCACTTTAACTGTCCTGGCTCAGTGCTAGGGAATCATAGGAATTTTTTTTTTTCTGAGACATTGAGCCTTCTCTGAGAGAGAGTTCTGGTGCCACAATAAAATACAGTTCCCATGATTCCCTAACCCTAAAAGCGGACTCAATTTGCACTCTTTCTGGCAGTCTGCAACCCCCCTTTGGCTACTTTTGCACTAGGATTAGATGCTGACTTTTTAACATAATAAAAAACTAAATTAAAGGAGAGAATCCAAAAATTCTTCCCCCCCTCCCAAGAATGTTCCAATACACAAAGCTAGCTAAGCTCCCCAAGTGTTATATTCCAGCTGTAGGCTAAAGCAGATAAATCAGGAATCTGAACATTTATCTAATCCAACTGTGTTTAAAATGGATTTTAAAATAATATCATAACCAATAAACAGAACCTAGTGACTCTCCTACATGAATAAAATGCAAAAAGCACTCTTGAAAAGGACAATATACCCAGTTTGTACTGATTTCTTTCTCTGAAGATGAAGCTTAACATTTCTCACTTCATTTCAGATGGTGCTCAACCATCAGCAATAGCTCTTCAGGAGCCCAAGGAGCCTTAAGGAGAAAAAGAGTCAAGAATGTCCCACGACACTGAATTCTGTTCATGGCTCTTTGGATCACATATAATAAAGTGTGGTTTGCCAGCCAGCTCAAGATTTTGGGGCAAGAATGTTAACCCACTTACCAAGTTTGGTAATCAGTATTGTTGCACAGTTAGTGGATTAAATACATCGTGTATGTGTGTGTGTGTGTGTGTGTGTGTGTATATGTATGTAGCCAAATTGTAGATGTGAAGTAGCTTGTTTAGAATGTTTCATTATCTGTGATTAAAATTCCTTTAATCTTTGATAAGAATATGAATTATTGGATTCACACGTTTAAACCTAAAGATTTTAATATATTGCCTGTGTCAATTTTTCATTGGCATCTCTTAATTGAATAAAAATATTTCCTGGAGGGCAAAGGAAATCATCTTATTTGACTTACATGAATCCTGTTTGCTTTTCAACTCTGAACTCAGCAGGTTAAGTAATTGGAAGACAGAAAAGTAACTATATTTCTATTTCCAGCTGGTGATACACAAAAGACAGGAAGTTATCTCATTAATAGGGCACCAGCTTTATGCAAATTATAGTTAACAGAAAGGCCTCCCTTCATACTTTTTTTTTCATAAATTACCTAATAAAGTCAGAATAAATGGCCATATTCAAGAGCCTTTGTTGTATTTTTAGCACAAGACTCTTTCTGTTACTGCAAATATGACTAAATGTCCCTTGTTCAAAAGGGGTGTTTATGAAATAAGGCCACTCAAAAGCTTTTATTCTTTAACAGCCTTCAGTTACTTTTGTGCCACAAAAATTAACATAATTAGTCACAGAGAATAGATGACATAAGCAGCATGCCAGGCACAAAAGGGGAAACCAGTATCTAAGGAAGGTATTTGGAGAGATCAAAAATTTTCAAAGTACTCAATACTAGAAGGTCCTTTTTATTTGTGCACAGCCTTAAGATACTTTTTTTTTTAACTCCGTGAAATTCACATAATGAGATGCAGCAGACAGATGACATTAGCGATGAGGCATTAGAAAGAGGTCAGTTTCCTCTGAAAGATAGGCACTGTTCCTGCTCGTCATTAATTTGCAGCTTCAAAGCAGCGAGCATATGATAGTCTGGCATGTTAAGCAAGTTGCAGTTATCTTTAAATAACCATTTTTTCCAGTTATTAGAAGCTAAAGTTTTTAAACTTCTGACTCAAAGCAAAATTAAAGCACGCAGCAGTGCAAAAAGACTGCAGAGAGATTAGAAAAGAGGAAATCAAATATATTTTATAAATGAAGTTAGCTTTTCCCTAGGGGGAAAAAGCTGCCTTAACTTTAAGAGTGCTAGAATGTAGGGTTATGTACAGACCTCAAAAGACTGAAAGTCTGCAAATAAAATGAAAGAAGCAATAGCTATTTTTAGTAGCTGTCTTCTTGTTGATTAACATGTTCTGGACTAAAGGGACAGATGTGCCCCTATATATTGCAGGCCAAATACAAAGATTTAGAGTATCAGCTTTGTAGTATTAGTCCGTGAGGTAAAGGCAAATGAAAAGGATAGCTTTCCTTTCTGTTTGCTATGACATTTATGTTAGTTATTCAAGCAGGCAAAGAAACAAAAGCTATCTTCAGTGCTTTAAAATATAAAATGGCAATCTTCCATTCCAACAGAAGAGCAACAGGAAATATGCCAAATCGTATAGAATGACTTCATGCAGTAGGACAGAGTAACAAAATAGTCTTGAAATCCCAGCAGGACAAGCCTGGCCCCTCATGATGGGTTTTTTGTTTTATAATAAACACATTTTCATATCTAACGATCCAGTTTGTATTTAATGATGAAATTAGCAATAAATGAGATTCTCAGAAGAACTACCCTGTAATTATTCCTTTAATATTCGTTTTTACAACTCGAACCTTGAATTATTCTTCAAAGAGCCAGGAACTAAGGTATATAGGGCAGGCATCAAAAAACCAATTCCAAAAAAGGTTATTTGTTTTTTCACTACCATTACAGATTTCTGTAAAATCCAAGTGAATGCCAGACACTTACATGTTTCCCCCCACTATTTTTAATCTTTAATTGTAAACTCTATGTTTTGTGGCCAATGTTATATGAAACATGCCACTTCATATTACAAAACAGGCAATTGTTTGTTATGAAATATAACAACCTAATTTTGATGGATATAAAATAGGCAGGGAGCAGTCTGCATGTTTTGCTGATCTTGATGTTGACTATCTGGCACATATTCAAAGACTATTTGGGGAATTTTGGATGAGTTTTTTCACCTTTATTTATTAATTTTAAAAAATTCAGAGTAATGGATTCATATAAGGAAGTAAACTATTTTCAGCTCTGCTCCAAAGCAGCTTAGAGGGCTGATCTTACACTTTCATAACCAAAATCACGTGGGTAGTGACAACCTATCACTCACTTCTGTGGGTCATTTGTATAACATATTTCTTCTTCACTGTTCTTTTGCGGGACAGAGTAGGTTGTTTGTCAGCATATGACAAAAGGTTTGATCCAATGATCCTAACAGAGTTGTTCTGGTCATGACACAATAGCATTGACAGAAGGCAAAAAGGAGCAATTTCCACCAGTTCTGTCCTTCTCATCTCAGCATCCTTCTGAAAATCTTTGGGGTGGTAGTGGTGGTGAAGAGCAAAGGAAGTGTTGTAAGGAATGGAGAGGGAAGAAGCAATAGATGGAAATCACTTGTTTCGTTCTATTAGTAGGAACCTTCACTGCATCAAGCACACTTCTGTAGAACAGAACCCTTCACAGAAGGATAATGCTGAATCTAAGCCATAATTATTGTTATTTAGTTATTTATTTCATTTGTATGCAACCTTTCTCTAAGAATGGTGAAAAGCAGCTCTCAATGCCAGTTAAAAAAACCTTTACAATAAAAAATTTAAAACAATTAAAATCACAATTTTAAATATTTTTTAAAAAACATACAAAACTTTAAAAAATAAAACATCTCAATAAAAGCTTCCTTGCCCATACATTAAAAGCTTGCTTAAATAAAAAGGTTTTGCCTGCTAGCAAAAGTAAAATAGGGAGGGTAACAGTCTACCTTCCCATGAAAGGGCATTCTAGAGGGTGGGAGCAGCCACAGAATTGTAGAATCATAGAGTTGGAAGAGACGACATCCAGTCCAACCCCCTGCCATGCAGGAACTCAAAATCAAAGCATCCCTGAGAGATGGCCATCCAACCTCCAAAGAAGAAGACTCCACCACTTTCCGAGAGAGTGTGTTCCACTGTCAAACAGCTCTCATTGTCAGGAACTTCCTCCTAATATTGTGGAATCTCTTTTCCTGCAGCTTGCATCCATTGTTCCAGCCATGAGAAGTTTCTCTCTTGTGCCCTCACCAAGTAATCCTGAGATGGTAATGAGTTTGAGAAAAGCCTTTCCCTGATAATCTTACACCTCTGACAGGTTCATATGGGGAGATACAGACTTTCAGATAGCCTGGAGCCCTGGACTATAAATAAAATTTTATTATTATTATTATTATTATTATTATTATTATTATTCCCTCAGCTATATAGGGCTTTATAGGGCATGATCAGCACTTTGAATTGCACTCAGAAATTAACCCCTAGCCAGTGAAGTTGTTTTAACAAGGGAGTTATATGGTTCCTATAACTGGATCAAGTGGATGTCAATTTATGTCCTGTAGAACTGTAGGCCTTAATGTGTTTCTGAATTAATACTAATTTTGTTGTAAGAACCTTGTACATCTGGTATTGGTGGAGGGATTTCTGATATGTTAATATGCCTGTCCTCTCTTGCTAACTAAAAATGGAAAATGTGTTGACATTCCTTCTATCCTACTTCTGGGGTCTGGAGTGCATTGACTAATGGTATTGTTGCAATGACCTTGCACCAAATCCTGTGTGGTTTCTAAATAAATGTACTGCTGCTTTCAATGTAAAATACCACACTATTTTTAGAAGCACCGATAGGAAAAAAACAAACCCTGCTTAAAGTGATTGCGAGTTCCGTAGGTTTCATTTCAATAAAAATTAAATAATTTTGCACTTACTGTGATGCTTATAACTGGAATGAGCAGAAATTATGAATGGCTTAGGCTTGTTAAGGTCTACTTCAGTTTAATTACAACATTCATTGGAAAGCAATATATAACCAAGCCTACATGTAGACATACCCTGATACAGCACATCCATATAGATGTTAAATATGTATGTATGCAGTAGTATAAAATATATACCCAGACTTGTTCATTATGCCTAAACTTTTGCTTTAATCACAAAGCTTTATACATTATTTTAAACACATTTTAACACATGTTAATAATATTCATGCCGTCACTTTGAAAAATCTGCGAGATGTGGTTAATGAAGAGAAACTGCAGTATAAATTGCATGTAAAATATGCAATCCACACCAGCATAAAAGACCACACTATTTTTCATTAAATGTTCTTTAGCTTGTTGAGATTTATTCTCTATAGTGTATAAAGAGCATCCTCAGGAAACACCTCTTAAAACAACTTCATGTACACAAGGCAATCTTCCTGGTTTAATGAGATCCTTTTTTTTTTTTTTTTTTAAAAAAATAGATTGCAAGTCTATCTCACATTATGGAAAGTAAATCATAATGAAAAGACATTCACGATTTTTTCCTCTTTCTGTTTCTCTCCCACCCACTGTACCCCCCCCACACACACACAAACACACACTTCTTTTGAGGCTTGCACATAGGAAAACACGCTGAGATCACACAGTGTATTCTGGTAGCTGTTGCACTATTACTTTTTAAAATATAGGTGGCAGATTGTACTAAAAGACTTTCAAATGGAGCAATTTTTGCAGTTGGAGAAATACAGCAGCCCAAATTCTGCACTGCCCAATGGCAAACTGGTTACCTGGCTCTTATGTTGATTAGATTTCCCCCCTCCCCTTTAGTTCTCATAAATAAAAAGTTTCTAAATAGATTTTCAACACTGTGATCAGAAATACTAGCAACATATGATCTCAATCAATAAACCATTAATATGAAGAATATCAACACTGTTTTTTTTGTGAGAAATATTGTATAGGAGGGCAACGATCATTTCTTTATTGTTATTAGAATATGAAAGCTTGATCACTATGACAGAGGGCCTCTGCAGATAGGCGGCTCTGGGCCACCACGGAAAGTGGTGGATCAGGGCCGCGGCAACCCCATGTCACGGCCCCAATCCTCCCTTTTGCTGTGCTGAAAAGAGCGGCAAAATGCCACTCCTTTTAGGGGTGGCAAAGGCCACCCTAAGAGCTAGCGCCATGGCTCTTCCTTGCCCTTTCGGTGCAGCATGTTTAAACGCTGCACCAGGAGGGTGTCCTGATGCCGTGCACTGTGCATAATGGTGTGCAGTGTCAGGATGGCATCAGGGAGAGGTTGAGGTGGCCATCGTGCAGCTGCCCCACCCCAACTCTACCCCCAGGCTAGCCCTTTGGGCCAGTCTGCAGAGGCCTTAAGTTGGAAAATATGCAAGCTTTGAAATCACCTGTAGCAATGAATATATCTTATCAAGGCAGCAATGATTATTATTGCCCACCTGTTGGAAACATTTAATACACATGGAAGGACTCTTCACTTTGGTAACCCAACCAGACAACTTTATTTAGAAGGAATCTGTGGAATCCTTCCAGTTTGCACTGAATGTATATATTGAAGCTGCTTATTACAGCCAAAAGCTTAGCTTCATACTAGAATGACACACATGCTAACAATCCACTTTCCCACAAAATCAGAAGCATACAGTAGAACCTCCCTCAAAGTTGAATATAGGAAAGGAATTGAATAATAGTATTTTCAAACTTTGTAACAGCTTTTTTATAGTAAAGAAGAGGCTCTCAAATATTTTTCTTTCCATTATTTTTAATTGGGTGCACAAATATTGCATTCTTTCATTTACCATAAGTTTTGATAACAAGAAAGAAAGAAAGAAAGAAAGAAAGAAAGAAAGAAAGAAAGTTCAGATTTTTTTTTGGGGGGGGGGGGCATGGCTTTTCTGAAAAAAAGAGAGGGAGGTATCTGTTGTTACTTACTGTCAGATTGACTTATGTTATGGATTTATGTTTACCTCTATGAATTAGAGTTCTCTTAAAGTCCAGGGGCCCATTCATATTACAGAATTATAGTGCTCTTAGGGGGGTTGCAGACTGCCATAAATAGTGCAAATTAAGTCCACTTTTAGGGTTAGGGTTAGTGCTAGGGAATCATGGGATTTTTTTTTTTTTTGAGGCATTGAGCCTTCTATGTCAGAGAGCTCTGGTGCCACAATAAAATACAGTTCCCATGATTCCCTAACCCTAACCCTAAAAGTGGACTCAATTTGCACTATTTCTGGCAGTCTGCAACCCCTATTAGTCAACTTTATGTGCCAAGTTTCTGTCCTAAGCAATCCTGGATTGGCAATTTAAGGAGAGATATTTAGAATTCTCATCCAGAAAGTTCATCTACTGCCTCACCAAACTACAAACCCCAGGATTCCATAGGGTGAAACTATGGCAGTTAAAGTGGAATCATAGTGCTATAATTCTGTAATGTGAATGTATCCCAGCTATCAGCTGTTATCCAGTCTTGCAAACTCAGGCCTAAGGCTTCCTTGACTGAATCAATCCATCTGTAGTGTAGTTTTTCTCTTTTCCCACTGCTTTCAGTTTTACCAAGTATTATCAATTTTTATTGTTCTTACTTGAAGGTTGCATCAATGCAGTTGTCCCATGAATTTCCAAAGTGGTTTGAATTATCAGTGATTTAATAATACAGTCGGCCCTCCATTTCCACAGATTCTTTATCCATGGATTCAACTATCCACTGCTTGACGATATTTTTAAAATGTATAAATTTCAAAAAGCAAACCCTGATTTTGCCATTTTATATGAGACACCATTTCATTACCCCACTATATTACATGGGACTTGAGCATCCACAGATTTTGGTATCGGGGGAGGGGGGGAGGGGGGTCCTGGAACCAAACCCCAGTGGATATCAAGGGCCCACTGTATACCTTTATATTACAATATCATATGCATGGTCTCAGTACATTTACATGCACATAGTTTCATGTGGTTGAAGTAAAAATTTGGTAAAAGGTGATTTTTTTTTCTAAAAAAAGATAATTCTAACAATATTTTTTTTTTAAAAAAATTAAAATTATTTTAATTTAAAATTTATTTTTAATAAACAACAATGCTATGGCCTTTCCTTTCTTCTCCCACTAAGCCTCACCTCACTCATCCCATCTCTTCAGCATTTTAATGGAACACAGGCAAATGCCACAACACATTGTTACCAAAATGCACATGTTTGGGGAGCAGTGGTGTCACCCTACATTAGGATGTCCCCTGGTGTGGTTCACCCCACTCCTCTCCCCCCCCCCCCCCAGTGACACCACTGGTATAAAGCAAATCTGGCCCAGCTTAGCTTCCAAAATCAGGTAGGAGTGGATCTGTTCAGCTTGCTATGGTAGTCATTGCCTCAATTCCTTTCATGCATCAAAGTATTTCAGTCCTCAACAGCATTCTTGCAATCCAATAATAATTTTAAAAAACCAGCAAAGATAGTAGTTGAGAATGGTGAACAGCTTACTACAACATACTCTCCAACTATCCTGATTTTGCAGGGATAGTTCCAATTACAGCTGCATTTAAAATCTCCTAGTGTCTCTCTCCTCTTTCTACTCCTCCCCCCCTTTATCCTCAGCTTACTCCAGCTGCTGCACACTAAGTTCAAAATTCAAAACTAGTTTGCACTCAATTCATTCATGGGAGGGGAAGGGGTAGAAATTTGCCCTTCCCAGTAGGTTACAGCAAAAGCATACTGTTGTTTGCCTGAACTTATCTGTGTTTCTTCATTAATGTATTTTGCCAATTCTTTTGTTGCTTGGCTGCACATGTTTTAGGTTTTATCTGTGAAATGTAAGAGGGTATGCTAGTATCACTATAGCCTTTTCAACTATTCAAGTCATGCTCATAAAAGCTCCCCCCCCCCCAGGCCCTACGGAATAGGTGATGGTGGTTGATGTTCTGTTCTGCATTTTATTACTGTTTCTGGGACTATTTTATCCTTATTACTCCAATATTGCTCTGTTGTTCTACTGGTTTTACAGCAGCTTATTCTTTCATACTAGGCAATCTCTTATCCAGGAACCCTATGGGAGAAAACATTTCTGCTATATTCCTCATAATTCTGAGATAATATATCAAAGTATATTCATAATCTGTTCCTTTAGACTGGGCTAGTATCTTGAATAGTTTAAGAAACTGACTTGAAGCCAATTAAATTGTTTGAACATATGTAAGATATGCTTCACTGTGACCAACCTTAGATCGTCTCCAAGCTACTAAATTTTGGAATGACAGAAGTTTCCAGGGGCAGGTCTATGTACACTTATGTGTTCCAAACACAAGATTGGGAGGATGTGCAAGATCGTTACAAGATTTTCTGGATTCATTTATCAAAATATCTAAAAAGTAAATATCTACATTGAGAACCAGATACATAGAACAATAGCTATAAAAGTAGAGATAATGCCATTTATCATTCTTGCCAGCCTGTACTTTCTATGATAGTTTCTTGACCATTCTCTCATATATATATATATATATATATATATATATGGTTATTGTGTTTTATTTTTCATTAAATCTTTCCAGACTAAATTTTTGAGGCTGTACAAGGTAGCCATATGTCTCTCCAGCTTAGTGTAGACATAAAACAAATCAGGTTTGATTATTCATTTCTGTTGGCGAATACTCACATCAGAATCAATGCTCAATCAGAACTTCAACTTCGATTAGTTCACCTCAGCAACCTTGCACACCGTTAATTCCCTTCAACTGCATTTGAAGAAGCATCATTTTTCCACCACTGTAGTCTATGTTAGGATATCAGTGAGGTACCTTGATCCTAACATTTCAGCTGGAATAGCTATCTGGAATCTAGGAGTAAAGCCTTTGCAATGATACCAGAAAATCATATTTTATCCTCCTTCTGCATATTTGTGGATTCTGTATCCACAGTTTCCACCATTCATGACTTCAAAATATTTGGAACAAAATCCAAAGATCAAAGCTCATTTTTGTCTTTTTATATAGGAGACAGCATTTTCCTTCTTGTTCTGTGCTTTGAAATCATTTCCAACATATGGCAACCCTAAAGTGGGTATCACAGGGTTTTCTGAAGCTGAGTATGACTTGCCCAAGTTGACTCAGTGGGTTTCCATGGTTGAGCAGTGATTCAAAGCATGATTTCCAGAGTCATAGTCCAATGCTGAAACCATTACACCATACTGATTCTTACCTTTTTACTAAGCCATTGTATATAATGGATGTGAACATCCACAGATCTGGGTATTCACAGGGGGTCATGGAACCAAACCACAGTGTTTACCAAGAGCCCACCATCCCGATTCAAAATATCTTAAAAAAAAAAAAAAGCAGCACTATAATATATTCATAAATGACTCCATTTTAGTGTGAATGGCATTAAGGATGGAATTAGTTCAGATCCAGGTATTATGTCCAACCATGGTAATATACGAACTGTTAAACAATAGTCATTGTTGCTACAGAAACTCTGCTTTTAAGTGTGATTCCACAGTCAGTCACCATGTATAATCCTTAGGTAGTTTCTGGTATTCCAGTAACCCAGCCAACCCGCAGTTCATGCTAGTCCCAGCACTACCTTAAGAAAAATCCCACAGTTCAGCACCAGGTAGAAATCATATTATTTCCAGCATGACACCCTCATAGCAAAATTGCATTGAGAAACATCATGAAGAATTAAAATGGCAACTGCCTGGGACCAATCAAAGAAGTCTTGCTAGCAACAAGGAATATATTTGTGTGGGGGTGGGTAGGTAGCGGAACACTGGTGATAGTGCAGAAGCAGTGTGTCTAGAAAGCTAGGTACCATTTTGATCTGCCTCAAGCCTGAAGGCAATCCTGGTTGCAAACCAGGGTTTATGCTTGTTACATGTTAGTGTGAATGTGTTGAAAATAACAAATATAGCTATAGTTATTGGTTCATCTGTTGAAGGCCCTGTTTTTAAGGAGTGGAGCATTGTCTCTAGACAGACATGGTTTTAGTTCTAAACTGCAGTTGCATAAATCAGGGTTTGGTATGATGTCACTGAACCATGAAGTATGGAGCATCACTGCTCAGAGAGGAAAAGTTAATCTTTCAATTCCTATGTTGATGACTCCAAGCCATAGGAAGGTTAGTGATGTTTAAGGTCATGAATTAGTTATGAACAGCATATTTCAAATTCACAAACAGCCAATTGGAATGTTACTGAACCTGAATGGTGTGATAAAATGCAAAGTGGCAAAAGGCTTCCAAAACCATCAACTATGATTTAGCGGACATTGAATCTGAATTCTATGAATTAGGAAAATGTAATTCTTACACTTAACAGTTTGGGAAGTATCCAAAGGAATATGGAACTGGCCCCTCCATCCCTTTTACTGGCAGCTGGATCACATACAGCTTAAATATGCTAAAACAGTAGGAAGAAACACAAGTTTAACCCATCTGTTTGTAACCCATTTGCATGTACCAAGCAACAGGAGGGTGGATCTAAAAAGAGTTTCTCATGGATGGAAGGGCTTTTCCCCATCAGCTGGAGGGCTCCCCCCCCTTTTTTTTTTAAATCCAATAGAACTTTTCTGGATGAACTGGGAAAACAAACTTTTCCAGTTCCACACTATGTTCCCCCATGTTCCTGAACATTTGTTCCACTGGACTGGGACTCTGGAACAGTAACGGTGGATGTAGGGGACATGGTGTTAGTGAGGGATTACTCTTACATACTTTCTGCAAGCAGGAGTGTTCCATGTGAAACTCTAACTGGAGCTACTCCCTTGGTGAAATTAATTTCCTGCACCCAACCCAGTATGAACACAGTCAATTCACATATATTAAGCTCTCTGAGTTAAGGATTATTTACTGGACCATCACAATGTGGATCAGGCAACAAAGAATATTAAAGCTGTATGTTGTGATGAGATACTGTGGTCTCTAGGCTGCATTCAGCCACAGAGTTTATTTGGAGCTTCAAAGCAAGACCCCCATTTTAAAAAAAATACCCATAAATTCCCTAAAAATGCCACCTAAGGCAGCCTCATGCATTAAAACACCACTCCAACATGCCTGAACCCCAAATCTTACTGTGAATGTATCAAACCAGCTGAGAATATCTGGAAGTGTCATCTGGTCACTTCAGTGTCTCCTTTTTGGTGCAAAATGTAGCATAGCATTCTGCCACACGGATCAGGGTAGGTTTGAAAAATGCCCATCCCTGCTAAGTGGCATTGGTGCATAAATGACACCCACTTCATCATTTCCTTTCAGTCATACCCAGAACATCATTACCTCATCCTGAACATCCAGCAAGGAACCACAGCCAAACCAATGACTGAGGTAATGTTTTGTTCTATATGTAGTCTTCTTCCAAAATCACACATGATTTGGTCTCATTATGCAACAAATATGCTGAAGTGCTCACTCAGCAAACTGCCCTAGTGAAAAGCCTGGAGTTCCATGCTGATACAAAGATAGAGCATAAATTTAATTTGTTTATTATTCTAGTGTAGAGGTGAGAAAAGTTACTTTTGAGAATCACAGCTCCCAGACTCCCTCAAGCAGCATGGCCTGGGAGTTATAATCTTTTCCAAGTTAAGTTCTGGGAAAGGTCAAAAGTATTTGTTAAGCTTGGCTTTTATCCCAATTGGCCTTTGTCTTGTGTGAGCGCATTACAAATACCCTCCTTTCCAAATCTTATCCTTACATTTTCTCAAATCAATTTTCTATCACAAAATCCTAGCCTGGCATTTTACACCTGGATATAATCCTTGGTTCCTTTCAAACATATTCTTAAAAAGAAAAACTGTTTCTCTCACCCCGCTTGTCAAACAGATCTTGATTGCTATTGATTATTGTAACTAAAATGGGGCCTTCTTTAATAAAGTGGTTGTTCATATTATTAAATGACTTGGCATCACAGAAGACTGCACATTTTGTTAGATTTATAAAAAAAACTAAACCACAGACTGAACAAGATCTCAACAGCTGCACAAAATTATTGATTCTTTATTTGGAGCTTGTCAAGCCTGAATCTGAGCTATGTGCCTGGTTATTACTTTTTAGGGTTGTAGTGTGCTTCATGCTATTCTTTTTATAAAGAGTAAATGCTGCAGAAATACTTCCAGGTTTGCAATTTGCAAATCAAATTCCAGCTTTCTATGTTTTTTAGGATTTTTTTTTTTTAAAAAAACCCCACAATTTTCTTTAATAATGTCTATAGACATATCTTAGTTTTCAGAAATTAACTATTAGGTCAGTAGATGTGGATGCCAGCATATTTATTGTTGGTTTAATCATTAAGCAGGAAGGGACTAATTACCATCACCAGCCAATTCTGGGCCTCCTAGGAGCATGCCTTATACTCTGTGTAGCTCAGTATTCTCTGCACTGACCCTCTCTCCATCCCAACTGTCAGTGTGCTGGCCTCTGAGGGAGAGAAGAGTATCCAGGCACAGCACCATCATGCCTTGGTTCCAAAGATGAATGAAAGGTCTGCTCTCCATTCCAACTGCCAATACTCTGGTCTCTGAGGGATAGACGAGCAGCCAGGCACAGCAGCATTATGCCTTGGTTTCAGTAACTAATCAAAGCTCCTTCCTCCACCTCAACTGCTGTTGCTCTGGCCTCTGAGGGACAGAAGAGCAGCCAGGCATGCCACCATTGTGCCTTTGTTACAGTGCCTAATCAAACCTCTTCTCTTCATCTCAACTGCCCTTGCTCTGGTCTCTAAGGGAGAGAGGAACTGCCAGGTACAGCAGCATGATGCTTTGGTTCCATTGATGAATGAAAATCCTCCATCCCAAATTGTCATTGCTCTGGCCTCTGAAGTAGAGTAAAGCAGCCAGGCACGGCACCATCATGCCTTGGTTACAGTGACTAATGAAAGGTCCTTCCTCCATCCCAGCTGCCACTGCCATACCTCTGAGGGAGAAGAGAACAGCCAGGCATAGCACCATAGTGATTTGGTTCCAGCAGATGAAATTTGAGCAGGTCCATCGCAATTGTTATGGCATGACTTCTGAGGGCAAGAGCAGCAGGCAGCATCTGCTGGACTTAATCATCTCCCCAACTGCCCTTTCCTTGTATGTCCTGTATTTTTCTTTTGCAAGTTTGATGGCAGAGAAATATCAAATCAATCATTTTAAACTGCTTGTGTAAGGTGCTATGTACATTGATGTCACTGTATAAATAATAAATTATTATAAGTATCATTTCAGACAAGAACTTTCCTACTCTGACCTGGCCAGATCAGAAGACTATACCTGGGATTGTTGGTATGTAAAGCACATGCTATACAACTGTCCTATAGTCTTTCATATAAGGATGGTGTAGTGATGTCACTATGAATTCCTCCCACAAGTAGCAGCAATGAAATAGAGCAATGTCAGAGGAAAAAGACTGGCCCAGGTTCAGATCAGACTGGCAGCTTCAGCAGGCCTCAAGCCAGCTTGTGGGCATGGTATTTAGATGCCACATGCCTCCAAGCTGGCTGGAAGCTGGTTGAAGCTGAGGTGGAGCAGCTTCACTTTGCCCCAAATAGGAGCAGCTCTTTGCCACTCCTATTTTGGCCAAATTCTGGTTGGATTGGAGCCACAGCATGTGCTTGATGTGGCCCCAATCTAGCTTTGTCAGGGGCAGCTTCAAGCTGCACCTTCCAGGCTATCTATTCAGCCCCCCCCCCCAAATATTTAATCATATATTTTGTAATTACTAGAAGTGACATTAAAATATAATATTTGAAGTGGCAACTGCAGTTTCCTGTACCATCCACTGGCTCCTTTGCTTCGAAACTTCAAAGTTACTTTTTTGGAGACTACTACTCTCACAATCCCTCAGCCATAACAGCCTGATATAGCAAGCAAGACCCATCTAGTTCATCATCCAGTTCTTCCTCCAGTTCTTCTGGGAAGTCCACAATCAGCATTGGTTTGATTAGCAGAAAGAGCTCATTCATTTTATAGCTATGTAAGTCAGGGATAGGGAACATATGAGTCTCCCAGTACTGATGGACTCACCCCCTCACTATTGCCTATCCTGGCAAGAGCTGATGGAATCTGCACTCCAACACCATCTGGAGGGCCACACATTCTGCACTCCTATTGTATGCAGTTGTTTATCTTAAGAACACCTCTAAAGGGTTACATTTTTTTTTTTTTTTTTTGCTTGCCTCAGTTCCTCTCTTCACCTGGGAATCTCTGCTGCTTTATTTACTGTAGCCAACACATGGAGACAGTCATATTTAACTGATCTTAAGGGGCCACAACTGTAGTTCTAGACAACTAAGCTAAAGGTACTGTGGTCAGTTTCTGAATTGTATGGGGAAAGGAAATTGGAAAGGGGAACTGGAGATATTTTACTCCTATGAATTAGTGCACAAATACAGATTTATAGCCTGCATATGCGTTTTATTTTTATTGATGGCTATAACTAGACACACCTGTAAGTTGTGGCAAAGGGGAAGAATTAAAACTAAATGCAGAGAGATTGTAATAAAGGAGGCCCTGTTTGAGAACTGATCTGGAGTCTCTCCTGTAAAATCTTTTATTTTTTCCTGGAATGCCTTCTATCACATAGCAAATATGAAAACTGTGATATGGGAAGGTGTTGGAGTTGTTTTGTTTTTGGTTCAGGTTTTGGTTTCATAATCCACATTATAAAGAAAGAACAATGTTCAAAATTCATGGGACTAGTTAACTTTCGAATAGTGATAGTTCATAATCCCATTGCCCAAACCTCCAGCTCCCACATCTCATTCAGTAAACCAATTAATATCAATGAGCCTGAGAAAGACAACTGTCATTCTTTTGGCTTGGATCAGTTAAGAAGAGGTAAATGCACCTACAGTGGAACCTCGGTATCCATGGGGGATCCATTCTGCACCCCCCATACCAAAATCTGTGGGACCTCAGATAAGCCTCTGTTGTCCCTAATGCCAGTGCAGTCACATGCATGTGTCACTATTGGGAAGAACGGGGGCTGTCCCTAATGGCAGTGCAGCCACATGCACATGCTACCATTTGGAACAACGGGTGGCTTGCCATCTATGGACGGTTAAATCCGTGGATGGCAAGTGCACGGATACTGAGGACCACTGTATATTCCACTATTCTCTATGCAACTTTAACCTTCTTGTTGGAAAGCACACTGATGAAAAGTAAATAAAGAATGCTGCCTCTGACATATGTTTATCATTACTTCCTGTTCCTTATGTCACATATTTTCCTTGGTTTTGGGATGTGTGTGAAATTAACATTTTTCTGTCGAAATCCTCACCGAAGTTATTTTATTTCAAGCAGCACACTGAGCCGAACCCGGCTTGTCATTGGGGCCTTGGAAATCTTGGTGGTGTTTCTTGGTTAATTGCTACTCAGCTGAATTTCATTATGGAAACAACTTTACCTCCAATAATGATAAAGTTTCTTATGTCATGGATACTGCTGAAATGGACTGTGTTTTCAAACACTTCCAATTTACTTGGAACCATCTTGGGGCAGATTCTTGTCTGACAGGGCATACTTTTGTAATTCACATAAAATTGTCTACAAATGGAGAAGAAGGCCTGGGAT
The DNA here is from genome assembly GCA_026167975.1 of Phrynosoma blainvillii. NCBI lineage: Eukaryota > Metazoa > Chordata > Lepidosauria > Squamata > Phrynosomatidae > Phrynosoma > Phrynosoma blainvillii. The sequence continues at coordinate 277,375,279 of JANUYF010000001.1, forward strand.
TAGGTGGAGTTTAATTGACCTCATTTTTAAAGCAATGAATGGGTGCTTTTCAAGGTTTTGAAGATAAGTATTTCGATAAAACAATGTCATAAAACAGCCCTGAACTTTCACTGTTTTTTGGCTATGTCATTGGAGATTTTAAGTATGCTGGCAAGGAGAAAAAAGCTTCAAATATTTCTATCTCTAAGGAGCCAAGAAGTGTTGTAATAAGGTAAGGGTTGAAACACATTGTTGGCATAAGAAATCCTGTGCTCACACCAGATTTATAACACACCCAGTTTTGTAAGAGTTGGCACTACTGTACTCAGTGCTATGATAATATACTACTGAAGATGAAACTGCCAAGTCTCACACCTGAGAAATAAGACACACTTTGCTTGATGATGGAGAATTCTAATTAAACTTAACAGTTACTTCAATGCAACCACCCGTCTTTTAAGAACTACAGTCACACAAGACTAATGTGAGCTTCTCCAGAATACTGTAAAAATTTATTAACCCCTCAGGCATACATGGATGTGAGCATACATTTGGAGGAGCTACAGTTTAAAAGATTTACAGAGGTGGGGTTCAAAGGAATGTAGCAGTGTCTGATATTTCATTGGGAGCATATGGAGGTGGGTAATGATGTGAGTTTGGATAAGGCCTTTTAAAGAAGTTTTAAGCATTTAAGAAACCTGGTTCTCACTTTTTGTGCTGTCTTAAATAGTTGACCAACATGGTTTTTTGTTGTTATTGTGCGTCTTCAAATCATTTTAGACTCATGGCAACCTTAAGTCAAACCTTTATCAACAGCAAAAAAAGGGGCATGCTGTTTCATCTAAAAGACAAGGAAAATTGTACCCATCAGTCTTTTATGGAAATATATATTTAATTTTTTAAATGTGAAACGAGAATGGTAAAATTCTAATAGGAATCAAAACAATAAAGGCCAGTGCCATCCTAATTCAAAGATGCACTGTTAAAGACTTAGTATGAGATGCACTGTTAAAAAATTAGCATTCTGTATCCGGAAATGGTTTTCCACCAACAGAATCCTTTTCTGCTGTTTGATCTCAGAGATTTGCCAACAAAGCAATGTCATGGTAGAACTGCCCTGCTGACTCCTAACTTTGGTGAAAATATAGTGAAGGGGGTTTGGATTCAGCCCTCCTTCTTCTGGCCTAGTTGTGCTCAGCTGATCCTTAGCCATCCTGGCCACCTAGGATTACATTATAATATTCTCCTCTTATACATCATTGTATTGTTTTAAAACAATAATAACTTCTAATTTTATTTTTCTTCACTTTTAAGAGCAAATGATTCTGACCACATGCCATGAAAATGGCACTGTACTGCTGAAGGTTTTTCCAGTTCTATTCTATTTTATCAAACCCTTATTTCACAGAGCTAGGTAGCATAGATTGTTCCCCTTTTTTCTTTGCAACAGCCCTGTGACACAGGTAAACATGAGAGATAGTGGGCTAAATCCAGTTGCTAGTCTCAGCTGTTGAATCAAGAGAACCTGTTAAGTAAACACAAGTGTCTCATTGATTCAATTGTTCTACTCCAGTTGGGATCAAAAATTGGATTTAATCTAATGAATGCTCCATGTGCACTCAACTTGACATTCCTGACCCACTTTTCTGAGTCTAAAACCCATTGGACTTACTTTAGAGTAAATCTAGATAGATTGCTCTGGCCATATGTTTTGTTGCGATCAGCTATTTGAACCTCAATCTCCACACCATAGATCTAACACTCTAAAAACTGTGGGTGTTCTTCTCCCTCTTTAAAGCAATCATTATACTTTGAACTTGAATAAATAACCTATCCCACAATTTTACATATGAAAGTTGGGGTGCAAGGGGTTGAGCAACATTAGAGTGTGCATAGAAGGGTGCAGCCAGGCCACAAGAGGGCAGATGACAAAGAACAGCCCAAATGATCATTTTAAGCAGAAAAACCTTAGAATTTATATACTAAGATTTAAAATGGCAAAAAAACAACAAAACAACAAAACAACAAAACCCAACAACCCACAAATCAATAAATGCAATATTCTGTGTGTGTGAGTGCACGTGCCGCACAATTAACAATAAATATAATCCTTTATCAGACCCTGGTCAAAATTGCAGCTTTCACTCAGATCTATACTAACTGCATGAACTAAGTGTTTCTGCCTACCTTCTTCTGCCCAATGTTTCTTATATATCAGATCAAATCCCAGGTTCCTCATAATACCCATGTAGTCACTTTTACCCACCATGGCACTACCCTTCCATGGTTGTGGGACTGCATGTTCCTGTGAGGCAAGAGGCTATGCTGGTATTAGCAGTCCTGCTGGTAGGACCTCACATGTTAGACAGGCTTTTAGTGAAGAGCCAGACTAATGGGGGATGCAGACGGCCAAAAATGCTGTCTTCAATCCCAGGAAGGGGAGGGGCAGCCGGACACTGGGCGCCCCATCCCCTTCCTCAGGACGTCATTGGAGCGATGGCCCGTCCGCATGACAGGCGCTCCAATGACATCCTTCTGGCTCAGCATCTGGACATGCTGAGCCGTAAGAGACACTGAAGAGGCACACCACGCCTCTTGCGGCACCCCATTCATGGCTTGCGGAAGGAGCGCTATTTTAGCACTTCTTTTGTAGGCGGCGAAAGGGAGGATTGAGGCTGAGGTGTCCGGCAGCCTCGGCCTCGATCCTCCACTTTCGGAGCAGCCCCAGGGCCGCCCGTCTGCTTCCCCCCTAAATGTGCCAAACAACTACAGGACAGCAGCATTAGGTGAGCAGTGACACTGGTGGAGGATCACTCAGACACGATGGCAGTGGCACGATAGCTAACACTTGTTGGTACTGTGGAGAAGGAGGCATGGTAAACCCCTTTTGAATATCTTGTAATATGAGAACCCCATAATGACACAATCCAAAGTGAAACGAAATAATGTCAGAAGAAGAAATTCCCTGGTTGAAGACACTCAGCATGCTACTATGGTACAGCAGAGGACAACTATGGCTAATGATGCAGCTGTACTTAAGCCAAAAGGACATTCAGCTGATGATGTGCTGAGAGGTGAAAGGAAATCCTGCACAACACATATCATAGGAACATGCAATATGAGAAACTTGAATCAGAGGAAGTTAGACATTGTAAGAAGAAATAGAAAGTAAACCTTGCAATACTTGGGATAAGCAAGTATTGGGCATGAACAGGAGATTTTGAGTCAGATTATTACACAGTGTTTCATTCAGGAAATGAAAATCTAAGAAGCAATAGGGCAGCAAATAAAATCAAAAGATATAACACAAAGTCTGACTGAATCACGTCAGTATGTAAAGAGATCTTGTAGCACCTTTGAGACTAACTGAAAGAAATAAATTGGCAGCATGAGCTTTCATAGACTTCAGCCTACTTCAAATACATCTGAGGAAGTAGACTAAAGTCTACGAAAGCTCATACTGCCAATTTCTTTCAGTTAGTTTCAAAGGTGCTATGAGATCTCTCTATGTACTGATTCTGCAGACTAACATGGCTATGTCTTTGAATCATGTCAATAAGTCTTTAGGGAAAACCATTAAATATAATCATTATCCTAGTTTGTGTTCCAACTACAGAGGCAGAATAGGAAGAAATGGAAAGATTCTGTACTAGAGTCCAGGAGGAAATTGACCACACACCAAAGGAGGACTTGTTGTTAATCATAGGCAATTGGATTGTAAAAGTAGGAAACTGGGTGGAATTAAAGATTGTAGGAAAATTTGGCCTAAGGTAAACAGAGCCAGTGTAGCATAGTGGCTTGAGCATAGGACTACGACTTTGGAGATCAGGGTTCAATTAACTGCTTGGCCATGGAAACCTGCTGGATGACCTTGGGCGAGTCACACACTCTCAGCCACAGTAAACCCTATGATAGGGTTGCATTAAGGTCTCTGTAAGTTGGAAGCATATTGAAGGCATACAATAATAATGACAGCAACAACAAAGAAATGATGCAGGGGAACAATTGCTTGATCTTGTAAGGCCAAACGTTAATTCACCACAATGGCCATCCCCTCTCCCTCCATGAAAGAGGAGTGGGATGGGAATGGGTGATTTGCTGCCCTCCTCTAATGGGAGACAGGCTAATTTAAATAATGCCATGGCAGTTATGTTGTGATGTGATGCCTTGGGGGCAGAGTCTGAGTTCTTATAGGACAGCTGCCCCCAGGGCTTCAGAGCTATTTGAGAAAGTGAAGACAGCAGATTCTTCATGTGGCTGGCTAAGTTTTGCTGGGCTCTTTGCTGGGAAGGGTTGCTCTTCAACCTCCCTGCTACATGTTTACCAGTCCAACGATGGGCCTGTCCTAATCTGGGAGCTCCCTTCAGGCCGACTGATCAGTTGGGTGGTTCTGGGAGTTAAGCTGTGGCTGCCATCCACCTCGTACACCAAGGGACCTCAGCTCTTTGGCCTCTTGTTCATCCAGCTGTCTCCTGGCAGGCCTTCCTGCTGCAGCATCCGTTCATTGATCAGCCTTGGCCAGTTGTCCTGGTTGTTCCATGGCTAGGCTTGCTGGGCTCTACCCTGCTGTACACCCAGCCAGGCCCCTTTTCTCTCTCTCAGCTTTTGTACTGGGCATGTCAGTACCCAGCCTTGTTGCCCTCTGGGCATGGCCTTTCAGCCTGGGGTGCTATAAATTGGGAGAAGTGGAGAGCAAGCTCTTACTCGGCCTGCTCCTGCTCCTGGAGGTGGGGCTTTCGCACCAGATGTGTGGGCGCTCCTGGAACATCCTCACATATTATAGTTAGCCTCTCCCCCCTCCTCTCACCAGAGTGGGCTCTTTTATTTGCCCTGGCCCAGTGTGTCCCTGGTAGTGAGGTGCCTCGGGGCTTGGCTCCTTTTGGGTGGCATTGTGGTCAAGTGTTGGGGTATGACCCTGGTGACAAGAGTTTGAGCCCTGCTCTGATATGATAAGTCCCTCAAGTGCTTTTAAAAGGGGCACTATCTTGCAGACTCAGGGCCTTTGCAGACTGCCAGAAATAGTGCACATTAAATTGAGGCACTGCCCTGGCTCAGTGCTAGGGAGTCATGGGAATTGTATTTTTTTTTCTGGGACATTGAGCCTTCTCTGTCAGAGAGCTCTGGTGCCACAATAAATTACAGTTCCCGTGATTCCCTAGCACTGAGCCAGGGCAGTGCCTCAATTTAATGTGCACTATTTCTGGCAGTCTGCAAAGGCCCTCAGTTAAAGGGAAGTGGTGTGTTTTTTCACTTCCCTATTGCACCTTATATTCCAAGTGTGCTCTTTGCTAGGTTTTGTATTGCTGTAAGCTTTATTTCAGAGTAAACCCCTTCATGCCTTCACACTGTTGGCGGATAAAACTGTTCTTGTTCTTGCTGTTATTATCATCATTGTAGTGATTGTTTTAGTGGGGTACATATATCCTTCCAGTGTTGTGGGTTTCTACTTGCCCTTGCCTGCTGTTGTGCCACATGGTACCAAAGAACGGTAAAGTGGGGCCCAAGAGGAAAGGGCCTGCATGACCTTCTAAATGTTCGATAGTCCAGCCTTCTTCTTTTAGGCAGAGGCAGAGGACTTATGATGGAGGAAATGTTTTTGAGAATTAGAGCACTTGAGGAGGCTCATGGTGGGCCTTCCTGGGTGCTTCCTTCACCAGCTCACTCCTCCAAGTAAGAAGGGAGGTCCTCTAACTTTACAAGGAAATGAAAGCTCATATTTTTGCTTTGGAACAGGAGCAGTCTGGCCATGAAGCATCCTCTACGAAGGTGATCCACTCCCCCTTGAATCAGGAAGCCATGATGGTGGTTGATCCTGAAGAGGCTGTCCAGGTGACTTTAGCATCATCTTCTACAGGTGAGTCTCTGTTGGGCTATTCATGGCCCTGGGGATTTCCATGCCAGGATCACCAATATGCAGCTTCAGTGGATGATGATAAGGGGGGAGATAAGGGGGGAGTGAGTGTAATGGGGGCTACCATGCCATTTTATTGGCCTATGCCCCAGCCCACTTGGGGAGAATGGACAGGATCCCTATTTCAGTTGGCCCCACCTTTATGGCCACCCATTGACCAGCACTGAGATGGGCCTCAATGCCACTCTAGTTACATTGGTGTGTCCCCTTCTGCCATTCCATTTGGAGTGATATCTTTTCCTCGAGGTGATCATCTGTTACAATCAACTATCAATAAGATTTTGAGGGGTGATTATATAGATGTTTTCACTTTACTATATTGCAAACTGGAAAAGAAAGAGAAGAAGGAGCTGGATGACAAAGAAAGAAAAATTGTGCATGTGAACGGTTGAGTATAATTTTTCAAATTGGCTTAATTGTTTTCACATTTATGCTGGGGTTATAGCTAAAGCCCAGCCTACTCAGGCAGCTGTCCTCATCCAGTATATGGACATTATTCACAGGGCATATGTAGACTATGCCAGCCCTGTGTGGCTGGTGTATGATGAAGCCTTTTGCATGCAGCCTGCCTTATATCCCACAATGTGTTGGGATATGTTGCACTCCTAGTTGTGGATTCAATTGATGATGGCAGCATGCCCAATTCAAGAGGAACACACCTACAGTGGTCATCTTGTGCCCCTTCTCCTTTGCAGCTGCAGACTTCCTCTGGCCAATCTCAGAAGCTCATCTGTTGGGAGTTTAGTTTTCAGGGTGTTTGCAACTGTAAGGTGTTAAATACAGTCATGAGGGTTCAGTATGTAAAGGCCCTCACTCCTTTTGATTTTGCACCAAGGGTCGAGCCTAACCGGGCTCCAACAAGGATGGCCAAGGTAATAGAAAGTGAAGTGAAGCACCCCGGCTTTCAAAAGGGCCCCAGTCCAATCAGGCTTTAGGTTCTTCAGAGGCTCCTATCATCTTATCTGTACTCTGGGATGGCACATTATCTGCTTGATAGTTTCAGTGAAAGTTTTTGAATTCTTTTTCAGGGCATCCAATGTCCATTTTTAGCTAACAATTTGAAGTCTGTTAAGGGAATGGAACATATTGTGAGACAAAAGATTGATAAACAGGTGGCTGAGGATCGTGTTTTGGGCCCTTTTTTAATACCCCCCATCTCTAATTTGAGGGTTTTCCCATTATGTGTTGTTCCTAAGAAAGCAGTGGGCAAATTCTGTATTATTCACTATTTATCTTATCCTCATGTTCAGTTGGTTAATTATGCCATCCCTCATGAGTTATATATGGTTTGTTACACTTCTTTTGATACTGCTGTTCACCATGTTCAGAGATTTTGTGTGGGGGCCAAGTTAGCTAAATGCCACATTAAGTCTGCATTTTGCTTGTGAGCGGTTCATCCTTTGGATTTTGAATTGTTAAGTTTTAAGTTTAATAGACAGTTTTCCATGGACTGGGTGCTCCCAATGGGTTGCTCTGTTTCCCATGTGGCCTTTGAGGCATTCAGCAACTTTCTTGAATGGGCCCTCAGGACAATGACTGATCTCAAGGGAGTTGTCCATTATTTGGAAGAGTTCTTGTTTATTGGATCATCTGTTTCAGAGATGTATTCATTTTTACTCAGAGAATTCCAGGCCTTGGAGAATGAGCTGGGTGTTCCTTTGATGCTTGAGAAAAACAGAAGGCACAGCTACAAGACGGAATCTTTGGGAATATTATTGACACTGTCAGTCAGTTATCTCAACTCCCAGATGACAGGTTGGGCAATCTGCGAGTCCAGATACAACAATTCTTGTCGTGATCCAAGGCTACACTCCATGAATTTCAAGAGCTCATTAGGCATCTGAATTTCACCTGTAGGGTGGTTTCCCCGGGGGGGAGCATTTTTAAGGTGTCTTTGTGATGATATCTATAGTGTTGTTAAGCCACACCATAGGATCAGAATTACTTCAGCCATAAAGGAAGATCTAGTGGTCTGGTCTCAATTTCTGACAGACGTTAATGGGATTTCATTCTGGCACGATGAACTCAAGCTCCACAATGCACTGCAGGTGCCATCTGATGCAACAGGTTCAGTGGGTTTTGGATTTATTTTAATAGCCAGTGGTGTACCCATTCTTGGCCACTGGAGTGGATCCATGCTGGATTAACTTCTGATCTGACTTTTTAAGAATTTTTTCCCATTGTGGTAGCCATCACCATATGGGCTAAAGAGTTCACCAATTCTTCTGTGCACTTTTGGTGTGATAACTTGGCTGCCGTACATATCATCAACTCCTTGACGTCAAAATCCCAAAGGGTCATGCATCTTGTCCAGGTATTCACACCACACTGCTTATGTTTTAATATCTTGTTTACAGCCTTACATGTTGTGGGAATTGATAATTCCATTCCAGATACTCTCTCCCGAAAACAGGTGGACTGCTTCTGGAGCTTGGCCCCCAGGGCAACTTGGCTAGCAGAACCAATGCCTGAACATCTTTGGAGCCTTGGCAATGGGAAGTGATGTGGGCCCTGGGTCTCTTGGTTGCTGCCAGTATGAAGAGGAGTTATCTTAGATCAATGCAGGAGTTCATCAAGTTCCGGGTGCAACACTAATTGGGAGAGGTGCTACCTGCTCTGGTTCCTCAGCTCCTATGATATTGTGGCAACAACCTTGGTTCCGGTCTCTAAAATATAATCTGGGAATGAGGCAGATAATGGCCTAATTCATTATCTGCCCATTATCTGATGGTGTTCACTTTTCTGAAAATGGCAATGCCATTTTCTTAATGGATCTTCAACAAGATGTTAAGGAGGTGCTCAGTGCTGAGGTGGGAGATAGGGGCTAAGCGGACACTTGCCCCATATCCATGGCATAAATAATTGAATTATATTTTGGTGAGCACCTTGGACACCATATGGGTGAAAGGGACATTTCTGGATACATCTCTTTAGGCCTTGAGACCTGGAGGGGGAACAGAAAGAAATTGCCCTTAGGTCTGGCTTGAAATATAAACCTCTCTCTAATCTTCATAGATTGGGATAGGGATTTCCTTGTTAGATTTCCTAATGTGGGCCAGCCAACAAATAACCCAGCTTTTGGGTTATCATTGAGGGTTCAGGTGTCATTGTCCAAATATGCCACAGAGGTGATCCAGAGACATCTGCTGCGGCTTCTCCCACACTTGGTTGTTCTATTAGTTGCAGTTCCTTTAAGAAATTAATAAATAGGTTGATTAATACATAACTGCCAAGACATTTTAAAATCTTGTCTCCCTGTGGATGTGGGCAAACTGTGCATCCCATCCCAACCCTTTGACCACCCACCCTAGGAATAATAAGACAAGACAATAGAAAGTGGAGTCGTAGGCTTTCATGGCCGGCATCCATAGTTTTTTTGTGGGTTTTTTCGGGCTGAGTGGCCATGTTCTGAAAGAGTTTCTTTCTGATGTTTCGCCAGCATCTGTGGCTAGCATCTTCAGAGAAAACTGAAATGGAAAAGCCTGGTTGTATATATACTGTGAGACCCTGGGTAGGGAGGGGTGGTTCCCAGGTGAACTGTGTGTTGTTCTGTGTTGAATAGGTATTGTTCTGTGTTGATGGCTTCGCTTCAGGCTATGCAATCCAGGATATGTCTGCTGTTCCCATGTAAACTGTGTATTGTTCTGTGTTGAATAGGTGTTGTTCTGGTGTTAATGGCATGGCTTCCAGGTGAGGAATGCAATCAAGGAGATTGTCTGCTGTTGTCTGCTGACCCTGGTTGGTCTTCCCTTTGCACAATATTCCCTTTGAACAATACCTATTCAACACAGAACAACACACAGTTCACCTGGGAACCACCCCTCCCTACCCAGGGTCTCACAGTATATATACAACCAGGCTTTTCCATTTCAGTTTTCTCTGAAGATGCTAGCCACAGATGCTGGCGAAACATCAGAAAGAAACTCTTTCAGAACATGGCCACTCAGCCCGAAAAAACCCACAAAAAAACAATAGAAAGTGGGTTCAAACAGGGCCATTTATTAGCTTGACCTATTTATTAATTTCTTAACGGAACTGCAAACCAGGTGGGGAAATAGCCAAGGATGAGTGCAGCTGCAGCCGGTGATCTATCTCCAACACCACCTCCACAACCTCCCCTGGGCGATAGCACCTGAGCCCCAACAGTAATCCAGAAACTGGGGGGGGGGGGGTTGCAGACTGCCAGAGATAGCGCAAATTGAGTCTACTTTTAGTGTTAGTGTTAGTGTTAGTGTTAGGGAATCATGGGACTTTTTTTTCTGAAACATTGAGCCTTCTCTGTCAGAGAGCTCTGGTGCCACAATAAAATACAGTTCCCATGATTCCCTAACCCTTAAAGTGGACTCAATTTGCACTATTTCTGGCAGTCTGCAACCCCCTAAGTTATCCATTGGCCAACCCACATCTGTAAGACTAATATGAATGTCCCTCTCCCAATGCCCATGCAGTCCCAAGGGGTGTCTCTTTCCGCACCTCCCAGGTCCCAAGGCCCAAAGAGGTGGTTCTGTAAACCTCCTTTCCACCCAAACAGTGTCCTAGGCGCTCATCAAAATCCAAATTTCTTTCAACAAAGATATGGGGCAAGCTTCTGTTTAGCTCCTAACTCCCACCAAGGCATCCAAAACACCATTAATGCCCTGTTGTAGGTCTGTTAAGAAAATAGAATTGCCTAGCTGTGATCTGAAAAAGAAGAAAAACATGTTAACAATGAAAGTTCTTAACATATTTCTGATAAGCAGAGGACTTCCATCAGTCAATTCACTTGCTAGCTTGAGAGTAAAATCCAAATGCAGCAGCAGTCAAAGTGACACCTATGCGAAAAGTATGCATGGCAAACTACGTGTTTGCAAGACCACATTCAGCTAGCGCCCTAGAAGTAATACTCTATAATTGATATTTAGTTAGTGGCGAAGCATCCTGATGAATAAACAAAGGACCTGCACTGTGTCCTCTCACATGTACATAGTCAAGGAGTGCTCAAACTGGGCGTAACAGACTGGGGTGAAACCTGGAGATCGGCAAAATATAAAGCCTTTCGAGATGCATCTAGTTTGGAGGACAAAACCAATTCACTTATTCTTAATGCCCCAAAGAACACATCAAGAAGGCGGCATGGAATAGTAGAGCCTCATATGGCGACAAGCAAATATCAGACCATACTTGGCATAAACCTTTCAATATATATGGAGAAAGTGGAATCTTAGCATCCACTACTCTACCTCTCTCCCTAGTCCAGCCCTCATGCACTTTTCTGATGTGGAAATCAACAGTTGTGTCATAAACCCCTTGTAATTTCAGCCAAAATGCAATCGCTGAAAGGCGCAACTGATCAGATGGAGGAGTCAATCCTCTACCATGTAGGTACACTCAACAGTGTATAAACGTGGCACAAGTGGGGGAAAGAGGCTAGTTTAAGTGTGTCTAGCCCTAAACTGAAAAAAAAAATCTTTTAAAGTCCTAAGGTAGCTCCGCCTGGTGGATGGTGCAATGGACAAACTCAATGGTCTTGCTACCTCGGATTGCCAAGGCTCCACAGATGTTCCGGCATCGGTTTTAGCATCAGTGCTGCTTCCGGCATCAGTGTCCTGAAATGTTCCATCTATTTATTGGGGGGGGGAAGCATCTGGAATAGCATTATCAATCCTTGGCACGTGTCATGCTGTAAACAAAATGTTAAAGCGTAGACACTAAAGAGTAAAAGCCCGGACAAGGAGCATAACTTTTGAGATTTGAAGGTTAACAAGTTAATAAATTGCACAGTGGCAAGGTTCTCACACCAAACATGGTCTGAAGAGTTTGATAACTCCTCAGCCCGTATTGTCACAGCCACCAAAATTGGAAAAAATTCAAGAAAGGTCAAATCAATGGTCAATCCTCAATGAGCCCAATCAGGCCAAGCCTGTGCACACCATTTCCCATTAAAGAACACCCCAAATCCCACTGACCCTGCAGCATCAGGCATTATTTGCAAAATGTCCTTAAGCTTAAGTTCTTCTTGCTAAAAGGGAACCCTATTAAATCCATTCAAAAATTGTATCCAAACCTTCAGATCATCCTTGATGCTGGATGCAAGCCGAATTCTGTGGTGTGGTCTATGAACCCCACTAATTGCATCACATAGATACTGTAAAAATGCTCTGCCTGGGGCAACTACCTTACAGGCAAAATTCAAGTGACCAATGATCTCCTGAAAAATCATGTAGCGTAGTCTTTCATTGGGTTGAGAAGTTCTGAAGGCACTGCAACGAGCTAGAAACATTATCCCCTGGAAGCATAGAAAGTTGATTAATGCTATCAATAGTAATCCAATTGAGTGGAGGATCCTTCAGTCTTCTCAGGGGCTAGTGGTGCAGCCAGCTCAAGAGCAAGGGCTTCAAACTCTTTCAGTAAGAAAAAGCAGTGCCCTGAACCTGACTGACCAATGAATAAGAAATCATCCATATAGTGCACCACACCACAAAAAACAGTTCTTTCCCTAAGGGTCCACTGTAAAAAAGTGCTAAATGTTTTGAAAGCTGCACATGAAATTGAGCAACCATAGTAAGGGCTCGATCCATTAAAAAATGGCCATCAAGCTGAAAACCCAACAACTAGGTGGACTGGTGAGAGACAGAATGCAGACTTGATGTCGCACTTGGCAAGTTCAGCCCGCAAACCATAGCTGTGAACTAACCTAACCGCCTCATCAAATGATGTGTACCTAACAAAACATAATTCATGAGGGATGGCATCATTGACTGATGACCTGTGGGGGTAGGACAAGTGATGGATGATGCAGTATTCTCCTAGGACTTTCTTGGGTACTATGCCTAAAGAGGAAACCCTCAAATTGATAACTGGGGGAACTAGAAATGGACCAATACACAACCCTCAAAAACCTCTTTTGAGATCTTTGCCCTAATGACGTGCTCCATGCCTTTAATAGAATTAAGATTATTAGATAAGAACAGGTGACACACTCTCTGAAATTGGATGCAAAAACCATTACAAAAACCTTGTAACAAATATTGGGCCACTTCACAGTTAGGGTGTGAGGACAAAAGACTCCTCAGTATCTGTATCTTAATTGGGCTGGGACCCTTTTGAAGGTTGAGGGGCACCTCCCCCTTTTTTATTGTATTGGCCTTCTTTATTAGCACCTGATTGGCCCTTCCCTCTGGTACAATTCTGAAAGGAGTGTGGATCTTTACAGAATGAACACTCATGTTTGTACTTGCAGACCTTATGGTTGTATAACCCCTGAAAACTAAATTCCCAACACAGAAGCTTCTGAGACTTAGCAGAATTATCCTGCATCTTGGCAGATGAAGCGCTACCAGATTTGTGGAACAAATGTCCACTATGTGTATGATCGCCTTGCATGGGGTACACTGGTGTCATTAGTTGCATCCAGAGTTGGGAGTGCAAAAGATCCCAGTGTAAAGTAGGGTAAATAGCTGCACATATACAGAAAGCCTCATCATATAGTGGCCAAGCAGGCTCAGAGTACTTGACATAAGTCCAGTGTATAATATCCATGTATTGAATCAAGGCCGTTGCACATATGGGCTGTAACACCTTAGCAATAACACCTGCATAGATAAAGAATCCATTCAACAAGTTGACAAAATTGTGTTCAACATTTTGCCATTGATGGTTTTGTATTGGTCCATTTCTAGTTCCCCCAGTTAGCAATTTGAGGGTTTCCCCTTTAGGCAATAACACCTTAGCAATAACACCTGCATAGATAAAGAATCCATTCAACAAGTTAACAAAATTGTGTTCAACATTTTACCATTTTAAAGCTTCCTTATCTTTATCATCAAGATCCTCCTTATCTTTCTTTTCCATCTCCTGGTAGAGTAGGGAAAAGACATCTACATATTCACCCCTGAGTATCTTACCTATGGGAGACTGGAGAAGGTGATCCCCTAGAGCAGAGATAGGCAACCTTTCCCCTTTAAGGGCCGAGGGACTTCAGCTCCCAGAAGCCTCAGCCATGTTGGCCAATAGTCCCATGTTGGCCAATAGCTCTTGGGATTCTGGGAGCTGAAGTCCCTCGGCCCTTAAAGGGGAAAGGTTGCCTACCCCTGCCCTAGAGCAAGGGACAACTCACCGTAGGAAATGGTAGTGTGCTACTGTTTGTAGCCCTGCTTGGCTTGGCTTGGTTTGGGACCCTTGTTGGGTTAAGTCACTGGCTGCCAGAGGCAGCTAAGGGAGTGTAATGGAATAGCCAAGCCACATTCCCCAAGCAGGTGGGGCTAGTGGCCACTGTGGGGCTTGCATCTCTGGTGATACAGCTGTCCCTTCCTTTGGCAACATATGATTTTGTTGCTGTGAATAACCAGGCACCCCCCATGGCCAAGAGTATCCTGCAACAGGAGTGCTGTATAGGGTGCACCACAATTGGTAAAGATGTGACATCTGCGTCTGGTTGTAGCATGGCCTCGGCACCCAATAATGTGGACACCCATGCAGCAACCTGAGCACATTCCTGTTCCAAAACAGTGATATGAGATTTCATCTCTTTAAACAACTGTTTGTATTTATCATGGTTAGAAGCACCCTGAGGGGGTTGAGAATATTGAGGAATAGCCCTAGTGGATCCCCCCCCCCCCATTCAAATCCTGGAGAACATCTCTTCCACTGGCAAATCATCAGAATCATTGCTAGATGATGATGATGATGATGATTATCATCATCATCATCATCATCATCATCATCATCATCATCATTAAAGTTTACAGCGCTGTACAAAGAGACAATCAAGCATAAAATAGAATAAAAACCAGCCAAAGGTGTACAATCTAAAATGCAAACAATAAGTAAAATAACAAAAGTCAATTAAAACAAAAAACAATTACAACAATTAATTAGCAACAGCCACTGTCTACCCAAATGACAGAAAAGTAAATGTATATCAGACAGTGCCTGGGAATGCCTCCCTGAACAAGGTGGTCTTTAACTTGGATTTAAAAGCAGACAAAGAAGTAATGACCCATGTTTGAGGGGGAAGAAGGTTCCAGGAGTGAGGGGTGGCAAGCGATAAGGGGTAAATCCGGGATGGAGCAGTGGAGATCCTAGGTTGGGACAGCAGGCCTTGTGTACTAGAACGGAGGGTATGGATGGGAATGTAAGAAGAAAGAAGTTCAGTTAGGTAAAGAGGGGCTAGCCCATGCAGGGCTTTGTAAGTTAGCAACCAAAGCTTATATTGGATACGGAAGGGAAAGGGGAGCCAGTGAAGAGAAAATAGCAAAGGGGAAACATGGTTAAAACAGCGAGCAGAAGTAATGTTGCAAGCGGCTGAATGTTGGACAGAAATTAAAGGACGAAGATGAGAGAGGGGAAGTCCAACTAGAACGAGATTATAATAGTCTAATCAGGAGACCACCAAAGCATGGACAGATTCTTGGCAGTGGAGGCCGAAAGAAAAGGACGAATTTTGGCAATATTATAAAGGAAAAATCTGCAGGCTTTGGCTGTGGCCTGGATATGGGGAATAAAAAACAGAGAGGAGTCAAAAATGAAACCGAGGCTGTGGGCTTCCTGGACCGGATGAATAGAGGTGTTGTTGACAAAAACAGAAAAAGAGGATTGAAGGGAGGACTTAGGTGGAAAGACAAGAAGCTCTGTCATGGACATGTTGAGCTTCAAATGCCGATGATGCATCCACAGAGAGACACTGTGAGACATGAAGAAATTTGCTGTTCAAGCCCTAGAGAGAGATCAGGGGTTGAAAGATACAGTTGGGTGTCATCAGCGTACAGATGATAGGAAAAACTGAAAGAACTAATAAGTTTTTCTAAAGACAAGGTGTAAAGAGAGAACAATAGGGGACCAAAAACAGAGCCCTGGGGAACTCCAACAGATAAGGGAATGGGGGATGAAGTCTGACCACTCATGACCACTGCAAAAGATCTATCTGACAGATAAGATTTAAACCAGTCAAGAACTGAGTTCAAGTACCTAATGTCAGAAAGTATATCAACTAGAAGAAAGTGATCCACAGGGTCAAATGCCACAGATAAATCAAGGAGGATGAGCACAGAATAGAGACCATTTGCCTTGGCCTGTAAAAGATCATTGGAGATCTTTGTGAGGGCCGTTTCCGTGGAGTCAGTGGGCGGAAACTGGACTGAAAGGGATTGAGGATGGAGTTGGCTTCGAAAAACTCAAGGCAGTGAGAATAAACGACCTGTTCCAAAACCTTAGAAAGAAAAGGGAGAAGAAAGATTGGACTATAGCTGGACAAAGAAGAAGGATCAAGAGAAGATTTTTTCAAGATAGGGGAAACAAGAGCATGTTTAAAGTCAGAGGGAAAAGAGCCTGTAGAAAGAGAGAGGTTAAATATAGAAAGAAGCAAAGGAAGGAAGGAGGGGGCTATAGAGATTAGGAGACGAGGGGGAATTGGATCAAGAGAACAAGTTGTAGGTTTGGAAGAGTGCAGCAGGGTAGAGAGTTCATCCAGAGAATTGATTAGTTGAAAGTTCCAATGAATAAGGCTCAACTAACCCCCTTTCTTTGTGCCATCTTTGTGCCAGCAAGGAAGGGGAGGGGCAGCCTCATGCTGGGTGCCCCAACCCCTTCCTGAGGACATAATCGGAGCGCCCGTTGCTCCAGACAACAGGTGCATTGATTACGTCCTTCTGACTCAGCGTCCATACATGCTGAGCTGGAAGAGATGCCAAAGAGGAGTGCCACTCCTCTTGAGGCACCCTTTCGCAGCTTGTAAAAGGAGCACTATTTTAGTGCTCCTTTTGCAGGCGGCGAAAGGGAGGATTGGGACCAAGGTGTCCAGCAGCCTCGGCTCAATCCTCCGCTTCCGGGGGCGGCCCAGGGCCACCCATCTGCTTCCCTCCTAAGGGAAGTTTAGGAACCTTTGGACTGGACCTTTGCCCTAATCACCTTTTCCTTTATTAGGCAGCATAGCCAAGCAGAACAAATGACAGGGTTTGCAAAATGTAAGTAAACCAGCTAATTAATAAACACAATAAAACACTAAGAATGACAATGTTAAGAGTGAAATCACCACAATTAAGCCAATGAATTATCTTCAAATGTCTATGAGATACTGGGAATGACCCAGAAAGCATTATGTGGTGGCAACACCTAGCAAAAGTCACAAAGGGCCTTTGCAGACAGTGCAAAGCGCCGTCTTGGAGGCAAGGAAGGGGAGGGGCAGCCTCACGCTGGGCGCCCCAACCCCTTCCTGAGGACGTCATTGGAGCACCTGCCATTCCACATGGCGGGTGCTCCGATGACATCCTTCCAGCTCAGTGTCCAGATGCGCTGAGCCGGAAGAGACAAAGAGGCACGCACCATCTCTTCCGGCTCCCTTTCTGCGCTTTGCAGAAGGAGCGCTATTTTAGCACTCCTTCCAGGGCCAGAAAAGTAGTGGATTGGGGCCGAGGTGTGGAGCAGCCTTGGTCGTAATCTGTGGCTTCTCGGGGCAGCCCATGGCTGCCTATCTGCAGAGGCCCAAAGTGATTTAAAAATAAACAGACTAGCACAGATTGTCACTGATACTGTGACAGCTGGCCCCAGGAAGGCAAATAAAAAGCTTAAAAGCACTTATATTAATTGGTGGACTCCTATCCAAAAACTGTGCACCCTGACCCAGCTTAGCATGGCATTTAGCTCTAAGACACCCCACACACACACACACACACAAGGCCATAGGCTTATTCTAAACAAGGCTGCATGTGCATGAATATAAAATAACCACCAGGCCTATGATCAAAACGGCTGCAGGTGCAGCAATATAAAATGGCCGCCAGGCCTAATATGGCTGTTGAGCCTCTAATCAAAAGGGGCCTAAAATTGCTGCCAGGCCTATAATCAAAAGGGGGCTAAAATGGCTGCTGGGTCTAAATCAAAAGGGGGCTAAAATGGCTGCTAGGCCTATAATAATCAAAAGGGGCCTAAAAGAATAGAGGGAGAGGCTGGTAACAAGCAGGGCAAAACAAGGAAAAAAGAGGGTGGCACAAAAACTTCCCAAGCAGCTTTGTGAATTTTGTCAGGACTTGGCTGGCAGGTTGGAGCTGCACTGATGCTCTTGCTTTCTTTCATCAGAGAAGAGGTAGAAGAAGAAACAATGTTTGCATGTGGGAGGAAAGATGACTTGAAGCTGTGTGGGGAAGGCAAGTCTCTGTGGAATGAGTGAGAGGAGTATCTGGGATCAATTCTTCAAAAGAGTCTTTCACCTCCCTTACATCTCTGAGATTGAGAGCCCTTCCTAACTAGGGAGTCTTCTCCTTTTGTACCGTCACCTTGGGTGCAGCAACTGAACAGCTGGTAAAGCGGTGATTGAGAAGCCTCTTGCCACATCAGCCTTTGCTGCAAGGCTGTTATGGGTGAGACATTTCTTAGTTGTGACTCAGACAGCTGCTTGGTTGCTGCTCCCAAGGTGACTGGCTGCTGGAAGAGGTGGTGAGCTAGGTGCAGCTGAAGTAGCTGCAGGCTCTTGCACAAACAGTAGACACTAACAGTAAATACTAACAGTAAACAGTATCAAGAAAGAGAAGTTGGGAGACATTAGAGTTGTTGGCAAAGGGTACAGGCTATAGTGGCCCAAAAAGGTTTTGGGGACCACTGGATATAGAAAAGTTTCTTGCACTCTGTTAATAAAAGAACACAATACACATGCTTGCTAGTCTCTTTACATCCTTGGCAGCCAAAGCCCTAATATGTTAGCTTTCTTTGCCTATTTTTTTCTTAAACCATCCCCCGTGCACACACACATTCATCAAGGCAGCATGGGATCAGGACTGGATCAGGAATCCACTGGATTTTCCATCACTTTCCTGGGGGAAAATATGACTGCTAACAGTTTTTTCTGAATAGTTTTGCAATATTGTACAGTTGCTTATCTTTTAAAAAAAAATCACTAAAATGAATATACAATAAAATTTTGGCAGTGATCACCCAACTATTAGTTTTACTTAATAAATGGAGAATATTTCTGAAGGTTTCCTCGTTTTCTAAATTCCACTCTTCTCTTTTGCCAGGTAAGCATATTTAAACAAACAAAGAAACAAAAAAGGTGCTCACATTTCTCTATGGAGACGAATTCACTAGGGAAGTGGAAAATGTTCTTAACTTAATCTACCTTAAGTGGATTTTCTCTGCTCTAAACAGGTGAGCATTAAGTCATTTTCTCCATATTTAATGCTTGAGATTTCCTTTCAGACTTTTAGAGGAAGTATTTTTTATAAGGCCATGAAATAATGAAGCCATAAGATTTCTCTTTCTCTGTCAAGATAGCTGTTCACTTTCATAGACCCAAAAATAATAACTTCATACAGATGACTATTCAAAGCACAAATGGGTACAGAGTACCAGTGTTCTTTTATGTTTTTCTTAGCTTTCCAAATTATATTGTTACACTTTATCACCTTTGGGACTGCAATTTTTATTTTTTTTAAAAAAAAGAAAAGAAAAAGAAATGCAGCTTCTTTTATGCAGTGGCATTCTTACTGATACTTGTGAGATATGCACATTCATTTTCAATCCTTGGTAGTGTTCTTTTTTTTTAAAAAAAATGCATAGTTATGATATATTTCATAGTTATGATGTATTTCCCTACATCTCTTTATGGTTCCTATATTGCAGGGCTTGCCCTTTCTTCCTTTGTCCTCAGGGCAAGGGGGAGGAATCTCAGAATGAGAGCAAAGTTTTGAAAATTGTGTGTGTGTTTGTATGTGTTTGTACATGTGCACAATTTTCTCAATTGTTTTACTTGTTTTTTCATTCTGTATAAATGTTTTATGCTGCATGTATCATGCTTAATGATATCACCAGGGCCTGAACCCTGTGACATAAGAAGGAATCATCCATATCTGTCAGTTTTTTGCCCCAAAATCTCATGGGTTAGGATAGTTCTCATTTAGCACACCAGCACTTCCTTTTCCTCATAACCTCCACATAAGATTCAAGAGTTTGCTAGATTATCTTGCACTTTTTTGGTTTTATGGTAAAAATAAGCAATTCTTTTAGCTATTGTGGTATTTTGTCTTAAGGCAGAGAATAGAGGTTCAACTACACTGTAGAAATAATGCAGTTTGACACTACTTTAACTCCCTTGGCTCCATCATACAGGATCCTGGGATTTGTAATTTTGTGAGGCACCAGTACTATTTGGTAGAGAAGGCTAAAGACTGAAAAACTATAAATTCCAGGATTCCATAGGATGGAGCTACAGCACTTAAAATTGTGTCAAACTGCATTATTTCTACACTATAAGTGCACACAAAACCTCAGAAAGGAACAATGTAGACATCCTGTATTAACCCTTTAAGACCCACCCATGGGTAAGATACCATGCACCCTAAACCAGACATTGGAATAGCTCTCAACTTCACCCTCAACAGATTTTCAGGGAGCATGGATATGTATCTATACTAGGCCTCTATCTACCATAATTCTTCTTCCCAAGTATACTCACCATTTGAGTAAGGCCATGGTGGAAGCTACATTCAAATTGTATGGCTGAGTTGATTAAGGACAAATCCATTTATCTCTATACCAGTGGAAGTATGGTTACTAAATTACTGGGGATAAGGAAGAATTCCATTCCCACAATGGAATCTGTAGTTTTTGATGGGACAGAAGCATTTCTGAATGACACCCCCACCTCTCACATCTTTCTGCTGTAACAGCTATGGAAACAAACAGTACCGACACATTGCGCTGGTAATACTCTTGATGTGATCTTCTGTACGGACATGGAGGCTCCGTGGGTAGAGATTTCTAACATCTCTCCCTTGTCATGGACGGATCACTTCCTGGTTGAAGCTCGAATCAAGGCTTCTACCTTAATCCCCCCTGGGGGTGGCGGACCTATTAGGATGGTCCACCCTCGAAGGCTGATGGAACCCAAAAGGTTCCAAGAAGCCCTAGAGGGGTATACGGCTGGTTCTGACGGCGATTCTGTTGACGCCCTGACCAACATCTGGGATACTAACCTTTCCAGGGCTATACACAGCATCGCTCCCAAGCGTCCTTTCCGGCCTGCCTCCAATAAACAACCCTGGTATTCGGAAGACCTCAGGGAACGGAAGCGGGCTGTGCAACGACTAGAGCGTAACTGGCGAAAACATCAGCGCTTGTCCGACAGGACACTCCTCCACTCTCTTTTAAGAGCCTATGGAGTGGCAATAGATGCAGCAAAGAATTCGTTCTTTGCTGCACGTATTGCGTCCGCAGAGTCGCGTCCAGCAGAACTGTTCAGGGTTGTGAGGGAGCTAACTCAGCTCCCCCCCTCCCTGAGCCCTATTTTGGAACCATCTAAGGCCTGCTGTGACGAATTTAACAACTTCTTCGCGGATAAAATCTCTCGGATAAGGGCTGATCTTGACGCCAGTATTCCTGCAGATCCTAGAGAGGTGTCCGAAGCGTCCGTGGCCCCTGTTATACTGGATCATTTTGAGTTTGTCAGTACCGAGGAAGTGGACAAGATCCTTCGAAGTGTTAGGAAGACGACATGCTCTCTTGATCCCTGTCCCTCATGGTTGGCAGCTCAGGGGGGAGATGCGGTGTTAACATTGTTGCACCGCATCGTTAATACATCTCTAAGAGAGGGTCAGTTTCCATCCAAATTAAAATTAGCAGTGGTTAAACCCCTGCTT
This sequence comes from Phrynosoma blainvillii, assembly GCA_026167975.1. Lineage (NCBI taxonomy): Eukaryota > Metazoa > Chordata > Lepidosauria > Squamata > Phrynosomatidae > Phrynosoma > Phrynosoma blainvillii. The sequence continues at coordinate 277,396,774 of JANUYF010000001.1, forward strand.
AAAAAGCCCTCCTTAGACCCCCTGTCTCACAATAATTATCGGCCCATATCGCTGCTACCTTTTTTGGGGAAGGTGATCGAGAGAGCAGTCGCTTTCCAGCTTCAATCGTTCTTGGATGACACCGATTTTCTGGACCCATTTCAAACCGGCTTCCGGGCGGGCTATGGAGTTGAGACTGCCATGGTCGCCTTAGTTGATGACCTCCGTCTGGGCATGGACAGGGGAAGCATGTCCCTGTTAGTGCTCTTGGACATCTCAGCAGCTTTCGATACCATCGACCATGGTATCCTTCTAGACCGCCTGAGGGAGCTGGGTATCGGGGGCACTGCTCTGCAGTGGTTCTGGTCCTACCTCTCAGGCAGGTTCCAGATGGTGGAGCTGGGGGACTGTCATTCCGATAAGAGGGCCCTTACATCTGGTGTCCCTCAGGGAGCGATTTTGTCCCCTATGCTTTTCAACATTTACATGAAACCGCTGGGAGAGATCATCCGGAGACATGGGGCGCGTTGTTATCAGTACGCTGATGACACCCAAATAATCTTCTCTGTGTCTCCGACTGATGCAGTAACTAAGGATGGCATCTCTCCTCTTGATGCCTGCTTAGAGTCGGTAATGGGCTGGATGAGGGAGAACAAACTCAGTGTGAATCCAGGGAAAACGGAAGTACTGGTGATAGGTTCCCCGGTTCCGGGTGGCGAGATTTGTCATCCAGTCCTGAATGGGGTCATGCTCCCCTTGAAGGACTCGGTGCGCAGCTTGGGAGTACTCCTTGATTCGTCGCTCCAACTGACATACCAGGTGGATGCGACGGTCAGGAGTGCTTGTTATCAGCTTCGGCTGATACGCCAGTTGCGTCCCTACCTGAATCGTAGGGACCTTGAAACTGTTGTACATGCTTTGGTAACCTCTCGATTGGATTTCTGCAACGCACTCTACATGGGGCAACCCTTGTACCAAACCCAGAAGCTGCAATTGGTGCAGAATATGGCAGCTAGATTGGTCGCTGGTAGTTCCAGGTCGGACCATATAACACCTATCTTAAAAAACCTTCACTGGCTGCCTATTCGCTTCCGAGCTCAATACAAGGTGTTGGTTTTGACCTATAAAGCCCTAAATGGCTTGGGCCCAGGGTACTTGGAGGACCGCCTCTCCCCACATAATCCGCCCCGCACACTCCGATCATCTGGGACTAATCTGCTAGAGGTCCCCAAGTTTCACTTTGTGAGGACCTCTCAGAGGGCTTTTTCCATCATTGCCCCTTCCTTCTGGAATAAGCTTCCTGCAGAGCTTCGCTCCTCTGCATCACTCGTCTCTTTTAAAAGAAATTTAAAAACGTATTTATTTCAGTTGGCATTTCCACCTTAAGTAATGGTATTTTTTCTTTCTCTGCCCCATGTGTTTTCTTATTGACCCCAGATTGTTTGTAATTTGATTCCTGCACCGATGTTTTTAATCTTTATATTGTAACAATTTTAACTTTTTGTAAGCCGCTTTGATCATATTCATGGAAAGGCGGGGTAAAAATAAAATTTATTATTATTATTATTAAACAGTAACTTCCAAGGCAGAAGAGCATTAAAATGATTCTAGTGTGGCCACTGCCACTTTGTATTTACACTTTGAGCCCTGACTAAAGGCCTAAGCAGACTGCCAGAAATAGTGCACATTAAATTGAGGCACTGCCCTGGCTCAGTGCTAGGGAGTCATGAGAATTGTATTTTTTTCTGAGACATTGAGCCTTCTCTGTCAGAGAGCTCTGGTGCCACAATAAATTACAATTCCCATGATTCCCTAGCACTGAGCCAGGGCAGTGCCTCAATTTAATGTGCACTATTTCTGGCAGTCTGCTTAGGTCCTAAGAAGGTGAGGGATTTTAAACATTTAAGTTTAAACAGTATTTCTCAGGCATTCCTTTTCTGGATGTTTTGGTGTTCAGCTCCTAGAACCTTGGCCTTTGGCAGTGCTGGCTGGAACTCCTGGGAGTTGACATCTAAAATATCTGGAAGACAAAAGATTGAGACTCAATGGTCTATCGGCTGTATGGGACACACTCTGTACCTGAAGTTCTCTTGTCAAGCGATGAATGAGAATTAAATTTCAGAATGTGCAAAAAAAATAAAATAAAAAATCCTGGATGTAAATGTGGGCAGAAGGCCAATCTGACAGATTTGAAATATGGAGAATTTAACTGACTTTTCAAGAGTAATGAAAAGCTATTCAATATTTAAGCCATGTACTTTGGGAAAGCTATTCAATATTTAAGCCATGTACTTTTCTTCAATAAATGTGTGTTTTTCTGGCTGACATTGTATATTGTCTTTATCTTGTTATTAGAAACAAGCTACATTTACAATAATTCAGGTAGCTGCAAACTTTGGCTGTCCTTTAATTCACAACCACTTACCCCCACATACACATCTTCTTCTCCACAACTTGTCAGCTGGGAAAGTCATTATCTGAATGGATAGCCTCACATCTGTCAGCTGGGAAAGCAATTATCCCAATTGATAGCAGTTGTTTTAGTTGAAAATAGGCAGGTATGTCTCTTTAAATGTCCCAGAATGTTGTCATTTCATTATATAGTCAGTTGACATTACTGTTGTAAACATGACAAAACTAAACAACTGCAAAATGTTATAGCGTATGGGAAATGTAGGGCAAAGGAAAACTCTCAATTTGGAGTTGATATTTTCCAAAGTAGAACTGTATCACCTTATTCTAATGCAAGAATTAGGAATTTGGAAAATGTATGAGATTCATAGTGGACAACTGTATCATACAAAATAGTTCCATATATGTTTATTAGACATCTCACCTTACATTTCATTTTGCCATTCAGTGTATTGTTCACTTTTAATTTGTCAATCAAATATCAGATATCTGACCTAGATTTTACTAATTATATCTAATTGGTTTCCTTACATTAATCACTTGAAAGGTTCTCATAACCAAAACAATTGGCAGTTCTTCCTCTTGTGCAACATCCTCTATTCCTTTTTATGTGGTTTTGAACCATTCCTCGACCCCCAGGAGATCATTGGGACTTCACATGGATCCAGGAGTGAGTAGAATAGCTAACAATTGCCTGTTTCTCCATTCCACCAATGGATGCTTCAAGCAGATCAACGAAAAATGTTATCAGTTGACAGAACCATAATAGATTACTCAGTGCAGATGAACTGTCTGATTGCTGTTATTCAGTTCTTGGTAAAAAAAAAAAAATTGAACTATAGCTACCAGAATTCCTCTGCTAACATGAAGAGTCACCTATACATAGGTGAATCATATATATTTGCAAGAATAACAGTGAAAATGTAATTACAAAACTAAAATAAGCCAAAAGCTAAGAAAATCATATACACAGCATAAAGCAATCAGCAAGATGTAATTTGGGTTTAAAAAACCTTTTAATTGTTGCTATGTGCCTTCAAGTCAACCTTGACATATGGAGATCTTGTCATAGGGTTTTCTTGGCAAAATTTATCCAGAGGAGGTTTGCCATTGCTTGCTTTCAAGATGAACCAGTGTGAATTGCCCAGCATCTCCCAGTGAGTTTCCATGGCTGAGCATAAATTTAGGCCCTGGTGTCCCAGAGACCTAGGCCTTTGCAGACTGCTAGAAATAGTGCAAATTGAGTCCACTTTAACTGCCCTAGCTCAGTGCTAGGGAGTCATGGGAATTGTATTTTTTTCTGAGACATTGGGCCTAAGCAGACAGCTTATTGGGCTGTCTTGGGGGCAGGGAAGGGGAGGGGAAGCCACGCGCTTGGCGCCCCAACCCCTTCCCGAGGTCATCCTTGGAGCAGCCGGCCCTCCGCATAGCCGGCGCACCTGCGGCGGAAAAGTCGACGAAGGTGTGCCACAGCCTTTTGCGGCACACCTTCGGTGACTTGTGAAAGGAGCACTGATTTAGCGCTCCTTTCAGGGGCGGCGAAGCTGCGCCGCGGGACCGAGGAGTGGGGATGCCTCGGTCCCGCAGCGCAGCTTCCCAGGGCGGCCCATGGCCGCTCGTCTGCTTAGCCCCATTGATCCTTCTCTGTCAGAGAGCTCTGGTGCCACAATAAACTACAGTTCCCATGATCCCCTAGCACTGAGTCAGGGCAGTTAAAGTGGACTCAATTTGCACTATTTCTAGCAGTCTGCAAAGGCAGTCCCAACACTCAAACAATTTCACTGTGCTGCTTCTTACCTGGTAAAGGTAAAGGTAGTACCTTGACATGAGCATCTAGTCATAACCAACTGTAGGGGCAGTGCTCATCTCTGTTACTAAGCTGAAAAGCCAGCATTGTCTGAAGATAACTCTGGTGGTCATCTGGCCAGCATGATTTCATCAAATGCTGTTACCTTCTCACCTAAGTGATACTTATTTATGTACTTACATTTGCATACTTTCAAACTGCTAGGTTGGCAGAAGCTGGGACTAATGACAGGAGCTCACCCCATCATGCAGCAATTGGGCCTCGAACTACCAACTTTCCGATCTTCTGATCATCAGAATTGCCACCTTAACCACTAAGCCACCACATCCCTACTGCTTACCTGGTACAGCTTCTTACCTGAAACAGTAGAATCATAGAATCATAGAGTTGGAAGAGACCATAAGGGCCATCCAGTCCAACCCCCTGCCATGCAGGAACTCCCAATCAAATCATCTCCGACAGATGGTCATCCAGCCTCTGCTTAAAGACCTCCAAGGAAGGAGACTCCACTACTCTCCGAGGGAGTGTGTTCCACTGTCGAACCACCCTTACTGTCAGGAAGTTCCCCCTAATGTTGAGGTGGAATCTTTTTTTTCCTGGAGCTTACATCCATTGTTTCAGGTCCTAGTCTCTGGAGCAGCAGAAAACAAGCTTGTTCCCTCCTCAATATGACATCCCTTCAAATATTTAAACACGGCTATCATATCACCTCTCAGTTTTCTCTTCTGCAGGCTAAACATCCCCATCTCCCTAAGTCGTTCCTCATAGGGCTTGGTTTCCAAACCCTTCACCATTTTAGTTGCCCTCCTTTGGACACACTCCAGTTTCTCCACATCCTTTTTGAATTGTGGTGCCCAGAACTGGACACAGTATTCCAGGTGAGGCCTGACCAAAGCAGAATAGAGTGGCACTATTACTTCTATTGATCTAGACACTATACTTCTACTGATGCAGCCTAAAATTGCGTTGGCCTTTTTAGCTGCTGCATCACACTGTTGACTCATGTTCAACTTGTGGTCCACCTGGATTCCTAGATCCCTTTCACATGTTGTCTCATTCAGCCAGGTGTCCCCCATCGTATATCTGTGCTTTTCATTTTTCTGCCCTAAATGCAGTACCTTACATTTCTCCGTGTTGAATTTCATTTTGTTAGCTTTGGCCCAGCTTTCTAGTCTGTTCAAGTCATTTTGAATTTTGATCCTGTCTTCTGGGGTATTAGCTACACCTCCTAATTTGGTGTCGTCTGCAAATTTGATAACAATACCATCATCCAAGTCATTAATAAAGATATTGAATAGCACTGGGCCCAGGACAGAGCCCTGTGGCACCCACTGGTCACTTCTTTCCAGGTTGAAAAGGAGCCAGTAATAAGAGATGCTTTTCTCAGAGCCTGCAAATGTTAGCAGTTGTGCCAGCTGGAGAGCTCTGGGAAATGTAGTCCAAATGTGTGTTTGTATGTTTGTGTGTGTGTGTGTGTATAGAATCATAAGAGTTAGAAAAGACCACAAGAGCCATTCAGTTTAACACCCTGCTATGCAGGAATACACAATCAAAACATCCCCAGCAGATAGCTATCCATCCTGTGTTTGAAAATGGCCATCCAGACTCTTTTTGAAAACCTTCAAAGATGGAGACTCCACCAATGTATGAGACAGCGTGTTCCACTGTTGAACAACTCTTACTGTTCATCAGAAAGTTCTTCCTAATGTTGAGGTGGAATCTCTTTTTCTGTAGTTTCAATCCATTGCTCCATGTTCTACTCTCTGAAGCAGCAGAAAATAAATTTGTTCCATCCTCAATATACATCCCTTCAAATATTTAAACGTGGCTGTCATGTCACCTCTAACTTTCTCTTCTCCAGACAAAAAATACCCAGCTCCCTAAGCCACTTCTCATAGGGCACGGTTTCCAGACCTTTCACCATTTTGGTCACCCTCCTCTAGGTACGCTCCATCTTGTCAACAACGTTCTTGAATTGTGGTGCCAGAATTGGATACAATATTCCAGGTGAGGTCTGACCAAAGCAGAATAGAGAGGTACTATTACTTCCCTCAGTCTCTAGACATTATACCCCTATTGATGCAGCCTGGAATTGCATTGACTTTCTTAATTGCCACATCACATTGCTGACCTGTATTTAGCCTGTGCTCCACTAAGACTTCTAGATTCTTTTCTCATGTACTGTTGTCAAGCTAGGTGTCACCCATCCTATATCTGTGCATTTAATTCTTGCTGCCCAAGTGTAGTATCCTACATTTCTCTCTGTTGAAATTAATTTTGCTAGCTTTGGTCCAGCTTTCTAATCTGTTAAGGTCATTTTGAATTATGATCCCATCTTCTGGGTTATTAGCTACCCCTCTTTGCTTAGTGTCATCTGCTAATTTAATAAACATGCCTTCTGTCCCATCATCCAAGTTATTTCTAAGTGCTTAGAAATTGTTGAATGATCTACTTTAGGATGTTTCCTGGTATTGATGTCAGACTGATATCTCCATCCTAAATCTAGGAAGAGTGTTCCACAACTGAAAGTTTCCACAACCAACTGAAATCCTGAAAGGAAACAATAGTCTACAGAAATTGTTTGAATTTTACTACTCTCTTTGGGGACTAACAGTTGAATTTAGTCCTTTGGATTTATTTTTGTGGTGTTTTAATCATCTTGATGTGATGTGGCCAAGGGTGCTGTATGCTTTTTCTTTGCATTACTTCTCTGTCTGTTGTACAACCCCTTCAGATTTCAAAAATGCCATGGAAGGAGTTGCTTCACAAAGTCTTTCCTCAGCCTCACAATGTCTTTCCTCTCAAAATTCAGAAAATGGATCAGTAGACCTCTAAGGATATGAGCCACTTTACATTTATAGATACCCCTCAGCCACATCATAAGAAAGGCAAACATGAGTATCCCACAGCATACTCCCAAGAATCTCAAAAAAAAGTTTCTTCTCTAAAATGAATTTGAGAATCAATTCCCATGTCCCCACCAGCTTATTGAATGGGAATGGGAATGGTTTTTGTTTTTTTGTTTTGGTGGGGAACATCAAAGCATTTACAGCACATATCTACACACAAAATAATGCCATTTAATATATCTGGCTAAGGAACACCATATTCTAATTGATGTTGTATTACAGGGGTCAGCAACCTTTGTTGCCAGGGGGCCGGGAGGGAGGGAATGGCACGGGGGTCGGGTAGGCGCACGTGCGCTTGCGCGCACTTCCCCCCATACATGTGCATGCGCATGACGCCCCCGTGCCATTTTGGATGCAAAAATGGCACCCACGTTCATGTGCGGGGCGGCGGCAGTGGTGGGACTGGCCACGGGCCAGTCCCAAGGTCTCCGCGGGCCGCACCTTGGCCTCCGCGGGCCATAGGTTGCCGAATCCCTGTTGTATTGTTTCCCATTGATAAAAAGCACAGTCCAGATTACACATAGTCAGCTCGTCTGTACATAGTAAGAAACACTGAGAACATACAGCAAGACATTGTGTGTGCAATTCTGAAGAACTTGGATTCAATGGCACGGATTGTTTCAGAACAGAATATTGGGGTTATTACAGATTATTAAATTGATGTTATGTGCATGGAAACCTAGTTACTGTATAAATGAAGATGATGAAGATACAGAGAAGAAAAGAAAGAGAAGAAGAAACCATCACCAGTACCATCATTGCAGCTGTATCTGGCTTCTTGCTTGTGCAAATAGCTGGAACAAGGCCACTGTGATTGTGTGTTATAAAAATGTGCAAAATGGTATTACACATAGAATGATGGAGCTAGACTGAAATACATTCATTGGACTATAAAAGCAACTTCCCTGACTCCCTCCAGCCTATATTGCCTTCAAAAAGGCAATATTGGTAGTCAGGAAACTACACTAAATGGGATTGTTGGCTGTGGTGTAAGGAGAGTTGGATTGGAGAATCTCTGAAAATGGGGAGGCACCTTCTGTGAGCAATTTTTTTGTTATTTGCTCAGTGCTGTCTGCTTTGCTTATATGACTTTTACAATGGACCATTTTTTTTTACATCCATAATGGCTCATTGTTCATGAATCATTTTTCATTGGGCAGAAAGATATGGGCAGGAAGTGACAGAATTCCATGTAATGGGAAAGGGGCATTTTGTGCCACTGATCTGAGCTTCTGAGTGGCAACTAATGGGGAGTGCCTGAAGCTCAGGCTTGTTACAACACATTTCCATCAGCAGCACACACAAGCAATGCTGCTAAACAGACTGTAGTTATATGTACTTAACCATTGTGTGTGTGTCTGCCATACTTCTAAAATAATTGGTTAAAGTTTGATTCTTAACCTCTTCCTTCTCCCATGAAGTCTTGTCCATTAGGTTTGTCCTTAATGATAATCTATTTGTTTGAAGTTAGAGAAATTCTCATCGAGCATGAAAATATCATTCCACATTTAAAGAGCAGAGGTTGTTGCTAGATCCTCTGACCTTCCAGTACTGTCAGATCTAACAACAACATCTGTTCTTTAAATGCTGAATTATATTTTAATGCTCAGTAAGGAAGTTATACATTTCCTCCCTCTTTGAGCAAGAGTGGACATCTTTTTTAACTTGGCCCTGTAAAATATCTATTGTAGTTCCATCACATTTGATATACCAGCATTAACTGAAAGAGGTCTTTAAAGTCCATGGCAGTAATTCCATAAACAGAAAAAAAGTAAATTCCTTTAGTGCATTTAGGAGCAATTGCTTGAATTAAACAAAAATTGACCCATTTACTCAAGATCCAAACAGTACTTATTTCTACGTTTGTTAATCAAGAAGCTTTAATAGAGCAGGAATGCAAAGATTACTGCATCCTGTCACATCTTCTGCCAGATAAAGGAACACCCTTCAGTGAGCACTTTATTCCATCCCCCTGGATTTGAGCCTGAAAAGACTGATAAGAAGCAGTCTCTGTGGATGGAAGGTAAGTTGTAAGAAAACATAGACTTTGCCCAACATAATTATGTATCACAGATGAAGGGGCACACCTGTTAAAGCATCCACATTTGTTTCCAGTTTCCTGACTTTGTGGAGCTTAAGTCACCATAAAATTACCTTAACTTTGATCTTCAATCAGCAGATGTTTTGTGATTATTGAATGCCTGTTTTCTCATGAATTTCTGGTTTGTTAATGGACAAATATACATAATTCCCAAATCCCAACATCTAGGCTACAGAGGGCCTTATTTATTAATCTGCAAGAAACTATATTCTGATTCACATCACTGAATTTCTGAATGGATAGATACAATAGTCCAGGGGTAGGCAACCTTTCCCCTTTAAGGGCCGAGGGACTTCAGCTCCCAGAAGCCTCAGCCATGTTGGCCAATAGTCCCATGTTGGCCAATAGCTCCTGGGATTCTGGGAGCTGAAGTCCCTCGGCCCTTAAAGGGGAAAGGTTGCCTACCCCTGCAATAGTCTATGCCAGCACCACGTAATGGAAGAAGTGCAATGAGTAAGAAAGAACAATAGTCTATGCATGTAAGGGACTGATTGGTTTGATTAGAAATACAGTATTCATGCCATAGGTGGTGCTTGTGTTGGGCAGATACCTACCTAATTATTGGCCCCCTGTGGTTACCTGAAGGTTATAAAAATTATAACTGGAAATTCAAAAAACGTGCAACGAAAAACATGCTTATTTGACAGTTAATGTCCTTAAACAAACAAACAATCAAACACATTTCAGATACAAATGTGTTTAGATTAAGAACTCTCAGAAACCTCTCATTCATACACTCACCATGGGTCAAAGCTAACTTGACACCAGATAACAATGTGGGGCATTATTATTTCCTTACCTTTCAAGACTCTTAACACTGCACAAAGCTTGTTCCTCTAGAAATACTTTGCTCCTCTGCCATCCCTCATCCACATCTGCCAGTCTCCACATATTCAAGAATAGATATAAATCATGCCATCATGTATGCACACCATATGCATTTTTCCTGGTAATTATTTGCATTTATTTTGCCAGTTCATAAATATGACTATGCATGTGTCTTTATGCATGGAACTGTCCCTGAGTAAAGTAATGTATCAAGTTGCCCATAGGTATCTCTGATGAACCTATGGAGGTAATATTTAGATTAGTCATGCATAAGATGACATATAATTTAAGAATACATATAATAATTCATGGATACAGATCATACAGTGCAATCTGGGAGAAATGAAAAGAAGCTAGGAATTATGACTGAAAAACAGAATTCTTGATTTTCTTTTGGTTATCAATGGACAGGAGGATTCTGAAACCAGGTATAATGCCAGCAAAACACATTTAGGGCCTTTACAAAGTGCCAGAAATAATGCAGTTTGAGGTCACTTTACCTGTCCTGGCTCAGTGCTAGGGAATCATGGGAATTGTATTTTTTTTCTGTGACATTGAGCCTTCTCTGTCAGAGAGCTCTCATGTCACAATAAACTACAGCTTCCATTATTCCTTAGCACTGAGCCAGGACAGTTAAAGTGACCTCAAGCTTCATTATTTCTGACAGTCTGTAAAGGCCCTAAGAAACCTAGGATGATGTAGCATAGCAAATGCATTTGAACAATTGCTACTTTCAGCACTGAAACTGCACATTTGTTTTAAATATTAGGAATACGTTCTCCCTTCCTACCCCTCCAAAAAAAGAAAACAAAACAAAAAACAACCAAAACCTATCACTGGAAACTTGCATTGTTCAAAATATGTTACCTTTACATTGCATATTCTTCTTATCTGTGAGGCCTTTATGCCTTGAATCCTGTTTGTGGCAAAAAGGAGTAAGTATTTATCCTGATGAGAAAATCAAAGCCATGTGCCATTTCACTGAAGTCTGGATGACACCTGCGGAGAAGCAAGTCATGACATTTTAGCTGACTGGTTGTTCCCCCCCCCCCCTCTTCTCGTTGTGGTTTGTTACTTCATTTTTATTTATGCTGACAGAGAAAAAGCATTGTACATGAATCTGTAAAGATGAGGCCTTGGCAGACTTTTTCCATAATTCACATATTTCTCTCTTCCCTCCCCCATTCCCTTGTTAAGTAAGTCGACTGTATGTGTTAGTGTTATCTAAATGTGACAGTTCTACTGTGGAGGGAGAGAGGGCTTGAGCCCATTTGTATTAGCAACGATGGAGCTTTGTTTCCCTCTGGATTTCTCAAACACAGCCCTGTTTTATCAAGATAATAAGCTTTGGGGTTTCATATTAAGAAGAGACGTATTTACATGTCAACCTGGTAAAGTCATAACTGACTAAGGCTCTGTGATCCTTGAAAATATAAAGTCAGGATCAATAATATTTATTACAGCATTTATTACAGGCCCATTTATAAAGCAGGAGTCATGAAACATCATGTAAGAAGAACACAGAAGCACACACTTGAGGGGTATTCACATTTGCCAGGCTCTAATCCTACTCCTCTTGTGAAGCATCTTGCTTTGCCTAATGCAGGGCTGGGAATTGTGCAGTGTTCCAGGTATTGGATTTGATATCCCATCAGCCTTCATCAGGAATTGTAAGGATGTTAGGGAGTGCGGTCTTATAGCATCCAGAAGGCTACCTACATATTCTCCATCACTGTCTAAACTACCTAGATAGATCACAAGTATGTTTGTACTGGAGGGAAATGAAGACACACATGCATTCACTTTTACTGTGATTTAATTTGGTGTATAGTTTACTGCACCCATCAAGCATTTCTTTCTTGGGTGCTTCTTTGTCATGGGTGCTGTTAAAGAAAACAATAAAGATAGTGTAATAGAATTGAAATGCATTTTATATGCAAGCATGTTTGCAAAGGAGAGAAACACTGATCCTCACTGTCAGTACTGTGCTCATAGGAAAGGGATCTGGTTTAGCCTCTATCCTCCAATGTCATTCCTTTAATTTCTTTTAAGAAATGTATTTTTGTTCCATGTTGGAATAGGGTTGCCAGGTCAGAACTATCCCAGGCCCTGAGATTTCAGATCCCAAAAGTAACACTTTGCAATGTCATAGGAAGCAAGCCCTAGGAAAGTCACAAGGGTGATGCTCCTATTTATGTTAAGCATAATACATTAAACATTGAGCACAGGTGCACAGAATATGCCAGTGAAATAAAGAAAATCAAGGAAAATACATAGGCACAGTTTTCAAGACAGTGCTCTCATCCTGAGATTAATTCCCATCCCTCTGAGGACTAGATAAGAAAGTCAAGGCCATGAGATCTGGAAGTTTCATTGTTTCAAGAAACAAAATCTGCTCACCCTTGAAATCTGATGTTGGGCCTCAATTGGATGGCCTTTAGTTGAAACATACTATGTTGCAGACTGCCAGAAATAGTGCAAATTGAGTCCACTTTTAGGGTTAGGGTTAGTGCTAGGGAATCATGGGAACTGTATGTTGTTGTGGCACCAGAGCTCTCTGACAGAGAAGGCTCAATGTCTCAGAAAAACAAAAAACAAAAAAAACAATTCCCATGATTCCCCAGCACTAACCCTAACCCTAAAAGTGGACTCAATTTGCACTATTTCTGGCAGTCTGCAACCCCCCTAAAGTTACAAAAGTGGGGCTTGAATTGTGATATCAGCAAAGCTGCCCATATGAAAATCATCCATTTCAGGTCAAAGCCTTTATTTTTAAACACGTTGCAATGTTCAAGTGTCCTGCTGCCAAAATAATTATGCCATTCCCATAGGTGTAATTTCATGCTGAAAGAATAGGTATATAGAGAGTGGCAAAGCAGAACAAGAAATACATTCCACTGTGTCCAGTGTCTGTTGTCAAGTGACAAGAACATTTGTATACAGAATGCACACATGCACACACCATGCTATTTAATAAACTCTTTAAACCACCTTAATGACCAGTTTTTTATACTAGGGAACTCATCAATATCTAGACAGGCATGGAAGCAGCTAGGAGGCAAGCCCGTTAATGAAATGTTAATGACTGAATTAGACCTGTAATAAGCGAGGTAGGGTATACTGCTGTGAGTCCATTAGCATCAGCAGACCCTGCTGGGGGAAAAGAAAACAAACAATGCACAATGGGAACTTGAAAAAACAAAACTTCTTGCCAAACATTTCATGTAAGTATATAAATTGTATACATTGAGAATACAGCTAAATTTATAATATAATATGGCATGTCAATCACTTTTTTAAAAAAAAGATAACACAAAATAGTTGGCATCTAGTGTTCATACTTTTGAAATGATAGAGTTTGTGTGACTCATTGGGACTTGCATTCATACAACTTCCATTTCCCTGTTTCTGACGTCACTGCGAGACAAGATATAATCCCTCCCTTTACTAGGAATATCAGTAACCAAGAAAAAAACATTCTGTTACACTTTTGTAGACTTGGTCAATTTCCTCAGATGCATCAGTTAGAGCCTTATTGCACAATAAAACAAAGCTGAAATGAAGCCAGAGAGTAGTGGCTTTTTCTAGGTCTTACCTCATGATTTCATAGTGCTTAAACTCTCTTCCTGTCAAAGTGAGTCTTTGGTTGAAAGGATTTTTCCAGCTAGAAAAAAGGCTCACTATGATGACTGTCTCCAATAAGAACAGAAGCACTACAGTGTCATGTAGTAAGGTGTGGAGAAAGCTGCTACTGTCTTGCTCTGTTTCAGCTTTGTTTTCTCATGCAATAAGACTCCAAGTCTCAAGGTACTACAAGATCCCTTTGCATACTGATATTCCAGACTAAGGGCCTCTACAGATGGGCCCTTTGGACCATCCTAGAGGCAGGGATGGGGAGGGGCAGACTGGCTGCCTCAACCCCTCCCTGAGGACATCCTGACACCACACACCAATATGCATGGCACGCAGCATCAGGACATCCTTCCAGTGCAGCCTTTTGATGCGCTGTGCTGGAAGGGGAGCCACAGAGCCACGCGCCGGCTCTCAGGGCACCCTTTTGCCAGCTCTGAAAGGAGCGGCATTTTGCTGCTCTTTTCCGGACTGGCAAAAGGGAGCATTGGGGCCGACACATCCGGCAGCCTCGGCCCCAATCCTCCGTTTCCTGAGGCGGCCCAGGGCCATACGTCTGTATCCCCCTAACACAGCTATTTCTCTGAATTTTTATGAGGGACATGGAAATTTATAAGTCTCATCTCCATTGTAGTTATTCTCAGCAACATCCCTATCAAGTCTCAGTTCGATTTTGCATCAAGAGATCTCCTCCCCCTTTCCTATTTGAATGGATACTTCAAAAATGTGCACATTTTATAAACATATAATTGCTTCACCCATTTCCCCCACTGATCCAAGTATCTTTGTGCACATTTTTAGAATACATGCATTTTTAGTCATGCATATTTTTTTCAAAGTATGCATGATTTTGCACACATGCATTACAGGCTTCACAAATGTATAGTTTTCTGAGGCAAGATTCATTTTGTTTAGTTGCCAGTATTATCATCCTAATAGGGAATGTGAAACCAATTAATTAATTTTGCATCTCTACCTCTTACTACAATAGCTTTCTACATGTTTTTATATATCTACTTGTCTTTCAAAGTTGTTCTGTAGTAGTGGGTATCTTTGTTGTTGTTCTAATGTCAATAATGCCAACAAGAGAATGAAGGGGGTTCTACTTTTGCGTCTCTAATATCCAGCACTGTCTTGTAGCTGTGCTCCAGACACAAGGACCACTGGGTCACTACCTAATTATCTAGCTCCACCAGTATACATTGTATGTTTTATGTTATTCATCCAAAGTTTTTCTGGATCCACCTTATTGTAAGGAAACAAATAAATAATTTAGTGTCACAGGGATAGAGGAAAGTTACATTTCTATGCAACTTTTGCTAAACAAGCACTGTCTGGGATATTAGAAGGGGGGAAGATAACTCATAGAGAAATGTTCACATGGAGGCAAGGTGTGTGTGTGAGTGAGTGAGTGAGTGAGTAGGACAGTGGGAAGGTTTCTTTTCTTTTCAGGCTCAGAATTTAATCCAAACTGAAAGGAACCTTCTAGATTTTAAGACTTGCTTGGTGTTAGAAAAAACATGGAAATTTCATTGAAATAAGCAAAACTTACTTGGAGGTGGCATGCAGAAAGATTGGGGAGCAGACCTGTAGCCAGGGCTGTGGAAATATCTCAGCCTTGGATTTGTTCATTTCTCCAAATTGAATTACTATTTTCATTCCATTTCTTTTTTTCTATGGCATTGCAAGACAACTTATTCTCCCTTTATTGAAATTCTTATGCATTTTTCTGTGCATTTTCTTAATGTGTGCATTTATTGATACATTTTACCTAATATATTCATTTCCCCAAAATCAAATTAATTTCTGAATATTTTTTTTAAAAAACCATTATACACATTTTAGCTGTTCACATTATAAAACATACACATTATTTTGATCATACTTTATTTCTCAGAAATATGAGCCTCACAGACATGTACATTCTTGAGATGAGATGCATTTCTGATAACGTGTTGGGAGATGCAGAAAGGTTACTTTTGTCAATGTCAAATTCTAAAAATATTGTTTCCATCCCTACATGTAGCTGTGTTCATAGATATATGGCTACCAAGGGGAAATCAAGCAAAACAGGAATTCTTGAAATAGGTACTGTGGCTATATGTGCAACTAAGGGGCTTTGCAGACTCGCCTTATGGGGCGGCACACAGCTGGCCCTGGGAGCGGCGGATAGAGGCTGCAGCAACTGTATGCCGCAGCCCCGATCCTCCATTTTGCCACCCCCAAAAGAGCAACAAAATGCCGCTTCTTTTAGGTGTAGCAAAAGGTCACCCTTTCAGCCACAGCGCTGGCTTTTTTGCACCCTTTTGATGCAGCATGTGCGCACGCTGCAGCAAGAGGGTGTCCTGACGCCACGTGCTGTGCAAACAGGAACACAGCATCAGGATGGGGTTAGGGTGGTGTCGGGGCAACTGACATACAGCTGCCCCACCCCAACTCCACTCCCAGGCTGGCCCTTTATGCCGGTCTGAAAAGCCCCTAAGATAGTCAACATCTGTACATCACATACTCAGAATTCTTATCCCTCTGATGAAGACTTCTCCACTACTACTGTAACAACTTGTTCTATCTTTAGATTTTCTATTTGTACTTTTTATAACACATCTGTTGATCAGTTTTGATGTGGTGGCAATAAATCTTATAAAGAAATGAACTGAAGGAAAAGTTGTGCAGAAAAAAAGATGGATCCTAGAAAGTGTGTTCATTAGAAACTGAACTCAGAAATAAAGAGTCAGGACTCAGTTGCTCAATGTTAAATAAGGAACAGCACTGATCAATTTACAAAGGAGAATCTGTATATTCAGATACCTTCAACCTGCTAACCAGTCAACACCTTTCCTTCAGGGGCTAAGTAACCATCAGGCAGAAGATCTGAAAGAGGCCACCAAGAACAGTATGAAACCTTGAATGTTCCATTATATACATTTCCATTTGCCTCTGCATAAAATATTCTGTTCAATTCCCCTTCCATCCTTGCCTGGTATGAATTTCCAGCATGCTCAGCATCAAGAGAAGCCAATATGGCAGTATTTTAATTGTAAGATGCGAGAAGATGAAAAGGAGACCTCATTAATCCATTATTTAACTCAATGGTAATTCAGAGAATATCATTAGATTTTTAATAGTGTAATAAGAAGAGAATCTACTTGGGAGAGATATGGTTTCTAGAGATGTGAGGTTGCACAATACTCAACACTCCTATAAGCAAACCTATAAGCAAATCCACCCTTCCTCCAGTCCCCATACTGTGCAGTGTTAACCTGGTGGACCTTAATTTTGTGACTGATCTAGTGAAAAATATTCACATTTTTCTTTTTGGGGAAAAAAAAGGATTTTCCTGAGATGTGTACAAAATGTGTCATGCTCTCTACAAATTGCTTGTCAGCTGTGCTGTTTTCCTTCCTTTTGATTTTTTTTAAATAACTTGTTTCCTGAAGCCTTTGTCAGCTCTCTTATTGAAATTGCACTTGGTTATCAAAATTGGAAGTAGTTCTTTCTGCATAGTACTCTTGACTGGAAAGTGAAATCAGGAGTGTGAGATGAAATGGCCTATGAAGATAAGGTTGAAGGTAAATTGCAATATATGGCAAAGGAAATGGTTTTATTTGACACATGCTAATGGAGTATGTTCCTTTCTATGATATGATATATCTGACACCCGTAAGAACAGTGGCATAATTTGGCAAAGGTCAGGAAAGTTCTGAGCTCCTGAAAAGGACATCATTCTGTTGGTCATTACAGGGTTTGTGGAATAATTTTGTTGGTTTCCTGGTTTCACTGAAACATTATAGGCCTATAGAGATGAGTCCAAGAGCAATAGTAGTTGCTGGTTTGCTGCTTAATTTTAGCCCAGTTGGCTTTTTCAAATCCGTTAAAACTACATTGAAATGTATGCTTATGCTTCCAGCATATTTTTGCAAAACACAGCCCTTTGTCCTTGGACTTAAGTCTTCCTTGAAGCTGATTCTTAGTGATTGTAATTTGAAGTTAGTCAGAAAATATCAGATGAAACACTTCCTCAGCAGAAAATCAAAATATAAATTTTCTGCAGGACATATTTATTTTTATTCATTCTCTGAAATATCTCCTTCAAAATTGTCTGTATTGTTCTCCAATGAAGATGTACATAATTGCAGCCTCAATGGGACATGTTTCAGGTCAAGTTGTGTTTCCCATGCCTCTCTCAGCATAGCTAGAATGGAAAAATGATATACCCAAAGCAAACTTTGTACATGAACAATATCAAAAAGATGTTTCATTTCAGAGCAGGGCCATTAGCTCCAGGATAAGTTGAAACCACTGGCTGAGTCTGAAAGGAGCTGGAGTCTACTTAGTGGTGTGTGAACGCCACTCTGTTTAAACATTGTTACTACAAATTACAAAACTTCTCCATGAATAACTGAAAAAAAAGATTAAAATAATCATATATGTGGGTGGCTATGGAGAAAAGAAGGAATAGCTGGTTACTATGTCTGCAAAAGAAGCCCATGGAAGATAGACCATATACTATCAAGAGAAGTATGGCCCACCAGTCTGCCATATGAGGGCACTAAGGTCCAAGATACACTGTAGAAATAATCCAGTCTGAGACCACTTTAATTGCCTTGGCTCAAAGCTATGGACTCCTGGGAACTGTAGTTTTGTGAGACATTTAGCCTTTTCTGTCAGGGAGCTCTGGCACCACAATAAATGACAATTCCCAGGATTCCCTAGCATTGAGCCAGGGCAGTTAAAGCAGTCTCAAACTGAATAAGAGTTTCAGTTCATTTCACTTTTATAAGAATGCACTAAGATTAAAAAAAAAAGTTTTAACATTTAGAGTGGACTTTTTAAAAAATCAAATATATAAAAAGCCAAAACTTACAGATTCATCCATCCAGGTCCAGAGTTTCCAGCTCTCTCTTATTGATTTAACTCTCTCTTATTGATTGGATATTCTGAGTATGATTTTAAAATTAAGAGGGAAAGGAAACTAAAAAGAAAAGAAAAAGGAAGGAGAAGGGGAAGGGGAAATACATACAATATAAACAAGGATTAGGCTGTTATAAGCTCATCTTATCTCTAAAAATACATTTTGTAAAAGCTAATGTTATAAAATACATGTTAGTACATAGCTAAAACTGTAAGCGGTCAGATGACCAGTGAATAAAAGATAGTGAGTTTTTATCTTTTCAACCTTAGTGTAGAAGTCTTTGTGATGGTAAAAGCATGCAGGATTCAACAACACTGACCCTTGGTTAAATTCTACATCACAGGAATGTCATTTAAAAGAACACATGTACTTTAAAATGTCAGGTTTTTTTTTCCAGCACAAAATTAATATACATTGTAACTCATCCAGCCAAAAAGAAGTAACTACTGAACACGCCCATGTCATATGTCACAAAGAAGCATTATCTACTTTATTATCATGCAGTTAAAGCAAATACCGGTAATTTCTTTCTGAAAAGGCATAATGGTGTCCATGATAGGATATGGATGGGTTATACAGTCAAAGGAGAAATGTAGAGATGTGTGTGTGGAATTTTCCTCATGAGAACAACATCTAGAAAAACAAACTGAATCTAACACCAGATGACTACACAGACATAAACATATACTTTCCCAAAGGTACAACTCATGGACACAGACTTTGTTATGGAGAGCAAGAGATATCAAAAAGGTAAATATCATTATGCTTGAGAAAATAGTCACGTGGTGGATGATGGACAGCAAGGGGCTGGGTTAATATACATCATACACATAACATCCAATTAACATAAGGTTAACACCTAGAAGGTGGAGTATGGAAAGGGCCTAGAGAATCCTTTGATTGAGAATGATTATTGTTCAAGATGTGAGTGAGTGTGTGGTTGGCTGGCAGTGGTTTTAACTGCATTCAAGCTGAGATCCTAAACTTTTGGGATTATTACAGATGTAATCTTTCATGGCTGAACTGGATTAGTTCATCACAATGGATTTTACTTAGCTATCTTATTTTCTTTATATGGATTAATAAACTATGCTTTTGGACTTTACAATGTGTCTTCTTGACTGAGGAAGACAGGATCCTGAAGAAGGGAAGCTGATCCAATTGATGGTAAGAGATACAAAGTGGCTGTGGATCACAGCAGCCAGCTTGTCCTGCAGATTCTGCTGGGTGCCAAAAAGCATCACTGCAACACCAATCATCCACACACTGACAGTCCAATACACCCAGAATATCATTTTTGTTGTTGTAGTAAATATAGTTTTGAGTCTAAAAAGTCTTTTTGCATTAGATGTAAGATAGTTTTCCATTGGTAATTTGCACAAGACAATCTCTCTTTATTCCACTGAGCTCTAACTTTGAAATGCTTGAAAGTCTGGGTATTCAAGATGTTTGTGATGAATTAGAGCTGCTAGATTTTTCTTGCCCTGAAGTGTTCATCATCTTTAACAGCTACAAGCCAACGAGGTACCACATGGTCCTCTAGCTGTACTTACTGATTTTTCTGATGCAAATAAAGGAGAATTGAGCTTTAGTTTTTGTTTTTTAAAATCAATCCATCAAAATTCACACAATTATTCATGTTTGAGAAGAAATGACCAAGGTTTTGATCATTTACATTTGGGAAGAAATAAAACAGAGAGATTTCTCCATCTTTATTTTTATGCAGCACCCAGCAGTAGTCATGTTGAGTGTGGAAATGAAGCTTTATGGAAAATCAAAAGGAGGCATGAAAAGGATATATGACAAGATCTCTGGGCTCCAGATAATAGTAAACAGGGGCTGGAAAGAAGTATGGTGTAATTTATTTATTTATTTATTTATACCCCACCCTTCAGACATAAAGATTCCCAGGGTGGCCTTACAAATTACTAATTTGAGAATTCCCTGTCCTTAGGTTTACAATCTAAAAAGACATGAAACACAAGGAAAAGGGGATGGCAGGGGGCTTAAGTGCAGCAGATGCTGGCTGTTCTTCTTTCCCTCAGAGACTAGACCAAAGCCCGTTGGGATCAAGGGAGGGCCTTTCATCACTCTCTGGAATCAAGGCATGATGGGTAACTGCAAAGATAATGCTGCATCCAAAAGTACACTGAAACATTGCTCATTTGTTCAACAATAGAAAATATAGGTGTGTGTGTTGGTGAAAGACCACGGAAATGCTTTTGGAAAGAGACAATCATTTGTCTCTGCTGGAAATTCCCTCTGATGCAGCTATGCATCATTATGCCTGACAAACCGTAGAAACCTTGGAAAGAGAAAATATGTACAAGTTGGTTGTTAAGCATATGTGATATGTTTTGTCTTGTCACTGGGCAACAGAGAATGTTTTGAAGCAAAGTTTATATGTTGCCAAAATCTTAACTTTCTGAAAAGTTAAGGTGTGTTATTGTTATTGTTTTTCAATATCTGTAGAATGCTTCCAAGCAGGGGATAAAAATGTTCCCATTTAAATATGAAACAACATAATTTACATTTCCCAAATTAATGTATGAGCTGAAATGAAACTACAATTTGATTTTTGTACTTCTCTGATATATTTTTTAATGTAGTTATCCTGCTTCCCACCCTCCTAATGTACAAAAATACAAATACTTGGGGAACTGGCATACATAAATAGGTATTTAGGAAAAAACGGCATACAAAAAAGATGAGTTTACATTAGGGTATTGAAACTATATAGTGACAGACCTGGTATATTGGTCTAAGTCCCATAACACATAGATTTAAAGGCAACTCTTTGCACTAGATTATTTTGGCTTGTACTCAGGGATGGTTTTGCCCTAGCAGAAAGCACTTGTGCTTATGTAACTCAGGATGCCTGATTTTCACCAATTCACCCCATTGGTTGCAGAGATCATGTCTAGATATAGGAACAATCAGAGAAAATCAGGTTTCTTCCCTTGTGTACATGGAAGCAATAATGCACAAATAAGGGCCAAACTATGAGAGGTACTGAACTCAGAGGAGAAGTTGATAGCACATTTTCCTTCCAGCAATGCAGTTCTTTCAGACCTTCATGCCTGAGAAATTTTCATGCCTGAATCACCAGAATTGCACATGTTGCCCTTGTTTACCTTTTAGTGGCCAATCTCCAGACATTGCAAACTAATCTGCAATGTGATGTAAGTAATTACAAATAAATAAGTAAAAACCCTACAAATCCCAGAATTCCATGGCATTGAGCCATGGAAGTTAAAACATGTCAAACTGCATTCTTTCTGCAATGCAGATGCAGCCTCAGCCTCACAGATCTCCAAGCACTATTATAAAGCCAAAATATGATGAACACTATCCTGTGTCCCTTGGAAGGAGGGTGGGATGAAAAGTGGGATATAAAGATCTATTAAACAATCTTTTCATCTGTCTGAGTAACAACACTTTCCTCCTTAAACCTCTCCCAGAATATGCTGTACATTTGCATCCCAGCCTCCTGAGTTGTAAAAGTTTGTCCTCTCTTTTCTTTTTTTGTCTCTTCAGCCTCCCATAGTGTCAAAGAGAACACGAACCAGTGCTTATGCGATCACAGTTCATTACCATGATGAAGGTGACTGGGATTTGCACAAACAATGGACTGTGACATCACTGAATGAATCAGGCAGGCAAGGGGAGGCAACCGATTAGAAATGGTAAAGCTCCTGTAATGACATAGGGGGACAGGGAGCCCGCAGTGATGAGCAGTCCCCTTAACATCATCTTTGGTAGCAGAAAAAATTACACCCAGAAAATAAAGATGGATGGTTTCAGTATGATTCATGCACAATTTACTGATACTGTATTAGTAGCAGTGACATTGGAAGGAACACAACTGCTAAAAATGAGTGGTTGTCACTAGATGTGCTCTCCATGAAATGGACATGTATTCAATGGTGTCAAGGAATGGAAGATTGCACAGGGAAGAAGTACAATTCCAATTCTTTGTATTGCATTAATGATAAAACAAATGTTTTTCTTTTACAAAAAAATCTTTTAAAAAACCCATGCTCCATAACAGATTTTTAAATGCTAAGACAATGGCAAGCCTCTTTGCTGAAAAATGTGGCAGTTAGTAATAATGCAGTACATTTTGGGAAGATCTGTATTTTTTCAAAGACAAACATCAAATAGAAAAGAAAAGGTTATGTCACCTTCACCCTCTCAGTACTGTCATTTATATGCTATCAGCTCATTAAATTCACATTAGGATACTCTATGGGACTTTAGGAGCTATTAGTGCATCTAAAATGGCATAACAAAATCTCAGTTCACTTTAAGGGAGATGGCATTGCGACATTTTCTATTTCATCACTGAGTTATTATAGTCTCAGATGCATTCTGCTGTGATGATAATGGAAGGAGGGATTCTAGAGAGGAAAGCTGTCCATTTGTTTATCCTGAGGGACAGAAAGAGAGAGAGAGACCTAAGTTTGATTTAAGAAGAAGAGGGAGAAAACTGAAGTGAAAGTAAAGCATTAACAATTTAACCCACATAGAAATCTTAAGAAAATAATAATAATAAATGCCTTTATAGGATTATTTTCTTTTAAAGAGAGAATGCAATAAATAGGTAGTAGGAGACATACTATGTAGATGGCAGATACACTGAATGAAATGAATCAATGTATTCCCTAGGCTTGTTGTGGATAGAGGTCTGTGCACATCTACTTTGAAGTAAGTCTCATTAAATTCAGTGATACATATTCCCAAGTATATGTGGGTAGGTATTGTAGCCGTGATTTCTGCAGTAAAATCCTCTTTTAAATCCATGATCATCTTCATTTGCTTTGACTTTGCCATATGAATACCCTGTCCTAGGGGTTTTCTTGGCAATATTTATTCAGGGGTGGTTTACCACAGGGGCATTTCTAGGGGGATGCAGGAGTGTGGGTTTCATTGGGTGGAACCCTAATGGGGGACTTCTAGTACTCCCCAAATGTAGGGTATCACTGGATGGCACTCTAACAGAGGGGTACTGCTCTCCAAATTGGCAATATTTATTCAGAGGTAGTTTAACACAGGGATATTACTAAGGAGGTGGTGTGGGAATGTGGGCTACACCGAGTGACATCCTAAGGAGAGAGGGGGGAGCTACTGCTCTCCAAATGTCTGCCTATTGGCAGAAATGGACTGTGGCATTTGCTTGCATTCCTTTAAATTCTTGAAACTCAATGGAAGAGCAGGCTGAGTGGGTTGAGGATGAGTGGACAGAGATAGGAGAGGTCTCAGACTTTTAATTTTTGTTTTCATTCTTTAAAAAAAATATTTTAAACAATCCCATTTTACCATATTTAGGCTATGCTTATGATATTGTAATTTAAATGTATAATTTTAATTTTGCTAGTTGTTTGGGTAACAACTATTGCCATTATATTCAGTGATATATGGGAACTACAATCTATGTGTAACATTAGTAAAAACAAATACTAAACATTACTAAGGATTCTGGTGTGATATGAGAGGAGGTCAATGAGATGGTGACACCATGAGTTACCAACCCTAGTGATGCCACTAGTTTGCCACTGCCTTATTCATAGGATCAGAAAGAGTGACTTTTCCAAGGTTATCAATTTCTGTGGCTGAGCTGGTCCTAGTCCAGCAATGAAGCCACACTGGCTCCGTTCAGTCATATTAAAATGGTATATCATATGTTCAGTTTGCCTGTTCTTATATGAACCAATTGTTCTTGTTTACAAAGGACAATTCCTGCTTATTTTGTACCTATACATGATAAACTGAACCAATGTGGTGTAGTGGTTTGAGTGTTGGACTATGAATCTGGAGATTAGGGCCAAAATCTCCACTCAGCCAAGGAAACCCACTGAGTGACCTTTGGTGAGACACACTCTCTTAGCTTCAGAAGAAGGAAAAGGCACCCCCGCTCTGAATTTTTTTTGCTGAGAAAACCCCAATGAAAGGTTTGTCTTACATTTGCTATAAGTCTGAAATGACTTGAAGGAACACATTATGATGAATTACTCTCTCAATTTTGTAAATGTGCAAAATTTGCAGGTTTGTCAGTTTGAAATGTAATTTCAATGCTAAAGTTTCACTTATCTACTTTGTTCCTTCCCTTCCTTATCCCAGAATAAGCTCCACTATACACAGTGAGCAAAATATGCATGTGAATAGTTAGTCAGTGCAAAGGTTAGATCTCTGATGGGAACAGGATGGAGGCATCTGGGAACTGTAGTCTAAAGTTAACTTGTCCAATTATGGATGGGAGGATCCAAATTGGGAAAAGAGCATTGTTTTAAAATCTCCCAGTGTAGTTGGGTAAGTACAACTTGTAGCTTCTCTTGTCTATTTCCTTCTTGTCCCTATTATTGACCCACTCCTTGACCTTCTATAACAGGGGTAGGCAACTTTTCTCTTTTAAGGGCTGAGGGACTTCAGCTCCCAGAATCCCAGGAGCTATTGACCAACATGGGACTATTGGCCAACATGTCTGAAGCTTCTGGGAGCTGAAGTCCCTCAGCCCTTAAAGGGGAAAGGTTGCTTACCCCTGTTCTATAATTATCTTGAAGAAATGTCCTTGGATGGTCACATAATTTGGAGGGAATGAGCAGCAGAAGCCCCACCTTTGAGTGTCCTGGGAGGTTGGAAGTTATGGGACTGTTATCTGCACCCTTGACTTTAGAAATCCTATCTGAAAAACATGCATATTGTTATAGCATTCTTAGGGGGGGGGGATGCAGATGGGAGGCCCTGGGCCGCCCCAGGAAATGGAGGATCGAGGCTCAGGCTGCTGGATGTGTCAACCCCAATCCTCCCTTTTGCCACCTCGGAAAGGAGCACCTCCTTTCAGAGGCGGCAAATAGGCTGCTCCAAGGGCCTCTGCACAGCTCTTTTGTGCCGGGAGAACGTTCTGATGGCGTGCGTCATGTGTAATGGCATGACCCATCAGAATGCCTTTGGGGAGGGGTTGGCGCAGCCGGCGTGTGGCTGCCCCTCCCCTTCCCTGCATCCAAGATGGTGCAAAGGCCCTTACTCTAATATCAGTTTACCCACAAAGTTTGCATCTCTGTGGGCAATCAGAGACAAGGACTATAGTAATTTGAGCATTGGACTATGACTCTGGAGACCAGGATTCAAATCCCTACTCAACCATGGAAACCTACTGCATGACTTTGAGCAAGTCATACTCTCTCAACCGCAATAAAAGACCCTCTCTGAATTAATCAAGAAAACCCATGCATAAGCTTGTACAATAACATGATAACTCACTATGTTCAAGAAGCATTTCTTGGCCTTTTGGCTAATATCAAGTGTAATATCAACTCACTATGTTCTGCATATGAGTATTTCAAAAAGAAAGTTCATTCCAGCCAACTGACAGGGTCTGATGCTATCTTCTTTTGTAGCTTTCAAAGCAGTTAAAAACAAGTGGTGGCAGTGCTTGTATCACCAAAGTGGCTGCTTTGATAGCAATAGCAAGTAAATTTTTATACCACTTATCAGTGCACTTAAGCACTCTCTTAGGAGTTTACAATGTATAAATCAATTGTAAGCCAATTGTAGATGTGGTCGAGGCTTGGCCAGTCTTGTATTCCCTCCACATTCCTCTTCTTACCACTTTCTACTCTCTGAAGAGGAATGCCAAAAAGAAATTGAGACTTTCTGAGGACCCCTCTGCTTTCCCATTGTAGTCAATTTTGTAATACAGTGATATTTTAGGCGCTAGGACAGGACATGACATTGCAGGGGAAATTACTGTAGCCTGCAGCAGAAATTAAGATTTCAGCCAGTTAACAGTGGTGTAGGAAGAATCTCATACAATAAAGATCATGTCAAGGGCAGGCTGTAATGTCATAGACTTTTGTTAGAAAATGCTGTTTTATGTATCAAAGTAATCTAGCTTTTTTGCATTGGGTAATAGCAGTAATGAAGTAATGGGCTGGCAGAGGTGTGTGAGTGAATGGAATGCTGAGAGTGATTGGTGACTGGTGGAAGATTTGAATAAATTTGAATAATTTTTGCGATTGTCAGCTGGATTGGAGAGACTGATCAATGATTGAGGATTAAGGTTAAGAGAGACAGGTTTAGGAATTAATGAGGGGGGTTTAAAGGTCTGAGAAGAGTGTGTAAGACTTAATTTCTTGCTTTAAATATGTTAAATTATAAATCAGTTTTGCTTTGTTCAAAATCTGTTAATAAACTATTGTTTTTGTATATCATTCACTTTTGGCCTCTGGGAATGTTCTTGTGTGCCTTCAAGTCATTTCTGACTTATGGCAACCATAAGACAAACTTATCACAGGATTTTCTGGGGCTGAGAATATATGAGTCACCCAAGATCACTCAATGGGTTTCCATGGCCAAGTGGGTAATCTAACCCTGGTCTCTATAATTGTAGTCCAATGGCACATACAATTTTAGCTTTTTGATGGGCTACCTTCTTATTTGTTACAAAAGCAAAACATTCTTTACTTTTACTTTTCCTATCCCAACACCTCTCCCAACATTTCTGAGTGACTGCAGATCTTCTTGAGGCACTCTTGACTCCTTTCTGTCCTCTCATTAACCTCAAAGGAATGTGATAAATAGGTTCTGTCAATTAACACCCCACTGTATATCCCATCACTTACCAGAGTACTGTATAACATAATACCAGCAAAAATCAAGCAAATAAAGCTATACCCTTCAAGTTAACATTTCACACAATGGCAGGCAAGCTGAATGATTCAACTCTTGACCCTCACTGGAAAAGCCAATGAAGCTTGGTAAGGTGGAAGGGACTAAGAAAAGAGGAAGACTGCATTACAGGTGGATAGATTCCATCAGAGAAGCCATTATGAGTCCGCAAGATCTGAGCAAGATAGTAGGGTGACTTGGAGGTGTCTCATTCATAGGTTGCTATAAGTTGATGTTGACTTGATGCCAATTAACAACATATTTTTACTTTGGTAGGAAACAGATCTATTCCATGTTTGGTGATACTGGTTTTAACTGTTTAAGAATGCTGTAGAACCAATATGTAACTGGTAATTTGCTGTTGTTGTGTGCCTTCAAATAATTTCTAACTTATGGTAACCCTAAGGTGAACCTATCATGGGGTTTTCTTGGTAAGTTTCTTCAGAGGTGTCCTATGGCCATTCTCTGAGGCTGAGAGAGTGTGACTTGCTCAAAGTCACCCAATGGGTTTACATGACTAAGCTGGAATTCAAACCTGGTCTCCAGTCATAGTCTAATGCTCAAATCACTACACCATGCTAACTCTAACTGGTAATACAGTGGCCCATAATCCAACACATTTACTGTGCTGTTCTTCATTTGAAGGCACAAGGGATAAAATAGTGTCTGCACTCCATTCCATAGAACAACCACTTGAGAGCACCTACAGTTCTGCTTGAGAAGCCAAATGAATGAATGTCTGCAAGGCAATGAATAAGCATTTAACACATGGTTGCTTCGTTGCATTTCTTCCCTGTCATCTTTTAAGGAATTATGTTCTATAACTAGTTTATAATCTGTGCATTATCTTACACATCTGCCAGGTGGAGATAAAGTAAGCGTTGATATCCTTACTGTTCACTGGGGACAGAGATTTTACAATGAAAATATGAGGTAACTCTTTTCTTTGCCTGCCAGGAGATTCAGCAAACCTGATATCTAATAAATCCATAGATATCTAATTTATAACCTCTTTCTCTCTTTTTTAGTTTGTCCTTAATAATTTGTATTATCTTTTCTCTGTAAGTCTCTTATGAGGAAGCTGTTCCTTTTGTAGAGTTTCAGCTAACCACACATGTCCCTTCACTATCCTCAAGACACTGCTAACATTGAACCTGTTTATTTCACATGGTAGAATACATCCTTTCCCCATTGTCCTATGAGTTCTTGTTCTCTGATCTTAGGGACAAAAAGTTTAATTCAGGATCACAACTTTGTTATATCCTACACAGTAGATATATATTGCTCCTAACGTTTTAACTCCAATGTTAATCCTGTTCAGCTATTAAATACAACAATCTGAAATAAATATTGCATCAGTTCTGTGGTTCAGTATTTCAGTAGTATATATTGTGTCAAGAAAAATCACTGTGGAAAGCTTACTCTAGGAATTGTTTTTACAGCTGCTGTAAAGCCTTATGGTTTCATGAAGGGCTCACTATTACCTACGTTATTCCTGAAAGCTGCTTGGCTCAAAGTAGCAAATGGGCCTGTCTCCATATATTTGAAGAACATATAGGCAGTGCTTAGTGCTGCCCCTAGAGCTTCAAGCTCATTTGACTGAGCTGGAGATTCAGTATCGAATGCATAAACAGATTGAACAAATTGATTTTTGTGTTTGCTGTGTGATTCTGGAAGTTGGAAAAATGAATTGTTGCAAGCTTTAACCTGGTCTACTTCCTCAGATGCATGCATCTGAGGAAGTAAGCTCAAGTCCACAAAAGTTCATGCTACCAGCTTCTTTCATTCTGCTAGTCTCAAAGGTGCTACAAGATCCCTTTGCAAAGGAGAAGTATGATCATTCCCAGAATGACTCTCATATGGAGGAGCCCTACATGCACATATCAGTGTGTTTAGAGAATACTTTCTTATACTGGCTGAATCTGCAGATGTTGGGGAACTGTTTCTTTTGTGGGCATAAGCATTAGTAGTGTGCAGCTATGGTGAACATTAGTAGTATAAAAGAGACTGTAGGAATCTCCCTATGGGGATCAGGCTTGTAAGAACATTAATCAGTTTATTAACAGTGTGTGCTATTTATCAAGAGTATAACTTTAAGTAGTTTTCAGTCCAGATGAGCCACACTACAGAAACCCAGTTGGATACTGGGGCTATTACTTGTATACAAAAACAAAAGTAACTTTCCAGGCTCTGAAAAAGACTGATTGCTAGACTGCCAGTAAAAACAAAAAACAAAAAAGCAAAAACCTTTTTAATCAGCTTAACTGGGAGTCAGATCAAGAATAAGGAGATATAGTTTTATAACAAGATAGACTCAACAGGAAATGGGGATGATGGCAACATAAGTAAATTGATTGAAATAATTATATAGAGGGGGGTAACTCTTATATGCAATGTACATTCCAGGAGCAAAGATAGTTTGGGGTGAACAGGAAGCAGAAATGATAACAAAAACCTGATCTTAGAAAACTGTGATATGCCTTCAGGGCAAGATCAGGAAATGTTTATAGAGATAAGTAAAGCCTAGAACACTGGCTGTTGGGAATTTTAATTATTTGAATAGAAAAACTGAGGAAGAACTACTCCTTTCTTGAGAACAACTCCACAGCAGTAATATTATTCTACACAGGATGTTGACATACTAGCAAGAGTAGAGACTTTGTCTCGGAGATCATAATATAATTAGACACCCCCCACCTCAATAGTTCCATTAAATATAATGGGAGGGGGAGCACTGACACAATAGAGGTTTCTCTTTTAATATCAAGTCCTATATAAAAGAGGGGGTCTGTTTGAAATAGGTGACTGAGATTTCACAGGTTTACAAGAAGTGTCACTCTAGTTTTTGTGCCTTTTAGCATGCTGGCCACCTTTATTCATTCTTGTAAGCATGCTTCACCAACCTTGTCAAAATAAATAAAACCCCTCAGTGGCTTACCAACTCTAAAACAGCCCTCAATAAATGTGCAATGACAGCTACACACCTTGGGATGAGTGTCTTGTTAAAATAGCTGAGCCTCACCAAAATGGCACCTTATCAATTGCTCATCAACATCCTCTAGTACGGTGGGTGGGGGGGGGGGGAATCAACAAATTAATGTTGGGAAACCCTGAGAATCATGGGCTGATAAGAATCCCTGTGAAATTTGGCCTTATTCTATACAAAACTTGCACATAGCTGTTTTGTGCAATCCTTTTGCCTCAGCATTTTTGGTGCAGACATTAATATTTAAATAATATTACCATGCAGAAAAAGTTGTTTTATGATCACAAATGACATGTGAATTAGCACAGAGTAAGTCCTCAGCTGTGAATAGTTTTTTGAAAATTGTACCATTCTTAAGGACTTATTTACAGCAAAACATTTGCAAAAATTACTCATCGCTTCCTTTGAAATTAGTGATGAATTGCACCCCTATTCTCTATGTATGGTTAAAAATAGCAACCCATATTTTATTATGAATGATACTTTATTAATACTACAGTATAACTACAAGCTAGAAATATTATTTTCTATACAGGAAATGCAGTTTCATAGACAGAAAATTTTGCTTTTTTTTTGCAAAACAACCACATGAATATTTGTACAGAACAAGTCCCAAACTGTGAAATTTCTCATCAGTCCAGATTCTTCTTATCAAGTTTTTTTTTTTAATGCTTAAAAACATGTTGTTGTTTTTCAATCCCTACCCCCCATCACCAGTATTTTTGAATGTTCTTTCCGTCCCTATGTATTCATGACCAGTTTGGCTCTAAAGGCTACAGTATATTTTCTGTTACAAATTATATTTTTACAGTAATTGATTTTTTCTCCTGAGATAAATTACTTCACTCAGAAATTATTTCTTCAGTAGCAGGACCATGAAGGATGAAGCAAGGATGACTGACCAGAAGGTATGATAATCTTAGAACACTTTCCATGCCCTCATTAATTCTGCTCAAGTGCCACATATAAACTCCTTTTGAGCCAGTGACCTATGGATCCAGTAGAGAATGAGACCTAGGCATTAAACCCTCCTCATAAAATAAAAAAGTATTCTCTCTCCATACTGGTTGTTTTGAGATTAGTCTCACTACCAGGGGAAGCACAGCAGTTTCCTAAGAGTTCAGCCAGCAAACTAAAACCTGGCAACCCTAATTCTTAGATTTGAAATTTATTTTAAAAATAGGAAAGGTGAAAAAACAAAACATAAAAAGGAGAAAGAAAAGAAAAAAGTAGATACATATACATATATAATTATATAATTATATGTATACATATATTATTACGTAATGATACATATACATATATCATTATATCAAGTAGTGAGACTAATCTGAAAACAAGCAGTATTGAGAAAATAATTTAGAACACAGTATGTATGCTATATATAATTATAAATTAACCTAACACTAAACTGTTGTTGCCATATGTCTTTAAATAGCTTCTGAATTATGGTGACCCTAAACATTTTCTTGGCTATATTTGTCTGGGGAAGTTTGTCACTGTCTTCCTCAGAAACTGAGGGGGGATGCAGACCAGGGCGTCGGGGACGCCCTGGGACGGTGCGCCGCTGGAGCGAGGCACTCGCACGGTGGTGCACCGGTGGCGTCCCTGAAAGGAGCGCCAAATTGGCGCTCCTTTCAGAAGTCAGGGAAAGTGCGCCCTAAACGCATCGGGCGCACTTTCCCTGGCTTTTCTGCCACAGCGTGTGAGGACGCTGTGGCGGGAGGTTGCCCTGGGAGCGCCAGCCATGCGGAGGGCCAGCAGCTCCGAGGGCAACCTCGGGAGGAGGAAGGGGCGCCGCTCGTGCGGCTGCCCCTCGTCTTCCTTGCCTCGGAGACGACCCTATTGGTCGTCTGCCAAGGCCCTGAGAGAGTGAGACTTACCCAAGGTCACCCTGTAGGTTTCCATGGCCAAGTGGAGATTTGAACCCTAGTCTCCAGAGTCATAGTCCAATGTTCAAACCACTACACCATGCTGGCTCTCTCACCACGCTACACTCTCTCATTAAACCACATGGAGGCTAATACACAATGCTAAAACACTAAAATAAAACACCAATCAGTAACAAAGTAAAGGGCTCTGATCCTCCCGATACAAAGGGGCTCTGATCCTCCCAATCCAAACTATAGTGAATGAAAAACAAAATCAAACCTAAAGAAATTGTTGTTCTACCTTCACAGATCCAATTAAATAATCCATTTAGGATCTTTAATGCCAGTAACCACAGAATTTTGCATCATTCATGTTCTTATAACACAAAAAGTCCATAAACAACTTCCAGTCTTTTTTTTTTTTAAACTTCAATTGGCTTGTTCTTTAAAATCCATGTTAACCTAAGCAATTTGGTCTAATTCCACAATTTTGGCAATCCAGTCAACTGTTGTCAGTGCTTCTGTCCATTTGCAGGTTTGAGCAAACAGCATTCTTGCTGTTGTTGTCATGTACTGGAAAAGTAGTCCATATTTACTATCCAATTCTTTATCTACAGAACCCAACAGAAACTTTTCTGGTTACATTATAAAATCTACGTTTAGTATTTTTTGAATTAATGTGTAAATCTTAGACCAGTAATTTTTCACTTTCTTACAAGTCACCACATATGGAAAAAAGAATCTTCCTTCTCTTGACAACCCCAACATTGATTTGAACCAAACCCAGCATATACTAAGGGGTCACTGTACTTTCCAGTGATGTATAGAAAGTCTTAGTAGTCATGCATACTGTTATGTATTCAGTAGAACAGACATCTACTTGATGGATAGTGCTAGTGGAAAGGCGGGAGATGTGTTCTATAGGCACCATGAAAGTTACCTCCTATGACTCTATGATGGAGAGATGGTTCATATCTGAAAGTACTGCAAATATGTATGATTTCCTATTTCATTATTTTGTTTCTAAGGAAGAACAGATGGGGTCCAAAACACACTGCAGAAACAATCCCATTTAAGACCACTTTGACTGCCCTGGCTCAATGTTAGGGAATCCTGGGAATTGTAGGTTATTGTGGCACCAGAGATCTCTGACAGAGAAGGCTAAATGTCTCACAAAACTACAGTTCCCAGAATTCCCTAGCACTGAGCTAGGGCAGTTAAAGTGGTCTCAAATGGGATTATTTCTGTCCTGTGTCTTGGACCTAAGAGGACTTTTTCATGGCCTCTCTACAGTACAAACTGCATAAAACAATATTCAGAAGATTGTAGAACTAAGCAATAAAGATTTTTTGGGGAGGGATGAGGGAAAGGTTGCTGCACATTCTTCAGGCTTCAAGCAGGTGTAAACTCAATGACCAGGGGCAGGCAACCTTTCCCCTTTAAGGGCTGAGGGACTTCAGCTCCCAGAAGCCTCAGCCATGTTGGCCAATAGTCCCATGTTGGCCAATAGCTCTTGGGATTCTAGGAGCTAAAGTCCCTCAGCCCTTAAATGGGAAAGGTTGCCTACCCCTGCTCAATGACTATACTGATGCCTTCCCATTCATTTCTTTCCAGAGTTTGGATGTAAAGTATGACAAGGTGGTATTGCATATTACTTTTGGAAGAGGTGTAATGAGGGTATAACATTATTTTACTGCAATACTGCATAGCCTTTTTTAATTTTTTAAAAACTGCAACAAAATATTTTAGGTCTTTATTTCAAAAATGGTTTTCCAGGGACTGGGGTGGTGGTGCCATTGTGTCTTTTTAAAGGTTTGTTTTGTTTAAAAAAAGTGATGAGGGCAATGTTGCTTTCCCAAAAGCAATGGGCAGAGTGAAATCATACCTTTTAACAAATAATGTCCCATTTGCCAAAAGCAGCTGTGTTGGTTGAAACTTTTTCTGTGCATTCCCTCAGTGAAGGCAAAAAGTAATCCTTCGTTTCTTTCTCTCACTTTTCTCAACTTTTCTCTTTTGTATTTTTGTGTTTTGCAAAGGATCTCACAGATCTTTCTTTTCTAGGAGCCCACAGCTAACAGTTTCCAGGCATGACATTTATTCAGTTTTATGTATAACAGTTATAAGCAAATGTTTAACCGTTCTATAATTCTAAATTTATTTTAAAGGCCATTTAAAATAAAAACTGATAAAAGCTGAAGGCAGAATCCCAGTGAATTGTTTTATTCAGGTTGGTAAAATACTTTTTATACCTTATTTTTAACATCTCTCCCCTTCCTCTGACATGAAAATAACAGTTTGAAAATAAAACTGACAAATATATTCAGTCAAAGATGGATTCATTCTCTCTCTCTGTCTAAAAGCACCACCTTAGGGACTGCATGGAACAGAATACTGTGTACCTAAATGGTATTTATGACTGGCCTAAATGTAAAGTGAATTAAAATTTAAAAGATTGTACTCAGGTAGGCCACAGAAGTCTCTAAAATAATGTCCATTAGGAAGATGAAAAAATCTAGAGTGCCCAAGTGACAGGGACATGTCAGGTTAGCGGTCAGGCATACCTTTACACTTAATGGCAAAGCAAATGCCGGAAATATTGCCAACATCTTATATTATTCACATATTTATTTGAACTTAGGAAAACAAGGTCAGCACTTTAAAAAGATATCTCCTAGAAAAATAAAGCAGCATGAAATACCACAAATAAATGTACACTTACTAGTATTGTGAAACAGAATAAAACTATAAACATATGAACACTTAACTAGAAATATAATCATGCGGATCAAGTAAGAATATACAGTATTGTGCAGTACATATAATTGATCTAAAGACACATGTGCTTAAGCTGAATATAATATTTAAAGCAATTTTCTATATAAATAAATACTCTAAACTAGAAAATTAAGCTAAGATCAAAGGTAATACCAGCAATCTTTGTTCTTCTTTGATCTTTTTAAAAAGTTAAAAAACAAACAAAACATTTCCCCCTTTCCCTTATAGGCTAGGCCCGAATCCTATCAGTAGCCTCTGTCGATAGAGTAAATTCCTTGAATCAATGGAATGTATGTAAGTGTTAATTCACTGTTCATCAATTGATTCAGTGGGATTACTCTGTTTAAAGCATCTAATAAGGCTCTCATTTTTGTCTAGTCTATCTTGTTATTATTATATTGGGATCTCCATATTTATTTTTTTACTTGTGTAAAGTTATCTGATAACAAAATGAAATTTCAATAGGCTACTATGTAAAAATAGGCAATGGATGCCCAAAATGGATAGTTTGGACCTAATGTGAAATATAGGGGTGGGACAGACCACCCAAAAATACAGATTGGGGCCACCATGGAGCTGCAGCAACTGCATGCCATGGTCCTAATCTGTTTTTTTTTTTTTTTTTGTGATGGCAAAAAGCCAGCTTTTCACTCCCCGCCACAGCTTCCCAATGCTCCTGTACTGTGTGGCATGCAAATGTCACACCACCAGAGCACTGTGAAGCTGGCCCGCATGTGGGTGGGTGGGCGGTGTGATGCCAGCTTTGGAGTGGTGCAGGGACTGAGGTGTCTAAATACCATGCCCCCAAGGTGCCAGGAACCCAGCATTTTGAGCCAGTCTGTTTCAGCTCATAGTTGATCTACTTCCTTTACTTTCAGTTTTTAGTTTTGTCCCTTGAAGGACTAAGGGCCTTTGCAGACTGCCAGAACTAGTGCAAATTGAGTCCACTTTAAGGGTTAGGGTTAGGGAATCATGGGAACTGTAGTTTATTGTGGCACCAGAGCTCCCTGACAGAGAAGGCTCAATGTCTCAGAAAAAAACAAATAATTCCCCGACAGATGGCCATCCAGCTTCTGCTTAAAGCATCCCCGACAGATGGCCATCCAGCCTATGCTTAAAGACCTCCAAGGAAAGAGACTCCACTACTATCCGAGGGAGTGTGTTCCAGTGTCAAACCGCTCTTAGAAGTTCCTCCTAATGTTGAGGTGGAATCTCTTTTCCTGCAGCTTGCATCCACTGTTTCGGGTCCTAGTCTCTGGAGCAGCAGAAAACAAGCTTGTTCCCTCCTCAATATGACATCCCTTCAAATATTTAAACACAGCTATCATATCACCTCTCAACCTTCTCTTCTCCAGGCTAAACATCCCCATCTCCCTAAGTCGTTCCTCATAGGGCTTGGTTTCCAAACCCTTCACCATTTTAGTTGCCCTCCTTTGGACACACTCCAGTTTCTCCACATCCTTTTTGAATTGTGGTGCCCAGAACTGGACACAGTATTCCAGGTGAGGCCTGACCAAAGCAGAATAGAGTGGCACTATTACTTCTATTGATCTAGACACTATACTTCTATTGATGCAGCCTAAAATTGTGTTGGCCTTTTTAGCTGCTGCATCACACTGTTGACTCATGTTCAACTTGTGGTCTACCTGGATTCCTAGATCCCTTTCACACGTAGTCTCATTCAGCCAGGTGTCCCCCATCGTATAACTGTACTTTTCATTTTTCCGCCCCAAGTGCAGTACCTTACATTTCTCCGTGTTGAATTTTGTTTTGTTAGCTTTGGCCCAGCTTTCTAGTCTATTCAATTCATTTTGAATTTTGATCCTGTCCTCTGGGGTATTAGCTACTCCACCGAATTTGGTGTAGCCTGCAAATTTGATAACTATGCCCCCAATACTGTCATCCAAGTCATTAATAAAGATATTAAATAGCACTCGGCCCAGGACAGAGCCCTGTGGCACCCCACTGGTCACTTCTTTCCAGGTTGAAAAGGAGCCATTGTTGAGCACCCTTTGGGTTCGTCCAGTCAACCAATTACAAATCCATGTAACAGTTACTGAGGGCCTCGGCAGACGACTAAAAGAGTCGTCTTCCGGGCAGGGAAGAGGAGGGGCAGCCGCACGAGCGGCGCCCCTTCCTCTCCCTGAGGTCGGCCCCAGAAGCGCCGGCCGTCCGCACGGCCGGCGGACCGGGGATGACCTCACGGCGCAGCGTCCACATGCGCTGCGCCGTTTGAGCCAGGGAAAGTGCGCCCGCCGCTTTTAGGGCGCACTTTCCCTTAAATCTAAAAGGAGCGCCAATTTGGTGCTCCTTTTAGATGCGCCGCAGGAGCGCCGCGGTCCAGAGGCTGAACTCCGGTGGCGCTCCGACCCGCGGCGTCTCCGGGGCCTCCGTCTGCTGAGGCCCTTAGTCTAGCCCACATTTTACCAGCTTGTTTGCAAGAATGTCATGGGGAACCTTGTCAAAGGCCTTACTGAAATCAAGATATACTATATCCACAGCATTCTCTTCATCTACCAAGCTGGTAATTTTATCAAAAAGATTTGTCTGGCATGACCTGTTTCTCTGAAACCCATGTAGACTTTTTGTGATTATGAAATTACCTTCCAGATGTTCACGGACTCTCTGTTTAATGATCTGCTCCAGAATCTTTCCTGGTATTGATGTCAGACTAACTGGACTGGATAATTGTTAGGATCCTCTTTTTTCCCCTTTTTGAATATGGGGACAACATTTGCCCTCCTCCAGTCTGCTGGGACTTCTCCTGTTTTCCAGGAGTTCTCAAAGATTATTGCCTATGGTTCCAATATTACGTTTGCCAGTTCTTTTAATACCCTTGGATGTAATTCATCTGGTCCTGGAGATTTATATTCATTTAGATTAACCAGATATTTCTGTACTATCTCTTTACATATTCTGTGCTGAAATTCTCCTATTCTGTCCTCTGTCATATCCTGTCTGGGACACTTTCTGCCTTCTTTTAAAGGGGTAGGAAATACAGCCATTCATATATTATATTGTCTAGTTTGGCTTTGGGTTTCATGTTACAAGTGCATGTGTGCCTAGTTTCATCCCATAAGCCAGAACTGTGTGCGTGACACTGATGACTTGACCTCAGTTTTCATGATAATCATCATGCCTTAAATTACTGTGAGAATTGGCATAAAGTCTTGGTGATTTCAAATCAATAATGTGTTCCAACAAGATTTGGAAATACTTATTTCTGGTCTTTTTTCTTTATTTCATTGCATTGTTAATTTCTTTGTGTTCAGGCTGAATCACATATGGGTCTTGAACAAGACTCCTCATGATGGGAAAATTTGCAATGACTGTAGCTGCTACCTTCAAGCTAGTTTAACCAGAAGTGGAAATTTCCTTTCCAGCTCTTTCTTCCAGTCCTGCTACCTAGTTACAAACTATCCTGCACTGTGTAGCAGTCTATTCTTGCACTGAAAGCAGTACAGGTAAAAAAGTAATCCCCAGTAGAGATGGGAAGAATACATGTCAATATTTGAGAAATGGTCAAAAAAGTGTTCCTCAAACACTGAGAAATCTTGATAAGAAGAGTCCTGGAGTGATGAAAATTTTAATATTTAAGAACTTATTCTATACATTTTTTCCATAGTGTGTGTTTATTGTTGCATGCCTCCAAGCCATTTCTCAACATATGACTATCCTAAAGTGAGCCTATCTTGACAAGATTTGGGGTATTTTTTTTGGGGGGGGGGGTTGCAGTTGCCTTCCTTGAAAGCTAAGAGGGTTTCCATGGCCATTTGGGGCTTTGAACTCTCATCTCCTAATCCAACATTGAAACCACTACACCAGATTACCTCTCACATGGGGTGTTGCCTCACAGAAAATGCAATTTTCTGGGTAAAAAAAACTGTACCGAATACGTTTTCAACTACAGTATTTTATGTGCAGGCCTGAATGTAAATTGAATTACAATGTCACATTTAAAAAATAACGCATGAATTCTGCAAAGAATAAACTATTGCCTTTGAAAACTGAGCAGCTTTTAAAAAAAAAGCATCTTTAAGTGGGATAAAAACAAAAACAAAACCTTAGTGCCTTCTTCATGAACAAAATTAATGAATACTTGCATGTTCACATCACAGTGTGAAAACATCAGGGTGGGTCCAATGCATGTGCCCATAGCAGTTATTATAGCAATTGCAGTAACCTAGTGACTTCTTATGGGTATCTTCCAAGGGAGCCTCATTCACAACTTCCTATTCCATGAAAATTGGGCTATAATTTGCTTTTTAAAAAGAGGATCTGTCTGTGTGAATAACTATTATTTCTGTTCCTAGTATAAGATGCAATGAAGTATTCAGTTGAGATGATACTGTGATTCTAAGATGGTCTTTGACAACAATTTCTGATTAATTCTGTAATTCTGTATATGGATGAATAGTTCATGTTTTGAGGATATAATACTTGAAACTGGCTTACTTTTTGTTTTTCACTTTAAGGTGAAAAAGATGGACATACAAGGATATGGCTGATTTATGTGTGCATGTTAGCACTCATACAGGTAATCTGTCAGCCTTTTGTGTAGCCAAAGTTTTATAATACCCTTAAGGACTTTCAGGCTAGCTGTGAGATTTATCTCCTGCTTCATGTGGTTGCAGGCCAGGTGGGTCAAGTGGGTGTGAACAGTCACCTGCTAAACATGTACAACTTGTGAAAGAAAACAGAGTTGGTTCGTATTTTCCTCTCTCACAGTTAGTAGCATTCAACATTTGTTGGCTAGTCTGCAGTTCTGGCAGGAGAATTCTAACTCTCTCTCTCCTGTGGTTCTTTTTCAGTTTTCTTTATGCTTCAGACTTTTCTGTCTCTAGCCCCTCAAGAATGGCCCCTCATTCTCTGATAGTGTGGGTGACTAATAGGTTTGGCTTGATGTTTTGTAGAGATAAGCAAAATGGAAGTATATACCATATGAGTGGGAAACTAAGGTTGTATCCACACTGCAGAATTAAAGCTCTTTGACCCTACTTTAACTATCATGAATCTATCCTACCAAATCCTGGGATTTATAGTTTGGTGAAGTATTCAGCCTGTTCTGTTAGATAGATCAGGTACCTCACTAAACTATAAATCCCAAGACTCTTTCCACCACCACCCCCAAATATTTTCTCTTAACAAAAGGAGAAAAAAGCAAAATATGTATACATATATACAGCAATTTTATTAATATTCTTGTCATCTATTCCATATAACAGATGTAGATTCCATGTAATTCACTTCATTTTAATTTGAAAACCCCATCATAATACTGTCACTCAGAAGTAAGTCCCAATAAGTCAAGTGAGATCTTATTTCCACATAATTATGCATAGACTAGTGTTGCTGTAGTTGTATACCTTCAAATTGCTTCCAAATTATAGTGGCCCAAAGGTGGTTAAGCTATTATGTGGTTTTCCTGGGCAAATTTCTACAGAGGGGATCTACCACTGCCATTCTCTGAGGCTGAGAGAGTGTGAATCTCTATTGCCAAGTTGGGATTTGAACCCTGGTCTCCAGAGTTATAGTCCAGTGCTCAAACCATTACACCAGTGATTCCCAAAGTGAGTGGTACGGCTTGGGCACAGGGCATCACTTCTGTGGCTCAGAGCAATGCCATTTTGAGACAGACTGACTGACTAGAGCAAGGACTTAGAAAGAACCCCCTGATGCATCGGGAGGGGCTCTGTTGCACCAGCCAATTGAAGAGGCCAACACCACGATTGGCTGGGTGGGCAGGAAGTCCCGCCCTTCCCGCATCGACCAGCCAATCAGGGGGGAATCTCGTGAGACCATGGATTTGGTGATGTGTTTTACTCTTGTATTGTTTTAATCTGTTGTACGCCGCCCCGGTTGCTTTGCAGAGGGATGGGTTAGAAATAAAATTTATTATTTTATTATCATTACCAGCAGGATTTCGGGGGCTATATAGCCCTCGGCTGCCACGTGGTGGCAGCCATTTTCACAGAGCAGCCGAGCTGCTCGCATCACCTGCTCTTTTGTTCTGGGCCTAGCGCAGCCAGTTATCGGCACACGGCCTTGGTTCTGGGCCAATCAGGCCTTGGAGACTCCTGGGGCAAGGCCAGGTAGCCAGGCTCTCCCAAGGTGGCCACATTTCAGGGGCCTGAGCAGGGCCTTTCAGCTGCCTGGGGATGCCTATTGAGAGGTGGCCTGGGCTCCAAGACACATTGCTGCAGGGTTCGGTGCGGCCTGGTGAGACCTGGGCTGCTTTGGAGGCCTGAGCGGCCTGTTTTACTGGGCCTCAGCCTTGAGCGGGCTCAGTCGGGCCCAGTGTGGGTGGGGATGCCCAGTTTAGGAGGCCTGGTGGGGGTCTAGGGGGTGACATCTCCTGTCCCTTGGGGGCACCCCCGTGTTTGGAGGCCGATGGTACAGCCTGGTCCCTTGGATGGGGATAGGCCTTGTGTAGCTGGCCGTGTTTGCTTTTAAGGCCGTTGTTTGTTGCTAACACCTTGCTGGGTTATCCTGGCTTGGTCTAAATGTGTTCGTGATTGTGCTTAAGAGGGCACCTGAACCCAAGGGCAGAGAGGATGAAATTGTGGCTCACTTGGCTCAGTTGGGCCGAACTATGCAGGCCTGTGTTGCAGTCTGCGAACAATTGGCTCAGAGGGGGCTGCAGGGTCCTAGTTTGGAATCCCAGGCTGCCTCATCTCAAGAGAATGATCAAATTGTGGAATCGCAGACTACTCAGGTGCAATTGGCCTCTTCACCTGATATGTTGGATGGTACTGCACGTGGTCCCTCGACTACTTCAGCTATGGAGGTTGGGCAACCAACCATAGCTGATGTAAATGGAACTGTTGAGCAAGGTTCCTGGGGTGGCACAACAGGGTGTGGCTGCCCCTGTGTCAGCACAGCCAACTCTGGCTGATTTATATAATGTTGTTCAGAGGACTGCCGTTTCAGGGCAAGGTAGTAGAATGGCCCCTGAAACTATGGAGGCATCAAACAGGGATGTGGGAAGTGTTTCTTCCATCCTGCAACAGAGCACCCGAGCTACAGTCGTGGCACACTTCGCATGCACCATTGGATGCTTCACAGCATTTGTTAAGTCCAGGTTTGTCACATTCTCATAATTCATTG
The DNA here is from genome assembly GCA_026167975.1 of Phrynosoma blainvillii. Classification (NCBI taxonomy): domain Eukaryota; kingdom Metazoa; phylum Chordata; class Lepidosauria; order Squamata; family Phrynosomatidae; genus Phrynosoma; species Phrynosoma blainvillii. Next base: position 277,438,758 of record JANUYF010000001.1, read on the forward strand.
ACTTCTTGGCCCACCTCGGTATGGGTTCCAGGTGGACAGGTGGGTCAGAGTTGTCAAGCTGAACCCTCAACATCTGTATCTCTTAGTGCATCTTCGGTTTTCATATACCTTATTCTGGTTCAAGAACTCACCAATTTGCACCTAATGCAGGTTCGGTGAGGGAGTTACCAGAGATTGATAGAGATAAGCTGGCCAAAGAATTAGCGGTGAGAAGGATATCTGGACCCCATAAACAGCTGCCAATGCCAACATTAAGATTGTCATCTTTGGGTTTTGTGCCTAAGAAGGCACCTGGTGAATACTGTTTAATTCACAATTTGTCTTATCCCAAAGGGGATTCTGTGAATGATGCTATTGACCCAGTATTAGCATCTGTAAAATATGCATCGTTTGACTCAGCAGTGCAAATGGTGAGAGTATTGGGCAAGGGAGCCCTTTTGGCTAAATGTGACATAAAATATGCTTTTAGGTTGCTTTCTGTGCATCCTTATGATTTTGATTGGTTGGGCTTTCAATTTGAGGGGATGTATTATTTTGATAAAGCGATGCCAATGGGGTGTTTCATTTCTTACTCTGCTTTTGAAAAGTTTAGTACCTTTTTGCACTGGTGTATGGTCAAGAGATCGGGCAATCATGCTATTACACACTATTTGGATGATTTCTTGTTTGCGGGGGCTCCCAGCATGACAAAATGTCTGGATACTCTCTTGGCTTTTCAGGTATTGATGGAAAAAATGGGTGTTCCCTTGGCTGATGAGAAGACGGAGGGCCCAAGCACCCATCTTACTTTTTGGGGTATTGAGCTGGACACTGTTGAATGTTTATCCTACCTTCCAGTTGAAAAACTGGAGTCAATGAGACAACAGGTCAGGGTAATGAGGGGAAAAGACAAGGCCACGCTGCATGACTTCCAATCCCTGATAGGTTTGTTAAATTTTGCTTGTAGGGTTATAGTCCCAGGACGGGCCTTTTGTACTCGATTATACAATGCCACAAAAGGGGTGACTGTCCCCCATCACCACATTCAAATTACGAGTGGGATATGGGAGGATTTGAGGATTTGGGAGTCGTTCTTGGAGCAATTTAATGGTGTTTCATTTTGGAGGTCTGAAATACTTTTAAAGGTGGACTTTCAGGTACACTCCGATGCTTCTGGTGCCCACAGATTTGGGGTATATTGGAAAGGTCAGTGGGCAGCTGAGAGTTGGCCTCAGTCTTGGGTGAATGATGGTTGGACCCATAATCTTACTTTTCTTGAACTCTTCCCTATTATGGTAGCAGTTCATTTGTGGCCAACCCAATTTGCAAATAGAACTGTTTGGTTTTAGTGTGACAACCAAGCAGTGGTTCATGTGGTGAACTCCCAGACCTCCAAATCCCCTAGGGGGGTGGCTCTGGGTGGGTCTATGGTTGTGCAGTGTTTAAAGTACGATGTGTTGTTCCAGGCTCACCATGTTCCTGGTTTACTAAATCCTTTGGCAGATGCCCTTTCACCTTTTCAGTTTTCCAGGTTTTGTCAACTGTATCCGGAGGCAGCAGTGCAGCCATTGGAGGTAACCACACATCTATGGAGCCCTGGAGAGTAGAGATCGACAGGGCGATTCTGCAGTTCGTCGTCTCATCAACACGCAAGTCTTACCAGCTCGCACTACGAGCTTTCAGACAGTTCTTGTCTGATGTTGGGGTGGTTGAAGTTTGGCCTCTAAGGGTAGAAATCATACTAGATTTTGCAGTTCACCTCAGGCAGTCTGGTTTGTCTCTGGTTACCATCAGGGGAAGGTTGTTAGCCCTTGCATTTTATTCTTGAGCGGGTGGGTTTACTGACTCTACTGTTGACTTTAGAGTTTGTAGGGCTTTAGAGGGATGGTCTAGGGAGCTTCCTGTGGCACGTGATAATTGTTTGCTGATTACAGGTTCAATTCTTATTGAAATTTGGCAATTGCTCCAAACAGTGTGCTCCTCGCCTGAGGAAGTTATTTTGTTCCAGGTGGCATTTTCCTTGGTCTTTTTTGCAGCCACTTGGATTAGCGAACTTGTTCCCAGTTCACACTCCAATAGGTCAGGTAGGGCACTTTGTTTATCTGATGTTCATATTTCGGAGCAGGGCATTCATATCTCTTTTAGACGTACCAAGACTGATCAGATGTCCAGAGGTCAAATTGTAGTTTTGTCCAGGGCGTCTGAGGGTCAGATTTGCCCTGTTTTGGCATTGTCTGATTACCTCAGATTGCGACTGAATGGCCCTGGATATTTGTTTCTTCACGTTTCTGGTCTTCCACTGACGCAGTTTCAATTTTGAGCTGTGCTTCAGGAGACTGTGAGATGGGCAGGATTGCCAGTGAATCAATTATCATCTCATTCTTTTGGGATAGGAGCAGCAACTGCTGCAGTGATGCAGGGTTAAGCGATACTGTGATTAGACGGATTGGGCGTTGGCGTTCCAGGGCTTTCAAATCTTGTATTCGGTCATAGTGGGGTTGCTTGTAATTTTGTTATAGGAATGATAGAGTTACGTAATTATTGTTAACTTACTGTTTTATTAAGCAGGTCAGCAACAGGGTGACACATGGATTCTAGGTCATAGCCTCATCTTTTGGGCTGAGCGTCACATCTTACAATCTTGTCATGAGCTGAACTTGGGGCTAAGGGAGATCGGTTCCATGTGTTGGTTTGGATGCAGAGGCATGCTGTGGGGAGCTCTTCCTCCATGCGTTATTGAGTTGGTGACCACTTTTCCACCCCCCAGGATTCTTCTTGTGCACCTGAGAGAAATGACTTGGTGGAGATTCCATGTTTGCAGTTGGCTAAGAGCATTGTGAAAGACATGATGGACATTAAGCAAAGATTGCTACATACTGTTGTTCTTTGGACTAAATTTTTGCCTCATCATACTCGGGCAGGTGCTCAAAAAGATTCGGCTATCAACACAGCTCACCGTTGGTTGAACAGAACTGTGGCCAAGATGCTGGCGGAATTGGGGATTTTGGTTGTTGAACATGAAGGAATTCAGGTTTGGTTGCCACATCTGTACAGGGGCGATGGGGTTCATCTCTCCCCTGAGGGATGTGACATATACTTGGATTCTATTACTTGTTACATTGAGCAAGCTTTCTGGGGGGGAGGGGATGCCAAGCTAGGCTGGCCCCCTCCTGTGGCGGGCAGGGACCACCTCCAGGGGATAATTCAATTAATTGAACTTACCAAATTGATTTAATTAATGTAGATGAAGGGTATACGTCATTGGGATAACTAAATTCACTATGACATCATAAACTATGTTGATGATGTCATAACTTACTTACATCATAGGTTTGATTATGACATCATTTCCAGTGGAAGGGGGGGAAGATTAGTTCAAATTTTGTAGCTAAGTTGAATAGGACGTTCTTGACATATGTTGTGCTGGGCGTGGTTTACCTCGATAGATCCTCTAGATAAGTGTATGGACACATGTGTCAAGAACAAAATATGGTTAATTGAGATGTTGTAAATGAAGACCCTGTACAGATAAATAAAGTTGTAGCCAGTTTATTACCCAAGTTAAGGCGTACGGAATCGTTTGTGCTGGTGCAACGCATGGCATGAGGGAGAAGCAGTGGCAAAAAGGAGCTTTCAGGTATGGGACCCAGCTTAAGCTTTGTGAGCTTTTCTTGGCTAGCAGGTTGGTGTTGTTTTGCTGCTCTTGTTTTATTTCATCAGACAAGTTAGAAGCTATAGAAGAAGGGGGTAACTTGAAGCTCTGTGGGGAAGACATGCTGCTCAGTTGCTGCTCTCATGGTGACCAGGTACAAAGGGAGCAGTAGCTGTGCAGCTGGTCGAGCAGCAACAGAGAAGTGTCTTGCCTGGCACAGGCAAGAGGCTTCTCAGTCTCTGCCCAGCCAGCTGCTTGATTGCTGATCCCAAGATGACAGCGTAAGGGTCCACCTGTGTATGCTGTTGCAGGATGGGACTTATGGCTGCTAGAGTCCTGCCACCAAAGTCTCTGTAAGACCTGGCCAGAGCTGCTGCTCAGTGTCCTCATGAATGGCAGCTGGAGCAGCTAGAGGTACAGCCATTTAAGGGCTGCATTGGCCTCTCAACCCTTGCCACAGCAACAGTCTTTTGTGCTGCCTTTAGCTGCTCTGGTTGTATTTTGCCTTATCTTGCTAACCTTGGTGTGTTTAGACTTGGTCTGTCTCCTGACTCTGACTCTGGCCCATTAGACTCCTAGACTTCTGCCTTTTTTTGTTCAGACTTGGTCTGCTCCCTGATTCTGCTTCTTGCTTCTGGCCCATTTAGGGTTGCCATATTCCTCTTCTTAAAATCTGAGCACCTAATTTGCATACTATGAAAATATTCTAATTATGCAAACCACTCTAATTTACATTCTAATTATGCAAATTCAGCACATTAATGGTTGCATCTTTTTTCTTCCACTATGTTTAACCTTTGTACCATTTTAAAAGTTAGAAGTGATCTCATAGAAACAGTACAGACCAATGTTTAATATGCTGGACTTGGAACAGAGAGATCCAGATCCTTAAGGCAAACCTATCATAGGGTTTTCTTGGCAAGCTTCTTCAGAGGGGAGTTCCCATTACCATCTCTTAGGCTTGTCCTAGCAAACGCAATAAATTTTGCTTCAGAGAAGATCTATTTAGGATTGTGGCGTATTTATTCATTTGCTTCATTCTGGAGCGAGGCAGACATTATGAAAAGCCAGATGACAGACCAGATCCTGAAGCATTTCCGTCATTCCTGTCTCTTACCTCTCTCTCCTTAAGGCTTAAGTATTTTCAGGATTCTCTCCCCCTCCCTCCTCAACTTTAGTCCCTGCATCCCTCCCACCAATCCCGCTGCTTATTCCTCCTCCAAAATCTAAACCACCATCCCATAAGTTAAGCCATCTGAATTGGAAAAACACACAATATATTGCTTATACTGGGGAGATAAGTGGATATGTTATACTTGCACCTCTTTTTCTTTTCCTCCTTTCTTCCCCTTCTTCCCCTCATGTCTCACCTGCCTTTATTTATTTTAAACCCCCCTTTCTTTCTTTCTTTCTTTCTTTCTTTGAGACAGAAAGAGAGTCTGATAGGAGACTGGGAGAGGATCTCACTACCCATTCAAGATTTAAAGCCATGACTGCTGGAGGCTATCCCCACCTCAGTGCCAGGTTCCCTTTCCTATCCTGGTACTCAGGCCTATTATTTCCATTGTGTTGCTCTCTTCACAGAAGAATAAGAGGAGAGGGGAGTTTCTCATTCTCTGACAAAATGCAGCCTGGAACAAAGCAGGAATCTGGGATTTGTGGCTTCAATCATGTCCAGCCAGCGACATTTTTAGACCCTTCAGTTTGTGATTATCCTGTTTTCTCAGCACATATGGCAAGCCTAGGCACACTGGACTCCTGGAGCTTTGCCTTATTGTCCTTAGACCTAGGTCTGTTTGCTGGTCTTGCCTCCAACCTCTGGCCCATTAATTTCTCTAGTTTCACCACCCATGGTCCCAGCCCTGGTAGCCCACCTTGGAATCCAGGCCACACATGCCTTGGACCTTTACAGACAGGGTGAAAAGGGAGCAGCAACCAAGATTGGTTTTGAATTTGCCATAGAACAGTAGAATGAATATCAAGAAATATGCCAGGATATGTGTGTGCTAGGGTTGTTGCTGAAGAGGAAATGAGGCATAAGCCTGAAAAAGTTTGGGGACCATTGCACTACACCATGTTGGCTCTGTTGGCTTGCAGCCTCAATGATTTATGAATTAAAATCCCAACATTGCTACAATAGCTATTAAGGTTTCATCTTATTCTTATCTGTATGCAAGTAAAATTTATGGGAAAAGAAATGTTTCAAACAGCAACTGGGGCAAGGATGAAGGAGTCCCCTATATTGTATGTGGGTTTTCCCCAAAAAATTATTTTTCTCCTGCAGAAAACTCTCAAATCTACACACGCACGTGCACACACACAACACATATCTTTATAAATAACCAGTAAAGCTGTATAATCCCAGGAATTAATTTGTTATGTATGAAGCTTCTTATCTTTCTGTTCTGAAAATTCAGGCTTAGGTATTATTACAGCCATTGAGTCAAGGATGGCCACTGCTATTACGGCAATCACGATTCTAAAGTACTCCTATTCCTTTGTTCTGATAACATGACCTCGCTTCCCATCCCTTGCAAGGAAAGACACCCCTCGATGAGTCAGGAGGGGTTTCTTGTTGTGCTGGCCATATAAGGACATGAAAAGCCTGATTGGACAAAGTGCGCGGGAGAATGAGAACACCTGCGTGCTTTGTCCAATAAGGTGGTCTGGTTGCTAATTTGAAGTCTCAGAATGCTGCTGGTCTCTCGAGAGTTTGAATAAGAGTTTGTTCTTTATAGCTCAGCACTGCCACGTGGCGGCAGCCATTTTAGATCTTGAACTGAGCGACCCATCCCGCCCACCCTTAATTATGAAAATATAATTTGGCTACTCTCAGGCTTAGGCTAGTCACCTTCGGGGGTCAGGAGGGAATTTTTTCCCAGGGTTTCCCTGGGTTTTTCGCCCTCCCTGAGATTCAAATTTAATTGGAATGGGTCTTTAGACCCCCACCCCACAGGAAATGACAGGTAATGACCCCCACCCCACAGGAAATTAATCTGGCTAATTAAATTAATTGGGGAATAAATTGGCTGTAGAAAAATTAAAGGAAGTGACGTGTCCAGTTAAATGCATGACGTCATTAAGTGAATGACGTCATATGAAGTAATATGACGTCACTTCTGGCATGGAGGGGTTTGTAAATTTGTTGTTGTTATTGTTTATTTATCTTGTCATGTGGGGTGAAGGACCACCCACTTGGGTGGTTACACCTTCACCTACACACGTTAACAATTTATTGGTTTATTGTGTTATAATAATAGACCCCGTACAGCTAATTAACAGTTGTGGCCTGTTTAAACCCATAAGAGGCTTCTCGTGTCCTTTGTGCAAGTGCAACTGGAAATACTTGCAAAATTTAGCAAGGATTAGGATTTTTTTTTTTGCAAACTTTCAAAGACATGCTAATAAAATACACTTCAGTTTGTAAAGTGCTTTGAATCCCACCCACGATCAGGTCTCACTGCACCTAATGCTATTATTTAGGTTTGTGTGTGTGTAAATGAGCACGCATGTGTAAAATTCTGAGAATATGTTGTCATCACTTAACATGGTAGAAAGAAAAATCTAAATGACAGCTAAAGTGGAAATGTGCCACATCCATGACTTCTAGCAGGATCTGGAACTGGATCTAGATTGGTTTCTTGATACATTCCAATGTTCACATCTGCTTTCAAACCAGCTTTGTAAACTTTCCTAGGGGCTAAATCTCCTGGCAGAACTTTATTCCTCTGTTCCACTTCAGCCACCTGCCAGAAACTGACTCCAGAAAATACCATAGCATGTAGTTTTTACATGTTTGGTAGGGATGTGAATATTTGTCATTGTTATTCTGCCCTGGTTCTGCATCAGTTTGTTGTTGTTAACTGCCTTCATATGAGCACCAATTCATGGGAACCCTGTGGATGAGATGTCTCCTATCATCATCATTATCGTCAACATCAGTCCCACCTTTCTCCCAACATAGGGACTCCAAGTGACTTATCTCCACATAGATGATCTCTGGCTCATCTGAAAAAGCCCCTGTCCTCCACTGCTCTGCTTTGGTCCTGTAAAGCCCATGACCTCCCTGTTTGAGTCTAGCCATCTGGTGTGTGGTCTTTCTCTTTCTGATGCCTTCTGCCTTTTCTAGCATTATTGCATTTTCTAATGAGTCATGCCTTCTGATGATGTGGCCAAAGTACAACAGCCTCATAGTTTCATCATCTTGACTTCCACAAGAGTTCAGGCTTGATCTGTTTGAGAACTCATTTGTCTGTCTTCTTGGCTGTCCATGGTATCCTCAACACTTTTCTCCAGCGCCACATCTGAAATGAGTTGATTTTCCTTCTGTCAGCCCCCACTTGGAAATCTGTGTGCATTTTTGTATGCAAATCTAAAAGAATGTACACATTTTCCATGCAATTTTCTAATGCATATTCAACTTTTGAGGTGTATGTCTTTTTCATCATGCACATTATTTTTGAAATGTATGCATGATTTGTGTGTGAATTTTCCCCTTCAAAATGCATTGTAATCTTTAGGGAAAGGAAAAGGGAATGTTTCAGGTCATTGTTAAGATCTAGACAACTGTGTGGACATTCTCCATCCTCCACTTCCCTTACACTGTTTCAGAGTGAAAGTAAGACATGGACTGCCCTAGTCATCTCATCCATCATTGTCATGAATATCTGATCCTCAGCAGGTTGAGATCTCATAATTAATAAGAAACATAAACATATGGAGGTTTGTGTTTGATTTTAAGGAATCTGTAGTGGGTACTAGCTGAGAAAAAAATTCAACTGATAACTGGGATTGTGTGTGAGTTTGCACACCCATATGCCTTCACGTGAAGATTTTTCACATGAAAAGAAATGCAAGAAAAAATGTACATTCTCATAGGGGAAAAACTGATACTACACTAAGACTAGTGACAATGTCAGGTTGACTAAGGGCTTGTCTACACTATTAAAATACCCCTCATTCTATTTAAATAGAATACCATCCCTCCAAATATCATTTGGAAGAAATGTCATTTGAGCTGGGGGGGGGGGGGAGAGAAACTACTCAAACTCCACCGTAAAAGGAATCACATTTTTTGCAAGAGTATCTGCAAACATCCATAAGGATGCACATTACTGAATGTGTTGTCAGCTGACCACTTTTCATGGATTCGAATGGCTGCATATTTTTGTCACAGGGAAGTCAAATAGATGTGGATTTTGTTAGAAAGTGAAGACAATTAAGCACTGATGAGAATGTGCAAAAATCTGCAGCAATTCATATAATACACTTATGTGTAGATGAGCCCACAGATGAACCAGGCCTTCCCAATCTAAAATGTTTACCATCCTTTTATTTTCTTTTACTCTACTTCAGATTCCTCTACTCTATAAATGAATTACATTATTGGGAAAAATGCGTTAAGATTAGAGGAGTAATTGAAAGATGAAATGAAGATCTAAAAGAAAGAATTATGCCATCACTAGCTCAATTTTTAGGATGCAGTTTGGAACAGCTTTTGTTAGACCTGGACAAATTTTCAGAATTAATTCCTCGCAAGCAAAAGAACATAAAATTCCTAGAGACATTGTAATAAACTTTGTTAGATCTTCAACAAGAGACCATATAATTCATAGAAGCTATGAAAACAAACTCATAATCGACAATGTAGAAGCAAAGATATTTAAAAATATACCACCACAATTAAGAATGGAGCACCAGAAATATAAATTCCTTACCCACCTACTCCAGGAATTAAGACTTGATTTTATATGGGAAAGAATTGAAGGCTTGTCATTGTTTTACAAACAAAAAATGTATAAAATAGACAATTTGGAAAAGGCTAAAGAAATGGAAAAAATAATTCTAAAAGAAAAAAAAAAGATAAAGAGATCCAGATGTGGAGCATACTGAAAAATTCCAAAGAAGAAGAGAATGGAGGGCTAAAAGAAATAAAGATGAGGAAGAAACAGGAGACAGAGATAGCAAAGATAGTAAGACAGAAGGCAAGAATCCTAATTTGGAAACTATTACAGATTCAGAAGAAGAGGAGAAAACGGGTCGGGAAGAAGAATAGTGAAAATTTATTATTTTTTTCTAACTGAAAGACTTTTCAACATAATTCAATAAATAAACAAATAAATAAAAAACAAAGTATAAAAATAAAGGGTTGGAAGGGGTGGAAAAACAATAATAACAACAACAATAAATAACAACAGAAAGACAATAAGACAATAATTGATTAAATGACACTCAAAATAATATCATGGAATGTCAAAGGAATAAATAATAAATATAAACAAAGCTTAATTTTTTTACCACTTAGAAAAACTACAAGGAGATATAGTATGTCTACAAGAGATAAAAAATAAAGCACAATGAATCTAGATATCTTAAAAATTCTAAGTTAGGAGAATGTTTCTACTCATTAACAGAGATAAAAAGAAAAAAGGTATTGTAATATATGTGAAACAAAAATATAACACAAAAGAAGTCTTTAAAGACAATGAAGGATCAATGCTCGCGTTAGAAGTGAAATTAAAAGAATTGACTTGTCTCGTAGTCGGAGTATATGCACCATCTGATAAGAAAGAACACTTTTTTTGCAAAAATTAACAAAGCAATATAGAAAACTGAATATAGTGAGATATTAATGCTGGGAGACTTCAATGGACTTATAAAACCAGAAATAGATAGATTCTCTACTATGAAAAATATGAGAAAAAAATCAAGGAAAGTTATCTAAAAAAAATTTCAAACTTCAAAAAGAACATGAATTAGTTGACATATAGCGATATAAATATGGAATATCTAAAGAATACACCTTTCATTCAGAATCATATAAATCTTTCTCCAGAATAGATCTTTTTCTCACTACAAAAACACTGTTACCATATGTACAATCAATGAGTATAGAACCTAGAGACCTTTCAGATCATAATATGATAATTTTGAAGATAAGAGACAGGAAGAAAGAATTCTCTTGGAGAATGACAGAGAATTTACTTAATGAAGAAGAAACTACAAATAGAATAAAGAAAGAACTGAGACACTATTTCAAAGAAAATACAGATAATGAGACCTCAAATACAATAATATGGAAAGTGAGCAAAGTAGTTATTAGAGGTGTAATTATGAAAATACAAGCTGAAAAGAAAAAATCGGAATTGAGGAAGAAAAAGGAATTATAAAATCAACTGAAATCAAAAGAAAAAGAATGGAAACAGACAGGTGATAAAAAATTAAAAATTGAGGTTCAAATTTTGCAACAGCAAATAAAATCTTTCATAATTAAGGAATTACAAAAAAGATACAATATGTCAAACAAAGAGAATTCGAATTTGGCAATAATGCAGGAAAATTATTAGCTTATAAACTAAAAAAAGAAAAAGAGAAACAATTAATAACAGAACTTGTAATAAATAATGAACATATTACAGACCAGGATAATATCAAAAAAGAATTTGAAAAATATTATAAATAATTATATACAAAAGAACAAGATATAGAAGAAGAAGAAAAATCTATAAATGAATATTTACAAAAACAGAAGATATCAGGTCTTAATGCAACACAAAAAGTAAAATTAAATGAGGAAATAACAACAGAAGAGATAGCTAACGCGATAAAAAAACTCAAACTGGGGAAAGCTCCGGGTCCAGATGGATTTCCAGCAATTTATTACAAAAAAATGGAAGAGATAATCTTAACACCACTATCTAAATTACTAAACAATATATATACTGAAGGTTTACCAGATACATGGAAAGACTCATTAATAACAGTAATACCAAAAGAAGGAAAAAGATATGAAGAATTTAAAGAATTATAGACCAATCTCCATTATTAATACTGACTATAAGATTTTTACTTCCATCATTGCAGAAAGATTAAAAAATATTCTAGCGGAGATAGTCCATGAAGATCAAAATGGTTTTCTACGACATATTAGAAATAATATAAGAACGGTAATAAATATTTTAGAACACTTCGAATATAACAGCGATAGAAAATTAGCTCTAGTACTGATTGATGCCAAAAAGGCTTTCGATAGAGTAAATTGGAATTTTCTATTGAAGACTCTAGAGAAAATGAATACTGGAGACAGATTTAACTCATGGATTAAAGAAATATACAAAGATCAAAGAGCACAAATATTAATTAATGAAGAAAAAACAGACTACATAAAAATTGAAAGACTAGACAAGGATGCCCGTTGTTGCCACTGCTTTTTATACTTACTTTGGAAATATTAAATACAAAGTTAAGAGAAGAGAAAAACATAAAAGGTGTCAAAATCAAAAATACCCAATTTAAATTAAACACATATGCAGATGACCTGATCTGCTTTTTAGAAGAACCAAAAGAAAGTTTACAATACTTAATAAAAATAATAAAAGAATCCGTTGCATATCCGGTTTTAAAATCAATGAAGACAAGACTATAATATTAACAAAGAATATAAAACCAACAGAAGAGGAAGAATTTGTTAAGGAAAATGCAACATGGGACATACAGTAATAGAAATAAAATATGTATGTGATAGTCACAGTGATTAAGCAGGAGCAATCATGAAGCTACACAGGTGAAAAGGATAATGTAATTTGGAAGCCTTGAGAGCCAAGGACAAAGTTATAGAGTGTATATTGAAAACACCTGTTATAGATTGCAAACACCCGAGATTCATTAAGTAGTCAAGGTAAAATGATGAAATACTTGGGTTGGTCTTAAGTATGGGATGATCTATGTAAACTAATCAAAATGAATGTACACGCCCACTGGGTGGAAACTGACTACTGGGTGGTGACTAACAATGGCTATAAGTGCAATGTTTGCCAATGCATATTGTGGTGTAGTGTGGAGTATTTTGGTGGAGTAGAGATTGTGATTTGTAGGGCATATAGTATTTGTGTATATAGTAGAATAAAGTAGATCTTTTATATAAGACTACTGAGTTGTCTGGTGTCTTGAGGGAAGATACAAGAGCCAGAAGAATCCTGGAGAAGTTTGGAGACATCTCAGGAAGAAGAGTGAGAAGGCTTGGAGAGTTTGTCAGGGTCTTCAGCCTATTCTCTGAAACTCTGCTGCTTGGGAAAGAAGCATAAACCACTGATCAAAGCTGGTCAGCTCTGCTGCATAACAGGGTGGAGAGTTAGAGCCAGAGGTGAAGAGCTACAACTCCCATCATCCCTGACAGAATTAAAACGGATATCAGGATTTGATGTACAAAAAAAGCAAGATACTTAGGTATCACAATAACCAAAAGAAATATAGACCTTTTCCAAAATAATTACAGTAAAATGTGGAACATGATCAAAACAGACATGGTAAGATGGACCAAATTACAATTATCACTCTCTGGAAAAGCCTCAGTTATAAAGATGAATATCCTACCTCGATTCATGTTCCTATTCCAAAATCTGCCTATAATTGCAAAAGAGGATTGTTTCAGCACCTGGCAAAGAGAACTATCTAAATTTTTATGGGGAGGAAAACGACTTAGAACCAGATGGAAGATATTAACAGAAGAAAAAAATAAGGGAGGAATGGCACTTCCTAATTTAAAACTATATTATTATTCCTGTGGTATGATATGGATTGAGGAATGGATAAAGTTAGAAAAGGACAATCTGTTAGAACATGAAAGCAGCAACATAAGATTTGGTTTCCATGCTTATTTGTGGTACAACAAGGCTACTACTAATAAAGATTTTGAATATCACATATTTAGAAAAGCACTTCTACAAATTTGGAATAGAATCAAAAAACAATTTTACATAAAAATACCTACCTGGGTATCCGTACAGGAAGCTTTCTACTATAGGACAAGAATTAAGGAAGAGAAATGGATTTTATATAAAGATATGATTGAAAAAGACATTAAGAATTCATATAAATTTAAAACAATAGACACTATACAGAAAAAAGATATAAAAATCAAATGGTTTTTGTATAACCAATTAAAATCCAAATTCAAAGAAGATATGAAATCCCCAGGAATAGAGAAAGATATAAATGAAATAGACAAAATAATATATAAAGAACAAGATAAACATATAACCAAATATTACAAACTTTTGAAATATAGAGATTTAGAAAATGAAACAATCAAAAATACTATGATCAAATGGGCACAGAATATTAAAGAACCGATTGAACTAATACAATGGGAAAAATCCTGGAAAGCTACCAATAAATTCACACTTTGTCAGAACTTGAAAGAAAATTATTTAAAAATGTTTCATCAATGGTATCTCACACCAGCTAAACTGCACAAAATGAACAGGACAGGTAATACAAAATGTTGGAAATGCCAACATCCTGAAGCAAACTTTATCCACATGTGGTGGAACTGCCGAGAAGCAAAGAGATACTGGAGTATGATTGCAACAACAATGGGAGAGATGTTAGGGATTGATGTTAAACAAGATCCAAAACTCTTCCTATTAAATATTACAATCAATATAAACAAGACAATTAGAAAGACACAAGAAAAGAAAATATTATATATGGTTACGATGGCCAGAATAACATACGCTCAGTATTGGAAACAAAAGCTTATACCAACAGAAGAAGACTGGTATATTAAATTATTAGAAGCTGCCACTTTAGATAAACTTACTGCAAACCTTAAAAACAAGGATATAGAAGATGTATGGCCAGAATTGGAGATAACAGGTTAAAAAAAGAGGATAGAAAACTACCTAAATTATAGTAAGATCACAAGATAGCAAAAAAAGTTGACAATGAAATTAAAGGATACAAGTGACAGTAGAATCACATAAGGAAGTACAGAAATATTGAACATTCAAGAATTTATAGATATAACAAAGATTCTAATTTTGACATATACACTTTATTTTATCTTATTTATGAGATGATAGTGATGTAAGAATGAATTTATATGTACAATAGAATGTACTTATATAGACACGTTTGTATTTGTATTTGTAGGTATTTGTATTTGTATGTTAGTGTTTGTGTATGTATGTGTTTTGGTATGTATGTAAATGTATATATATGAAATAAAATTTGTTTAAAAAAAAAAAAGATTCCTCTGCTCTAAACTATTTCTTTCTGGCTGTATTGTTAACCTTTTGTTTTGTATGCTAGTACATCGATCTCTCATATGGTAAATATATCCTTATTTTAGGATCGTAAAATAAATATATAAGTCAAGCACCTTTTTTAATTAGTTCCCTTCCATTATACTGATTTTCCCCCAAAAGTCCCTTTATCCCTGTGTGTTAAATTCATGTGGCTAGTCCATAAACAGTTTCTAATTAGACACATGTGCATTCAGATGTGGACTTGTGTGTTATAAATTGACACTGAAGTGTATAAGAAACTGTCAGTCAGATCAAAAGTCAATCCAAAATCATCCCATTTGCAGAGCTGAGATGCTGTCACAGTTAGTTAGCCCTAAATGTTTAAAACATCAACCAAAACTTTTTTTCTAATTGAGCATGAGTTGAAAGGCTACACACTTTGATGTCTTTGCTTTTATCATTTGTATATGGCTTAAAACTACAGAGTCCCCTCCTCCCTGGAAATAGTAGACATTGTTTCTTATTGAAAAATATACAGGTAGGTCATTCAGTATTTGAGAACTTAGTATACAGTTTTGAACCATGTATATAATTCCTTATAATACAAGGACATAGGAAAAAAAGAAGAAAGCTTTTCCTCTTTATTCTTTAACTTTGTTTTCTTCTGAGCCATGAACTGAGTTTTCACAATGTGTTTTTATTGACTGCAACATAAGCCAATCTCTCCCTCCCTCTCTCTATTTTCTTATAAGCATTTAAACTCATTTGAATATATTTTTCTATTTAATAATTCTGCTATGAAAATATTCCTTAAAAACAGAATAAGGGAAATAGATGGTTGACCAATCATAATTTAATAGATTGTATTAATATTAGACTCCTCTGTGAAGAAAAGTTGCATGTTTCAACTTATTTTTGCATTAAAAAATGCAAGTACCTGACAGATCATGACAGAAGTGTATAACCTTATGCTTGGTGGCGAGAAAATACACAGGGAGAGGTGTTTCAACTTCGATCATAATAGTGGAACACTGCTGATATTGGATTTTGGAAGATTTAGAATTTGCCTCCTTTTTTGGCATATTGGAGGTACAGAGCCATGTAGCATAGGAAACATGGTCATGCAATGACAAATGGCATTCTTCCAGAAGGTTCTTCTCAATTGGTCAAGAGATTTCTGGGAAGGGCTCCAGGCAGCAGACAACATAAGCTGTGGACCTCGCTCCACCTGCCACCTAGGCAAAGGAAAGGGAGGACTGTCTGGCCCTGGACAGATTCTGTGCTTGGACTTCTTTGAAGAAACATTAGAGGAAGTGACCCAAGAGACCCTGGAAATTTCTGGAAGAGGAGTGAATGCCAAACTGAGTGGAGAAGTGACACAGGGAAGCACCTGGGAGCATCAAGAGAAATGGCATGAACAAGCAATGGACAGAAAGTAGCAGAGAACTGGGACCAACAGATGTAAGTGAATTCAGCAAGGAACAGCAAGAGAAAAATATTTCTCTTACACAGTGGGATTTTCTTGTTTGTTCTTCACAAAATTGAGGTGGAACACAAATGAATGAGTCCTAAGTGCAACCATTTGGAGTCTTAATTTCTTGCATGGGGGAAAATACACCTATCATCAGGAATGTGTTTGGGAGCATACCTTTTCTTGCACAGGAATCAGGCAACCTGGCAATATGAACAGTGTGATGTCACTGCCCTCCTATCTGACATAAAGAACAATGGGGGAGCAGTGAGTTCTACACCCAGCTAGAAAGGCATGGGCTGTTTTTGTTGTTGTTGTTGTTGTTGTTGTTGTTGTTGTTTTTGTGGAGGTTTCTTAGGCATTACGAGTTCTTCTCTCACACATCCCGTGTGTCCATCACTCCTAAGGTATCACCATCCCACAACAAATTAGCTGGCATTTCCCTCTTTCACAACCATTCAGGATGGGGCACAAGGCAGCAAGCAAGCATTTGGATATTTAATAGTAAGAATAATACAAGAAAGAGTCGAGTTGCTTGGGGTTAATCTGTAACATCTACCCAGGGCATTTCCCAGTTAGCTGCATGTCATGTTCCGATTACAAGTCAGAGGGCACACTGAAGCCATTTAGATAAATGAATAACTAAATAATTAAACAGCCCAGTAAGGGTGGCTAATGCCTTTGCAAAAGCCAAAAATGATAGGGAATTAGATATGCTGAATTAAAGGGTGGAGCACTTGTTTTACATACAGCAAGCATCAGCTTCAAGCACTCTGTATAGTATAAGGCCAAAAAACAGCAAAGAAAAAAGTTACTGGCACTATACTGATGGCAATCTCCCTCATTAGTCTTTTGATTTCAGTCATGCCTTTGAAAAAGAGAAACATCACCATGCTCAATACACTACATGGTTGTCCATTCAAACAAGGGGACAGGATAGCTGCTTTAGGTACTCTTGGATCCAGTTGGCTTTCTGGGAGAAACATGGCTCTGTAAGGTCTGACTCAAATCCTAACACTGTGTTGAGCAGCTAGTCTCTCAAGCTTTGCCCCAAACAGCAAGTTGAGTATTTAGGGTACCAACTCCAGCAGGCATATGGGTATAGTGATGCCACATAACTAGGATCCAAGCTAATATTCATTTACTATCAAGTGGGTATGAGCTATCAAGCAAACCCATAAGAGAATCTGCAGCCTGGGTAGGCATACTTCCAAATAAGAAGACATATAAGTGGTCTCATCAGGGTAAAAAGTTTTCCAAATAGAAGGAATAGCAATACCATGATGGATCTTCAGGTGGGCCATAATCATAATCTAAACAAGGAGAACACTCCCTTTTCCTCCAAAGTTTACTGTTTACAGGCCACCCACAGACCTGAGATCCCAGGATATGTCTTTACCAAACCCCAGATACATCTGAGTGCAGCTGCCATCTTCCACTCTTTCAGGCCTTACTTCTAAATTTGTTCCATGATTAAGCCAACATCTAGCCACATTCATGGAGCATTGGGCTATCAGTGATTACTAGTCATCATGGATATATAATCCTACCATTACCAGAAGTAATACTGCTGCACTCAGGTACTGCTTGGTCAACACATTATAAAGTTCCCCAATGTGTGAAATGCCACTGAAAAACCTTCCAGTACCACCAACACAAATGTTTCAATTGTACATTGGTGCTCTCTCTCTCTCTCTGTGTACATGTTCTGCTAATTCACCTCATATTTCACTTTATGTAAAAAACAAAACAAACCTTTCTTTTTTAACCCTGGCTTTCTTTATCAATATCTACACATAGCACATTCCATATGAACAGGAATTCTTAATGGGATTCAGCAGATGCCCACCAGTGTAATATGAAGTAGCCCTACAATGAACTGGTACATGTATAATTTATTGCATAATCTGGTTCTGGCTCTTTTCCTGCACCAAAAAAAAGAATGTTTTTCCCCCTCATTGTAATTCAATCTAGTTATTGAAATATCTATTCTGTTTTGCTTTTTTAGAATCTGTAGGCATACCAGTAGGAACTGCTGCAAAAGAGATATACTTAGAATTAAAGAATATTGCACTCAGGAATTTGTTTGAGCATTATTGGATCTCGTTGTCTTTCCACATACAAAACCACTCCAATTTTTCCAGGTTTTCCACTTTTCAGTGGTATAAATTAGGAGGCAGAGGAAGTCACTTGATTGCTGCTGTTGCTAAGTAAATGGGTCAGAAGTCTTTGCTGATATACTTCAGATCGCCCAGATATCTAATGCAGAACTTACCTTCTGCCCACTGCTTATTTAATCAATACTTACTAGGCCCTTGGATATTAATAACCCATAAGGAAAAGATGCAACCTAAAAACTATGGCAAATTATACACATGTATGGCAATGACTGAAGGCATGCAACAACAAACCTGCCTAGAAAAAGTCCAGGAATCAAAATGGAACAGTTGTGGTTTGCTAACTCATTGATTCAACAAACAAGAAATTCAAACTATGCCAAAGGAAAGGGAAGGCGAAAGGGGGGAGGGAAGGATATGATTTTGCATCCCTACAACTTAATGTCACATATGAAAGTTGTTGATTGTGTTGTGGAACAATTCTATTTTGGGTATTCTTGTTTTTTAAAACATTTTTTTATGTTTCTATGGATGTTTTCCAGCTGCAAAATATCAAAATGTCCACCTTTCTGACAAACAAATGTTGATGTATATATGAGCGTTGATATAAATACAGTGAATATACACCAAAGTGGGAGTGGGATTGACATGCAAGTTGTCTCTACCTTTTCTCTGTTTGAAACGACATTTGCACATATAGTATTTCTGTGCAGGCTCCTTACATTTGATAAGGGACCCCACAGAAAACACACACAATCTCTTGACATACAGTTTGTACATGTAAAACATTTCTCCAGTGTTATGCTAATATGTGATGTGCACAATTGCAACTGCTCAAAAGGGTCACCATCCCTTCACAAACTGCCATGTCCTGGTGTCCAGACTACTTGGGCCACTCACCCATGTGGGCACACAGTCAGTTTCTCCATGTAGTCCCAGCCAGACGGCAAACTAACGTTCCTCAATACAGTGGGAACTCCCAGCCATATGAACCTGACCTGTGATGAATCTCTAAACAGAGCCCATAGCTACGGCTTCCTATGACAAAAATAAACCTGCATTTCTCACTGTCTCACTATTAGCTAGAAGGTACTGAGGCAAAAGAAGAAGAAAAAAAGAAAAGAAATGAGACTTCTCATGGACACATAATCAATTGTACTCCATTGACAGAAAATACGTCTTCAAGACTGCTATATGGGCAACAGTACAAGACAGTTCAATGCTGCCTGCATGCCACTAGAGATACTAGCTCTGTTTCAGAACTCTGGTTGAAGGCGGGAGGGGGGGCAGGGGAGAAACACCACAGAGCTTTTAGGTATCCGGCAGTGATTTTAGCTATTATTTTTCTCTTTTATGATGTTACCTTTTAAACTGTCTTTGAGATCTTTGTTGTAGACTAGTACCCTGTGGCACTGGCCTGGCGTTAAGACACTTCAGTGAGATACAGCACATAAAAGCATACCCTATAAGTGTGACGAATGGCAATGACAAGGTTGGGCTGGAGCTAACATATAAACCATCTAGTGATTTTCAAAGGCCTGTGTGCTTTGCCTGCTAGGAGCAGTGTAAGAATCTGGGCAGTGCCAGGTTGTGAGCTAGAGGCGGGTGCCTTGCTGGGAACACAAGGGAAGTGTACAATCCCTTATTAACATGCCCAGCATCTCAACTGCTCTTTAGAAAACAAATCTGGAGTGTCAGCAACCAACTACACTCTTAATAATAATGCAGACAATGTGTGGAGAAGCTGAACTGACTATGTCTGGAGCTTTTGAATTATATAACAGTGGGAAGGGGAATACAAAAGCTCTGCCTAGGTGCCCCCAAAATACAAGTACTGATATTAAAGTGGATAGAATTGCATAAAAACAATGCAGCTCATTAGATACACCGATGTTAAGAGCTTTAGGGCCTAACTCCATGTGTCCTTAATGTGTACTACATACACAATACAGTCAAAGTTTGTAGCTTAATTAAAATCAAGTGCAAGAACGCTCCCTGACCAGGATGACTACATAGTGCACAGAGAGCAGAATTTAACTCTTCCCCACTGCAGTCCTAACCAAAACAAAATAAAAGATGTTCTGAGCACTGCAAGTAGCAATGGAAATATCATACCATCTTACCATCATATGATGCATATCTTTGCCATCCCATCTCATACCATCCAGCTGTTCCAATTTGGTAAGAATAATCCCAATGAATCCTCTTTGTCCCTCTTTTTCAGCTGCTTTTAAAGATGTCTCAATTCCTTGATCCTACTTCCATTTCCTCACTTGTCCTCCACGTATTTCAGTTTTGCAAACTGACTTCAAAATGTAGTAGTAATTTGCACTCAATTCACTCCGGTAATTGGAGGAATCTTGCCCTTCCCAATAGACTCAGCAGCCATCATTTGCCAAAACAAAACAAAGCAAAGCAACAAGACAAAAAACTGTAAAAGGCAGGGGGTGGGGTTCAGGGACAATTTGGGAGCAGAATACTCCATACAGAATATTCTGGCAAATGTAGATGAGCCCTAAGTTGCAGCCCTCCTGCTGTATTTTTAACATTTTTTAAAAACTCCTTTTCAAAACCAGGAATGACCTTCTGGCCACTTCCTCCTCCTCCTCTTTGTTTATACATTCTCTTATACATACATACATTCCTAGAGACAAGCTCAATTCATGGAATAAAAAAAAGGACAGGAGAGCTGTGGTGGAGAGGGGTCTGTAGATGAGAAGAGAGAGACACCAAAGAAGAGACTTCAATTGGATAAGCAAAGGAGAGGCATGGAGGAATCCAGAGACGTGCAGAGATGGGAGAGGTGGAGGATGGGAGAGCAGCAGCAGCAGAGAGAACCTCGAGGATGAGAGAAAGATATTGGAGAAGCGATCAGCAAGGAAGATATTGGAGAAGCGATCAGCAAGGAAAGGGGGGGGGGAAGACACAAGCAGAGGTGAGTTCAGAGATGAGTGGAATGAAGCAGAGCTAACAGAGTGGGGGGAACAGTGGTAGAGTAGATCCCGAGGGTTAGAAGAGAGAAGTACTGGAGAAGTGACTCCAGTAAAGGGAGGATAGGAGAGTGTTGGAGAAGAACCCAGAGGCAAGCAACAGCCAACGGACTGATCAGAGGTTAGGTCCAGTTGGAAGAGAAGCAGAGCAGAGGAGTTTGAAGACCAGTGGCAACAACCAGAACTAGTGCAAGACAGGAGAGCAGTGCCGGAGTGGAGCCAGGAGATGAGAAGGGAGAGAGAAACTGGAGGACAGACAGAAGTAAGGAGAGTAAAGAGGAAAAGTGGAGAGAAAATCAGAGATAAGCAGAAATAAGCGGAGATTATTAGAATAATAGAGATGGGGAGTTCAAAGGAAGAGATAGATATGGGGGAAGAGACAGTTACAAGAAAAACCTGCTGAAGATGGGGGTAAAAGTAAGGTTGTAAACTGGGAGAAGTTTTTGAATGTTGGGGTGATACAGAACATAGATACAGAAAAAGAAAATAGGAAAGAGTGAAAAGATTATGCTGGTCACTCGTGGGGAGGGACAGGGCTAATAAATTGTGTTTTTCTACTTTGTGTCTGAACTTTGGTGTTTTCAAGACCACAGAACACAGAGAAGGAGGAGGTGATGGCACAGGACATTCAACGATACAGCTGATTCAAGGCTGGACTATCAAATGGGTTATAATTACGCTGTTGTCTGTTGCTGTATGAAGCTGTTAAGCTGACATCTAGTGGCCAATTGATAAAAGGCAAAGGAAAAGGAAAAAGAAAAAGAAAAAGAAAAAAAGTAGAATGAGAAGAGTGTTTTATATATATATATAGGAAGAGTCCTAAGAAAAGAGTCTATTGTTGCACATTTTTTGAATTAGAGAAATATGTTCACAGATAACTTGAGTAGATCATCAACTATTGGATCAGTTTGATAATTTAATAAGGCAGAAAATATCAATAAATATAATTTACAATTGTAATTCACTGGATGTCTTTAATTTAATTGATAATAAGGGGCTGATCTAGTAATAAGACAAGCCAAAGGCAATTATAGAATTTGATTTATTGTCTGTACTACAGTAAGAGAGATATATCAAATAGAGAGTAGATAGATCAGTAACAGTTTATGCTCTTTAATAATTAGAAGAAAGAAATTGCTCACAGAATTATCAGTTATCTGACAGTGTGTATACTTCAAGTTATAATTAATAATGTGTTTTGCCTATCAAACTGTTATTAATTTGTTCTTGTGTATATTTCAACAAATAACCAAGAAAAAAGATGTAGTCACTACAAGATTGCAAACAACAAAAATGCAGCAGCAACAACAATCTCAGAGAAGGCCTTCAATGCAACAGCCTAAAATTCAAGATATAAACACTATACTTTTAGATGAAATAAGACAGACGAGGCAAGAAATGAAGAAAGATAATGAGGAGTTAAGACAAGATATGGAAAAAATGAAAAACAAGAGTAAACTTGAAATAAGATCAGATATGAAAGAAATGACTGAAACAATAGGATCGATGTCAAAAGATGTTAAACTTGTAAAATCTAAAGTGAAGGAATTAGAGAAGAAAAATCAAGAACTGGAAGAAAAACTAAAAGTGGAAATTGAAAAAAAGAAAAGACATGCAGGAAGAAAAACTGAACTGGGAATACAAAATGAGAGAAAGGTGCCTGAAGATAAGAGGTGTACCAGACTCAGATAATGAAAATCTAAAAGACCTTATAGTAACAGCGTTAGCAGAATTTGTTGGCAGAGGTAAAGGAGCCATGGAAGTGGAGATAGAGAAATTGTTCAGAGTTTATTCGTGGATAGCAAAACAAAAGAAGTTGCCAAGGGACACCGATGTATGCTTTATAAGGACTCAGATGAAGGAATCTGTATTACAACAACACTTTCAGGCTGTGTGGCCATGTTCTAGAAGAGAACTTTGTAAGTAGGAAACTTAGAGAAATGGGCATCAATTATAGATGGGAAAATCCTGAAGGTTTGTTGTTTAGATATGAGCAAAAAAGGGTGAAATTAAATTCTTTACAATATGCAAATGAATTTTTAGAAAACCTCTTAAAAGATTTAGATCAAGAACAAATAGAAGAACAAAACATATTACAATTGGACGAACTGCACGCAGAGAAAAAAACTGGAGGAGAACATGAGTCAGATCAAGAAACTGAATAAGGAGAATTGATATGGATGGATGAAAAAGAAAATAATGGCCAATAGATCCTTAAAATATTTTTCCTGGAATGTTAAAGGTCTAAACAGTCCTCAGAAGAGGAAAAAAAATCTCTCACTATCTGGGAAAACTAAAATATGACATATTTTGCCTTCAGGAAATTCATATAAAGAAGAATAAAGCAAAATATTTATACAATCATTAATTAGGTAAAGAATTCACCTCAGCAGGATGCAAAAGGAAAAAGGGGATTTTGAATTACATAAATGAGAAAATTGAAGCAAAATAACTATTTAATGATCAAAATGGATGTGATCTGGGTTTGGAGGTAAACTGGCAAACTGAAAAAGCACTGGTAGTAGGAATTTATGTCCCAACAGAGCACAAGGATATTTCCCCCCCAAAAAAATTAACAAATATATTATGCCAGTATGAATACGAGAATGCAATCATACTTAGAGACTGAAATGGAGTTGTCGGACCAGAAATTGACAGAAAATCAGAAAAGCCAATAAAAAAGAGACAAGGGAAATTACTGAAATGATTCTTTGAAATTAAAGATATGTTATCACTGATGGACATATGGAGGGTTAAATACAGAAATATAAAAGATTATACATTTTATTCTGACAGACACAAATCATGGTCCAGAACTGATATGTTTCTGACATCAATTTCTCTGGCTCCTAAGATTGATAACATGGACATTCTAAATAAAATCCTGTCTGACCATAGTCTGATAACTTTGGAAATTAGAACTAAACCAAGATATTTCAATTGGCAATTAAACAAAGCACTGCTGAAAAATGAGGATATTTTAAAACAAGCAGAAAGAAATATAGAATCCTTCTTTCATGAAAATCTAAACAAAGAGGTAAAGCCCCAAATAGTGTGGGATACATCTAAAGTAGTGTTGTGTGGATTTTTCATCAAAAAAAAAAAATGTTGAACAGAACAAAGAGAAAAGAGCAAAATTGGAACAAATATTACAAAAAAAAAAATTAGGAAAAATCAGTTAAAAAGAGACCCAATGAAAAAAAATACTGATAGAAGAAATACAAATCCTGAAAAAACAGATTTCAATAATGATGACAGATGAGTTAGAGAAAAAAAATCAGATATACAAAACCCAAACAATTTGAATTTGTTAATAAGCTGAGAAGATGGCTAGCCTGGAAGTTGAAAAAAAAATAGAGAAATGAAAATGATTTGGAAGATAAAAGAAGATGAAAAAGTATATACAGAACAAAATAAAATAAACAAAGCATTCCACAGATATTTTAATGAACCCTTCACATGGGATAAAATTAAAACAGAAGAAATTGTAGAATTCCTGGACAAACAGAACATATAGATAATCAATGAGGAGCAATGAACTGAACTAAATAAGAAAATCTCACTAATGAAGATGATACATGCAATTGAAAGAGCTAAACCCAGAAAGTCACCAGGTCCTGACAGACTCCCAGCCTTGTATTATAAAAAACTTGTAAATCGCATAGCAGCCCCTTTACAAACTACAATGAATGCTATTTTAGAAGGGGAGATACTGGATTCTTGGAAAATATCACATATAATTCTAATCCCAAAAGAAGAATTGGAGATACAGGAAGTCAAAAAATTTAGACCAATTGCATTGTTAAACACAGATTACAAGATTTTCACATCAATTCTGACAGAAAAATTCAAGAAGATATTAAATAGTTGGATAAATAGAGATCAAGTTGGATTCCTGCCTAATAGACACATGAAAGATAATACCAGAAACATAATAAATATTATAGAATATCATGATAAAAACCCAGCCAAACAGACAGGTTTGATATTCCTGGATGCTAAGAAGGCATTTGACAATGTGAATTGGGACTTTTTGATTGAGACAATGAAGAAGATGGAAGTTGGACCAAATTTTTAAATTGGACAAAGGCAATTTATAAACAGCAGGAAGCTAAAATATTGATAAATGGAGAGAAAACATAAACATGTTATATTCAAAAAGGGACAAGGCAAGGTTGCCCTTTATCTTCTTTATTGTTCATTACAATATTGGAAATACTTAATAACAGAATTAGGGCTGATGAATCGATAACATGAATAAAAATTAAAAAGTTTGAATATAAACTAAAGACATATGCAGATGATATGGCAGTAACCTTATCCAATCCATTGAAGAGTCTCCTCATCCCCTGATTCCTCCATGTCCTCAGCCTGTCTGGCCATGACAGAGCTGTAGAGAAATGCAGCGCACTTTAATGCACATGTGGTAGAACTGTAAAAGAGCTAAGAACTACTGGAAACAAATACATACCATTTTAAGGTGAACACATGAGCTAAGAACTACTGGAAACAAATACATACCAAAACAGAAATAAAATATTGACACAAAGATGAAAATGGACCCCTCAATATATCTATTGGGCATGGTTACTGAAAAAATTGAGAAGGAATTCAGGAAAATTATTTTCTAAATGATTGTGGCAGTGAGATCAGTGTTGGCCAGAAAATGGAAAAGTAAGGAAGAGCCAACAGTGAATGAGTGGATGCTTAAATTGTATGATATAATGGAACTTGATAGATTGACATGTATGTTGAGGGACCAAATGCATAATAAATATGAGAGAGACTGGTTGCCAGTTATTAAATACTTAGCACAAAGATGGTTTAAATAGACTGTAATCACTCTTAAGAAATGAAAGAAAAAAGAAGTATGATCCAAGAAATCATGATTATGTGAAAGGTATAGATAACGCCTTCTTAGAAATAGAATCTGTGGAAAGTTTAGTATTGGTTTATAACAGGGGTCGGCAACCTACGGCCTGTGGGCCAGGTCTGGCCCCCGGAGGCCTTTGGACCGGCCCCCGCCGATCTCTGCCGATACCGATGCCGACCCCCGCCACCGCTGCAAGCACCGTCACCGTGGCACCATTTATTTTCCAAAATGGTGGCAGCGACTCATTCATGCATGCGCAGGAGTACTGTACATGCACAAATGAGTCATGGCTGCCATTTTGGAAAATAAAATGGCAGCCGCAACTCGTGCAGCAGCGGTGCGGTGGCAGCGCGTGCGGCGGCGGGGGCGGGGGCGGCAGGGGCCACGCATGCACACATGAGTGTGCATGCTGCCATTCCCCCCCCCCTTGGCCTGCAGAAGACTTGGAGGCCAGCGGACCGGCCCCAGGTAAGAAAAACTGGCTGACCCCTGGTTTATAAGGTGTGGATCAGGAAGAAATGATAATGATGGAATTATTAATGTTCAGAAAAAAATTAACGTTGGAAATTATGCTAATGAAGCAAGGAAAATAATGTGGAAATCTAGAAAGTCAGAAGATATTATATTGTAATATTCATAGTAAAAGAGGGGAAGTCATGTTTTATGTTTTTTGCTGTTTTTTTCTGTATGTCGTATTGTATGTAATGTTTGTAATTGTATTTTGTGGAGCTTTTATATGTGTTTTTTGAGGTTTAAAATAAAATGTTATAAAAAACGAAAAATAAAAACAAAAACAGAACCATTTCTTGTTTTGTCTCCTTGTCCCTGTTTGGTAGCCTTGAAGGGTTTTAGAGGCAAAAAAAGAGTGGCTCCTTGGTTACTAAATCCATGACAGTTATGTATCCCTGCTGCACAGGTATATACCGGCTACTAAGAATACTTCTAGCAGAGACAAGAATGTTGTTTTACTGGTGACTACAGAGATATAAAAGGATGGCTCAGTGGTTAAGACACTGACTCTGATGATTGCAAGGTCAGTAGATAGGCAGTTTGAGACCCAAGTGCTGCATGACGGGATGAACACCCATCTCTAGTCCCAGCTTCTGCCAACCTAGCAGTTTGAAAGCATATAAAAAGTGCAAGTAGATAAATAGGTACCATATTGGTGGGAAGATAACAGTGTTCTGTGCAGCCATGCTGGCCACATAACCACAGAGTTGTCTTGGACAACACTGGGTCTTCAGCTTAGTAATGGAGATGAGCACCATCTCCTACAGTCGAATACAAATAGACAACCTTGCCAAGGGAAAATGTTTACCTTTTACTTACAGAAATATAGCCTTCTAATCTAATTTGGCTGATAGGCAGAACTTTTCTAAGAACCCTCCCCCCCCCCAAACATTAAAACGACTCTGATGTTGAAGATAAAGCAAGCCTTAACACCAGTCCCAATCCATCCAAAATGAATCACTAGAATGTAATGAGCAATACAACAGAAGGTGCTCCTGTGTTCACTTCAAAGACTGAGATGGGAATGGATTGTTCTTTGGAGGTTTTAGTGAAGAAACAGATTTTTTCAAGAGTAACATTTCAAGCTCTGCTGCCATAATTCCTCTAAGATGATGATTATGAGATCGTTACGTTGGTTAGGTCTGAGAGGAGTTGCAATTGAACATGCCCTGGAGCACTATAAGTTGCCCACAAATTATCAAGACATTGGTTTTCTGAGCTCTTTTGTATAAGACATGCTTTTGCTTGAACAATTTAATTCTATTCCCTTATCCCCCACCTCATATGGGGGTTTGTATACTAGAGAGGCATAGTGGTTTGAGTGTTGAAAAATGCATCTGAGGAAGTAGACTCAAGTCTATGAAAGTTCATGCTGCCAACTTTTCTTTCAGATAGGCCCTAAGCAGACGGGCAGCCATGAGCTGCCCCGAGAAGCTGCGGGTTGGGGCCAAAGTAGCCACACTCCTTGGCCCCAATCTTCCCCTTTTTGGGCCCTGCGGCGGAAGTACGTCATCAGAGCGCCCGTTGTGTGGAGCGACGGGCACTCCAATGACATGTTCGGGAAGGGGTTGGGGCACCCAGCGTGAGGCTGCCCCTCCCCTTCCTTGCCTCCAAGACGGCGCAAAGCACTGTCTGCTTCCCCCCCTTAGTCTCAAAGGTGCTAAAAGATCTCTCTACATTCTGGAGGCCAGAGTTTGATTTCCAGTTCAGCCATGAAACCCACTGGGTGACCTTGGATGAGTCACATGATCTCAGCCTCAGGGAAAGGCAATGGCAAAGCTCCTCTAAACAATTTTTTGCCAAGATAAAAGGTACACCTTAGGGTCACCTTAAGTCGGAAATGACTCAAAAAAGCACAACAGCAATAAATGCCAGTTGTTATTTGTTATGTGCTGACTTATGGAGACTCTATGACTATTTTTTCTTGCCAAGATTTATTCTGTGAAGGTTTATAATTACTTTCCTCTGCAACTGAGACAGAGTGATTTCCCCAAGATTGTCTAGTGGGTTTCCAGGGCTGAGCAAGGATTCAAACCTTGGTCTCTCTGAGTCCCAAACTAACACTCAAACCACTCTAAGGGGGGGATGCAGATGGGCGACTGTGGGCCACCCTGGGAAGCAGTGCTGGGAGGATGTCCTGACAGCACACATTGTGCATAGCAGCACGCGCTGTGATGACATCCTCAGGAAGGAGTTGGGGCACCCGGCATGTGGCTGCCCCTCCCCTTCCCTGCCTTCAAGACAGCACTTTGCGCCGTCTGTAGAGGGCCTAAGTATGCTAGTCCCAAGAACTGTATTCCTTATTGTTATTCCTCCACCTTCTTTCCTGCCAGGTGGTTTTCCCTCTTTTACTCTGTCTTTAATTGCTCTCCTGTGATGCAAGGCCAACCATACTTTCCTGTGAGTATAAGTCCTATCGATTTTACTTTACCATGGTCTGACTGTGCTACAAACAGAACACCAATATCTGGACTATTCTCAGCCTCACCAAATGCACTGAATTCATTTTTAAAGAAGTATCTAAAAGTATTAGCATTATGTTTGCTTAGAGAACATGCCAGAGAAAGGAAGGGCCACCTGAAAGTGAAGATTTTCTTCTTGTATCTCATTTGGAAAGGATAAAAAAATTAAACTGAATAATATGAGTGTATTCAGATCATTTAATCTACCTCTATCATAGAGGATTTCCTGACTCAGGTGGCGCTGAAGCGTTTATACCACCAAACACAAATAGGGTTGGAAAAGAGCCTGAAGTGGGAAGTGCCAAAATGAATAAGAATATAATAACATTTTCTTGATGAAATAATGCTTCCATGTCAGAAAAAAAACCTGAAACTGTCAGCATTCCTTTGTAGGGCTCTCTCAGGCTTAAGAAAGGGTCCTTGACAGTTCTCGCACTGCCTTTAAATATCTTATTGAAATGTAGATTAAGACTGTACATCTTATAATAGTTGGAAAGCCTTTTCATTTTAAGTCTTGTAGAAAACCAAGAATTAAGTAAGTATTAACTTTAGCAGTTATATTTCAGCATTTTTCTTCAGGTTGATCCCTCCTAGACCTAATATTTAGATTTATTTAAAGAGACAGTAGATTACCTGCCAGTACAGTGGGATGTCATTATGCATTCCTAGCAATTGCTATAAAGTAAGATTGATTGCATCCATAACATTGCTGTCTTTCATCCATTTTACATGGATTCACACAGAAGTCTTTACAATTGTATAGTCATTTCAATGGTTTATTTTTATTTCATTATTTCAAAAGTCTGTAACATTGTTAACCACAGTTTTATCTCTCGCTTTTAGCTGTAAAAGTCATGATCCAAAACCATATGGAGAAGAGAGAGAGGTTTATTCCAGTCCTCTTCAATAAGATAGTCTTGCTGTTCACATGAAGCTTTTGTATGTAGCTATTAAATTTCTACATCTGAACAACAGCTTGCAAAAGCGGAAGGTGTTTGTCTGTTTTGGACTACAACTGCCAGAATGCCCAGCCAGTATGGCCAATGGGATTCTAGGAGCTGTATTTCTAAAACTTACTGTTCTGTGTCTAAAGTTAATATGGTGCCCACCAATAGCCAATTGATTTGGCAATAGCAATCCTACACAACAATTGCAGAATGGAGTGCAGAAGAAAGATGCCACCATTATACTTGCAAAATATCCACCATATTCTCTTCGCTGTCACATCAAGTTGGATGAAGGGAGGCAGTGTTTGGAAGTTCTGCCACTGTTAGGCCCATGTTCCAGGGGGTGGTGGTGGTTGTAGGGTTTGATATAACTGCCTCCATCCATCCTGTCCATGTTTCTGCTGTATCTTGACTATACTGCAGAATGATTGCAGTTTGACACTGCTTTAACAGCCATGGCTAGATGCTATGGGTTTATGGGATTTCTAGTTTTGTGACATATTTAGCTTTCTCTGTCAGAGATCTCTGGTGCCACAACAAACTACAAATCCTTGTATTCCATAGGGTGGAGCCATGGCAATATCAAGCAATATTGAAATTAAAGCAATATCAAGCTGTATTAATTCTCAGCATGCAAGCATCCTAATCCACTGGCAAAGCTGCACCAGTACAAGAAGATTGTTTTTCATCTTGTTTCTATGTATTATTGTTTTGCATTTTAAAGCCAAATCCCATTCTGAAAAAAGTTTCTCAGAGTAACTAGGAAGGGGTAACAGCATATGCTGGGCTGGGGGAGAATCAGAAATTCAGCAAGCAAGCAATCAAATTTTGCAAAAGGGGGCAGCAAGCATTATGGTATCATTATTTTTGTTTATTTACTTTGTGGAACTGGTCAAGCTTCTGAACAAATTTCAGTGAGGTTGAAAGAACTGTATTTCCCCCCCTAAGATATTTATATCCAGGAGGGCTCTTTTTGTATACATATAGAAAACATTACATACACAGGTCACACTGCCATTCTAGACATTCTAGAATCTATAGTCCAAGGTTTATATGAGAAAGGAGCACAAGGAGAAACTTTCAAGCAGATTTTATTCCAATGTATGTGTATGCAAATATTTGAATGTAGATAAGAAAATATTGTCCCTGGCTCAGATGAAATGGAACGAGAACATTTTAAAAGGAAATGATTCATGACCAGGCAAAGACAGAGTCTGAGTTATGCAGAAAGTGAAATTCAAAGCAAGTTAACATTGAAATAGTGCATGGGAAATTATCTAATTCCTCTGGTAGCAGTTAAGTGCAAGAACTTGAACATTTTGGCAATCTCTGTTAAAGGGTATTGGCATGCTTTTTTTGTGGGTTTGGGGAATGCTATTTAAATAATCCAGGAAATTATTTTCCGTTTTTTCTTTAAGT
The DNA here is from genome assembly GCA_026167975.1 of Phrynosoma blainvillii. Classification (NCBI taxonomy): domain Eukaryota; kingdom Metazoa; phylum Chordata; class Lepidosauria; order Squamata; family Phrynosomatidae; genus Phrynosoma; species Phrynosoma blainvillii. The sequence continues at coordinate 277,470,205 of JANUYF010000001.1, forward strand.
ATTGAAATAGAGTTCAATCTAAGACCTACCCTTGAGTTATGCATATTTGGTATTCAATTGGCATGGACAATTGAGCATCATGGCCAACAAGTATTTTGCAGCCATGAGCAACAGCCAAGTTAATAATCTGTAAAAGATGGAAAGTACTGGAAAAGATCTAGCCTTGATGGTGCATATTTTCCACACACACACACACACACACACACACCTACACACACAGAATTACTTGGTACACTAGGAAATAATCAAGCAACTGGTTAGAAGAAGAAAAAAAACTGAATGGTTAAAAGATTTAGTGTGCACACTTTATAAGGAATTTTTTCTTTCCATTGTTTTAAAAAATATGTTTCTTCCTTTTCCATTTTTTTTAAAAAAACAATAACTACAGAACCAAGTTCCTGAAGTTTTCCCTTTCAAGAAAGTGCAGTACTTTATTTCCGTTTCTTGAACAATACAAAGATTAATCTGGTGGGAAGAAAAGAATCCTTCTAAAAGAAATGGAGGCTTCATCCACACTACAGAAATAATCCAGTTTGACATCACTTTAACTGCCCTTGCTATGGAATTCTAGGAACTGTAGTTTATTGTGGCACCAGACCTCTCTGACAGAGAAATATTTCATAAAACTACAATTCCCAGAATTGCATAGAATTGAGCCAGGGCAATTCAAGTGGTGTCAAACTGGATTATTTTTGCAGTGTGGATGCAGCCAGAGATATACGTACTTATACAAGACTATATGTATATTAAAAAGAACTTAAATATAATTGTTAACAGTATACATCAAGCATATATTCCCAGCTAAAAGCGTAATGCAAACAACTTGGCTTTGACTCTGTAGGAAGAGCTAAATGCTTCATTATCTGAGATGGTTGTCACATTTTGAATGATGATGATGACGATGATGATGACGATGTTAATGATGATGCATAACATTATTTAATATTGATGGAAGATATAATTGTTGCAATTAAGCTGAAAATACTGAAAACAAACAAACATATCACCCCTTCTTCCAGTTCATAGCTTTCATACTCTGATCTCGTCTTGTTCACTTTGTCAATCTAGGTAATTTCCCCTCTGCAAATGGAAAACAACAGTCAACAATGGCATCTGTTTTCATTCAGAATGAGTAATCTTTCTCTGGATGTAGTTCCTTGTCTTCTACTTAGCACCTCTATCTTCACCATCACTCCCTATATATGGAATCGGGGAAGACAGAGTGGTTTTTTCAGTCTCCCCCTCTGTAGGAGCTATATGTTTTTCATTCACCAAATGTTTGCATTATCAAGGAAAATATGTGGAGACCTTAAAAAGTGTCACCAAATTGACCAGGAAAAGGTAGAGAGACACACATGCTGTGGTCAAGATCCTGGGTGCTGGGGAGGGTGGAGGTAGAGGCAGTTAGCTCAGTGGTGGTACAAGGAAGCTTTCCTGAATCACTTCTACAGCACGTCAGCAGCTGATTGGGTCAGAGAGGAGAGATGTAACATAATATGCTATCATAAAGTGCTTGTATGATTCTGGCTAGAATTCCATCTTGTTAACTTCTCCCTCCCTTCTTTCTAACAGGCTCCACCTTGTTCACATGCAGAACTTGACACTATTTTCTGTCCTGAAAGGTGGTAGCACTTCTATCAAATAAGGCACAAAGAGACCGATAGCCCACTAGAAGAAGCTGCAAATAATTATCAGCCTTTTCTCAGGAACTGTGAGATTGCAGTCCTGTCAGCCAATACAAGGATGTTTTCATTTCACATCTAGGTCTGAAATTTTCAGCTAACTTTACAATGTTTTATTATTAAATCTATAAAGCGATAGAGTTCATAGGTAATGAGTAGGTAAGTGTTGATAAAACACTTTTGAAATCAGAGATCTGTTGTGATTCACTGGATAAAATATACCAGCACTGAATTCATGGTAACTGCATGTAACTTGAGTATAAGCAACAAAATAATTTAACTAGCATTATATGATTTTATTCTCAATTCAGATAAAATGGAGATCTCACTGGTAAACTCCATGAGAAAGGCAAAGTTCATGACTTAATGGACAAAAAAAATTAAGACTCTTCTGCTCTTCATACAAAAACATAATGTTTTGGCATTGGCTGTATAGTTTTTATTCATAGATGGACCCACTGCTCTTGTATAACTGTGTATCTTTTATCTGCATGAGTGTAGTACTATATTTGCAGGCACGATACAAAACTACAGGACATTTATGTTTGGCTTTTAGTTTTCTAAGAAGTGAGATTTATTCTACTGCTTTGGAATGGCTGATTTGAATCACTTAGTACAAAAATCAAAGGACATACAGTACACAAAGCTCATCCAGAAATATCCTATTGACTACAAGAAGCTATTAGGGATTGTTGAGAAAAAAAAAACTTCTCAAAGCTTATTCATTTAAAAATGCATCTTTTTTTTTTTTTTTTGTAGTATTGTATATGAGAGAATATCTAGCTTCGTGGCAGCTTGCAAGTTGCATTTGCTAGATTCCATATTTATCTAAAGAAAATGGTAGAGCATGCCTATTAATATTGCCCCTTCATTCCAAATAGCCCTTGTTTTTCCTTTTTTTATTATTAAAGGAATACTTTTGGGTAATTAAAAACATGAAAAAGAAGCCATGTTCTTTATGAAACTTTATTGCAATATCTAAATGTCTGAGTTCTTTTGCGCCCTCTATTGGCTCTGTTGCTGAAGTTAGTCAATAAAAACAATTTATCAAATGTATAAAATGTATCAAATGAGTAAAAATTCTAGTTGCCCTAACAAAAAAATTAGAAGTGATTTTTATTTCAGCATTCTAATACACCAATAGAGGCAGGCAACATGAAATATCATAAGTGAAAATTCAGTTTTGGTTTACTTTTTTAAAAAATCTTTTTACTCTAGTTGGATGAACAAAATGGTTTGGGATTGAAAGACTATGACAGATGAAGGAATTCATGTTTTGGGGAAATAAAGTCTCCAAAATTTATAATTGGATTGTTGTTGTTCAACATCATCTACAGAGAAAGACATTTCCTGTCCATGAAAGAGAAGAGTGACATTATCTTAAATATTTTCCACTAGTTTTTTGACCTTTTCATCAACACAGTCATACATGACAGTCAACTTTATTTATTTATTTATTTATTTAAACTAGAATTGCTGTAAAAGACACTGACACCTTTTAATTTCCACAGCATGATAAGTCAGCACATTTCCACTATAAGGTATGTTAGACTACCTAACTTCATCCTTGTCCATCAGTTCTATAGTACGGGGGCACACAAGCCAGTGACTTTCAGGATTATAGTTCAAAATGTCTGAAGAGTGCCCAGTATAAGCTGTGGAAGGTTCCATTGCTAAATCAGGGTGTTAAAAGGTCTAGATGTAGTTTAATACTGTCTAAATACTCTGAAGGCAACAGATCCTATCTGATCTTGCCATCTAAGCAGGGCCAAACTTGGATAATACTTGGATGGGAGACTGTCAACCAATAACAGATGCAGGCTACATTTTGGAGGAAGGTAATAGCAAACTATCTTTGACTATTCCCTGCCTAAGAAATTCCTATGATATTCATGGAGTCACCAAAAGTCAAGATGTGTTCTCAATGCATGCACACACTCAGACACTCACAGTGCTGCATATTTCATTTTGCCACTTTTATTCTGTTTGAAAGAACAGAACTTGTTTTCCAATCATTTTTAAAGGAGAATAAAAGCTTATTATTTAAAGGTGAAATTCTTATGAGTAGGGTACATGGTTCTTACATGCTGGTCACAAGGCGTTTCTGTAGTGTGTGCAAGTGTCCTGAGTTTCATTAGACAATAATATACAATGAATGTCAAGTAATCTTCAGTGTCCCCCATTGCCCATATTTCAATTAGAGCCTAGAGGAAGATGCCATGAGAGAACCCATCCACCCCTCATTGGCCTTTTTTGTTCAAATAGCATTGGTACCTAGGGCAGCTGCAGAGTGATAAAGAGACATATGGAAGGAAGAAAGGCATTATTGAAGATGGTATTACTGGTGAGTATTAATAAGTGTACTTTGAGTGCTGCTCACCACTGCTACCAAGTTTTATTTCCATTGCTTATTTCCATTGCATACCTGTTCATGTTGACAGTAAGTTCAAGTGTCAGCAGTGACAGTGAACAAAGGTCAGAGTCTGTGACTCCCTGAATTCCATAAACTGGAGCCATCCTGACCCTAACACTGTTGAAATTGCTCACTCTCATTCCTTAAACCTTTCCAAATTCCCCCCCATCATTCTCTTTCCACCTAATTTTTTTAAATCATCCTAATGCTTTTCTTTTTGTCTCTCTTGAAAAAATGATGTACATTTCATCTGCATATTTTGGTACATTTTCTTTTCTTTTCTTTCTTTTTTTGTGACCATTTTTAATTTTTACATTTTTTCACATCTTTGTATTTCCTTTTTGGGATTGCCTGAAGAGGTTTCTGTTCCACTTAGCATCTGCCTCAAATTGAAACATTTCATCCATAAGACCTGCCAACATTAAGGCCTTTGATGCTTATCTCTTAAGCAAGTGGGTCCACAACAATGGCTATATACTACCGATCAAGTTACAGAAAATTGATTTAGTGGGTCTACAAAAATTGGGATTAACAAATTGTAGTCAGGTCAGATGTGAATAAGGCCCAAAACAGACAGGCCAAAAGGACAGCAGTGGGACCACTGCAGCACTGTTCACACCAGGGCTGCAGTGACTGCACTGCACAGGCCTGAACTGGGCCACCGAAAAGGACCGATTTTTACGTTCCTTTTTGGCCTGGTTCTTTTTGGAAGACATGGCATCAGCATTGCTTCCAGCCATGTTTGGTATATGCATCATTTAAACATTGCACCCAAACATGGCCAGAAACTGTGTCATTTGGCCCGTCTGTTTCAGGCCTAAATGAAACAAGATTCAACAGACTAAAGGAAAGATGGAGGCAAGGGAGGGGGACAGATAAAGAATGAAGACTCATCTTTCTGCTTTGTTATCCATGGATGTGTCCACACTACACTGTTACAGTACTTTGATGCCACATTAACTAGCCTGGTTCCACCCTATTGGATCCTGAGATCTATAGGTCTGGGAGGGACGTATTCCCTCCCCCCCCCCCTCTCTTTGCTAGAGAAATGTAACATGGCAATTCAGGAGAAGGCACTGGAAAATTCTAAGTCTGTCCTTAGATTACAAATCCCAGGATTTTGGTAGGATATACACATGCCACTTTAAGTATTATCAAACTGCTATTATTGTGTAGTACAAATATACCTCATGTTTCTCATATGTGTGCATTTTATAGTTAGTTCAGTAGAAAATAGATGGAGTATGTGTGTAAATCCTAGCCTGTCTCAGAAATTCTAAAAACATTTTCTCATTATTCCATGTGTCTGTTGAATAGTTATTTCTAATTACACTGGACATTACAAGTCCTACTACTTCTTGATGAACAGGCTAGCCTTGCTACAAAATCTGCTCACTGTAAACAATGTCACAAGATTTTGCAGAGATATTTTTTAAAAATCTGGATAATGGAGTAGCAAAAGTTCTTTAGTTGCACACAGCTTTCTCCTGGATCACTCGCCTGTCACTTTTTACAAACACAGTAAACTGTAAATAAAGTGAAGTGCTGAAACCTAACCTTTTAGAGCTCTGCATCTATGAATTTATCTTGGTTCAAAGAATATCTACTGTGGCATTTGAAAGCTGAACAGATTTGGCTAATTTTCTTTCCTATATTTGAAATAAACAGCCATTCTTACAGGTTTTAGTAAGAAATTATGTAAGAAGAAAGAAAGTCTATTTAGTGATTGGGGTATGTGGAAAATGATTTAAACTGCAAGAAAAACAAGGCAATTAAAACTCAAGAGTTTCAGTATTGCCCAAATGAAAGTTTCAAATTCGTCATTATACCACTATAATGGACTAAATTTATGGAACAACAATTGACAGGAAGGACAGAGAATGGAAGGATGAGTAGATTTATTGTCATTTGGAAGAGTCAGGAATGGAAGCAGAGTTATTAGTCATGATAAAAGAGAAGGCTGCGAGGGGTGAAGTTGAGGAAATATTAGAAATTTACTCATTGTTCTTTATCAGACAACTCCTTAATATGCATGATGTGTTCTGTACATAAATGTAATTCTCTTCATTACCTGTATACCTGTTTGGTGGCTGATTAGATTATTGTGAGTTGGTGAATATGTTAAACTGAAGCATTTTTAATGATTTGAGTTTTAAAAGCAACAGTCTTCCTCTGTCCTTTCAGGTTGTGTCCTCAAACAGATACCACTAAATAGGTGTGCAACATAAGCAGACAGTTATATGCACTGTAGACCTCTTCTACCTAAGCGTTCACACAAGACTGTATAAAGAAATCATAATGATGACTACAGTACATATACAAAACTTCTACCATAATTAATGTATTAATATATGCCTATACCAGGGTTGAGGAAGTGTTGTGTGAGTTGCACATGATTTATCAAAGCCATTTTTGGGAGTTCCAAGCCTGCTCCACAACTCTCCAATTAAAAAACATTTTTGTCCCAAGAATTCACACACACCCCAGCCCCTGCTTCCTTCCTAAAACACATACAGGACAATTTCACCATATTTGTGCCCTCTGCAGCTATGTTAGGCTCAGAAGGGCCCTCTTTTTTTCTGATAAGACATTCTGTGGGGGGGGGGGGAATTCCTTTCCTTGGCCTAAAATGGCTCAGGGCAAAATAGCATTTTGGTGAAACACATTTCCTCAAAACATTTTTTTAAAAATCTGTGATAGGAACACAGTAAAAAAAATGCAGCTTCTAAGGTGTCATGAAGTGACAACGCATTCACCCAACTCCTGACAGTTGCCCACCCTTGCTCTACAGGTGTATATTTTCTATTCTTTTTTAATTTTATTTATTGAAAGTATAAAAGAAACACATATAAACATACAAAAAACACTATAAAATATAAACAACTATAACATACAATATAGTCAAACAAAGAGAAAAGAAGAAAAAAGAAGAAAAACAGGATGAAAAATAACAAAGAAAAAGAAATAAGAATGAAAAAGACAATTAAAACATCTAAGACATATACTTCCAAGCAGTACCTAAGGATTAAGTAATTCATATCATATAACCAATTCTGTCAAAATTCAACATATTCATCATGCACAGTAAACTAATAGGTATTATAAAGTGGATCTTAAATCTGTTAATCAACCAGAAACTTCAACATCTAAATTCCATACATATATTAAATATTTTCGATATATTGAATATAATAATTATACTACAAATATTACAAATATTATACATTGAATAATTTGACTAAAGTAATTATTTACTATAGCTTAATATATATCATAGGATATCGTGCCTAGTGTATTAACATCTTTTTAAATACATTTCATTTTAACAATGCATTCAATAATGAATAAATAAGTATAATCTTAATTAAGATCATGGGTCAGTGATAAAGTAACTAATTCAACTAGGGATTTATTCAGGAAAAACTATCGAATGTGATTTATTCTTTTATCATATTTTTTCATATAACAGTACCATGGGCCCAAATTTTATAAAAATCAGATAGCAGGATATTCCGGGTTAAATATGTTAATTTTTCCATCTCATATAAGTCATATAATTTCAGTTTCCATTCTTCAATTGGTGGTATTTCTTTTCTCCCTCAATATTTTGCATATAATATTCTTGCAGAATTTATCAGGAAAAAAATGTAATTCTCCATTTTTCCCTTCTACCTCCTTACTTACAATATTTAGAAGGTATATTTTAGGATCGGGAAGAAATTGTACCTCTAATGTCTCTTTTATTTCAGCTGTAATCTTTTCCCAATATTTCTGTGCTGATTTACAATTCCACCACATATGTATATAAGAACCCATTTCTCTTTCACATTTCCAACATGTAGGAGTATAACCATTATACATTTTGCATAATTTAAGTGGGGTCAAATACCATCGAAACATAGACTTATATAGACTTTCTCTCACATCGATACTAATTGTATATTTTATAGTTTTTTTCCAGATTTTTTCCCAGTCTTCTAAATTAATGTTTTGGTTTAAATCTGTAGCCCAGCTAATCATATAATTTTTATTATATTTTCCTTTTGTTCCCAATCTCTGATCAAATTGTAATATTTCAATATTAATCTTGTATCATCACCACACACCCCTTTTTCAAAACTTTTATATGCTGGCCCAATTTGGTCTAATCGGCGATCCAATTTAAATCTCTCCATTCATTGTCTATAAAAGAACCAATTAACATCATATCCTGCACTTATAAGTTCTTCCTGCGATTTAAGAATCATATCTGAACTTTCACCTTTAATTATATCCTTATAGTGAAGCCAGGATTCTTCATTGTATAATTTTTTCATCAAAATGGCTTCGGCCGGAGATGCCCAATAAGGTATTTTCATGCACCATTTATTTTTATATTTGGACTAAACTCTTAAACATGCCTTATGTATGTAATGATTTTTAAAATTTTTGTCAGCTTTAAATTTATCATAAAATAGATATGCGTGAAATCCGAATTGTAAATCTGCACTTTCTAAATCCAAGAGCCTTTTATTTTTTTAAATTTAAACCAATCATGAAGCCAATTTAAAATGCAAGCATCATAATACCACTGAAGATTAGGTAAGGCTAAGCCACCTCTTTCTAAATTATCTTGTAAATGTACTAGTTTGGTCCTAGGCTTTTTATTACACCAAATAAAATTAGAAATGTCTTTGTTCCATGTTTGAAAAGGTGCATCATTATCAATTATAGAATATTTTGAAAATAGTACATCATTTTACCTAACACATTCATTTTAACAAGAGCAATTCGACCGGGCCAAGATAAATTCAGAATTTTCCACTTTCTAAAATCATTTTTAATTTCAATCCAAATTTTGTGATAATTATTTTTACATAAATCCACATTTTGTGCAGTAAGTCGAATTCCCAAATATTTAATCTTATTTTCTGATCTATACCCAGATATATGTATAATTCTATTTGCTTCATTTTCAGGGATATGTATTAAAAGCATAACAGTTTTATTTATATTTACCTGATATCCAGAAACATTGCCATATTGTTGAAGAGGGGTAATTACGGTTTCTATAAATTCTTTTATATTAGATAACGTTAAAGCTACATCATCTGCATAGGCTCTTAATTTATATTTTTGCTTCCGAATTTCGACCCCCTTAATTAATTCATCATTTCTAATTTGAATAAGTAAAATTTCTAATGTAAGAATAAATAATAATGGAGCCAGAGGACAACCCTGATGAACAGCTTTGTAAATGTTGATTTTAGATGTCTTTTCACCATTCATTAATAGCTGAGCATCCTGTTTTGAATAATTTTTTTTAATCCAATCAAGAAAAGTATCACCCACTTCTATTTTTTTGAGAACCCCAAACTTGAAATTCCAATTTATGTTATCAAAAGCTTTCTCCACATCCAGGAAGATAAGGGCCAATTTTTTATAAAGATTTTTTTTTGATGTAGTTCAATTACATTTAATAAATTCCTAAAATTTTCTTTTGTCTTTCTGGAAGGGAGAAAACCGTTTTGGTCATGATGAATCCAATTTTCTAATATTGTTTTAAGACAATTCGCCAAAATTGCAGCAAATAATTTGTAATCTGAATTCAATAATGAAATCGGACAATAATTATTAGGATCTAATTTGTCTTTACCTTGTTTTAGGATTAATATGATATTTGCAGATTTCCATGTTTGAGGAAACTCACCAGTAAGAATGTTATTCATGGTTTGTAACAGTGGTGGTATCAATTGAGGAGCGAATATTTTATATTTGTTTGTAAAACCATCTGGACCTGGGGATTTAGATGTTTAGATCTTCTGATTGTTCCAACAACAAATGCAACAATAAAGTTCAAACAACTTGTTTGAAGTTCAAAGTAAAATCTTCATGGAACCCTTACATCCATAATAGAAAATGTAATATCCATTTTCTACTATCAGAGGGAAAATTTAGTGTGTGAAAAGAATTTTCCTAAACAGTCCATCATATAAAAAGAAACCAACAGCTTTGGTCCACATTATTGAACAACTAATGAAATGCCACCTGGCAGTGGAAATAGTTGTGGTTATGTGTCTGTTGGTGCCAGAGCAGTTTGGGTGAGAGAGATTTGATTGTCTCATTTCTTTATGTTCATATTTATTACTGACCATTTATCCTAAGTCCTGTTAAGAAGAACAGTCTATTTCTTTTCTCTGTGAGTCTTGTCTTCCTTACTTAACATTCATCTGGGTTTGAAATGAAGATTGGGATTGTTGTATGGCTCTCACAAAAGCAATGATGGCAATTTAAATGGAGTGGGGTGGAGGTGGAGAGCTGTGTTTTTTGCCAATGTTGTTTCTGCAAAGAAAGGTATTCAAGCTGAACTCTCCCAGATCAAAGGGTCCCACCAGTTTACAACTTCCTTCTTCCACTTTCTGATTATACAGCTCACATCCACCTATGCAAACCAAACAATTCAGAAGAAGAAGATAGGCAGACAGACAGTCACAGAGATATGCAGAACATTATTATTCATTTCCCACATTATATGATAGAAGCATTGCCAGAATTTGCTGCCAGTAAATTGGGACACGTTTGGCAAAGGCAATACAGACTTTTGGAATATTTTGCCTTCTCTTTTGTCAATGTATTAATTTCTTTGGGTCTTCAGAATCCATGTATATTGCCCTCCTGGGCATGGTGCCAAGCTTATTTATTTATCTTAGCCAGTTTGTGTTGGAAGTACCTTGTGTCTAAGTGACTGGCTGATGATATAACTTCTAGGATTTTCTAAATTATGGTGGCTCCTGGTAATTTAATCTAAGTCTGGTCTGCTTTTTGCCAGTTACTAGAAATGTTTTTCTCTATCCTGCTCCCTTCTTCCCCCTGCATTTTAACATAGAATTTTTTTTAATAAAGTATTGTTGAATGTAAGCAAGTCTTTCAAATATCTTGTATAGTAATCTTAAGTAAAATAACAATTACTAGTCAACAAGAATAGACCGTTGAATCAACAGGATTTTTTAAAAATAACTTGAATGATCTGTCAGTACTTTTGGTTAAATGGATTTACTCTGCTTGAGACTATGTGATAAATTTTGCAAAGAATAATACAATGCATTTGGAATTCATTAATGTGATGTCACTATATGTAACATTCAAATACCTTGTCTTTCCTGACCTAATATTTCATTCTCAGGCAGCCACACAGAAAAGTAGCATCCTAAGGTAGACTTACTTAGAATGAGCAAAGAAAACCATCATTGGTGAAGCATCTCTGGTCATATTCAAAATATTCAAAAAAGTGTTGTCTTGTTACCCATCTCAGGAGGCGCATAATGAATATTTTAACAGAGAAATGCAAATATAATAAATTTCTTTTCCACCTTTAATGTTAAATTGTGGCAAGAAGAAAACTGTTAACCAGTGCAGATGTTGCAGGATAGTGTAACATGGTCCCTTGTTTGTATGTCCACCAACATCTTGGCTGCATTCTGGACCAATCTCAACTTCTCAATACTCTTTAAAGGTGGTCCCATGTAGAATTCATTGGAATAATCCAATTGATGATAGGTAAGAAATTCTACTCATTTGTTTTTCATCAGAATTTACCAAAGTGATGATAAAATCTTGTCGGATTTTAGTCTAATTCATACAAATGCTGGCATTGTTCCTATACCAGTTCCAAACTTGACCTTTTACTGAAGCCTTTGGCTTGATAAATTGTCTAAGATTGGTTTGTTGTCTCTCTAGAGCTCTGGATGAAGGGCATGAGAGAAATATTTAATAAATGCTATAACTATTTTTTTTTTAAAAAATTACAATTGATTTGTCCATCACTAAACCCAAACCAGATGTATCTAAGGCATGTGCTACCACAGTGAGTTCTGGTTATCTTTCCATCTCCATTGAAACATGGCCATATTATGTACATGATTTGATGACATGGGACAGAGCCTTTGTAGTTATGATACTCCACTTCTGGAATGGCCCTCCCTCAGAGGCCAGGTTGGCAAGGATGTTGGTTTTACTCTGGCGCCAAGTAAAAACATGGACTAGCATTCAGTATTGCAGTTAAGGATTCCTAACCTAGAGATATGGATCCATAACTGATCTGTATTCAGAAAGATTATGTAGCCTTACTCTTAATTATGTAAATGCCATCCCAGTCCATTCAGCTTCTGATCAAGTCACAAGGAGAATATTTCCAGTCTTCCTTCAGAGACTGCAAAGCAATACCTTTTCATATTAGGGAATGTGCAGTATGGAATGAGAGAAGATCCATCAGGTAATGACCTTCACTTGCTGGTGGGAGGAGAGTAGAAATTTCATTATTCTTGTACCTCAGTTGAAAGCTGAATTGTTCTCCTTCACTCAGTCTGGAGACTGGCTCTTTGGGTGGGCTTGGAGGGGGGTAGGGCTTACTTAGGGCCTAAGCAGACTGCCAGAAATAGTGCACATTAAATTGAGGCACTGCCCTGGCTCAGTGCTAGGGAATCATGGGAACAGAACTCTCTGACAGAGAAGGCTCAATGTCCCAGAAAAAAATACAATTCCCATGACTCCCTAGCACTGAGCCAGGGCAGTGCCTCAATTTAATGTGCACTATTTCTGGCAGTCTGCTTAGGCCTTTAGTTATGCAGATATAACTAAGTTTCGGAACAGATGGGCAGGAAGGAGTGGCTAGAAGCTACTCTGAGCCCGATCACCCTAGGGCCATGGTGAACACATGCTGCAGCCTTGAGAGTGCCACCTCCTGTGGCCCCAAATAGGAGCAGAAAAGATCCTTTTGGGGCTGGATTTGGGCTGCCTTAGGCAGCCCTAGCACATCCCTGGGGTCCAGGGGTATGCATCATGTAAACGTCATACTGCTGTAGCTGCCAGAAACCACCCCTGTTTGCTCATCTGTTTTGGGCCTAAATAGCCATACTAGTATGTTGACAATGGCTTTTTATTAAAGCCTTTGAACCTGATTTGGTTTATTCAAAAGTGTACAGATACATTGTTTAAAACTATTTAAAGCTATTTTAATCTGTTAATGTTTAGTGTGGTTTTATGGCCTCTACAGACCGGCCCAAAGGGCCAGCCTGGAGGCAGAGATGGGGCAAGGCAGCCACACACCGGCCATCCCAATCCCACACTGACAGCATTCTGACACAATGCACCATTAGGATGCCTTCCCGGCGCAGCGTCCGGAAGGGGCAATGAAGAGTTGCACACCGGCTCTTAGGGTTCCCTTTTGCCCCCCCCCCCGAAAGGAGCGGCATTTTGCCACTCTTTTCAGAGTGGCAAAAGGGAGGATTGGGGCTGCAGCATGGGGTAGCCACAGCCCCGACCTCCCACTTCCCGGGGTGGCTCTGTGCCGCCTGTCTGCAGCTCCGCATAGTCTGTTTTAAGTTAGTTTTTTGTTTTACATTTTAAATTGATTTATATTGCTTAAAATGTTTTAAACTGAGATTGTACATTCTATAGATGGGATATAAATAAATAAATGACCCCACCATGACAGGTAATAAAACTATCAGCTGGGGAAGGATCCAAAAAAAAATGAAGGATATAATTCATGGTAACATTCTCTCTGGCATAATTACTATGAAAATATGCAAGGACTACTCAACAGCACACCTCTGAATAGACCTAGTGACCTGAAAGTGGGTTGATAGCTTAACACAGCTTAAGAGAGCCAGGCCTTTACCATTTGATAAATGTATCAAATTGAGAATTGGTGTGATTCTGCCTATAGTCTTTCCTTATAAATTTATAATGGTGGTAAAAATAATTAGAAATATTAGAACAATTAAGTGGTGTGTGCATATTGTGTGGGGATGAGGCAGGAGGTTGCTGTGTTTTCTTTGCCAAGGGCCTTCTGAATAGCATGTTCAGCAAGCACCAAATGACATGGCCTGCACAGAGTTGATTTTGACGAAGCCTCTGGGATGTGTTAAAAAGTAAACCAGATCAAATCACGTACTGGAAAGCATAACTCAATCAAGAAAAACTGGATGATTAAGGGTGACAAGCTTTGCCAGAGCTCAGAGTAAATATTTGTATCCGTGTGAAGTGAAAGCTTCACATTGCTGATGTCAAGCAGCTGGAATTTTCATTGTTTATAAACTTTTGTTGTTACAGTTGGGTTTGGGCAAAAAAGTTACCAAAGATGGGGATGGGGGAGAGATACTGTGTGTGTGTGTGTGTGTGTGTGTGTGGTGGGGTGGAAGAATGGTAGAGCTTAACTTTCCTGACATTTAAATTTTGGTATGGCAGTAGATTAAATAGAAATTTAAGAGTGAGTTTATTCCCTCCACTTTTTTTTTTTAAACTGCATTAACTTCCAAGCCCTATGGGTCACCTTTGAAGACATCAGATTTGCCCAGCCTCAAAAAGCTGAAGAAAAAGTCAAACTCCCAGTTCCATGGCAGGATCCTCTACACAACCATAGAATCCACATTAAAGTAAATGTGACATCAGCCTAAAGAGGCAATGCTAGTGTGCTGTACTTTTTGGTGCCTTCATGCATTCACAGATGCGCTAGCAAGTCAGCCAAGCCAGACTGGAGATTATTGTACAATTCTAAGATAGTGGGATAGAAGATGGATTGACACTGTAATCCATGGATTTTATTGCACCATATCCTGGCCAAGCAGGAGGTATCCTGTAGTCAATCTGTGCTTCTGCTGTTACACTTAATGAATGGGAAAATCCCATGAATAGCTGTCAATCCCGCAGTTAACCCATTCATGTGCTACAGGTCATTCAGGGGTAATTCAGAGAAGGGAATCTGAACTGGTTTCACTGCACTCTTCCCCATTCCTAATGAACACAAGACTTCTTACTGCTGAGGAGGCAATCCATCTTGAGCAGAAGAAAGGGGATTTAAAGGGCTTTCACCACACAGACACACATTGAAAGCAAGATTTCTCAGTGCTAATGAAGCAACCATTTAATCTGGGGCAGTAAAAATAGGATTTAAAGGGCTTTCACTGCACACATCCCATTGTCAAAGGCAAGACTACATTACTGATTAAGCTTGGATAGCTGACTAGTAAAGAGAATGGTAGTGCAATTAGTTTTATAGGCAACCTGTTATCAATTCACAATTGTGTGGTAATGTGATAAGAATCATTGCTGGTTTGGATGTTTAAAAAGCTGCAACAGCATTAAGAGGGAAGCTTTGTGAAATAATCTCCACTATCTGCCAGAGGACCTGAATTCTCTAGTTAGACTAATGGCTGTTGTTGCTGTGCACTTTCAAGCCATTTCTGACTTATGGCAACCCTAAGGTGAACCTATCATGGGGTTTCTGGGGCTAAGAGCATGCAACTTGTCCAAGGTCACCCATTGGGTTTCCATGGTCAAGTGGAGAACTGAACCCTGATCTCTAAAGTTGCAGTCCAATACCCTAACCATTATGACTATGCTGGCTAATGGTATCAGCTGTAAATCTCATGTAGTGGATTTCATCTGGAGGAAATTGTATTTGGCTTTGTTTTATTGTGTTTATTTGTAAAACGGATATTTGTATTGTCTCTCCTAAAACAGTAAGAAATAAAATAATCAATTCTGCAAAGTGGTATTTTAAAAAGAAAAAGAAAGAAAGAAAGAAAGAAAGAAAGAAAGAAAGAAAGAAAGAGCAGTAGCCACAATAATATGTCACTTGCAGTACGGCAGAGAATGAGAATCCTAATCACCAGCATAAAATCAAACCAGATTGTTGGGAATGTAGGAGCAACATTTCCTGCCTATAATTTTATTTGGCTTCATAATAATGCTCTATTGTCAATAATGTCCTTCATATATTATCTAAAGGAAAGGAGTACCAGGCAATTACTAGAGTCTGCTGTTACATTCCTGGCTCTGTCTCCATCTTTGGACACATGTCTTGGCCCTGCCTCTGGCCATTAACACATTTGCATCATCATCTGAACAGGCTCTCAAGTGAAGTCTTCAGCATGATTCCTGTAAGTTTTCATACTGCTGTCCCACTTCTATGTGGACATCCAGAAGCTTCTTGGCTAAGTAGCACACCTGGGAGTAGGGCAGGAAAATGCATGTGCACTCATCACAGAACATCTTTCTCATGAGTAAGCCATGAAGGGAGTTATGAAAGGAGTTACTGGTGATATAAAATTCTCATGAATCCAATAAATTTTTTTAGAAGAAAAATCCAGTTTTACAGTTGCCACCATGGTTTCCAGATCTCAGGGCCTGGCCCTAAGATTTCAATTTTCATGAATCATCTCCAGGCAATCGATAAGGCCAAATCCAGATAAATTATTTGGTTTTGGTGGGCTTAGCTCTGAGCAAGAAGAGATGGCCATGTGCAAATCTCCACCTAGTAGAGCACCAACTTGATACAACCTGCAAATCTTAAGTAATATGTTGCTACTACTCACAAAGTCTCTTCAGAATTTCCTTAGTGAGCTTCCTCTCTCCTTACCAGGGCTCATCCCCCTCTGTTCTGTATCCCCCTTTGGTTGGAAGCAAGTGGCTGGATTTAAATGTTCCTTATCCTCTCTGAAGTGAGAAGGAATAATTCCTTCATTTCACCTAGACTTGGGAACAGTCCCTATAGCTAAGATATCTGTCTTTATTTCCAAACAGTGGTAAAAAAAAAAGTCATCTTGATCTCTATGTGTGTGCCTTAGGAGCTTATCACACTGCTAAAAAAAAAACAACAACAACAACTTACTTCTCCCGAATTCAATACTAATTCAGGCTGTATCTGGATACTATCACAGGGATTTTGCTGCCGAATCCATCTGAATACAGCCCGGGTTCAGCCCGGGTCCCCAGAGCACTAACCATGCCTCTTTTCATAATCAGGTGTTTTCTGACTTTAAAAAATGGCCGCCAGAGTGCTCCAGGAACCCAGGTTGTATCCGGTGATTGATTCAGTGACAAAATCCCTGTGATAGTATCTAGATGCAGCCCAAATTAGAACTAAATTTGAGAGAGGTAAGACACTTTTTTTAGTGGTGCAATAAACTCCTAAGTCTGACCAGCTGTGAGCATCAATGCTTGGGGTTTAATGCATATGCTTTATAACATCTACAGGGGGCATCCCTAGGTCTCAAGCTGTGGCCCAGAAACCTCAGAGCCTGGAACAATCCTGAACTGGCCACCCCAGTTGCCTCACTTTTTGCAGTGGTAGAGGCATCCCTAGTTAACTCTTTATTCTTCTGAAAGATAGGCTTTCTGTGTCATTTTGGATAGGAAGGGCAGGGATAGACAACCAGAATGGGATTTCTTTGCTTACCTTTACCCCAAAAAAATGTTTTGCAGATTCCACGGCAAGATGAGGAATGTATGCCCATTGTTATTCAATTTACTGTGATGATTTTAAAATGCAATCCACCTGAGCTGGTTAAAGTGTAGACCTAGGGCTAGGCCAATGTGATGTAGTAGTTTGAGCATTGGACTATGATTCTGGAGACCAGGGTTCAAATTCCAGCTTGGCCATATAAAGCCACTGGGTGACCTTGGGCAACTCACTCTCTCTCCATCATAGATGATGGCAATGGCCAAACTCCCTCTGGAGAAACTTGCCAAGAAAACCTTGTATTAGGTTCACTTGAGAGTCACCATAATTTGGACATGACTTGAAGGGACACAACAACAACAACAGGGCTACCTAAGATCTTATCATGCTGTATATAGATCCTCTAAGTCTGAACTGTCCCTTTTCCAGGACCCCCCCCAAAAGGGGGGAGGGGAGTAAAATCTCCAGGAGAGGCATTCTGCATTTTACATACCGCATATACTCGTATAAAAGTTGATCTTGCATACAAGTCGAGAGAAGGTTTTGGGGCCAAAATTTTGGATTTTCATACAACTTGTGAATAAGTCTAGGGTACAATTTTGGGGCATGTAACAAAGGATGTAAATGACAAAGCCCCCCCCCCCCCCCCCATGCATCCCTTGCAAAACCACCCAGCCTTTCCTCCACTCCCTGGGAAGGCAGGAACACTCACACACTTCTTAGCAAGAAAATTACCAGCTTGGTAGATGAAGGGAATGCTGTGGATATAGTATATCTTGATTTCAGTAAGGCCTTTGACAAGGTTCCCCATGACATTCTTGCAAACAAGCTGGTAAAATGTGGGCTAGACAAAGTAACTGTTACATGGATTTGTAATTGGTTGACTGACTGAACCCAAAGGGTGCTCAGCAATGGCTCCTTTTCAACCTGGAAAGAAGTGGCCAGTGGGGTGCCACAGGGCTCTGTCCTGGGCCCAGTGCTATTCAATATCTTTATTAATGACTTGGATGATGGTATTGGGGGCATAGTTATCAAATTTGCAGATGACACCAAATTAGGAGGAGTAGCTAATACCCCAGAGGACAGGATCAAAATTCAAAATGACTTGAACAGACTAGAAAGCTGGGCCAAAGCTAACAAAATGAAATTCAACATGGAGAAATGTACGGTACTGCACTTAGGGCGGAAAAACGAAAAGCACAGATGTACGATGGGGGACACCTGGCTGAATGAGACTACGTGTGAAAGGGCTCCTGGAATCCAGGTGGACCACAAGTTGAACATGAGTCAACAGTGTGATGCAGCAGCTAAAAAGGCCAATGCAATTTTAGACTGCATCAGTAGAAGTATAGTGTCTAGATCAAGAGAAGTAATAGTGCCACTCTATTCTGCTTTTGTCAGGCCTCACCTGGAATACTGTGTCCAGTTCTGGGCACCAGAATTCAAAAAGGATGTGGAGAAACTGGAGTGTGTCCAAAGGAGGGCAACTAAAATGGTGAAGGGTCTGGAAACCAAGCCCTATGAGGAACGACTTTGAGGTTGAGAGGTGATATGATAGCCGTGTTTAAATATTTGAAGGGATGTCATGTTGATGAGGGAACAAGCTTGTTTTCTGCTGCTCCAGAGACTAGGACCCGAAACAATGGATGCAAGCTGCAGGAAAAGAGATTCCACCTCAACAGGAGGAACTTCCTGACAGTAAGGGCGGTTCGACAGTGGAACACACTCCCTCGGAGAGTAGTGGAGTCTCCTTCCTTGGAGGTCTTTAAGCAGAGGCTGGATGGCCATCTGTCGGGGATGCTTTGATTGGGAGTTCCTGCATGGCAGGGGGTTGGACTAAATGGCCCTTGTGGTCTGTTCCAACTCTATGATTCTATGATTCTAAGAATGGGATGGTTGGTGGCACTTCTTTCTGAGTAGTATTACCATATTGACCCATATATGAGTCGACCCAGGATTCTGGGGTTAGTTTTTTTGACACACATTTTTGACTTATAGACAGATATATACAGTAGGTTACAGAGGCTCCAATACTGTTTAAGACATACAGAGAGAAAATTGTTTTATTGTTTTATTATCTCATTGTCTAATGTTAAGGTTATCGTGGGTGTGAATGTGATATACAAGTGTGAATGTTGTAAGTTATGTAATATGTGTGAAATGATGGGATATGATACCTTTTTTGTTTGATGTATAATTATTTGAGTGCGACATATATGTGTGTGTTATATGTTTACTCTTTTATAAAATATTGATATATATATATCTATATCAAGAGAGAGAGAGAGAGAGATGTTTTTCAAAATCAGAAGTCACTTCTTGGGATTTTGTTTTTGTTTTCTAACATGGGGGGGTTGTGTGGCCCTGTAGGGGTCGCGAAGTAGACAGTTGGTGACAATACCTTGGTACATATGCAAACTTTACATTGTTGTCCTTGTCCCATAAAGACAAAATATTTTTGAGCAGAAATCCTATAGTAAAGGTGGTTGAGAAGCAAGATGTTGACCTACATGGAGATAGAACCCTGGGCTTTGGGGATTGTATCCAAGAGCCTTAAGAAGATAAACTCATAGGCCTACAAAGCTCTTTCATATCTTTCCCTTCCTATGCAGTTAAACAGTAGCTATAGATGTGTATTCTTGCATTTTTCTTTTTTTGCAATATCTTACTGAATAAATTAGCTTATTAGAGCGTCTCAAGGGGTTGGAGATGGGAGTTTAATCTCCAGCTATTTCTTTCTCTGTGTGGGGAAAAAAATCAGGATTCCAATGCTAAGTAATATTTTCTCAAATAAAAAAAAATCTCTTGCATTGAGCCATAAGCTGTACATTACACATAATATAGGAGGCAAGGTCTTCATATGACAATTTAAGGGGTTGATCCAAAGACTATTGAAGTCAATGGGAATTTTTGGGGATTAAGTCCTCCATGATCCAGTATCAAAATAATATATTTTGAGATGAGAAGGACATGTTTTATTTCTAGACAAATTCCTTCTCTGTGGATGAGAGCTTAGTGAAGGGATAGTTTGTATGTGTATGGAAATGGGTGGTGGAAACAGGGAAGGGGGGAGGTGAGAGAAGCTGGGCAAATAAATTAAGGAAGCAGATGAGCTTTACAGCTCTTATTACTCCAGGCAGAGAATATACTGAAGCAGCTTTGAAGGTCTTTGAGAAGAGTTGTTTCTATTTTGATCTGGTAGGAAGTTGCATTCTATAAAGCTAAGACCTTTCAGAAAAAGGGACTTTAAACTGGTGCAAGAGAACTCAGCGGGCTAAAGTGAAAACAAAACACCCCTAACATAAGGTATTCAGTAAGGGTATTATAATTAGAATTCCCCCAATGATAACACTGGTAACAAAGACATAAGACCGCTTTAGGCTCTGAAATGTTTGAAGAATGAAACAGACAGAGAAAATCAAGGGTACCACAGAGATTGTTCTGTGAATGTGGCTGAAATTTGACTGCTTGGTAGGAGGGACAGTGAAGTTTGTTCCTAGGCACTTGTATATGAAGTTTTAGACAGAGATTTTGAGAGAGAGAGAGAGAGCTACTAGGCAAATTCTTTTGCTACTCAACCATATGTTCTTTTGGCTCTTTGACTTTCCACTATCCCAGGGCTCATCGACACAGGGCCAGAAATACACCTTAATTCCAGCTCCAACTCTCATGTGGCACACATAGATATACCCTTCTGCATCAGTCTCAGATCTTTTTGTTAGCTGAGAGTTAAAATTTGAGGTAAAACTAATATGGTAGTATCTTGAGCTTTTTAAAATATTTTTTCTCTCTAAACATATTTTTAAGTACATCATACCCAGGTTAGAATTGGGATTAACCAAGTGTGAAGTGGCATACCATTGTGGCTTTTGAGGGTTACCTGCGTCATCACCTGATCTTTGGACCCATTCCAGACTCTCCACCATTTCACAGGTGAAAACTGGGACAAGTGGGGTCAAGCAACATCTGAGTGACAGCAAGATGGCAAAAGTTATTAATGAGGAAGAACACAGAAGCTTAGGAAATGCTGGATCAGTTTGGTTGTCCCTGAGCCTACCGGGAAGGACAAAATTCCTTCCTCTCCTCTCCTCTCCTCTCACTGAGTTAACTGAATGCAAACTTCTTTTGTTCTATGAATTCATTTTGCAGCAAGTGACAAGGGGGAAGTAGGAGGAAGAAAGAGAAACTGGAACATTATAAAAGAAGTGGGAAAAGTGGAATGACAGAGAATTAATCAGGTTTGTCTCAGCCAAATAAGGATAGTCAGAGAGCATGTCATTCCCTTTCTTTTTCTCCTCTTTGTTTTCTCTGTGTGCCATATGCCTACAAACATTAGCAAAATTCTTTGTTTATTTTCACTCATTTCATGGGCTGCACATGTGTGGAAGGAGAGGCGACCCTGTCTGTAATTACTGGATTCATATGTGCCTATCTTCATTTGAGGCTGCATTTATCTAGCAATGGCCTTTCATATGTGATCTCAAAGTAAAGCAAATCTGCTTTGAAAGGAATACTTAATAGCCCTGACCATATGCTATGTGTGTAAATGGGGCTTCAAATGATTAAGGAATAGGAGGCTGTACTACTTAGTCCCAACATACTCCATATGCTTTAGATGTGGAGATTTTTGGGGAAGGAACCTATGTGTGTGTAGACCTTCAGGCAGTTGGTACCCTGCTCAGCTGGAGATACAGTATCCAGTGAAGCATATATTCAATGTGATCAACATTCATGGGTGAAGTGAATAGTTGCAGTCCTTGCTGCAAGGGGAAAAATTATTCAATGATGATGATAATGGAGGAGATGATTACCTAGTTTGCTAAAGCTTTTCTCAAGGAAGTTATTTAATTGGAATTAGCTAGTGATCCAGGTCTCTGAAGCCCAGGGACTAGATGAGAAGACTTCTTAATTATACTAGTGGGGACTTGAGTTCCATTCCTAATATAGCTGGGTAATGTTGAATTGATGCACTGGAGTGACTGTATGATAGAATCTACTTTTCCAGAAGACAAAATTCCTGTATTTTACTTATGTTAAACATGTACACAAACCATATAAGAACATAAGAAGATCCATGCTGGATGAAACTAAAGGTCTATCTAGTCAGCATTCTGTTCAAACAGTGATCCATCCATTCCCTAAGGAAAACTCTCCAACAGGGCATGAGGGCAACTGCATTCCCCATCTTATGTTCTCCAGCAATTTATTTACACAGTTATACTGTCTCTGGTACCAGAAGGGATATGCTGATGACACACATCTCTATATTTCCTTGCCATTGGAATCAGCTGCAGCTGTGCAGGTGCTGTGTGAGCACCTGGCTGCTATAATGGAATGGGTGAGGGCTAATATACTGAGGCTGAATACTGATAAGACAGAGGGGCTGTGGATTTGTGGTTCTTATGTCCAGGAATTGAATAAACAGCCTCTCCTGGATGGGGTTTAATTCCCCCTGAAGGAGCAGATATATAGCTGTGGGATATTCCTAGATCCATCCCTGTCATGGAAGGCTGAAATGGACTCACAGCTCAGAGTGCTTGGTCCCAGTTTTAGCACCAGCTATAGCATTTCCTGGACAGAGGCAACCTAGCCACAGTAGTTCAAGTACTAGTAACCTCCCAATTATAATATTATTTGTGCTCAACATGGGATTGTCCTTGAAGAAGACTTGGAAGCTGAAGCTAGTGCAAAATGCAGCAGCTGAACTGTTCAATGGAATACTCTATAGACAGAATATAATGCCAGTCTTAAAAGAATTGCACTAACTTCCAATATGTTTTTGGTCTGAATTTGAGGTACTTTTGATGACATCTAAAACCCTATTACACCAATCAGCCCTGGTGGCGCAGTGGTTAAATGCCTGTACTGCAGCCACTCACTCATAAACCACAAGGTTGCGAGTTCAATACCAGCCAGGGCTGAGGCTCGACTCAGGCCTGCATCCTTCCGAGGTCGCTAAAATGAGTACCCAGATTGTTGGGGGCAATCAGCTCACAGTTGTAAACCGCTTAGACATCCCATGCGCGATATGAAGCGGTATATAAATGAAGCTGCTTTGTGGGTTCAATACATGAGCAAATGCATCTCCCTATATATGCCTGTCCAAGGACTGAGGTCTGATGGTAGTGGGAAATCCTCCTCTATGTGCCACCAGTGAGGTCAATACACTGTGTTGGGACATGGAAGAGGGCTTTCACTGCCATGGCACTACAATTGTGGAATGCCCTCCCTCACCTTGGAGGGCCAGTTGGCACAAACATTGATTTAATTTAAGCATCAAGTTTACAACTTGGCTGTTTATCAAATTTTGAAAAAAATCAGCTTTTAAATGCTGTATGTTTTAACTCATTATTGTTTAATGTACTTTAAGTGTGTTTAAATTATTTTTATTGTTTTAAACTATTTTGTTTTAAATTTTATTTATAAGCTACCCTAATATATATATATATATATATATATATATATATATATATATATATATTTGTTATGTGTAGTATAGAAATAATTTAATTAATAAATACGTATTCCTTCTGGTACCAGAGGCAGTATAACTGTGTATAAAAATAAGTTGCTGGAGGACACAGTTGCCATCATGTCCTGTTGGAAGGTTTCCCTTAGGCAATGGATTGATCACTGTGTGAATAGAATGCTGACTAGATAGCCCTTTGGTCTGATCCAGCATGATTCTTTTTCTTATGTTTTTCATATGGGTCATGTACATGTTTAACACAAATTCAAAACAGGAATTTTGTCTTCTGGAAAAGTAGAGACTAGCACACAGCCACTCCAGCACCACAATTCAGCATTACCCAGCTATTTTAGGAACTGAACTCAAGTCCCTGCCATTATAATTAAGAAGTCTTCTTTTCTAGTCCCCGGGGCTCAAAGGACTTTATCACACAGGGGAAATCCCATGCAGAAATAGGATTTAAAAGCTGGTGAAAACCCACAAAAGCAGGTTGATTTTCACACACATCACTGTTAAACTGCTGTTAACCCAAATGGAAAATAGTCAAAAACCACTCCTTTTTACTTTCAGGATTTTCCAAAAGTACAAAGAAGCTACTTTTGACTACTTTCCATTTGGGTTAACATTTGGGTTGACATCATGTAAAAATCTACCCACTTTTGTAGAGTTTTTTTTTCCAATTTAAAACCCCGTTTCTGCATGGGATTTCCTCCATGTGATAAAGTTCAAAGATTTGGATCACTAGCTAATTCCAATTTTATAACATTTCATAATATTTCCTGTTACCCAAAAATTCCATTGAGATAAGCTTTTTTAAACTAGGTAATCATCACCATCCTCATCATCCTTGCAGCAAAGACTGCAGCTACTCAATTCTTCCTGTCTGAAGTACATAAAACAAATTTATTCCTCTGTGAACACAGCCCAGACAATAAAGTGGAATATTTGTCTTTCTGAAATTCATTGGCTAATGTAACTCCTGATACTACCTTCTCCCTCTCCTCCTTTTGTTTTGAATCCAACTATGGGCCTTTGCAGACTGCTAGAAATAGTGCAAATTGAGTCCACTGCCCTGGGGCAGGTTGGGGAGGAATTAGGTTTTTTTTAAAAAAAAATAAAATAAAATATGAGAGTAAGTAAAAGAGAAAGATATTGCCTGTTGATGTGCTGTGCACTACAGTCAGTTTTTGTCCTTGCAGCCCAGAGAGGGTGCGCATTTCTCTTTTGACACCACTATCGGGGGGGGGGGCAGGAGAGAGGAAAATGCTTCTATGTTTTACCTAAGTTCAAATTTGGAGCTATGGGGGTATTCTAGGTGTAGTATTCAAGCAATTCTGAAGGAAGTAATTATAGAATTGACAGGAAAGGCCCATTCATGCAGAGGACACACTGGATTTCATCTAAAGTGAAATTCAAGGTGAATTTAGAAGTGAAATGTCTAAAACCTGTTCTGGGAAAAGGAATGAATTTTGGAGCGATTAAAACCTGTCCTAAGGAAAATGCACTGCAAAATAGCTCCTCTGCATTCTCCTGCACTTCAGAGAAGTTGACAATACAGTTGCATTCAGTCAGGAGTGGCATCAAAGTTGGGCTGAGCATTCATTGCTTTTTTGTTTAAGTAGGAGCCATTTGTTCTACTCTTATCAGAATATAGTATAGTAAGTGAGATAATGAGAAAAAGCAATGTACTTGGCTTCAGTATGAAAAAGTAGACTGTAGTCCACCTAATCTCCAGCCCTGTTTAAAAGTTGCTGGAAATTATTAAATTTAAAACTGAACCTCAAAGCCTACTCCATAGGAAGCAAGCACCATTAGAAGTAATGAGAATCCTCTCACTAAACTCACCTGCAC
Organism: Phrynosoma blainvillii; assembly: GCA_026167975.1. NCBI lineage: Eukaryota > Metazoa > Chordata > Lepidosauria > Squamata > Phrynosomatidae > Phrynosoma > Phrynosoma blainvillii. The sequence goes on from JANUYF010000001.1 coordinate 277,495,842, forward strand.
CTGTTCTGATCCCAGAGTTCAGCATGGTTATACCATGCGAATTTAATGAGTGCAGATGGATGGCAATTTTGTTGGGTTCATTTTTAAAAAATCATATTGCCTAAATCCCTAAATTTGTTCAAAAATTCAACAGAAATAAAGTAAGGTGGTTTAAAAAAGAATGTGGAAGAAAGCAAAACTTACAGATCTATCCATTGCCTAGTAGGGACTGGAATGAATTGCTAACCCATATCTTCTTTTGAAAGCTATCAAAGCAGGTGGTATGAAGAAGCAAGCAGAATCCTGAGGCTCTCTGGTTGCTTCTCCCTTCTGTGGGATCCAACCACCTCTCTATCCAGCCGAGCATCTCTTTTGGCAGAACCTCAAGCTAATGGCTTACAGGTGAAAGGCCTTGGGTCCCATTACTTGCCCCTTGTACTACTCACAGTCCCTTGTGTCCCAAGCCTTTCCTTGAAACACAGGGCTTCCACAGGCAAAGCATAATGCAAATAAGGCAAAGCTAGGAGCAGATGCAAGATTTAAAACTGAAGCTACAAAGGATTGGGCCTATACTAGCTGTGATTGCTCTTAAAAGCAAAACCAACTTGAAAAAGTGAAAAGCTTTCTCAGGCTGTTTGAGTGTGTATGGTTTAGCTGGACAAGCCCTTCAGGAGTGACTTGAATTTGCCTGAAAGAATACAAAACCAAATTTGTGACATTCTGTCAGCTGACATATAAAGTGTGAAAATCCTGAAAATGAATTCTATACATGTGTAATTCTGTACAGTAGTTGGAATCAGTGAAAGGAAACCTTAGTAAGAACAAAATATTTCCTAGGCATTTAAGCAAAGAACTTTCCTTAGCAATTATTTCTCAACCAAAGCCAGTCCTTCAAAGGAAGGGGGGAGGAGGAAATGAATGAGAGAATGAGAAGGGGGTGGAAGGGGGAGAGTGATTTTTTTTAAAAAAAAGTTTAGGAAGAGAGGAAGTTTTCTGCTAATTTAACTTTTCTTTGCAGTTGAAGCAAAGTTTTACAAATGTTCCTGTAGATGGAGCTACACTCTGCAATTCCACATTCTTGGCTTCTCACAATGAAGCAATTGTTTCCTGTCTCCATTTACCAAAAGCATCTCTCCCTCTTCTGTTCTTTCTGGTTACATGTTCTATTTATTTTAATGTATACCTTTGTACAAAGCCTGACCCTGAGTGGTTAGATACCCCGTTGATATGTGGCCTTCAAGGGAGAGAGGGAAAGGAGTGCAGCATATTCCCATGACATCCTTGTGCTTTTGTAGAGCCAAACACCCTCTTCACAGGAACACCTAATCCTTGGGCGCCATCCAAGTACCACAGGCTTGCTGTACTACTGACATGGGCCACATGGGACCCTTGAAAGATTTAGGTGTGTCTCTCCAAAGTCAGCCCACAGCCAAACATGAGGCAAATGTGCCCAGACCAAAGAAAATAAATTATGCGGGCTCCAATTTTCAGCAGTTATGATGTATTAAATTACACATCTGAAGGGATTAACCCTTTGGAACCTAAACACAGTTTTGTCGTGAACTCATTCCTGGAGGAATCCTGCTGTGTGTCTTGCCTGTATTTCAAAGAAGTGTGGGTCATTGATCACAAGGCTGCAGCACTAATTGAAACATGTGCCATAATTAACTGGGATGCTTTAAGAAAGAAAAATAGATACCTACTAGAAAGGAAAGGAAAGGAAAGGAAAGGAAAGGAAAGGAAAGGAAAGGAAAGGAAAGGAAAGGAAAGAATGGAGAGACATATTTCTTGCCCTCAGTCCTATAAAGGAGGGAACTTATTTACCAGCATAGGTTTAACAAATATTGTAAAGTATTTTCTTTTCTTTTCTTTTCTTTTTAAAGAACCCTTTGGAACTATGAATGCAACTTCCAGCACTTAATTAGTATGCATTTATCACAATTAGCATGGCCCCTGTGGCTGCTTCTTTCAGGTTTAAAGAAGTCGTTGAGAGGCAATGGAACTCCACTTTAATCAGTCCTGAAAAGCTCCTGGAAAAGCATTAGCCCTGGGTAAAGAGATATAAAAAGTACATCCTTTCCCTGCCTCTTGGAAACATTTCTGGTTCTCCGCAACCATCTGTAGCATCAATTCTGCAGTACATTATGTTGCTGAAACGTACATACTGGAAAAACAAATCACTGACATTTTATTTCCTTTTGAAAAGTTATTCTCCTCTTTCCTCTTCCCCTCCACAACATTTTTTCTCTTTTTAACCAAGTAATCATATGGCAGAAGTCTTGCAATGACAATAAACACCCTTGGTTATTGGGGAGGGAACCTTTCATTGATTATTTGTGGCAGTCGATTTGTTCTTAATATTTCTAAGGACCAGGGAATATAATTATATTCTGAATCCAGGCAAACATTTCTTAAAGTGAATTCACATAAGCATCTGTGGTATGAGCTGGTCTACATTTCTAGTTAAATGCATGCTGTCATGGGTCAATATGGACCTTTGCAGACTGCCAGAAATAGTGCAAATTGAGTCCACTTTAAGGGTTAGGGTTAGTGCTAGGGAGTCATGGGATTATTTTTTTTTTTTCTGAGACATTGAGCCTTCTCTGTCAGAGAGCTCTGGTACCACAATAAAATACAGTTCCCATGATTCCCTAACCCTAATCCTAACCCTTAAAGTGGACTCAATTTGCACTATTTCTAGCAGTCTGCAAAGGCCCTAAGTTGCCATTTGACCAGAAAGAAAATAATATTTTTTTTTATAATATTTATCCAGACTATTCTTTTCTTTATTGATAGAAATATCTATGGAAAAAAAAATGATCTTCAGGTTTTGGACAGATAGAAAGCTCAGACTATAAAAATGGAAAACAATCTAAATGGATTTAAAGAAAGCACCACAAGTTATTACCTTTTAAAAGTCCTATTGCTATCTAAATGTGTTCCAAACAGCTGGGACCCATGTAATCTATCTGTGGTTCTAGAGAAGTTCATAATCATATCCTAATTGTCTGCTGTTTCAAGTCGGCTCCATATTCTTAGGTTCCAGGCAACCCCCCTGGTCAAAAACCAGAGAAGGCCTGGAAGATAGCAAAGCAGCTTCATTTATATATCACTTTATATCGCGCTATGGGATGTCTAAGCGTTTTACAACTGTAAGCTCATTGCCCCCCAACAGTTGGGTACTCATTTTAGCAACCTTGGAAGGGTGCAGGCCTGAGTCTAGCCTGAGCCCTGGCTGGTATTGAGTGAGTGGCTGCAGTACAGGCATTTAAGTCCTTAGAAATACCAGTCCTGGTGGTGCAGTGGTTAAATGCCTGTACTGCAGCCACTCACTCATAGTCCACAAGGTTGCGAGTTCAATACCAGCCAGGGCTGAGGCTCGACTCAGGCCTGCATCCTTCCGAGGTCGCTAAAATGAGTACCCAGATTGTTGGGGGGCAATCAGCTCACAGTTGTAAACCGCTTAGACATCCCATAGCGTGATATGAAGCGGTATATAAATAAGCTGCTATAAATAAGCTGCTTTGCTTTAACCACTGTGCCACCAGGGTTCCTACTAATTATGGTTTGTATCTCAGTGCTGTTACAAAGGGGAATCCTATATTGATGCATATGCACTGGCCCACAATAAACCAGAAGACACAAATATATTTATTAAATGTTTCACTGTTTGTTGTTGTTGTTGTTGTTAATACTTGCTGTCTGAAGGATTTTAGTGCAGGGGTAGAGAACCCCCAGCACATGAAGGTTCCCCGCTTGTTTGCCCAGCTTTTACCAGTGATTGGAGATCAGGGATAACCGTATGCAAAGCCCTGGAAGTTGTTGTATAGAAGTGAGTTCTTGTGCCCATTCACACTATAGAATTATAGACTAAGGGCCCTTACAGACTCCCAGAAATAATGCAGCTTGAGACCGCTTTAACTGTCCTGGCTCATATAATAAGGAATAATGGGAACTGTAGTTTATTGTGGCACCAGAGCTCTCTGACAGAGAAGGCTCCATGTCTCAGAAAGAAATACAATTCCCATGATTCTCTAGCAGTGAGCCAGGACAGTTAAAGTGGCCTCAAGCTGCATTATTTCTGGCAGTCTGTAAAGGTCCTAATATTCCTTGTTAAATTCTATGGGATCCTGTGATTTGCAGTTTAGGAAACACCATTTTGAATTCTTAGCCAGAGAGCTCCTCCAGTTCTTAATCAAACTAGAAACCCCAGGATTCCATAGGATGGAGACATGGTAGTCAAAGTGGAATAATAGTGTTATAATTCTAGAGTGTAATAGGACCTCTGGTTTGAAGCCAGGGGAGTTATTGCATGGATGTGAATCACATTCAAGTGACTGGCAATTTAAGGATTGGGACAGAAGAAGAAAGGAACTGCAGAAATTGTTGTGGATCCCCAAAACAATACCTACCTAGGTTTGCTTTTGTTATTGTAGAATCCCATGTGGAATCATAGAATCAGAGTTGGAAGGAGCCCTATGGGCCATCAGGTCCACCCCCTGCTCAGTACAGGATCTCCAGCTAGAACATCCCAGCAGGTAGCTATCCAGCCTCTTTTTGAAGACATTCAAAGGAGACTCCACCACCTCTCTAGGCAATTGCTTCCATTGCTGAATCATTCTCACTGTCAAGAAATTCCTACATATTGAAACTGAACTGAAATTTTCAATTGAAACTTACCCTCGTGTAACCAAAAACCATTAGACCTAGTTCTACCCCCTTCTTTGTAGTAGCCCTTATCATGTTACCCCTCATTCTTCTCTTCACCAAGCTGAACATGTCCACCTCCTCCAATCTCTTTTCAAAAGTTTTGTTCTCCATGCCTCTTATCATCCTCATTGTCCTTCTCTGAACTTGTTCCATCTTGTCTGCATCTTTCTTAAAAAGAGACACCCAGAAGTGAACACAGTATTTCAGATGAGATCTGATCAGGACATAATATAATGTTACTAGATTTGGAAGCTTTGGTTCTATTAATGTGCGCTAAGATAGCATTTGCCTTCTTTGCTGCAGCATCACACTGCTGTTTCATGTTTAATTTATGATAAACAATTTTCACATGTAGTGCTGTTGAGCCACGTATACCCCAGCTCATACCTCTGCATTTGACTTTTGTGGCTTGAATGCAGAATTTTTCATATGTCCCTGTTGTATTGAATTTCATTAATTTCAGCCCCCCCCCCCTTTTTTTGTTTTTTTAGTTTGTCAAGGTCCTTTTGAATTATGTTCCTATCTTCCAATGTGTCAGCTACCCCTCCCAGTTTTGTATTATCTGCAAATCTCATAAGGATTCCCTCCACCCCAAATCACTGGTAAAAATATTGAAGAGCATTTGCCCTAGGACAGAACCCTGTGGCAATCCACTTGAGACCTCCTTCTAATTTGAAGCACAGCCATAGATAACAACTCTTTGAGCATGGTTTTCCATCCAATTATGGATCCATCTGATAATATCTATTAAATATTTAGTAAGTTTGCTATTGAAAATATTGAGGCACCTTATCATATGCTTTGCTGAAATCCAGATAAATGATATCCAGAACATTCCCACCATCTATCTACTACTAAAAATAATAACAATAATGATTATTTATAGAGTTCTGTCCACCAACAGTGGTTCCCTTTGGTGACCTGATCAGAGAAAAGATATAAGTTAACATTAGCAGTATTTGTTCTTGATAAACCCATGCTGGCTCCCACTAATGCCAGCATTGCCTCAAGATACTTGCAAACAAACTCCTTTATCAAATCTCTGCCTTTATTCTCATATTATTTTCAGATTTATGGAGCAGGTGTCATCTATTCATGGGCAAAAGTGCAGACAGAGGTAGACAACAAAACAAGCCACCTCTCTGAAATTTATGAACATAGGAAGCTGCCTTCATACCCTCCAACTGTCCCTTCTTAGACAGTCCTGATTAATCCTGTCATGCCACTGTTTCAGCTGTTCTTTAAATGTCCCAGTTTCTCTCTCCTACTCTCACTCCCCCCCTTTGTTCTCAGCTTACCTCAATTGCTGCAAACTAAGGGGCTTTGCAGACCAGCCTAAAGGGCTGTCCTGGGGGTGGAGTTGGGGCGGGGCAGCCTATGGTGCATAGAATGTCCAGCTGGCCAATCAGGAGGCAGCTGAGGGCCAACCAATAGAATTCAAGCTGGGAGCACTTAAAAATTCCAAGCTGACAGTGTGGAGAATTGAGAATTTGATAGTTGAAGAGTATGGTCAGGGCGTTAAGACAGAGAGGGCTGTATTTTGGGGAGTTCCTGAGGGAACTGTAATTTGGTTAGTTAAAGTCCAGACTGGAGGGACTCAGAACACATACAGGACTCTAAAGAAGGAAGTTGCTGTAGTGTTCTCTCCTGAGAGATATATTGTTAGCCAGTGTGGCTGAAGTATTAAAAGTGAAGTGGAAACAAACATTGTTATATGTAACCAAGCAAGCCTACAGTAACAAGCTTTGACACAAGTTATAGTTATTCCATGCTGTTTTAAAATAAACTTTTGTTCTTATTTCAACATCACTTGGCCAACGTTTTTAAAATAAACCACACTACTAACATTTTAAAGTTTTGGTGTGGGACATGATACAAAGAATGGTGTAGGTCCTGTATACATAATGTGGTGGCAGGAGTGGGATAACAAGTTCCCACAGAACTGCCATACAGAAAGTCAAAGCTAATGGTGAATGATAGCAGGAGTTCACACCACATAATAAATTTGGTGGCAGCGTTGGGATACGACAGATCCAGTAGCCAGAAGTGTGCTTGTATCTGACAAATCCAGTAGCTAGATTTGACAAAATCTGGTAGCTATAAGTGTGCTTGAATTGTAGGGGTCTGAGTGTGAGATACCAGATACCCAATATTTGGTTTAAAGTGAAAAACAAAACAAAAACCAACTGTTTGAAGTCTAGGTGTTGGTGTCAGTAAAGTGATCTCTGAGGTCATCACACAAGGGTATTTGTAGAAGACTACTTGGAAATTGACCACACTAGAAAGTAACTAGTCTCTGAGTTAAACATGCTGAGGTATTCGTAGGAGACTAGTGGTAAGGGTAAAAGCACACTTAGAGATTCCTGAGGTATAAGTTAGAGGTAAAGTAAGGAATCACTACTCTGACTTCAAGATACAAGTGTTGTCTTTACGTTCAGTTGAGGCACTGACATTTTAGAGGTATTTCCTGAGGTAAAAGTTTTTGGTCATTGTTAGGAAATACTCTTAACATGCCTCCTAAAAAAGTTAAAGTCCCAGCAGTGGCTGAATTGATGGAAGAAGAGGAGGTTAGAGAAAAAATGGTAGCTAGTTTTGACACTGACATTTCTGAACCTCAAGAAAGTTTAGAGATTTGGAAAATAAATAAATAAAAAAAGAATAGAAATGGCCAGGATAAAAGAAAAAGAAAAAGAAATGGATAGGCTTTTGAGAGGAAAAGAGATTGAAAAGAAACAACAAATTGAAATAGAAAGACTGAGGATAAGACAAGCTGAAATTGATTTCCAACTTAGGATGAGGAGTCTAGATCAAAAAATTTCTCAAACCCAGATGATGGCTGAGGTAAATACGGCACCTCAGATTGATATGAAGAGATTCCCCAGATATTATAAGGGGGAGAATATTGATTCCTTCTTCACCAATTTTGAGAGAACTTGTGAAGAATTGAAAATAAAAGAAGAATGAGTTATATTAGATCTCAGATTTGTGGTAGTCTAACAGAACTTTATTCTGAGATGAGAGCAGATGAAGCTCAAAATTATGAGTTGTTCAAAGAGATGGTGAAACAAAGATTTGGTTTAACTCCAGAGGGATAGATGGTTAACAGAAAATCAGTCAAAACCAAGCCAGAGAAGTTGCTATGAATGTGTGCAAATAGGGCACTTGAGATTAAACTGCCCAAAAATTTATCATAAGAATTTAAAGTCACCTATAAAGCCAACATATTGTGTAACATCAGTTAGTCATGCAGAGAAAGAATGTTGCCAGAGAGGAACCACAGAGGCTGTGGTTGCCATGGAAACAAAGTTGGTAAAGCAACTGATATTAGAAGTGAACCTTCTCCAAGGCCATGGCTATTTGTAACTGCCTTGCCTGAGGGATTAAGTTTTGAAGAACACAGAGAATTAATACAAGTAAATGGGACCTGATTGTGGGGTTTCTGTGACTCTGGGTCTGAAATCTGTATAATTAAATCACACTTAGTAAACCCTCAAAATGTGTGCCCAGAAGAAACAATGACTTTAAAGGGTTTAGGGGGACCTGTATTTGTAGCACCAGTAGCCTAATTAGACATTTCTTTTAGAGGGCACAAACTGCAGTGGAAATTTGCCCTCTGGGGTGACATTCCTATTCTGTGTTTAATTGGAAGTGATTTGGATAGATATCTTAGATTCACTTTAGTGATCACTAGACAACAGGAAAAGGAAAGAAACTTCCAAACAGGTTGATCAAATACCTGGGGAAAGAACAGAACAAGATGTGGTCACTAACAATGAGAGTGGTGTAATTGATATAACAGAAGAGGAGAGTTGTGAGGAAATTAAAATTGAGAACAAAGCCAAATTTGGTCAAGAACAAAAGAGAGATGAAAGTTTAAAACCTTTGTTCACTCTAGCTGAGGAAGAAGTTAATGTAGAGCTGAGTGTGAATCACCCTCACTATTAGAATCATTCAAGACCACTTATATAGAGAGGTTCTCAAATATAAATATAATACCCATAAGGAAATTCAAAAACAGTTGGCAGTCCCTGAGAAATACAGAAGCAAGATACTGGAAATAGCCATTCTAGTTCATTCAGAGGTCATTTGAGAATTAAGAAAACTGGCCAAAGAGTCTCTTTAATATTTACTGGCCAAAGATGGGACAAGATATATATATATATATATATATATATATATAGTAAATCTTGCGACATTTGTCAAAAAGTGGGCACAAGGGGAGATAGGACCAGCGCTAAGCTTTGTCTATTACCAGTCATGTCACAGCCATTCCAGAGAATAGGCATAGATATCATAGGGCCATTATCACAGGCAACACAAAGAGGGAATAGATACATTCTTACTCTGAGGGATTATGCCACAAGATATTCTGAAGCAGTAGCTTTGTGGAATATAGAGATAATGACTGTGGCTAATGCTCTGATAAACATTTTTTGTAGATTAGGATTTCCAAGTGAGGTGATATCATATTTGGGAAGTAATTTTACTTCCAAAGTGATGCAAAAGTTATGGGATGTTTGTGGAGTGAAACATTTAACCACAACCCGTTATCACCCCAAAGCAACAGACTTATAGAAAATTTTAATGGAACTTTAGTTGACATGATAAAATCCTATACTGCAGAAAACTGGAATGATTGGGATGCCAAGTTGCAAAACCTGTTATTTGCCTACTGAGAGGTTCCACAAGAAAGCTTGGGATTCAGCCCATTTGAGTTAATGTTTGGATGCAAGGTAAAAGGACCTTTAGATCTCATTTGACACCAGTAGGAATCTCCAGAGGAATGAGAGCCATAAGATGTGATATCATATGTCCAGAACCTGATGACATCCTTAAAGCAAGTCTTGAAAATTGCCAGAGAAAACTTAAAAACAGTTAAAGGTCAACAAAAGACTTGGTATGACAAAAAGGCCCGAACTTGAATTTTCCTTCCGGAGATGAGGTGCTAGTCCTTTGACCAACAAGAGGAAATAAAATTCAATATGCGTGGACAGGTCCAGTTCAAGTCACAGAGAAGATCAACGATGTGAACTATATAGTGGACTTGGGAGATTATGTGGGGTGTAAATTGGTATATGTAAATATGCTGAAGCCCTATGTTAGGCAGGAAAAGTTGGTATTATATGCTGTCAAAGAGATGGATAACAAAGACATTATCTTTCCTCAGTGGAAATTTGAGAAGGCAGGGAAAGAAAAGATACAAGACGTTACTCTTGACGCTTCCCCAGCAACTCCGTCAGAGATACGGAATGTGTTAAAAAAGTTTGAGGATATATTCTCAGATGGAAAAGTCCAGGGGATATATAATCATATCAATACTGGGGAAGCAAGCCCTGTAGCCACTCCTCCGTACAGAGTAACCGGTCAATTAACTGATAGTATTGGAGAGGAAACTGATGTAATGCTAAAGATGGGGATTATTATACCATCCAATAGTCCTTGGGCTTCACCAGTAGTGTTGGTAGGAAAACCTGACCATACTATCTAGTTCAGATTGTCGGAAGAGGGATAAAATAAATGGCGGTAATTTAATATATTTGAACAGGTAATGGATTATATATGGATAAATGTGTTGTTTATATAGATATTGTTGTTTGTTAAATGTTCTACATATTATGGTTTGATGGTAAGTATAATTTATTATAGGGATTTATGGACCCACATAACTGATGGGTTATATGTGCCCATCAACTTACTAAAGAGGGGAGTGTGTGGTGAATAGAATGTCCAGCTGGCCAATCAGGAAGCATCTGAGGGTTAACCAATATAATTCAAGCTGGGAGCACTTAAAAATTCCAAGCTGACAGTTGGTGTGGAGAGTTGAGAATTTGATAGTTGAAGAGTTTGGTCAACGCATTAAGCCAGAGAGAGGTCTGTGTTTTGGGGAGTTCCTGAGGGAACTATAATTTGGTTAGTGAGTTCAGACTGGAGGGACTCGGAACACATACAGGACTCTAAAGAAGGGAGTTGCTGTAGTGTTCTCTCCTGAGAGATATTGTTAGCCAGTGTGGCTGAAGTATTAAAAGTGAAGTGGAAACAAATGTTATTATATGTAACCAAGCAAGCCTACAGTAACAAGCTTTGATACAAGTTATAGTTATTCCATGCTGTTTTAAAATAAACTTTTCTCCTTATTTAACATCACTTGACCTACGTTTTCTGAACAAACCATGCTACTAACATTTTAAAGTTTTGGTGTGGGACATGATACAAAGAATGGTGTGGGTCCTGTATGCATAATTTGGTGGCGGGGTGGGATAACGAATTCCCACAGAACTGCCATCCAAAAAGTCAGAGCTAAAGGTGAATGGTGGCAGGAGTGCAGCCACATGCCAGCTGCCCTGACTCCACCGTAATGCTGTCCTGACACTGTGCACCCATTCGCATGGCACGCGGCATCAGGATGCCTTCTTGGCAGAGCGTGCAAACACACTGTGCCAAAAGGACGCAAAAAAGCCACCGCCACAGCTGAAAGGGCATCGTCACATTTTGCTGCTCTTTTGGGGGCACAAAAATGAGGATCAGGGCCATGGTGTATGGTTGCCGTGGCCCCGATCCACCACTCCCAGAGATGGCTCTGTGCTTCCCCTTTAGGCTGGTTTGCATCAGCCCTAAGTTCAGAGTAAATAAAAAATGTTTTCACTCAATTAACTCAGCAGGGGGCAGAGGAAAGGAGAGGAGGGAAGGGAATGATTTCTTTCCAGGAGGATCAGCAAAAAGCAAACTGCTACTGTGTGTTCATAATAAAATTTGCCATCTCGACCACCTTCTGATGTTGCCTGGCCACAGGTATCCTTGCTTCCATCTGTGAACTGTTGGCAGGTACATACCTTATATGGGTCACTGGTCTGTCTAGATGGGTATTGTCAACTCTGACTAGCAGTAATGGCTCCATGGAATTTCATGCAGAATTCTTGCTTAGCCTTATCTGAAAATCTTTCATATCCTCAGTGGTTTCCCCTCCAAATTATAGCCAGACCTGACTCTGCTTGATTTCAAAATTCTGACAAATGTTCAGGTGTAGTAGCTTCAAGTTAGGGAAGACATTGGGAGCAAGCTAAGGTATGGATACCTTCCATTCAAGTTGGCAGAAGATAGTTTTGGGTCTATTGCTAGATCTCTGGGAGATTTACACTACCTTCCAACTGTTTGATGACAGCAGCAATAAAAGGCAAGTCTCTATTCTTGCTTAAAATTGTACCACCGAAGTAATAAAAAGCTGGGTATGTGTATGTGTGTCTGTATGGAAGAACTAGAACTCCCTTTTTTTTTTTTTTTTTTTTTGGTTATATGACCAGTTCCTGGGCATAGACCTCTTTAAGTCTACCGGCATGCCTTTTTCCTCTGATTCCTCTTAATTTTCCAGTAAAAAGAAGAAAAAAGAAAAAAGAAATGAAAGAGATACCACAAACCTGAAGTCTGCCAATGTGTGATAGACCTGCATCACGTTTCAAGCAGAAGCCAAAGAGAAGAATCAAAACTGAAGCTGAGATACTACCTCTGGCAAGATGTTAGTCCTGGGAAACAGAGGATAGCTGGTGTAGGCAGCTAATAAGCAGATCATCTTGGGTGCAACTGCTGCTGGAGAGGGAGAGAAACAAGTTGACTCATTTTTCTACCACTTCGGCTGCACTCAGTTGCAGCTAAGCCAGGCCATTTCTTGCATCACCTCCCAAACCCCAGTGACTAAAGGGATAGCAGAGCCACCTGGGACTTACAAGCTGCTGGGTGTGCAAGGTGTTAGTAAACAGCTTTTTGTGTGCTATCCACTAGAGAACATACGCATGCATAAACCCATCACCAATGACATTCCAGCTGGAGTTTCCATGTTCAGTGGCAGAGTTATGAACATCATTTGCTGGTGAAATGGGGATGTTATCTTCAAAACCTGCTTGTTTGGGTTTCTCAGGGGCAAAGGACAACCCATTGTCAGGTACAGAATGATCAAATAGTGAATGGACCCTTGCTCCAATACAGGAAGGCTTTTGTTATTAGAAAAACATAAGAGGAAAGAGGAAAAGGACAGGCAAGGCACTCTGATTGGAGGTATTTGCCTGACTTTCAGCAGCCTCTTCCCACTATTTTACAGTGGATGCTACAGCCAATGGGAACTAAAGAAAGGGCTATTGTATCCACTCTGCAAAGGTATAGCAGTTTGATATCACTTTAACTACCATAATTTCATCCTACAGGAGGAGTTGTAATTTGATGAAGTCTTCAGCCCACTTTCCTGAAGTAAGTACTGGGGTTCTGAAATTAAGAATTTTAAGTACATCACCAAACTTAAATTACAGATTTCCATAGGTTGGAGCCATGGCAGTTAAAGTGATATCTAAGTGTTATGTGATGGAGCTACACCTCCGGTGTGCCAGAGAAGGGAGGAGCTGAAGTACTGTTTCTGACAAAAAACACATGGTAGATGCTCAGAATTTGATGATGTGGTGCCTGCAATTGCATGGGTAGCTGGTTATATCTGTACTTCCAAGCACATGCTTTGTGTCAACATGATTGCTTCTCTCTTCTGTTTCCATGGATTTGATTATGTTTACAATATTCTATACAGCACAGTTGTACTACCTCATCATAGCACATGCACATTGATGCTTATTATAATACTGAGCAGTACAGTTCCACCCCTATTTATGTGGGACTGGTACCCACAGTTTCACTGACCCACATATGGGGGCAGGAAGCTATCTCCAGGCATTTTCTAGGTCCTCCAGAACAATTCTATGGTATGCTTTCAGCATAAGTTGACCATAGAATTGTGCTGGCAGGCCTAGAAATGGCTAGAGGAGTGTTCTTTCTAGAAGTCTCTAGGCCCTTTGATGCTACTCTGTGGTCAACTTCCTCCAGAAGGCATTCATTTCCATGGGGTTTGCTATTATCAACAGATTCATGTTTCTATGGTAAGTCTGGGAATGTATCCCTCGTAGACATGGGGGTTGATTGTACATGCATACTTCCAACATTTCACAGATAAAAACTGAAACATGTGTGGCTAGGCAACATTGGAATGTGGTCAAGAAGGCAAATGTATTAATGAGGAAAAACACACCAGCTAGAAGCATCTGCAGCATTTTCTTCTGCCTGAGCCTACTGGGAAGAGCAAGATCCCATTCCCTCCTCTCATTTCCACCATGATGAATTGATTGAGTGCAAACTGTTTTTTCACTTTGAACTTCATTTGCCACAACTGAAGTAAGCTGAGGCCAAAGAGGGAAAGTGAAAGGAGGAGAAAGAAGCAGGGATGTTTGGAAAACAACTGAAAAAGACACACACCCCAACTCGTTGGGAGGGGCTTCTTGTTGCGCCGGGCATTTTGGGACAGGAGATGCCTAATTGGCTAGGTGTGCAGGAATTCGCGCCTTAATTCATGCGTGCCTGGCCAATCAGGTATTCAGTAAGATGTTGTAAAGCATGCTGGGAAATCTCGTGAGTCATCAGGTATCATGAGATTTCCTGCGGGATTATCGGGCTATATAGTCCTGCGCTGCCATGTGGCAGCAGCCATTTTAGAGCAACAGCTGAGCGACCCAATCCGCCCACCCTATTTTTAGTGCTTGGTATAAGTTACTCTCAGACTTCAGCTGGTCGCCTTCGGGGGCCAGGAGGGAATTTTTTCCCAGGGCTGTTTCCCTGGGTTTTTCACCCTCCCTGAGATCAGTTTGTCAATAGGTTGTTGGGTTCGGGTTATATGCTGGAAAAGCAATTTTCTTATAGTTATTTGGTTAAGTGATTGTGATTTTATGTTACTATATGGAAAGTTGATGGCTTTCAACCATGAATTGAATTTTTGTCACAAGTTGGGAATTCAGGGTCTCGATTAAGGCTATGGTTGTATTTGTGGTTGGGGTGGGTAAGGACCCTCTCCCCACAGGGAAATAATTGGCTAATTAAAATGAATTGGCATTAATTAGGCTAAAATTAAAATTGGGGTAATGACATCAGCTATTAAGAATATGACATCATCAAAATAGTTACATCATAAAATTAAATATGACATCAGTTTCAGTTGGGAGGGCCAAAGTTAATTATTGTTATTTATTTACATGCTTTGTCACATGATGTGAAGGACCACCCACTTGGGTTACTCACATCTTCACATTCACATGTGACAAAGCGTTTTGTGTTTGATTGTAATTGTTTATGTGAAGAGACGCCGTACAGCAAAATAAAAGTTGTGGCCTGTTCGTACCCAAAAGAGGCGTCTCTTGTCCTTTGTGCTGGTGCAACATGGGATGGCTGATCTGTCTTTGCCAATTAGGGACGGTTGGAGGGTATGGTACAAGTTGCATGGAGTACTGGATTAAACAAAAAAAGGTTGGAGTGGTTGCAGATGAGATTTTTGTCATCATTGCCCTGCCACTTTCACTGAAGTATACAGTGGTTTCAGATATCATCTTCTCCCACTCATCTATGTGTTTATAATTATTTTTCTTGAAAAGGCAAAATGAGCCTTAGCAACGTGAGCAACATACAAGCATATTAATGCTCAGAATTCTGCAACATAGATTCCAACAATACATGGAGAGAGAAATCCAAGAAGTCCAAGCAGGGTTCAGGAAAGGAAGAGGCATGAAGGACCACATTGCAAACATATAATGGCTAATGGAGCGCACCAGGGAATTCCAAAAGAAAATCAGCATGTGCTTTATAGATTATAGCAAAGCCTTTGACTGCATAGATCATGATAAGATTATAGAATGGCCTTAAAGACATGGGAGTGCCAATACATCTGATAGTCCTGATGAGGAATCTGTACTCAGGACAAGAGGCTACTGTCAGAACAGAACATGGAGAAAATCCTTTCATGCTACCTGTTCAATTTGTATGCAGAACATACTATAAGAAAAGCAGGCTTGAACACAGAAGAAATGAGAGTGAAAATAGAAGGAAGGAATATCAACAATCTAAGATATGCTAATGACACCATGATACTAGCAGAAAACCTAAAAGACCTGGAACACCTACTAAGGAAGATCAAAGAAGAAAGTCCTAAGGCAGGCTTAATGATGAACATAAAGAAAACAAAAATAATGACCAGCAAGGACCGTCACAAGCTCAACGTAGACAATGAAGAAATAGAAATAGTAAAAGAATTCCCATAGCTGGGATCAAACACTGATAGAAATGGGGACTGCAGTTAGGAAATCAGAAGACTAAGGGCCTTTGCAGACTGTCAGAAATAGTGCAAATTGAGTCCACTTTAACTGCCCTGACTCAGTGCTAGGGGATCATGGGAACTGTAGTTTATTGTGGCACCAGAGCTCTCTTGACAGAGAAGGCTCAGTGTCTCAGAAAAAAATACAACTCCCATGATTCCCTAGCACTGAACCAGGGCAGTTAAAGTGGACTCAATTTGCACTATTTCTAGCAATCTGCAAAGGCCCTAAGACTAGGGAGGGTGGCTATGAGAGAACTAGAAAAGATTCTAAAATGCAAAGATATACAACTCAGCACAAAAGTTAGAATCATACAAGCCATTCTATTCCCTATTACCATGTATGGATGTGAGAGCTGGACAGTTAAGAAAGATGATAGAAAGAAAATCAATTCATTTGAGATGTGGTACTGGAGAAGAGTGCTGAGGATCCCATGGACAGCTAAAAGAACAAACAAGTGGATCCTAAAGCAGATCAAACTGGAAATCTCCCTGGAAGTCAAAATGACTGTCATACTTTGGACGCATCATGAGAAGAGAGGACTCTCTGTGAAAAACAATAATGCTGGGGAAGGTTGAGGGAAGTAGGAAGAGAGGAAGGCCACATGCTAGATGGATGGACTCCATTAAGGAGGTCACAGGTATGGGGTTGTAGGAATTAAGCAGAGCAGTGGAAGACAGAAGGTCTTGAAGATTCATAGGGCCACCATGAATTGAGATTGACTCGAGGGCAGTTAACAACAACAACAACAAAACGTGAGGAGCATCACCCTGTTCCCTGAGGCCTTTTTTCTGCAGCTCAAAATTTCACTTCTCAAACTGTTTTCTTTTCACCTCCCCTCTGCCCCACCCTATTCACATGAGGAATGGGTTAAACATCTTTTCATCCACTCTTTACCTGCCTGGGCTGGTGTTTTTTTTTTCAGCACAGAAAACAGAACTTGGTACAATGTGGTCCTTGAGCTTGACTAGCTTCCTGCAGTTGGCAAAAGTGGGACAGAGAAGCAAAGTGGAATGTATGGTCAGGTGGGATGATGAACAAAAAAAGCTTTCCTTGTGTGTGCTTTCAGGTTGCCTGTTGATTTATGGTGACCCCATGAAATTCATGGGGGTTTCTTAGGCAAGGAGTACTCAGAAATAGTTTGGCCAGTTTGTTCCTTTGACATATAGCCAGCAGCACTTGGTATTCATTCATGGTCTCCCATCCAAGTTCTAACCAGGCTAAGCTTCCCAGATCAGATGGGATCTGTCGCAGTCAGGGTACCTCATCAAAACTAATACTTGCAGAATGAACAAAAGTGCTCATAACATCTCAGGAAAATGAACAAGCTTCAGGATAAGGGTCATCCTCTATTTTCTCTTTTTGAGGAGCAGGGCTTGTTTTACCTTCTGACTATAATAGAATATCAGGGCAGGGTGGTAGGAATGAGTGCCTTGAGGCATATCTGCACTAGCACTGCTGTCACATTTCATTTTATAACACTTCACTTTTGTCCCTGATGCTGTCTTTGAAATAAGCAAAATGTAGTCCTTTCACCTCATATGTCCACAAAGTTATTGCAGCAAAGCAGGATCTGATTAACCATAACACCTCTCATTTGGGGGCTTCCTTTAGGGCTAATATTAACTTAAACTTTGACCAGTATCTCATCTAGAGAAAATTACAGGAAGCCCCCCACCTTTTGACACCTTGTTATTTGATAGTTCGCTCTTTGGACACTTGAAAATTAAGGAAGAAGTTCTTGCTTACAGAGGCTTGCTTGGAAAGTGTATGTATGCACTTCTTGTAAAGCAAGGTGGGGCAGGGGAAGGCACCAAGGCCATTGAGAGCCGATTGTGGGTGTGTCTCTGTGTGTGATCAGTCTCAAGCAAGCCTCTGTAATCCCCTCATGTTCCCTACTTGGGTCCTGCTTTTCAACCAGTCCCAGATTCTGACAGTGCTGCAAACTCCAACAGAATGATTCCCAAAGTGTGTGGTATGCCTCTTGGGGGTGGTGGAAAGACCCAGGGGGGCAGTGAGGGGAAAGGGAGGCAGCAGGGGGCATGGTGAGGGGGAAAGGGGTTGGCAGGAGGACGTTAAGTAAAAGTTTTGGTGCAAAGAAAGACAGCCAGTGGCCTTTAGGACCATGGTAGGGATGAAAGTTACATGGAATTTCTTTTTTCAAAACTATCATGCAGCCTTGCTGATTGCTTCTTGTGGTGGTATTTTCTTAGCCTCATCTTTCACTAGTAGTGATGGTTAGAAAACTCTCATGAGGGCTCGTTGCTGGATATTGTTTCTGTGGCCCAAAGCAGTGACAGTTTTGGACAAACTGACTGACTGGAGCAAAGAGTTAGAGCAGGGGTAGGCAACCTGTCCCTTTCAAGGGCCGAGGGACTTCAGCTCCCAGAATCCCAGGAGCTATTGGCCAACATGGGACTATTGGCCAACATGGCTGAGGCTTCTGGGAGCTGAAGTCCCTCGGCCCTTAAAGGGGACAGGTTGCCTACCCCTGAGTTAGAGCATGTGGCAACAAGGGAGGAGCAGTGGCAAAAATGAGCTTTCAAAAGCAGGGAGAACACTAAGGGGCTCTACAGATGGGCCCTAAGGGGCAGCTTCATGCTGCCCCTGGGAGCACTGGATCAGTGCCATGGCAGCCACACGCCATGGCCCTGATTCAGCACTTTGCTGCTCCAAAAAGATCTGGCAAATGCTACTCCTTTTTGGAGTGACAAAAAGCTGCCCTTGCTGTGGCAGCGGTGCCTTTTCTGCACTTCTTTGATGCAGCATGTCTAAACACTGTGCCAAGGGAGTGCCCTGATGCCGCCCACCATCTGTTTGGGTGGGTGGCATCAGGATGACATGAGGGCGGAGTTGGGATGGCTGGCATGTGGTTGCCATGCCCTGACTCCACCCCCAGGCTGGCCCTTTTGGCTGGTCTGTATTGGCCCTAATTGTTGCCCAAGAGGAAAGGGGGTGGTAGCTCAAAAACTTTTTGGGACTACTGCCATGCTTCCTGTACTTAATGGAATACCTGCATCTATTAGCAGGGAATAAATAACCACACCATGCATTTCAATCCACTTTAGTGTTTTTCAGTTACTTGGGTCTGTTCTTCACTCTGCAAGATTGCTAATCATGAAATTAAGGACCTTTGCAGACTGCCAAAAATAATGCAAATTGAGTCAACTTTAAGGGTTAGGATTAGTGCTAGGGAATCATGGGAATTTTTTTTTTTTCTGAGACATCGAGCCTTCTCTGTAAAAGAGCTCTGGTGCCACAATAAAATACAGTTCCCATGATTCCCTAACCCTAATCCTAACCCTTAAAGTGGACTCAATTTGCACTATTTCTGGCAGCCTGCAAAGGCCCTAAAAGGCTTGCTCATTCCTACTACTTGCACTTATTGAACTGAAGTGGAAGGAGGTAAAAACAAACAAACCCAAATGTACTGCCATTTAATAAAGATATTACTACATCTTTCTTTGAAAAAGATGTTACAAAGACCAGAAGGATTATTACTGCCTTGGGACCCTTACCAATTTTAACCTGGCCTTGCAAAATATATATTTGCATACCAAAGTTGTACAGGACAAAAAATATTAAGACAAGTCCAACATAGAGAGGTTTTCCTCACATATAAATCATGCTCATTTGTTTCCCTTTTGCATGATTTGTGTTTTATTTCTGCATCTTCTATCCCCTTTCCCATAAGAATCTGGACAAAGCGTGTGGTGTGTCAACCCAGGTCTTTATGCTTAACAATTCCCTTTCATGGTTTTCAGTCAAAAATCTTAATATAACTTAAATGTTGTTTTTGTAGCTGAATTATTCCTCTTTTCTGTGCTCATAAAACACAAAGATCTAACATGACAATGGGTATGTTTAAGTCAGTCCTTCAGCAAGGCTTCTGGACTCTATCAAATGGCAATTTCTCCTAAGACCCAGAAATTGCTGGCTTTTTGAACAGTTACATTTTATTGCAGAATGGCCTGAAGCCACATGGAAACTGGAAACAATTTCTTCTTCTTCTTCTTCATAGAATCTGGATCCCATTCTCTCTACCCCACCTCCAGGTAGACTTTTCTGCCAGAGTTAGAGTTGGCATCAAATCAAATAATCTCTGCTGAAAACGTAATGACCAAATGTTATTTCTTGTTAATTTTCATATGGTTTCAGCTATTTCCTTTTGGGGGGGGGGGGGGTTCTATAGTAGTATAGGTGGGATTTGTTCAAAATGTATTGCAAGAACATAAAATGTTGTCTTTCTGAGCTGCATACTGTTCCAAAGAGATATGAAGCTATTCGGATCTCAATAGGCCCAAGCCAAGAAAAAAAGGAAGCCATACCAATCTGGAACCTCTGTGCACTGGGAACTTTTGCCCATGGGGCCTGTCCCCTTTTATTTCAGTAGGACAGTCAAGCTGTGCAGAGAAATGTATGAGTGGATCACCTTCATCCACTGAAATATAGGGGAAACACTGTTTGTATTTCAGTGTGCTTATAAAAACAATTGGTAAAATTTAATTGTATTTGCAAAATCTGGTTATACATATGATTTTCTGTTCTTACTATCTAAATTTCACCATACATCTAGATAATTGGAAATCTATTACAGTTCCTTATTTTCTGATGAAGAATATTATGACGTTTGCTTCTATCTCCTTCCCCAACTGGACTATAAGAAGTTGTTATATTAAGTCAGATCAGTGTTGTATACCCTGCACAAATGAGGCTCTGAAGCAAAGGACTTTCCAAGCCTTACCACTTGAGAGCTGTCAGCTAGAGGTGATCAGGGTTGTACTTAGATTTTTCAGTGAAGCCACTAGAATCTGGTTCAGCTTATGTCCTGTAGTGGACTGAGGATTCAGCATGGGGATGAGCTAGAGTCCATCAATGGAAGAATTCTAATTCAATTCTAAGTAGATATTGGAGAGGCAGTGATAACCTCCAGGATGGATTTACTACCCCTATGGTGGCCACCTCTGGTTCTGCATGCAGAAGTCAAAGAGTAAAGGAAGCAGAACTTACTGGCTAGTGAAGCATTAATGGTGTGGAATGTGCACAGGCCTCACTGTCTTGCCAGGCAGAGGTAGCAATGGCTAATTATACATTGATGTTCCCTACCCCTGGAAAGAAAAGAAATGACTCAAAAAACAAGCTAGAAAAGGATATGGGTATGCATGCACTTTGCATATATTAATTTATATATATAGATACCAATTTAGGAATCATTGCTACAATCTAAATAGAAATATGACACATCTCATGGGGCCACTTGTGTACCTGTTGCTCAATCTGCTATCTAAATGTTAAGTGTGGATGGGAAACTGTAATTTTTATTTGTTTAGTTATTATTCTGGTTTTATTTATTTTTATTCCACCTTTTCTCCAGCCCTAGAACTCAAGGTGATTTGCAAAATCTAAAAGAAACACACCAAAATGTATGTGTGTGCATGTGCTTTCAAATTGCCTGTTGACTTCTGTGACCCTATGGATTTTTTCATAGGGTTTTTCTTGGGCAAGGAATACTCAGAAATGTTTTTTTACAGTTCCTTTCTCTGAAATACCACCTACAGCACCTGGAATTTTTTGGCAGTTTCCCATCCAAGTTCATCATACTAAATTAAAAAATATAATTATACTAGTAATAGAATAAACAGCAATTAATGCAAGACTACTAAACAGAAAACAACAAATAAATAGCATATCACATTCTAAAAGCCCCCTTATTCCCTGAGTAATTATCTAGCAAAGGTCTGCTGTAACAAAAAGGTCTTTAGATGCCTATGAAATGATAACAAGGAGGGTGCCAGTCTGACCTTTCTAGGAAGTGAATTCCAGCTGCCACTGGGAAGGCCCTCTCCTGTGTTCCCACCAAGAGTAACTGTAAAGATGGCATAGAGAGAAGGATCAGAAGATCTCAAAACATGGGCAGGCTTATATGTGGAGGCGTGTCCTGTCAAGTTCTCCTTTCATCTGATTCTTTATATTTAGATTGTTCATGGATGGGACAGCCCTTCAGATGAAGGATACCTTCAAACAGAAGACTATAAAAACACACAGTCCCTTTAGATTGTGCTTTCCCAACCTAACACCAACTGGGTGTATTGAACTGCAGGGAATCATGGGATTTTTTTCTGAGACATTGAGCCTTCTCTGTCAGAGAGCTCTGGTGCCACAATAAACTACAGTTCCATGATTCCCTAACCCTAACCCTAACCCTAAAAGTGGACTCAATTTGCACTATTTCTGGCAGTCTACAACCCCCCTTAGTCTAGGAAGAAAATCAGCATATTAGCTGGGAGTGATGAAGTAGTCCATCAATGCATCTAGAATATGCAAGGACAGGGAATGCTGCCATAGACTGAGGTTTCTGATGCCTTGTTCTAGTTGGTGAAGTAACTAGACCCTAACATTAGAATCTGGAAAAGTTCCTTTTTGGACCACAGCTCTCAGACTTCCCCACCCAATATGGTTTATAAGTTCTGGGAAAGCAAACTACCATGCACACCAATGATGATGGCTGGAGAATTTTGTGTCACTGTCCAATAAAAGTCCCTCTACATATAAAGATACAGTGTTAGTAAAAGTCCTCCATTTTTCATATATATTTTGACTGTGCAGAGTCCCCTATGACCCCAGCCTGACCCCTGGGAGATAGAAGCCATAATCCCCTAGATGTGAAGTCATGTAAGCAAGTAAAGTTACAAAAGACCACCGGAACAGGCAGGTTATGGGTGTTGCCCTGGGGAATATCCCATTATATTGGAAAAGATACCTAATCTGTATCTGTGGGTCTGTGCTCTGAGATAGTTCCCACAACCCCCCTCTTGCCGGTCATGCCCCTTCCACGGAACTCATCTTCATTTGCCGCCAAAGCCCAGAGGAGTCGCTTGGGTGTAAGTATATCCTCTGTCCTGGTCTTTCTCTCTTTGCCTTCCCCGTTCTCACTCTTCCCCCGCTTATTCTTCATGTGTGTGTGTGTGCTGCATTTGGATGGTTGCTTATTTTTGTCAAATAAATACTTTAATTGGAGCTTGGTCCATTTCAGTGTCTTCCCTAGCCAGAATTCTTACGTCTCCCGTAGACAATTTGATAAGGTCCTGGAAGCGAAGTTGGGCGCTTCCCTCTCTCATTTGAGCTAATTATAAATTCCCCAAAATTAGGTCTTGGCTTCCCAACAACAGTATGGAAGAACCAGTGTGGTGCAGTGGTTTGAGTGTTGGACTATGACTCTGTAGACCAGGGTTTGAATCCACACTTGGCCATGGAAACCTATTGAATGACTCTGGTAAATCACACTCTCTTGGCATCAGAAGAAGGCAAAGTCAAACCTCCCTCTGAATAAATCTTGCTAAGAAAACCTCATGATAGGTTTGCTTTTGGTTTGTGATAAGTCAGAAACTAGTTGAAGGCACCCAACAACAAATGCAAGAGGCCAACCACTTTTTTTCTGGATCTAAACAAAATGTTTTTATTTATTCCAGATTTTGAAATTCTAGCCTCCCACAACATTTCCAAAACTGGACTGAACCATTCCACCAATATCGATAGGGTTTTAAACATTCAAGGAGTGATTATGTTACTGACCTATAGTCTCTCTCTATAGTCCCCCAACTTTCACAGCCTTACTGGAATGCTTGAGTACATACCCACAGGCTATTTCTTGGAGCATGGATGCATAGATTTGGTGCATTTGATCCCCATAATCCACACAATAGCATTTTTCTTTCCTGTCTTTCCTGTCTTGTTCTTCCTTGGGGGAGGGGGGAACAGAATGAAGGCATTCTTCACTAAACCAAGCCAGACTGGAGGATTGTGAAATCAAGGCAAATAGCACCATCTCCATGGAAGAAAACAAACAAACAAACAAAACCAAAACACATTACAGCCCTCTGGATAACTCTGGAACCTTCCACCTGCCCCTGGCACCAGCAATGAAGTGATGAACTAGCCACACAGCTTTTATGTAGGAAGGTGATTGTTCACTTTTGTCTCCTAAGGCACGTTGATCAGCTAACAAATGTGGGATGAGACCAAAAGCAAAAGGGATCAGTGGTCACATCACTCTGAACAGCTGAGGCAGAGCAGGTCTTGTTTGTGAGTTGCAAAAGTCCTCAAGTCCAGCCATGGAGCTCATTTGAAGTTGCTCGCTTTGAGGGCTTCTTCTGATGGAATCACACAGTGACTTCAGTTCTTTCACTTCCTGTGATGCTTTCTTTTGGAAAGCAGAGCCTAAATCCTCTGCAGTGACAGTAGGTCTTGTTGAAAACAATGGCAGAGATGCAGATGACATTGATAGGCTGACATCTGACATTTGCAACAAGGATAAAACAATTCATAGTCTCCCCACCAACACCAAAATAATGATGTAAGACCCCAGTACAGCTGCCACCATCTGGAATATGTCACTTGCCCCAAGCATCAGGGAATGCTGATTTTCTTCCCTCTCTCTTCCAAAGGATTCCATGCCCAGACTTTTGTCAATATTTGATTTTCTACTGGTGTTGCTTTGTTGATCTGAACATGTATTGTACTAGTGCACATAGCAGTTGATTCACACAAAGTCTGCATTTATCAGGTAAAAAACAAAGTGTTTCATAAACAGATAATTTGTCTTTAGGAATAAGAAGCAGGAATAGATTAAGCCCAAAGTCCTGTTTGTTCCTCAGGAAGATATATGGCCCCTCTTCATGCTAGGCCAGGCCTAAAACAAGATATATAATTGTGCTCTTTTTGGTATAGAAGAGGGATGGGCCATCCATATGTTGTTGAATAGCTATTCCTAGCAGGCTTATCCAGCAAAACCAATGGTAAGGAGTACTGAGAGCTGTGGATCAATGACATCTTGGAGGATACACAATTCCCACCCCTGGTTTAAAGAATGGTAGCAGTGGCTGCATCTACACTACAGAATTACTTCAGTTTGACACTGCTTTATCTGCCTTGGCTTAATGCTATGGAATTCTAAGATTTATAGCTTTGGCCTTCTCTATCAGAGCTCTGCTGTGACAACAAGCTACAAATCCCAAGATTCCATAGGATGAAGCCATAAGAGTTAAATTGGTGTCAAACTGAATTAATTCTGCAGTGTGGCAGCAACCAGTGTTCTAAAAGATAAGAATTAAAAGCCATTTCCCTTTAAACAGCTGAATTTACACTTTGGGTTAGACCCATTCAGGTAACCAGACTGATTTATTGAGAGTATAATGCACATCTTTGCTACATCACACATCCTATGCAACTACTCTTTACATGAATGACTCTGACCTATTATTTTGTACAACATAAAATTAGATTAATTGATTCTTAGATTATAATTATCCTTTATCCTTAAATTCTAATTTTGCTCCTGGTATTCTTGTCAAGGATCTTTGACAGCAAGGCCTCTTGCAAAATTTCATTTCAAGAGAGCATACATTTGCATCCACATCTCACATACCATTATGAGATGTCAAGTTAATTAATGAGGAGGGAGAAGATTGGGCTTCAAGTCCAAAATTGGTCTTTCCTGCATGGATATACATGGTTACATAGTTCCAACTTCCCCCAGTCTCTGTATTATGTGATATTTAGAATTTTGCCCTGGCAGTTGCCAGAAGCTCCCTGCCTCTAGCCACTGTTGTCCTAGTACACTTGATCTATGTCATATGGGACAAGTAAAAGCCTCTAGTGCTCCTGCAAGAACTGTGATCACCACACAAATGGCATTTTCCTTCAAGTGCAGAACAACACTGCTACTGATTCGTCCTTCACAACAAAACCTACAATAGTGTGGTTCTCTTCTAAGAACTAGCCTTTGTGTTTGGAAGACAGGGCTTCTTTAATCTTCTTTAAGAAAGCAGTGAGGGGGGAAACCTTCACTTCATGTTTGTTTATTTTGCATGTGTGTATGGTATATAAATATGGGGTGCTTTTTAAAAAAATATTGCTTCTCTGACTAATAATTTGCATCTTTTTCCCCAGAGGAAAGCCTACATAATGTCCCTGTAATATCTTTAAAAGGAGGAAGGGAGGGAGAGACCAATTAAAAAAAAAAGAAAAAAGAATCCTGGATTTCCAGCTAAGCAATACTTTAACTTCATATACACACATTAAAGCTGGAATCTCCCTAGAAGAAGTTGCTAAATGCTTTTGGGATCATGGCCATAATCTTATAGTATACATTATTAAGGCTATAATCCCATACATATGTCTCTTTCATAATACAGAGTTACAGCATTTTGATACCATTTAAACTGCCTTGGTATATCTTATAGTATCATGTAATTTGCAGTTTGGAAAGACACTAGGCCTCTCAGGAAGGGAATGCTTCTTGAAAGTCATGAAATTACAAATCCCACAATCCCATAGGATGGGGACATGAATTAAAGTCATATAAAAGTGATATAACTGTACAGTGTGAAAGAGGGCCCACTTATTAGAAAGCAATTTCTACTAAATTTACACACATTTAATTCTAAGTAAATTTTTAAAGTTGCATATTCATTTACCCACTTACTTTGGCATAAATTCTACTGAATCCAGTGATACTTCTGCATAGATATCTATAGGATCATACTATTAAGCATGTCTCTTCCTTTGTTGTTGTATCTCTCAAATCATTTCCAACCTATGCTCCTCAATTTTACTTGAAATGGTAATACAGGTATATATTTTATCTCTAGGTGTCTAGAAATTTGCAGTACTGCATTCTGAAGCATTACATGAAGAAACTGCATAAAATTAACATGGGTCTTTGAGACAAAGAGACCTTACAATAGGAACATGAGCCTGTGCCAACATGATGTATTTCATTATTAATAATGAAGCTGGGATTTCAAAGTGTGTTCTTTTCACTATGTACATGCTTTGCTAGTAGGTATAGATGTAGGACTGCTGTGAAAGGTTAGGCTAAATTAGCTGGTATGGTTTTGCCACTTGGGGAAAAATACATAGACAATGAAAGCATTTTTAGGCTTAATGCAGTGGTGACATGAGTTAATGGTATGTTATCACCTGATAACACATCTCCATATGAGGTAGGTTGTCCACAGGCCTCTATTTCCTGCAGAGCTGACGGCTTTAGGGTAATGTAGTGCCATGGACAATGTACAGTGCAATTGCCTTAAATTTTTCAATTGACTAGGCAATTAATTTCTTCCGTAAACCACATGATGGGGGAAGTGCAACAACTGTTGCTAGCATTCAACTGTCTTGTGTTAGAGGCACACACAGGATTAACACAGGATGACTGGAATTCTGTTCATAGCATACACAGGAATAAGTCGATCTTACACTTGTTTAGGTCTCTCTTTTGTTGTGGGTGGAGTGTTGAAGCACAGGTTGGCATTCTCTTCCTTCTTATGCAATGATCAAAGGCCCCCTTCCAAACATACCAGAGAGCCACTGCATTCCCCCACAGACATTTCATGCCTAGTGGAGGGGGGCTGTTTACTGGAGAAGTGTTTAGCTATGTCCCCATAGCTAGATGCAAAATGATTACATTTTCCACTGAAATCTCTGGGGGCGTAGTAGCAGACCAGTGAATGATGTAGAAATTGTCTATTTGGCTTATGGGGACATAGCCACAAGCTTCTATGACCCCTCTCTCCCAATACTCCACTAAGCATGGAATGGCTGGACAAGCTCTATGGTAAATTCAGAGGACAGGAATGGTCAGCTATATTTTATTTCCACATGCAGAACTACATTTGTCTCTCTGTATCCATATATTCTGCATCAATGGAATCAACTATCCACAGCTTGAAAATATTCAACAACAACAACAACAAAAAAAAAAAAAAATCTAAAGAGCAAACCTTGATTTTGCCATTTATATAAGCAACATGATTTTACTGTGTCACTGTATATAATAGGACTTAAGTATCCAGAGATTTTGGTATCCACATGAGGTCATGAAACCCAACCCCAGAAGATACCAAGAGCCCACTGTACTACATTACAATGGACTATAAAGAATTCTGGCTGTTCTGCATCTCTTGAGAATTCTGGCTATTCTGCATATGCCTGAGTCACAAGGGCTGGGTCTATTGTGGACTGGCTTCACCCAATTCACCACTTTGGTTGGATATCTTACGCACTGACACAAGTAACCCAGTGGTGAGCTCCAATCAGCCTTGGGAGTGGTGTTCAAGCAGATTCTAGACTCCCTATTTTTATTTTCTCTGTCGTGGGTTGGGAAAACAGCTGACAGATTCCCCCGGCCCCTCACACAGTTCCAAAGATTGCACATTTTAGGCTTCCATGTCTCAGCTGCTAGGGCATGATGGGAGAAGTGCAACAACTGTTGCTAGCGGTCAACCATCTTGTGTTAGAAGCTGTGCTAGAAAAAAGGGCTCTTTTTCTCCCAGTAATAAGTCCCTCATTGTAAGCTTGGCAACATACTGTCTGACCTCTCAGATCAGAGCCAAGCTACTGAGATCACTCCAGCATAGAAAAGATGAGGTGGAAACGAGACCCCCCTATACCCCAGGGAACACACTGCCTGACTTCCTGAATCAGAGCTAAACTGTTGAGATCAATCTGGCATGGCAAAGACAAGGTGGAAACAAAGACCCCTTAGGGCATTGAGTAAGGTTAGCTAGAGTCTGGCACTTAGTTGGCTGCTGCTCAGCTCTGGTGGAACTGCAGCCTGTCAGGGCTCCCTAGTGAAAAGATCAGCAGTGCCTCGATCTGACCGCATGTTCAGGTCAGGTTAAGGACCAAAGTCCATAGGTTTGCAAACTGCAGTGTTATAGGACTCCTTAGGTGGCAGTGCCTCATCCCAACCTGAATTGTAACCAAAAGTTTTGTTGTGGTAGCAGGGGAAGAAACCCCACCAAGTTGTGACCTCCTTTGGGCATGTTTGTTGTTCAGGAAAGCTGAAAAGAAAAGAAAAGCTTCAGGACAATGGAGAACATGTTTCCCGCAGTGGCAAGACCGTTCAAGGAAGAAAACTGTCAAACCACTTAGAAAAGTGGATCCTCAAGAAGGACTTAATCTCTGGAAAGTGACACGCTTTCTGACAGAAGATCCATTTGTGACCTTGCTTGAGGTCTATAATGCAAAAAAGCCAAAACAGGGCTAAAGAGGGTACCTCAAGCCAAAAAAGATAGATGGGCTTCATAGGGAAGCTTGATGCTTGCCCACGAGGCTACCCAGGAATACCAGAAGTTAGGACAGGATGCAGAAACCATGAAGAGGCAAATAGGAGATTTGGTGACACAGGTTAGAGAGAAGGTAGTTGAGAATTCATTGCTAGTTCGCAATACTAACGAGGCCATTCAGAGAGAAGAAAAGGTAGAAAAGGAGAACATCTCATTACACAGATGTGTAGGAGAATTAGAATTACAACAGGCAAAACACACTGCCAACTTCCTAGTTTCTAAAAACACCAAGGAAGTGGTGCAAGCTAATCACACAGCATGTGAACACCGCATTAAAGAACTGGAACACTTGCTAAACACTCAGAGTGCCATTGTGGCAACAGTACACCCAGAGATTCTTGCCTCCACATCCCAAGCCATGGCTTTTTATGAGCCCATGTCAGAAGATGCAAGGGCACTCCATCTGTTCAACCCCTGCTGGGAAGGATCAGAAGGACTGGCCCCCACAATACATGGTTCAACAAAAGAACGGACCCCTGTAAATGTCCAGGCTGCCCCACTTCATCCAGTGAGGACTCAGAAAATAATAGAAACCAAAGAGACAGAAGAAAATGGAGATCAAAATCCTCACAGAAATTTCACACTGGACCTTGACTGAGGTCAAAATAGTGGCTAATCAGTTAGGAAAGCTCAACCCACAAATGGGGATCAAATGGATGTCCACAGTAATCCACTCATACCCCTAGTCCAAAGGACAGGATCTGACCCAAGTGGTAAGGTTGTGTATAGACCCCAGTTACTCTGGAACTTTTGAGGCGGCAGTGTTGAACTATGATTTATCAAATCTCGAACTACATGAAAAAGTACAGAGAATGGTACAGATCTTATGGCCAGGCACAATACTGAGGGGAAGATACCAGAATGAACTCCAGAGCCCAGATGAAGCCCCAGACATATACGTATCCAGAAAGAAAATGTTAGGCATCTGTCTGGAGCAATCCCTTATAATGATAGAGGAGAAGTGCTCTTGAATGACCCTGACATCATTCAGGAAGTATACCAGGGACTCCAGAATTTGCTAAAACCTATCTAGGATCAGCATTACTCAGCCTCTGTACTATTGATTGACAGACTTTTATGAATCACATTCATGAAGCATCCCAGGTATTCTGGACACAGGAAGCACATAAAGAAATGGCAAAAGAAATAGTGGCTGCCACCTCTGGCAGAGCCTCTAAAATCAGGGATAGGAAAGGCGAGAAAGATGGGGACCCAATATGCTCAGTCACATACAGAAACAATGGCCCTCATTCAAAGCCTCTCCTTGAAGGAGTAGGAAAGACAGAAAACAAAGCAGCTGGTTTCTTCAGCTCATTTAGAAAGGGATTTAAGTCAAACCAGCCTTCAAAGAACACCCTAGGAGGAGTTTTGGGAGGATTTGATCAAAAAACCTCCATGTATTCAGATGTCAGAAGAGTCATCTGGTCACAACTTATGGAGTTAGGAGAAGACATGAGTCAATTTGACAAGAAACCTACAACAGAATTGCTATACACCTTACACCAACCATGGAAAATAAGTATAGGCAAGAAGCCACTCCATCCCAGACTATAGTAAAGATTAGGGTCGCCCGGGATCCCCTCGGTTACCGGATCTTGACCACCCCGAGTGAATACATCAAAGGTGGCCAAGGACAAGGGCAAGATCATGGATCCCCTGGGCTGAAAAACCTCCTGCACCTTTAGATCTTGTCCATAGTGACAGCAATCCTGATAA
This sequence comes from Phrynosoma blainvillii, assembly GCA_026167975.1. Classification (NCBI taxonomy): domain Eukaryota; kingdom Metazoa; phylum Chordata; class Lepidosauria; order Squamata; family Phrynosomatidae; genus Phrynosoma; species Phrynosoma blainvillii. Next base: position 277,526,542 of record JANUYF010000001.1, read on the forward strand.
CCCCATTGAGACCCATCTTGAACAAGCTGCAAAAGAGGAAAATCAGAGCTAAGCCAATCCTGTGGCATGCCAGACACCGGCCTGAGCCTCTAGGGCAGGGGTAGGCAACCTTTCGCCTTTAAAGGCCGAGGGATTTCAGCTCCCAGAAGCCTCAGCCATGTTGGCCAATAGTCCCATGTTGGCCAATAGCTCCTGAGATTCTGGGAGCTGAAGTCCCTCGGCCCTTAAAGGGGAAAGGTCGCCTACCCCTGCCCTAAGGAAATGCCTCAATGTCAGCAAGTGATAGCAACACTGACCCCTGATTTTTTGGGGACAAACCATAGTGGATACACAAATTGGATGCTCACCCAACCAAAAGTCAGCCAAACTGTTAGTGGATTCCAGAGCCACAGTCAACACCCTACAGCCTGACTTTGCGAGCATAGATCTTAGAACTCCTGCAAACACGGCACTAGTGGGATATGGGGAGGTCTCGCAGCAAGCCTTAATTTGGAAAGAGATCTCGCTGCAAGTCAGCCCATCCTTGATCACATTCAGGCATGCAATGAGCTGGCTGAAGCTGTTCGGCAGAAAGGGATGGCTGTTCACAAATACATTTAAAGGATTTGCTTTTGACTACCTCACCATTGACACTTACTGATTGTCTTTTTGCTTTGGCTGTTGACTGTTTTACATTTATTGTTTATGATATATTGCATTTATTGATTGCTTTAAACTGGTGATGTGAATGTGAATGATTTGAATGTGAATGAAAGGGTTCCAGAAACACCATATTCCCGTGCATATAATGGATTCCACTGGCTATGATACTTCCTAGAGCCCCAGTTTAAACTCCTCCATTCACACTCTAAAATTGTCTTGGCAAATATGATTTGGAAACCATCTCAGTCACATGATCACTCGCCATCAACAGTTTCCAGGAGGGGGGAATGTTATGACTACTGCAAGCCTTCCAATTTTGTGATGTGTGTGTTCCCTTCTATGGCTCTGAATGGACTCAGAACTGCAAGCAGCCATGAGCCTAAGATTGGCAGGTCATGTACCCAGGGTATCCGAATAACAGATTAAATAGATAGTTTGGCAGCTGCAAGAGAAGAATTCACACTTCTAAGACAGGAAGGCCAGGTGACTTACAGCAGGATGTTTTGAGCCCAAACTGGAGAGTGCCCATTTACAACTCCATTCCCACCTCTGAGACCTCTATCTCAAGTGATGTTTCCCATGCAGATTTGGCCCTTTGACTTATCTTTGCCTCAGGCTATTTTTGTCCTATATAAGGACCCAAATTTCTTTTGTTCCCTGAGCTAGCAAGAATGCACTTTGGATTCTGACTAGTTCTGACTTGCTGCTGTCTCTCTCAGCACTTCCTAAAATGTCTGAGTCCAATGTCAGATCATCCAATTGGACCACTCAGAGTCACCATATCAATAGTAAGTATCACTGTTAGTGGAGCCTCTTGAATTATTCCAATGCTCAACCATTTATTCCTTAGCTTTTGTGTGCATGTGTATGTGAGTGCTTGCATTGATGTGTGTTTCCCCTGAATAAAATACAATTAATAGAAATAATTCTGCCTCTGTGAATTCCTTATTCCAGAACCTCGGTATACAGGTGGGACTGCTTGTAACTTACTCCATTCATTGAGCTAATTAAAAATTTCTCTAGAGTTTCATAGTTACATGACACATGCTCAGTTACATCCTGGTTGGATTACTGCAATGCATTCTACATGGGACTACCTTTGAAGAGTGTTTGGAAATGTCAGCTGGTCTAAAGAGCAGTAGCCAGACTGCCAAATGGGGCTGAAAACAGGGAAAACACAACTCCCCTGTTGCAACATCTCCACTGGCTGCCAATCAATTTCTGGGTACAATTTAAAATGCTGGCTGTGACTTTTAAAATGTTACATGGCTCAGATCTGGTTACTTGAAGGACTGTGTTCTTCCTTAGGAACCAGCCCCTCACAGGTACATTTGGTGAAATCATGGGAGAGGGCCTTCTCAGCAGCTGTCCCCAGGTTAGATTGGTACCCTCCCTATTTTCTTTTTGTTAACAAGTACTATTCCCAATAGGCATTTCATGAATGACTATATAATGGCCATCTTATACAATGTGTTGGATATTGATAATTGTTGTGCTGATGTGTATGTGTGTGTGTGTGTATGTTTAATTATGTATATTTTAATCTGTTTTTATTTGTTCATGGTTTCATCTTGTTTTAACTTTTATATCTTGTGGATTTCTAAAATGCTTTTTTAAACTGTTGTAAGCAATCTTGAGTCTTGATCTGGGAAAGAGGCAGAATAAAATAATATATATATATAACATTTTAGTTCTGTGCCAAGATCCTTACAGCTAGCATTTCATAAAAAAAACATTATATCATTTTATTGTAATGGTCTCTGAATCATTTGCTACATTCCACAATAAAAGCTACTATGGACATATCAGAACAGGACTGTTCAATAAAAGCAGATGAAATCTTCAGTGAAACAATAGGACCTAAGTAAGAATTGCAGGTTTTTTGTTTGTGTGTTTTTTTTAAAAGAAAATATTTAGAAATTAATTATTCAATATCTTCTGCCCCTCTTTGGATTACTGCTTTGATAAATATACTTATCTTCATATGAGGAGGTTCCCAATTAAATGGGTTACTGAGAAATCACAATACCTGGTGCAATTGCTCTTTCATAGAAGTTTCCAACATCTCTCAAGCTGGTGGAATATATGGCAGGGAGCTGTTACAAAGTGATCATTTCAGTGGTACACAGTTGTGTATCACTTGGAAAGACAAGGAAAAGAGAAGGCAGTGCAGCAGAGACATCTGGCAAGCTTGGGTAGGTGGCTGGTGCCCATACCTTTTCACAAGTTTTATTGTATTTTGTAAGCTAAAAGCCTTAACTCTGCTTACAAATCTTTCAAACTAAGAATTTATTAGTTTGTACATATAAATCATCAAAAGTACAAAACAATAAAGACAAAAACATATCTACACATATAATACATTCCCCAAATACAAACCACCAACCCAACCCAACACAACACAACACCATATTTGATTTTTTTTAAAAAAAAAAATACTCCCCACTCCTTATCCTTTGGTTTACCAAATAGTTACAGTTCCACTTAATTTACATATTCACAATAGTATGTATCTCTGTTCTTATCAGTGTAAAAATTATTCATATTTCAGAATCTGCCAATGTTATCCTTTCTTTCTTTTCTTGTATATACAGGGCACCTGCACCAACCACAGCTTGCCATCCACAGACAGCGAGCCCCAGCTTTTTCAATGGGCACGTGTGCAAAAGCAAAGCAAAGCAGCTTCATTTATATACCGTTTCAAACCACACTATGGGGTGTCTAAGCGGTTTACAACTATAAGCTCATTACCCCCCAACAGTTAGGTACTCATTTTAGCGACCTTGGAAGGATGCAGGCCTGAGTCTAGCCTGAGCCCTGGCTAGTATTGAACTCACAACCTTGTGGTTTATGAGTGAGTGGCTGCAGTACAGGCTTTTAACTACTGCCCTGAAAGCAGGAACATGCACTCATTGAAAAGAATGGGACTTTTAGGATCCTACATTTTTTGCTATCTGTAGGGTGGGTGGGTGGGTGCTCCAGAGTGGATCCCCCAGAGATAGCAAGGGACAGCTGTACTTCAAAAATGGCTTCCAAAATGGTATAGATGTTTCCCCTGAATAATCTATTACATGTATCCATCTTGACAAATTTGAATACCTTCATGATCCAGTCCTCTACAGATGGTATATTTGTATTCTTGCACATTTATGCATATAATATTCTTGCTGCTGTGATCAAATATTGAAGCACTTTTCTCAATATTTTACTTTCATCTAATAGTCCTAACAAAAACAAAAATCTGTCTTGAGACACAATTTTATCTTAAGGATCTTTTTTTTTTTTTTTTTTTTTAATCTCACAGTGGATACATTTCCACTAACTTTTTGCCTTGTTGCAGGGTCACCACATATGATAGTATGACCCAACTTGTTCATTATATTTCCAGCATTTATATTTAGCTCCTTTGTGCATCTTTGCTAATTAACTACACTCACAGAACTGATGTTGTACCTGCATGGATGGATGTAATACAGAACAACAATCTTAAAAATTTGAAATGGGAGAATCTACCAGTTTTTTTCCCTCTCATTAACTCATTCAAAATGTCAAGGCTTTCTTTCTGCCTATGTAAATTTTGGCAAATTCTTTTTAAAACCAACTCAGGGCAATATCCCCACCCATCTGCATGGCACTAGATATCACTATTCCCAGCATAGAAAGTACTGTGCTGTACTTCCTGCCATGTACAGTAATAGTTTAAAAGAAAAATTCACCAGGGAAAAGAAAGGAGGGGGCATCTTTAATTTAGCACTAACATGGTTGGAAACATGGGTTCAAAAATGAATAAGCTGGATAGTTTTGTTTTCTCCCACCTTTGATTAAAACAAAACAAAAATTCAAAAAAGCCTCTTAAAATCTTTCTAAAACAAATATATACATTTTTCCAAATTTTGAAAAATTAATCAAAATTAAACTGAAATGAATTTACACACATCTCTTTCAAAGTTAAAATAGTGCTTGTTAACATGTTTTAGCCAAACATGTTGCTTTTTTACCAAAATAGTGGTAAAATCTCTAGTGTGTTTGGAAATTACTGACCACTAGCATCTCTTCACCCTCAACCCAGTGCATACAGGAACTGAGGAAATTATTATCACTTTGCCTCCTGTGCAGCTCTGCCCTTGCATTTTTCTTGGCCAGTTTGTTTTCCACCTTCTTGCTTGTTTTGAGCATGGCTGTTGGTGGAATTCTGATGGCTCTTGTTTTATGCCTAAACAGTTCTGGCTTCCCCTTACCATATGGTCATCCTGATGTTACCATTTGCCTCAATCATCCTTTTTGTAGCTGCTTGAACATCTTAATTGATCTCATGAGCTATGTTAGGGATTTATAACAGACATCAATGTAATTCATCTCATAAGCACGTAACTGTCTTTCTCTCCAATTGGAGACATACATCTCATGCATCTATAAATATGCCCCAAATAGCTTTTTATCCCTGTGGTGATATAAACATCTTGGAAAGAGAGTCGGGACTGCATGCAAGTCTTCTGTGACCAAAAGTATTACATCGTGGTGTCTCAGCTTGTGTTTGTGCTGCACTTCCCTTTTGTTTTGAATAGCAGGGGCATAGCAAATTACCTTTCCCCAAGTGGAAAGTTTTATTATAAAAGCAGAAAGGTTGTTATGGTCTTATGATGGTTTACTGGTGGTTACGATCAGCAAACCAATTCAGTGTTCAATTTCCTGATTATATTTTTCTTAGGGTTTTTCCAGATGTTGTTGCTTATTCAGAGGAAAGGAAAGTCATTCCTAGACTATTTAGAGAAGACTGCCCAAGACATACTTCCTCTACATCTGTCAAATGATTTTGGAACCAGCAAACATGACTTATACATGTCTTCTCAATATGGAATCTGGCTGTTTTCTCAATGGTCACCTATTGGTCCCTCACCATTTTCAATAACTCATCATTAATACATAATTTAATACATAATTAACCTATAATTTTCCCCTATTGCTCACACTCTCTAAAAGATTTATAAAATCAAGGAATGCCCAAGACATTCTTCAGAGCAGCAAATGGAGTCTCTCCACACCACCCAGTCCAAGGCTACATCTGTGTTACAGCAAAAATCTGGTTTGACAGCATTTTAACTGCCATGACTCAATGCTGTGGAATTCTCGGAAATGTAGTTTGTTGTGGTTGTGGTAGTAATTTGTTGTGATTGTCTTGGTGTTGTGGTGCCAGAACAAACTACAATTCCTAGAATTCTATAGCATTGAGCCATGGCAGTTAAAAAGGTGTCAAATTAGATTATTTCTGCAGTGCAGATGCAGCCAAAGTGTATAGTACCCAATGGCATGCATGGACCTCTCCCAGTAAAAATACAATCATAGTAAATTCAAAAAGCAACAATTCACTGTTCTTTCATAATACTCCATATCTACTGCCTAATGGCAGGGTTGGCCTATCTATCATTTTTAAAAGTCCTGCTGTGACGCATTTAACAACTTCTTTGCAGACAAAATCTCTCAGATAAGAGCCAACTTAGATGCCACCATTGAAACAGAGTCAATAGGCGAGGCGCCCAGTGACTCCGCCGATGTAGTTCTACTGGATCAGTGGCAATCTGTGAGTACCGAGGACGTGGACAAGCTGCTTGGTAAGGTGAGGAAGACGACTTGCCCTCTCGACCCTTGCCCATCATGGCTGGCCATCCGGGGGGGGGGGGGGATGCATTGATGAGATTCCTCACGGATATCGTCAATGCATCCTTCAGGGAAGGACATGTTCCATCGTGTTTAAAGGAAGCGGCGGTTAGGCCGCTCCTAAAAAAGCCTTCCCTGGACCCCCTGGATATGAAGAACTACAGGCCTGTTTCATTGCTGCCATTTTTGAGCAAGGTGATCGAGAGGGCGGTTGCTCTTCAGCTCCAGGCAGTCTTGGATGAAGCCAATTATCTAGACCCATTTCAAACCGGCTTTAGGACAGGCTTTGGGGTTGAGACTGCCATGGTTGCCTTGACCGACGATCTGCGTCTGAGCATCGACAGGGGTAGTGTGACCCTGTTGGTGCTCCTAGACCTCTCAGCGGCTTTCGATACTATAGATCACGGCATCCTCTTGGACCGCCTGAGGGGGTTAGGTATCGGGGGCACTGCTTTGCAGTGGTTCCAGTCCTTCCTCTTGGGTCGGTCCCAGAGGGTGCTGCTTGGGGACTGTAGCTCCAGTAAGAGGGACCTCACTTGTGGGGTTCCTCAGGGGGCTATTTTGTCCCTGATGTTATTTAACATCTATATGAAGCCGCTGGGTGAGATAATACGGAGTTATGGTGCTGGGTGTTATCAGTACTCTGATGACACCCAAATCTATTTCTCCGTGTCTCGTTCATCAGCCTCAAATTCCAATGGCATCTCTTCTCTCAATGAATGTCTTCAGGCGGTAATGGGCTGGATTGAAACTGAATCCAGACAAGACGGAGGTGCTCACGGTAGTGGCCCCGAAACCAAGAATTGGGTTGCAACCTCCAGTCCTGGATGGGGTCACACTCTCCTCCAGTGACTGTGTTCGCAGTCTGGGGGTACTCCTTGACTCGTCGCTCCTGATGACAAATCAGGTAAATGCGACGGTCAGGAGTGCCTGCTATCAGCTTCGGCTGATACACCAGCTGCGCCCTTTTCTGGAAGTAAGGGATCTCGAAACTGTTGTGCACGCACTGGTAACCTCACGCCTGGACTTCTGTAATGCGCTCTACTTGGGGCTACCCTTGTGCTTGGTTCGGAAGCTTCAGTTGGTACAAAATATGGCAGCCAGGCTTGTTTCTGGTACATCTAGGAGGGACCACATTACTCCGGTTCTGAGGTCCCTCCACTGGCTGCCTATCAGCTTCCAGGCCCAGTACAAGGTGTTGGTTATTACCTTTAAAGCCCTAAATGGCTTGGGTCCAAGCTATATCAGGGACCGCCTCCTCCCGTACAATCCTCCCCGCGCTCTCCGGTCCTCTGGGAGGAACTTACTGCAGCCTTTAAAATCTAGGCTTGCAGCGACCTCCCAGAGGGCGTTCTCTGCTGTCGCCCCCAAACTCTGGAACGACCTGCTGGATGAGATCCGTCAGTTGACATCATTAGACAGCTTTAAAAAAGCTGTCAAGACGGATCTCTTCCGGCAGGCCTTTCCAGATTAACCATCCCGGCCCAGGCTTCCTGATCCCCTCATTCCTCCCATGGCCCCATCTTTAGTGATGGTTGAGGATCTCCAGAGTGACATCAGGGTTTTTAGGTGGTTTTAATTATGGTTTTATGTTCTTATATTGTGCTTTTAATTATTTATATTGTTTAATACTTTCTTAAGGGGGGGAGAGATTATAATGTTTAATGTTATATTTTAATCTTGTCATATTTTATTGTTGTCAACCGCCCGGATTGGTTCGCCACAGGGCGGTATACAAATTATTATTATTATTATTATTATTATTATTATTATTAAATTCTAGCAAGAAAGTTGCTTCTCTATCACTATATTAAAGTAATAATTAGTACTAGTAAAACTTGAGAACCAGTATGGTGTATTGAACTACAACTCTGGAGATCAATGTTGATTCCCCATTCAGCTCTGGAAATTCACTGAGTGACCTTGGGTGAGTCATACTCTCAACCCCAGAAAACATTGTTACAGGTTCTTCTTAGGGTGGCCACAAGTTGGAAAGAACTTGAAGGCACAATACAACAATAGTAAAACCTGAGGGAGGGGGAAAAAACTTCGTTCACTCCCTACTCTTCATTCCCACTATGATTTGAAGCAATTTGTTGATTGTTTTATTTGTGCCTCATTCATACTGCAAATGGTTTCAGATGCAACTGCAATTGTTCTGACTTTCTTTGAAGTGAGACAAATGCAAAATAAATAAATAAATAGCTCTTTTTGAAGACTAGTTTTTGGGTGGTTCTTTTGAGAAGAATCAATTAGCAATCATGTTCAGCAAGTTTTGAGAAGAATCAATTAGCAATCATGTTCAGGAAGTGGGAATGACAGACCTGAATCACATTGCACTGGAGGGGAGGGGCTAATGGCAGAGGATGTAACCCATCGAAGGATGAAGCAGCTGCCTCAAGGCTTCCAAGGCCCACTTCTCCGCTGCCTGAGAAAATAAGGACATCCCCTAAGTTCTGTGGGGCTCCTTCTTGGGACCCCTTGGCCCTTCCCACCCATCTCCACAGGCAGGTGAAAGAACCAGGAAGCCCAGAGGTCTCACTCCCTCTGGGCGTCTCTGCCTCCCTCAGTCTGGGGCTCCCTTCTGTCTCTGGATTTAGCCCTTGCTTGCCATTGACTGCAAAGGAGTCCTCACTGGTTATGGGCCTCCAGATCTGTCCCAGTGTGTGTATGTGTGGAGGGGAGCAAGCTGTTTTGGTAACCCCCTGATTGACAGGAGCTCAGCTCAGGAGCCTTATGGGGAGAGGAGGGGGTGCAAAGGAAGCTCCTGCCATCCTGAGGGGGGGGGACTTGGCCTCGATTGGCACCCCCAATTTTACCATCTCTTCTGGCATGTTAGGGGGAGGCTGAAGGGTGAGCCCCTCCTGAGTCACCACCAACCAAGGAAGGCTTGGTTTGGAAGCTTCCCCCCCCCCCATCAGTCCCCCCCAAAAAAAGGTGGGGGGGAGAAAGCCAGGAGAAGGAATCAATAAAAAAAATAAAGTTTTTTAAAAATATTCTTTTTAAATAAATAAATAAATAAATCCCTGTGTCTGAGGCTAGTGATACATGCAAAGTCAGGTTCTTGGCAATTACTGCGAGCAATGATCCTTTGGAAAGGAGAAATTAAAACTTAGAAGGCATAATGGGGAAAGCAATCAGCTATAAGTTTGGTCTGGCTCGGACATGATGAGTCCATCAGCGGCCCTGGGCCAAAGGGAGGAGGAGGAGGAGAAGTCTAACAAAGGAGGAAGAGGGAGATCCTTCCTTCCCCAGCCTTCCTTCCTTCCAGCCTTTTGGGCTTTCTCCCAACAACCCACCTCCTCACCTGGTGAAGCCTCCTCGGTTGCGAGGTCTTTGTCTGGAGAGCAGCCCTTGTCTCTGGGGCCAAGGGCAGAGCAGAGGGCTCTTCTTCCCTGAGGCCTGGATGGAGGCTCCCCCTTTGGTCAAACAGATTTCTCTTCTCCGGAGCTCCTGCCCTCTCCTTTACCTCCATGGAGCCAGCAATGGCTTGTTGGGAAGGACTAGGGTTCATTCCAGGGGAAGGTACTGGCAAAGTCACCGCTGAGGGTTCCTTGCTTGAGAAAACCCTCTGAAATTGGGGTCTCCATGGGTTGACATAATAAAAGAAGAATGCAGACAGACACTTTCTATAAACAAAAAGAAAGAGAAAAAAACATGGATGACAGAAAAAAAAACACTACAAGCAATAACATAAAGAAGAGAAGAAAAACAAAAGGGAGATAGGAACAAACTAAGAATTATGAATGCAATAGTACACAGTTTGTGCAGTAAGATAAAGAAAATTACGATAATGACCAATGCAGAGAAATAGAAGATAACAACAAAAGAGGAAGAATAAGAGATCTATTTCACAAAATCTGGGAAATCAAAGGAAATTTCAAACCAAGAACTGGAACAATCTATGACAATAAAAATAACATAATTCAAGATCAGGAAGGAATAAAAAGACATTTGATGCAATACACAGAAGAATTATACAAAAGATATGACAAAATGAAGGACACATGGTATGAAGAGCCATATGAAGATGAACCCCAAATCATAAAAATTGAGGTGGAAATTGTAATAAGAGAAATAATTAAAAACAAATCACAGGAACATAAGATATTCCAATTGAACTGCTGCAATCCACATTGACAGAGTCAACTCTAATGCTAACCAACATATGCCAACAGATATGGAAAACAAAACAATGGCCAACTGATTGGAAGTGATCAATATACATCCCCATCCACAAAAATGGAGACACAAGAGACTGCAGAAATTATAGAACCATAGCATTAAACTCCCATGCAAGCAAAATCATGCTCAAAATTCTGCAACATCGACTCCAACCATACATGGAGAGAGAAATACCAGAGGTAGAAGTGGGGTTCAGGAAAGGAAGAGGCACCAGGGACCACATTGCAAACATACGATGGCTAATGGAGCGCATCAGGGAATTCCAAAAGAAAATCAGCATGTGCTTTATAGACTATAGAAAGCCTTTGACTGCATAGATAATGAAAGAATATAGAATGCCCTTAAAAACATGGGAGTGCCAACACATCTGATAGTCCTGATGAGGAATCTGTACTTAGGACAAGAGGCTACTGTCAGAACAAACCATGGAGAAACAGAATGGTTCCCAATTGGCAAGGGAATCAGACAAGGCTGCATCCTTTCACCCTATCTGTTCAACTTGTATGCAGAACATATTATAAAAAAAGGAGGCTTGGACACAGAACAAGGAGGAGTGAAAAAAGAAGGAAGTGATATGAACAATCTTTGACAGGAAAAACTTCACTTCTGAGATTGCTGGCTATCATACAGTTGTTTAAAAGCCTGGAAGCCCAACCAGGAAAAAAATAAATAAATGTGTGACAAAAGCAAACACAGCCTAGCCATTTGATATAGACCCATCTAGTTATCCTACCTGAACATGTCAAGAAATAATGAAGAATAAACTGAGCGAGGGTGCTTCCCTCCCAAATACTTCATATAATCTAATTTGTTCAGTAGTAAATGATAGCTGGGCTTCGGGTATTACAGTGAAACTGTAACATATTAGCAACTGACTTAAAAAGAATATTATCAAGGAAAAAGCACATGCTATAAGCACAAGGAACTGAAAAGCCTAAGTCTTCCTTTAATGCTTTACTAGCTTTACACTAATAGGCCCACAGGGTGCAGTGAGTCAATAATAACCCAATAAAATCAATAATTATAAACAAGAGTCAGTGTTCTAATAAAAATAGAAAATTTAAAATTTAAAGCAGCTGTTTCAGCATTAACGTGCAAATGCAGGTTTGATGCTAGGATTTCCCCTAGTTCTTCTATATGTTAGTTTAATTACTAGCTTCAAATACTGTATTTTGTATATGAACATGTGAGGGTGATTAGACAAGAGATGGGTTTTAACTTCTTCTGCAAAATCGCTTACATGTTTAAAGTTTTTAAATGTTTTCTATTCAAATTCCTTTAAGCTTTGGCTTTTTTAAAAACAAACAAACAAACAAACAAACTTTCAAGCCTCAATAACCTAAAGCTAAAATACTTCAGTTGAAGATTCATTTAGAGAAAGCTATAACTTAGGCATTATCCTGCCTAGATGTCACCTCTCCTAATGAAAGTACAGTAAATGCTAAAAGAAGGAAAAAGCATTCTGCACATGCCCCAAGTCCCAACCTTCTTCCACACAGAACCAATGAGTGCTGAAACAAGTGCCAACTGAGTAAATAGAGCATTGTGTTGACTGTTCAGAAGTACTATAATGTTAGAGGAGAGGTGAAAACCAAACCAACTGTTTTCTAACGGCTATTAAAGAGAAAGTCTCCCTTGTTGTTGTGGTTGTGTGTCTTCAAGTTATTTCTGACTTATAGCAAATCTAAGGTGAACCTATCATGCGGTTTTCTTGGATAGATTTGTTCAGAAGGTCATTGTCATTGCCTTTTTTTACAGCTGAAAGAATGTGACTTGCTCCAGTAACACCTTGTAGGTTTCCATAGCTGAACGGGGATTCAAACTCTAGGCTTGCAGAGTCCTAGTCCAACATTCAAAATACAGCATCACACTGTCTCCCTTGATGTTCCCTAATGCTAAACTGGCCTAACTGGCCAATAAAAGGGAAGCAGGGAAAATAAAGTGCCCAATCCTGATATTTCCTGTGTCTAATTCTGAGATTTTGGACTGAAATTCAGCATTTCCTTCTTTTATTTTGTAATTTAATCTTATGCACTGCCAATCATGAAAGAATCGTAAGAGAAAGATTAGTGGTAAATCCTCATCTTTTATTCTGTCCACTCAAAAGAGTCTTCTGCTTCCTTGAAAAGAAATGGGTCATATTTTCTCTTAAGGGAGAAATTAATACATGCTGGATTGAGTTTTAAGAAGAAGTTGGCAGCATCCTGGAAGGAAGAACAGGGATGAAGGGCAAAGAACAGCAGCATTATTGTCTAAATATCTCGTGGCAAGGAATCAAGGTATGCAAGTGAGAGTATAAAGGTAAGGAACATATAGCATTGAGAACTATCTTCCAGGTTCACTACATTGTAATGTAGAACTGACAAGCTCGCTCAGGCAGAAAGGTGACTAAATGCTGGTACTTTGCCAGCAACAGAAGCCCTCTGCCAAACATTGTCCCTGGGGATGCAAGCACTGTTCAAAAGTGCAGGGAAAGGTCAACCACAGCTGGAAACCCTCTAGTGGCAAACTGATCAGTGCAGCAGGATAGTGAGACTATCAAATAATGTGGAGCTGGGATGGATGCACATACTTTTCCTTGAATTGAAGTCATTGATGGCAAACACTGATTTTTACATGACACTTTCTGGGGGCCATTCTCACTTGCATTTAAATCACTTTGCAAGTCACATTGACACTGGGTCGCTGAATCAATTCAGGCCAATACATAGTTCCCACTATGAAAGTGTATTATTTCATCATTCCATGAATTCATATCTTATTTTGACATGATTGTCGTTTCCATTGCATCTGCACCACTGTCAAACAAATTGCATCATTGGTGGGGAGGGGGAGCCTCTGCGGCACTCATGGGTGCCTCCAAGGGGGCAATGATGCTCCTCTCCCTCTCTTTGGCAGAAAGAGAGCCTGGATTGGAGCTGGGGGTGCCCCCTGGAAGAACAAAAGCCCCCTCTTTTGAGGAGTGGGCATTGCCTGCCAGCCTCACCTCGAAGGCCAACCAATGCAGAAGCACCTGGGAGCCCGGTCGTGGCTGAGGCCTTGGGCCTCTGGGTCCCTTCCCTTGCCTGGTGTGTTGTTGTCGTTGTTGTCATTGTTAACTGCCCTCAAGTTGATTTCAACTCATGGCAGCCCTATGAATGAGACCCTATGGATGAGACCCAAGACCCTCTGTCCTCCACTGCTCTGCTTAATCACTGCAACCCCATACCTGTGCCATCCTTAATAGAGTTCATCCATCTAGCATGTGGCCTTCCTCTCTTCCTACTTCCCTCCACCTTCCTCAGCATTATTGTTTTTTCCAAAGAGTCCTCTTTTCTCATGATGTGTCCAAAGTAGGACATTACAGGGAGGTTTCTGGTTTGATCTGCTCTAGGACCCACTTTTTTGTCCCTTTGGCTGTCTATTTGATCCTCAGCACTCTTCTCCAGCACCACATCTCAAATGAATTTATTTTATTCCTATCATCTTTCTTAACTGTCCAGCTCTTATATCCATACATGGTAATAGGGAATACAAGGGCTTGTATGATTCTAACTTTTGTGTGGAGTTGTATATCTTTGCATTTTAGAATCTTTTCTAGTTCTTTCATAGCCACCCTCCCCAGTCTTAGAGCCTTTACAAACTGCCAGAAATAGTGCAACTTGACGCCACTTTAATTGTCCTGGCTCAGTGCTAGGGAATCATGGGATTTTTTTTTTCTGGGACACTGAGCCTTCTCTGTCAGAGAGCTCTGGTGCCACAATAAACCACAGTTCCCATGATTCCTTAGCACTGAGCCAGGACAGTTAAAGTGGCCTCAAGTTGCACTATTTCTGGCAGTCTGTAAAGACCCTTAGTGTCCAGGTTCTGAAAAAAGCAGAACCAACTGATATAGCCTTTAAAAGGGAAATTAGACAAATATGTAAGGGAAAGTTTTATAGCAAAAATTAGAGTAAAGCTGAAGAAGAAAACAAAAACAATCATTATACCAAAATATGATCTGAACAAATATCCCAACAGAATTTACTGACAATGTAAGAAACAAGTTTGTGCTATTAAGTGTAATTGACAAAGAACAAGTTCTCAGCCTAACAAAGGAGCTTGTAGCTTCACAAAGAATGGAGGCAACTTGGGTCTCAAGAGCATCTCTTTTTGTCTTGCTAATAGAACATTTTATTTATTAAAGTACCACATGGCTAGAGGGAGGAAGGACCTGTTTGCATGAATGTCCCTCCATACCACTTGAACTGAGAACAGTTACATCTTGACTAAATGCAGGTTTGTGACAAACATTGTCATATCCCCCCCCCCCCCATATGATTTTTAACACCTTTGCCTGGTGAAGAAGCCAGTAGCACTTTGAAAACTTGCAACATATATTTGGTGCATTTTGGTTAATAAAGGTATAATTGTTTTGTGGATTATGAATGTTATTGTATTTTGCTACATGGCCAACAAGGCTACCACTGAATATATTTTCTAGAGAGTACAGAAATATGTATAGCTAACTGTTGCTGATAACAAGCTGTGATAGTATTTTGTATGTATTTGTTCAAATCTATGGTTTTTACACAAAAACTTTATTACATCAGATTGAACATAAAGGCATCTTTGGAAAAACAAGCGCTTTTGCAAATTGTTAGCAGCAAACATGTTTAACAGTTCATTTAACTATACATAGCAACAATCTCATACCTGTTTATCCAGGAATATGTGTCACTTAGATCAATGCGAGTTACTTTCAAGGAGATGTACTCTTGTGCTTTTAGAAAACTGCTATAAGAAAGAGTCAAGAAAATGTTATTTTTTAAAAAGCTTTTCTGGAAGGTTGTGTAAGACACTACTCATCAGAAGCAAAGAAGAGAGTAATTATTTATAAGCCAGGCTGGTCATTTTATCTAAATTATGCTGTTGTTATTAACTGCCACCAAGTTGACTTTGTCTTATGAATGACAAATCTCCCAAGTCCCTCTATCATCCAGAGTTCTGCTCAGGTCTTGCAGACTCAGGGCTGTGGCTTTCTTGTTTGAGTCAATCTGTCTGCTAGGAAGGTAGGTCTTTGTGAGAAAAAGAAATCACAATGATGCTTTCCATGCCTGTGAGATAGCAAAACAAAACAACAATAACAACAACAAAAAACAAACAAACACAAACAAAAACAAAAAATCCTATTGTTCTCAAGAGAGCTTTCACATTTGCGAGAATATTTTTTGTGTAGTTGAACTATAGCAACAGTTGCCTTGTGTAGACTTTTAAGAATAGGAAGACACCAGCTATCACTGGCTGTTGGCTACTGAAATCTCTGAGAGAAAGAGTTTGGATAACCCATGGAGACCTATAGCCACTGGATTCCTTCTCTATGCCCTAGTGACCTGCAGGTCTGAGCTTGTGTGATGGTAGTTATTTTTTCTTGCACCATGTCTCAATAAGAAATAATCACAACAAGGTCACAATGCGTGGCACATCAGAATTCTCCTAATATTTTCAAAATAGCTTGCAAAATCCATGAAATTCAAGAATATTAAAATATTTTGCTGTTTCCCCAACATACATCTTGCAAATCCCTGGGCCTGATGCTGGTCATGTTTTGCAGGCTTGTTTCCTTCTGTTGTTTTTACAGTGGAACTTGCAAGATGTGAATGTGAGAGTATGAATCAACTGGTGGTGTGTATGTCCCCTCATAGTCTCCAAGATAGCTGGTGTTAGCAAGATCACATTTGGCACGAATAAGGTGAGGAAAAATATTTCTTCATCCCTGGAGCTAGGCTTGTAAAGAGGTTGAGAGGGTGAAGCAGTTGATTGCTAGGAATGATCTGGGTGAATTCAAGTCAGTGGACAGCCTGTACTTGGAAGACATTATTCCTATAATGGTAATTGCCATGATTATACACCAGCATTTCCTCTTCCCTTTCCCCTGTTTCTTTGTACCATTAGCTTCCTCTCCTCTTTCTTTTCCCTCTAGATCCTTGACTTTTTCATCTCTCCTCCCCTTTCTTTTTCTCTTTCCCCTCCCTTACTTTGCTGTCCTGAAATTTTTCTTCTGCTCACTCCTCTCTAATCCTCCTCTCTGCCAGCTTTAGCAGCCCATGATTTCAAATGGAAAAATGTGCCGCCAGTAAACCTCCTCCGCAAGCATTAATGGCCATACTCTCAAAGGCCTGCCCTGCCCTTCCCTCCTGTCATCTAATTTGAGACACTGAGGGGGCAGACAAAACAGATGGTTGGCATAGATGATGATGATGATGATTCACTCCTTGAAATCCTGGTGAAACATATCTGAAATCAGTGAGAAAGGAGCAGGGCTGACATTTGACAGAGACATATAAAAAACAAGACGTTCCAAGCAAAGGTCAGCCCCATCCGTCTGTTATTTTCCAGATGTAGCCATTATGGGCTATTAATTTGACAGCTATATAGAGAATGTATCTCTCTTCCCAACGTGTCAAATTTTATTTGCACAAAAAATAGGGCTCAGGTTAAGAGGTGGGAGGCAAGGTGGTTTGGTTTTGTTTTTTAAAGCAGAAATCACCCCCAACCCTGTTTTATCCTGATCATGCCCTCATAGTCATCTTAAAGTGAGGGGGGTTGCAGACTGCCAGAAATAGTGTGAATTCAGTCCACTTTTAGGGTTAGGGTTAGAGTTAGGGAACCATGGGAACTGTATTTTATTGTGGCATCAGAGTTGTCTGACAGAGAAGGCTCAATGTCTCAGAAAAATAACAGTTCCCATGATTCCCTAGCACTAACCCTAACCCTAAAAGTGGGCTGAATTCACACTATTTCTGGCAGTCTGCAACCCCCCAAAGTGTTAAGGGAGGTGTTGCACAAAAAGTAAGGAGGCCTCTATTGTGAGCATTGTGGCAGAAGGTTCAGTGGCAGATTCCTCAGCTCAGATCTATCCTGTCATTTATCTGGGCATCAGAACCTGGAAATATGTTATTTATTTCCTAACAAAATAATGTCTTTTCCCAATAAATTGGACATTGTTCTTAGCTGCCTTTGAGTCAACCTTGACTCATGGCAACCCTGTGAATGAGACATTTCCAAGCCGTCCTATCCTCTACTTCTCTGCTCAGGTCCTGTAGGCTTAGGCCCATGACCTCTGCTCATACAGGAATATACAGTCCTTCAAATAGCCTTCAAATATAAAGAAGATCAAATCTTTTGAGATGTGTTGCTGGGGATACCATGGATAGCCAAGAAATCAAATATGTTCTAGACATGTTCTAGTATGAATTCTCCCTGGAAGCCAAGATGACTAAATTGAGGCTGTCGTATTTTGGCCACATCATGAGGAAAAATGAATCATTAGAAAAAACAATTATGTTAGGAAAGGTGGAGGACAGCAGAAAAAGAGGAGAAAACCTCAAGTTAGGTGTATAGACTGAGTTAGGGAGGACACAGGCCTGAGCCTGCAGGACCTAAGCAGAGAGGGAGAGGACAGGGAGTCTTGGAGATGTCTCATCCACAGGGTCACCATGAGTTGAAGTCAACTTGATGGCAGTTAGCAGCAACAACAAGTTTAGTGCAAAAATTGTGGGACTATATTTATTTATTTATTTGTTTGTTTGATACAAATCTTCCAGTTTTAATACCGAAAACCTCACTGTTTCCAGAAATCTACATGGAGGTTTTGTGAAAAATCATTACTATATGTATAAAGAATACATATGCAAATAGAGACACAAGTTTTGCATTAAAAGACCATATGTGTTTCTGGCAATTGAGAAGTTTTTTTTTTCTTCTCTGCAAAAGAAATATGTTTCTTGCTCAAAGAAATTTTCTCATGAAAAACTCATATATACTTCTGAACTGAATAATAATTTATTGAAACATATAAAGATGGACAAATAATGGCAAAAACATTGAAACATTCTTATCTCTGTCTTAGTTTTCCACTGTTTTGGCAAATATTTTTTCCATCCCTATTGTGCAACTACTTTGTGCCTGTCTTGTGGATGTTGTAGTGTCACTGAGGGAGATGGAGAGAGAAAGCAGTTTATAGCACAGACCAGCAGCATGCAGTATTCATGATTATTATTTTTTTAAATTAACTAAAATGTTGAGTAGTTTAATTACTTTAAAGAAATGGGAAAGTATAGTTACTTTTAAAGCAGAGCTATACAAAAGCAATCAAAGCTTTACAACTATAACTCGTTACTTTTAAAAGTATAATGAGTTACTTGGCAGTTTCAAACTCTGCCGTGCATGGAAACTGAGGAATAGAGATGAGTAGGATTTTTTTTTCAGCTGGAGTAAGAATTTATCAACATTTGCAAATTTATTCATATATGATACAGAAATAAATTAACATGTAAAAATATGAACATTGAAACAATACTTACATATTTTTAATTCCAGGAGGAAGATTTTTAAGAGTCTGGCTTTGGATCTCTGCATATTCAGCCACCTTAGTGATAAATTCAGGATGCCGCCCACTCTTTCTAACTGGTGCACCAGTTAGACAAGGATGTAGGGTGCTCTGTAAACATTGAATGAACAGAATGCAGCAATTCCAGAGAAAGGAGATAGTGTGGAAGCAAGTGTAAACAGAAAAAAATATTCATTTTTCTGCAGAAATATACTGCTTGGGGATAGGAATATGGAAGAAAAAAATGAAATTCTGTCTTTGGGTGCTGAACATATCTGGAATATGTACAAGTCATCAGCTACCTTTTCAGGATATGTATATGTGATCTTGATTTGTTTTATTGTTCTCCCATGCTTTGAGTATTTTACAGAAAGTCAGTTTCTTAAAATGCTGTTAAATGTAATAAATACACATTCCTTCATCTGACTTATCTAACAGCTCATCATGGTGTGGAGCTGACTCTGGACTATTGATGACTATATGACTGGAGAACAACCCCTAATAAGTTCTACAAAGTTGGTACACTTTCAAGTACAACCCTGCTGGTCTACTCTCTGAAGATCCCAAAAGGCTCACTCCCAGAACCTTGGCCACAAGGTAATGAATTGGCCACAATAACTATGAACATGGTGACCATGTGTAATATTAGCAATCTGCATTGGTGAAGGAACTGCCCTCAGTGCTAAAATCATAGAATGTCAAGGAAGGTCAGAGCTATGCAATGCAGAATCACCCACCCAGCCAGGGTCCATTCTGGTTTGAAGATTCTGGGATTTGTAGTCTTAAAAAAAGGAACTTCCCTGAACCTCTCTCCATGTATGCAAACTTTTTTTTTTTTTAAATGCAGTACAGCATAAGGTCAGGGCCCACCATGCCTGGAACACAACATGAGTAGAGATGTGAACCCATCCATCAGCATTAACACATAGTACCTTCTTGTCTTTTCTTTAAGGCTGAGCTGCTGCTCTGCTGATGTGAAAGCATATTATTATTTGAGTAACTCTGAATTATATTCACTTTTTTTTTTTTGCTCTTTTGAATGGATGCCATTTCTTTCCAAATCATTAAACACGGTTGCCTTCAAACACCTAATAAATAAATCTTCTTTTATCCTGTAGTTCTCTCTCTGATTTTTTTCACCCACAAACTGTGCAAAAATGGCAAGCCCTACAAAGCTAAGAACAACAAAGAACCTGGAAAATAACAAAGACTAAAATCTGCAAAACGTACCTTATCTGACATTTATATTTGAATGCAACATGCTCATGATAATATTAACATCAGAAGAAAATGGCCTCACATTAATTGATTATGGTGATGATGTTGCTAACAGAAATGCAGATGGATTAAGCCTCTCATGGAAGATATTTAAGATTGTAATCCAGTTCTCTTTTTGTGTGATTTGTCTTTTTTTGGGGGGTTGGGGGTGGGGGAAATGGACCCGATCCAATTATCATTGTACCTAATTGCATGTTTGACTAATGACTCCAAATCAGGATATGAATCCACTTCAGCAGAGGTACCTCTAATTGAGAAGGCCCTGGATAAGCCATGCACTCACTTTGTAATCAAAAGTACATAGTTTGATCAATAAAATAATCATAATATTTCAAGATTTATTACAGCTGGAATAAACACTGCTGCTGAACTTAATGGGAAGCAAGACATAAATACATGGACATGGTTTGCAGTCTACTAGATTTGATTCAACACACTTCATTCTGAGTTTCCCAGCAATACTGAAATGAAATTTGAAACATTTTATCTAAAAAAAATTCTCACAACTAAGTAAAAGATTTCCCCCACTTTATCAGAATTTGCCAAATTCTGTAGCAGTTACCCAAAGATATCTCTATCTCTCTCTCATACACACACATACACACCTTCTCCCTGTATCACACAGTCAAAAACCTAATGGGGAGATACTGTCAATAACCAGAGCTTCACTGAGTAAAAAAATAAAAAAAAATGGGATCCTTTATTTGGATGTTTTGTAATTGTCTGTCAAGGTTGTCTTTTTGCCTAGATACCTCCCCAAATGATGGATGCTCTCTAGATGCCCTGTTCCATGTGCCCTGCCCTATCAAGATAAGTAGATAACTGACTGCTATGCAGAGGACTTTGCTGGTGGTGGTACCCTGGTTATGGAATAATCGCCTTGGACTAGCACACTGGGGTCTAAAGGTCTTTTCAGCACCAGCTGAAGATCCTCCTATTTACTCAGTTTAAAACAAACAAACAAACAAACAAACACAAACAAAAGATTGAGCTTTAAGTAAATTTTGGGGTTTTGCCATTTTAATCTAAGTGGCTTTACCATTTTGCTCAACAAAAAAATGCTTTATTTAATGCCATATCTTTTATTGTTTTCTGAGTCAAATGCTTGTATAATGTATATTTATTTATTTATTAAATGCTGTCTAGAGAATATTTATTGATGAGTAGCCATATACATTTGATAAAAACACACATAATCAGAAGTTATAGATTCTCTGTCCTGCAACACACAGATTTTGTGCAGAGAAATAGATAACCAGGATGGCGGGGATAGCTGCACCATCACAATGGTAAATATGGAGGTATAATGAAAATAAAGATGTCCACAATGACTACTACAACTTAATTAGGAAAAAAATGTTATTTTGACTGAGAGTTGCTTCTTCTCTGATCTGAAAACTCAGATCACTTAAATTCTCAGGTTTGCTATCAAATTTCAGCATTTTAGAGAGCTATCCAATTGATTCTAGTTTGTTTTAATATGTTCCAGGAAACATTTTGTGGGTAGTGCATTTCCATCTGTTTTTAGCAAGTTTACAATAGTGCATAAAAATGTTCTAGGAACATTAAACTTCACAGGCATCAGTCCCACCTCCGTTCTATTGCGTGCTCTGGGTGTACTAGGCAGGGCACCCCTTAACGATTTTATAAATGTATTTTGTGGCATCCCCAGCTGTTTGGTGTCTGCCAGTTTCCAGCTATCAGTTACATAAGATATTTGGGTAAGGGCTTTCTTTTTTCACTCTTTAAGTACTCAAAGAAATGGAAGAATCAAGTCTCCTCCCAACACACATCATCATCAGTGTCTCAAAGAATCATTTTGATCACGAAGGGAATTGACCCCCTTCTCCAATGAAAGAAGATCAAGGTACTGGCTTTTGATATTACATGCCATAGCACCTGCAACTTTCAAGACTATTCTCCTTCCCACTGGATCTTTTTAACAGTGAGTGAAGCATGATTTCCTCTAGCAAATTATTTATATGAGATTGCTTACATATACTTTATTCAGAAAGCTCTATGTTTTCAGAAATCTCCTTTTAAAACATCTCTTGGGAAAGACTGTACTACATTTGTACTACATAAAAAACTTCAAAACCAGGACCATACAGTATTAAGAGCCCAACTTCAACAATTTGTAAAGACCTGGTGATAAAAAAATGTAACCTGCCACAAGAAGGAGAGCAAGGATGAAGCTAGACTGGCCTCTCTGGGAAGGAAGTTGCAAAGTCTGAGAGCAGCCACCGAGAAGGCCCTCTCCCTTGTTCCCACTAAACAAGCCTGAGAAGGTGATGGGACAGAGAAGGAGCCTCTCCAGATGATCTTAAAACCCTAACAGGTTTCTTTCACTTCATCTTTAACAGCTACAAGTCAGATAGCTACAACGTGATAGAGAAGTTCTGTTGTAATTTGCTAATATGGTTCAAAGAATCATAGAATTGTAGATTCCAGTGAGCAACCCTTCTATTCTTTCATTGAAGTCACTGAGAATACTATAGGGCAACACCAGGACCAGGAGAGAACCCTGCAGTGGCCCACTTGTCAACTCTTTCCAAGATAACAAGGGACCACACTTTGGGTTCAGTCCTCCAACCAGGTACTGACCAACTAGGTAAAAAGTTGTCCAGCTCACATTTTACCAGTTTGTGTACAAGGATACTATGAGGGATGGTGAGACCACTGCATATTTCCTTTACTTCATTTTTGATACAAATGTACTAACATTTGTAAATGTCTTCAAGAAAAAGACTGATTTACAGAAATTGTGGTTGTTGCATGCCTACAAGTTGCTTCTAACCTATGGGAACCCTAAGATGTGCCTATCATGTTTTCTTTGCAAGATTTGTTTAGAGGTAGCTTGTCATTGCAGGCTCTCTGAGGCTGAGGGTATGGCTTACCCAAAGTCATCAAGTGGATTTCCATGAGAGACCAATGATCTGAACCCTGGTTTACTGGAGTCTCAGTCCAAGGCTCTAATCATTACACCATGCTGGCTTACTATTTATAAAAATTAGAAAGCAGAAAAAGCAAAATTGAAATATTCTTCCATTGCTACTTTTTGATCACTAGAGCCCTGTCTGTGGAGACTACTGCATAAGCAAGTTAAACCGGCTTACCCAAGCCATCTTGAAATCCTGATTTTATCACAAGGATCTAACCACCAAAATTACTGGCCAGGTGCAACCTGGATCCATTTTAGCTCCCAGAGGCACACAGTTTTTTGTTTTTTTTTCAAAGCTGGGAGTTTTCCGGCTTAAGGAAATGGCCACAGTAGCAACCCTGGGAGCGGCAATGGACCTCGGCTGCACCTGGGCGGTGATTTCAGTGGCTAAATTCTTGTGATAAAATCAGGATGCCACCCATTTTAAATTTTAAACTGGCTCAGGTAAACCGGTTTTATTGCTTATGCGATAAGCTTCTGTGTTATTTGTCTCACAGTGAGTGACTGCTGTGAGACCACCTAAAAGGAAATACCTGGTATGCACAGACAATTCAATAACACATGTATTGCTGCTCAGAGTAGTCTTGTACAGATGATGTCAGTCATTATCCATTTAGAATCTGGGATCTTTAGTACCCATGACACCTTTGGATATATCCCATCTTATATGCTTTTAGGTCTTCAGAGGCCTATACATCCTATGCATGCTTATTTGGAGTTCCATTACATTTGAAGTACATGTAAAATTGTAGCTTACCTGAGTTACTTCACTTAGAAAGAAGTGTACTAGTTATTTTGCATTTTTGGCTTTGTTTTAAGTTACTCCTTCAGTGGAAGCAATTTAATTTGCAACAACAAAATCTCCCCCCGTGGGAAACAGCTTTTCTAATTTCCAAAATGAATGACGAACAGGGGTGGGGAAGGAAATTGCAAAGTGAGCTGGAGAGCACTCCAGAACATTTAAGTTTTCTGACACATGTCCACAGTCACCAGAATAATGTGCACCATTTCAAGGAGTTTGTCTAAAGGTTGTTTGAAGGCCCTTTATTTTAATTTGTCGGCTCTTATTACAAGGAGGTACCACAATTTATAGTGCTATTCCAACACTTTCATGTGATGTGTTTTGTCCTTTCCCACCAATATCAAACTTCAAAGACTAGAGAGTGCTTTAGATGAAACACAACTTAATGATTTTATCTCATAATGGATTCTGGGAATCTTTCCTATCTGATGCTGTTAAATATGACAAATGAAATGAGAATTTGTATTCCCAGCTGTAATGATTTAACATATGCTACCGAGAGGCAAAATACTCCTCCGCTTGGGTCATTGCAGGGCACTGGCTCTCAATGGTGGAGTGGGCCTCCTGAGAGGAAGAGCCAAAGGAAGTATGGGGTAAGGGCATGAAGGACAGGAGAAATGGGAATCCTGCAAAAGGGGAAAACAGACATGTTTGCCTTCCACAAGCAGCAGTTTATAATTGCAGGAGCCAAAATGTCAATGTTGAGCACTACAACAGCTTCTCTCCCCAATAAAATGGGTGGAAAAAATCACTAGGGCCATGGGAAACAAGGAAGGGACATTTAACTCCTTACTTACCACCCATGATCCTGATGAAAATTGCCTCTCCCATCTTACTATTTTTTATGGGGGGAGGGAGACTCCCATTGATGCCAAGTAGCAAGTGATGAAAAGCCGGTTCTACCATAAGGCAGAGTGAGGGTTAGGTAGAGAGCTCAGGCCACTGATGTTCAGGGATATGAAGGGAATATGGTGTCTAGTCTTTGAATATTGCCCTCCTGTAGAATACAGAACTCTGTTTTCCAGGCACCCTATCTTGCACTTCGTACAGTGGTTGCTGTTGTATCACCAGTACTAAAATAAGATTCTGATGCCTGTCATATCAGCTTCTGTAAGTGAAATGAATGGATTACCATCTTGTTCTTCACCTCAGGCAACAAATCTTGTGGAGTAGTTGCTCCTCAGCAGCTGGTGCTTCCATGTCATTGGGGTGGTCAATCCATTATATGTTTATTCTGAAATTGGAAAGAGCTCTCTGGGGTACTGAAGCATGCCTCCCCAATAGGATCAGCACCTTAGATGGGTCCTTTAATGTACAAGTTAAAGCCTAGAGCAGAATTCACTGCCTCACTGGCATGAAAGCCACCAGTGGCCACTGGGTAGCCCTGTGTATATGTGTGCATATGTATATATTAGGGATGCCAAGAGAACTAGTGTGGTGTAGTGATTTGAGCATTGGACAATGACTCTGAAGAGCAGCCATAGAAACTCATTGGGTGACCTTGAACAAACCATACTCTGCTTCAGAGGAAGGCAAATGCAAACCCCCTGCGAACAAATCTTGCCATGAAAATCCCATGATGGGTTTACCTTAAGGTTGCCATACATAAAAACAATCCAAAGACACAAAACAGCACAAGGGATGTTGGGGACAGAGCTTGTGTTCCTTCAGTGGTTGTGACAAGCAGCATCTGCTAAAACCCTCTCTTTTAAACAACTATTAAATGGGCATGATTCCTGTTCCATATTTCACTTGGCAACTCTAATGTGTGTGTGTGTGTGTGTGTACAAATGTATGTTGGGAGGAGGATGTGTGTACTTTTGATCAGGATCACAGCTATCTTGTGGACATAATAAGCCTTGGGCTTCCCAGGCTCGATGTGTTTCTGAATGACATTCTCAGCTTCTTGTCTAAGCTCTTGCCCATGAGATGCCCTATTCTAATCTTCTCCAGTGCTAATAGCTTCTCCATGCACAGTTCTCTATGCATATTCATCATCATTCTTGGTTGTGGAGGTCAGAACTTAAAGTGAATTTAGATGGAGGCCCAACTTTATAAAAATCAAAGGATCACTGTCTTCATTGGCACTAGGAGGAGGAGGGACTTGTTCTCACTCCAGTAGAATGCAGGGTGCTCTTTCTGTTGACGTGTGAATCTGAGTCTGAATACTGAACTCTGTCGTTATTCTCTTGACAGTTATATTTACATATTTTTGGGAAAGTACATTTTCAGATTATTGCTCTATTTCCCCCCTCTTTTTCACTAAAGGTCATTGCATATTGTGGATGTGTAGAAAAGAAAGCACTAATTGTGAAAAGCTGCTGAAACGTGGTTAGAGAGCTCTCTTCAGGCACTCAGACAGCACTGGTTGCAATGTATCTCTTTTGGAGCCAGAAATTGGTAATTAATGGAAGTTAACAGCATGATACAGTGGTTTGAGCACCAGACTAGGACTCTGGAGATCAGGGTTTAAATCTTTGCTCAGTTATAGAAACACACTGGGTGACCTTGAGCAAGTCACACTCTCTCAGGCTCAGAGGAAGACAAAGGTAAACCTTCTTTGAACAAAACTTGCCAAGAAAACATCATAATGAGTTCTCCTTAGGACTGCCATAAATTGGAAACAACTTGAAGGCACACAACAACAAAAACAGTAAAGTAACTATTTTTATTAGTCTGTGTAACACGTTGCTTAAAATAATACTATGGTTCAAGGACAGGATAGCACCCTGCACATGCACAAGGACAGAATTTAGAACAGGGGTAGGCAACCTTTTTGAACTGGGGGCCGGGTTGCTGTCCCTCAGACAATTGGGGGGCCAAAGCACCATAAATAAATAAATAAATAAATATTTTTTTTTAAATAATAAAAAATTAAAAAAATATGCATGCACACTCTCTCAGCCCCAGAAAAGCCATGACAAACCCCCTGTGGAGATTTTGCCAAGAAAACCCCAAGAACAAGTAATAACAACAATACTCAATATCATCATGGTGGGCGGCAGCAGCGGCGGCGGCAGGACTGGCCTGGGGCCGGTCCAAAGGCCTTGGGGGGCCGCATCTGATTTAGAAGAACGCATTTCCAAAGGATGACTATAACAGCATGATGAAGTCATCCAGAACTGAGCAGTGATGGGATGGCTTTCTGGAAGAAATGTTTCCTTGGGTGAATGTTAGTTCCTTTCAGAAAAGAAAAATCAAGACATCTGGTCCAGTCATCAGAATTATAACATAATCTTGGGTGAAAATTACTCTCTCATCATGCTTAGAAGCAGGCTGCTTGAGATGCCAGGATTTAGTAAGCATTGAAACTGACAACTCATCACTTCCAATGACCTGAAGAATTGTAGTTTCAAGAGAGAAGATATGGGAATGACCCAGATTCAGTCCCCAGTATTTCAAAGAAGTACTGGGAAAGGTTCATTTGCACCAGCACAAAGGACACAAGATGCTTCTTTTTGGGTTTAAACAGGCCACAACTTTTATTTTTGCTGTACAGAGTCTATTTACAAAGATTTACAATTAAACTCCCAACACTTTTGTCACATGTGTGTGTGAAGGTGTGATCTACCCAGATGGGTGGTCCTTTACCACATATGACAAAGTAAGTAAACAAATGTCAACAACAAATTTACAAACCCCTCCCCACCGGAAATGGCATCATATTTCATCATATGACATAATTAGTTAATGAAATCATGCATTTAATTGCATACGTCACTTCCAAATTTACCCCAATTAAATTTAATTAGCCAGATTAATTTCCCTGTGGGGTGGGGGTCACTACCCACCACAAGAGGGGGCCAGCCTAGCTAGGCATCCCCTCTCCACCCCCCCCCCCCACAAACTGCTTTTTAAATATGTTCGGAGAGTGTCTTCAGCAGAAAGGTACACCCCGTCCCCCCTATACAGCTGAGGCCTATCCAATTTGGTTCCGAAGTGTTCAATTATGAAAATGCCAAGTCTTGATAACTGTTTGGCCACAGAACGATTTAGCTACCATCGAGCACTGTTAATGGTGGCATCTTTGCTAGCTCCAGGCCAGCTACGCCTTGGCAGCAGCTTAGTCCATAGAAGTATAGCTCAAGGTGCAATCTTTCTAATTTCCTGCAGGTCTTTCACCATCTGCCAGCTGAAGACAAGGGACTTTCACTAAGTCATTCTCCCCCAGATGTATGACTAGAACCCGGGGTTGTGGATATGACCTTGACAGCTAGATAATCCAAGGAAGGAGCGCTCCCCACATCATACCCCTGCGGCCAAACCATTGAGTAGTACCAATGTTCACCAAGCCCAAGTTAGTATCACACCGGTGCTCAAGAAGGTGGCGTTCTGCCCAAAAGACTAGACTGGGGCCCACAATCCAAATCTTGCCATGGAAAAAACCAGCTGAAATGCAAGTAAAGCAAATTAGTGGAGTTGATCGGAATTCTTGTTCCCAGGAGGCTGAACACAGGACTAAAATGCCCTAGAATGCCACTGGCCAATTTGGTGAATATGAGCTTCACTTAGACCAGGGACAGGCAACCTTTTTGAGACCTGGGCCGGTCTCAAAAGTGTTGCCTCTCGGCTGGACCGAGAGGGGGGGGAATGGTGGCGCGCATACTCACGCACACACACACCCTCCTCCGCCACGCACAACCCCCCTGCATACGCGGCTGCCGCGGCCGCTACCGCATCTGCCACTGTAGCATGCCCGGCTGCAGCCACCACAGCACATGTCGCGGCCGCCATTTTGGAAGTCAAAGTGTCGGCCGTGATGCGTTTGCGCATGCACAAGTGTACTTCGCATGTGCAAATGCGTCATAACTTCCATTTTGACTTCCAAAATGGCGGCCGTGACGAGTGCGGCCCAACGGCGGCGCATGGCGGTGGTGGCGGCACACGGCAGTGGTGACAGCAGCAACCTTTGGCCTGGGCCGGTAAGTCTGGGGCCCGGGGCCTTAACCAGCCCCCGGGCCGTAGGTTGCCAATCCCTGACTTAGACAGTGTGTGGCCGCAGCTGTTGCCGCGCCGATGCAGGAGTGAGAGGAAAAATAAGCCTGTGGCAAATTAGCCTGTCTTAATGTCTCCTTCAACACTGCCCTAAATTGAAATTGAGTTAGGGGCGTGCCTGACAAGTGGAGAAACAGATAACCTGCCACTTTTGGTCTAACCCTCAGATAATTAGTCATTGCTAACACCGGGCAAATTTGCCCATTAGGCGTTTTAGCTAAGGAAATAAACTGACCTTAAGCCAACTGATCAGTTTTGGAGCGCCTAGTGCAAATCTGAATCCCCTGCTCTGTTAAGATAACATCAGAAATTAAAAGTGCCCTACCAGACTTATCATTGTGAGAAGGCACAATCTCGCTAATTTGTAAAGCTGCAAAGAAGGCAATGGCAAATACTGCCTTGAATAAAGCCGCTTCCTCTGGTGTATAACATGTATCGGCTAGTTATTCCCATAACTGAGCCAGGACTGTGCCTGTTATCGGCCATCGTGAGTCCCTTACTGCAGGGGATTCTGGACCAGCCTTCCACAGCTCTTTTAACCCTGAAGTCTGTGGTAGGATCAAAACAACCCCTTGCCCTGGAGTGAAAAGCCAGGGCAGTCAGCCTGCCCCTAATAGCGACAGGTGACAAACCAGCATGCCTGAGATGTACTAGGAAACACAAGACCAGATCTACCCTAATAGGCCAGCCTTCTACCTCCCCAATTTCCAATAAAAATTGATTGAATGCATTCAAGGCTATCTGGTAGGACTTATGTATAGATGGGGCGATGGAATGTAGGGTTGCCTTGTGAATTTCTAGTCTCCAAGGCTCCATAGCAAAGCTGGTACCTCCATCGGGTGTTTCAACGCCTCGGGAGCCAGTTACCGGAACCTAGAGAACTGGAAACGAGAAAGGGCATCTGCCAAAGAGTTAAGCACACCAGGAACATGCTGATCTTGGAATAAAACATTAAACTTCAAACACTGCATGACCATCGCCCTCACCAAACACATTACTCAGGGGGACTTAGAAGACTGAGAATTTACCACCTGAACAACCGCCTGGTTGTCACACCAAAACCAGATGGTCTTGTTAGCAAATTGGCTTGCCCAGAGGTGCACAGCCACCATAATAGGATAAAGTTCCAAAAACGCCAGGTCTCTCATCAGACTACGTTCAATCCAGGCAGAAGGCCACACCTCTGCAGCCCACTGGCCATTCCAGTAAACACCAAAGCCATGGGTGCCAGCAGCATCAGAGTGTACCTGAAAGTCTGCTCTCAGCAGCATTTCAGATCTCCAAAATGAGGTCCCATTGAATTGCTCAAAGAAGGACTCCCAAAGCTTCAAGTCCTCACGATTCCCTGTTGTAATCCTAATATGATGGTGCAGTGCAAACATTCCTACAGTAGCCCTACATAATCTTGCGCAGAATGCTCGTCCCAGAACTATTACCTTACAGGCGAAGTTTAGCAATCCTGTAAGGGATTGAAATTCATGAAGTGTAGCTTTTTGCTTCTCTAGCATCAAACTAACCTGCTGCCTCATAGCCACCAATTTGTCAATTGGTAATCAAGAAATCCCAGCAACAGTGTTTATCTTGATACCCAAAAAGGTAAGCCGTGTGTCGGGACCTTCGTTTTTTTCTTCAGCTAGAGGAACTCCCAACTCCGACTTTAATTTCTGAAAATCAGCTAATGTGTTCCTACATTGTGAGGAATTGGGATTTCCAGCAATCAAGAAGTCATCTAAATAGTGGGTTATAGCCCTGTTACCTGACCTCTTCACTGCACACCAATGAAGAAAGGTGCTAAAAGTCTCGAAAGCCAAACAAGAAATTAAGTACCCCATTGGCATGGCTTTATCAAAATAATACTTTCCTTCAAACTGAAACCCCAGTAAGTCAAAGTTATCTGGGTGTACAAGGAGTAGCCTGAAGGCAGATTTTATGTCGCACTTCACTAAAAGGGCTCCCTTGCCTAAATTCCTAACCATCTTGACTGCTAAGTCAAATGATGTGTACTTAACAGCCGTAAGCTCAGGATCTATGGCATCATTCACAGAGTCACTCTTCAGGTAAGATAAATTATGAATCAACCTAAATTCCCCAGGAGTTTTCTTGGGTACCACACCCAGAAGGGACAAACAAAGGGTGAGAATTGGCAACTGATCATGAGGTCCTGAAATCCTTTCAGCAGCTATCTCTTTTGCTAGCTTGTCCCTTACGATAGCCAACAATTCCTTCACAGAACGAGCATTGGGCGCATAATGATGTACCCTAGAACCTGTATAAGGGATGCGAAAACCCAAGGAAAAACCATGAAATAAATAAGATGCAGCCTCCTTGTTTGGGTACGCCCTCAGCCAAGCCACCATTGCATCTAACTTAATTGGTGATGGAGCCTTTTCCTCCTGGTGATACTGGCTGGGGTGCACCTCCCACTCCTGACCACTTACCTCTGCTGCAGGAAGCCCCGGGGTGAGCACCTCTGCAGGTGTTACCCTTGTGATCAAACCTGCAGGGCTGCCTCTTGCACTTGCCTGTGTTAAAATCCCAGCATATACTAAATTGCTTTCTTTCTCCCGTGCCAGGCCTCGCATTCTGCCCTCTTGGCTGAGTAACCATGGAACAAACCCATTGTCACACCTGCTCGAAGGGGAGACCCCCACCATTACATCTGCCCATAGTTCAGACTGTACATGTCTCTAAGACAGGGAGAGATCTTGGGCAGCTCTCATTCTAAACTGCTCATCATATTGTAGCCAAGCTGCACTTCTAGCATTATGATGGCAGTTGGTATAAGCTTTTATCATGATCTCCTGGTATTTAGAAAAGTCAGGAGACCTAAGGGGCTCTTTTTCTTCTTTAACTCCCCTATAAATAGTAAAACCCATGATCCAATTCACGAAATTACGGTCCAACTTAGGGCGTTTGAGCACCTGAAACTCTTTTGGGAGGCTGAACACAATCCCATCCTTTACCATGATCCTTGGTTCATGATCCCTGAAAGTAAGAGAAAATAAATCAATATAATCTCCCTTCCATATTCTTTCTTTAGTGGAAAGAGGAAGGTGTGAGCCAAGGGGTGTAGACATTCCACCATAGGGAATGGATTCATTATGCACAGTAACTCCTGATAGCACAGGAGCACCCAAAGGAGACACCGCAGAGGTGTCACTAGCCAAAGCAATTGGCTGACCAACCTGCACCCTAGAGTCAGGCACCTGTGAAACTGCAGGTGCCTGCACAGGTGCACCCAAAGTTACAGGGATGGGGTGTTCCAAACCCACACCCTGGCTAACCTGGCCACCTGGAGCCTGTACCAAGGTGGGCCAATTCACCTGTGAAGGATTAGAAGGAGACAAACCTGATATTGAAGCTTTCTGGGAAGCATCACCAGCCAACTGCACAGGTCCCCTGAAGTGTGGGTCCGCAACAGCTCGGGTGTTGAGGAGCTGCCTGATCTCTCCTCTGCGCATCATGGGTTTGCTTCACTGCACCACCACCTGGAAGAACCCAGGTTGCCCAACCTCCATAGCCGAAACCACCAAAGGACCCGGTGTAGGATTGATTACCTGAGAGTCAAGTCCAGAACGAGGGAGCAGCACTTCTGTGTCAGGGTTACCAGAAGTGCTGGCAATAGGGCTGGAGGCTGGAGCCTGGAGCCTCTTCTGGGCAAGCTGATTACAACCGTCTTGCCCAGTTGTGCTAGCTGAGCAGCAATCTTGTCATCTCTGCTGGACGATTGAGGGGGCCTCTTTAGGAGAGTGACTAGAGCCAGGCATAGCCAGGGCTGCGCGCCTCTTAGACTGGGCCTTACTGCGGGGCATCACTCCCCCAGTGAGTGTCAGCATGGGTCCTATACACCAATCACCCAATTTTGGATGACTACCACCAGGCCAAAGGCCGCCCTTCCCCAAGTCTCAACAAGAGACGCAGAAAGCCAGGAAGCATCACTGGCAACAACCAACCGTGGGGAAGGTGTCCACCAGGGGTCCTATTAGGCACCTTGCCCAAAGACAAGAATTGCCTTCACACGCCCACCATTGGGAAGAGGTGTAAAAATCCTCCCGAAACAGACAATGGGGACTCGACCTTACCAGTCCAGAGTAACAGGGGTGCTGCTGGGCCTCAGATCGAGCGCAGGGTCCGCACACCCAGCGGAGAAAATGCCTGCTGCAGCACCTGGACAGGTGTGTAACCACCCGAGTGTTGGAGATGTGCCAGCCACCCTCCAGGCCCAAGGTGACCAGCCTGAAGGCTTCACCTGGCCTGTTCCTCCAAAAAGCAGGGAGACTCGAATTGAAAAACTCCTGCTGTGAAAGAGGAGACATGGATCATAGAAATTAAGTGACAAGAGCCAAACTGCAACAAAAGCCAAGAATTCACTAGGCCAAGGCCAAGCAAATAGCCAGAGAATGGAGCAGAGCGAAGTGACTCACTCAGTTCCAACTCTAAAATGGCTGCTGCCACGTGGCAGCGTAGGGCTATATAGAACAAACTCTAGGAGGCAATCTCGTGAGAGTATGATCACTGCGAGACCTCCTTGAGTCAAGCAAACAACTTGATTGGCCAAGCGTGCAGGAACTCAAAGAAATCCCTGCGCGCTTGTCCAATCAGGCCTCTCATGCCCTTATATGGCTGTCACAACAAGAAACCCCTCCCGACTCATCGGAGGGTGTCTATCTCAAAGCAAGGGAGGCTGCTACTGGTCTGTTTAGGCAGCACTGAGCTAGATGAGCCAATGGTGTCACTCAGCATGGCAGCTTCCTTCCTTCCTTCCTTCCTTCCTTCCTTCCTTCCTTCATGTATTTATTTCATTTGTATGCCACTTTTCTCCCAGAAGGGACCCAAAGTGGCTCACAGATAAAAAAAAATTAAAAAAAAATATACTAAAATTTAAAACAGTTAACATTGTGTAAAACAATATAAAATCACAGTATAAATGCAGGTGAGTTGACCTATGTAACTGGCTGATGTAAACACCTTCCTCCATTGAAATGAAAATATTGGTAATCTCAGATGTTCCCCACTGAACTCTTTGCTTACAATCTGCCTTTATGGGTTATGATTGGTGTCACCTAGTGCAGGGAGTAGAGTGGCCAGGCAAATGAGAAAGGGGAGGGAAGATCACCATCCTTTGCCTCCACACAGCTCCCTCCTCATAAGGAAGCCATGCAGAGGCTGAGCTAACAGGGCCAGGCTCACCCTTCCTCCTCAGGGAGAGATCCACAGCAGCAAAGAAGAAGCGGCAGGTACCAGCAGCAGCACCACATTGCCTGCAGTGAGAGGAAGGCCCCACTGGGTGTAACCCAGTGCTCTCTGCACCCCCTGCACTCCCTAGTGATGCCACTAGTTATGACCAAAACTTAGATGCTGCTACTGCATCTTTTTTTCATTTTTGATACTATATTCATTGTTTGTATGCAGCCCACTCATGATGCTAGATTCAGATATTTGAGACTTCCTTACACTGCTGTGATCAGAAATATAAAGATGTGTCTTTGTTTATGTAAACATTTGTGTGTGTGTGTTTCCAAGATGTATTTCCCTATCCTGTAGCTCCTTGATTTGTTTTGTAAAATGGTCTTCTGCCTACAAATTTCCCAGAGTTGGAAGGGATTCCCTTCCTTTTGCTCTTCTCCACCACTGCTGCTGCAACATTCCCAGGGCACAGGATGTTCCTCCCAAACAAAACTGTGTCAAAGCTCAGATTTCTGCTGATTACTCCAGTTGCTGCACGAACCAAACAGTGCACATAACAACCAAATGGAAAACATTGTAAAGTGATCATAGAAGGAAGCACACCCATTTGACCCACCTTAAAACAAAAACAAAAAATAAATAAATAAATAAAAAGAAAGAAAGAAAGAAAGAAAGAAAGAAAGAAAGAAAGAAAGAAAGAAAATCAAGCCCAACTATCCTCTGTGGAAAAACAAGCCTGTCATTTGCTAGCAAATAACTTACAAATCCTGGGATTTCCATGGTGAGTTCTGAAATCTGCCTTTTACACACCCAGCCCAGGAAGCATTTAAACAGAAAATGATGCTGTAAATGTACATTGCCCAGAGTGTGGTCAATGAATCAGCAGTGCTACAGGAATTCAGGGTGAAATGTCAGGTGCTATTTCAGCAGTCTGTCTTTCATAATACTTAAGAAAGCCCTGTGAAAGTAGCTGGAACTTACTAAAAAAGTCAGGAAGCAAGAACAAAATGTTATTGCTTCTGGGGAAGAAACATGACCACACAACCTGTTCCAGCTGAGGTGATAGCCTCCCCAGTCACATTAGATGCATTGTCTAATGCATAAAAAAGGCGAGTTGATGTCTGCATGTCTGGAGCACAACAAAACAGAATTTTGCAAATAAGGAAACAATCTGCTAACCTTGCTTTCAGAATTATCAAATCTTTCCTTTAATAGCTATTTCATAGAATTATGTGGTTGCAAAGTGTATTGTAAATACTCTGGTCCAGTCTGGGGATTATGTGGACTTCCAGATATTGTAGGACTGCAAATCACATGATTTGCATTGCCTATAGCCAATGGTGAAAGATGCTGAGAGTCAGGGATGTAAATCCTTGACTGCTTCATCCTCACATGAAAGGATGAATAACTATTGTACCCCTCTTGTGGTAGAAAGTGAACCTTCCTCCATAATAGTAGTCTTGTATTCTAACTTTCTGTGGTATTGCAGAGAAATGATTCTGTTTTTATCTATCTATCTATAAATAAATAAATGATTTTGTGGGTTTTTCGGGCTGTGTGGCCATGTTCTAGAAGAGTTTCTTTCTGATGTTTCACCAGCATCTGTGGCTGGCATCTTCCAGACACAGATGCTGGCGAAGATGCCAGACACAGATGCTGGTGAAACGTCAGAAAGAAACTCTTCTAGAACATGGCCACACATCCCGAAAAACCCACAAAAAACTATGGATGCCGGCCATGAAAGCCTACGACTTCACAAATGATTTTGTTTTTGGATTTTTGGGTTTTACCCCTAACCATAAGTTTTTTTTGTGAAGGAAAAAAATGTTTCTTGTGCAAGAAAGTGTTTCCTTGTTCCAGTGTTCCTCCACAACAATTTGAGGCACTCAAACTGGGGGAGGGGGGGAACAGTGCCCATTCCTGACCAAACCCATTCTCAGTATGTGATGTTTAGAACAACAACATCCTCAGCAAATGCCTTTTTAACTTGGAAGTAGACTGACCTTGCTATAGTAATTGGTTCAGTTTAAAACTGTGTGTGGAGGTCTATCTAGACTGTAGAAATGATACAGTTTGACACCATTTTAAGTGCTATAGCTGCATCCTATGGAACTCTGAGATTTTTTTAGTTTTTCAAGGCCTTTAGCCTTTTCTGCCAAAGAGTGCTGGTGATGAATAGGTCCTAGATAAATTAAGCCTGAACTCTCTCTAGACACCAAAATAACAAAACGAAAGGCCTAAGCAGACGGGGAAGGTGTGCCCTGGGAAGGTGCGCCGCGGGACCGAGGCATTCCCATGCCTCGATCCAGTGGCACACCGTCAGTGCCCCTGGAAAGGAGCGCTAAAATAGCGCTCCTTTCATATGTTGCCGAAAGTGCACCGCAAAACGTTGCGGCGCACTTTCGGCGACCCTTCTGCCGCAGCGTGTCTGGATGCTGCGGTGGGAGGTCCTCCTCGGAGCACCGGCCGTGCAGAGGGCCGGTGGCTCCGAGAATGACCTCGGGAGGGGGAGGGGGCGCCGAGCGTGCGGCTGCCCCTCCCCTTCCCTGCGCTGAGGACGGCCTATTAAGCCGTCTGCTTAGGCCCTAAGGCTATCCTAGTTTGTACATATAATGAAATGGCATGGGTGATTGGAAAAGACAGTAATGCTTAGTAAAGTGGAAGGCAGTAAGAAAAGGAGAAGACTACATTCCCACAGAGTTTTCAAAATTTGAACAGGACTGTTGATGACCATGTCTCATGAAGATTTCACATTCATAGAGTTGATGCAAGTCAAAGACAACTTGATGCCACATAACAATAACAAACTGTTAAGGAATTCATTCTAATCTATCCTTCTATAACTGAAGTCCATTAGAGAAAGTTTTGAGTTCTGTCATGCAACAGCTTTTTAGGTATTTGTAGGGATGGAAAAGAAACATATTTGGAATTCTGTGTCACTGGTTCTTGCCTTTTCTTGTTATACCCTCCCCTTCCCTAATCAATCATATTTGTATATTTGGATATATGGCTGTACATGTTTAGAAGAGAATTCACATTAAAGCTTCCCTATGTGAAATACTGTGCAACTGTTAATCCATTCCATACATTCTTAGGGCACTCACAACATTTTCTAAAGTTACATGATTGTGAAGCTTTGTACATGAATGTCCAAGACACCTGTTGCATTTATATTTATATTATTTATTTCTAGAAAGAGGATACTACTGAACAGCCTAAGAAAGGAATTTGCTTGTAGAGAAAGTCATTCTCCTTTTCCTTGCAGGTGGTGTGAAATATGTTAGTAAAAAAACATCTGTGTGATATAGGTTTTGAAAGACAATTAATGTACTAACTATATATCCCATATCATATAATGCTGCTTTTCATATTTCACATTCTTATTAATGGAAGGAGATTGTAACTGCAGAAGGTCCCTAATTGTCCAGGATGCAATCAATATACAAAATGAGATAGAACTATGTGAGACAATGGGAAGCCATGAGAGAGCATGCCACTTGCAGTCTCTCTCTGCTGATCAATAAAATGATCTCTCTGGCCTACCTTCTGAAGGCGGAGATGTTATCCAGCTGAGTATACAGACATTTTATAGAGGGAAGAAGGGAGGGTTGTGATGTACTCGGACTTACAGTGACCCTATAATAGGTTTTTCTCTATTCAGAGTGGGTTAGTCATTGTTTTCCTCTCAGGCTGAAAGAAAGTGACTTTGGGGGGTTGCAGACTGTCAGAAATAGTGTGAATTCAGTCCACTTTTAGGGTTAGGGTTAAGGTTAGGGAATCATGGGGACTGTATTTTATTGTGGCACTAGAGTTCTCTGACAAAGAAGGTTCAATGTCTCAGAAAAATAACAATTCCCATGATTCCCTAGCACTAACCCTAACCCTAAAAATGGACTGAATTCACACTATTTTTGACAGTCTGCAACCCCCCCTTACCCAAGATCACCCAGTGGTTTTCATGGATAAGTGAGGATTCCCTCTCCTGGAGTCCTGGTCTAGCCCCCAAACCACTATGCTGTGTATGTGCACACATGCACACACACTCTACCAGCAACCTTCACCACTGTGTGTGGCCCATTTAACACATATGAAAGGGAATTCAGACATCCCATGTATGCATTCAAAGATGTGTGAATGTTGGTTTTAGAGTCATGTGATATAGTATTACCACTTGGCAACATGTTTGGTGTCCATCCTTATGTGGGAAAGGGACTCCACATTCCACAGAATTTATGTTCTCCTAGAGCTTGCCTGTGATACAACTGTTCCTGGTATAGTCAGGAACTCCTCATGGGCAAAGTAGCCCTACACATGAATATGTGGACCTACAAACAAGTGAACATTGGGATGGCATGGGCATCAGGTACAGTAGAGGCTTGTGCAACTTGCCCATATAGCTCTGCACCCCCTGTGCTCTTCATCCTTCCCCTTCTCTTAACTTATTATTCAACACAAAGGACAAGCATTTCCTCTTAACTCTAAAGCTGTCAAAGACAAGCCAAGATAGTTACCAATTCTTAATAACACAAGTATACTTATTTTTCTCTTCCAAATGTAAAATACTTACTTACCCTTTTTACAAAAGCAGCCAAAAGTAGATTCTCCAGAGCAGCCCTCTTGACATCTTTTTAAACCTTTAAAAATGGTTTTTGCCCTCTGTATCAAATGTTTAGTTTAATGGTTTATGAAGCAAATGTCCCATGATTGCAAATGTTAAAAGAGAAGGTGTTGCCCTGGTGTACTGCATGGACTGCAGCAGCACTGTGCTAATTTGATAAACCCACAACAAACTACATTTAATTAGCAAGGTTAGATTAAGAACAGAATTCTTTCTCCTTTAAGACCCCAGGATTTTATTGGCCTAATGCTGCAAAGAGATATTTATTCTAGAGAATTCATTGCATTATGAAAGATTTAGGAAGTATCCTTTTTCATGGTATACTACAGTACTTCCAGACTCTGACATTATTGGCTTGTAGGTAAACTATTGCTTCCTTTGCTGCAAGACTTGAACTTTCACACATTTAGCCCAAAGCTTCTACTAAGTCTGACATCAGCCTCCTGGCACTTGAGCTTATAATAGCTCACTGTACATGCTAACATTTCTGCTGTTCTCATTTTAGGCAAGCTATTTGTATTTGTACAGCATATGTGTTCAAGGAAAGGGTCAAGCTCCATGGACAATAAATCACCTGGTGCACTGATATTTTCAGTGAATAAAATATAGGATCTAATGGCAGAAGTCAATGAAAGTTATTGCTACCATTTCTTCACAAAACAAAGATTATGGTGTAATGGGGATAATAATTAAATACAGCTAAGAGTGGGATTATTAGTTTCATTGAACACATATGGTGGAAAATTGGATACTGAAGAGAGGGAGGCTGAAGACATCCAGTATGTGGGTCAAATGTAACTATGGTTAGCTTAATGCTAAAAACAGACTGCCTACTGACATTACAGAGAACAGAACCAATCACACGTTTCCAATGTGGACATTTTCATAGTAGCGTACCTATGAAGTGCAAATATACATGGTTTTCAAGTCTCAGCAATTAGACAGAAAGGCAAGATAAAGGAGATGCAAGGTCTAGAAGAGGCCTTAGAGGGTTTGTAAAAAGTGACCAGATTTATTTATACATGCATTTAGTAGCCTTCTATCCTGCCTTTCTCTTGGCATGTCACCCAAGATGGGTTACCACATTGATTAAATGCAACTAAAAAACTGATACTATTTAAAATAAATAAATAAATAAATAAATAAGCAAGCAGTCTTACTTAAAACACTTTAAAACACATGTAAAGACAGCTAAAACATAAATCGTACAAGTATAGTGTTCCCTTTTAAAAGTCCCTTTTGTCATAACTAACATTCCCAGGTTTTCAACCTGAGGCTTTTATATGGTGTGTGTGTGTTTTAGTTATATGTTTTTAAACTTTTGTATGTTTTATGTAATTTTATACTGTTTTACTAAGATGATATCCATTGTTGTTGTTTTTTTAATATTGTAAAGTTTTAAAATCATTTTATCTGTGAGCCACCTTGGGTAGTTTTTCAAGAAAAAAAGATGGCATATAAATGAATGAATGAATGAATAAATAAATAAATAAATAAATAAATATAACAGTAAAGGACAGCTAAAATCATGATCTGTCACTAATGTTTCTAATGGGAGAATAAAGAAGTTGATCTTTATGTATTTGTTTGCAGCACTGAGCTGATAACACCCAGGATTTTTTCCCCTCTCTCTAAAAGGAGTCATGAATCATAGGTTCAATGAATATATTAAAGGCAGTGCTTCTCTTGGTTGTTGTTTTTCCTGACCTTTGCAGGCCACCTAGAATAATCAAAGACTTTATGCATATCACTTTCATAAGACTCTAAAGTGATTAGTAAGAGAAAGGATGCTAGACAGTATGCCTTCCCCTTTGTTTCATCTCTCTCTCTCTCTCTCTCTTTCTTTGATATATATACTCAAGCCTT
Organism: Phrynosoma blainvillii; assembly: GCA_026167975.1. NCBI lineage: Eukaryota > Metazoa > Chordata > Lepidosauria > Squamata > Phrynosomatidae > Phrynosoma > Phrynosoma blainvillii. Next base: position 277,567,061 of record JANUYF010000001.1, read on the forward strand.
TTTGCTTCCTGCCTGCCTGCAGAGGTCATTTCTCCACTTCTTCCAAGGAACTAGTTGGTCCATTGTCTCCCTTTGTCTAGGAAGGGAGTGTCCATGAGGCTATCACCTCATGGTGGGCACTAAACAACATCCACATACGAGAGCCAGCCTTTAAGAGTTCTTGTATTGACATGTAGGTGAATTTCTTTTGTCCATCTCCTTTCATATTCCAAGATGAATTTCCTGAAACAGTAAATGTAATTTCCCCCTTTTACCTGAATATCCTGAGTACTTTCTCCTTTTTCTACCACAAACACATATTGTACTAGCTCTGCTGCATCCAGTTTGATATAGATTTCAAATATTCCTACAGTTCCTCCCACAACCCTACCTGGACAATGCATTTCCCCACAGCGGAGGGGGGGGAGATGGGAAGAATGAGAAGGGACACATCCAGCTGTTCATGTTGTTGTCTTTGTTGTTGTATCTGGACAGATACTGCTTAATGACTTTTGTTCACTGCATGGTTGGAACAGATTTCTGACCTGCTCGAGAATCTTAAAAGTGAATTGTGCTGGGATATGTTAGACTCATAAAATTATAGTTCACAAACAGGATGCTAGCTAATAGTTTTGGCATGCCATCATATTTCTTATTCTTTCAAGTAATTTTTCAAGCTCCAGTTTTTGTGCAAATAATCAGAGTAGCATCCTGTCCCACTCTTGGCCCTGCTTACTTGTTGGCTTAGATTTTGTTGCCCGTAGTACAATGTGTCCCTTGAACCATGACAGAATGCAGCTAGGAGAATGGTGGCACATAGATAAATAAGTAAATAACAGTTCAAAGCATCTAGAGGGTTGCACACTCTTTTAAAAAAAAAAAAAGACTGGAAAGTATTACTGAACCCAGTATAGACAGTCTCCTCAAATTGAAAAAAAAAATCTTGGTCAGTATTTCTGCTGTCACATGAAAGAATGTCATCCTACATTTATATCAACAGCATTCTCTGGTGTGTTGCTTTTATACCTCCTATATGTTTGTGACTTCTCACATATTTGTCAAATTCCAATTTCTTGCTCTCCAGGCATCAGAGGATTGAGACACTTGAAAGGTATCAGCAGGGTGCTTTGCAGAGCCAATTCAAAAAAAGGTGAGGCACCTTCAGGAAAAGGATGCTCATTTCAATAAGGGTACTTGCGAGAGGTCTCCCCCCCCCTTTTCAGGTGCATTTTCTCACAGTTCCCTATAAGAGGCAACTAACAGAGAAAATAAAACATTTTAAACTAACATCAATAATTAACAAATTAATTTAACAATTACTTTTACAATTAAAAATCCCAGTACAATGCATGCTTAGGTAAGATTATTTGGAATATAAATAATGTATTATGCTAATGACTTGTATCCTTAAGTGTTTGTTTGTTTGTTTTAAGACTGGAGAAAACAGTTAAGTCACTAAAAGAGCACAGATTCCACTTACCTGTGCTGTTTCCCTCACACTGTATATAGATTTCTTCACCGAAGACTTGTCGGCTGAATGTTCCATGAGGGCTTTTGGTTTCTGTGTCAGCATATGACTGCCAGAGTTGTCATCAGAATCCGAGACCTAGTTACCTACAAGTACATGCTGTAGAATGTCGACGCTGTTCAGGGAATATGTGTTACTAGTGTTAGAGAGGAAGAAACCTATTCTGGGACTGTCACTCATTCTCAATGTCAAGATATTTGAAAAAGAGGACAGGAGAAAAGTCCCAACACATTATTAATTCCACTCTTCTGTGACATCCATTATGGGAGTTTCACTCTCTGTTCTGAAGAAACTAAAAATGGTCACCAGACAATAATCTGTCAGTAACATCTCTGGTGGGACAGTTGCCCATTCATTTCCCATGAGCTGTTCAGCCAACAGCACTGTAATGCACCAAAGTATTCTAGGGCCTGTTGATTCTTTATTTTAAAAGGAAATGCACTCATTTTGGACATCAGTTGACAGCTTGCTTTAAATAAGAATTCTAAAGCTGGTGATATGTGTCTGATTGCAATGTGGTCTCCTCCTTTAGTTCAAACATTTTAAACATTTTCTGAACTGTGTTGATATTTTCGTAGGGCCTTTTAGCACAAAAAAAGCATCTCTTGACTATGAAGACATTCCTTGAGTAGAATAAAGATAAGGAGACCAGAATGTCCTAAAACTAGATTGGATTTTTTTTTTTTTTTTTTTTTTTGCAAACAACTATTTCCAACCATTTTACTTCTTTTAAAAAAGTCATTATTATACAGCAAAATGCTATAATGAACTGGTGATGCAGCACAGAAAAAGATTTCTCTATTTAAATACTCCTTCTACAATGCTAAGCCAAAATGGAATTGGGTTGTTGGGTTTTGGGGATATTTTCTCCCTTGTGAAATGTGCCTCATTTTTCAAGTTTTGATTTTTGAACCCATTTGTGAAAATTTGAAACACTATGTACAAGGATACAGGTGTTGGATGAGATTGGGTCCACCTTTCTCATCAAGGGAACCAGACTGATACAGTTGTATGCAGTTGAATAGTAGAATTGTTTTACTCATTTAGGTGAGCAACTCAAAACTTCCCCCTTATATTCCCCAAGTGGAAAGTTCACAACTATAGTGAACTGGATGGCTCAGGGAGAAAACCTTCCCATGCAGTGCCTGGAGGCCATGAAGCTGCCAGCATGGCATTATAGTAATATCAGTTAGGGCCTTTGCAGACTGCCAGAAATAGTGCACATTAAATTGAGGCACTGCCCTGGCTCAGTGCTAGGGAGTCATGGGAACTGTATTTTTTTCTGGGACATTGAGCCTTCTCTGTCAGAGAGTTCTGGTGCCACAATAAATTACAGTTCCCATGATTCCCTAGCACTGAGCCAGGGCAGTGCCTCAATTTAATGTGCACTATTTCTAGCAGTCTGCAAAGGCCCTAAGTGAGGAAAATGAAAATCTCTTTCTATTACAGTTTTGTACAAGAGTCAATTGTATAAGAGGAGGGAAGACTTTTAAATAGTAGCAGTGGATCAGAAAAAAAAACACCAATGGCTTAAAACACACTAAAACTGTTTTTAGGAAAGTGACAGTGTTCTTATTCTGTGCATGAAAGCTCATGTTACATGGACACATACATAGAATCATAGAATGATAGAATCATAGAGTTGGAAGAGACCACAAGGGCCATCCAGTCCAACCACCTGCCATGCAGGAACTCCCAATCAAAGCATCCCCGACAGATGGCCATCCAGCCTCTGCTTAAAGACCTCCAAGGAAGGAGACTCCACTACTCTCCGAGGGAGTGTGTTCCACTGTTGAACCGCCCTTACTGTCAGGAAGTTTCCCCTAATGTTGAGGTGGAATCTCTTTTCCTGCAGCTTGCATCCATTGTTTCGGGTCCTAATCTCTGGAGCAGCAAAAAACAAGCTTATTCCCTCCTCAATATGACATCCCTTCAAATATTTAAACACGGCTATCATATCACCTCTCAATCTTCTCTTCTCCAGGCTAAACATCCCCAGCTCCCTAAGTCGTTCCTCATAGGGCTTGGTTTCCAAACCTTTCACCATTTCAGTTGCCCTCCTTTGGACACGCTCCAGTTTTTCCACATCCTTTTTGAATTGTGGTGCCCAGAACTGGACACAGCATTCCAGGTGAGGCCTGACCAAAGCAGAATAGAGTGGCACTATTACTTCTCTTGATCTAGATACTATACTTCTACTGATGCAGCCTAAAATTGCATTGGCCTTTTTAGCTGCTGCATCGCACTGTTGACTCATGTTCAACTTGTGGTCCACCTGGATTCCTAGATCCCTTTCACACGTAGTCTCATTCAGCTAGGTGTCCCCCATCGTATATCTGTACTTTTCTTTTTTCCGCCCTAAGTGCAGTACCTTACATTTCTCTGTGTTGAATTTCATTTTGTTAGCTTTGGCCCAGCTTTCTAGTCTGTTCAAGTCATTTTGAATTTTGATCCTGTCTTCTGGGTTATTATCTACTCCTCCTAATTTGGTGTTGTCTGCGAATTTGATAACTGTGCCCCCAATACCGTCATCCAAGTCATTAATAAAGATATTGAATAGCACTGGGCCCAGGACAGAGCCCTGTGGCACCCCACTGGTCACTTCTTTCCAGGTTGAAAAGGAGCCATTGTTGAGCACCCTTTGGGTTCAGCCACTCAACCAATTACAAATCCATGTAACAGTTACTTTGTCTAGCCCACATTTTACCAGCTTGTTTGCAAGAATGTCATGGGGAACCTTGTCAAAGGCCTTACTGAAATCAAGATATACTATATCCACAGTATTCCCTTCATCTACCAAGCTGGTAATTTTATCAAAAAAAGAGATCAGATTTGTCTGGCATGACTTGTTTCTCTGAAACCCATGTTGACTTTTTGTGATTATGAAATTACCGTCCAGATGTTCACAGACTCTGTTTAATGATCTGCTCCAGAATCTTTCCGGGTATTGATGTCAGACTAACTGGACGATAATTGTTCGGATCCCCTTTTTTACCCTTTTTGAAGATGGGGACAACATTTGCCCTCCTCCAGTCCTCTGAGACTTCTCCTGTTTTCCAGGAGTTCTCAAAGATTATTGCCAATAGTTCTGATATTACGTTTGCCAGTTCTTTTAATACCCTTGGATGTAATTCATCTGGTCCTGGAGACTTATATTCATTTAGATTAACCAGGTATTCCTGTACTATCCCTTTACTTATTCTGTACTGAAATTCTCCTATTCTGTCCTCTGCTCCATTATCCTCAGGTTGAGCACCCTTTGCCTTTTCTGAGAAGACTGAAGCAAAGAAAGTGTTGAGCAATTCTGCCTTTTCTCTGTCCCGTTAACTTTTTGCCATCTTCTCCACACAGTGGCCTTACCATTTCCTTCTTCTTCCTTTTGCTGCTGACATACCCAAAAAAGCCCTTTTTTATTGTTCTTAACCTCTCTAGCAAGCCTGAGTTCATTCTGCACTTTAGCTTTTCTGACTTTACCCCTACACGTGCTAGCTATTTGTTTGAATTCCTCTTTGGTGATTTCCCCATTTTTCCATTTCTTATACATGTTCCATTTAAAACATAGTTCAGTTGCAAGTTCCTTAGTGATCCATCCCGGTTTCTTGAGACACCTCCCATTTTTCCTCCTTGTTGGCAGAGTTTGAAATTGTGCCTTCAGTATCTCCCTTTTGAGAAAATCCCTTCCGTCTTGAACTCCCTTCTCTTTTAGTATTCCTGTCCATGGGATCACCCCCAGTATTTCTCTAAGTTTAGTAAAATCAGCTTTCCTAAAGTCTAAAATGCATGTCTGACTATGCTTGGCTTCTCCTTTCCACTGTATAATAAACTCCAGGAGGACATGATCACTCCCGCCTAAGGATCCAACCACTTGCACCCCATTAACTAGGTCTTCCCTGTTAGTTAGGATCAGATCCAAAATAGCTGACTCCCTTGTTGCCTCTTCCACCTTTTGGACAATGAAATTGTCTTCGAGGCAAGTGAGGAATTTGCTAGACCTTGAGGATTTTTCTGAGTTTGACTTCCAGCAAATATCAGGATAGTTGAAGTCACCCATCACTACTATATTTCTCCTTTCTGAGTGTGTGGCCATCTGTTCTAGAAAGGAATCGTCCAATTCTTCTGCTTGAGTTGGGGGTCTGTAGTAGACTCCCACACTAACATCCCTGTTGTTTCCCTCCCATTTAATTTTTATCCAGATGCCCTCCACCTGGCCTCCAGAATTGATGTCCTGGATTTCTTCACTGGTGTAAATATCCCTGACATATAATGCTATTCCTCCTCCTTTCCTGTTTGGCCTGTTTCTCTTGAAAAGATTATACCCCTGTATTTCTACATTCCAGTCATGAGACTCATCCCACTAGGTTTCAGTGATGCCTATTATATCATATTTGCTTTGTTGTGCTAGGAGTTCAAGTTCATCTTGCTTATTTCCCATGCTCTGTGCATTAGTGTAGAGACATCTAAGACCATATGTCCCCCTTACTTGCTGCCTATGCACATTTTTTTGCCTCCCACTGTTGGGTCCCTGTTCTGTTTGCCTTGTTTCCTCTATGACAGTTTGACTATTTTTTCCAGTCCTTTTGTCTTCCAGGACGCTGTCTCCCTTCCCCACATAATTCAGTTTAAAGCAAGTGTCATAACTGAAAACAGTTTCACCCTCTCCTTCAAAATCATTACAGAAAAGCCTTCCTAAATTCCTCATGTGGAGACCTCAACTCTTCATTTCTTCATAATAATATGAATTACAAAAAGTGGAAAATGTGTTTCATAGAAGTGGCTAGAAATTACAGAATCATAGAATCATAGTGTTGGAAGAGCCCTCTAGGGTCATGCAGTCCAATCCCTTGCCATATAAACTATGGCCTATTAAATAAGGAGGGATCCATATTCTACCTCAGTGGTGAATAAAATGCAGCCTATGGATTTCCTGTGGCTCTTGAACCACACTTTTGCACACACCTCAAACTAAAGCCTCCCTAGCCCTCAATATTTGTTTTTATATGTTGGTTCAATTTTGTGACAGGCTGTTTACTTGGAAATGGCTGCAAATGCAAAAAAAAAAAAATGTTTGCAAATGCAACCATTTAGCTTTTCAACATCCAACCCCCAAATTAGCCTAAAGTGTCAATGAGAAATGATGAAAGATTGCTTTGCATGTGACACAATGTGCCAATGTAGCCATTTCTCCACCTCTTCCCCATCCTATATATGACATTTGTAGGTATGGAATACACTACATTTTTATTCATAGTTTCAACCTCTGCCACATTGTTCAAATACACAGTGTTGTGTTGTGCTTGAACAAGAGATTTGCCTAAATCACAGCCAGAGCATAATGGAAATTTATAAGACCTATAAACTATTTTTGTGTTCTTTTTTCTCTCCCCCCACCTTTTTTTTTAAAAAAAAGAAACATATTGTGTTCCTAATATTACATACATAATAGATGGGAATGGCTCCAAACCAATTCATTGCATAATCACCTAATTAATACAATCTGTAATAATTAAAAATCCTTTGGAGAATTTGCAAAAACATTTCACTGTACATGTGCTGTTGATAATTTTAAAACTCAATGTCTCAGCTGTTTGCTTATTTTTAATTTGGTCTTCCAAATTGCCAGCAGCCTGATTACTGTCTTGTGGGCCACTCACTTTAACAAATTTCATTTCTTAAATGGAAGTGGGGGGAGCAGGAGAGAGACCTCTGTACTTCAATCCAATCCAATGGATGAATATAGTTGTTTCAAATGGAGCCAAGGACAAGATGTGTGCTTACATCAAGAGATTGTCCCCCTGTGTTCCCTATTACATGTGATATAGTGTGTGGGAAACAAAATATAGTAAATTAATTTTGTGAAAGTGTATCCCTATATACAAACAGTGAAGTCTCTCCTTATGTCATGGAAACAGTACCAGCCCTTGCTAAGGAAGGATGTCCCAGGAGGATTGAGTGAACCCCAAGATTTGAAGAAGTGCTTTGTTTGTTTGGGGGGAGGGGATAAGGAAAGTGGAAAGAGAATGCTCAGATAGCATAGAATGCTAATTTGGTGTTGTGGGGAGGGCTATGGGGTACAAGGATAGTGGGAATGGTTTAAAATATCAAGGAACAGGGCTTGATTGGAACCCTAAGCAAAAACCCTACATTTTGTTACAAATCCAGTTTACAAAGCCAATATGAAATTGGGTAGTAGGCATCTATAGCTAAGGAAAATAGACAATAAAGATTTCTAGATTCATTTCTCATTTAACACACTACCTAAAAAGAAGAACTGGCTTACAAAATAAGAGAACTAAAGAACTAAACATTTTTATAAAATGTGTGTATGATAGTTTATATCTATAGATGTAAAGCTGGAAAAAATGGGTACAGTTTCAATAGAAATGCAATACATTTCAACATAATGGAGGATAGTGTGAGCAGATGACCAATGTATCTCTTCAATCTACCAGTCATGTGCTAGCTATTGATGGGCAACATTTGTTCTGCCTAGAATTGCCAGAATGCATACTTAAGACTCCTTTACCTTTAGTGTATGTGTAGAACAGGGAATTTCAGAAGGAGTTGTTTATGTAACCAAGTCATCTACACAACAACATAGGACCTGTTTCCAGCTTTCACTCCTTCAAATTTCATTTTTCCTATTTACTTTTTTTAAAAAAAATCCTTCAAGTTAGACTTCAAACAAAAGAAAGCAAAATCTGTAAATTAGGGTCCATTACTATCCTGTCTGTGATCCTGCTGCAGCTAATCTTACCCAAGACCTTTGCATCTCCTGTTGCATAGGGCCTTTTTTGGACCAATGATAACATCTGAAATTTTGAGATGTCTTGGATAACTTTACAAAATGTCTGCCATGGTATATGTTCCTGAAAGTCTCTCAAGATTTTATCCCCAACTGCTGGAAATACATTGCTGATGCTACTTTTGTCATATATTGCTAAAGCATTAATCCTAATAATATCTTCTGAACTATCTCTGATCTTAGCACATTTTACTTAGGACTGTCATCAAGCACCTCTATGCTACCACTTAAAGTGTATTGATCACCTCCAACTCACTGATGCTAATATTTTGGCATGGGAACATAGAATACCATCCTAAAATATCTTTTTTTTTAAGAATAATTTTATTGTTAAAAAATAACTATACAATATAAACAAAACACCATACATTATAAAACTATAATATAAACATTGACAAACAATGACACCCCCATCCCACACCCTGACATAAACAACACAACAACAAGGAATAAACATTAAACAGACAATGACAGAATTGAAACAAATAAAAACCATTAAGAAAACTTCCTGAGCATTGGGAAGACCTCATCTCTACTTATTAACACCCCTGATCTTATGTCCTTTCTTAAAAATAACTAAAATTTAAAGCTTCCTTACAATGAACTTCAAAATTAACAATTTCCAAGCGAGAGTGACAACTAATCTTACTCTAATTTAATAAATCTGTTAGCAAATCTTTATAGTTGCTAGTTTCTAAAAAAATTATCAATGGCTCCCAAATCTTCTTTTGCTCATCCCAAGTTTCTCCTCTCATCAATTGTGTGAGTTTATCTGCACAAATCCAGTCCACCAGTTTATATAGCTAATCTTGTACCGCAGGGAGGTTAATATTTTTCCATTTCTCTGTGAAGGCCATTCTTGCGGCCGTTGTTATATAAAACAGTAATTTGCTGTGTTGCTTATCAACCTGTTTCTCTTCATATATTCCTAGTAAGTAGAGCTTAGGGTCCATCTGTGTTATAGAAGGAATAATTCTAATAACATTCTTGTGTATACTTTTCCAGTATTGTTTAGCATATTTACAGTGCCACCACATATGAATAAATGTGCCATCCTTTCTATGACACTTCCAGCACAATTTGCTGACACCCTTCTGCATCTTAGCCAGATTCACCAGGGTTAGATACCATGTAAGCTGCATTTTATGCCAATTTTCTCTTAGATCATAACAAAGAGAGAACTTCAATCTATATGACCAGGATTTTTTCCATTGCTTTAGAGGAATTACCTGCTTCAAATCAAAAGCCCACTTAATCATATTTTCTTTAATAACTTCATTCTCTAAGTCCAGTTTTAACAATAGCTCATAAAATTGAGATATTCTACATAGTTTCTTATGCTCTAAAATGTTTTCCAGTCCTTCATCCACTTTCCCAACACCATACAGTGATCTATCCTTCAAAAATCTATCTCTGACCTACATATATAAAAACCACCTGCAATCAAAGCCTTTCTGTAAGATTTCCTCATGTGTCAAGAATTCTAATTTACCCATGACATTGTCCATTTTATAACATCTCGATAGGTAATCCACTTTTTCTTATCTAATCTTTCCCTTCTAAAAAGAGCTTCATTTGTGGACACCCACAAGGGAATTTTCCAGCATAGGATATTTTTATATTTAAACCAAACCCTGGATAGTGCTTTCCGGATGACTAAAATATTTTTGGAGCACAAGTCATTTACTATGGAAAAAAAAACACCTAAAGATTTTGAAATCCTCTTAGAAATATTGCTGAATGTATCACACTCCTTGATTTCCTTGATAACCTTTTAAAAGCCATGAATTGTGTGTATTATTTCACTTTGTGTTTGTTGTATTCAGCCTCATTAGATGACTTCAGATTCTTGTATTATGGGATGATAAAACATATCTGTCTACTTTTTCCACATCATGCACAATTTTATCAATCTTTATTATGCCATACTCCTGATTACTCTTCCCCCCCCCCCCTGAACTAAAACTATTAAATATTGTAAAAAAAATTCAGGCCATTTTGGTAGCCACTTTGAAACCTAATTATATAATTTTTGAGGTTCAGAGACCAGAACTGCAAACAGTCTTCTGAGTGTTGTGGCACCAAAGACTTGTATAACAACATTATAATGTCAGCACTTTTATTTTAAACCCCTTTCTTAATGATTCCTTACATGTAATTTGTTTTTCCCCCCACACCATCCATCCACTGAGTCAATGTTCTCATAGAGGTTTCCATCATGACCCCAAGATCTCATTTGTGCATCAATACCATCAGACAATGTTTGTTTCTCTCATTATTTTAATATTAGAAAATACCATTAAATGTATGGTCAATCTAGGAGGCATTCAGTGCATGAATATTAGGAAATCAAGGAACTTATGCTAAATTGTGAGTGTGGAGTTGTACTGAGCTGAATCTTAATTGTGAAATTCAGTTATTATTTTAAATGTCACTAAATAAATTTGTCAAAACATTTATTTTATTTGGTTTTGCATTAGCACTATTTATTCATTTTTTTATTATTATTATTATGAAAGCTGTATGTTGGTAAAGGTTAATGCTGCCAAGACCAACAGTATATGTATTGTTGGCTGATATATTTTTATTTCAAGATGCTGGAAAGACCAGCTGCTTGCAGGAACTGGAAACTTTGAACAATTAAATTCTTACATTATGAAAAACAAAACAGAACAGAATCCCTAAATCTGATAATGATTAAGTAATTAAGAATACACCAGCTTTGCAAAGTGCAATTTTATAGAATTAGAGTCCAACTGGTGTCAATTTAGGATGTCTTATTTTTCTACTTAAGTGTTTAAAATGTTTGTACAAATAGGGATGAGAAAGGAATTTGTTTTGACTTCTCATAAGAATTCACATAAATTCACAATTCCCCCCCCCCCATGAAAACTAGGGAGCTTATCACATTGCAAAATAAATCGTCTTAGCCCTACCATTTTGAATTCTATTATGGAATGCAGCTGGGTACTATTGCATGCAAAATGCTGTCGGCTGCATTCTGCCTAAAACCTGGCTAAAATCCATACTCAGTTGGCTGATTTGCAAAGTTTGAGCTTCCTTTTGCAAATCAGCCAGCTGAGTGTGGATTTTAGCCAGGTTTTAGGTGGGTTGCAGCCAGGGGGTGGCATCAGTGGAATTTTATGTGTGATAGTACCCAGCTGCATCCTGTAATAGAATTCAAAATGGCAGGGGTAAGATTATTTATTGTATAATGTGATAAGCTCATAGAATGAATTACAAGTCTTATCTCAGTCAGAAAAGCAGTCAATAGCATTAAAAGCCAATGAGAGGTCAGCAGAACCAAAAAAGATACACTTGCCTGTCTAGTTATCTGTGTAAAGCATCTACACAAAGTGGCCTTTTGTCCTATAACAAAGTCTAGATGAGACTGAAGAATCCATTTCATCTAGAAAACCCTAGAGCTGAGGCCATACAACAATTTACCTTTCTTAAAATTGATGTTTAAACAGTGCATTTTTAATATTCAATGTTCAACTTGTGCAATGTTTGAACACTAATACTTCTTCAAATTGTCTGCACCCAGTCACCCTTTTATAATATCTGACTCAGTACAGCTTGATTCATGTGACCTTTCTGGTCTACAGTTACATAAACAACATTAGATGAATCAGCTTGCCCTCAGCTTTAAGACCATCAGCTTTAAGAACCAAGAAAAGTTGCATATTTCTTTTCATGAGATTCAGTTTCTGAGAAATGTGTTAACAAGAGAAACATGGCCTTTTTTTCCCATAATATGGATTGAATGTTTGCCCTGTTACTGAAGAAAAGGTGTTATTGCATTAAATGGCTTCATTTCACAAAATGGATAATTTTAGCATGTAATGAGGAATCATCTTTAAAAGGTATAATATATATATATATATATATATATATATATATATATATATATATAATACATCTGATGTCTTCCAGTGAATCACACTACCTGAAAGAAAAGTAGAGCTTGAATGAGGTTAGAACACACTGACAAGAACAGGTTCTTTCTATGGACATTATCACACAGGGGAAATCTGTTGGTGAATCCACACAAATCCCAGACTGAATTTGTGCCTCACGATTTCACACGACACTGCACAGAAACTGGTCAGAAACTGGACAGAAACTGGTATTATCTGAGATCTTTTTAATTTTGGGAGTTTAGAGGAAATGCATTTGCGAAATTACAGTAATTTCACATTTACTGTAATGTGAAAAGCAAATACGCACAGACAATTCTCTTTTAAAACCTGGAGGAGGGCCAAGAGGAGGAGGAGGAGGGGCCTCCAGGGAGGGAGAGTCCCGGTCTCCTTCTCAGTGCCAGGGAAGGGAAGGGAAGGGAAGGCAGCCCAGGAGAAAAAAGTTTGGGATGGAGGAGAAGTTTGGCATTTGGGATAGAGGGAAAAGGAGGGGAAAGAAGGGGAAAGAAGGCTTCCCTCGCAGCAGCTGTGGGTGGATGTGGGTACAAGTGTGGGGTGTTCTTGTGGAGCAACTTGGAGCTCCATCTCACCATGAAATTCTGCCCTGCAGGTCCTACAAAGGGGAAAGGCTTGGGGGGGGGGCATGGGAGCTACCTCCAGTTTCCCCCTCTCAATCCCTCCCTTGCCTTGCCTTGCCTTGCCTTGCCTTTCCAGTCTCCTCCTCCTCCTCTGCTCTCTTGAGAGGTCCTAACCCCAACGGAAGGGGGTTAGGACCTGTGCAAGAGGACATGACCCCAAATGGAGGACAGTCTGACATTTCCTCCTGGGAAATGCAGGACTTGCCCTGGAAAAGGAGGAGTCTTGTCACAAAACACACCCATTTCCAGTACATGTATGGGTTCTTTTCACTTGTGTATGAAAGTTAAAACATCTTTTTTCGCTTTTAACTTAATTCCATTATTACTGTAATTACGTGTGAAAAGCTTTTGCGTAATTAAGCTCTATTTTCACTTTCTTTTCAGGATGCTTCATTTCCATTTTATTATCTCTTTAACAACGAAACTGGCCCATGTGTAATAATGTCCTATGTCTTCCTCCTTCCAAATTCCCTGAAAAATTCATCTGGTTCTTGACACACACATACAGTTGAGGATCACAAGAAGCTGTCATGTAGGAAACTGCATTATATCAGGCTGGACTACATAGCCAGCTTATTCAGAATTCTTTACTTGGATTAGCAACAATCCTACAAGATGCAGGATCTCAGGAATACATCGTTTTCATTGTATTTTATGTGCTCTTTTAAACTAGTAATACAGGAGATTGGAACAGGTAGCTTCTTCATGTAAGGTATATACTCTAGAACTGAGCTAAGGTTTCTTCCAAAGAAAGAATACATTCTGAGTGCTACAGATAGATGATATGGGTTAATGACATATTTTGTGTGTATTTCTATCTTAGCAGAAACATCTATAAATTGCAATACTTGAAAAACTTACTTTAAGAACTACAACTCTGAGGATCCCCAAAACAGCACAACCAATGTTCATGCTAGCTGGTGGAATATAGGGGTTGTAGCCCAAAAGATAATTTATCCACACTCTGATGAATTATGAATATTGTTCTGATGACAGCCATATTTCTTAATGAGGCAGGCCTTTACTGCAGAGTTCATAAACTTCAACTTTGGTAATTCTTTATCCTAAAAAAAAAAAAACCCACCTCACTGATGGTCTCTAGATTCCTTTTCACAGGTACAGTTAATCCACTCTGGATTTTATTCCAGACTTTCAATGGACTATACAAGGAGCTGAAGCATATCCCGATATAGGTTCAAGCACTTTGGATAACTCCTTTAAATTCTGAAATAAAACCCATTGCATTCCTGACATGGAAGCTGCTGCTATGACTTACCCTCTGTTTTATTTGCAACCAATTTGTTTCCAGGCACAATTTAAAGTACTAAGTATAATTTATAATGCCCTATATCACTTAGGTCAAGGTTATCGGATAGACTGTATCTCCTGAGGAAGTAGACCAAATCTATGGAAGCTTATGCTACAATGTATTTTGCTCAGGTAATCTCAAGGGCACAAACAAGATCCCTTTGCATTCTGATATTCCAGTCTAACAGAATTATGTCTTTGAATTATACAAACTTTCACTGTGGGGTTGGCCATACATTCTTGCAATATCTAATGCAAACAATGTAATAAATAAAGCCTGAGTTGGGAAAGAGCCTGTCTCCAGAATCCATTACGGAACATCTAAGGAAGACTAAAAGACGAAGAAAAGGGAAACCAGATAAACACATCTCACCATGTCAAAAAAGCATAGATCTAGAAGTCTGGCCACCAAAGTGGAAATCATGAGAAAGAAATTGGTGAAGGAAAAGTCATCCTTGAATGTATTTTGAAAGAAGACTGCATGTGGACTGTAGAAGTTTCAAAATGCTTTTGTTTGCTTAATGCAAGGCTTACCTGACTTCAGTGTTACATTTATATTGTATGAGCCTGTTAAAGTCCTGAGATCTTCAGGAGAGGTCCTTCTCTCTGTCCTACCAGATTCCCAGGAGTCCAGAATAACCTTTCTCTTCACTATCCTTCCTTCAGCAAGCAAAGACCTTTCAAAAATTCTGATAGGTTCTTGAAACTGAAGGTTTTAAAAGAAAGGACTGTAGCTGATGTTTCATTGTTTTGTTTTTGACTGCTCTTTATCCTTTTTAAGTGTATGTTTTAAATTATTTTAATATTATGAATAATTTAATTCAGTTTTTATACTGACCTTTGCATAATTTTAGCTATTCCATACTTATTTTAAATTGAAGGCTGCCTTGAGTCCCACTTTTGCAGGAAATGTAGGTTTCATTAAGAAGAAGAATTCCTGAAGATGAAAGTGCAGAGAAAACTACCTTAGCAGTTGTACTGGGAATAGCCAGAAGATATGGTTACAAGGAGATAGATTGGCAAATTGAGTTCCACTCCATGCTTAGGCCTCTCTATCTCTCTTCCTGCAGACTTTGTGGCTTGCTTGTTTTCTGTGCAGGCTGATGTGACTTGGGGGGGTTGCAGACTGTCAAAAATAGTGTGAATTCAGTCCACTTTTAGGGTTAGGGTTAGTGCTAGGGAATCATGGGAATTGTTATTTTTCTGAGACATTGAACCTTCTTTGTCAGAGAACTCTAGAGCCACAATAAAATACAGTCCCCATGATTCCCTAACCTTAACCCTAACCCTAAAAGTGGACTGAATTCACACTATTTCTGATAGTCTGCAACCCCCCTTAGAAATCTGGGAGTAGCTAGCTAGATAAGACAGCTGTCTCTAAATAAGGCATGGATGGACAAGGTCAAGTTTTCTTAAACATTGATCAGAGTTAGACTTCCAACACAGGTGCAGTTAATTAAGATTAATTAATTAACATATAACAAGAGCAAGGATGCTTTGTGTATAAATATGGTTCTCTGGAATATGTCTAGTAGGCCTTGACACAGACCTTGACTGCTGCGGTGTTGTGTACCTGTTAGACACCTGGAATTGCTCCATTGTTGCTGGTTTGGGGCTCCCTGTGACAGAAAGGAGATAGTCAAGATAAACTTGTCTTAATAAAATTCCTGTATCCTTTTGTTGCTTGCATGTTATCTAATACTGAACTTAAACATTCCTTTGTTGTGTTGCCTTCATCTTTATACCCTAAGAACCTCTTCCCTTTGGCAAAAGACCAGCAGCAAAGAATCTTTTAAGATGTTCTTTATAGTGTGAATAGTGATACTACAGTGTAGATGTGTTATGAGGATGTAGGACATGGCTCACTGCAAAGCAGAGGTAGAAACCAGAAGTGATATTCCTATTTATTATATTACCTACAGATGACAAAGTTAGAGTCCTGTAGAGTCTATGAGAAGGTTCTGATACATTTAATTAGGGCATTCATGATATATGATGTGATTTTCAGATTCTCTTGTCATTTTATGACTTGTAAAACAGATTTGCCTTATCATCTGTTTTTTGGTAGGTTGACAAAACTCAGCTGATAATCTTCAAATTCTCCTTAACTTGTTGTCAGATTTCAGTTGTCCGGTATGATTTGCACTAAATGTCTTTCAAAGAAGGCATTTTAAAAGACAGCCATGACTAAAGACATCCCAAGTTACCTCATTGTGTTTATTTGCTTGTGTCTCTAAACAGTTACACTAATTCAAAATGAGCAGTGATCATTTACTTTAATTGTAACCCTGTGGTGTAAGGTGATGTTGTAGATTATTTGAAAAGCTACAGTATGTTTTGTGACATCATCATGACATGATGTAAAACATCATGTGACAGGTTATAATGCCTGGATGTCATCACACCTTGCATCAAAGGCCCGAAAACAAGTTTTGTCAGGATACTAATTGCCACGTGGTTCAGCCTCATAGTGCTCATCCCTTTGATCTGGGAGAAAGTAGGAAAAATAAAACCATAAAGATTCTGCCACTTGCCATGTCTAATATTATTAGGAGAATCATTCATTTAACAGAATGAGGTTTGTATAAAAAAAAAAAAAAAATGACATTGCTATGTGGTGTTCATGATCCTTGCCCAGGCAAGAAAAAAAATCAAATGTGGTTATTGTGTTGGAATAGCGTGTGAGAAATCCAAATTCCAGTATCCACTGAGCCATGAAACTCACTGGGTGATCTTGGGCCAGTCACTATCTTTCAGTCTAACCTATCACAGAGGATTAATGTGAGAATAAAATGAGGAGGGGAGTCATGTACTCAACTGTCAAACAGTTCTTACTTTCAGGAAGTTTTTCTTGATGTTTAGGTGGAATCTCTTTTCTTGTAGTCTGAATCCATTGCTCTGTGTTCTAGTCTCTGGAGCAGCAGAAAACAAGTTTGCTCCTTCTTCAATATGACATCCCTTAAAATAATAAAAGATGGTAATGTCACCTCTTAACCTTCTTTTCCTAGGTTAAACATACCCAGATCCCTAAGCCTTCACTCCAACCTAGGACATGGTTTCCAGACCTTTCACCAGCTTGCCAATATCCCTCTTGAATTGTGGTGCTCAGAACTGGACACAGTATTCCAGATGAAATTTGACCAAGTGGAATTGCTCCTTCTGATCATTGAAGTGACTTTGAGTGGGGGATGTAAAGAATATTTACAAGTTGTTCACATCCTCAATAAGAAAAGATGTGTCATAATGTGGAGACATCCCATCAGAAAAATAATTGACTGTCACATTTTGTGTGTGTGTGTGTGTGTGTGTGTGTGTGTGTGACTTTTTTGATGAAAATATTGTGAAGGGGTTTTTTTTCTTCACAGAAAGCACTTATACAAAATCTCCTTTGCATGTTTATTTTACAAAAAAGTTTCAATATATGAAAAGTAAATAATCCCCAAACTCATATAAACTCCCAAGTTTTATCCAGCAAGGAAAATTATCATCTAGTCTCACACTGTTGGCAGGAAGGTTGTGCTGGCTGTCAGTTTCTTCTGTAGCCTCCAACATTGCTCCAGATCATCTCCTAACCATCTGGCCCAGACTTGAGAGGACAGAAGGAGCTAGTGGGAGCAAGAAGAACCTGTAAAAATCACTTCCTCTATCCATCTAGTGGGGATAATGAAGAAAGTGCATACCCAGGGATTTCAAGAACTATGTTTTCCTTTTTAGAATGCACATGTGTATTGCAGTAGACATTTGAAAAGACACATCTCTCCTACTTCAATGATGCTTGGCCTTTGGAATTTTTATATGATAAATGACCCATATTAGATTGAGTCCAGAGTCTGCTTTCTGGAAACATAATAGCCCTCCCCTCCCAAAAGGATTTCCTGATTCTCTGTGTAGTATTTTGAGAACACTGTAAGGGGTGCTGTGGGGAAGGAAGCAAGAAAGTCCATTCCACCAACCTACATGGTTGCCTGACCCTACATCCAGATCCAGCCTAGTAAAATACAAGCATTTAGAAGTCTGCTGCCTAATTACTTAAGGGTAATTTAGTCAATCAAAATGTTTTCATTTCATCTAGCTCATGAGTTGATTAAATGTTGCCGCTATAGTTTTGGCCCCATCCCTGACCAACTAAAGCTGTAAGTGAGTAACCTGCCATTCTATAAAATGCACAAGAAGCAAATCAATGAAATAATTGATGTCATGTGCAAAGCAGCTGAAAACATACATATTTTACACTTTGTGTATAAGCTAAAGTTGAGAAAGCTCCTCACTGAAACTTTAATTTAAAAAAAAGGTAGAGACAAAAACACTGGGCAACATCTCTCATGCTCATGTATAATTGTTGTCATGGAAATCAGTTACATTTGAAGTTAGTCCAAGCTATTACAGACTTAAGCAGAGGAGAGAGAGAAAAAACAGGAGTGTTTCACTTGGATCATATAGTTCTTAATCACCCAATGCCAGCACCAAATAATGGCTCACAATCTTTAATCATAGAACCATTTATACACTCCTTTGCTCTGTGTGCTGATGCCAAGGTAGTTCATAGAAACAAACTTTCAAGTGAGATTTTTTCCAACCAAAGGGTGAAGTATTACATCATGCAACATAGAAAAATGAGAAGGGAAAAAGTTAAAGGTAATATTCCCAATGAACAGAAGAATCCAAAACTGCATTAACCAAAATGAATTAAACCAGTGACTTCCAAATGGTAGTAGAGATGAGGGAATGTGTCTATTTCTAATCTGTCTCACATTCACATGCATTCCCTCATTAGTTCTTTCTAACCTCCCTCCCTCCAAATTAATCTTTGTCTTCATGAAGAAAAATCCGCCTGAAAATCTAAATCTTTGAAAGTCTTGTTTTCAATAGGAAGTGATACAGTCATGGCAAGTGAATAGTAGCAAGATATCTCCTCTGAGCAGAACCTAGACCAATTCCAGATTTCTAAAGAGATCTATTTGATACCAAAGTTGAGGCACACCACTAGTGTAAAATGCTTATATTGAAGATTAATGGATACAGCAGGTATTTTATTGCAGAGGAAAACAATGAAAAAATAGGCAGGACAAGCTAGGTACCTATTTCCAGGACAGATCAGGTTCCCTAAAGATGATCAGACCCAAAGTAGCCCTGGTGGAAAGAAGTCCTGGTGGTGCAGTGGTTAAATGCCAGTACTACAGCCACAAAGTTGTGAGTTCAATCTCAGGCAGGGCTCCAGGGTCTACTCATCCCTCCATCCTTTTGTAGGTCAGTAAAATGAGTACCCAGCCTGTTGGGGGCAATTGGCTTACATATTGTAAATTGCTTAGGGGAGTGTTAGTTCACTGATAAGTGGTATAGAAATGTACTTGCTGTTGCTATCTAGTTCTCTAGAATAGTGAACATGCACCATCTAGAGCAACACTAGGGGGTGCAGGCTGCAGCAGGTGACACCCTAAGTAGTAGATGACACCACTGCTACCAAAATTATTGGGACTACTGGCACATCATCCTGGTAGCCATGACCCCTATCACCACATCTCCCATCCGCAGATGGGCATCTTCCTCTTATCTCTCAATGCACATATTTATAAGCAAGTATTCTCTCAAAATGCACATGTTAGTATTTATTTTATACCTTTGTCCTGTAGGAAGCTCAACAGCCAATGGAGAAGTATATTCTACCTAGCACATTAGCTGGAATGACCTGAATTATGTTAGTTTACATTAGAATTCATAAAGCCTATGTTGTCTAAGCTTCCTTATGCTGTAATACCAGTGAGCATTTTAGAGGGCCAGGATAGGGATGGATGTTTTTCCTGAAGAATTAAGCTACCATATTAAATATATCTGGTGCTCTTGACTCCTCACTCTCATGCAATGTCCCCACCTGCCCAGGCCTTCCAGTGTTAGCAAAGATGTAAATTTTTTGAAAAGCTGATGGAAAAATCTGCAGGATAGAACATAATACTTGTCTAGCACTGAAAGTGTCCAACGCGAGACATTAAGCTGTACAATAAAATTGTTATGGCTGACAGAACTTAACTAGTGCTACAGTTAATAAGTAGATCGTTACAGACTCTGAGCAGGGCAGTCTCCATACTGACCTACTCAAAATCCAGAATGAAAATGATTCAAAAGCACATGATGAGCCAATTAGTCTAGAGCTGGGCTTCTTCCTCTTGCTCAGGTATCAATGCAGAACAGTATGTTAAGAATCAAAGTGGAGTTGGCTAACTTGCTGGAAATCGTGTTTCATCCTCCATGTGTCTGGTCTGACACTATAAGGAAGAGTAGTATCACATTGCTGCTGACTAATAAAAGTTAAATATGGGGTCCCAAGATTATGAAACACTCAAGAGATGCTCGCTAGAAGTTTGTCAGAAGGTGTTTAAAAATTGATGAATATGTGTATATTAGTTCACATTCCTGAACCTTCATGGCTAATGATTCTGAGAGGTAGATGACTATTTGATATCATTCATGAGTAGAGGCCAGAATGTATTGTAACTGACATGAAGTGCCAAACTGCTATATATGATGAGGGCAGAGGCAGAGAGTATTTAAGGCCACACACACACAGAGAGTTTGGAATTTACATGCCATACCCACCTGCTCACCCTGTGTGATGTATGAGCAATGCTGTTGGCTTTGGGGCCAGCTAGGAATCCCCCCCCCCTTTACCATTTTGGCCTATCCCATACTGTATCTTTTGGGATTTGGTTAATAGGCTATGTGTGGTGTCCATAAACAAGCTGTCACTTCACAGGTAGTGGGGGTGGGAAGAATGTAAGGGATTGATATACACTGTAGCACCTTTTTGGTGAAGGTTTGGGATCAGGAACTGCCTCTGTGAGCTATTGGACCAGGTGTGTGGAGTAGGAATCTGCCCTTGGGGTTGACCTCTCTCTTATAAAGTCTTGGAACTTGGGGGGGGGGGGAGCCCCTGGTTTTGCCTTCCAGTAAATGACTGTCTGAGTAGCAAACAATAGTTGTTCCATTGCCCTCAAGGTCAGGTGTTATTGTTTTTTCAAAGAGAAGTCTGAGGTGATGGATGCTAGTTGACACCTGGGCCTCAGCTGGATCTTCATCAGGTTACTCCACCCCCACCCACCCCCGTTTGCTCATCCCTAGATCCTAACCATTTAAATAGGTGGTAGGTCAATAAAGTGGCCCTTGTTCAACCCATTTATTTGTGTCTGGTCTTGTTATTTTATGGTTGGTTATCAATAGATACCAGTGATTTACAAGGGAATGAAGATCAAACAAGATATATCAGGGGATGATGGGGTTTAAAATGTGTTTTTCTTTCCTAATGACATACACTGGTATATTTACAGGAAAAAGAAATGGGAGGAAGAGGATACAGTTCACTCTTCATCCACCTGTTCTACATATATTTAGCCTTGTTCCCAGCAGTTTTTAACCCACTTTTGAAAAATCACTTTATGGAATTTGTTGTTGCTTTATGGAATTTGTTGTTGCTCTCAAGTCGATCATGACCCCTGGAAACCCATGGTTGAGAGATCTCCAAGACTCCCTGGCCTCCACTGCTCTGCTTAGTTCCTGTATTTTCATACCTGCGGCTTCCTTAATAAGAATCCATCTATCTAGCATGATGCCTTCCTTTCTTTCTGCTTCCCTCCAACTTTCCCAGCATTATTGTTGTTTTTTCTCCAATGAGTCATGTCTTCTCATGCTGTGACCAAAATATGATAGCCTCAGTTCAGTCATCTTGGCTTCCAGGGAGATTTCTGCCATGATCGGTTCAAGGACCCATTTGTTTGTCTTTTTGGCTAGCCACAGAATCCTTAGAACTCTTCTTTAACACCACATCTCAAATGAATTGATTTTCTTCCTATCTGCTTTCTTAACTGTCCAGCTCTCATATCGATACATTTTAACAGGGAATACAATGGCTTGTATGATTCTAACTTTCATGCTCAATTGTATATCTTTGCTCTTTAGGATCTTTTTTAGTTCTTTCATAGCTGTCCTTCCCATTCTTAATCTTCTGATTTCTTGACGGGGTCCCCATTCTGATCAATGTTTGTTCCCGACTACGAGAACTCTTTTACTATTTCTGTTTCCTCATTTAATTTGTGTTTATTCTCTGTGGTGATTATTTTTGTTTTCTTTATGTTCAATAGTTCTCTATGGGATACCATCATCTAAAATCCCTCCACTAACATGGCCAGTGGCCATACTGGTAGGATATTTTTGTAGTTACAGTCTAAAGAAGTAAAACTTTTCCAACCCCACATAAAGTGACTAAAGCAACAAGTGATGGCTTTTGGTACAGAAGCATATTGGTAGGAGTGGGAAGCAATGACGATCTTGGCATAGCAACACCTGTTGAATTGTAAATTGATCTGGTTCTAAGTAATGAACCCCATACGTTCCTACCACAAGTAATCACTTGGGAGATCCCTAAGAATCTAAACCAGACCTGAAGTTTGTTTTTCTCCTTCTACTCCAATATTTTGCAGTCCCTATAATATCTTCCTGCTGAAATGTATGTTTAGAGGACTTTATTATTTCAGTTGTGGTTCTGGGTTTTTTTTCTAGTTTGGCATAGGCTTAAATTTTGATGTCTCTGATTTTGTTTTATTCTCTTTGTCACTGTAAACTTATCTGAACTCCATGGGGATAAAAAAAAATAAAAGTAGAGGAATATTTTGAAAAAAAAATCATCTCAGGATTTTAAAACAAGACTTAGTGTTTGTTTGTGCATTTGTTTTATAGTGGAGAGGAAAAGCTGCAGAACATTTGGCTTTGGTAATATATCGACTTGGAGAAGGAAAACTTCTTAATGCTTCTGCCAGCAATTCAAATGCAGAATGCACTATGGAAAGTCAAGAGCTGATGTTTTCAATCATCATCTTTTTTGTGGGTTAATAAGATTGGAGGATACAACAGACCAAATCTGTGTTACTGAGCTCCTGTAGATGTCCCAGAGCCCTGGCTTCACAAGGCAAATGAAAAAGGTTTTAATTTAAGGTTTGATTTAAAGGAGAGACACTTTTTCATTAGTGTATCAGTTACCCACTCAGTTGGGAGTCATTGGAAGAAATTAAAGTACATTTGGCAATCTATATGCTTCATGTGGGAGTGAAATCTATCTTTCTATTTATCTACCTATCTCTCGAATCATCTAAATGGCGTGGCATCGAGTGGTAAATTTACCTTTCTCTAAACTTTGCAAAATTCATCTATAAATACATTGGAACAGAGTCAAGTCATGATTCATTGTTAACAGGGCCATCTACATCCCTTTCCATCCAGCTACGTCCATTTATATTTCCACAATGCTAATTTCTTTGCAAATAAAATAGACCAATTTTCTCTTTCCCAATAATAGGAAATATACCTGAAGGCTGTTTGTGCTTTGCTGCTCTCCATTCAGTGACAGACTGGATGTTCATAATAATTATGTAGGGTACAGAGGAATTAATTCCTTCATAATGTTAAGACTTCTGTCTAGCCCAATATTATCTACTTTGACAAATGACAGTTTTCCAGGATCTCAGATAGAGATATTTTATATACTGCTAAATGAGCATTTCTTCAAAGAGAACAAATCTGCCCCAATGTTGGTGGTGTTGGAGTGATGAAATGAGGTTTAAAAATGACTAGCAGCTTTCAAGAAAATAATTCTGTATTTCAGTGAAAGGAGCTTTTTTAGGGGGGGTGTGGTGTCCCATAATGATGAGCATGGGCAATGGTGGTAGGGAGAACATGGAGGACACAGGCCACCACCTCCACTATGAATGCTCATTTCTTCAGAATGCTCTGGTCCCCCCCAAGGGTTGAATTATTGGCATTAGTGGCATTGCTGAAGAGTAGGCTGGCTTCTCTCCCCACTTGTTTGCCACCAGGCTACTCCCTCCAAGAAAGAGCTGGAGAAGCAGGAGGAGGAGGAGGAGACAAGCTGGAGCATGTTCAGAGGAGGGCAACCAAAATGGTGAAGGGTCTGGAAACCATGCCTTATGAGGAGAGACTTAGGGAGCTAGGGATGTTTCTCCTGGAGAAGAGACATTTAAGAGGTGATATGATAGCCCTGTTTAAGTATTTGAAGGCTTGTCATATTGAGGGTGGAGCAAGCTTGTTTTCTGCTGCTCCAGAGAATAGGACATGGAACAATGGATGCAAAGTACAGGAAAAAAAATGGATGCAAGCTACACTCCATTGGTAGTGGAGGTGGTGGCCTGTGTCCTCCATGTTCTCCCCACCTAAACATTAGAAGCAACTTCCTGACAGTAAGAGCTATTCGACAATGGAACACACTCCTTTGGATTGTGATGAAGTCTCCTTCTTTGGAGGTCTTTTAAATAGAAGCTGGATGGTCATTTATTGGGGGGGTGCTTTGATTGTGAGTTCCTGCATGGCAAGGGGTTGGATTGAATGGCCCTTGTGGTTTCTTCCAACTCTATGGTCCTATGATTCTATGATTTTATGATTCTAGGAGGAGGAGGATGTGCTGATCATGTCAAATAGGGAGGAGATGCCATTTCCCACCCTGTCAGTAAAGTAGTGAGGCCCAGAGACCCAGACCTTTGGCAGTTCACTGATGCCACCCTGCAGCCTTTCCAGGTCTGAAAATGCTGCTGGCCATATAAGAAAGGAAGTAGATACTCTTTCTTGCCTGGTCAGCAAAGCTGCCAGACCCAGTTCTTCAGCACCCCTTCCCACCAGAGCACTGGGTGACACTCCCTTTTGAGGTATCACCCAGTGCAGTCCACACACCCCTCCTTGTCTGTGATGCCTCTGCCCTCAGCATCCTGTAGGATGGTGGGTACAAAGAGAAAAATAATTAAAAAAACAAACAGTGAGCCCTACAAATCTGAGATACCCACTATGCTGGTATGTCTTCCTTTAGCCACCTACTGAAAAAGACATTTTCACCTCCAAGGGCTGTATAATGTCCTGGATCCAAACAAACCCTGAATTCTTGAGAGTTTGGTACCAGGACAGGTGCTGAGTGATAAGCCTCAGTCTGGAACATGGTGAACTAACATCAAAGATTACAGTGCCATTGAACATACACAGAATGCAGTCCTCTAACCACAAGTAATACTTTGGGATAAAGCAGGATTAAAGTCAGAAAATGTGGGCTTCTTGGCCAGAGAATGAAAAGAGAATGTATGCAGTTTATCTACAATTTGCATAGATAGACAGAGAGATGACAGAGTCATATTTAGAAATAATTTAAGCAAAAATACAATATATATTTCAAAAGAAGGGAAGAACATGTGTGCCTGCAAGGTCTGCTGTACAGGCACTAACTGCAGATGGGCAATCTCAAGAATCCCATTTTCTTTTCTTATGGTTATTTATCTTAAACTAGACTTGGACTACAGAGCTCTTTAAACAGAATATCTCTTCAAGTAGAAGATAGTCATTTACCACTCAGACCTATCTTCTGTAAACAGTTCTTATTCTGAGCATCAGGCTTCAGTCTGAAACCCCACCCCAAAGTGTCTCTTACATCTCCATTATTTAATTATCTCACTATTTATTTTCTGGAAACAGCCATGGTCATATAAAAAATCTGAAGGAATTACAAACTAACCTTGACCAAAAGCGTGAGAGAAATCATTTGGAGGACAATCTCTGGTCCTTGGGAAGCTCCCTTGTTGACCTGCAGTTTCCTCCTCTCTCACACTGAGGTTAGCATAAAGTTTTGCAGATTATTTTTTGTCAAAAAAAATTATGAAAGTGTCACTTTCCCTTTGCAGTTAATTCAGGAGAGATCCTCAATTTGAGCAGGGCACATTTTCATGCAAATACAGCAGCACAGTTTCCAGCCCCCTAATAGCTTCTTACAAATGATGTGCCATTACAACGAGGTTTATTTAAACAAATTTAATACATCTTTAATCAAGCTGGAGAGCATTTTCAAAGGTCACGCTCCAAATCAGGATCACTGTACAGAGCTTATCAAAGTATTAGCTTAAGGGGGAGGGAGAATTATTTCTTGGACAAGTAATTTTAGGCAAATCTTTATTTACATTTTTATTCAGTTATTAAATTTTATTCCTTTCCCTCCTCCTCGTCTCCATTTATGAACCTATATGAAAGTCTGTAAATGGAGCCATAAGCATATCACAGCACTCAGAGTTTCCAGGAGCTATTCCTTTGAATCAAGAGGGTCTATTAATGCAAAGATAGGAGAATCTGACTTTTAAAAAACATAAGCTGTATGTATCATATAGCTTATGCTTTAGAGGGATAGAAACTTGCTATAGGATTGTCAGCTGGATGGATATAGGGAGAGAGAGAGACAGAAAGAGAAAGAGAGAGAGAGATAGTATATTAACTGTTCTGTTTCTAATCACACCTAAATTTATATATTTATTTATTTATTCAACTATTTCAGTTTTTTGCCTGCCCCATATTGAAAGGGGAAATCAGAAAAATCAATTGAAACATGCCCACTCTTTTACAATACAACACTGAAGCCTTAATAATGTTTGACAGGCTCCCATAAGCTTGTACATTGATAAATCTCTTTTTACTTATTTTAAATTTAAAGAGAGACAGATACAGAGACAGAGTAGTTTCCATGTTGGACAACTACTCTGAAAATCAGGGTTCAATTCTAAGCTTGGCTATGAAACCCACTGGGAGACCTTGGGCAAGTCACATGCTTTCAGCCTCAGGGGAAGGCAATGACAAACCTCCTCTGAACAAATGTTGCCCAGAAAACCTCATTACAGATTTGCCTTAGGGTTGCCATAAGTTGGAAACAACACACAATAAAATACACAACACACACACACACACACACACACACACACGTTAAGTGGATGCACCATTTTTTTCTGTAGTATGATTGTAAATTAAGACAATATGTAACAAAATAACAGCTTCCATGGTCCTATATGGTCTATCTTTGAAAATTCCTAGAGAACAGGAGAAGTCTCAGCAGACTGGAGGACGACAAACATTGTCCCCATCTTCAAAAAGGGGAAAAAAAGAGAGGATCCCAACAATTATCATCCAGTTAGTCTGACATCAATACCGGGAAAGATTCTGGAGCAGATCATTAAACAGAGAGTCTGTGAACACCTGGAAGGTAATTCCATAATCACAAAAAGTCAACATGGGTTTCAGAGAAACAAGTCATGCCAGACAAACCTGATCTCTTTTTTTGATAAAATTACCAGCTTGGTAGATGAAGGGAATGCTGTGGATATAGTATATTTTGATTTCAGTAAGTCCTTTGACAAGGTTCCCCATGACATTCTTGCAAACAAGCTGGTAAAATGTGGGCTAGACAAAGTAACTGTTACATGGATTTGTAATTGATTGACTGGCCAAACCCAAAGGGTGCTCAACAATGGCTCCTTTTCAACCTGGAAAGAAGTGACCAGTGGGGTGCCACAGGGCTCTGTCCTGGGCCCATTGCTATTCAATATCTTTATTAATGACTTGGATGATGGTATGAGGGACATAGTTATCAAATTTGCAGATGACACCAAATTAGGAGGAGTAGCTAATACCCCAGAAGGCAGGATCAAAATTCAAAATGACTTGAACAGACTAGAAAGCTGGGCCAAAGCTAACAAAATGAAATTCAACACAGAGAAATGTAAGGTATTGCACTTAGGGTGGAAAAAAAAGCACAGATATACAATGGGGGACACCTGGCTGAATGAGACTACATGTGAAAGGGATCTAGGATTCCAGGTAGACCACAAGTTGAACATGAGTCAACAGTGTGATGCAGCAGCTAAAAAGGCCAATGCAATTTTAGGCTGCATCAACAGAAGTATAGTATCTAGATCAAGAGAAGTAATAGTGCCACTCTATTCTGCTTTGGTCAGGCCTCACCTGGAATACTGTGTCCAGTTCTGAGCATCACAATTCAAAAAGGATGTGGAGAAACTGGAGTGTGTCCAAAGGAGGGCAACTAAAATGGTGAAGGGTCTGGAAACCAAGCCCTATGAGGAACGACTTAGGGAGCTGGGGATGTTTAGCCTGGAGAAGAGAAGGTTAAGAGGTGATATGATAGCCTTGTTTAAATATTTGAAGGGATGTCATATTGAGGAGGGAACAAGCTTGTTTTCTGCTGCTCCAGAGTCTAGGACACAAAACAATGGGTGCAAGCTCCAGGAAAAGAGATTCCACTTCAATATTAGGAGGAACTTCCTGACGGTAAGGGCTGTTCAACAGTGGAACACACTCCCTCTGAGTGTGGTGGAGTCTCCTTCCTTGGAGGTCTTTAAGCAGAGGTTGGATGGCCATCTGTCGGGGATGCTTTAATTTGGAGTTCCTGCATGGCAGGGGGTTGGACTGGATGGCCCTTGTGGTCTCTTCCAACTCTATGATTCTATGATTCTACAAGGGAGGCCATTAACATTTTCTACATCAGATTTGAAACATGGAACTGTTTCATTATCATGCTTTTAATTTCCCGGCAAAGTAGACAAATTCAACATCCTTCAATATTAGGTAAGCTTACTGGAACATCTGTTACAGAGGTTATTGAACAAAGTCTGCTCTAAATACCTCTATTTTAAATTATTTTATTATTTTTACTTTTGGGAAAAAGAGATTAACCTTTTGCCTTGAAATGAAAGAGGTCTGTGAATATCTGATATAACCTCACCTCAAAACGAATGCAAAATCATTGTTTGTGATAGGATTTTACCTATCATTGCTCCATCCTGTGTAATCCTGAAATTTGTAGTTGGTTAGGTATTCAGCCTGGTCTGTCAGAAAGGTCTGGTGCCTCACCAAACTACAAATCCCAAATCTGTAAGATAGAGTCATGAGAGTTAAAGTGGTGATTATTTCTGCAGTGAAGATACACAGGTTTCCACTGTTGTCTGATTCTTCCCTGTGCTCCCTGACCCCATATTATTCATATATAGAGAGGTGGGGATTAGTTTGTCAGGGTATATCGCCATGAGATTTTATTTTATGTGTGAAGGGAATTCATTGTGTTGAACAATATTCAACCCTATGAGCTTCATGCACATGTCTACTCTGTCACATACACACTAACCCCACCCCCACCCCCACACAAACACACTGTTTTGGCAAATACTCATCACTTCACTGAGAACATGGTCAGAAAGAGTTGTGTTCCTTCCAAAATGCCCAGCAAATAGAGTGTAGAAACCACACAGAAGGGATTAAAATGGTGCTGTCCATCATCAGTAGGAAAGGGAGGTGTTTTATTTTTGTAATGAAAAGAGCTAAACATATTGGTATTCTGGGATCAGGAAGAGCAATATGACATGTTCCAATGCTTCACTGAGAATTATGTTTGTCAAACAGACTAGAATGTCCAGATGAAATATTAGATATTTAGAATTTTAAATCAGAGAGTTCTAGTGCCTCTACAAGCCACAAATCTCAGAATTCTGCACAAGTCAGTAAGACACAACAGTTCTGATCACACAGATTATTGTTCTGAATGAACTTTCAAGGTTGCTTGTCCTATGGGTGCTTACCTGTAATAAATTCTGTTGAACTCTTGTGCCACGGCCATCCATGAGAACACAGATTGTATGGAATATTGAATGTATCTTGCCCATGACATTAGAGTTTATGAAACCTAGCCATTTTCATAGGAAATCAGTTTTTAAATACACCATAACAACTCAGGTTAGAAATAGTTTTCACTGTTTCGTTTTCAGCAATAATATCTGCTTGGGGGAGGGAGGGGGAGATTGTTATTGTTCTTAATGGTGCTAAGATAAACATCAATGGGTTCTGGCCTTTTTTGTTTCAGTGCAAATGTCTGTATTTCTGGAACACAATCCTTTGGTCCTGTGCTTTGTTGAACATAACTAATGAGGCTCCAGGATTGCAAGTGAAGTGAACCCTAAAAGGCCACAGACAGAAATCCCCCAGAGATTTTCATGCTCATTAGACTTAGGAGCCTTGAAACTTCTCAGCACAAAGTAGTAAAAACAGTCACCTTAAAAGATAATGAAGATTAGTGAATTAGTTCTCATATTCAAGTTCATATTGTTACTTTTAAGGCTCATATTGTGATTCACTTTCACCCGAACACCCACAAACCTGTTGATTTACTAGACAGAAGTCGTCAAAGTTCCTCTAAAGTACCTAAAATAAATTTAGTTTTAAGAATTAAAATGCAGAAAGATTTGGAGCAGAACCACACCTATACCTTCTACATTGCAACTGAATGATTTTGTTCTTCTAGGAGTCCATAAGGACCTTTCCCTATGTTTTTGATATGATAATGCACGACTCCCAACTATATCAAAAGTGTCCACACCTCTTACACTGCATAAATATATCACCATGACATCAATATTCCCATCACAACCCTATGTCTGTATGCATAATAATTGAACAACTATTATGAATCACCACCTTCTCCAAACATTGGTGGTGTGTGTTTGAGAAGAAAGATTATGTCTAGGTCACTCAAGGAATAACTCCTTCTGCAACTTGGGATCCTTTCACACTTCACATTTATAGAGCTATGATTCCACTTCAACTGTCAGGAAGCCATATGTCAAAGAAACAACACTGGGATCCACAAACCATTTATATTATGCTTATTTTTTAACAAGAAAAGAAGAGGCAACAACAATTTAAAATACACAGATGACAACCATCTTACTAGAAGGAAATAGCAAAGAACTGGAATCACTATAGAAGAAAGTCAAGGAAGAAAGTGTAAAGGCAGGCTTACAAATAAGCATTGCCAAACAAAAAACCCACAGGTTATTTACAAAACTTTAAAGCAGATGGTAAAGATATTGGAATAGACAAAGATTTCATATTCTTTGGCTAAGTCATTAATCAGAATGGAGACTCCAGTCAAGAAATCAAAAGAATACTAGAACTTAGAAGGGCATCTATGAAGGAACTAGACAAGATCCTCATATTTCCGATTTCTATGTATGGTTGTGAAAGCTAGACAGTGAAGAAAACTGGGAGTTAAGAGAATAAACTCATTTGAAATGTGGTGCTGGATACTATGGACTCCTGAAGAGCAAATTAATTCTGAACTCTCCCTAGACGCCTAGGTGACTAAGCTGAGACTGTCCTATTTTGTAGCTAGTTGTGGCACCACAGCTCTCTGAGAAGGCTAAACTACAAATATCACAATTTCATAGCATTGAGCCATGGCAGTTAAAGCAATGTCAAACTGCATCATTTCTCAGGCCAGATTAGACAGTTGTCATGTAGGATATTTGGGAAGAGATGAGCCTAACTTAATTGCTAACCTCAACTAGAATAAAGTCTTTAAGTTAATGGAATTTACCTCTGTGATTTATAAAGAACCCATTGGAGAATAAATCAGTAGTCCCATTACAGCCATTCTGGTCAATGTTTGATCCTAGATATGGAAATTCTTTTAACTATTTCAATTTCCTCATTCTCTAGAATGAATTTGTATATTTATTCTGAGGGCATTATTTTTGTTTTCTTTATGTTCAGCATCAGATCTGCATTTGCACTTTGACTTTCTTTAACAGTTCCAATTCCTTAATGTCTTCTGCTAATATTATGGTGTTGTCCGCATATCTTGAGTTGTTAATGTTGCTGTTCTGATTCAAATTCTGCTTTTCTTATGATGTTTTCAGCATATAAATTAAACAAGTAGGGTGACAGGATGCAGGCTTGCCTGGCCCCTTTGCCTATTGGGAAGCACTCTGTTTCTCTGAATTCTGTTCTGATGGTAGCCTCCTTGATACAGGTTTCTCATCAGGACTATCAGATGTAGTGGCACCCCCATGTCTTTGAGTGTGTTCCGTAGCTTTTCATGATCTATGAAAACAAATGCTTTGCTGTTGTCTAAGTAACACATACTGATTCTTTTTTGGAATTCTTTGGTGCACTCCATTAGCCATTGTATGTTTGCAATGTGGTCCCTGGTGCCTTTTCTGAATCCTGCTTGCACCACTGGAATTTCTCTCTCCATGTATGGCTTGAGTCTATGGGTGTTATCACACGGGGGCAAATCTGCTGGTTAATCCACACAAAACCCAAAC
The DNA here is from genome assembly GCA_026167975.1 of Phrynosoma blainvillii. Lineage (NCBI taxonomy): Eukaryota > Metazoa > Chordata > Lepidosauria > Squamata > Phrynosomatidae > Phrynosoma > Phrynosoma blainvillii. The sequence continues at coordinate 277,599,202 of JANUYF010000001.1, forward strand.
AGAAACTGGATTAGTGCCCTGTGTTTTCACACGACATCGCACAGAAACTGGACAGAAAGTGGACAGAAACTGGTGTTAACCGCAATCTTTTGAAATTCGGTTCTTTGGAGGAAATGCAAATGCGCAATTAAGGTAATTTTGAATTTACCGTAATGTGATAACCAAATGCGCATTTGGGAGCATTTCCCTGCTGTTGCCATGGTTCCAGTGAGCATTCCTCTATCTGTGCATGTGCAAGAGGCTCATTTCTAGTACATTTACGGGCTTTTTTTCGCTTGTGTGTGGACGTTTAATGCGATTACTGTAAATTCGCAATTAAGGTAATGACGTTTGCGGAATTATTGTTTATTTCCCATTTATTTTCGGAATGCCTCATTTCCACTTTATTTTCGCTTTCTGGCCCACGTGTGATAAGGTCCTATACTGCAGAATTTTGAGCATCATTTTGCTTGCATATGAGATTAGTGCTATTGTCTTATAGTTGTTTCAGTCTTCTGTACAGTGGGTCCTTGTTATACCCAGGGGATCCGTTCCAGACCCCCCCCCCCCGGCATATGGGGAAAAAACATGAGACCTCAAGTCCCATTGATTCTAATGGTCGTGCACTCTTGTGTGTGGCACAGGCACATATGCCATTTTGTCCCCCTGGGCTTGCTGTCCATGTGAGCTGAAGTCTGCAGATGGCAAGCCTGTGTATGGGGCAGACACACAGTACCTCCTTACTTGTGGATTGATATGTTTATTGAGCATTTCCAGTCTGTTGGCCACTTCTTTGTTTTCCATATTTATTGGCATATTTTAATTAGCACTAAAGTCTGTGTGCATTGTAGCAGTTCAATTGGGATATCATCTGTTCCTGGTGATTCCTTTTTCCCCATTTCCTTTATTGCAGATTCCACCTTACTTCCTAGAATTTAGGGTTCATCTTTATATGGCTCCTCATTCCAAATGCCATTCATTCACTCATCTCTTTTGTATAACTCTTCTGTGTATTGCCTCCAGTGTCTATGAAAGAACTGGACAAGATCTTGAAGAGCAAAGATATACAACTGAGCACTAAAGTCAAAATCATCCAAGCCATTGCATTTCCAGTTACCATGTACAGATGTGAGAGCTGGATGGTGAAGGAAGCAGAAAGAAAGAAAATCAACTCATTCAAGATGTGGTGCTGGAGAAGAGTATTTAGGATACTGTGGACAGCCAAGAAGACAAACAAATAGGTTCTTGAACAGATCAGACCAGAGCTCTCCTTGGAAGCTAAGATGATGAAGCTGAGATTATCGTACTTTGGCCACATAATGAAAAGGCACAGATTATTAGAAAAGACAATAATGCTAGGAAAGTCAGAGGGTAGAAGAAAGAGAGGAAGACCACAGACCAGATGGATAGACTTGATCAGGGGGGTTATAGGCAAGGGCTTGCAGGATCTGGGTAAGGCAGAGGAGGATATGGATTCTTGGAGATGTCTCAACCACGGGGTTGCCATGAGTTGGAGTCAACTTGAGGGCAGTTAACAACAACAAACCATTATAGCAAATATGTTGATATATCTTTATCATTGCTGTTAGTATTATCATATCTAATCAGTGTTCTAATGAGGGAATACTGTTCTTTCATTTTTAGTACAGTTGGCCCTAAGTATCCTTGGGGTTCTTTTCCGGAAACTCCTCCTCCCCAGTGGATGACAAAAATCACAGGACCTCAAGTTCTGTTGATTTTAATAGTGGCATACTATGTGTAGCTGTGCAGGCATGGCCATGGGCACATGCCACCATGCAGGGGAATGGGGCAGGGCTATCTGTGGATGCTCCAATCTGTACAAATGAAATATTGTCGATGACATACAAAGCCCCTGCTAGCAAAAATTCTTTTTGATACAGGATTTAGAGCTCCTACCTGTGAAGCTTGATACCTCCTATGCCTACTCAGCACCTCCCCCTTTTCCTTGTTCTCTGTCTAGCTGGAAATTTCTTAGTAGCACTGGATGCTGAAGCATTTGAAGGAGGACTAGTGTAACACACATTTTCTTTGCATCTGTGGAAGTAGACCAGGTCTACAGAAGCTTATGCTGCAATTTCTTTTACCTAGGGGTCAGGCAGATGGGGCAAAACAAATGGCCAGAAGCCACTCTGCCCTGATTGGCATGGGACTGTGGCGACCACATGGGCCCAGGCCCAGTCCTGTCCCAATCTGGGCTGCTGCCACAGTCTTCAACCCAGCTGCTGGCAGGAGGGGCTTTTCGCCACTCCTTTTCATGCTGGTTCTTCCATGTTCAAGTGCACTCAGTGTGGCTTCTGGCTGTATTCAGGACATGCATCAGCTAAATGCCATACCCCCAATGTGGCCTGAAGCTAGCATTTTGGCCCATCTGCTTCAAGCCTTAGTTAGTCTCAAAGGTGCTACAAGATCCCTCTGCATACTGATAGTCCAGACTAACATAGCTAAGTCTCTGAATTCTACAAATTTTCACTGTTGGGTTGCAGAAATATTGTAGTAATTAATGCAAACAATCTAATAAACAAAGCCTGAGCTGGGAATGAGCAGGATTTTATGTTAGCCACATGGTGCCTGCCTCCAGAATCCATCACTGAACATCTAAGGAAGAGCAAAACAGAGAGAAAAGGGAGACCAGATATGCCTGTCTCAACTTGTAAAAAACAAACAAACAAACAAAAAAATCTATAAGTCCAGTCATCAAAGTGGAAATCCAGACAAGGATAGAAGTTGGTAAAAAAAAAAATCATCCCTGGATGTATTTTGGAAGAAGGCTGCAAGTTGACTGTAGAAGGCTTAAAATCTTTTTGTTTGCTTAATGTAAGGCTTACCTGACTTGGGTGATACATTTCACACAGACATATTGTAAGTTTTAAATAACAAGTTCACTGAAACATTTTGAACTGCTCTTCTTCTTTTGGTGTAGTGACATATTTCTATTTTTTTTCTATGTTATTTCTGCCTTTCATACAAAATCTTCTGTTGAAGAAGTAGGAAGTGCTCAGGTACACATTTACTTCACTTACCAAAGTATGCCTATATAATACTTTCAACCAGCCAATGCTGAAATAAGCTTTAAAACATAACCAATAGAAATTCGGTATAATTTTCAAAATGTTTTAACCATAAGGCAGAAAAATAAGGGAAAAAAACTTTCTGGAAACTGGAGGACAGATTTGGCACAGCCCTATCTTTGCCTCTTTCCCAGAGATGGACGAAAGATTGTTCCTGCTCCAGAGTAAATTTCTAACACATCCTTCCTTTTCATCTATGAAACAGTGAAGGACGTGCCTTTTACCTAATAGCAAGACCAACCTTGAAAATGAGAATAGCCAGGTGGTATCACCACCTAACAACCAGCTGGGCTAGTTTAAAAATTAGCCAGATGGCATCTGTTAAATTCTTTGTCATTTGTCCTTCCCCTCCCCAATATATATATATATATATATATATATATATATATATATGATACAAGCTCAGTTTGTCTGCTTTTTAGTTCACTTGCAGGTTTAAGTGAAGGTGCAGCCCTTAAGGTTATTATAACTCTGCTGGTTTCTTTGATAAATTACATGAATAACATTTGAGACAATGCATAGTTAAATATTTATGCTTAGTACTACAGAACCAGGGGGGATACGCACCAAAAATATCCTAGAAGAATAAATATATTTACCTAAATAAATTACTAAGACAAATACACTCCTGTGTGTTCTGTCCCAATAAACAGTAGGTATTCACTAAATTGTGGAATATAAATGGCTCATTTCCTCTAAATGTACACTGAAAGATCTATAACATGTTACACATTTCCTGTGCTTTGCATATATATTTCAATATTCATCATGAAAAGGCTTGCTCATGTGTCAATATACATTACTTTGCATACATTAAGAAAAATATTTTGGAATATATATATATATATATATATATATATATATACACTGTTATTGGTACATTTCAGTAGGGGTGGAGTGGTGGTTGTGAAAGCTCTATTTCATGATTAACCCTTTCTTAGCTCCTCTCTCTCTCTCTCTTTTTATCAACATGACATTTTCACAAAATGAATTGCTTGCTTAGACACAGCTAACTAAATAAAAGCAGGCCAGAGCTGATAGTATGAAAAATGGATTTTCATTACTATCTCATTGATTCTTGTAAATAAGGGCCCGAGGCCTGCTCTGAAAAGGCTGCAAAGAGTAATAATTTAATCTGAGGTGACATAGACCAAAATGTATGTGGACAAAAATCATCCCTGAATATTAAACAACAGCCTCAAGACAGAGAAAAGTGTTAGGGGCACATTTAAATGTATGCAGATAGGTGGGTAACATATTTAAAAACAGAAATTAAAAATTCTTGTCATAAATCACATTTGCTGCCATGGATATGCCTTGTTATGCTGGCGTTTAAGAAAACCTGAAAGGTTAAGACAGTTGGTGCATTAATTCGCACATGGATAATTAATACTTTTCTTGTGGCTATTTATGAGAAATGGAAAATATAGTCAGATCAGCTGTGGCACTGCAGTAATTTGCAGGGGAAGAAATGAAAGCATGAGTCAATAGTTTTAACTGGACAAATGTCAAATGTTTAATGATGCAAGATCCTAATTTGGAGGCTTCTTGAAAGTTCTATATATGTATAAAAAGGATAAAATAGTTCATTATTCTATTACACATGTAATTTGTTTGGCTTCCTTACCCCCTACCATTTAATAGTGAAGATTTTTTTTTTTTAACCATTGCAGATTCTCAGAAACTATCATCACAAGCTGTAATTTGTCCATGCCATCATAAACTTGTGTGTGCACCTTCAGGTTGCCTGTTGACTTATGGTGACCCCATGAATTTCATAGGGTTATCTTAGGGAAGGAATACTCAGAGACACATTTGCCAATTCCTGAAATATAGCCTGCAGCACCTGGTGTTCTCAATCCTTCTTTACAAAGGGAGATGTTCACTCTCAATTTTTTCTCTCTCTGTAGAAATTATAGAATCTTAAAACCAGATTCTAAACTCTGTTATCCAGAAGATCCAAAGAACTGGTAGCCTTTGTGTTCTCACAATGAAAACAGCCTTTGCATCTTCATCCCAACATACTTTGGTGCAAATCTGTATCTTTTGCACATGGCCACAAATGGAAATAAAGTACAATTTTCTCCATATCTTCTGATAACTGCAAATAATCCAGTTTGAGACCACTTTAACTGCCTCCGCTCAGTACTAGGAAATCTTGAGAATTGCAGTTTATTGTGGCACCAGAGTTCTCTCACAGAGAAAGCCAAGAGTCTCACAAAACTACAGTTCCTAGAATTCCTTAGCATTGAGCTAGGGCAGTTAAAGTGATATCAAACTGGATTATTTCTACAGTGTGTTTTGGACTTGAGAAGTCAGCTAATACAATTCTAATAAGGTTTCTCCCCAAGCAGTATGCATAATTTTGCAACCTTCATTAGCATGCAAACAACCTCTGGTGTCACCATATAAGATTGTCTCATGCTAGAAAATGGCATTCACTATACCTTTTGCCAGTAGAATCATAGTCATAGAACTGAAAGAGACCACAAGGGCCATCCTTTTCCCCCTCCCTCCACTCCTTTTGTGTTTTAACCATTTCGTAACAACAGACTGTTACCCAAATTGGCTTCAGTTGCCATAAATTATCTAATCCAACACTTACAATTACTTCCAGACCTATAAGTATAAAGACTTCCCAGAGAGTTTCTCTTCTCTACCTAAAAAGAAGCCTATGAGCTTTGCACTGGATAGATACTTTTGAGGTTTTAATATGGGGCTGGGTCAGTGGCATCACCAGCTTGGTGACACAGGGGAGGGGCTGCCAAGGGGGCACAGTGGCAGTGGTCTGTTCTGCTCTCTCTGCTGCTCACCCCTCAAGGCGCTTTGTTGCTGGCCTGGCTCCTTTCCCAAAGCAAAAGCCAGGTTGGTGGTGAAGATAAGAGTTGCAGCAGGAAAAGGGCCTAACCTGCCCAGTGATGCCACTGGGCTGGGTAGTGAGATATTTGTATTCACCAAATGGAAAACCAAAGTTTCATCTTGTATTGCTATTCTGGTTCCCAACAAGCTTATAGGAACCATTCAGAATAAAGCCAAATGCCTGATAATCCCAGTCTGAGAGTTGGTTTAGAGTTGCCATATCACCAAGTGACTGGGTTTCATCCAGCTTCTGGGCATGCCATCCAGTACTTCCTTTATTTGCATAGGCATCCCTCCCCGTTCATGGATTTAGGGTCCACAGTCTCGCTCTTTGCGGATAGCGATCGTGGAGGGAACAAAATGGTACGCACGCCTGTGGTGTGCATGTGGTTACCATTGAAATCAATGGGACCCCAGTACTGGTGATTTTTCTGATTTGTGGGGGTGATGGTCTTAAACAGATCCCTCATGAATCGAAAGGGGAAAAAACCTCAAACCCTGTAACCCTTGGCTTTTGCAAGTTCTGGTTTTGGGAGTACAGATCTCCAATGCATATACACTATTCCCATTACCTGCAAGGATTTCCCAGCTGATCTCAGTCAAGTGGGCAGCTTAATGTATCCAATGAATTGCATGCAGCTTTCTAGGGATATGATTCTTTCTCAGTATTGTGGTTCATTATAAAATAGTTCTTCATTCTGTTAGAGCAACACCAGCATCTTATAGGAAATTATAATAGCACAATTCTATACCAGAGCATAGAACAGGGGTAGGCAACCTAAGGCCTGGGGGCCGGATATGGCCCCCCGAGGCCTTTGGACTGGCCCCAGGCCGGTCCTGCCACTGACCGCCATGATGATATTAAATGATTATTGTTGTTATTGCTTGTTTTAGGGGTTTTCTTGGCAAAATCTCCACAGGGGTTTTGCCATGGCTTTTCTGGGGCTGAGAGAGTGTGCATGCATATATATTTTTAATTTAAAAAATATTTTTTTAAATTATTTATTTATTTATTTATTTATTTTTTGTCCTTCGGCCCCCCAATTGTCTGAGGGACAGCAACCGGCTCCTGGCTCAAAAAGGTTGCCTACCCCTGGCATAGAACAAATTACAACCTACATAGTTATTTGTAACTAGTTATTCTTTGAAAGCAAGTAACAGCTGTAACTAGATACTTGGGAATAATGAGAATGAAACAAAATTCACATTTCAGATATAATGCAAAACAAGGAGGAAAGCTAATGAGTAATGGTTTCTAGTTACTTCTCAAAGTTTGACTTTTAAAAAAGCATTTTAAGAAACATTCTGAAAGGACTTTTTTAAAAAATGGAAATGAGTTTTAGGCCATTTGATGTTCTTATAATTCCATGCATAATGGAATGAAACAGAAACGTTTTAGGCAGCACTACAAGTATTGTAACAAGTTATGGTTTCTGCAGCGGCAGAGTTGTTTGAGTGTGTGGACTCTGGAGAGCAGGGTTTGAATCCCTGCTTGGCCATTTAAAATCTAGTGGGTGACCTTGGGCAAGTTGCACTCTCTCAGCTTCAGAGGATGGCAATGGCACCCCGCTCTGAACCAATCTTGCCAAGAAACCCTTCTGAGAGGTTTTCCTTAGGGTCACCATAAGTCAGAAATGACTTGAAGTCACACAACAACCACCTCTCAAATATATTCCAATGAGTTCACATGAATAAATTAAAATGTAACTTCCCAAGCTGTGTTCCATATGATAAACACAATGACCATTCACAACAGCAGTCAGTTATTAATGGATTATTTTTGCAATGTTTATTTCCACAGAAGAAACACTTGCATGGTTTTCTGTCACAAGTTCCAAAGTATCTTGGCATCAAGATGCATAGCCAGCAAAGAATACTTTGGCATTTGGGCAGAAAACCATGCAGGTACTGTTGCCAACTTTTTATGACATTAACAATCAACTACATGAGGCAGGTGCCTCATTCTGCTTAATGGCAGGATTGGTGGCATGTGCCTGAATTAACAGAAACATTTTTTTCCTCCTCTTCTGGTGTAGCAGTGAAGAGATGAAAAGTACCCGCTTCTTTTCATAAATTAACTGCAATTTATTATTACAACTGTATTGCAGAATATCTGGCTATTTTAAGCTGTGACTTGTTAACCAACCATGATCATAAGTAGGTTTAATTCTCACTTGATTAAAGAAACTATAACTTAAATTAACTAGTGTTGGACAGTTCATATATAATGATGAACACTGGTTTTTGTTTTTGTTTTTAAGTGAAGGACATTGCTGGTAGCCATGCAAGAATAGAAGTAAGGATGAAGGAGCATGTTCACTATGAAAAGATATTGAATCTCCATTCTAGTATTAGTATTTAGGAGCAATATGTAATCATCCTCTTGGTTTTTCATTTAATTATTTTGTGGAACAGAATTTCTTTCCATAATTTCTTTTTATTTGTTTGAGTAGGGGGGGAGGATCTGTAGTCTCAGGGCACATTTACTAATTCTCTCAAACTTTCACAAAAATATCAAGCTTGGTGAGCAATCTCTTTGCAAAAATTAATAAATTAGTTCATGACACTGTTTCAAACAGCCCCTTTGGCAACTTTACCCATTTGTCAGCCAATTCAAAGAACATGCAATACTTTCTAGGTTAGATATGTGTATCATTGCCCTGATGTGTCATTAATAGGTGGTGTCACACCCAATTTCTCCATTTTTCACTGCATATTTCATCCTGGAAGACTCTGTTGTATGTTTTTTAAATCATCATTTTTGGCAAAATTAGAAGAACATAGTTTAAAAAGTAATATGATGAGATAGTTTCACTCCCAGGAGGATCTTTTAGAGTGAAACATGAGGTAAATAGTTTGTTACAGAGGATAACACCACATCAGCTGGCTGGACAATCAGAGCCAATTTGGCTCTTACATTACAAATGGAGAAATGTATATGGAGATTCTCTATTTAGATATCCACTGATAATGCAATATTAAAGGTAATGCCACACAGGTGGAAAAAAACTACCTCCATAAATTAAATGCAAGGCGTAAAAACAAAATAAAAATAAAATGAAAATGAAAATGAAAACAAGATGGAACACCCATGAAAAGCTTTCTGACTATAACCCAGCAATAATAATAATAATAATAATAATAATAATAATAATAATGCCCTCATATGGTGAGTGTCCCTCTTTTTTCTCTGCTTGTGGTTGAGTCTCTCTTATTCAGAGTGCTTGGGACCAGAAGTGTTTTGGATTTGGGATTTTTTCCCCAATTTTGGAATATATGCATATACATCTTGGAGATGGGACCCAAGTCTAAATATGAAATTCATTTATGTTTCATATACACCTTAGAAGCATCACCTGGAGGTGAATTTATGCATAATATTTTTAATAATTGTGTGTGTGAAACAAAGTTTGTATACCTGAACCACTAGAAAGTAAAGGTGTCACTATCTTTTTCTCTCAATTTCTTTCAATCTTTGTTGTTCAAATCTGGTAGATTCTTGAACTTTTTAATAAATGAAAATAGCCACAAAGAGAAAAGGGCAAGGAAAAAAATGGGAATTTAATGACAGAGAATTCTAGATACCAGTCAAGTGCAGGTTGAATATCTCTTATTTTGACATGTAAAAACAAAAATGCTTCAAAATCCAAAATTGTCCACATGGGACTGAGACAGCTGTAGTATTTTTACAGACAGAGTGATATAACACTTATAATTGCAGCTTCCCAATTTTCTCAGTACTATGGCTACATGAGAGCTTAATAATTTTTTGCCCCAATAAATATGTGCAAACTGCCAAGGAGATTTTATCCACAATTATTCAGGGACACATGTTAAGCAAGTTCTAAGGAACCACAGTTCCATGCAATTACCGGTAGCTGGAACTTCTCCATTTCACATTTGGAAATCTGTGTGTCCCTTCCCACATTTTATGGCTGAAATTCAGCAAACACATACAGAACAGCACATCTGGAGCCCTTAAAGAAAGCCCTTAAAATTGTCCAAATTTCTCTTTTCAGCTGTCTGTTCCATCAGGAGGCAGAAGGAGGACATCAATTATCACCCAAGCAACTAATTTCACCATTTCAACTTGAACACACAGCTTCAGCAGATGGATTAGAGAAGTGACTTATGCATACATATCCTTTTGTGTGTGTTATATGAACAAATATACACCATCAGTTACAAATATGGGCACAGAAGCTTCACACAGACCTTTCTAAAATAAGGTACCACAGGATGGTATAGAGGTAACACCTTACATTCCCATTTCTAAAACATAATTACAATAGTTTGTTTTTACTCAATTAAAAAAGGGAGAGTGAGATGTCCAAATGCAAAAACTTCTGCTTCTGATGAAGACACAAATCACACCACATTGTCACCTAAACATCTACAATAGGGCAGCAATATGAGCCACAGCACAAGGAAAAACTTGATTCATTAATAAAACCATATACCCTCAAAGTATAAAAGTAACTAAAAGTTACCATCATGTCATAAAAGAGGGAAGCCATTCCCTGCTAAACTATAGATGAAATGTAGGAGCTTATTGAATCATTAAATAAAACAATTTACCTAATCTGGCTTAAAGTTTAAATCAGGTGGCGTCATGATATTATCACAAGAATTCAGCTGCCAAATTTGCCACCCAAATGCAGTCTGATTCCATCCCCGCTCCCAGCAGCCTTTAGGACCATGGTGGGGATGAAAGTTGCATGAAATTTATTTTCAGGGTTTGTATAGCCTCACAGATTACTTCATATGGTGGTGTCTCCCACTCTTCACCTCCCCAAACAAGCTCACTCATTTAGCCACATCTTTTGCTACTAGTGGCAATTGGGAAATTAGTAGTAGTGGTGGCAAAAAAGAGTTTTCAAATGTGGGGCCCTGCTTTAAGGTTTGTGAGTTTTTCCAGGACTTGGCTGGCAGATCAGAGTTGCACTGCTGTTTCTGCTCTTTCATTAGATAGGCTGAGAGAGGAGGTAGTAGAAGAAATAATGTGGGAGGGACACTTCTCTGGGGAAAGAGGGGAGGAGTATCTGGGGTCAATTCTTGCCAAGAGACCTTTGCCTTGGGGTGCCTCTAGTAGTAAAATCCTTTCCCTTTCCATGTCTATTTCATCTCCAGTCCAGAGCATGTGGCCTCTGTAAACCCCCTACAAACACACTGGCTGCACCCCTCTCCACCCTGACAAGAGGAATCCAGGGAGGTCGGTGTGTCAATGAGTGACAGCAGCCTCCAATTCCTGAAGAAGGAAACAGAATTAACAAAACAAGCCTTCTGCTTTTGGAGTTAACTGGAGGAAGAATCCCTGAATTTATCTTGCACTCCACTCCCAAAGCTGGAGGCTCTTGTGTCAATGGCAGGCAGCAGCCTTCCTCACACTTATTCACTCCCTGATTCTCCTGCCTATTCCTCTCTCTCTCTCATGGATGAGTCCAGGCCATACCAGGAGGATGGAGGAACTCAGAAAGTCCTGCCCTATCTCCTCCTCATCTCCCAGACTGTCTTTGGGCAGAGAAAGGAGAGGGCTTATTTGTCCCACTATCTGGCCACATGTTCTCTTCTGCTGAGCTCCTCATATCTTACATAGTACATTAATAATATAGTCCATTTCTTCCAAAAGGCAGACATTTATGGAGCAACTGTAGCATTGCTAGAGTGGTAGTCATGGTGTCACTCCACTTATGCATCTTCCATACCACTGCATCTTCCATACCACTCAGTGACACCTCTGCCAGAAGGCCAGCATGAGCAAGTGGCTTCTCTGTCAATGCTCAGCCATTTACTCAACTGCTGCTTCCAGTGTGACCGGGTGGCAAAGGGAGCAGTAACCAAGATTGGCTATTTTGAACGTGTAGAAGAACAGTAGACCTAATATCAAGAAATACATTTTGGGGGGTGCTAGGGTTGTTATTTTTAAAAAAAGGGGAGGTAGCCCAAAAATGTTTGGGGACCACTGTCTTAGAGGATAAGATGCTAATTGTTTTAGCTAAGTGACCCTTACTTCTGCATACCCCCAGGATATGAGAGGTTTCTTAAGAACAAATGTGCACACACACCACACTGAGCACTAGGAGAACACTGGAACCATGGATCAGAGGATGATCCATATAGCCAAGGTTTAAGTAATCAGGATTTGACAGTACATTTTTGTTTGTTTGTTTGTTTGTTTTTTGAGAATTTGATTTTCAGCCATCCAAGTGATAGGAGAATGAGTGATGAGTGACTAATGCTCAGTGTTAGGCAGTTATTTGGCTAAAGACTACATGTAAACTGCTATTTAAATAATACCAAAAAAAAGATGAATATCCCTAACTATAACCTAACACATATTTTACAGGCTTAGTATTGTACTGCTAACTATATACATTGGTAACAGTTTTGCTACTAACGGTATAGATTGTGAAATGAAATAATACCACTTTTCAAATAGATGTTCCAGTGAGAGTATGCCACTGTCGGCTCACAGTAAGCTTATTTAGTAAGGATTAGCAAATGTCCACTGAGTTATTTGGATTTGACTCAATTAAGTTTATTGCATGGTGTTCTTGTAACGTACTGAGTACATAATGTGACCAGAGTGGAATAAATTTTATCACACGGTATGATCCTCATCGAGTTCCCATTCTGTACTCTGACAGTCCCTAGCCTGTTCCAACAGGAGAACTGTAAAAATGTGTCCTCAGCCAGCAAGAATGCTTACAGACTGTTCCAGATGATGTGTGCACAATAATCCTACCCAGTCTCAATCTATCCTCATGTTCTGATTGGCTAAGACAACCTCCTGCCATCCTGTCCTAGAACATCCAGAAACTCACCTCTTCTGGTGCTGCGCAAGGAGGGTGCCACAGCTAATTTAAAAAATATTTTCTTTTATTTTTATAGATGGAATTGCATTGTGTTTATGGGTGTTTTCACACGGGGCTTAAGGCAGACACTATCCTACCTCCATCTGGCCCCAGTCCGGCTCCTTTGCAAAGTTTTCACACGACGTCGCAGCAAGCCCTGCCCCATCCAGTGCCATCCCCGGCGCTAGCCGGCGTCAGTCCGGGTCCTTGCTCCGAGTGTTCACACTTACGTCGCAGCAAGCCCCGCCCCGCCCCGCCCCGCCCCATCCAGCGCCATCCCCGGCGCTGGGCGGCATCATCCCCGGTCTTTGTAATTCCTTTTTCAAAAAGGAATTAAGTTGCCGCTGCCGGAGCCATTCCAGAATAATGCTGCTTTCACAGGTCTGAAGCTGCAGGATCCATTCTGGAATGGCTCCAGGCGGCTTTGAGACCCCAAGTGTGAAAATGTCCTATGAGAGGGAAAAAAATGCTCACAATCTAAACCTCTTGGTAGCATTCTTTCCAATACAGACATAGGGGTTTTCGCCATACATTATGCCACAACAGTATGCATGCACCAAAGAAGGACAGCTGGGGAATGACCTGAGTGCCAGTACCAGTACAACGGTAAATGTAGTGTGATAATATGTGTTCTCATAACATTATCATCATATTATTGCTAGTCTAATCCGGTAACACCTATTCCCATATTGTTACCTTTCCAGGACTCGGTGGGAATGTTACAGGTACTGGTGCGATAAACTTAAATGACACCTCATTAATTCATTTGGCCATTCATTTGGTACCTTTCCAGTATCATTTCAGAGCATTTCTTCCCAACAGAGCAAAGCAGTCTATTGTATTCCCCTCTGTGGCTTAAAGTTTTGAAAAGTATTGAAGAGGGGAGAAAATTAAATCTAGCCCTAGAAAAGGGCATGACAATATTTGGGGATAGTCTAATTATCTAGATATCTAGCATGTTCAGGAAATTCAAAGTTCAACCACAATGTATTGGGGAACAAGTTCTGTGTGCATTTGATATAGAACACTGGAAATCAATATCTGTAATACATTTTTCTAATACATTTGATAGCAGCTAATGTTGTACATGAAGAAAGTCCACAGAAAGGCCTATTAGAAGTAATATAATAGGAAAATCTTTAAACTATGAATAAATAAAAACATATTTCTCTAATAGATGGAAATAAGATGAAGTGGGTCAGCATTAAGAACTTTTAACCAATATCAGAAAATAGGTTGCAATTGGGCAGCTAAAACATATGAAAAATTTAGTTAGCACTCCCATTTTGATTAAATAGATTGACTAGCTTTTGGGTAGAGAGCCAACATGCTCTAGTGATTTGAACATTGGATTATGACCCTGGAGACCCGGGGTCTAATTCCCACTTGGCCATGGAAACCCACTGAGTGATCTTGGGCAAGTCACTCTTCTTCAGAGGAAGGCAACAGCAAATCCCCTCTGAACAAATTTTGCCAAGAAAACCTGGTCATTGGTTCACCTTATGGTCACCATGAATCAGAAATAACTTGAAGGCACATAACAAAAGGTATTGGATGAATCAAGCTGCAATTTTATACTAACATAAATGGTAGGAAACGCCAGTGAACACTGTGGGCCTTACCTGACATGTATAGGGTCACACTTTAGAGGAGTGAGATTAGGACAATGGGACAATAGTGTAGGCTGCTAAAAAGAGTATATTTGATAAACATGATCATCTTTTAAATTCAGAAAATAGGCAAACTCAATAAGACATTTCACAACAAATTTTGGGCTATTCATTTCTTCACATTTTTGTGTGCACGTCTATTGAAACCTTTGCAGTAAAGACTTTAGTAGGGTGTCAGAAGTGTAGGATCCTTCATAAGCCTTTAGTACTGAGCTGTATGGCACACCAGCACAGGTGCAAAAAAAAAAAAAAAAGATGAACGTAGGGGGGTTGCAGACTGTCAAAAATAGTGTGAATTCAGTCCACTTTTAGGGTTAGGGTTAAGGTTAGGGAATCATGGGAACTGAATTTTATTGTGGCACTAGAGTTCTCTGACAAAGAAGGTTCAATGTCTCAGAAAAATAACAACTCCCATGATTCCCTAGCACTAACCCTAACCCTAAAAGTGGACTGAATTCACACTATTTTTGACAGTCTGCAACCCCCCTTAATGTTAGAAGACCTCTTTAACACTACATAGCCTTCTATATCTTCCATGGTTCACCCTAAGAACACAATGCTGTGTGTGGCAATATTGACCTTAAAATAAATGTTTCTTAGCTGGCAACTATAGTGGTAGGCTTCCTTCTGGAAACTCATTACAGGGACATTTCCAGATGCATCATCATTCTTCCCAACGAGGCTACTGTCTGAACTAAACTGCAAGAAGAGAGTTTGGTTATTTTAACCTTACAGGGTTTTGTGAGATTCAGTTCTGATGTTTCACTGGCTATATTTTGGGTTGATGGTTTACTTTAAAGGCATTGCAATTTAGGGCCTTTGCAGACTGCCAGAAATAGTACAAATTGAGTCCAGTTTAACTGCCCTGACTCAGTGCTCAGGAATCATGGGAACTGTGGTTTATTGTGGCACCAGAGCTCTCTGACAGAGAAGGCTCAATGTCTCAGAAAAAAATACAATTCCCATGATTCCCTAGCACTGAGCCAGGGCAGTTAAAGTGGACTCAATTTGCACTATTTCTAGCAGTCTGCAAAGGTAGCCTTCTGGGATATGACAATGTTAAAAGATAAAACAATCAATAAATGATTGTAAGCAAAGATGTTTACAAGGACTATACATTTGTAAGGAACAACATCTGAACAGCAGTTCAGCTGGCTTGCTCCCTGAACTAAACTGCAAATTGCTCCTTGAACTCCACCCCCCGCATTTAAATATCTGATAAGAGGCCAATGGCAGAAGAAACAGAGAAACATAGGTACACAGAAACATCAAGCTTTGATGAGATATATACTAGATACCAGCAGTGTAAATGCTTCCCGTTGAACCACAGTGTCATCACTGACATGTCAGTTATCTGTAGAGCAAAGAAGACTGGAGTTTTTCCTCATCCTCCCCAATAAGTATGGCTTCTATTAAAACAATTCACCATATTCACAGTTCATGAGGGAGTCATCCGAACAACAGGCATCTCCAGAAATCAGATGGAATTTTCAACTGCGTATGTTGCATCCCTTTGCACCAGGGTTCTACATGATTGACTGGGGCAGTAGTATGCCTGTGACACAGGAGATCATTTATTTATTACATTTATAACCTGACTTTCCTCTGGTGAGCGAGTCTCCTCATGTCCACGTTACCAACAAACCTGTGGAATAAATTCTTCTAAAAGACAATGAATGGCAATATCCCAGTGTAAGTCTGGTGGTATTCAACAGCTCACTCTCTCTTAGTCCCATTGAAAACCACCATTCCCTTGCTGGGGCCCACTGATATGGTCATTAGTAGTTGGAGAGGAGGTGTGGCAAAAGAGCCCAGCTATGTCCAGTGTGCTGAATAGACAATACAGAGGATCTTCCTGGGTTCTCTGGAGGACCTGGAGGATAATGTAATTGTTGTTGAGACAGCTAGAGGGACCCAAATGGATGTTCTGCTACCTCTACTCTTTGCCAATGGCTAAATGGCCATGTTGGAGGGAGGCAGCATGAGATAAGTGGGTTTTATGGGTGATAAAGGGGTAAACGGGCATAGTTCCACTTGGGCAGAACTTGATGCCCCATCTCTTAGTGCAGGATCTAAGCCAATTACTAGTTCAGTGCTTCTCAATGTGAGTCAAACTGGATGATACACTCAACATGTTTATAGATGAGGTGTTCCATCAGGGAGTGAAAGGTGCCTGTTTGCCATAGCATGTGATTTTCGTCACCTACTTCCATGGGCTTAGTCTGCAAACTTGATTGTTGAGCACAGCTCTGAAGAAATCTCATTGTGGCAAGGAAAATCACAGGAAACATACTTTTCCTCCTAATTTTAAAATCTCGTTTAACTCAAAGTTTCATGGCTCAGTAGGTATTAAAACCTGTATTTCCTAAATCTCAGTCTAACATTCTAAGTATTGCACCACACTGGCTGTATCATAAGCGTATTTTGACTATAAGAATACAGAAGGTATAATACTTAGCTAATTACTTTCTTCAGAAGCACTGTTTGCTGGTTTCCTTTTTAACTGAAATTAGAAATCAACAATATTTTCTGTTATATGCTATTTCTTAGTTGCTGTACTGGGAAATAAAATGCATCAGTAAAGTATAACGAACTGTAAGAGAGCCCATGTGAAGGATGTTTTTTCCAGCTTTCAATTCTCCTGAGTTGAAAATCCATTAAGAAATTTGATGATCTACCTTCCTTTCACCTAACTTCCCTGGCTTAATTATTTTTAATGGGTTTCTTTCTGGTTTGAAAATGCTCAGCATGTGCAAGTGATTTATTGATATGTGCCCCACCCTTTCTGGAATATAACTGGAAAGACTCCAAAGCTTGTTCCTTTTAAATGGTATGTCAGGGATAATATCCTGAAAGTAATACCTTTTAAGTAAGCAAGACTACTTTCCAGGACTCAAGAGGGCTCTTTAGTAAATATTGTAGGTGTTGATCAGTTTGGTACCCCTTCCTCCCTTTAATATTATGATGTCTCTACTTAATCTTTGTAAGGAATCTGTTCAGCATTCTTACATATGTTCACTTTCAGCACTCCTATCATGCTCAGACAATCTAGTAGGTACGCCGGCTCCTCACTACCCACTCATACTCTACAAGCTATACATATTCACTTGGAAGTCTCACTGTGTGGAATACATTGTGTATAAAACAAAGGTGGACAACAATGGAGGGTCTGTGGCCACAACAGCCCACATTATCCATACACATTGCCCCCATGGGCTATACCTATTCATTTATTTTTTACCCCCAAACCAGAACTGGCCAGAGGTATCTAGAAACACACATAACATTTAAATGAAAATCCACACTATTTAATGGCATCTGGAGATATATATATCTATTGTGTGTGTGTGTTTCTTTTTTAAAATGAACATATTGAAAAGGGGTGCTATGAAAGGCCTTTGGGGACTGCATAGGGTTTCACAATTCCACCACTGTTTTGTGTGGCTCTCCTCCCACAAGTGGGGTCAATGTAGGTTCTGGAGGGAGCATGCCTCTGTAATGCCACTCCTTCTCACACATATATTATATTATAAAATGACCCATAGGTTTAATCATTTCCCCAAATTGCCATTATTACAGTGACTCCTAGCTTCCCTTATCCAACAAAGGGGCAGGGAGCAACTTCTGAAAGGGGGGTTGTCACTACAATGACATGATGGAAGTGCTTGCATTCTGGTTCTGAGGTAAGTGTGTCAGTTGGCTTTGTAATTCATATCAATTTTATGCAAAATAAAATTTAAAATGGGCCAATTCCCCTTCAGGAGTGGGTCAATTGCCATATGTGTAAACCAAACTATAAGAGATTATATGACTCTCAGGATCATGTGTTCCCCAAGTATGCCTTTTGGCCACTGTTTCACATTGTGTGATGCCTCCATTGCACAGTCCATTCTTTTTCCATACTGCTAGGACCTCCAGACTTTCTCACTTTCAGCCTCTGTGCTGCAGCCATGTTCCATGTGACACATTGTTCGGAATTCTGTTAGTAACATCTGCACATTTAAGTGTGACATGAATATTTGTTTTTGTACACAGTAGGAGATACTATTCTGAAGCCCTTTCTGCAATGCCCCATGGTTGTGTAATGCCCCATAGTTTTAAGCCCCAGGGACCTGCTGCTGCTTATCTGTAGGAAGCAGAGAAAGTGGAGATGCAACTCAACTAACATGTTCCCCTGAACAAAGATGAGCCAGTTAATCAATGTCTGATTTATCTTCCCACTCATTTCTCTCCCCACAATTAACAGCACTGGCAGCTGGACCCCTCCAAACACTTGGTTTGGGGGATCTGGCTAGCTGCTTGCCCCCCCCCCCCTTTTAAATTACATATATGGAGCAGGACATGGAAATGCATGCATGGAACATTATAGTACCTGCTTGATGTAAGAGCTCAATTTGTGTGTACAATTAATCACTCCAACCTTAATAAAAGCAGTGCAATTTACTAGACCTATAACTAAAGGATGATTCCTCTGTTGAGGAATAAGGTGCCAATATTTATAGGACATTGCTGGCCACAGAACTGGGGTTCAAGGAAATATGAATTGTACAATGAGAAAGAAGCCACCCCTACCCGTCGGGAGGGGCTCTCAGTTGCGTCGGCCTGGAAAGGCCTCAACGCAGGAGATTGGCCGAGTAGTCTGCAAGACCTGCCTCTTGGGGGCTGCTCGGCCAATAGGAAGATGCGGGAAGAGGAAATCTCGTGGGATTTCCTGTCTCACGAGATTTAGGAATGAGAGTTGGCAGGCTATATAAGCCTGGGCTGCCTCGTGGCCGGCAGCCATTTTGGGATAGAAAGCGAGCAACCCATCCCACCCACCCTTAAGTTACATAAGTTGTTTACTCTCAGGCTTCGGCTGGTCGCCTATGGGGGCCGGGAGGGAATTTTCCCAAATAAAGCCTGTTTGGGTTTTTCGCCCTCCCTGAGAACAAACAACATTATTATTTAGGGTGTGGAATTGAATGGCATAAATGTTATTAAGATATATTGTAATTGTTGAACCTCGTATTTTGTAATGGTTGATTTGAAATGATTAATCATCAAAGTTATATGTCGCAACTTAGAATAAGGGTCGTGAAATAGTTTGGAAAAGGTATGCTTGGCGGGCAGGGACCCCTACCTCTCAGGGATGGAAATAGGTTAATTCAGAATGTAATATCTATAGGATTTGAATAAAGATCAATAATTCATGATGTCATTGGTTTTAATTAAATTGATTGACGTAATAGTTAAAGTTACTGACGTCATTTGTTAATAAGTTATATGACATCATCTACAGTTGGGGGGAGGGGGTTTAATTGTTAGGGGATATGCAAGAAAGTCTTAACTTGGCGCATGCTAGAAATAATATGGTTTACAACAATGGCGATTAGCATAGTCGCAACTACGCATGCGCCAAATAATAATTTTGTGAATAATTGCTATTTTGTGATGACCCTGTATAAATAAAGGTTGTGGCCTAAAGTGTTTACCCATAACAATGCGTGTGAGTCCTTTGTGCCGATGCAACTAGCTGGTTCCATGTGTGTGTGTGTGACTGAGTGAAAGTCACAAAAAGTCAAAGAACAGTAAGAGGGAAATCCTCAGGGTCATAAGAGATATTATCCCCAAAGAAGTACATGCAATACTGAATCTGTCTTAGATCAGGCCCATTCACCCCAAAGCACTTGCTACGGTGAAGAAGAGAGACAGATTTGTGCATCCAGGCAGAGGTTGCTTACTGTTTCTTCTCATTTATATATTTAGAAATTTTAGTCAAAAAATCAACTCAGAAAATCTGAGCCAATTTATCCATGGGTCAATCTAAGTACTATACTTTACTTCTTACATTAAAAAGGAACCATCTCCTTCTTTGAGTAGAGTGGCAAAAGTTGAGATCTGAATCCTTCCTGGGAACACCTGAAAGAAGCACTGACACCCCATACTCTTTGCTGAAGCTCTGCCTCAGGTCTTTCTAAATGCCTGGGCAGAAAAACAGTGGTGGCAGCAGCTCTTTTGGAGCTTCCCCTCAAAGGAGCAGAGAAAGAGTACAGGGGTGGGGGGTCAGAGCTTCTTTTAGTTCTCCCAGGATGGACTAAGATGTCGCCTTACATCATTCTATTCAGAGAAGGAAGTGGTTCCCTTCCCCCCCCCCCCCCCCCAATAAGAGTTAATGCCGTACCTTAACTCTTGCATTTTTATCCTTTCTGACATGTGCACATTTTCTTAACCCTACCTGGGTCTGGCTGCCACCTCCCCATACACCACACAGCCACCATTTACCATAGTTTCCTCATCATCAATCAAGCTTTTAGAATGAGCACTAACAGTTATGCCTGCCAGAATTTTGTACATTTTTGGCATCATTTTCCTTTGTTTCATCCTTTATATCCTTTGTTACATGCTTCTAAGTTTTACTCTTGACTTATCAATGGGTCATATTAAAATTTATAATTTTGGCCACAAAACCTTCCCTCAGATTATATCTGAGTTCCATTTATACACAAATATATATGGTATTTCTGAATACTCAGCTCTTCAAAATCTGAGTTGCAATGCCTCTGTGTTCAGTTGTGTTTGTGGTGCTGAGTTGGGGCTGCCATCTCTTTTTTCTGTCAGGTTTTTCATCTTGGACAAGCATGTTGCAGGCAGATACAATCTGATCCTTTCTAAGTTTAGAACAGTTATAACATTTGTTCAGTAACTGCTGAATATCTCATTCATTTTTCATTCATAAATTTAGCACATAAAGGGAATGGAAAAATGTATAAAGAGGATGGAATTTAAAACATTCAGATGTGGGAGAAAGCAAAACTGACTGCCTATCAACAACTGTTTTTTAGTAGTATATTTCCTCTGAACATGGATTTTCCTACATTTAGCTATCATGCTTACTACTTATCATCAGAGCTCAGAAAAGCTAGTTTTTTAGGACTACAACTGCCATAATTCACCTGATAGCATGTTTACTGACCATAGCTCAGTCATGGGGGGATATATGCCCATTAATTTTGGTCTAACCCCTTTCTTCAAGCTATCTAAACTAGTGACCATTGCTATTGTTTTGCCAATAAATTTCACAATATCATTATTTATTCTACAAGTTCCTTCAGCCTCCCCCAATCTAATTTATTTATTACCCATCAATTTCACTGTATAATCCAAACCTATCAATAGGGGTTATTCATCATTACTGATTAGCTCAGTCTCAATTCTATAAAATTAAACTAGTTTTTTTTTAATGCTTAAGATTAAATCAAGGTCTCATCAAATACTAAACTTTCATACCCCCCCCCAACACACACACACACACACACACATACAACATATTTTGACAGAGTTATGCTCATATGCTCCTATGGGTCACTGATCTCTTCACTACTTCTGAGTGATTGTTATGTTTTAACACTATCCATTTGTTTCACAACTTTGTTTTTTGCATGCCACCCAGCATTGAAAGGAATGTTTTCTTTTACTGCAGGATCTGAAGGTTATGTATAAAGCCATCTGAGGAAAGCAGGGTAAACCTTTTTACTAGAGAAAGAAGAAAAGAAATCATAAGTTTGAAAAGCTTTCAATGATATCTCAAATCTTTTAGAAAATACTTATTCATGACAAAAAAAAAGGATGAAGAAGAAGCGGTCATCACAACAATATTCATATAAATAGATCATCCCTCTAAATTTCAAGAAAAGGTTGCAGTGGGAAGGATAGAAAAAGAGAACACACACATACACAAAAGCAGTTGACACACATCAAGAAGCTATGTTACAGCAGCAGCCTTTTAACCATAGCTATGATATATTTTTTCATGTCCACAATTTGTCTCTCCTTGGATAATTTTGAAGGCCTTTCATGTACACAGTAGGTCAGGCTCCCAGAGAAACTTTCTCCTGCTCACTGTGGGTCACCATCTTCTAATCACTTACAACCATTGGATCCCATGGAGGTCAATGAGAATCCTCTGGAGTAACTGATTTGAGGATTGTAACTGAACCGTTCAAGAAATATTTGCTGCCTAAGTCTGTACACTCCCCCTTTCCCTTCCTGGTCCAATTATCTGTATACACTTCACAGCTGTCACTGGCCTAACTACCATGGAGCCATCAGATAAAAAGCTTTCTATGCTATGCTACTCTATTCATCAGGAAACCAGAGAAACCACAGCTTGTATAGCCTCCTATGAGAGGCCCTCCCACTCAATTGATTTTTGGTCCCTAATGAACCATAGGCTGATGGACAATTATTCATCTTGCAGAGACATATGGGACTTTTAAAGCTATGGTACTTGGGAACTTGTAAAACTGCATGCCTTCCAATTTAATATTAGCAATCATTTTTGACACAAGAAGGATCATAACAATAACGCTGTTAAACATCAAGCAAAATGGCACAGTAATGGCCAAAGTGACTTTTGTTTTAGTCTTTCTACTATCTGTGTGCAGAAATGCATGGAAAAGGGAAGTTTAACAATTTGCAAAGTAGTGCTACAACGTTCAGTTTGAAAAGAAATATATTGGCATACCCTACAAAAGTATTTTCTTAAACATAGCAGTTGAGCAGAAAATAACTTAAATGGGCATAATGTCAAAATGAAGAAAGTACATGGCCATTAACATACATTAACAATGTAATTCACAAATCAATTAAGACAAATTTAAGTCAATTTAGTCCCATTAAATCCATATACTTTTGCTTGACAGGTTCATCATTTGAGTAATATGAATCTTTCAAATGCTTTGGCTAATGTATGAATGCTGTAGTTTAGTATACATTTGAAAACTGAACTAAGCAATGAAAAGGGCATTTTGGGGATGGGTGGGTTGAGGAGATGCATTTCTTTGCCTTATCAATGACAGATAGGGCTAGATATAGAATGCTTAAGAGATGACACCTTATTTTATACTATTTTGCAATGTGCTTTACAGAGAACGTAGGGCACAATCTAGCTAATTGGGACAAAGTGATTCTTAGTTGAAGCACCATACTTTTTCGTTAACAAAAGGACTGCTCTTTTGGTATGGTGAAAATCTTTAACAAATACCAAGAGCTGATGCATATTATCTCACTTATTATATCTTGTACCAAATAAGTATACATACTTGTGTAAATAGTCCGCCTCTGGTTCTGAATGCTGAAACACTGTCTTCCTATTAATTTGGAAGTCCCATTGTGTTCATTGGGGCTCATTCCCACAGATGTATGCAGACAATAGCTTTAGCTTTGACAGATGTAGCACAGATGGAATTCAGTTCAAAGACTAGAAAAACCTATATGACATTTTTCCATCTATTTCTCCAGCTCCATTTTGTTCCAGTTTGAGGAATTTCCTCATTTTGGTTGGAGGTTTAATGAGTATGTAGCTAATTTGCCATTTAGCAGTCTACCTGTGAACTTGTCCAGTTTTCTTCAATGTTCTATTCACATGTATATATGAGTGTGTTGTGTTGACTATCTTTGCTTTCCAACAGCAACCCAACTATCCAGGGTCAATTGTTACATCCACAGTCATGTACAGTGGCCATGGTTCAAGGTGTTATTATATGCATGTAGGGATTCTCTAGAAAAGAAGAATTGCTGAGTCAAGATTTTTCTAGTACTTTTCAGATCTTAGAAAAGTTACTTTGAGGGCCTACAACTTCTAGAATCCCTGTATAGAGAAAGTTATTTTAACTCTTTACCAAGCTCTGATCCTTTTACATTACAATTGAAAGGCAACTCTCAGTGGACATGGCTGTTGGCTGTAATAATAATAATAATAATAATAATAATAATAATAATAATAAAATTTATTCGTATACCACCCAATGGTTTCCCAATCCGGGCGGTTAACAACATAAAACCAATACAAAACACATCCCCCCCACCCTTAAAACAGCATTAAACAATTTCAATTTAAAATCAATAACAATAGCATTAAAATCAATTAATTACAATTACAATAACCCCCTAAGATAATAATAATAATATCTTATACCCCGCCTTTTGTCTTGGCAATCAAGGCTGCTTATAAGTACAAATACAGATTAAAAACATGTATGCCATAAAACTGCAATACAATAACCCCCTAAAACTAAATACAATGTCCCATTGTGTATCACTGATGGTGCTTGCTCATGTCATCATGACATGAACTTTTAGTGCATGAGGGAATTTCTGTGTGTTCCCTGATAATTTAATAAGGACACATAATATCCCTCAGAAGTTATTTTTAGAGACATTGTGGTGAAGGGTTGGATTAGGACTAGAGGAAACATGATTCAGATCCTTACTCAAACATAAAACCTGGTAGCCTAAGACCGATGACTATTTTTCAGTGTAACCTACCTCACAGGGTTATGTGGATAAAATGGAAGTGGACAAAACAACAAAATTTGCCACCCTGAAATCCATGAAAGGAAAGGTAGGATACAAATGTGATAACAAATTCTCCAAAGCAAATCATAAGGCAAGTTGGGTGAAATACTATATGGTAAAACCAAACCATAGATTGAGTGGAATGAAGAATAAACAAATACACTTATCCCTGATAAGTACTGAAAGCAGTGTTTGATTATTTCTTGATACCAAAGCTGAAACCATTAAGCACAATGCAGGTTGACCCTCGAATTTTGAAATCCAAAATATTCCAAAAAACACAACTTTTTTCATGGGTGGCTGAGATAGTGACACCCTTGCTTTCTGATGGTTCAGTGGACACAAACTTTTTTCATGCACAAAAATTATTTAAAATAGTGTGTATATAATTACTTTGATGCTATGTATATAATGTGTATATGAAACATAAATTAATTTCATGTTTAGACTTAGATTCCATTTCCAAGATATCTCATTATGTGTATGCAAATATTCCAAAATCCAAAAACCTCTGAAATCCAAAACAATTCATATAAGGGGATCTCATTCTGTAGTATCATGAACTGCAAGAAAGTCTAAATATTACTATTTATCTTGCTAATTCATACAGAAAGAAAGAAAGAGGAGGAGGAGGAGGAGGAGGCAGCAGTAATGAGATAGAGACAGGCAAAGAGAGACAGAAACAAAGAGGTAACATTGACTGGTGTCAAGCCAATATAGATAAAGGAAAGTGGGGGAAGTGGCTTAATCCATCTGTTCCTCCCACACTTATTAAGGCATAACATTCTGCCTGACATTTAGTCCATGAGGATTTTCTTTGGCATAAATTATGGAAGTCCTGAGGCTGCTTTAACATTTGCAATGGGGAACATAATCCTCTCTTTAGGGTGAAATGGTAGAAAACATCAGGTCAGGCAACTTTTCAGATTTAGGATAATCCCAATTTGGATGTCCCAGAGGAAGGTCAGGATGTGGGTCTCAGAAATAAATAGTTAACGTAACTTATCAAAGGCTAGATTCCCTACATTTGGTCTTTTCAACATTCTTTGTTGTGATTGGTTGATCTGGAATATTTCATTCATGTGTTTCAGGACAATAAACAAGGTGATCTAGAGCAGCTGGCCAATCACACTACAGAATATTGAAAAGGTCAAAACAGAGCAAAACACCCTTATGATTTGTGTTACCTAGAAGGAAAGGCAATTCTAATAGCTTATCCTCATGACAAGCATTGGAATAAGAAAATAAAATCACCAAACATGAATCAACTTTCCTGAAAACAATAACAACACAGCTAGAAAATGTTATAGGATTTATATTGATACAGCTGGTACTATAGCAAAAGGATTTCCCAGAAGAGGACATAGATTAAATATCTTTAAAAAAAAAAAAAAACTGCATGCCTGAACAGTGGGTTTGTTAACCTTGTTATCAATAAAATTGAAAAAAAGTATACATTTTAGAATAAGGAACCCACAAAAGGCTCCATTATATGCAATATAATTTAATTTTATATATATGCTAGAGACATTGTTCTGTAATAGGATAAGCATGAAATTATGTTGATTTGTATCAATGATATATAAAAATGTGCTCCTCCCAGCCCACAATAATATGATGAGTCCTTTTCATTGCCCTTTCAACAGATGAACAAGAGCCTGCCAGGAACCTTTCTATGATTCATTCTCAGTCTTGTTGTTGATGTATGCCTTTAAGTCATTTCTAATTTATGGTGAACCTAAGACAAAACTATCATGTGTTTTTCTTGGTAGAAATTCTTGGTCAGGGGGTGGGGGGGTGGAGGTTGCTATTGTTAAGGAAAAAGCCACATGGGACTTACAGTAATAGAAATAAAAATATGTATGTGAATGTCAAAGTGACTAAGCAGGAGCAATCAGGAAGATACACAGGTGAAAAAGATAATATAATTAAGAAGCCTTGAGAGCCAAGGACAAAGTTATAGAAGGTATATTGAGAACACCTGTGATAGATTGCAAACACCTGAGACTCATTAAGTGGTCAAGGTAAAGTGATGAAACACTTGGGTTGGTCTTAGGTATGGGATGATCTATGTGGACCAATCAAGATGTATGCACACACCCACTGGGTGGAAACTGACTGGTGGGTGGTGTCTAACAATGGCTATAAATTGCAATGTTTGCTAATGTACATTGTGGAGTATTTTTGGAGATATTGTGAAGTGTAGAGATTGTGATTTGTAGGGCATATAGTATTTATATATAGTAGAATAAAGTAGATCTTTTATATAAGACTACTGAGTTGTCTGGTGTCTTGAGGGAAGATACAAGAGCCAGAGGAATCCTGGGGAAGTTTGAAGACATCTCAGGAAGAAGAGTGAGAAGGCTTGGAGAGTTTGTCAGGGTCTTCAGCCTATTCTCTGAAACTCTGCTGCTTGGGAAAGAAGCATCAACCACTGATCAAAGCTGGTCAGCTCTGCTGCATAACAAGGTGGTGAGTTAGAGCCAGAGGTGAAGAGCTACAACTCCCATCATCCCTGACAGCTATTGCCTTCCTCTGAGGTTGAGAGAGAATGACTTGACCAAAGTCGCCCAATATGTGACTTGAACCCTGGTCTCCTGGACTCCTAGTTCAATGCTTAAACCAATCTTATGAGTCCTGGATCAACCACTCTCTTTACCTGAAATCAATAGTTAAGAGTGTGGATTCATTTTTAAAAAATGAAACAAATGAGACCCCACTCATTTCCAAGTTGTTTCTCTGAGAACATCTAGAGAAAATGAAATTAATTTGGTTTGCATTGTAATATAAACTAGTGTGATCCATGCAAGCAAACTAAGATGTGAACTGGAATGCAATTTTTCCAAGGAGATTGTTGCATACACCTTATCCCATCTTTTCTCTGTTGAGATAGATGTGCATTTAACTGTCAAAGATGGGTTTTACTACATTTTCCCATGGCCAGGTGCATGCAGCCCGTATGCAACCCGGTCATATCCTGCAGCTTTTCAAGGATAGGAAGCCATGGGATAAGCCCAGGTTACATATGGGCTGCATACGGGAGAATGCGGTAAGATTCATATTTGACAGGTAAACATGTGTCTATCCCATTGGGAAAAAGATGGGATAAGACATGTGTGATAATCTCCTTAGTGTTCACACATAATAAATTTTCTGATGCAGTTCTCTGATTGGAAAAAAAATGTGCACAAAAATGCATACATATTGGATAATTGCTAAATTCATATATTAGGAGAAACAAAATATCAGAAGGCAAGTTGTTTGAAAGGAGGCAGGTCTGTTGTACTGGAGATATAGCATAACACATGAAGGTTCAATGTCATTCAGATGGGCAACTCCAACATCCATATGAAAAAAGAGGCTCATGGTCCATTATGGAACAAATGAAGAAATGAAATGAATGAGAAATAAAGACCAAAAGAAAACATCAACAGGAAAATCAGTGTGATAATGACTAATGGGAAACAAAATGACTGGGACTACCAGAAATTAAATATACAGGTGAACACAGCTTTTCAGGTATACATCTTAATTGATGAATATTGTGGGTATTTTGTTTAATCCCAGATCCATACCTGTCCCTCCCAGTGCTTAAAAAAGTGGAATGATCAACATCCATGAATAGCTGCATTCTTTTCTAACCCCACATCAAAGATGTTGCTAACCGTACCAGACAGTGATATTGGTGGGTGGTTTTGTTGCAAGGCTGGTGTTGCCATTAGGCTGGGTGAGGCAATTATTTTAAGCAATGAAGCATCAGGAGTGGCACTCCACCCTCTACCCTGCAGAGATCCTGAAGCTCCCCCTTTATGTCCTCCAGAGAGGTGCATACCTTACTCATGCTCCCTCATACCCCAGAAAGAAAAGTAAAAGGATTAAGTGGTGGTATCTCTAATCCTTCCTTCCAAAGAAGATGCCAAGCAACCACAGCATCCCTGTACTTCTGTCACACCAGAGGCTAGCTCTATACACAGGCACTTATTTCCTCAAATATCTGTCTCTGTAGTAGAGAGAGCCTCCAGCATAATGGCGCAACTGCTGTTGTGCCCCTCCTCATTCTTGGATGGGCAGCACTGCAGTCCTCTTTTCTTGGAAGAAGAAGAAGCTGCTGCATCTTCTCCCTCTTATGAGGACATTGTTGGAGTGTGCAGGATGCCACTGTGTTCTCTCTGTCTTTTCCAGAGCTATGGAGGAAGCATCATCACTGCTAGTCTGCCCCTGGGGTCACCTGTTCATGGTTGTCCCAGCCCCTGAGATTTCTGGGCCCCAAACTGAGACTCAAGGTCAACCACTAGTGATGTCATTAAGTGTTATGCATCATGTACCCTCTGCAGTTGCTCATATCTTGTCATTATGGCAGAAACCTTAGCTAAAGGGGCTGTTCTGAAAGCAAGGTGAAATGAGGGGATTGTTCCTTCTCATATACATAGGACAATGGGATAAGGAATATTTAACCTAGGCTACTGCCACACTACAGTATCAATTCAGTTTGACACTGCTTTAACTGCCATGGCCAGTGGTGTCACAAGAGATGTGTGGGGAGTGCAGACCACAACACCCAGAGGGACTGGCATGGTTACTGGACAAGCAAGAAGGGGCACTTTCCTGCTTTCCCAACAGCCTAAACAGGTCCTCCGGAGGCTGCACCACCACTACACTCATTAGTGGCAACTGCTGGGTGATGGAAGTGCCTTCGGAGTCTTTGTGCAGCAGCCACCACCTGGCACTCTGAAAGCCTTGGGGAACAGGTGCCTGGCCAGACAGAGTGAGGAGGGCAAGGCAGTTCCCCCTCCCCCCAACACACACACAATGGGTGATACTAACCCAAGTGATGCCACTGGTCATGGCTCCATCCTATGGAGCCCTGGAATTTGTAGTTTGGTGTGGCACCAGAGGAATCTGAGAGAGAAAGCTAAGTATCTCACAAAAGTACAAATCCCAGAATTCCATAGCATTGAGCCATGTTTAGTTAAAGTGGTGTCAAACTACATTAATTCTGCAGCATTGATGCAGCCCTGGTCTACTTACATCTAGACAGAAGGTTGATGCAGAGCAGAGGGTGAACCCTGGAACCACAGTAATTGGGAGGGAAGGAGGAATTTAATCAAGTAAATACACAGACGCCATCAAGAGCCTTTGTTAGTTGCATGAAGAAATCAATCAAGGCTGGCAAATTGTACAGTCAGTCCTCTATATCCATGGATTCGTATCCATGGATTCAAGCATCCATAGCATAAAAATATTTTTAAAATATATATAAATTCCAAAAAGCAAACATTGCTTTTGCCATTTTATACAAGAGACACCATTTTCCTATGCCATTGTGTTTAATGGGACTTGAGCATCCATAAATTTTGATATTCACAGGGTGTCCTGAAACCAAACACCAGCAGATACCATGGGCCCAGTGTAGTAAGCCTCACTATTAGGTAAATTGCTGCTCTATTAGATTTGTGTCCATCACTTTCCTCTTGACTAGAGATGAGTCTCCAAAACTAAAGCACTTGTACCCTCATCTCCTGCTTGGAGATGACCCATGAAAATCGGAGATACAGGGACAGGTCTTGAGATCGGGCAGCCCTATCCTCTTCTATGCAATAGCATGATGGATAGCAAAAAGATGGTGGGGCTTTGTAGCCTAATTTAGAGGCTATTAATCATTAAGATCTTCCAAATATGCAGAACTGTTTTTCAGAAGTTTCCTCCTTTTTAAAGTCTAAGATTAATCACTTCTTAAAGAAGAATTTAGAACTTTCTGGAGCCACCTGACTCTCTTTTCCCTTGTTTGTTTGAAGGTCCAAGCAAACACATAATTCATACCAAAGTAGCTTTTGCTGTTTTTTTTGTTTGTTTGTTTGTTTTGTTTTTTTGTATTCCAGTGTATTGTTTTACAGTCATAATTATTAATAAAGTGATACTATTTTAGTTGCTTTGGCTTTGAATAGCCTATGAATAGAAATGCACTAGTGACTATATGTTTAGTATAGCACTGTATCATGGATATACCGTAGTATGTTCCACACTTTTTTGTAGGTGCATACACTTTAGATTCTTGATATCTTGTTAAACTTATAATTCTCTTCAGGCTGTCCAAAACTTCTAAATTAAATCCAATTATCATATCCAAATATCTTTGTTTATTCAGTGATTTCCCCCCATAATTCATTTAAATAAACACAACATATCCCTAGGCATTTATTGACTTTATTTTTTTTATATAAAATGCACCTGAAGGTATATATTTATATGGGTTCTTTTACTACCATAATCCATAGCCCATTGCTAGTAAAAAGATTCAAAGGACTTTTCTTGATTTACAAGCCTTTCAAAGTAATTCAACATACCTTTAATTCTTCTCTTGAGCAAAGGCTTGCATAAAGAGGCCGGCCTTGTTGTATGCCCTGAAGATGATGTGGATCCCAAATAAAGCTAGCTACCAATGACTGAAAAGAAAAAGAAGCATTCTGAATTTTGATCTTCTGGTCTCAACTGGAAAAGAAACAAGATTATATTAATTTTAGAAAATATGAGCTTTGGGCACTGACTTTCATTGGCTAAGATGTTAATATTTTATGTGAGCCTAAAGCATGCCCAATTAAAGCAAGATCAGAAACATCCACAAGTATATTCAAAGACAAGCACTGCAGTTTTCGACAGCACCATAAATTCATATGCCAAAAAGCTGCACAAGAATAACATTAAGGGCCTGGCAAGGAGGAGTGGGGGCTAAAGATGTCACTGCTTTGTCCTCTGCCAGCCCTGTGGTATGCTAAGAAGCATAGCTACTAATCCTTTGAGTTACTGCACATAAATGCACAGGGACAATTGCTGAGTACACCTGGGTAAAAAAAAAAGCGCTGGCCAGAGACCTGTAACTTTGCCCTCGTGCTAAGCAGTTGCTGAAGATAAATGAAGAGTCATGCTTCTTTCTCTCTCTTGGTCCCATAAGTGGCAAGACTACTTAATTTCTTCTTAATTAAAGGTCAAGCAGGTAAGCTGAGAAAACAGAAACAACAATTCTCGTTCCTCCAGATGTATCCTTGATGGAGGTTCTGGCAATTTGCTCATTGGATAATCTCTCATTTATTATTACCTGTGTTTCCTGTTCTCAGGGCTGTTTTTGATATGACCTTTCTCTCTATCTCCTCTGACTTAATTGCCCCCATTTAAAAACAATGTTTCCTGTTTTTAATTCATGTGGGTACTCAGAAGACTGCAGAAGTTCAGCTGCTAAAGTTTAACAGCTATAGGACTGTATACAACATAGGACATTAACTTAAGCAAGAGCATGATCCCTTCTCCTTGCTGCAGTCCCCCAAGCACCCTATAAATTTGATCCAGAGGGCTGGAAAACCCTCGGCATAATTACTTGTTTGTTTGTTTGTTTTTGGAACAAGAGAGGGCAAAAAGGCAAGGGAGAGATGCTTAAAATCCTTCATGTTGGATTCAGGCCACCGCTTCTAAGCATAAATTAAAGAACAGTACATAGATTTTAAGTAGCAAGACCACTAATCCATATTCAGCTGAAATACTGAGTTACTAAAGGCAGGTAAGAATAGATATTTATTTAGCTAGTTCCACCTGGCTCTTCCTCTAAGGAGGGAGCTTATCACACGGCTTTTAAAATCAGCTTACCTCTCCTGGGTTAAATTTTAATTCATCTGGCATCCGGACCCTATCACAGTGATTTTGCCACCAAATCTGCTGTTGGGTCCATCCTGGGTCCATCCTAGCTCCCAGGGGTGCTCTGGCAGCCATTTTCTTAAGCTGGGAAACTCCTGGCTTTGAAAAGAGACAGATTGAGCAGCCCTGGGAGCGGAGATGGACCCAGGATAGACCTTGGTGGTGGATTCAGTGGCAAAATTGCTGTGATAGGGTCCAGATGCCAGTCGAATTAAAATTTAGGCCAGGAGAGATAAGCTGATTTTAAAAGCCATGCGATAAGCTCCTAGCTCAGGATGCTGTATGTGTTCTTCTACATAACTACCCCATGACCAACACACTCATATATTTGATTTTGAATACAATGGCCTAAATACCCTAAAGACACTGAATCCCATCTGATTTTGAAAGCTAAGCAGTCTCAGTCCTCACTAGTACTTGGATAGGAGACCACCAATGAGTGCTGTAGGATATATTTCAGAGGAAGGTAATGGCAAAACTGTCCCTGAATATTCATTGCCAAAGAAAACCCTATGAAACTCTTGGGGTCACCATAGGTCAACAGGTGACTTGAAGTTACACATACACATAAATATGTGTGAGACATATTGTTGAAAGAAATTTAAAATGAGTTAGATGTACTAATGCCCTGATAGATTCCACTTGCTCTGAAAGGAAGGAAGGAGGGAGAAAAGAAAGAGTAAAAGAAAGATTAAAATAAAATGCATATTAAAGCAATTTTTTGCCAATTTTCAAGGAATGATCACAGCTTAAACACTACTTTAGCCTTTCTGGTCTCATAGGTTATAACTTCCTGTTATCTGGGAAAGGCTGTTTTAAGCAGCTTTTTGTAGATGATTAGGTATTTGCTGATCATTCAGGACAATTTACAAAGATAAATATATGTTAAATGGTTTTCTTGTTAAACCTAATGCAGAAGTAACCCCCGGAGGCCAGCCAGTAATTACTCCTAATAACAAATTAAAGCATTACCTACTTCTTTTCCGTTTTTCATTTTGAAGGGGAAATTACCTTACAGAACTGAGTACACTTGAAACTGCAGATTCATATTTTTTTATAAAGCTACTTCTTTCTTTTCTTTTCTTTTCTTTTTTTAGAACATCTGGAGGCAAAAGAATCTGCACACTGAAAGGGATGGCTTGTAAGCCATTTATTTTTTGAAGTAATTCTATTTAACTTATAGTGACCTCATGAAGAAACACTGGTTCTGCTCTTCTTCCATAAATGGTACTTAAGTGAAAGTTCCATTGGTAGAACTCAATTGAAGCAAGAGGAAGATGATTTTGTGTTTCTCTCTCTCTCTCACACACACACACCTTTCATGCAACCTCAAATACTGCTCCAGAGAGGTGGGGAAACTGTTAAGAGCAGTTTGTTCTGGAGCATGAGGGACTGTAGGAGGAGAAAGGAAGAAAGTCTTACTGTACAAGTAGACTTTCACTCATGAAAAAATTGGCTCTACTCAGAGGTGATAGGGATAGTGTGGCCCATGAGCTTCATATGGACCCCAAACACCATGTTTGTAACTCCTGAAGCCCCCTGACAATCCCCCAAATCTTCCCAATCCCCTATTTTTTTTTAAAAAGCATTATTTTTAGGTGATTTTCACCCCTTAACCACACAGAAAACTTTCAAAATCTACAAATGACACAAAAACACCAACACCAACACACACACACACAAAATCTCTAGAACCTCCCATCACCTACAAATGCCTCTGTTTTCACTGAACTCCATCTCAAAAATGGGACATCACTCCCAGTCACCATTTTAAGACTAAAGAGGGACTAAATTAAATGAAGAAAGAAATTTAATATTAAATTAAGAGGAGAATTAAAATGGACATACTGGCATTCTGGAAAGATGTGGCCTGAAGAGGGATCTGGAAGAAAAAAATGCCCCCTGGTCTCCACACAGTTGTCCACTCCTGGTTTAATGGATGGAATTACAATACAAATGTTTAGGGTCTGGTAACCAGCTTAAATGTATAGTTTATCGCAGTGAATGTATTTGTGAAAAGTGGAGCAAGCTTTCAAATCATGCATTGCCCCTGTAGAAAATGTAAGAGAACCAGTGAATTTTCCAGCTACAAAGCTTTAGAAAGTCAGAAACCTACATATACCTACATATATATCTTCACTGGATTTGGTGGTTTTGATTAAAGATAAGTTTTTGTCCATATTTTCATTATTTATCTTAAAATTTTCCCATTTATTATGGTCAGATTATAAATGTTCAAAAGAAGGCTCTGGATGCAAGGATTTTTTAATCATTATTATTATTTTACAGTTATCATATCAGTAAGTTTCAGGGCCAAAGTGATACTTTGGTAAGTGACTAAATTTCATCCTCACCTCTCTCATCATACTGCTAAAAAATTATATTCATCTAATACATATTGTAAACTGCTTAGAGACTACTTAAATCAGTATGAAGCAGTATAGAAATGTAAATGCTGAATGCTATTGCTATACAGCATTTAATAAATAATAATAATAATAATAATAATAATAATAATAATAAATTTTATTTATACCCTGCCCCTCTGAGCACAATCGGGGTGGCTAACAACAGTTAAAAATACATAGAAATTTGTATGACTACAGTCAGCCCTCTGTGTCTTTGGATTTTTTATCCACAGATTCAAATATCCACGGTTTCAAAATATTTAAAAAATGTATAAATTCCAAAAAGCAAAACTTAATTTTGCTATTTTATATAAGGGACACCATTTTACTATGCCATTGTATTTAATGAGACTTGAGCATCCACAGATTTCGTTATCCACAGGGAATCCTGGAACCAAACCACAATGGATACCAAGGACCCATTGTATTTTTAAAGGCTTATGTACCATATTTTCTGGTATCAAGGGCTTGGTCCAATTCTGCAATTCTACTTCTGCAATATCAAAATCCAACATGGGGATGGGGGTAGAAGAACCTACCTTCCCAAAGCAATTTCTGGGACATCCAACCGAAAAATCTACTCCAGAGAGCTGTAAATCTGTTTTTTGTTTGGTTCCCAGTGCTCCAGTCCACAAGAGAAGAAAGTTTAATGGTGCCAGTTAGCATTACTAGATTACTGGTCTGCAATCTCTTACCTATGGAATGCTCTTATAGACATGGGTGTGCCACTACATTTGATAGGCCTGATTTGAAATTTGTACTTCAGATAAGAAGCATCTGTTAGAACAAAATATGGAGAAACAGAATGTTCCCAGTTGGCAAGCAGGTCAGGCAAGGCTGCATATTATCACACTATTGTTCAACTTGCATGCAGAAAATATATGAACAGCAGGTTTAGACTCAGAAGAAGGAGGAGTAAAGATAGGAGGAAGAAACATCAACAGTCTAAAATATGTGGATGATACCATATTGCTAGCTGAAAACATCATGTTTTTTGAATAATTACTAAGGAAGGTCAAGGAAGAAAGTGCAAAGGTAGCCTTGCTGCTGAACATAAAGAAAAAGAAGCTAATGACAATGAAGGATCTACGTAAATTCAACCTCAACAATAAGGAAATCAAAATTTCTTGTACCTTGGATTAAACATTGACCAGAAAGGACACTGCAGTCAAGAAACAAAAAGACTAGGAATGAAAAGGGCAGTAATGAAAGAACTAGACAAGATCCTAAAGAGTAAAGATAAACAACAGAGCACAAAAGTTAGAATCATCCAATCCATTGTATTCCCCATCACCATGTATGGGTGTGAGAACTGGACAGTGAAGAAAGTGGATAAAAAGAAAATCGACTCATACATCACCATGTATGAGATGTGGTGCTGGAGAAGAGTGCTGAGAATACTATAGACAGCCAAAAAGACAAGCAAATGGGTCCTTGAACAGATCAAACCTGAACTCTCCCTTGAAGCCAAGATGATTAAACTGAGACTGCCATACTTTGGCTACATCATGAGAATGCATGATTCATCAGGAAAGACAATAATGCCAGGGAATGTAGAAGGCAGAGGAAAGAAAGGAAGATGGCATGCCAGATGCCTAGACTCATTTAGGGAGGTCCCAGGCCTGAATCTACAAGACCTAAGCAGAGCAGAGGGGGACAGGGGTTCCTGGAGATGTCTCATCCGCAGGGTCACCATGAATCGAGGTTGACTCAAGGGCAGCTAACAACAATAATCTCTTACCTGCTTACATGGGAGCAATCCACATGACTATAAGGAAACTTGCAGATCTTGTAGATATGTAGACATTCTATAACAGGGAAGGAAAGGTGGAGTTCACCTGAGAGGTCTAGGTGTGGAGCTTGTAAACAAGCAGAGGACTGCATTGTTTATGACACACAACTTAAAAACAGCATGCATCTTCAATAAATTCCTATTATATACACCATACAGGGATAAATATAAATGTTATCAGATAAACTTGGAAATACAACTGTTAAGAAAATGAATCACCACATGCTTTAGCCAAATTAAAACATGACAAAACAGAACAAAACCTCTTTCAGTAAAATCAATGGGAGTTCTGATCTAGGCAGTCAGGAGATTTTGATCTCCCCAAGGCATAATTTGTTGCATAATTTGTTCAGAACTACATTTTATGATATTGTTATCTAATGACTTGTAAGCAAAGTATCTGAGTTTGAGCCACTTGGTTTGTACAGGGTTCCCCCCCTTTTTTTTCCCCAGGCAAAAATAGTAATATATTTAACACAGAGAACTTGTGTTGATTATGATTTTTTGTTTTGTTTTTGAAGAAGAAGAAACAAAGATTGACAGCTTTTTTTTAAAAAAATCCACATCATGTAGAAATAGCTTTCTGTCTCCAGTATTTGAGGATCCTTCATTTTACACTAGAAATACTTTCTGTACAGTCAGCCCTCTTTACCCATGGAATCTACATCCATGGATTCAACCATCCATGACTTGAAAATATTCAGCATTTAAAAAAAACCACAGACCTTGATTTTGCCATTTTATATAAG
This sequence comes from Phrynosoma blainvillii, assembly GCA_026167975.1. NCBI lineage: Eukaryota > Metazoa > Chordata > Lepidosauria > Squamata > Phrynosomatidae > Phrynosoma > Phrynosoma blainvillii. The sequence continues at coordinate 277,636,620 of JANUYF010000001.1, forward strand.
ATACACCATTTTGCTATGCTGTTTTATTTCATGGAATTTGAACATCCATGGATTTTGGTATCCACAGGGGATCTTGGAACCAAACCCCAGTGGATGTCAAGGGCCCACTGTACATGATAACTTTTTGTACTGCCTAACACTTTGAAATGAACATTGGAAACAAAAAATATTCCACATTTAGTTGTTACACATACATTTTATTATCTGCTAGAATAAGGGTTAAAAGTGCTTGACCTGGCCATTGCTTTTTAGGCATTTTATTTAATGTGCTCTGATTTCATTTGCCAACTTTTTTACTATTAGTGGTTTGATAGAGTCCGTATTCCCACTTTTTAAAAATAAAAACTATTAAATGTGTTCTTTGCCTTGGCCTTTTCTTATCCTTTCAATATCATCATTTCAGCATGAACCAACCAATGATGCTCATTTGTCCATATGATTTATTTCCAACATTATATACATCGATTTTGCAAAATGTAGCTGTGTTTTTCACTCCAGGCTTGGGGCCAGTGATCATAATGTATATTTTGAGAAGATGATATTCCACATAGATTAGACAGACAGATAGATGGAATATCGATTCAAAAAAGGAATCAAAAATGTGTTGATTGGTGGATTTCTAAACATTCCAAAGAATTTTACTAGTGCAGAATTTCCTGCAATGATAGAAGGTTGACCACTTTGAATTTGATTGGTTGATGGTCTGGTCCAGGGTGAGACTAGAAAGTATATAACAGGCCAAAGTGAAAGGCAGGGACACATTCACACTACAGAATTATAGCACTATTATTATACTTTAACTGCCATGGTTACATCCTATAGAACCCTGGGACTGACAGTTCAGAGATCCAAATATATAATTCTCAGCCAGTCCCTTGCTCTGGCCAAACTAAAAGTGCCAGGATTCCATGGGATGCAGCTATGGCAGTTAAAGTGGAATCATAGTACTATAATTGTATAGTGTGAATGGACCACAGCAAGTTGAAACAACTTGAGATCAATCCAAAGAATGTCTGCAATGAAAAGGAAGCAAAAGGTTGATAGTTGGTGGTGGAGGTCTGAGTTGCTCAACCTGACTGGTACTTCAGAGAGAAGTCAAGGGGAATGGTTGTAACACTCCAAGGTGAATATAATGACAGATAAAAATGCATATCAAACCCTCAGGATTCAGCTTTTGGGTGAGTAGTGGGCTGGGAAGGGCATTGCACTAGGAGAACTGGCTAATTAGTTAAAGAGAGAGTGAAATTATAGCCTCCTAGTTTTTCTCAAAGATAGTTGTAATAGGTTTGATCTTATCTAGTATTAAAGAATATAACAAATACTTATGAAGTATTACCTGAAGTTTAATAATGATTCCTATTTAGCCCATTTATGTGTTATTCCTATACTAACTAGTTTCAAAGTTTTGATTCCATTCTCACAGAATGCAATGTGGATGATCTCCTCATACAACCAAGTTTTGAGATCTACAGAAGGGGGATTCCTCTGAGTTTCACCCTCTTCCCAAGTACATTTGAAAAGGACTAAGGAGAGAGCCTTCTCAGTGGCTGCTCCCAGGCTGTTGTGCACCCTTCCTTTCTGCCTGAAGGTAAGGTTGACTCTCTATCTGCCTTGTAGGTGAAGACGTTTTTGTTCAGGCAGGCTTTTGAAGTTAAATTATGAAGCAGTAGTGTGTATGTAAAATGGTGTGCTGTATTTTTAAACATTTTATGTTTCAAATGCTTTAAATTAAATTAAATGTTTTAACCATTTTAACCATGCTTATAAAATAATATTGTGTTGTAATTCTCTTTTTAAATTTTTGTTTAAAAGGCAGAATAAGAAAGAAAGAAAGAAAGAAAGAAAGAAAGAAAGAAAGAAAGAAAGAAAGAAAACTGGAGTACTGGGTGGCAAAAGGAGGAACAAAGTCAATTCATGGTAGTGTTAAATTAGAAGTGAGAATTATCTTAACATAAATTTTGAAACTAAAGCTGTGCTTACAAAGAGAGAGAGAGAGAGAGAGAGAGAGAGAGAGAAAGAATCCAAAGACATGAAGATAAACAAATATCTGGATATCTGGATAATGGAAAGGGTTTTTTTTTGTCTCCCCCCCCCCCCCCACACCTTTGATCACACATTCCCAAAATTACCATGGTCAATACTATATTCAGTAGGCCCAAGAAGAGTTCAGCAACCAGAACGACCAGATAGTGAACCAAGATAGTGGTTGACAGTTCCTTGAGACTACCTGTGATGATGATTTGGAATAACAGTCCTAAACTGTCAACTTCTGAAACAACCTCACTATCTAAAAGCTCTTATTATCCATGATCTCTTTTCCCCCTGTCTCTTGCCATTTATCAGAGGATTCTTGTCTAAGCATTAAGCAGCTAAAAGCAGCTTCATTTATATACCACTTCATACCGTGCTATGGAGTGTCTAAGCAGTTTACAACTGTAAGCTCAGTGCCCCCCAACAGCTGGGTGCTCATTTTAGCGACCTCGGAAGGATGCAGGCCTGAATCAAGACTGAGCCCTGGCTAGTATTGAACTCACAACCTTGTGGTTATGAATGAGTGTCTGCAGTACAGCTATTTAACCACTGCACCACCAGGGCTCCTTCCTTACTCCAGTAACACAATCCTTTGCCATTTTTATATAGGCTCACACTTATATGGACTTGCAATTCTCAGAGCTGATGATCTGTTCTTAAAGAGAGAAAGGAGGAATAAAGGGGGAGGGGTGGATGGGTATCAGTTTTTGACCATCTTGATTGAAATCAACAGTTGGGATTTTCAGCTTTAACTAGCTTCAAGTTTTGTTTCTATAACCATGACATTATAGTCAAAATTAGATACTGGAGGAGGGAAAATATAATGTGTGCTAGTTCCTGAAAATTCTTGCACAATTTGTTAATTTTTACATTTGTGTTGCTCAAGACAAGATGTCCTTTACAAAAGCAAGAGCAGATGGTTTCGCTTAGAGGTTCCTTGTTCACAGCTTGCAGAAGGTAAGAAAGGCTCAGACTGCAGAAAAATGTAGTAGCTCATCTGCTTGCAGACAAAACAAATTGGAGAGTCATGTTTGTGCTTCTTGGGAAAATCAACCAGACTTTGAAAAGCTTTTAAAGATTTTTTTTTAAAAAAACCAAAACTTTGTGTTGTTCTAAAAAATGATACATGAAACTGATTTTTAAAGTGTAGATTTGAAAACGGTGCTTTTATCTAGCGCAATCATCCCTGAACTGGTATTCTCCAGATTTGTTGGATGACAAACCCACATCATCCCCAGACTGTAGTTTGTTGTGGCACTAGAATTCTCTGACAGAGAAGGCTAAACATCTCATAAAACTACAAATCCCAGGATTCCATAGCATTGAACCATGGAAGCTAAAACACTGTCAAACTGCATTAATCCAGCAGTGCAGATGCAGCCTTAGTATTTTAAACAACTCATCTGACATCAAGCCAGTTTGGCTTTAGCCCTGGCTTACATTTTAATATCTTTCTCCAGTTATTCTAGGCCAGCTTTCCAGAACCAGGTACCCAGTGGCTAGTCAGGCTGGGGATATGCAGGTTTGTAGTCCAACAAATCTTGAGATCACCAGTTCAGGGATGATTGTGCTAGGCAAAAGCACTGTTTACAAATCTACACTTTAAAAATCAGTTTCATGTATCATTAAATAACGCTTTTGTACAATAAACAGAAGAATTGCATCTTACATACAATACAGACCCAAACTCTACTTATATTATCATATGACTGCTAAAATAAACTTATAAGGTGAAGAAATGGTTATATCTAGATAACTTTATGAATTATTTTCAACTTCTATAGTGTCTACTTTCTTCTTGGCCTGTGTTAACACTGAGTAAACTGATCGCATAGCTCAGCCCAACAAGAAAGGATGGCTGATGGGTTATTTTGGCCTTTCTTAAATAAATAAATAAATAAATAAATAAATAAATAAATAACAGGAAAAAATCCCTCTCAGCAGATGTCTCAGGAGAACAGCCAACTCTCTATACAAACAGAATAGCAAAACAAACTGGCTACAGAGAATCCTAAGTGTAGTAAAAGAAGGGATAAGATCAGTCACTAACCATGACAGACAGTATTAGGGATTTTTCCCTTTTCTGGGCACCATTTCATTTGGAGATCTTGTAGAGATATATGTCACTCACTATTGATAGATTTATTTGACTTTCTGTCAAATTTACGTACATTGACAAAAATCTATTTTGTTATTTTTGTCATGGAAATCTATACTGGCATTTTCCCCTGTGGAGATTTGGCTAGTCATTGTCAGCATGAGGTGCCAGTAAGAGCTTTTTACTGTTTTTTAAAATGTGCCAGCTGCTTCCCTGGCTTAGAGTCTCTTGGTTCAGATTGTAAATGGGGGTGAAAATCCACATCTACCCCAGCCTGCTTGATAGAAGATGACAGGGATTTGATTTATGAATTTCTCTTGTACATCTTAGAACCAACAACAGCTAATGTGGATCTTTGAAAACCAGAAATGAGAGAAGGAGAGTTTCAGATGAGAATGCCCCTGATAGTTCTTTAAAAATCTTGGTAGCCAATCTTCAGATCTCTTGCAAGTTCCTTAAAATATTAAGATTCAATGGTCAAGATCCAATGGTGAAAATTTGCTGTTGGAAGAAGCTACATCACTCTGTATGTGTCTTTAGCAAGAAACTGTTGGATCCTGGCAATATTTTGGCAAACCTGTTACCAATATTTTGGTTCACATTTTTACTGACATACTTGATACAGGCAGGGTTTGGGTTAATTTAGGATTTGACTTTTTTTTTTTTTACCAAACATGAGGAAAGTGTAGGAGAAGGTACAGCCAGATGCTGTTGGGTAGCCATTGCACAGCCTAGCTAAACCTTTGTGTGAGGTGCTATGGAAAGCTACCTTATGCTGCATCAAAAAACAAAGCTACACGTTTTTTGGATGGCCATCTGTCAGGGGTGCTTTGATTGTGAGTTCCTGCATGGTGAGGGTTGGACTGGATGGCTCTTGGGGGTCTCTTCCAATTCTATGATTCTACCCCAGTGTAACCAAAAGGATTCCATTCCAGTTTTCACATTGTTAAAAAAATAATTTAATATGGGGGGGGGGGGAGGTAAAGGTAAAAATTTATGAATGAACACATGAAATTGGCCCATTCTAGAAACTGATGTATTTGTTTTCCTAGTTTACAGTATTTTTTCAGTTTAAATAAGATAATGCTGAGAGCTGGCAGACTTAGGCAGTATCCATACACCCATAAAATATATTACAAATCATCTACAACATTCTGGTGCTCTTTGACAGACAAGTCAATGAGAACATGTCTTCATGTTCACAAAAGACAGAAAATCATGATTGTCTTAATAGCCAGATCCCTCAGGCTTTACCTTTCCCCAGTTCTTATATATAGTAGTCATTCTACCAGGCAGTAGGAGATAGTCAGAAGTAAGCTCAACAGATGGATCAGCAATTTTGGATCCTTCTCTCATTAAGCTGTTCCTAGTTTAGATAGAATAAAAATGTGGAAGCATTTTAAAGATATCTTCACAACCTCTCCACTGTTCCTTTCGCTCTCCTGAAAATAATGTGAAATGGATGCATAATGTTATAGTGAGAAAGAGGACAGGGAGGAAATTAATGACAGCTACTCATGTTTCTGTGGTTGCCTTGAGTGGATTCCCCTAATCTCTATGCCAGGGATGGGGAATGTGTGAGCCTGAGTGCTGCTTTTCAGTGCCCTTGTGGGCCAGGATGGCATAGTGTGGCTTGAGTGTTGGAATATGACTCTGGAGACCAAGGTCCAAATACCCTCTCAGCCATGGAAACCCACTCAGGGACCTTGAGCAAGTCATATTCTTTCAGCTTCAAAGACAACTCCTAAGGGTTGCCTTAGGGTCACCATAAGTCAGGAATGACTTGAAGGAACACAACAACAAGGGCACCCAACATACCAAAAGGATTTTTGGAGGGAAAATGTTGTGGCAAAAAAATGCCCCCCTTGCATACAGATTAATTGGAGTAGAATTGGGTTTAGAGAAGTAATGAGAAGACAGGACAATTATTGGGATCAGAGATAGACCAATATGAGAAGTTAAACCCTGATATTAAAGACAAATGTGAAATGGGGACACTTTGATATTAGCTTACCTTAAAAGGTAGAACTGTTGTTGTTCTTGCTGCTGCTGTTGCTGTTCTTGTTGTTGTTTATAATAATTACCATTATGTAATTAATTGTTCTGGCTGTTATATTCTATAAATGTATATGTAGTGTTGAACATTGATACTGTTGAACTGGTTTGAGTAGATTCAAAGGCTGCTTTATTTCAAGACATGTGCTGTGTTGTATTACACTGTTAATTCGTATTGCATAGTCAACTATGTAAAGATAATTATGCTGCTTTCTGGAAACCAACTGCTCATAGTGGAATATTATGAAAAGTATGAAAAGTGAAGGAGCTAATTGACTTGCCCAGTGACTTCTAGGGTCCATACCTTGCAAGCAACTCCTTGATACCAAAATATTTCTTTTTACCAAGGGTGACATTAGTCAAATACAATGAAAGAAATAGTGATCATTTCTATTGGTTAGTGGGAAATTATTTGAGGCCTTTATGTATTTAGGTTTGAAGGAAGCAGGAGAGTTTTCCTAAGAAACTTTTTCTCTTATCCAAGACTGTGACAAACTCCTGTATCATTTGGGAAGCCCTTAAGGCAGTTTGGATTCCCATGCATAGCCAAATGTTTTTATTTGGAATGTTATCTTTATAAACCCTTGAATAGAGGTCTCAATAAATAAATAAAATTAATCTGTGCCTGAAGCCCTAGTATTTTTATTTTAAGAATATTTGCCAAAGGGGAATAGCAGGTTCCTCCCCCTTACCTCCTTGTTCTTTCTAGTTCCAGAAACCATTTGTGTGATTAAAACAAGTTGTGTGTTGTTACTTTTTCATGTTCATGTATCTTCTTATGTTATTACATAGTTAAGTAAATGACTGCATAATTGACCTAATCTAGAGTCAACTGTACAAAAGATGAATGCAGCCATAGTTGAGTGGGAGGTTCTAACTATAAAAATGTTCCTTTCCACAGGCTGTATGTCCACCTTCCTAAATATTGCATTATATATATATATATATATATATATATATATGGCAGCTGCACTAGAATAATTAACTAAAAATAAGTTTAAAATTAATTAATTAAAAATAAGTAAAAATATCACAGTCAAGTATCTGTAAATAGTGTAGGTAAAGTATTGGTTCAGTGGTCTATGAAAGCTTCCTTTCATTTGACCTGAGCAATTCCTAGAGTAACAAATTATTCTTTGGAGCCATGGGGTTTTCTTGGCAAGATTTGTTCAGAGGTGGTTTGCCTTTGCCTTCCTCTGAGGCTGAGAAAGTGTAACTTGCCTAAGGTCATCCAGTGGGTTTCATGGCAGTGTGAGGGAATCGAACCCATGTCTCCAAAGTCCTGGTCCAACATTCAAACCACTACAGTAATCTAGAAATTGATTATAAATGTCTGGATTCAAAAGCAGAGATCATCTATCCCGAAGAGTACTTACATTTCTTATGACACATTTAGGAGCCAGACACCCCCAAGGGGCAGCTCTGTGCTGCCCTGGGAGTGCTGGATCGGGCTGCAGCAACCACACACCGCGGTCCTGATTTGGCTTTTTGCCCCTCCAAAAAGAGCTGAAAAATGCCATTCCTTTTTGGAGTGGTAAAAAGCCACCCTTAGCGCTGCTGCCACAGCTCTTTTGCACCCCTTTGGAGCAGCATGTCTACATGCTGCACCAATGGAGTGCCCTGATGCCGCACGCTGTGCAGTGGGGCGCACAACATGACGGCAATGTTGGGGCAGCCAGTGTGCTATCACCCCACCCCAACTGTACCCCCAGACCAGCCCTTTTGGAAATCTGCTTGTGTGCTGATTTGTAGCAGAATTTATAGAATTCTTTGTTGAAAAAAAATCTGATCTGTTGCCATCCTGACCACACTCTGCTGTTGCTTGGCTACATGTGTCCTGTATTGGTATGAAATGACACCATCATCATCATCAACAACAAAATAGCTCTGGAGGAGTAGCCAGACTTCTGGAGTAGTATTTTAGGGTGTGGAGAGGTGCAGGAGATAAGGGGCAGCTTCCACTAGCAGAAACACTGATTGAATCAGCCTTTAGAGTTCTAACTGGTGATACAGCATAGAGGTGCAACCATCGGAGAGACAAACAGAGAGAAAAGAATTCTGGGTATAGCAGACTTCAGTGCCTTTGATTTTTTAAAAAAAAATAATACACTTTGAGGTCCATTGCTTCATCTTATGTACACCAAATGCATTTCCTCCACTCTCGCCTGTATGTAAATAGGCTCTCTGTCCTTTCTACATATTCCTTTGTAAGCATTTCCAACTGTAGTGGAGACTTTTAAAAACAAAGGGGGAGGGGGGAACCCAAGCATTTTGTGGCATTTTCACCTCTTCCTTATTTGTATTTTATAGGAACACTACAAAGAGGAACTCTGGTTTCCTTACCAGGAATATTCAGCATTGCAAAACAAGTTAATGACTGCAGAGTTTCTCTTTAAGCTTACCTGGCACAGTCAGCAATGCCAGATGTAGGTTTGCTATCACATTATTTGATCTGCTGACAATGTTCACTGCCTTTTAAAGAAAAAGAAAGAAAATAAAGGGGAAGGAAATGCCTAGGTGACTCCAATCCAAATCACACATATTCTTTTGGTTAAGAATGAAATGTGAGACTGAATTTAGCCTTTAATTACATTTCCTTCCTTACCTCCAACAAACAAAATTTTATAACCTTTCCAATGAAGGAGGCCATATTTTGTGAATTACTTGCTTGGAATCTTCCCAGGAGCAAAGTTACTTAGGAAACATTCTATTATTCAGATTAATCAAAGGTAGAGGCTTATTTTCAAGCCTTTGCTCTACTTCTTTTGTCTGTTGAGCAATGGTGGGTGGATGCATTTACGGATTTTCTTTTCTTCTTTCCAAGTTTTAATTGACACTACCTATCTGGCCAGGAGGAAGAATGTCTGTGAAATAATTACTTAAAACAAGGTATTGCATGTAATATTCAGGAGGGGGAGGGGTAAGTTCATTATGGAACTGAATACTTAAGCAAAAGCAAGGGAGGGATGCCTCTGATTCTGGAGAAAGAAAGGAGTATTTATTAACTCAAGTATTTAAAATAAATATTACTTAAATGTACTTTTCCTAATAATAGAGCAGTTACCAACACACCACTTAACCTGTGTGCATGCAGTCACACACATACACACTTTATTGTTGACTCTGTGAGGCTGGCATTATTCTCCTGGATTAAAATATGGGAAGTGTATCTATATTTTAACATGTGATTAAACAAGCCAGAGTAAGCATTAAATCTGAGCCCTCTGTACTATGAGAAGCATTTTTACAAGTTGAAAGTTATTCCACTTAGATGGATCATCTGTTTTCCAGAACCTTTTAAACCTACCCCATATATTGAATGTCAAAAAGACAATAAAATCTCTCTTTGCTATTGATATCTATTTGTAGATGGCAGTGTAAGCCTTGACACACATTTGAATAAGCAAATGGCACTATCAAAACAGAAATGCTATGCTTTTGGTCTACTAATTTGCCAGCAATACTGCCCTGTTAGATTGAAGATTTACAGATTTGCCTTTGAAATGAAGAAAGTGCAATCTGGGTCTAGTAAAATCAGTGGGACTTTTGTCATCAAGTTCAGTGGCATGTGAAGTGTACCTACAGCCTTTAACTTACTGTTCTTGAAAGTCAATATGGTGCTTGCTAACATAAAATGCTAGTTTGCTGCATGCTTTCCATGATCCCTCCAGTGAAGGCCATCTGTTTGCTGCTAGGTATTCTGTTATGTTGTTGATTTTGTTATTTGCTATCAAATTGAATTTCACTTATGTTAACCTAAGAATGAGAGAACTCCAAGAGTCCCAATCCACAATTGCCCTGCTCATATCTAGCAAACATGGGGCAGTGCCTTCCTTGATTGAGTCTATCCACCTACAATGCAGTCTTCTTCCTTTCCCATTTCCTCTCATTTTAACATGTATTTAATGATTAATGTCATTTTATGATATGTCCAAAGTGCAACAACCTCAGTTTCATCATCTTGACTTCTAGGGAGGCCATAGTATGTCCTGAGGTCTCCTTCAGAGACACATTTCAAACAAGTTTATCTTTTTTCCTGTCAACTTTCTTCACTGTCCAACTTTCACAACTAACCATAGAAACTGGAAATATTATATCATGGATTATTCTGACTTGATATTATATGATATATCTTTACTGTTCACTGTTATGTACAAAAGGCAAGATGGATCATAGGTTCCAATAGGACTTGGCAGAAACCTTATTCCCCACTATTTTTATCCAGTGAAGGGAGCAGGAGCATATTTAACCAATATATACAATCCCATTCAATACCTAGATCTGTCTTCCATTTGTCTCATCAAGATTAAGCTTCACTTTGTTTGCCCTCATTCAGTACATTACAGCTTCCAGACACCAGTTTAGCAGAAGAACAGCTTCTTTAGAGTTAGGTAGAAAGGAGAGATAGAGCTGCATATCATCAGCATACTGGTGACACCTGACTCCAAAATTCCAGACAACTTCTCCCAGCAGTTTCATGTAGATGTTAAATAGCATAGGGAACAACACAGTATTCAGAGGGATTCCATAGACTAATGGCCAAGGAGTTGAGCAGGAATCCCCCAGCAGCACCCTCTGAGACCACCCCTTCAAGAAAGAATGGAGCCACTGTAGAACAGTGGCTCCAAGCCGCATCCCAGAGAGCCAACTCAGAAGGATACCATGGCTGATAGTATTGAATGCCACTGAGAGGTCCAGCAGCACCAACAGGGACACACTGCCCCTGTCCAGCTCCATATGTTCATCCACTAAAGTGACCAAAGTTGTTTCTGTCCCATAACGAGTCCTGAGACCAGATTGACATGGATCTTGATAATCTGTTTTATCCAAGAATCCTGGGCGTTGAGAAGCTGCCACATGCTCCAGTACTTTACCCAAAAATGGAAGGTTGGAGACTGGTTACAGTTATTTAGTATAGTTTTAAGGATTTTTTTTTCAGAAGAGGCCTTACCAAAACTTCCTTCAGGTATGTTGGGACCCTGCAGTCATTGTTGTTGTTGTTGTTGTTGTTGTTGTATCCTGCTTTCCCTCCAAAATTGGTATTCAAGGTGGCTTACAATTTAAAAGAACAGTACAGTTAAAAACATATAAAAGACCTTGTTGTATAACAATGCCTTATTGTAAAGAGGCATTAATCACTTCCCTTACTCAGCCAGTCCTCTGACCTGTTTAATAAAACAGGAGGAGCAAGGGTCTAGTACACATATGGTGGCTCTCACCTCTACAAGGATCCTGTCTGCATTGTCAGACTGCCGAAACTGAAAATTATCCATCATTACTGGGTAAGCAGGAGCCAAAGTTACATCCACCAGAACTGTATCAAATCTGGCATCTAAGGTCCAAAACACACTGCAAAAATAATCCAGTTTGTGACTGCTTTAACTGCCCTGGCTCAGTACTAGGGAATCCTGGGAATTGTAGTTTATTGTTTTACCAGAGCTCTCTGAGAGAGAAGGGTCAATGAATCTCAAAACTACAGTTCCAGAATTCCCTAGCGCTGAGCCAGGACAGTTAAAGCAGTCTCAAGCTGGGTTATTTCTGCAGTGTGAAGTCAGAGTGAACCAAAGGGCTCATTCCCACTTACATTTATATCGGTTTTCAATTTGCCTTCACTCCGTTTCAGTGAATCGGTTCCAAAAGGTCTGTCATTCCCACTATGAAAGCAGATCTTTTCATTATTCCCTTGTAATCACTTCTTTTTTGGCATGATTGTCATTCCCACTAGTTTGTGACCCTGTAAAATGCATGTCAATAATCTGTATGTCATTGGTGACAAGGGGGGAAAAGTGGGGGTCTATGCCCTCCTTTTGGCCAGCCATCATCAGCCTAGGGAAAAGCTGTGGGGAAGGGAGGAAAATCACCCAAAGGTCACACTGCAAAGCAAAGACAGCACTGAGAGGGGGGAAATGGCTAATTTCCCAAAAACTGAGTTGGATTGGTAAACACCCCTCTGCCATTAGTCCCTCCTCTCCAGAATAATGTGATTCAGATCCATAGTTCCCACTTGTTGAACGCCTTCTGAATCGTTTCTTTTCAAAAGAACTGCCAGGAAACTACTATCAGAAAAAGTGGAGTTTTTTTTACATTTGCCTCACTTCATCATGACTGAAAACGAGCTCAATAGGATTGAAACTGGTTTCAAGTGGGGACGAGGCACATATAACCCAATCAGCAATTTGAGTTAAATCACAGTGGGAATGAGGTCCAAGTGATGTTTTCTACTAATTGGTGGTCAAATTCTTTGCAGCAAGTTGTTGGGTGACTAAGGAGATTATCACATTACCTTTGCTCCCAGCATAGATTTGGGATGTAACTTTAAGAAGGCGGATCTTATCGTAGCAGGCAGCCCGTTTGCAACCCGGGTTTCTCTCTCATCTTTTCATGAACAGGATTTTTTCCATTCTTGAAAAGCTTCAACAGAAGCCCGGGTTGCAAATGGGCTGCCTACTGCCTGGTGATGGGTGAATGCAATACCTGCCTTCCAAAAGTAACAGACCGCATCTATGCTGGGACCAAAGTAATGCAATAATCTCCTTACATTCTCCTCTGGACCAGATCATAACAGATCCCTGACCATTTCAAATAGCTCAGCTGAACGGTTCTGAGCAGTTGCAATGGTTTTGATCAGAAAAGCCACTTTTGCTTCCTTTATTGCCCCACCATAGCCCTGCAGATAGACTTTAGCCTGTTTTTGGTTAGAGTCTCTCTGAATTTTCTGCCACTATTGCTATAGTCTCTGTCTCATATATTTCATTCCTGACAGCTCCTTAAAAAACTAGGAGGCTGGATTAGCTCTGATCCATAGGACACTTGGGATTGATTGTGTCAACTACTATGGTCATTTCCACATTCCAGAGATCAACCAGGCTTCAACAATAACCCACCAAGTCAGCAGGAAACTTCCCAAAAGCTATGAGGAAGCTATCAAGATCTATAATCCTCTTGGGGAGAACAATCTTAATGGCCCCCACCCCCTGGGGTTCTAATTCATAGGAAAATTGACAAGCCTAAGTTGCATCAAACTGAAGGGGGGTATTACTGTGGCAGAGGGTTAGCGCAGAGATGTATATCCCATCCCTCACCAGTTTTTAGGGAAATCCACCATTTTCCTCCTCTCAGTGCTACCTTTATGCTTTGTGGTGTGACCTATGGGCAATATATATTACAGTATGTGCACTATATTGTATTTGCAATTGCTTGCAATTATTTGTGGGCGGCGAGCCAGGAAAGTGGACTGATTGTGGTTGCCGCGGCCCCAATACAGCAAGGAAAGGGGCTGCAGGATGTTGCCCCTTAGAGGCCGTCTGTTTAGCTCCTTAGTGGTTAAGATGCCAATTCTGGTGATTCTAAGATCGGAAGGGTGGCAGTTCAGTGCCCAAGTACCATGTGACGGAGTGAGCTCCTGTCACTAGTCTCAGCTGCCAACCTAGCAGTTTGAAAGCATACAAATGCAAATGGATAAATAAGTACCACTTTGGTAGGAAGGTAACAGTGTTCCCTACAGTCGTGCTGGCCACATGACCATGGAGTCATTTTTGACAACACTGACTCTTTGGCTTAGTAACACAGATGACCACCACCCTCTACAGTCGGCTATGACTAGACATTCATGTCAAGTCCTTTATCCATCCTATAGACTCAGGCTCAGAACATATGGTCCAAATAGAGCAGCTTCTGTCTGCTTTGGAGGCATGGGGTTCATAGAATCATAGAATCATAGAATCATAGAGTTGGAAGAGGCCACAAGGGCCATCCAGTCCAACCCCCTGCCATGCAGGAACTCCCAATCAAAGCATCCCCGACAGATGGCCATCCAGCCTCTGCTTAAAGACCTCCAAGGAAGGAGACTCCACTACTTTCCGAGAGAGTGTGTTCCACTGCCGAACCGCCCTTACTGTCAGGAAGTTCCTCCTAATGTTCAGGTGGAATCTCTTTTTTTGCAGCTTACATCCATTGTTTCGGGTCCTAGTCTCTGGAGCAGCAGAAAACAAGTTTGTTCCTTTCTCAATATCACATCCCTTCAAATATTTAAACACGGCTATCATATCACCTCTTAACCTTCTCTTCTCCAGACTAAACATTCCCAGCTCCCTAAGTCGTTCCTCATAGGGCTTAGTTTCCAGACCCTTCACCATTTTAGTTGCCCTCCTTTGGACACGCTCCAGTTTCTCCACATCCTTTTTGAATTGTGGTGCCCAGAACTGGACACAGTATTCCAGGTGAGGCCTGACCAAAGCAGAATAGAGTGGCACTATTACTTCTCTTGATCTAGACACTATACTTCTACTGATGCAGCCTAAAATTGCATTGGCCTTTTTAGCTGCTGCATCGCACTGTTGACTCATATTCAACTTATGGTCCACCTGGATTCCTAGATCCCTTTCACATGTTGTCTCATTCAGCCAGGTGTCCCCCATCATATATCTGTACTTTTCGTTTTTCCGCCCTAAGTGCAGTACCTTACATTTCTCCATGTTGAATTTCATTTTGTTAGCTTTGGCCCAGCTTTCTAGTTTGTTCAAGTCATTTTGAATTTTGATCCTGTCCTCTGGGGTATTAGCTACTCCTCCTAATTTGGTGTCGTCTGCAAATTTGATAACTATGCCCCCAGTACCGTCATCCAAGTCATTAATAAAGATATTGAATAGCACTGGGCCCAGGACAGAGCCCTGTGGCACCCCACTTGTCACTTCTTTCCAGGTTGAAAAGGAGCCATTGTTGAGCACCCTTTGGGTTCGGCCAGTCAACCAATTACAAATCCATTTAACAGTTACTTTGGACGTTTTCACACGGGGCTCCCTAAAGCCGGCTGGAGCCTTTCTCCTAAAGCCGGCTGGACCCCGTGCCGCTGACACCGGAATGACTCCGGCGGCGGCAGGCTAATTCCTTTTGCCACCCGGAATTACCTGAAGCCGGAGTTAGCCAGGAATTAGCCTGCCGCTGCCGGAGTGAGGCCGGACTTAGGGCTCCGTGTGTTTGAACACACGGAGCGAAAAGCCGGCCGGACGCAGGAATGACACCGGAAGGGGCGGGGTTTGCCGCTGCGCGTGTGTGAACACATGGGAAATGGAGCCGGAGTGAGGCCGGCGGGAGGCCGGCTAGCGTCCTCCTTTTGCCCCGTGTGAAAACGTCCTTTGTCTAGCCCACATTTTACCAGCTTGTTTGCAAGAATGTCATGGGGAACCTTTTTGAAGGCCTTACTGAAATCAAGATAGACTATATCCACAGCATTCCCTTCATCTACCAAGCTGGTAATTTTATCAAAAAAAGAGATCAGATTTGTCTGGCATGACCTGTTTTTCTGAAACCCATGTTGACTTTTTGTGATTATGAAATTACACAAATGATGCATGCCTCCAAAGTGACCCAAAGCTGCACTGTAGTTCTTTTGACTGGAGCAAAACGGAACCAGGATAATCCAGTTCCTGGCAGTGCAGGTTGAGTCCTGTGTCCATAGCCCACTTTGAGAGGGGCTGTGTGGTTGGTGCAGTCCCAACCTGCTTGCAGCCAGGCCACTCTTTCATGCCCATCTTCTCCAGCCTCAGTGTTATAACTGTTTATATTTTGTTAATGTTTTTTTTTTTTCATTTCCTCTCTTGTCCCTAATTTTCAACTCAGCTTTTCACTCTTTCTTCTTGGGAAATATTAGTTCATGCATAAGTATTTCCTTTTTATGGTTACCAGTGAAGAAACAGTAAAAGAATTCTTGCAGCTTCTCTGCAATCTCCTTATCCTCTGTCAGAGCTCCTTTCAGTTTCATTGTTATACAATGGCCCAAGTGCTTCTCTAAGTGATGTATTCAAAGATTGTCTTTAAAATTGTTGGTCTTGACCCCCTTTTCAACCTGTTCATCAAAATCCTCATGGGGAGAATGCCTAATTTTCTGCTTAATTTTCTTTATGTAACTTTATGTTCTTTTCAGTTTACCTCACTTGGGCAAGACATCCACCTTTTTATCTCCAATAGCTTCCTTCACATTGCTTGATAGCAATTCTGGTGATCTCTTGAACTTTGTACTTCTGTTGTATGCTACCAAGCTTAACCTCTGTTAATGTATTTCTAAGAAGGCCCCCTGTATCGTGAACTGATTTGACCTTTTTTTTTTTCTTTCCCACTTCTTTTTCAATTGGTCCATTTTAAAGAAGTTACCACTTTTGAAATTAAATAGGTCTGTGCAAAATCACTTAGGATATCTAGAAAGTTTATCTCTTTCTTCTGACTAGAGCATGCACTTATCCAGTCAATGTGAGGATAATTAAAGTCACCCATTTCTTCTACAATATTGTCTCCTTAAGATGCCTTCAGGATTTCCTTTTGCATCTCAAGATCCCCCTGAGCCTTTTGATGTTGCTGGGGGAACAAAGACACTAAATTACTTTTAGTACTTGAGATTGTCACTTGCATTGATTCTGTGAAGGAGTCAGACCTTTTAAAGTTTCTAGTTTACTCAACCCTATGTTTTTCTAATATAAAGAGTGGCACCACCTCCATCAAGTCTTTCCTGTCATTTCATAGAATTTACATCAAAAGATTAGCATATTCCACTGGTTTCCTCCATTCTGTCACATCTCTGTTACTCTCACTCTGTGTTTTCTCTTAAACTTAAACACTTCAACCCACCAGCCATTTTGATTCACAGGCTTTTAACATAAGCATCAGTACACCTGTACATGGCAGCCATCTCTGTATGTATTTGACATATGAATTTAACACTTAGGCCTCTAGACTCTGTCAGCAATGTCTAGGTGAATGAGATAGTTTATAATTGCAACTCCTACAATTATAATCATGTTTGCTAATTTAAATATATATATATATATATATATATATATATATATATATATATATACCTTAATGTGCATGCATGGGATTGTAGCATGAATGGAAAACATTTTCACCACATGAAACAGTTTCACAGCTGGAAACACATTGTATATCAAGAATGGTGAAATGTTTGAATAACATTCTTACAGCAAAAATGTAGACATTTTTTACCTCATCTGAATGGGTCACAGATTACATATCCATTTACTTTCGGTCTTTTCCTTTGCTTACAGGGTGACCAAATGCCATAATCACAAAGATGGACAAGGCACTGTAAAATGTAGGGCATCCAAGAAAAAATTAGGACATTACAAAATAAATGCTAAAAACATTAATATCAGTATAAATTCATGCTTCTTAGACATACTCAAAATGGAGGACATTTTAGAATTTCTCCTGGAAAGAAAGTTAAAATGTTGGATGTGTCCTGGAAGAGGAGGACACTTTGTCACCCAGCTTTGCTTGTGGCAAATTCTTCAGTCTTCAACTCACAGAATCTGTTATAGAGACGGAAAGGACCTGTTCAGGAAGCTAATTATCCTTTCACTGAAATTTTCTGTTTGGCTGGGCTGTTTCATAGGTGATGAATTTAAAATCTCTTTGGATATGAAGGTTATATTATTTTCTTTTGAAAGGAGACTGAAGTCTTTGTATCTTCTATTGTGGTCACTGTGTTGTACCTATGTTTCTATGTACTTTCGGTCCACATTCATAACTGTTTTTTAAAGCACTTCTACTAAGTGCTTGTTGTAAATATTGTAAAGTTCAGTTGTGTAATGCTTGAATTTTGTTTTAAACAGTGCTTCTTAATATATGACAGCCTTTGATGAAAAAGTCTGAGCCAGCACTGGGGCATTATAACGTTCATATAGATCTGAGCTATGAAATCATGCTAGGTTGAAACTAGCACTTTTTCTTAGTCAAAGGCTCTAGCCCTTTACGGTTGACAATCAAGTTCTCATTAAACATGAAAAGGGGTGAATAGGATCATGTCCATGGTACCTGGCCCCATTTCCACATTGAGCAAAAGGTGAAAACTGAGTCTACAAATATGGACATACACATCTATGTGTGAAGGCATTTGTATATTTCTCAGCCATGTAAAGCAGCAGTAAGTAATCTGTTTCCCTGCCGATTTTTTGGACTACAATCACCATAAGCACCAAAGAACATGGCTAGGAGTCAGGAGTTAATGAATGATAATTAGGAATGTGTGAGACTTTCATTATTATTATTTTTTTAAAAAAGGACTACACAAAATCCAGACATGACTATGTATAGCTAGTGTATTACTCTAAATAAATGCTGTTCATGAATTTATGAATTGTGTGTGTGTTTGTGATATCGTGATCTTAAAATTCACATTTTTAAAGTAAATTCAGTGAATAGAACTTCACTTTTAGAAAGGGAATGTGAGGTGCTGTTGTACTTTTATGACAACATTTGAAGCCCAATTCTCCTGCTCACCAGTCCAAGCTAATAAAATGGCAAGTACAAGTCAAGTAGCTTTTTAGTGGTGGCTCTACAAATTAGGAATTCCATCTCTAAAAGAAAGCACACACACACACACTTACTGTATTAGTTCATAAAATTCTACATTTCCATCAGCACATGGCTAATATGCGTGTTTCTTGATGTTTTCAACATTATTATTTTTTTAAAAAACTGCATAGTCATTTAATGTTTTTCTTTTTCTTTTGTTTTGTTTAAAAAAATGTAAACTGCTTGTGAAGGCAATGAATGTGCTCTGAAGGTTTTGAAATTATTTAATAAATAAATGTAAATAAATCAACAGGCTGCTGAACTAGATGGATGTTTGGTCTGCTTTGACAAGATTCCTCTTATATAAAATAAAACAAGTGAGGTCACACTTGGAGAAGCATGACCAAATAAATAAGGCATGATAAAAACTTTAAAATGCCATATAAAAGCATGTTAAAGGGGGGAAATACCCTTTGGAGAGCATCCTATTGTGCTGCGACAATTATCTCTCCCTGTATCAAGGGGGATATCAGATGAAGACATGTTCTTAGATTCTAAAGGATTTCTCTGAAGCCACCAAAAAATAATCAAGAACTTGAACATAGGTTCCCCTGTGTTCAATGGTGCTTAAGCTCTTGTGAGCATTTTTAATATTGGAAGAGGAGTTGGTGATGACAATGTTGTCTGCAGGATTACCAGACCTGTCCCTCAGTCTGGCACTATGGAACACACACATGTCCTACACATTATCAGCTATGATTAGGCCACTTAAAATGAAAAGTCTTTGATCATTAAAGAATGTGTAAGGAGTAAGCAATCTAGCTTTCATCTTTTTTCTTTTTTGCTAACAATGCCAAAGGTTATTTATTTTAAAGGCAAAAGCCTCAAAATCTATACAGACTTGCTAGGTTCAATTCACACACATCTTTCAGCTAAAACACTATCCAGAGTTATGATGTTTTTGATACCTGCAGAATAACATAACATTCTGTCATCCTTTGAAAAGGCAAATGGTAGTCATTTAAACCAGATGAGTGACTTGACTAGAGAATTATTGCACCTACAGCACAGGATATACAGTACTCTGCACCTATTGCAAGGGAACTAGAGTGGGTGGCCGGAAGACAGAAACGTTTCCCCCCATTTAACCTGTAATTTGACAACATCTGCAAAGAATTAGCCCCAGCACTGGCATTGCAATTGTTGTATCTAACATCAATCACCAGGGAGAGGAGGTTACTTTAAATAGATGTTAGCTGCATAACTGTTCTGAAACATGAAAGAAAGAAAGAAAGAAAGAAAGAAAGAAAGAAAAAGAAATGAAAGGAATGGGATATTTAAATTGGAAGAGAAATTAATTACTGGAAATGTGAGTCCAGTTCCAAAGACCATTTAATCCAGCAGTATTTCTGTACATCCACAGGAGGGCTGGATCAGAATGTGTACACCATTTCAGTACTAAAAATGGAAAATGAGAAATGCATCTCAGTAATGCATTTGTCTTCATTAGCTGGTAGTTTATGTGTTGTAAAATACTATCTGTCATCTGTCTATCTGTCGGTCTCTTTTATTTCTGTTCTTATTTTTATTCATTCCTCTTTTTCTCCTCTTCTGGTAAAACTAGTGATCCATCAGTTGAAACCCAGTAGATTGGTCCAACAGATGACATGTTTGTATATAAATCTGTTTTTGAAAGTAAAGTTAGTGGTACTGTAATTGCCAAAGAGAACACACACATTCATTTTTCTCATACACACACACACACACACACACACACACACACACATAAGAGAGAGAGAGAGAGAGTGAATTCCCAAGTTACTTTGTCTGCTCTTTTCCCCCCTGAGGTCACCTCACCTGGACGATCAGATTTTTCTTACGACCCAAATCTAGAGAAACCTTGACTAGTTAACTTAACTCTATTGGATAGTCATATTTATCGGTAAGTGTATTTAGGACCCAAGCCTTGCCTATTACTATGAACTCCCTTGGGTTCCATTGTTCATTACAGGGAAGATGGATCTCCCTGTTCCCTCTGTATATCAACCACTTTATTTTTAAACTGAACAGGAGAGGCATAGATGCACACATCTAAGCAATATGTACCATTTTAGTTAGGGGAAATAAATTAAAACAAGTTTTGAGAGGCCCTACTCTAGTTCAATAGCACTTAATAGTATTTCATCAGTATTGTTACATCTTATTAATATATTAGTCAGTTAACAACTCTTCTATTTAATATGTTATTCATTCAACTTCTGAAGTATCAAGAAGCTGCAAGTCTTTGGTGACATAATCTAGCAGTCTCAGTATTATTTAGTCAGAATATGTAACTGTGATGTCCAGCCTGGACTGTTTAAATTCTCCCCTGCATTTTCCTTCCTTTTCAGTTTAGTTTGAGCATAGGAATGTTCTACTGCAGGGGTCGGCAACCTACGGCCCCTGGGCCGGTTCCGGCCCAGGACGCCGTATTTGCAGGCCCAGGCGGACCCCCGCCGCCGCCGCCGCCGCGGCACCTCCGCCACTTGTTTTGGTCGGCGCGCGACCGCGCGTGCCGCGGCCGACATTTTTTTCTCCAAAATGGCGGCCGCGACGCGTTTGCGCATGCGCAGGATTTGCGCATGTGCAAACACATCGCAGCCGGCATTTTGGAGAAAAAAATGCCGGCCGCGGCGCGCGCAGTCGCGCGCCACCCAACACCGGCCGTTGGTGGAGGCAGCGGCGGTGGAAGCAGTGGAGGCGGCGGCAGAGGCGCCGCCACCTCCAATGCCGCCTCTGGCTCCGCCGCCGCTGGATCCTCCTCCTCCTCCTCCTCCTCCCCCACCGCCGCCACCGCCACCACCTCTGCCTCCTCCTCCTCCTCCTCCTCCTCCACCGCCATCACCGCCGCCACCTCTGCCTCCCCCTCCTCCTCCTCCACCGCCGCCACCACCACCGCCGCCACCTCTGCCTCCTCCTCCTCCTCCGCGACCGCCGTTTCCACCACCGCCGCGGAGCCCGCTTTTGGCAGAGCGGGACGCGGCCTGCATTTTGGTCCAAAATGCAGGCCGCGTCGCGTTTGCGCATGCGCAAATCCTGCGCATGCGCAAACGCGACGCGGCCTGCATTTTGGACCAAAATGCAGGCCGCGTCGCGTTTGCGCATGCGCAAATCCTGCGCATGCGCAAATGCGACGCGGCCTGCATTTTGGACCAAAATGCAGGCCGCGTCCCGCTCTGCCAAAAGCGGGCTCCGCGGCGGCGGTGGAAGCAGCGGTCGCGGAGGAGGCGGCAGCGGCGGCGGAGGATGAGGGGCCAGCGGCGGCGGTGGAGGAGGAGGAGGAGGAGCCAGCGGCGGCGGCGATCGTGGAGGAGGAGGAGGAGCCAGCGGCAGCGGAGGAGGAGGAGGAGGAGGAGGAGGCGGTGGCAGGAGTCCGCCCTGGGTAAGGGGACTCGTGGGGGGCGCGCGCGCGGGTTAGTGGAGGGGCGCCGTCATTACCCCCCCCCTTGGCCCAGCCGAGACCTGGGCTAGTGGAGACCGGCCCAGGTCTCAAAAAGGTTGCCGGTCCCTGTTCTACTGTATTAGTTTGTGGGAGGAGCTGTAGGAATCCCCTGCATTTTTCTAGTTTTTGGTTTGCCCCCTCCCAGCAAGCTCTGCTTTAGCTGGGGATTTTTTTAGTTTTTCGTAGGCAGGCTTGGCTTGATTTGTTTGGTGGCAACAGTCTCAGGCAGAGGGAAAGGGCATTTCTTACACCTGCAGCCAAATTATTTACCATATAGCCAACTTATTTACCACATTAGCCAATTTAGTTACCTGTAGCAGTTAATTCCAATAAACATCAACATCAAAGAAAACAAGAGCACTAGAAGCTGAAAGACCCTGCACCAGCTTCATTGAGAAGGAGATCAATCCAGGAACAAACCCAGAGATGACAACACTGAAGATCATTAAACCTGAACTGTAAAGTACCTTTTATTTTAAGCCTATTAGAGCTTGGG
The DNA here is from genome assembly GCA_026167975.1 of Phrynosoma blainvillii. Lineage (NCBI taxonomy): Eukaryota > Metazoa > Chordata > Lepidosauria > Squamata > Phrynosomatidae > Phrynosoma > Phrynosoma blainvillii. Next base: position 277,659,087 of record JANUYF010000001.1, read on the forward strand.
AGGAGAAACCCCTTTTTTTGTTTTTCTTTAATAAATTTCCCTCTTTTTGGACTTTACACTCAGCTTTGGAGCCTTTTTGGGTTAGAGATTGATCTCACAAGGGTACTGGCATTGCACACCCATATTTGCCACCACCTTTAGTTGGGTGTGTCTTCACAGTAACAATGGACAATATGTTATCTCATACTGTGGTTCCAGTTTTGTCAGAGCTGTGGAGTTGGATAGCTGTAATTGGTACAGTAATGGGCCCAAGATCCAAAGCACACTGCATAAATAATCCAGTTTGAGACTGCTTTAACTGTTTTGGCACAGTTCTAGGGAATCCTGGGAATTATATTTTATTATGACACCAGAGCTCTCTGACAGAGAAGGCTAAATGTCTCACAAAACTACAGTTCCCAGAATTCCCTACAATTGAGCCAGGACAGTTTAAGCGGTTTCAAACTGGATTATTTCTGCAAAACTACAGTTCCCAGAATTCCCTACAATTGAGCCAGGACAATTTAAGCATTTTCAAACTGGATTATTTCTATAGTGTGTTTTGGACCTAAGTCTCAGGTTTGCCTTAGAATGAAATGAGCATGCAGAGTCTACACAACTGTTTTCATATACGTGAAGTTACTACTGCATGTTACCAGAGCTCTACAGGCAACCAATGTTATCCACATAAAAGGACAAAGTATTCTCTGCCTCATCATCACCATCATGTATTCCACTTCTAGAGTTTTCTATTCTCCTTTTGTTATGACAGTCAGATGGGGCTTGATATCAAGGATATGTATGCTTTCTTCAATCAGAAAACAATTTAGGTGCAGAGGGCAAAATATTAGCTAGCCCTGACTCAGTGGAAATCCTAGCATGGATAGCAATAACAATCACAGCTAAATTTCTATACTGCTTTATAATGAACTAAGCAGTCTCTAGGCAGTTTATAATGTGTAAGCCAATTGCCCCCACCTAGCTGGGTACTCATTTTAGCGACCTCAGAAGGATGCCAGGCTGAGTCAAACCTGAAGCTCCTGGCTGGAATCGAACTCACAATCTTGTGGCTGGCAGTACTGGCAGGTGATGAAATACCAAATGATGATGAAATACCAAATGAATTTAAGAAATGGATATTAAAGGTTCCAACAATGTAGCTGCTTATTAAAGCAACAATATTTTATTTTAATTTAAAATATATCACTTCTAAGCATGTGTTTGAAAAAAGAATTAAGGCAAGTGAGACTTGCTACAGCAAAATACGGAAGTACATTCTCATTTCCTGTTTAGGTTTCCAACCTGCCAGGTATACCCTTTCTTCTACTAGCGTACAATGAAGGGTTAGGGATTTAATCAGGGCACTGTACTCTCCCTCTGGTTCTGCTGCTTTTCCATTTTTTTATTTTCCAAATAATATTGATTTTTGAAATGACAAGTAGTGCTCTATGCTACAAGTTTTAATTAACTTGGGTAATAAAATGCTGCCCTATTAAGCAAGACAGAACCTGTCAGAGTCCTAGCTAATGTTTACAAAAGTGTTCAGATGTGATGTATAATATGACTCTTTTCAGCTTTACAAAAGCCCTAACTCACTAAAACTCTTTCAAATAGCTCAATTTTTCCCCATTTAAGTTGAGCCAAGTCAGTGATTATCACATCATCTTCTGAAGCTAACTCTGCATAAAAGAAAAGGGTATTCTGGGATTCTGCCAAAATTTGATTTCAGGGACTCCTCTAATCTGGAAATTATTTGGAGAATTGTTTCCATACTGCTCCTATATTAATGCTTAATTTTCAATTTCTACCTGTTTACCTGGACATAAATTCATATTGTATTGTTGGGGTTGCAATCCTATGAGTGCTTATTTAGGAGTAGGCATCTTTGAACCAAGTGCTATTCATTTCTATGCATATGCATGTAAAATCAGATCTAAAGAAACTGAGGGCATAATCAAGATGACCATTTGATGAAGGGGCTATGCAGAAAGGCAGGAAAGGTGACTTGAAGTTACCTTTTCCCTAAGCTGCAGCAACCCCACTGCCTGCCCTAAGGTTGCCCTAAATGGGGATGGAACAACTGCACTTGGGGGGAATCAATGCAGCTCTTCCAAGGCTGTATTGAAGCCCCAGCAACCACACCACCAGACCCAAGGACGCTGCAAAAGGAGCCGAAGCAACCTCATGGGCCAACAGTGGCTGCTTAAAAAAAAATTTCATTCTCTCCCAAACACATGCACACGTGCGCAGGAACATCTGTCCACACCTGCGTATCTGTGCAGGAAGACAACCCTGCACACCTGTATAGGACCTTTCATAGTCTAGTATATAGTCTGTCATTCTCTGTGTACAAAGGTGACTAAAGTTCAGCATTCCTGTGCACCTGCATAGGATCTGTCATACACCCACATATCATGCAAGGATTCACTGACCTCCGCTTCCCCCCAAGGAATGGGTGCAGTAGACAGGTGCCACTGTCTCATTGTGCCACCCTTGGGGTGAAGGAATGGGTTTGTCAATTGAAAAGACTCTCTATCATCCTCCACAAAACATCTCCCACACAGATCAGGGGGAGGGGAGAGGTACATGCAAGGGAGGGTTGTGTGGACAAACTTGATACATGCAGCTGGTGGTCATGCAAGGGACATGGTCAACAGGACACATGGACAAATGTTACTCCATGAGCCCCCCCCCCCCAGGCATGGCAGGAAGTGATGTGCAGGTCTTATGCACACCTGCACACCTGCAAAGAAGAGGTCACAAAAGTCTCTTTCATGCAAACCACTGTGCATGCTGACAACAAGTGTACATGTGACGGAATGCATTTATTATCATAACAGAGGACAGTTGCTAGAGTGCATACGTAGGGTTACAATTAAGGGTTAGGTTCTAATATTCAAGCGCACCTGCAGTGGTGCATTCACACCTAGAAGCATAGGGTGCTTTAAATTAAAGCTTGTATCATATGGCACATGCTCTATTTCCACCGCATGTGCAACAGTGTATTTATATGGCCATTTTCTGGTGCATCAGTGTCGCTGCATACATACACACATGCAAAGGTGCACATCTTCACCGAAGGAGCAGGAAAAAGCAGATCCTTTTTGAAGCAGCTTTTCTCAGCATACAATGGCTAGAGGGTGCTTTCCTGGAGACTTTTAGGCATGAGTCATCTAAAGGCCATGCCTTTAGGCATAAACCCTGGTGGTGCAGTGGTTAAATTCCTGTACTGCAGCCACTCACTCATAAACCATAAGGTTGCGAGTTCAATACTAGCCAGGGCTCAGGCTTGACTCAGGCCTGTATCCTTTTGAGGTTGCCAAAATGAGTACCCACCTGTTGGGGGGCAATGAGCTTACAGTTGTAAACTGCTTAGGCACTGCATAGCACGGTATGAAGCAGTATATAAATGAAGCTGCTTTGCTTGGCTTTGCTTTGCAAGTCACCCTCAAAGCACCCCTTTTTGCCCATCTGCATAGCCCCCAAGTCTATGTGCTCCTACATTTTTTCTCTCTCCTTCTGTATTCCTTTAGCTACAACTGCAATTCAGCTGTGGTTGGTGGTATCTATGGGGGGATGCAGACAGGCAGCCCTGGGCCGCTCCCAGAAGCAGAGGATCGAGGCTGAAGCTGATGGACACCTCGGCCCCAATCCTCCCTTTTGTGGCCTGTGAAAGGAGTGCTAAAATAGCACTCCTTCCGCAAGCCGCGAAACAGGCACCGCAAGAGGCGTGGCACGCCTCTTTGGCATCTCTTCTGGCTCAGTATGTTTGGACACTGAACCAGAAGGACATCATCGGAGTGCCCGTCGTGCGGATGGGCCATCGCTCCGATGACGTCCTCAGCGTCCGGCTGCCCCTCTCCTTCCTGGCATTGAGGATGGCGTTTTTCACCGTTTTCAACCCCCCTGAGCCACTGCAGTGATGAATCCAGGTTTTGAATAGCTTAAAGGGAGCTGTCCAAGGTGTTGAATCTATTTGTGGGGGATAAGGAATGGGTTTCAGCACCTTGAATAGCCTTTTTCATTTTGGACTAAAGCCTGCAGCAGTTTCACTGCCCCAGTGACACAGAAGCCACCACCTGTCATTACTGCAAGCCTTACAAACAAGAGAAAATGTCTTATTCAAAGGCTAATATCGTCAAAGGCAAAACCATATTAGTCTGTATCAGTATGCAAAGAGATTGTGTAGCGCCATTGAGACTAACTGAGAAAGCGAAGTGACTATGGGCAGACATTTATACCAATGAATGAGTGGTGTGTGTGTATGTGTGTGTGTGTGTGCATATACACCAATGAATGAGCAAGTATATCTATCCATAAACACTTAATTCCATGCATCTGATGAAGTAGACCCAGTCTATGAAAGTTTATGCTACAAACTTATTTCCCTCAGTTAGTGTCAAAGGTGCTACATCTTGCATTGAGTTAGATTGTTGGCCCATCCAGTTCGGTCTTCTCTACGTAGGCTGATAGTGGTTTGCAGTGTTTCAAACAGGATTTCCAGTCCAAATGGAAGTTGCTAGTGTTTTTTGGACACTGGAAAGCTTCAAAACCATTTGAGATTAGTAAGAGAGAGTGGAAGCCACAGTTGGTATATGTGTAACATGAGGATGCTTTCTGCTCTGAAATGAATAATAATAATAATAATAATAATAATAATAATTTCTATCCTGTCCCTCTGCGAGCATAACCGGGGCAGCTTACAACTATAATAAAATACAATAGAAATATATTATAAAACCCATAAACCCACCCACCCCTTAAAATAATATTAAACAATCAAGCTATTAAAAAATACTTAAAATACACTACAATAAAACAAAAGGCACAATAACAGCAGTTGTGGCAGCAATAACAACAATGATAGTGGGAGAGAAATGGACTAATTCTTGAGGCCGGGATAATCATTCAAGAAAGGCTTGCCGGAAGAGATCCATCTTAACAGCTTTTTTAAAGCTAGTTAAATTGGTGATATGATGGATCTCATCTGGCAGGCCCATGGACAGCCAAAAGGACCAATAAATGGGTCCTAGAGCAGATCAAACCAGAAAACTCCCTGGAAGCTAAGATGACCAAACTGAGACTGTCGTACTTTGGACACATCATGAGAAAAGAGGACTCTTTGGAAAAAAACAATAATGCTGGGGAAGGTTAAGGGAAGTAGAAAGAGAAGAAGGCCACATGCCAGATGGATGTACTCTATTAAGGAGGTCACAGGTATTAAGGGATTGCAGGAATTAAGCAGAGCAGTGGGGGGACAGAGGGTCTTGGAGATGTCTCATCCATAGGGCCACCATGAGTCAACTTAAGGGCAATTAACAACAAAAGGCTTCAGAAGCAATCTAGAGTTGATCTTGGGTAAGACCTGAAGGAGGAGTGCAAGTGGAAAGAGAGGAAGAAACAGGTTCCTTGTGTGAGTAGGAGTCTGCTCACACAATGTTGGAGATCACCCATTATTGTTATGAAACTGTTGCTTGGCTCACAGCTTTCCTTTTAGTGTCATTCATCTGTTTAGGCTATATTGTGTCCTAAGTATGCTATTACTGAAATATGTGAATTTCACAAAAGATACTATCAACAGCATTGTGGCCCACAGAACCTAGAGCATGATCTGCTCTGTCAATACATCTGCCCCCTTTTTCCTTAGGTGTTCCTGCATCAACAACAGCTCATTCCTTGAAATTTCAAGAGAGAAAATGAAATACAAAGGCAAGCCCTTGTGATCTGTGTAGATCAAGTGGGTCCTTGTGATACCACACATCTGAAACAAACAAGATAGATCTGAGAAGTGGCAGATCTTCAGGGACAGCTGATGGTAAAAATGGGCATGAAGGAAATGTAGGTCAATGGCTTCAGAAACTGGTAAAATCAGGCTAGTCATGTAATATGGAAACCTGGGAACATTGGTGTTTTCCTCTTTTTGTTTTTAATCTCCAAGAAGAGAGCAAAAAGGTGTCCAGAAACTTTAGCAGTTGCTGTCATTCTCACTTGGACTCCAATCACACATGGCTTTATCTATAGCACATATGATACATGATGAATTTTCCCAGGTTCAATTCTGCTGCTGGGCTTATATGGGACTCACAACCAGCCCATGGGGAGCTTTATCTGGACTATGTGCCTCTTCTCCTAGGGCTTATGGAACAAGATGTTCTATATATTTTGACACTGGCCTTTCACCTTTCTCCAAATGGCATGATGTCCTCAAATGCATCTACCTCCCAGCATTCTCTTCAGTTCTCCCCCTCATTCTGTTTTATCAGTACATGTGCAATGACAACACACATACAAACACTTTTCATACTGAACCCTGACACCACAACTACAAAAATCTGGGGATGGTTGCTCAAGCTTCAAAGTAATCTCACATACAAAAATCAAACTGTTACAAAAATAATCAAATTTCTCCTCCAGTGACAGTCACACTAAGATTTGTCTCCCTGCCTGGAAATGTGGGGAAGTATAGCAATTACCTGAGGTTTCAGCCAGCACCCTGAGAACTGGCAGCCCTTCTTTCCCTCTGAAAACACAGTGGTCTATATAGACAGTTCTCCTCCTACCATTCCAACATCTACATTGGCACCTATGCTGCACAGTCAGAGGGCAGAATAGATCATGCACCCATAATTTTGTTCAAAGTAAATAGAATAACCTACTTAATACTTCCAGTACTCTCCATTCCCAGTGCCACATAAAATAACACTTTTCATTGTATCATGTAATCCTGAATTATCTTTGATTCACGACTGGAATCCACATTGGAGGAAAAATTAATTTCCATGGCATTCTGGATACACTTGTTATTCTATTTTATTTTTAATTTTAGGCTTGTCACCAATTTGGCTGCCATAAGAGATACACTGAGGAATGCCATGGAAGACTGAAGAATTCACAGTGCCAACCAGCAAAATCATCTGCATTTTAAGATCAGCAGTGGACAATTCATTTGTTAGTGAAGGACAGTTATATGCTTGGGGAGATATTAACGTCAAGAAAAATTAAGAGTTTATACCAGGTACTATATTTGCCAGACCATAAAGCTATTCAGTTTTATTTAGCCTCACCAGAGCAGAGTATGAAAATACTGCCATGTAAACAGAGGGTAATGTTTCACCTCTGTGCCTCCTTTTTAAAGTGAGTGTGCAAATTACATGGAGAGTGAGCTATTCTCAGATATATAGCCCACCTAGGCAATTCACTTTCAAGTGTACTTCATTTATTTATTCTAGACTATTTTTTTGGCTCAACCTCATCAAAAATTACTGTCTTTAGTTTCATTCTGCCTATTCTGAAACTGTCCAGATTTTTCACTGCATGTCTACAGCCATAGCAAAGAGTCAAGCCAAGAGGGAAAGCTTTTGAAGAGTTCCCACAGCTGTGAAAACATAGGCCTCAGGCTGTGTGTTGAGTTACTTCAAACAGCTGCTTCAGGTGACTAAACACCTTGAATCTCATTCATCAACTGTTGTTTATACTGGCTGACAGACCAGACTTGAAGAATTAACTCTGGACGAAAAAGGGCCATGTGAAATACCAAGCATGGGAAAGCAACCTGGCTCCTAATAGTATAAGAAGGCCAGAAAGAAAGTGACAGATGACTCTGACAGAGCAATCACTTACCATGTGGAGGAAGGGCATGGCCATATCACCCATTTTGTTATATTGCAGAACCTTTCACGTGATCATACTGCAGGTAGAAACCACATTTCAATCCAGAAATCACCTCCTGCATGTGCACTTGTTAGTCTGTTTCTGTTTGTGACTCTGGCAAATTTCCCTAAAGACCCATCCTCTGCATCAAGGTGATTGTATATTACAGCACCTCTGGGGAAGGCAAAATTTCTATTGTCAGTCTGATTCATTACAATCAAAATTGGAGGCTAAAGTTCAGCACAGGAAGAAGCACACTTGGGCCCATTGAAATCAATTGGGTTAAGTGCACTTCGGGCTCATTCCCACTATGATTTAAACTGTTTGGCTGATCACTTTATATGTGCCTCATTCACACTAGAAATGGTTTCAGACCAGACTGCATTTGGTCTAAAAAAGGCTCTTTTCAAGGATGGATCTTTTGGTGGGTCATTTGAAAAGAATCTATTTCCAAGTGTATTCAGCAAGTGTGAATGACTGTCGGGTCTCAATCGCATAGCACTGGAGGGGAGGGACTATGGCAGAGGGTTGGCAGGGAGGTGTAACCAATCCCGCCCCTGATTTTGAGAAATCCACCATTTCCTCCTCCCCCTCGCAGCTCTTCCTCTGTGGATTTCATTTTTCAAAGCTGCCAAATGGTCCCTTTTAAATCACACTGGTCCTGATCTTTGTTTTTGTGTTTCTTTCCCAGTTCTGTCTGAATACACACCACCACCACCACCATATGCTTGCAGAAAGGGAACTGGGCTGAGCAGGTGCCAAGTTGGTGTAGAGAAGGAGCGACCGGCTCCTGGAGGCTCCCACTTTCCTTCCCCCAGAAGAGCTCTCAGTGGGGGAGCACCCCTCACAGTTGCAACTTCCTCTTCCTCCTCCTCCTCCATATCTCATCTCCTTCCCTTTTCCTCTTTCTGCCTCCTGACAGCAACCCCTTTCCATCTGCCAGCCGGACTCCCAAAGGCAGCAGTCCCAGGAGAGAAGGAGCATCCTTTACAGTTGAAACCTCCACTTCCTCCTCCTCCATATCCCACCTCCTTCCCTTTCCGTCATGGCAGCAACCTCTTTTGATCCACCAGCTAGGCTCCTGGAGGCAGCAACACCAGAAGGAGGAGTGCACAGCACCTGGGAAGCAAGAGTATGGTGAGCCATGGCCGAGATGGGCAATGGCAGCAAGGACAAAATACAGTTCCTCTGAACTGTAAGCCCTTCTTCTCACCTCTCTGGAAGGAGAGGAAGGCCGGTGGGGAGGTTGAGCAACAGGAGCCCATGAGGGTGGGGTGGAGGGTAGACATGTTCACCTTTTCCCCAGGACCCATCCTCCGTGTCCAGCTTCTTCTTCTGTTTTGAGGTTTTATATGTTCTTTTTTTGTTTAAATAAAAACTGATAATATGTGCCCATATTGGTGAACCTATGGCACACATGCCATTAGTGGCACACAGCCTGGTCTGCAAGGACATGGCAGCCACTGGTGGAATGAGCAGGTGGTGAGGTGGGGGGTGAAAGTGAGTTCATGGCCTGGCTACTTGTCGCAGCCCGGTTTGCCCCAGGAGAACCAGCCACAGCAAGGAGGGGCAGGGAGGCACGCACTGCCAGCCAGCTCGGTCCTCCCACAGAAAACTGGGTGGCTGCAAGGAACCAGACAGCAGTGCTGGCATTCCAACTGGAAGTCCCACCCTGTTGCAATGGGGTTATGGGACCTGTAGTTGTTTGTTGCTGGGTCCAGCTCTTCCCTGGCGGCAGAGTTTTTGTTCCTGTTGATAGAGTTACTGCTGCTGTTGTTGCTGTGTACCTTCAAGCCATTTCTGATGTAGAAGGACCTTAGGGAAGCCTGGCACAAGTTTTTTTTTTTTTTTTGTTTTTTTTTTTTGGTAAGTTCCTTCAAAGTGATCTTGCCAGTGTCTCCCACTGAGACTGGGAGAGTGTGACTTGCCTAAGATCACTCAGTGGGTTTGTGGCCATGCAGGAATTCAAACCCTCTAGTCTAGTGTTTGATATATCCAGTGCTCCCTCAGCAGCGGGAGTTTGTTTCTCTGTTGGTGGGGGAACTGTTGTTGTTTTGTTGTTGTTTACCTTCAAGCCTGTTCTGACTTAGGACAACCCTAGGGAAGCCTCCTCAAGGTTTTCTGAGCAAGGTCCTTCAAAGAGGGCTTGCCAGTGTCTCCCACTGAAGCTAAGAGAGTGTGACTTGCCCAAGATCACCCAATGGGCCCTGATGAGAGGACAAGAAAAGCAACCCTGGAAAGTAAGAGAGCATAGTGTCCTCCATTTTGAGCCAGGGTGACCAGCTTTCCTCCTTTTCCAGGACAGGGCCTCTCTTTCCACCTCCTTCTGTCCAGGAGAAATTTCAAAAGGTCCTCCACTTCAGCCAGGTGACCAGTTCAGAGGAAGTTTGCCATTGTCTTTCTCTGAGGTTGAGAGAATGTGACTTTCCCAAGGTCTTCTGATGGGTTTCATGGGATTTTCTTGGCAAGCCTTGTTCAGAGGAGGTTTGCCATTATCTTTCTCTGAGGTTGAGATAGTGTCATTTTCCCAAAGTCTCCTGATGAGTTTAGTGGAGTTTTCTCTGCATGTTTTTTTTTTTCAGAGGAGGTTTGCCATAGTCTTCCTCTGAGGCTGAAACAGTGTCACTTTGGGGTGTGAGTGTGTGTTCTGTGCATTTAAGTTGTTTCTGGTGACCTACCACAGGGTTTTCTTGGCATATTTTTAGAGGGGTTTGCCATTGACATCTTCTCAGGCTGAGAGAGTGTGTCCTGCCCAACAGCCCAAGGTTCCCCTGCATATCAATATGCACAGGGTGTTCTATGGAGGATGTTCAAGGAAGATCAAGGGCATGATCAAATAAACACTAAAAAAAACACTCCTATAAATTTACGCTTCTTAGTCATGCTAAAAATGGAGGATATTCAAGGAAAATGGAGGACCTCACCAAATAAAAACTAAAAATACTCCTAGAAATGTCAATTCATGCTTCTTAGCCATGTTCAAAATGGAGGACATTACAAAATAAATGCTTAAAAGTAACTTCTATAAATATAAATCCATGCTTCTTAGCCATGGTCAAAATGGAGGATGTTAAAACAAAAAACAACTCAGGACATGACAACAAGCTAAAAAAATCTATATATAAATGTAAATTCATGCTTCTTAGCCATGCTCAGACATTCAAGAAAAATGGAAGACGTGACAACATAAAAGCTAAGAAACTCCATATGTAAAAGTAAATCCATGCTTCTTAGCCATGCTCAAAATGGGTGACATTCAAGAAAAATGGAGGACATGACAACATAAAAGCTAAAAACAGTCAGAAATTCAGTTCATCGGGTTTATTTACATCTATATTACATATTGTTGTTGAGCCTTTAAGTTTTCAAGATTCATTCAGAGGCGATTTTTGCCATTGTCATCATTTGAGGTTGAGAGACTGTAACTTGCCCAAGGTCACCCAGTGAGTTTCCATTGCTGAGCTGGGATTTGAGCCCTGATCTCCAGAGTTGTCCACTCAAACCACTGCACCATGCTGGTTCTCTGTATGGAGGGGTGCAGTGTTCGGGGGCCTTCCCACCTCTTTCTGTCCTGGAAGGAGTCCAAAAGATCTTCCATTTTGAGTAGGAATGTGGTTGTTTCTGACTTATCACAGCCCTCTTGCAGGGTTTTCTTGACAAGGTTTCTTTCAGCCTGAATCGAGTCAGAAACCTGGTGTCAATGCAACTTGCAAATTGGTTTAAATGCAAGTGGGAATGAGTCCTTCTACTCTCTGTTTGACTATGGAAGGAGGTAAGAATATGTGGGTGATTTGACACTTCACCGCAGGATAATAGGTTTGTGGCCAATGGAACCTTCTTTCTATCAGCTCAGGATTTTAATACAGTAGAGTTGCTAGTTTTGTTTGTTTAATGGAAGTAGTGTTTGTTCCCCACCCCTTGCTTTGCAGTCTTCTATGCCTCTGAAAACTTTTGAAATTGAGGAAATCTCTGGAAGAGTGGGGAAAATGGTGTTGGTGGCTGCAGAAGGTAGGTACATTTTCAAAAAGCCACTTTCCACCAAGGGACAATTTCTAAAGACAACTCAATTCAGTGGTGCCCCCACGGGCACAATGCAACTCTACAATCATCCCAAAGTATTTGAAATGGTTCCCACATTGTATGCAAATAAGTCTACAAAGAAAGATGTCATTGTTCTTTATTAGACTTAAATATTGCAATTGAATATATAGATATTGATATATTTCAAATAAAAATAGGGCAAACATTACTGCTATGGCTTACGCTTATTGTTTGATTGTAAAGATTGTATCAGTTGTCTCAGTACATGGTTTATCACTCAACTTGAGATAACATTCTTTCATCTCTTATATTCACAAAAAGGTGACATGATAAGATATTTGCAATCATGTAACTACTTTGCAATGGATCAAAAGAAGAATGAAAGAAAATGACACAAGTCAGCGCCAAATGAAGTGTTACTCGTTAAGTAAGCTTTAAATATTGAAGAGGATTGTTAATATTTCCTTTTCATCTAGAAATCTGTCACTTGGTGATCTTTTAAAAAAATGTTATTGTTGCTAACAACATCTACCAGAGCAGAACATTTTCAGAGCAGAAAACCACAAAGTCATGGCAAATGCAGTCATTTGTTCTAGCACTTTTTCATCTATGCCAGTGCAGATTTAAAGGAAATAGGGCTTGCTTTGCTCCCATAAATGCACGTTTGAATGACAGAGGTTTAACATTATCATTAGTGTCAAGCTAGTGCTTGAGATTTTAACAGTTGCCTTACCCCTATGAATGTTGGTTTGTAACAGTCAGGTAGGCAAGGAAAGCACACTCTTTTCAACATAAAAATGACAGTTACAAAGAAGAAGAAGCTGTTTTTGAACCTGAAGAAAAAGAAATAAGATGTGAAATCTATATGAGAAAAGAATCTATACCAGGAAAATAAAGGTAGATGTCCATATTAGACATTGGACAATGAATAAATGTTCTCAGTATTTTTTCTCACGATTGTAGGAGTCACCTACTCAGGTGTTACTCCAAACCCTGTAAAAATAACCCTGTAAAAATAACCCAGGATCATGAAAATAGTGTAGGCCCATGTCTACTCTCCTTCTTCCTGTCCCTATCCCTGATGATACATGTATGCCAAGCTCATGTGCTTCACATTGAACTTTGGGTGTTCAATGTGAAAACCAGAGTGAATATCTAAGTATATTGTTATGTGTTATTTCTACACTATTTGAAATGCTGTCTCAATTGGGCTCAGATTGCTGTGTTTTAAACCAGTCATCTGGTTTGTTTTGTTTTTACATTTTCTGGTTTTAAGAGCCTGATTCCTCCATGACCGTTGGTATTCTGGACCAGAGTTTATAAAATATACTTTTTTGGGGACTATGACTCCTGTGGCTCATTCCCACTATGATTTACATTGATTTGCTGATTGCTTTAAATGTGCCTCATCCCAATTTGAAACAGTTTCAAATATGACTGCGATCGTTTGGACTCACTTTGAAGTAAGACAAATGCCATAATAATAATAATAATAATAATAATAATAATAATAATTGCTCTTTTCAGACACTATTTTTTTGCCAGGCTTTTTGGAAAGAAGCTATTAGCAAGTGTGTTCAGCAAGTGGGAATGATGGACCTGAGTCACATCAAACTGAAGAGGAGGGATTACTGTGGCACAGGGTTGGTGCAGAGGTGTATATCCCATCCCTCACCAGTTTTGGGGGAAATCCGACATTCCCTCCTCTCAGTGCTGCCTTTGTGCTTTGTGGTGTGACCTATTTTTATTTGGAATTACTTGCAATTATTTATGGGCAGCGAGCTGGGCAAGTGGACTGACTGCGACTCAGTGAGACAAGTAATTGCAAAAACAATAGAGTGCATATACTGTCATTTTTTAAAAAAAATTGCATGCATCCCAGCGAAGAGTCCTCCACGACACCCATATATGCATGCATCCTGGGGGAGAGTCCTCCATGACACCCATGGATACATGCATCCTGGAAGAGAGTCCTCCATGAAACCTGTGGATGCACGCATCCCAGGGGAGAGTCCTCCATGACACCCATGGATGCATGCATCCCAGGGGAGAGTCCTCCATGACAGTCATGGATCCATGCATCCCAAGGAAGAGTTCTCCATATGACACCCATGGCTGCACACATCCCAGGGAGAGTCCTCCATGACACCCATGGATGCATGCATCCCAGGGGAGAATTCTGGCACCCATGACTCCCTCCCATGTTTTCTTGAATGTGTTGCTGATTGCATCACTGATGACATGTAGAAGACATTTTGAAGTGGCATAAACTAGTGGGAATGACAACTGTGGCAAAAAAGAAGCAAATAAAGAAAAGACCTGCTTCCATAGAGGGAACGATGCATCGACTGGAATCGATTCACCGACCCACAGTGAAAGTGAATTGCAAACCAGTTTAAATGTAAATGGGAATGAGCCCCTAGAATCACCCAATCAGTTTAGCCAGTGGTCATGCTAGCTGTAGATTTTCTGGACATTTAACCCCTTCCCCCTAAAAATAATTAGAAGCTCTTCCCTATCTTCTGCAAAATGTAGAAACTGTGAAGTACCTCTGAATTAAACACTAGCACAACACCCCCTCCTCATAAAACACAAAACTCCAAATATTGAATTCATTCAAGGTATGCACATTTGGTTCTCCCCATCACCAGAGACCACTTATCTCACTCTTTGTATTTTGTTAATAATCTCTCCTCATGAAATGTTCCTGCTGGACCAAATCCAGTCCCGGTATCTTGAATTGCCGGCAGTTATCATTTTAGTACCTCCAAGTGTTGCTATTTTACTAGGTGAGTGCCTGTCCTTTTCCCATGAAAAACGTTTCCCTCTGCCAGACCTCAAGTGTTGACACCCTGTCTCTTCACCCTGATGGAGCTGCCAAAAGCCACTTAGACATTTGTCTCATGCTGAGAATTGAACCCTATCCAGGTCTTTTGATTTCTGTTGCGTGCGTTTAAAAAAAATAAAAATATTAAATTGGTATTCTCCTTAGATCCATCTGGTGGGAGAATATACAAAGAGTCTATTGTCTTTGAAACAAAATGCAATGCTTTCCCACTTACAGTCCCACAGTACTATTCAGAAACAGTGTGGATAAGAGATGGGTTTGAGAAAATCTGAGAAGATCTCAAAACAATTTTCAGCATTGCATGGCATAGGCTTCAGAAACCCATTGTCTTCTATTCAGTCCTTCTTCTCCATTTCCATACTGCTCCAACCAATAAAGTGGTTGAGAGGATTATGAACGTGAATATGAATATATATATATATATATATATATATATATACTAAGATTAGAATCTTGTTTGTCACAGGTAATATATTTTGTGTGTGGAGAGCTACTGTAATGTAGTGGTTTCATTGTTGGTTCTCCCCATCACCAGAGACCAGTGTTGGACTATGACTTTGGAGATCAGGATTCACTTCCCTATTCAGCCATGAAACCCACTGTTTAACCTTGGGTGAGTCACATGCTCTCAGACCCAAAACAATTCCATGATAGGTTCACCTTAGGGTCTCCATAAGCCAGAAACAACTTGAAGGCACACAACAAAAGTGTGTGTGTAGTGGTGTGCTGTATTCTTGTTGTTTGCCTTCAAGTCATTTGTGACTTGTGGTGAATCTAAGGTGAACTTATCATGGAGTTTTCTTGGAAAGATTTGTTCAAAAGGGGTTTGCCATTGCCCTCCATTGAGGCTGAGAAAGTGTGACTTGTCCAAGGTCATCCAGTGGGTTTAAATTGTCAAGCTGGGATTTGAACCCTGGTCTACACAGTCATAGTCCAACTCACAAACCACTATGCCCCACTGGCTCTCCATATGTGTGTATTAATCTTTCATTGAAACTATGTTTTAAATATGTTTTAAGTGTTTTTATCTTTAATCATAGTTTAAATAATGGTGACGTTTAATTTCTGTTTAACTTTGCAAATTAATGTTTTAGCTGAAACTTTTAAAAATTAGTATAAGCTGTCTTGAGTGGAATATAAATTCAATAATAAACAAACAAACAAATATTAATTGTGTAGATAGATTTAGAAGAAAGAAGAAAAAGAGGAGAAGCAATGAGAAGAATAAAGCAGCTGCAGCAGCAACATCATTGGGTCCTGACTGCCAAGGCTCCAGATTTAGCAAATCTGTAATAAATTCACATTTATCTTGGCACAAGTTTATTTTTCCTCAAGGTTTTGTAGGAGATAAAATGAGTCAACTTCATTTAAACAAAGAAAATAAATTATTTTGATTGCACCTGGGCTCACGAGAACCTGAATCATTCTACCACCACATTGGCATTCTCCTCCCCTACTCATTTCTCATTTATTTTGTGGTTTAAAAGTTTATTTTGGCCTGGATTGAAATTTAATTTGATCTTCAAAGAAACATAACAATGGAAATATAAAAAGGAAGCTTTTGTTCTCTCCCTAGGAGTTCTGAAAGGTAATAATTATGAAACGATAAGATTCTAAATGAAAATGTCATTTGCAAAGGTTGAGGTTGAAAACAGCTCCAACCCATGTAAAGCGAGAAAACATCACATTTGATTCATGAACATAAATGCAACCAGAATTATTTAATTTGAAACCATCTGATGATTTATTGTCTAAATATTGTACAATTGCAAGAAGAAAGGCTTTCAAAGAATGCTTGTGTGTGCGCTTGACATAAAAAATATGCAGCTTTGGGGGGAAAATTACTTTTCATTAGGAAAAAAGAAATACATGTACTGAACATATTAATAAGTTACATATACTGTGGATAACTATTTGCATCATTTTTAATATCACTCAGAAACAGCCTTTTTCAACTTTTTTACCCTGAAGGAACCTTTGAAATAATTTTCAAGGCTCAGAGAACTCGTGCATAGAAATTATTATATCTCATAGAATATATATTCTATGGAGATATAATAACTTCCCTGGAACCCTAATTTGTAGTTTGTTGTGTCCCTAGAGTTCCAGAGAAGGAGCCCAGCTGAAAAACCCTGATGAAAACAATACATTTAAAAGGTTTCTTTTCAAATAATGAAAAGATGGCTGTTGCCACACTGCAGAATTAATGCAGTTTGACACTAAATGTCATGGCTCCATCATCCTATAGAATCCTGGGTGTTGTAGTTTGTTGTAGCACCAGAGCTCTCTAACAGAGAAGGTTAAATACCTCACAAAACTACAAATCTCTTAATTACATAGCATTGGGCCATGACCGTAAAAATTGTGTTAAACTGCATTATTTCTACTGTGTAGATGCAGCCCCAGTTGCTGTCATGTGAAACAGCAGGACTGCCACTCTGCCAAAACAAGAAAAGTGTTCTGAAACAGTCTGAACTGCAGCAAATAAAAAATGTGCCATATGAATGGAATCAATGCATACACAATTTTGGCACAAGCATATCATAAGGTTTCAGTCCTACATTGCAGATGCTATCCACATGTGTAGATATAAGAAGCAATACCTTCCATGATCAAAACACCCTCTACCCTGGGTCCACTGAGCCTATAAATATCCTTAGCCTAGCCTGTGTTCTGTGGCTATTGCCCAAGTTGGAATGTTTGGTAACAACTGTAGCATTCATATCTAAATTCTTTTGGTATTTCCAGCTAGAGTAGACCCACTGAATCAATAGAGTTTCATAACTGTTGGATTACAATGTCTGGTTGTCTAGATGGCCCTTATGCTTCCTTCCAACTCTAATTAAATTTGATGATTCAATTATTATTAAACAATTGAGTCAGTAGGTCTATTCTACTTAGGACTGGAAAACACATGTAGGGTTATATAAGGTTAGATCTAGACTAAATCAAAGTTGGAGTAAGCCCCTTGAAATCAATGAAATGTAGATTGATTTAAGAACATATTCCATTTATTTCCATGAGATTGTGAGTCTGCATACTAGCCGTGGTCTACATACTACTGATAAATTCAGAACAATTTATTTGAATTTCCTTCTTTTCTCACTCCTAATCTGTGCCAGAATCCTTTTTGTTTATAAAAATACAGAAAAGTGTCCATAGATATTTTGTGTCAATTTTTCATTTGTGCATGATTTCACTGATGCATATCCCATTGATTAAAGTATGCTTATTTTAGAAATTCAATGTGTGATGAGTTTTGCATATTTTTCAACAGCAAAGCAGCTTCATTTGTATACTGCTTCATATCACGCTATGGGATGTCTAAGAGGTTTACAACTGTAAGCTCATTGCCCCCCCATCAGCTGAGTACTCATTTTAGTGACCTCGGAACCCTAATTTGTAGTATATATACACATATTCATATATATACACATATTGATATATTTAAGCCACCCACCAGAATGGATCAGAGGCTCAGAAATGTACAGATTTCTGGTAGCAAACTGCATCTGTTTTGTCCAAGCCCAGCAGAAGGTAAATCTATAAAACAACACTACCACACTGACACATTAACTTTTGAGTATGCAAATTCATAACACATCACTAGTCTTATGTATAGTTCTTTCCAAATTATGGTTCCAATATCTTCGTAAATTTGAATCCAAGACCTTCTGCGACTGTCTCTACCATTAAGCTATAACCCCCCCACCACCCATTGTGAGTATGCATCCAAATAGCTAGGGCATTAGATTGGAAGTGCTCTTTTCTTAATCTGAGAAGTGTGTGTGACAGGGGGGGAGGGGAACAGCCAATTTTGCAATAATCAGTGATTTTCTTTCACCTTCCCTGAAGAAAAAGCAAACTTACTGCAACCTGTAATAAAGGCTTGCACCAGTGACTATTACAGGCCTCGAAATAGACTTTTATACATGTGATGTTACTTTAAAATTTAAAATGTGAATCACACTTGTTGTACCATTGGACATAAGCCTAAGATCAGTACTTTAACCTGGAAATGTTAGAATTATTATCTGTTCATTTGAGCATATGAAGTTCAGAAGTACATGATTGTTTGGTTTGTATTTTGATCAAGAGAATGGCTTCATTAGTGCCATTGCTTCACCCCATTTCAGATTTTTGCTTGATATGATGTCCATGTCACACTCAGTTTTACCATCATTACATCTATATAGCTGTATAATGGCTGATGGACTTAACAAAATTGAACCAAACATCTCTGCTCTGCATATTTTCTTTACATTTGTGGGATCCTGTTATCTTTGTCTCACTACCACAAGCAAACATACTCCATAATCAATCCTGATTATTAATCAGAAGAGAAATGTTTTAGGGTTATGAGAAGTGCAGATAAAAGAAGCAGGAAGAATAATATAGTTAATTTATCCTCTCCACATTTGTATTTCACTTCTTGGAATAGTGGGTCCTATCATACTACCCAAATATTGCACAATGATTCTACCTTAACTGCCACAGCTGCATCCTATGGAATTCAGGGATTTGAAGTTTGCTGAGGCACTAGAATTCTCTAGCTGAGAATTCTAAGCAACTCTCCCCAAACCACGACTCCCAGATTTCCACAGGATGCTGCCATGGCAGTTAACACCATAATTGTCTGGTGTGAAAGGGCTCAGTGAAGGGTGCATGGTTATGGATGAGGTGAATTTTTGCCTGATCCAAGATGATAGCTTTAGTGAAGCAGCTTTGCTTCTGGAAAAGGCATACTGCTTTGTATGAAGTCCGATCACTTTCTGGCTTTCTGATCATTTTCTGGAAATCCATTCAAAAGAGATGGATATCTAGCCTGCAAATATCCCTGACTTTAGGGCCTCAGCAGACAACTAATTGAGTCGTCTGCGAGACCCGGAAGAGGAGGAGCAACCGCACGCGCGGCGCTCCTTCCTCTTCCTGAGGTCGCCCTGGGAGCTGCCGGCCCTCCGCACAGCCGGCCCTTCCGAGGCAACCTCCCGCCGCAGCGACCGGACGTGCTGCGGTGGAAAAGGCAGGGAAAGCGCCCTATGCTTTTAGGGTGCACTTTCCCTGTCTTGTGGAAGGAGCGCTGATTTAGCGCTCCTTCCAGGGACGCCGCAGGAGCTCCGCGGTCCGGCTGCCGAGGTCCCGCGGCGCTCCAGACCAGGGCGTCCCCGACGCCCTGGTCTGCATCCCCTTCGAGAAACTTCTCCCATGCTGGTTGCCCTCTGAAGTATCAGCAGGAGATGAAATGCATCTTCCTGACTGCTCTATGTATGTTGTTTTAATTACAGGAATCCTCATTGACTCAATCTGTTCTGAAAGATTGTACAAGTGAGTAGGGAAGAATGAGGCAGAAACAAGGCACAGAGTTAAGTTCCAAGGAGGAAATTCAATTCTTTCTTATAATAATAATAATAATAATAATAATTTTTATTTATAGCCCGCCTTTCTGCCAAGCAATCGAGGCGGGTTACACAAGTTAAAATAAACAATGTAAAACAATCCCAACCCAAATCCCTCCTCCCACCCCCTTAAAACAGTATTAAACAAGAAAATGTTAAAACAATGAACTACTACATAAAACAAGCAATAAATAAATAACCTGCCCAAGCATCACAGGGAGGTCGGTAGAATAACAGACAAGAAACGACTGCCCAGAGCAGATGAATCCGGGGAATAATTAGTCTGGGAAGGCCTGCCGGAAAAGATCCGTCTTCACTGCCTTCTTAAAGGCAGTGAGCATAAAATAAGGTGGATCTCGTCCGGCAGGCCATTCCATAGCCTGGGGGCGGTCGCGGAAAAGGCCCTCTGGGAGGTCTGAGACAGCCTAGTTTTTATTGGCTGTAACAGATTCCTCCCCGAGGACCGAAGGGCACGGGGGGGGTCATATGGGGAGAGGCGGTCCCTAAGATAAGATGGACCCAAGCCATGTAGGGCTTTAAAGGTTAAAACCAACACCTTATACTGCGCCTGGAAACTAATTGGCAGCCAGTGGAGGGATTTAAGCACTGGTGTTATGTGCTCCCTCCTCGATGTCCCAGTAATTAATCTGGCTGCCATGTTTTGTACTAATTGAAGTTTCCGGGTTAGGCACAAGGGTAGCCCCATGTAGAGCGCATTGCAGTAATCCAGACGTGAGGTTACCAGCGCATGCACCACAGTTTCCAAGTCCCTCATATCCAGATAAGGGCGCAGTTGGCGTATCAGCCGAAGCTGATAACAAGCACTCCTGACCACCACATTCACCTGACTAGTCATGTGAAGCGATGAGTCTAGGAGCACCCCCAAACTGCGAACACAGTCCTTAGAGGAGAGTGTGACTCCGTCCAGGACTGGAGACTGTATTCCCAGATCTGCTTTCGGGCCTGTGACTGTGAGTACCTCCGTTTTGTCTGGATTTAACTTCAATTTGTTTTTCCTCATCCAACCCATTACCGCTCTTAGACAGTCATTAAGAGGTGAGATGCCATCTGAGGTCTGAGTCGATGATCTGGTCATGGAGAGATATATCTGGGTGTCATCAGCGTACTGAAGACACCGTGCTCCATGCCTCCGAATGATCTCCCCCAGCGGTTTCATGTATATATTAAACAGCATCGGGGACAGAATCAGTGTTTGGGAATATTACCAAGGAAATGTATCCTGGTGTGGATATTTTGGTTCCTACAAGTTTCCATTTTATTCAGCAGATATGACATTACTCTGATTGGTCTCCACTCCAATTGATTATCTTGATATCAACATTTGCTCTCTGTGAATTGTCATCCATCAGTCAGTTTTGCTAGATGACTCTTGGCAGGGCAGGTAAAATGGACACCAGGAGTCAACAACAGCCATTCCAACTCTCCTGGATGCCATTTCATGGCATTCAATGTTCTCTGACCTCTTCCTCCCAAGGGAACATCCTGCATAAGCAGGCCACATTAGGTGATCTAATTAGCCCAGAGGGAGGAGATGGTGACCTGCCTTTCATTCACCGCTGACCTCACCATGCTATATCAATTATTGTTTTGAGAGTTTGTATCTAATCCACACACTATGGGAATATTTTCCATCTTGGCAGTAACCACATAGATAAAGCAGGAAATGCAAGTGTTTGCTGAATAAGTCAATCTCTCCCTTGCCCCACTTCCCAGAGCTACTGCTTATATGGGAGGGGGAATGAGGAAGGTTCACACAAACAGACAATTTGGCTGTATTCATTTGAATACCTTGATTGCAGGCAGATGACATTTTCTTTTATTTCATCTAAGTGTATTTTGGAAGAGAGATGAAATATTGGTTAGAGTCCAGCACTATTTCTTCTGCAACAAAGCATAAATTTGAATGTATGGAAATAGCACTGATCTTTTGGAAGGATGCATTTTATTAGTGGTTGTGTGTGTTTTTGGTGGGTGTCTTTAATTTTGCCAAGTTGGATTAGGATTTTTCCCTCCGTGAACATGCATTTTGTGTCTGCATGGGACTGGAATCCCCAGGAGGATCTCCCTTGGAGAAATTGGCTGGCTCAGTGATGTTCACCCATCCTCTCATCTCCCTTAAGCTCTCAGCACCCCTCAGAGCCATCACCAGAATTTGGAAATACTACTTTTTGGGACTCCAGGGTGGAAACTTTAGAGAATTGAAGGTTTGTTTTTTTAAACTAATTTTTCCAAGCTCTGTCCCTTATACTGTAATGGAATAGCTCCCTATTTCCATCATAGCTTTCAGAGAGACACTTCTTCCTACAGTGTGAGCAGAAGTCTATGAAGCATATATTTGTATTCAAAATGATGAGTGAAATTCCCAAACCAAATAGCCTTAATGTTTGTAGATATAAACATATTGAAAAGTTCTGATGAGTAATTGTTTGCAGTTGGTGTTAGAGTTTCTGAGAGATATTCCAATCATGTGTGTGTGTGTGTGTGTGTGTCTAATTTGCATGAAACTTTGAGGTAAATGTAAAATTCATGGGTCGGGAGTCAGCTCTGGTTGTAGATTTGGGGTGCCATGAAAGGGCAAGATATGATTAATTATTTCATGTGTTGTTATATTTTTACTGCTAGAGATAGAGATAAGTGCTTGGGACATTTGCTGACGAACCATGAAATAACAAGACCAGAAAGAATTGGAATGAATAAAGGTCACCTTATTTAAGTTAAAAGCTATTTAAGAGAAAAGAACCTAGAGAGGTTCTGATGAACTACCATTCCCATCATGCCTCACCACAAGTCAAGCTGAAGGAAGTTTTAGCCAGGCTCATAAGGGCTTGGTTTAACCCCTCCCCTTATAGTGATGCTGCATGTACATGGCTAAAACCTTCTGTCTAAAATTTCCTTCAGCTTGCCTAGTGGTGAGGTATGATGGGAATGGTAGTTCATCAAAACCTGGAGGACTGTAGGTTCCCCACACCTGTCCTGGATGAACCATTTGAGCCCTGAGAGCAGCCCACTAGATGGGTTGCTCCCCATCTAGTCATCTACTGGAGGGCAGACCTAAGGAACCTCACCCAAATCACAAGACTTGAGTGACAGCAAAGCCCCATGGCCAGCCTCAAGGGTGGTCCCCAATCCATGAGTCCCAGAAGCTAAAGAAGAAGGTCCAGAGTCCTCTCCAAAAGGGTCCCAAGGGGTTCATCATAACTCTTTCTTCCCCCGTGACCTGCCAAGTGACCATCTATTTAAAGACAACATCCTAAGCCAATGGTCAAAGTTCCCCAGATACAGTGAGGGTTGGCAAAAAACAAACAAACAAAAAACAAAACAAAACAAAAACAGGTAAAATGAGAAAAAAATCCTACCCATCCCCACAATGACCAATAAAGTTCACACTATACTGGAGGTGGGAGGGTGGATCAAAGCAAAGAGGGAGCAAACCAGGATGGAAAGTACTCATAAATCCTTTAGCACTGCCCTCCACCTTGGTGTCATGGTGCTCTATGCCTGATGAAGTCATAGCTGCCCTCTCCTCCAATGTAGGCCAGAAAGATGGGTCCTCTCCCACAGTAGCTTACCAATCACATCTAGATCTGTTTGTTTTTTGTTTGTCTGTCTGTTTGGGGTAGGTTGAGATGGGGTGGAGTGCCCAAGTAGTACCTGAGGTTTAGCACCTTCAGTTAATAAGGACCTTGACTTAGGAGGAACACTATTTGCTGCTCCACTTCAGCAGCTAAATACCTAGGACCTGATTTGGTGTGACTCTAGATATCTAGGCAGCCATTTGTGCTTTTTCCTCTTCCCATAGACTGAAAAATGTTTTGGACTGAATTCGCAAGTCATGCATTCAGGGGACTTTCTACCCTTACTACTTTAATCTTTAGACTTTTTTCCTTTTTCTTCTTTATTTGACATTCTGATCTAAGCAAACATTTAACTATAGACCTTTCATTTGAATGTTACCTTTGCCATGTCATCAATTCTAGCAAGAAATTTAAAAAATCAGCATGTTCAACTAAGTGATGTACAAAATTATTCTAGCCAAATATGAAGTGTATTTGACTATATTACTGTAATTAGAACCAGCATATATTATTTGAAAAATCTTCTTGTGTATTTGAAATTATAAACTATTTGAAAAATAATAATAATAAACCCACAGGAAAATTTCAGAACCATATCCTGGGGGCTGAATTATCCTTCAAATATTCCCCTGAGCTCTATAACTGAACTATTGATTTACAATTAGCAATGTAACCATACTAAGCTATGCTATATGGCCAACCAATATTATTTGAGAACACCTATGAAATCATTAAGAACTGATCTATTTGTATACAACAATCCCATAACATAACCTCTGGCCCTGACCTCCAAGCTTAATATATATGTGGCGGGTTTTGTTCAGCAGGATATTGGCAATATTTGAAGCTCTTCTATCAAAATGCACATTTAAAAGTGTATACAACTACTAGTATGAATTCCTGGACTTCACCATCTGCTCTGGATCTTTTTCAATACCAATTAAAAACAGCAGGTTAACTGACATTTGGCTCATTAAAATAAAGTATACAGAGATTTTGAAACATCTAATGTGCCTTTGTCACATTTCAAGTGGGGAGTGGGGTTGATAGGGAGGCAGTTGAGGGTAAGCCACTGCAGCTATCAATGACCAGTGAAACAATATTTCTAGGAGCACTTGAAGAACAATAGAAAATTCACTCTCATATTTTCCATGCACATTAGTGATATGTTATTAAGGAAATATTAGTATCCACTTTCTGAATTTCACTGTCTTGGAATGGGAACATAGGCTGATAGGAAAGAAAAAATGTTTTGCATTCCAAAATAGTGAGTTCTGTCAGTCTGATTTAAAAAAACAACTGATCCTCTTTTTTCTGTCCAAATTTGATGAATTTGGACAAAATATGCAAAAAATAGCACATTTGTATTTTTTAATGAATCAAATTAAGGTCCTGCTCATCTGTACTGGTCAAATTAAATAGGTAAAACTGTTCCCGGAACAGAGTGGATTAGTCTATCATGTAGCTCTTATAGATAAAGAACCTCTCAGAACAAAAGAGATGGTGAACCTAATTCAGAGGGAAAATACAATTGAATACACTGAAACTCAAACTAGACTCTGAAGGACTAAGTACTCAGCCCTCTATCATGATAAGTGCATCTGTCAGGTGTGCTATGCACCACACCTGAGTTTTTTAAATCACAAATTCTTTTTATCCTGTTTATGAAAAAAATTTCAATGGATAGTAAACTATATATATATATATATATATATATATATGATGTTTCCACCCAACTGTCTTTGTAAGTCCATTAGGACCTGT
Organism: Phrynosoma blainvillii; assembly: GCA_026167975.1. Taxonomy (NCBI): domain Eukaryota; kingdom Metazoa; phylum Chordata; class Lepidosauria; order Squamata; family Phrynosomatidae; genus Phrynosoma; species Phrynosoma blainvillii. Next base: position 277,684,361 of record JANUYF010000001.1, read on the forward strand.
ACCTGGCCTCGAGTGGATTGTCTGCCTGAAATCTTGGAGAATCACTGATGTTTAGAGAATTCATAGTCAAATGAACAGCCACATTTCCTATAAGGCCACTTCCTTTTTCAACAACAAGGCATTGAATATCACTTCCATATTTATGACCAGCAGTTGTTCACACATGCAAACTATTTAATTCCAACTGATTTTTAGAGACAACATTTGTTGCTTGGACCTGGCTGTAGAAGTACAAGCAATGAGCCATCAACTGAAATTCCTGCAAAAAAATTGTCTAGCTTAAAGTTCAGAATCCAGTATTATCTTGAGTTCCAGACAATATCTTTTGTACACAACTAGCATGTATCTTGTTTTCTGTTATTTTCCTTAAAATGTTTTGCTAACCTTTACCATAGTGAAGAGTATGCCAAAGGCAGGGGGAACTAAAGATGCAAAATATAGCCTCAGTAGACTCATGATGTCAACAATATGATTATGCTGTGGTCAGTGGAATTTCACTGCAGCTGTATCTCTGTGGAGACAAAGCCACATAAAGAGGTTTACCATGATTACCATTATATAAGATTGATTTTTCATTATCACAAGTTCTCCTACATTATTAGCATCTCCTTGACTGTATTTTTAAGCATTCACAACTTGGTATGTGTCAGGGACACAAGCATGTCTCCATTTCAAATCCATTACATTTCTTTGAATGCTACTTGCATTTTCTCCTGTTTTCTTGTTTCATGTCAGAGTGTGACTTGTCCAAAGTCATACAGTAGATTTTCATGGTCAAGTGAGGATGCAACTCCTGGTTACCCAGAACCCTAATCCAAAACCCACTATCCCCCACTGCCCTTCATAATTTTCGTACCTTCTTATATAAAATTGGGTTGGCACAAGTGTTTTCATTTCCATAGCAAGAGAGGTGTTACAGACATACTGTACTTCATAAATCATCAGGAGTCTATGGCCCTTGATTAAATATTGGGGAGAGAGTTCTCTTTGTAGTTTAAGTGCTATATTTTGGAAAGACAGTGTTGAATTTTACTAAATAATAGTTAACAAGAACATTTTTTCTGTTGATTTTAATAAATATAGAATAAGGCTTTTTTCATATAGTTTTCCATTGTCCATAGTGTTACCGGCCAAACAATCTCATTTCTAAGACTAAGAAATAGTGCTTGCACCTTTCCATTTTCTTTAACAGGGAACTGGTACAAACTGTGCTCTGTTTTCCATGAACTTGTAAGTAAGAGAGTGTATGTGCTTACGTGTGTCAGTGTGTGAGAAAAAAAGTACGAGCTTTTTAAACAGTTCTTTACACAGGACTATCCTGATGAGGCCTTCACATTTTCCACTTTACAGATTTAAAGTCAGACATTGTTATATCATTACTACATGGACACAAAAACACAAACTTTTCCACACATATTCTGACATGCTGATTCTTTTTATTTGTAGCAGTGTAAAAAGAAAGGTTCTTCATGCATCACTATTAACAGCTAATGGCAGCATTGGGGGCTGGAGGGGAACCCCTGATCCCCTGCTGCCATATTGCAATGATTCAGCAGCACTCCTTCTCTGGGTAAAAAAGACAATGATGGAGTTTATCACATGGGGAAAATCAGAAGTTTAAATGGGTAAGAACCTGCGGTTATCCAGCATATTAGGCTCAATTGCACAATTGGTTTTCCGACGACATTGTGCGCAAACTGTATAGAATCCAACAAGAAAGTGACATGAACCAGCAAATCATCATTTTTAGGAAAATATTGTGAATTGATTAATGTTTCATTCACAATACTGTTTTTGTTTTTGTTTTTTTTGGAGGAGGGTTGCACAATTGCTATAGTGTGGAAGCCATTTGTGGGATTCTTCCCGTTTTTGTACTTGTTGCCAGATTTCCTATGGTTCTTTGAGGAAAGTTTACTTCCAGTGCTGTTTTGTTGTGCTGAGAGGGATGCAGCCAGGGCTCTTAAAGGAACAGCTGCTGAGGCAAAGGCAGGGACGCATACACACACACAGAGAGAAAGTTTGCTTCTCTCCCTTGTATGCCTCTCTCTGTGTGAATGTCTCTTCTTTTCCAGCCTTCCCCCATTGCCAGGGCTCTTAAAGAACAGCTGCTGAGAGGGGGGAGGGACAGGTAAGTGTAATTTAGCCTTTTAGATAAGGAAGGAAGTTAATTTGGGTTGTCATCAAAGGGCAGTAATAGTGTTGTTGCTGTTTCTTTTTATTCTTGTTTTATTACCAAGAAAGAAGAATTTCTGGAGGGATTTTCAAGTTCAAGTACTAAAGCAGTTTAGTTCCCCTTGGATAGTGTTAACTTTCTTTTGGGCCAGGGCACTATGTGATCAGGAGCCAGTGTGGTATCATGGCTTGAATATTGGACTATATGACTCTGGATACCAGGTTTCAAATCCCAGCTTAGCCCACTGGGTGACCTTGGGGAAGTCACAGCCTCTCAGCCTCTGAAGATGACAATGATAAACACTCTCTGAAGAAAGTTGCCCAGAAAATCCAGGGTTGCCATAAGTTGAAAATGGCTTGAAGGCACACAACAACAAACTGTGTGCTTCTCCACTTAAAGGAGCAAAATGTCTTGAAGTTGGATAATTTATGGGAATTTCTAACCCTCCATCTTTGTTGCTGCACCTGAAGTCTCCATTCTTCTGTCTCTTCTAGCACCACCTGAAAGCCCTTCTGGGCTGCTCTCACTTTGACAGCCAGATAGTAGAATCAGAGCTTCCAGAAGTCACATAGGGGTCATAGCAAAGGGGGGAAATGTTTGCCAGAGCTGTGGGGAATGTCAGTGAATGTGACTTGGAAGTGGAAAAGTCAAAGGAATCTGGGAGCTTTACCTCCATATGTTGGCAGGGGGAATGTGGCAGTTACAGTCCAAAAGTTTTTTTCCCAAGTTCTGGTCACAGAAACCCCAAACATTGGTTCCATTGAGCCAGCTGTCTTCACCCTTTTCTGCAGGATAGGATCACCATAAGGTTCATTTATCAGGTTATTATAGAGGGCTCCCCCCCCCTTGCCTTTGTGCAGGTTGACATAGGCAAATCTCATTATTTCAGAAGGTCTAGTTTCCCCTTTTCCCATTCCTTAAACTCCCAGTGTTTCTTGCTCAAAAGCATGCAACCAAAATCCCCAGGCATAGATGAAAGGGAAATTGGGGAATTTGACTGTTATTTGATTTAGTTTCTCCATTTCCCAATGGAAAGAATAGTTGGGAGAGGATAGCATCCAAAGGGTAGATAACCTTCTCTATTTGTGTAGGTGAGGGAGTCGCATAGGTTAGAGGCTATTAGGAAGGATCTAATTAGGGGATTTTATAATTAGCTCAAATATGCAAGAGTGGGGTCCTAACAAAGTCCTGCGGGACCAAGTACCGATATGTATACCAGAGGACTAAGAGATCCCACAATGGATGACGCTGAGACAAGCTTCTTCAATTAAGGTCTAAATATTTATTAAAGGGGAAAAGCTGCACACCCCCCAATATGGCACTCACACATTCTACACACTTTGAAATAAAGGAGTGAAGGCGGGAATAGCTTGAGATGGGCCAGACTGAGGGAGTTACTCACTTCCAAAGGCTTCTCCGGGATCCACTGTGGATTTTGATGATAGTGATTATGATGATGATGCACAGCTGCCGAAACGGGGGAAGGGATGGCTGAGGGAGCTATGATCAGAGCACAGACTGATGTGGAGCCAAGCTGCACTCCAAAGATAGCATGTGGAGCCTAAAAATCTCAGGGTTTAAATAGGAAATTTCTACCTTCTGGCTATTGACTAAACGGCTTGGCTGAAGCCTGGACAAAGGCATTGATTGTCTTAGCTTTGTTAAACCTAGCTGTGAGAATAGTCTAAACTTGGTTTCAAGACTCTCAAGGAAGGGAGGCTAGAAAAAAGGGTGCAGTCAAATCTGATCACTGCCCCATTAAGTGTGAGACTCAAGACAAATTTGTGTCTTTGCCAGTATAATGTTTTTTCCCCACTTTTGGCAACTCCCAAACCTGTCTGGTAGGAATTTTCCAGCTGTCCTGGGCAGATCTCTCAGTGCCTACATGATCTGCCATCTAAGGCAGGGACCGGCAACCTACGCCCCCCGGGCTGGTTCTGGCCCAGGTTGCCTGACTTACCATCCCAGGCAGACTCCTGCAGCCACTGCCGCCACCACACGTTTTGCTGTTCGTGCGGCTGCGCGCGCCGCGCCTGCCATTTTGATTCCCAAAATGGCAGCTGGGAAGCATTTGCGCATGCGCAGGGGTACTGTGCATGCGCAAACGAGTTGTGGCCACCATTTTTGAGAACAAAACGGTGGCTGCGACTCGTTTGCACATATGCAGTACTCCTGCACATGTGCAAACGCGTCATGACTGCCATTTTGGAAATCAAAATGGGAGACGCAACATGCGCCGTGGTGGCTGTGCCTGCACGTGCCATGGCAGCGGCGGCGGCGCACACGGGGGGTCATGCCCGGCGGCAGAGGGTGTGCACGTGCGTGCGCATGTGAGCATGCACGCTGCCATTCCCCCCCCCCCACTTGGCCCAGCGGAGTCCTGGACTTTGGGGGACTGGCCCAAGTCTCCGAAAGGTTGCCTATCCCTGATCTAAGGGATTATGGCTGACATCCCACAGAGGTCAGTCTGGGGTCATAGAGGGAACTCCACATGTGTCCAAAATTTTATGAAAAATCACATATGCTAACAAGGAGGAAGTATCAGCTTCTACCGAATGCATTTTGGAGTTTACAGAAAGGCAGTTCTTTGTGTTTTTGCCCCTCCCTCTTAATTAGCTTAGAAGGAAAGAAAGAAACCAGAACACATAAGACAGTATTAACTGGGCCACAACATCACTGTACTTGTGTGCCTGTTACTCAATACAATACACAGAACATACAACAATTGAGGCAGAAAAGTCTTAAGTGTTCCATTAGAGGGAAAATGGACCTATGGGTTCACCAGATCCAGTATTGTAATTTAGGAGAGTATATGGTGTCAGCATATTCTTGTTTCATTAATGTAAGTTTTTTTCTTTATATCTTTTTTTTCTTTTTTTAAAAACTATGGAAATGTTGTACCAACATTTTGTGACTAGAATTAGAAATACAATTCCAAGTTATGACCACCAATAATGGAACAATATGAAAATGCTGAAATACATTATCTTCCTTCTGTGTCCTTTTCAGATTTCTGTTTTTCATAATATTTTGCTAGTAGCAGAAATGTACTTGAATTAATTCTTTTTAAAAAATCAGTTTTTCCATATAGCTATAAAATTTTATTTGTTGATGAATGATCACATCTTACAAGATTTTTTTAAAAAAAATACAAATTAATTCTAGTGATTTTCTGAAGTCTTGGTGATAGCATTAGAAAGTAGGAGGGGGGGAATCTGACTTGTTTGTATTATCTAATATTTTATTGTTGTTAGCCACCCCGATTGATCTCAAAGGGGCGGGATATAAATAATAATAATAATAATAATCATTATCATTATTATTATTATCCCCCCTCCCAATCTCCACTTTTTAAAAATAAATTGCCACTAAAAATAGTTCAATAGTTTTTGTATACATGCAGCACCACTAATTTTGTAAGCTCTATTTAAAATGAAATAAACACAAATATTCATAAGGACCATAAAGCCCTAAACCATGGTAAATTATTTACTTATTTATTCATTTAAACTATTTCTGTATCACCTTCCAGCTCACAAGAGCTCTCTAGACAATGAACAAATAAAAAAGAATCAAAACAATATAAAGATAGAATTTTTAAAAAAATCTAAGTACTCTTTAAAAATTCCTAAAAAGCAATCTAAAAACAATCCTAGAATTCAATATCAAAACAGTTAAAACAGCAATTTCAAAAAAATGAAATAAATGCAGGATAGCACTGTTTTGGCTGCCCACTGGAAGAGTAACAGATGTGGGCCCAGCCTAAATTCCTTGGGTAGGCAGTTCCATAGTCGAGGTGCTACTATGGAAAAAGCCCTGTTACATGCACCCACCAACCTAAGTTCATGAGGTATTGGGACATACAACAGGGCTTCATTTAGGGCTTTATAGGTCAATGCTAGCACCATGAATTGAGCTTGGAAGCAAATTGGAAGCCAGTGCAGTTCTTACAGGATCTGTGTTATTTGGTCTTTAAAAATGCACACCTGATACCAGTCTGGCTGCTGTATTTTGCACTAGCTGCAGCTTCCGAAATCTTTTCAAGGGCAGCCTCACACAAAGCATATTACAGTACTGCTAACTGAGATATAACTAAGGATTGAACCACTGTGCTTCCCCCGAGGAAGTGTGCAGCTGGTGCACCAGTTGAAGCTGGCCAAAGGAACTCCTGGCCACAGAAGCAACCTGGCTTTCCAGGAGCAGCTCTGAGTGCAAAAGAACCCCCAGCTATGAACCTGATCTTTCAGGGAAAGCAATCCCATCCAGAACAGACTGCAATCTCAATCCCAGGTTGGTCTTCAATAGTTCTTCTCTCTTGTCTGGATTAAGCCTCAGTTTATTCATCTGCATCAAGTCTTTAACTGCATCCAGATAACGATTCAGTACTACCACAGCTTCCTTGCCATTAGTTGCAAAGGAGAGACAGAGACAGGTATCATCAGCATATTCATTACACCCAATCCTAAAGCTCTAGATGATATTTCCCAGCAGTTTCCTGTAGATGTTGAAAAGGATAGGGGACAGTATTGACCCCTCTGGAACTCCACAGATTAATGGCCAAAAGGCTGAACAACAGTCCCATAGCACCACCCTCTGGGAATATTTACCCAAAACAGACTATAACCACTGCAAAACAATGCTTCCAAGACCCATATCAGCTAGACAACCCAGAATGATACCATGGTCAATGGTATCAAATGCTGCTGAAAGATCTAGGAAGACTAAGGGCCTTTGCAGACTGCCAGAAATAGTGCACATTAAATTGAGGCACTGCCTTGGCTCAGTGCTAGGGAGTCATGGGAATTGTATTCTTTTCTGGGACATTGAGCCTTCTCTGTCAGAGAGCTCTGGTGCCACAATAAATTACAGTTCCCATGACTCCCTAGCACTGAGCCAGGGCAGTGCCTCAATTTAATGTGCACTATTTCTGGCAGTCTGCAAAGGCCCTAAGGGCCTTTACAGACTGCCAGAAATAATGCAGATTGAGGCTACTTTAACTGCCCTGGCTCAATGCTAAGGAATCACGGAAACAGTAGTTTATTGTGGCACCAGAGCTCTCTGACAGAGAAGACCAGTGTCCCAGAAAAAAATACAATTCCCATGATTTCCTAACACTGAGCTAGGACAGTTAAAGTGACCTCAATCTGCATTATTTCTGGCAGTCTGTAAAGGCACTAATAGGTACTCATACCTCCTGTCCAAATCATGGTGTAGGTCATCCACCATAGTGACCAAGGCTGTTTCTTTCCCACAACCAGGCTTAACCCCAGATTAGAATGGGTCCAGGTATTTTTTTTTTCATCCAAGAAAGCCTAAAATTGTTTTGCTACCACTCACTTTAGGACAACTCAGTAAGGGGAGATTAAAAACTGTCTAACAATTACCTAGGGAGTGGGATCCAATGAAAGTTTTTTCAACAAAGGTTTTACAATTGCTTCTTTTAGAGAGGCTATAACATAATCGTCTTTCAAAGAAGCATTTAAAGTCTCCACCACCCAATTGCCAGTCCTCCTCTGGTAGCTTTAATAAGCCAGCATGGTCATGGATCTAACAGACAAATGATGGGCCTCCCCTCTCCAAGTAATTTGGCCACATCAGCATATTGAACAATCTGATACTCATCCATCAAACCCAGACAAACATGTCTCAGTTATCCTCCCAGACTACTTTCAATGTGGACTCCCAGCCAGAACAAATCTGAACAATTTTCTTGGTATCAGCAAAGTATTCAGAAAATTCATCCTAGTAGTTTTCTGAGGGCTCCCCTTCACCAGTCTCAGATCTTGGAAGTAATAGTGTTTTAACTACCCAGAACAGCTGCACTGGACAAAACTGAGCTGATGGAATAGAGGAAGCAAAGAATAATTTCTGTGCTGGTCTTACTGATGCAAAGTAGGTTCTAAAATGGGTCTTAACACATGCTTGATCAGCTGCATCCTGATTCTTTCTCCACCATCATTCTAGTCATCTCACCAAATGCTTCACTGCCCCAAGTTCCTCAGAAAATCAAGCAGTCTATGCTCTGTAGCCATATAAAGGATGCTTGAGAGCAACTGTGTCAGTTGTCCTGGTCTTCTCCCTGTTCAACCAGAGCATCAACAGAATCACCAACATTAGCAGTTGAAAAATTTCCCAGGATTTCCCAGAAAAAATTCAGGAATCCTTTTGGATCCATTAGTCTTGGGGGGCAGACAATGTTAATGGGTCCACTATCCCTGCAGAGGTTAAGTGTCCCAGTAAATCTAAACCCTATTAAGTAGGGATCTGTCTATGACAATGGAGTTCTTTCAACATCTCCCCCTTCCAGATTGCCATCATCCTGACCAGCAAAAAAAACTGATTGTGCAGCCTGCTATGTGTTTAGAGACTTATATTAATTGAGACAGGCCTGTGGTTGCCATAGAAGCCATGAAATCATAAGCTGGCCCTAATGACGATGCCTCAACATGGATGGTAAAATCTTCCAACACAGTAAGTTTGGGGGAGATTAACAGCACTTCTGAGATCACCTTCAGCAGCTCTGTCAGTGAGGCAGTTAGGCAACAGAATGGATGGTACACCAATAGAATCCCCATCCTGTCTTGTTGCCCTATTGCCAAGTGTATACACTCCAAACCTGGAGACTGTTGGACAGGGTACCTCAATAGATGAATGGACTCACAAAATATCACTGTGACTCCTCCTCCCTGCCCATCAGATCTTGCCTGCTGTTGTACCGAGAAACCTGGTGGACATAAATGAGTCAAATTGAAACTCTCCTCTTCAGACACCCCCCTCTTCAGTTAACCAGGTTTGATTTATGCATGCAAGGCCAGGATCAAGTCCTGGATCATACAGCTCTTCCCAGTCATGTTAAGCAACAGTACTTTGTGGTCTCATGGTGTTTAACCAGTGAATTTCTTGGTGATTTACTGTATTCTGCTACTAAAAAGGCATTTCCTTGTATTCCATGGGCCTTTGCAGACTGCCAGAAATAGTGCAAATTGAGTTCACTTTAAGGGTTAAGGTTAGTGCTAGGGAATCATGGGAATTTGTTTTCCCTGAGACATTGAGCCTTCTCTGTCAGAGAGTTCTGGTGCCACAATAAAATACAGTTCCCATGATTCCCTAACCCTAACCCTTAAAGTGGACTCAATTTGCACTATTTCTAGCAGTCTGCAAAGGCCCCATGACTCTCTTTTTATATTAGCACCTAAAAATTCTAGATTTGTCTGTTTTTTTACTGTAATTCCTTGTTGGTACATACATGTAATTGATACAGTTCAGTGTTATATACATATGTATTTATTTATTTCTTACTAGGATTTAGCCTTTACACTCGTTGTCATTTCTACTAGAGTAACCAGATATCTGTAGGTTGGATGGTGAACCAGAAGCAATAGCAATAGCAAGTATGGGGGGAAGTAGACGGCGCTTTGCACCGTCTTGGAGGCAAGGAAGGGGAGGGGCAGCCTCACGCTGGGTGCCCCAACCCCTTCCCGAACACGTCATTGGAGCGCCTGTTGCTCCACACAACTGGCGCTCCAACGACGTACTTCTGCCGCAGCGTCTGCACATGCTGCAGCGGAAGAGACGCCGAAGGTGCACCCAACGCCTCTTGCAGCGCACCTTCGGCACCTTGTGGAAGGAGTGCTATTTTAGTGCTCCTTCCAGGGCCCAAAAAGAAGTGGATCGGGCCTGAGGAGTGCGGATACCTCGGCCCCAATATGCAGCTTCTCGGGGCGGCCCACGACCACCCGTCTGCTTAGGCCCCGAATTTCTGTAGTGCTTACCAGTCACTTAAGCATTCCTTAAGAAGTTTACAATGTGTAAGCTAATTGCCCCCAACAAGCTGGGTACTCATTTTGGCGATGTTGGAAGGATGTCAGATTGAGTCCCTGGGTTGTATTAGAACTCACAACCTTGTGATTTGTGAGTGAGTTGCTGCAGTATAGGCATTTAACCACAGCAGCACAGGACTCCTAAGGAAGACTGGCCATGAAATGTTTCTCCCCCTCTTCTCTTCCATTGGCATGTTTTACTTGCACTGACAAACCTCCTCATGCCCACTATGACTGAAATGGCAGCATCCCTTGTATTTGCCAAATGCATATTTGGCTGACCAGAAATACAGAACACACAAACTATCATAAACTAAAGCAAAGGTCGGTTTAGCTGCTAGTGTAGCAACCCTAACATCCTGTCTTTCCTTTCCTGAAAGTTGTTCCCATATCTTCACAGAACCTGGTAGAATTCACTTATCAAGTAAGACTATCGAGATCTTGCAGTTCAGTCTAGTGATCTATTGCAGGGAGGGTTACAATGCCATTTCCTTCCAGAATGCCTGCTGGAATAAATTCTATAAAGATATAATATTATTGCAGGGAATTCTGGAGATTTGGAAATAGTAGAGAACAGACCCACATGCTCTTGAACATTGTCTTTCTATGAAGCACCCAAAATTGCCACTCCCACAATTTTACAAACTGAAAAAGGGTGGCATTTTACTACATAAATATTTGCAGCTCTTATTTATTTTAATATATTCATATTTCCTGGCTTGATTCTGTATGAGCATTGTATTTCCCATTGTCATATATGGATGTGAGAGCTGGACAGTGAAAACAGCTGATAGGCAGAAAATCAATTTATTTGACATGTGGTGCTGGAGAAAACTACTAAGGGCTCATTCCCACTATGATTTAAACCGATTTGCTGATTGGGTTATATGTGTCTCATTGACATTGGAAATGGTTTCAGACCTGATTGCATTTGACTGAAGTCATGTTAAAGTGAGGCAAATGCCAAAAAACACTCTTTTTGAAGATGGAGCAATTGGTGGTCTTTTCAAAAGATTCAATTTGCAAGCATGTTCAAGCATGTTCAACAAATGGGAACAACATTCGGTTTCAATCGCATCAGACTGGAGGGGGGGGGACTATGGCAGAGGGTTAGCAAAGGGTTGGCCTCCCTTTTCTTAGTTTTTTCTACATTCCTTCAAGTCTTGCCTCCTTTCCTCAAGTTCGTTCTCCTTTCCACAACACTTTCCTCCTTTCCTCAGGCTTCCTCCCTTCCTCCAAATCTTTCCTCCTTTCCACCACTCTTTCCTCATTTCCTCTAGGTTTCCCTCAAGTCTTCACTTCAACTTTCTTTCCTACTCCCCCTCCCCTTCATACAAGCCCCCTCATTTCCATGAATGCCAAGGCAGGACCCTATGAATCCCATCCTCTTTGTGCCTCAAGCTCCAATCAAGTGGTGAGAGGAGGGAAAGAAAAGAATCATAGAATCATAGAATCATAGAATGAGTTGGAAGAGACCACAAGGGCCATCCAGTTCAACCTCCTGCCATGCAGGAACTCAAAATCAAACCATCCGTGACAGATGGCCATCCAGCCTCTATTTAAAGGCCTCCAAAGAAGGACCTCCAAAGAAAAAAAGAGAGAGAGAGAGAGAGGACACTTCCTCAGTGTGTCTCCAGCCTTCACCAAGGAGCAGCATGAAATCTGTGGAGGAAGGCAAAGGCATGAGCAAGTAAGGGAATGCTTCTGGCAAGCTGACTCCTTCTTCTCCTTCCCTCCCAGCTAAGCCCCTGCCATGCTGCCACCACCTCTTTGAATGGACTCCTAAGGAGGGTTCTTGGCTTCCCACTCTTCTCTGCATGAGAGCCAAAAGATGGGACACCTGGCTTCCAGGGATTGCACAGGGAATGCCTGGTTGGGCGAAGACCAGAACTGGGACTGACTAGCCCCATCTGTTCGGGGATGGGGGTTCTGACGGGGTAGTGGCCCGGTGTTCTGACTGCAAAGAAGGAAAAGGAATGGACAACCGTTGAGGGGAAAAATGTGGGACATTCCCTCAGGAAAAGCTCAAAACACTCCTAGAAATGAGCAAAGAGGGGAGCTAGGACTGAATGGCTGTGAGGCAGGTTGACCAGACACATCCTCCTTTTCCAGCATCTGTTCCTCATTTCAGCCTTCTGTATCCAGGAGGAATTCCTAAAGGTCCCTCACCCCATTTGGAGTGTGGCTAAAAAGCAGGAATTGAGATTTCTAGGAGTGTTTTGAGCTTGTCTTTGTTCACTTCTGATATTCTTTTATTTTCTGGAAGGTCCTCCATTTGGCAGCACCTGTTCCTCCTTGGTGGTGAGGACCTGGCTTGAAAGACAACCAACTCCAAGGTGGCAGAATTCAAAGAGATAGCCATTTTAAGTAGGACTAAGAGGCTTGCATTGACATTCCTTTAGCAGTGTTTTGGGCTTTAATTTGGGAACATTTTCCATTTTTCCTGGATTTTTTTTGGGGGGGAGGGGGTACCTGGTCCTCCCAGCCCTCACTTCCTCCTTCTCCCTCCTTCCTTGTATTTTCAATGACACATAGATTAAAAAAATTGTAGCAGTGCAAATCTCTAGTGGGAATGACAATCGTGTCAGAAAAAACATGAATGTATGGAATAAGGAAATAATTTGCTTCCATAGTGAGAACTATGCATCGGCCTGAATCAATTCAGTGACTCGGTGTCAATGCAACTTGCAAACCAGTTTAAATGCAAGTGGGAATGAGCCCTAAGAATATCATGGGCAGCCAACAAAACAAATACATGGGTTCTAGAACAAATCAAGCCAGAACTGTTGAAGCCAAGGGGGGTTGCAGACTGCCAGAAATAGTGCAACTTGAGTCCACTTTTAGAGTTAGGGTTAGTGCTATGGAATCATGGGAATTGTTTTTTTTTTTTTCTGAAACATTGAGCCTTCTCTGTCAAAGAGCTCTGGTGCCACAATAAAATACAGTTCCTATGATTCCCTAACCCTAACCTTAAAAGTGGACTCAATTTGCACTATTTCTGGCAGTCTGCAACCCCCCCCCCCCCAAGATGACTAAATTGATGCTTTTGTATTTTGGCCACATCAGGAGGAAAAATGAATAATTAGAAAAGACAATGATGATAGGAAAGATGGAGGGCAGCAGAAAAAGAAGAAGACCAGAATTTAGGTGAATAGACTCAGAGAGGACACAGGCTTGAGCCTGCAAAATGTGAGCAGAGAGGCTGAAGACAGGGAGTCTTGGAGATGTATCATCCACAGGGTCTCCATGAGCTGAGGCTGACTCGAAGGCAGCTAACAACAACAAAAATTACTATTTTTTTTTTAAATGGCCAGTTTTACCTTCTCCAGAAGCAGGAGTTTTGTCACTTGCCAGATGTGCAGAAGGTATGGAGCTCTCTCTCTAGAACTCCATGAGGAAAACCAGAATATGCAGTTTTGACTATGAATTGGAGTACACAGGATTCTAGATCAGGGCATTATGCCACACACCTACAGGCATCCAGGAAACCCAATCCAAGTCAACAAAGTTAAATTTAAGGAAAATATACCAGCAACTGTGACTAATTCCTCCTGAGTTTATTTCCTGTCTATGGAATGGACACAATACAGTGGCTCTAGTTAGGACTGGAAATACCAGTGTTATTCAAGGGGGTGCAGGAATACAGGCTGAGTTTGGCAAGCCATCCACAAACTCAGATGCTTGCCATATCTGCCCACATGTCTTAGTCTGTTATACTAGACAGGAAATGTCAACAGAACACATTTTCTTATGATGTCACAGAAGTCTGCATTTTAGTTTACAAATGGAAACCTAGAATTGGTTTTATTCAGCATTTTAGCATGACTGGTTGTATGTTTTGCCAAAGATCATTTTCAAAAGAATAATCTGGAAGCCAAAATCCAATTAGTTTTGTGACTATAGAATTGCTTCAAAGTGAGCCTTCATCTTTAAAAAAAAAAAAAAAAGGGGGGGGGGAGAAAATTCACTGGCCTGAAATCATGCTATTTTTTAAAATAAATCTCCCAAAGGTTTATAGCCCATATGCTACTTGTCATGTTTTCTTCCCTTTACTTTCTTTCCTGTCCTTGTTACTGGACACATTTACTTCCCACAAACAGGAGAAGTCTAGGCTGTCTCTCTTGAATATTTTCCTATTAATCCTCTCCTTTCTTCTTTATTGGTCTCTTTTTGTCTACCTTTATTTGTATGTAGCTGCCTTAGCCATTGGTAGTCAAATGATCTAAATATTTCTTTATGAGATCAAAGCTGTTAGACCCCAGCATAAGATGTAGCTTCTTCAGGACTACATTGTTGGCCAAGCAGGCTCACACATCATATCAATTTCTCCAGTGTCAGAATCACCACCCATTGACAGCAGGGCTCATCAAGTGCAGTCAGAAAATGGCCAAGAATATCAAATATTTATCCCTTTCAAAATTTTAAAGTGTATTCTCCTGGGGCCTGATTACAGAATATTTAATGCTTACAAATTCTTTCAGTGCAACAGTACTAGTTTGTTTCCAAGGAAACAAATGCACTTCTACTGCATTGCACACATTCTTAATCATTAAATTCTGTAATCTCCCTCCCTTCTTCTCTTTCTTTGAATGGGGAACGGGGGGGGGGGGGGGATGTTTGTTTTCACTCAAGTCCCCAGCCACAGGTTTTCTGCAGGTACATCTTGGCATACTGTCCACAAAAGCTGGTTTTAAATTTAATTGTCAAGAGATTACATGAAATTGTCTTGAGATAGATATGTGTTCTTTGGTTTTTTTATTATCTGATATGGGAATGGTGTGTGTGTGTGTGTGTGTGTGTGTGTGTGTTAACAACAAACAGTTCTAGTGTGGTTTGATTTGAACAATTACTGTATAAAAATGCAAAATAAGTGAATCAAGATATTTTGCAATAACACATTTGATGCCTATATAGGCTAACGTATATGTATATGTACACGTATCCACAGATTTTCCCTTGACACACTTCTATTAGAAAGTTTCAGTGAAACTCATTATTTGAATTGTGCACATGCAAGTATTTATTCAAGACATGAAGTGCCATCCTCACCTCTGCTCAAAAATAAATGAGACCCACTTCCATTTAAGTTCATACAGTATTTCTGCTTCAGGTTGTACATCTAGGCACACACTCTTACCTGGTAGCAAGTCCCATTTTATTCCACAAGGCTTGCTTCTGAGCAGACATATATAGACTTACCCTGTAAATTTTTCATTATCTGACCTAAATACTCACTGCAAACTATTAGGGAGTATTAGAGAACCTGCTGGTGAGTCAATACATTTTTTAACATGACATTTTAAGCATCCCCACCATTCATTTTTCATCTGTATGAATGTAATTTTAATCTAAACGATTTCCAAGAGAAATGGATTCATCTGACTGTGCCACTTCTAAGACCAGTGGGAAGCTTGTCATCCTAATATTGAATCTGTAAGTCTTTTCCACTAGGGATGATTAGCAGCTTTGCCAAGTGTTTATTTTACTTTAAGAATATGTAATTTTTGGCAACATTTCAACAGATAGTGTCTACTCTCTCACAGTTATGTTTTTATTCTAGATTTGTGTGATCCAGCTTACCTTGATCAGATTACTGAAAGTATCAGGGAAAGGGATGTTTAAGGTTTCATAGGGCCTTTGCAGACTGCCAGAAATAGTGCAAATTGAGTCCACTTTAACTGCCTTGGCTCAGTGGTAGGGAATAATGGGAACTGTAGTTTATTGTGGCTGACAGAGAAGGCTCAATGTCTCAGAAAAAAAATACAATTCCCATGATTCCCTAGCACTGAGCCAGGACAGTTAAAGTGGACTCAATTTGCACTATTTCTAGCAGTCTGCAAAGGCTGGTAGTCTAATGACCCTACAGTCAGTTTGCCCTGTTATGGAGAGAGAGAGAGAAGAGAGAGATACAAATACACACATACACAGAAAATTTGGGTTGAATATATGTATGTATGTATCCTCTGAAAAACAGAACATTTCTTCAACAGAAAAAAGAAGGAATTCAAATTTTAAAAATCAATAGTGGGTAGAAGTGAGAGTGGTAGTTTTATCCATCTATGCAGGGGACTTTGAATGCTTAGCTCTTAACAGATTGCATTGTATACAGGAGCTTCCAACCATGTTTGTTATCATTTCTTTTTCTTCTGTCAGACTCCTCATGTTTAAGCTATTTTAAAGTGAATACATGATACTCTCTGTAGTAGCCATTATATGTGGTTAAGAGTATCATTTGTTTAGTTTTGGGGAAAGACTTTCCAGGATTTTCAAATGTTTTCATATATTTGATGGGAAGAGCTTGAAATTTTAAACAGGTGAAGTATGAAAACTGAAAATGGCAGATTCACCCAACCGTATTGTTTGAGCTACTAATTGCATCTTGAAAATGTTGCGTTTGGGACTACAAATCCCAGAATCCCCCAGCTATCATGGCCACTAACCATAATAATATATCTGTGTGGTGAACTGTTGTTCCTATGGCTACTATTTTCTAAAGAATGCTGTATACTCTCTTCACTGATGGAGCAACAATTACGATTAGAGAGGATTAAAATGTAAAATGACTTCTGACACATACGAGATGAATGCAATTGGTAATGTGCTTCCATACAGCTGGAACTTCATCTGTTGAAGTGGACTTAAAGCATAAGATGTATCACATTTAATAGCTATTAAGATAGATCTGTTATTTTTGCAGCAACAACCTAAAATGGCTACACCTGTGGGAAATTGTTGATACTGTTGTTTGGTGTCAAGTTGGCTTCAACTTACTTCAGTCCTATGAATGAGATACATCCAAGAGGCCTTCTCATCAGCTGCCTTCTTATGTCTTCCAAATTCAGGATGCTCCCACACCACAGAATTAATGCAGTTTGGCACCACTTTAACTGTCATGGCTCAATACTATGGAATCCTGGGATTTGTAGTTTGTTGTGGCACCAGAGCTCTCTGACAGAGAAGGCTATACAGCTCACAAAACTACAAATCCCAGAATTCCATAGCATTGAGCCATGGCAGTTAAATCAGTGTCAAACTGCATTAATTCTGTAGTGTAGATACAGCCCAAGTCTCATGGCTTCCTTCATTGAATCTATCAATCCTCATTGAATCTATCCCTATCACTAGGGATGGATTTTTAAAAAAAAATCAAAAAGTTTTAGAAAAAAACATGTTTCTTAAGTGTTGAGAAAAACTGACAAGAAGAATCCTGGACTAATGAGAATCTTCACAGTTTGGAACTTATTGTGCACAAAACTCATATATGTAAAATAGACTAGAAAATAGCATTTCTGCACATAGATATTGAAGGACTTTGTACAGAAACAGTTGTTTCCTTTGTAGAAAGTGCTGCAATATGCTGTGACAAATTTGTATGTGGATCTTTTGCACACAAAAATATAGTTTTCTGTGCAAAGCAGCCATGTGCAAATTTTGGGCAGAGTATGTCCTGGACTGCAAATAATTTTCAAATAATATCTGAAAGGTCATTCTCCCCATATGACCCTGCCTGAGTCTCATGATCATTGGGGGAGAGCTTTCTCTCCACCTCACCACCCTCCCAAGCTTGGCTGGTAGGGACATAGGAGAAAGCCTCTTTGGTGGCTGCTCCTAGGTTTTGGAACTCCCTCCTAAGGGAGAGTCAATCCGTCCCCTCTCTGTTGTCATTTTACTGGCAGGCAAATATTTTTTTGTTTCAATGGGCCTTCAGTTTTGGCTTCATCTTATGGAATTCTGGCATCTGTAGTTTGTTGCCACATCAGAACTCTTACAGAGGATAAATATTTCACAAAACTATGAATCTCAGAGTTCAATAGCATTGAGCCATGGCAGTTAAAGTGGTGCCAATGTGCATTAATTCTGCAGTGTAGATGTAGCCCAAGTCAGCATCCCTTTGACTGAAGTAGAAGATGAAAGAAGCCAGCAAATACTCAAACAGCAATGTCTTTCTGTCTCTCTTATAAGACCAGAACATTCAACTGAAAATGAAGTATCTTCATTATTTCACTAGAACTAATTATAAGTGTACAATGGATTTGAGATAGTAATGATGTTTATAATTATCACAATCAGACTAGAAAAACATATGTACAGTTCTAGTCCATATAGCAGAGGAAATGTTCTGAACATTGTCTAGAATCTACAGAATGTTGCTTCAACAAGATATACTTTAGTTACAGTCAGAATAATGATAAAGGTTTCAACCCACAGGAAAATGATAAATACATTCCATTTTTGCAAGCATTCTGTTGTTATGCTTCATGTTGAAAATATATAACCCTTGCAATTTATACTGCTCTCTGTGATTCAATGGCCAAAGTCTATATACTAAAAATTGTAGATTTTCTTTAAAAAACAAACAAAAAACCTTTGAGAGTTCCCTTTGGAGTTCAGCAAGTAAAAGTGTTTGAAGGTAAGTTGTGCACAAGTTCTTCTGAATTTAATGAGCGATTGTTAGGAAACAAGCATAGGACTATTTTAGTCAAGAGGGAGGTACATGCAAACTGTCTTTTAACAAAACTATAGTAAACCTTCTAACTATAAAGAGTGCCTGACATTCTCCTTGAATTACCATGTTGGCAAAGAGCAAACTGCACAGACTGATAGCAAATGAGATCTGCTTGGATTTCTTTCTTTTCTTTCTTCCCTCCTCCCCCAGGAAAGAGAATTGGATCTTAAATTTAACTCTATAAATGCTAATTTTAGCATAGGATGGAAAAGCCAATGTCATGCTGAAAATCAAGCTGTTCCTTCAATGTGCAAAGATAGAGAAGTTGCATATGCTTCCTTGTTCTTAAGCAGAACATTCTGTGTGAAGGTACTAACCAGAGCAATTTAACACCAACTCTCTCTTTCTAATATCACAAAAGGTGGGGGAAGGTTTGCAGCTAGCACTTCTTTAAACCAGTGGGGATAAAACAACTCACTTTGTTACCTAGATGGCTTCAAGGTAAAAACCTGGGCCTGTAACACACTGCACTCACTTGGTAGGCTTGTTAACCTTGGGCAGATGGATTTTTTTTTAAGAAACTGAAATTCTTATTCAGTCTGAAAAGGATGTTTTAATATTGAAAAATATTAGTTTATCATATCCATATAATTTCTTCAGCCATCGGGCTTTAATTTCTTTGATGTGCATCTCTGTTCCAGCTGGTCTCCCAACCACTCCTGCTGTCTCTTAGCTCTGAGTAAGGTTTCTTGCTTTGTTAAAGAGGCAGCACTGATCTGACTTCATCTCTAGTGAAAGGATCTTTCATTTGCAGTCTTTAAAAGGGGGTTGCTGAGATAATTTTCCTTCTCCTGTGGAGTAATTTTTTCATTCATCTTTTCACTACCTGCTTCCCTCCCCCACCTTCTAATGCTTCCATTTCACAGCCAGATTTATTTTGTCCTAATACATAATAGAAACACTCTTTCATTAAGGTGATGTGTGCAAAACACCAGGGTTCAACTATTTATTGCACCAAAGCTGATTTTTGTTGTCAACTGCCATCCAGTCAACTTTGACTTGATGGCAGCCCTATGAATGAGAGACCTCCAAGTCACCCTATCTTCAACCACCTGGCTCATGTCTTGTAGACTTATGGCCTTGGAATCCTTGATTGAGTCTATCCCTCATGAAAGCAGTCTTCCCCTTTTTCTACTGCCTTCTGGGTCATATTTTCTCACAATATGTCCAAAGTACAACAATCTCAGTTCAATGATCTTGCCTTCTAGAGATAGTTCAGGATAGATTTGCTCTAGGACCCATTTAATGGTCTTTTTAACAGTCCATGGTATCCATAGGTAAGTCATTTTCTCCAGAACCACATTTCAAATGACTCAATCTTCTTCCTATCAATTAGGGAGCTTCCTTTCAATTACTCCAGGAGTACAGCAGATCATTAAGGTTGCAATTATAAAACCATCCACTGGGGAGTAAGCCCTCTTGAATTTACTTCTCATAAGTAGTTGGGTACAGGACTATGTTGTTAATATTAGAATTGTCAGCAAAGTTAACAACAAATAGCAAAGTCAAGGATGGCAAGAGATGTGTGTATTAGAAGTGCAGTAAAAATGTTTAGAAATTAATTTTGGAGGGGTTTCCCAGAACTGGGCCACTTGTTATCAGCTCAGTTTTACAGACGTTATGCATCTTCTGAAATATTTAATTACACTGTTTTAATTATCATGCACTAGTACTTGCGAAGCTGCCTTCAAGAGGCTGGGATTTGGATTATTTTTATTCAAAGATCCTCATAGTCCAATAAGTAATCTTGTGCTGACTGAGATTGTCTGTCATGGGTGTGCTGCAGAATTGTTTGATGTTGGATCTTCCATGTATATTTCCCTCACAGAAAAATCTGGCCCTATAATCTATGTTGTCTGAAAGGTGAATGTTTGGGGTGGGAGACATCATTTGCCTTCCCAGACACAGAAAAAGATTAGTATTTGGTCACATGCATCAGGTTACTGAGGCAAAATGAAACTTTGGTCAATAATTGCTGAGCATCTGCAGCTAGCTTATTGTAAAGGTGAGTTCTCTGGACTTCCCCATTAGGTCATGGGACTTGGGAATAGGAAAGGGAAAAACCTTTTGGGCCGGATTTGATTGGCTTCCTCAGTGGCTCAAGGCTGGCAAGGGGACATGTTCAGCTTTCTTGGATAAGATAGATTGAGTAGCTTGCCTCTAGGGTCGGGGTGGCTGGCCCTTGCCATGCTGCAGAGGTGATAAGATTGCACTTGCTTCAGCATATACCAAACTAAGGGGGGTTGCAGACTGCCAGAAATAGTGCAAATTGAGTCCACTTTTAGGGTTAGGGTTAGGGAATCATGGGAACAGTAGTTTATTGTGGCACCAGAGCTCTCTGACAGAGAAGGCTCAATGTCCCAGAAAAAAAAAACAACAACAATTCCCATGATTCCCTAGCGCTAACCCTAACCCTAAAAGTGGACTCAATTTGCACTATTTCTGGCAGTCTGCAACCCCCCTAAGCAGCCTTGGTGCAGATCAGAATCAAATTCTTAATAAATTCACCCCTACTTCATTCATACATTTTGTATCACTGTTGCTTTACTGCAACTGGTTGGGCAATCCCTAAATATAAAAATTTAGGTTTTGCTGAGTGTGGGGCCTTGGTGAGTCACATTTGTGAGTCAATAGGGGGTGGAGCTAGCCAATTAGCTCTATACAACTATTCCCAGAGGCTTTCCAGGTCACTTTCTGCTAGGAAGAAGGAAAGCAGTTCCAGAGCAGCCATATTGAGTCGGTGAGTGTTTAAATTCTTTTTTAAATCATTTGGGGAGTGTGTGACTGTTGCTGAGCTGGCCAATTAGCTCTATACAACTCCTCCCAGAGGCATGCGCCGTTAGCATAACACAGGTAGATGGGGGGCTTTGACTTTTCTCTCTACAGGTTCTCCTAATCATCATCATCATCATCATTTAAAGGGCTTTGAAGTTGTTTTATTTTGCTCAGAGGGAGAGAGACAGAGACTTACCTCCAGAATAAGGTAGCACCCAGGAGCTCTGTGTAGAGTTAGAAACCCAGTTGATTGAGCTTGCTGACTGAGCCTGGTGAAAAGACCAAGAGCACAGGGGCCCTTTACATGGGTCTTTACTAGGGGACTTTTAGAGGGAGAAGCCCACAGTCCTCTTCCATTGTTTACTTCAGATTTCTCAATATGGACACTGAGGGAGTTGCTGCAGTCACCTGCAACACTTATGGGATGTTTGTCTTCTTGCCAAGAGATGTGGGGAACTTCACCTGTACCAAGTGCAAGTTGGTAGCCCTCCTGGAAGAGAAAGTCAAGCAGCTGGAGACCCAGGTAGCTACACTTCAGCACATTAGGGAGCAAGAGGTTTTCCTGGACAGAACGGAATGAACGGTCTTGGATGGGGACCACACAGAGGAAGTTGTTGAGGAGGAGGTCATTTCATGTACACAGGAGGTGGACACCTGGAGGAACATCACACATAGAAGTAGGAAAATCAGGGATTATTCTGGGAGCTTGCAGCTACAGAATCGATTTGAAGCTCTCTCCCTTATCAAGGATGAAGAGGAAGAGCAGCGGGGACAGTCCTCAGGGACAATGCAGGGGACCCTAAGAGTACCACTGCTAAGCCTTGGAGGAGGCATATGGTGGAGGTTGGGGACTCCTTGTTGAGGGGTACAGAAAGCAGTGGTTTGTGGGCCAGACAAAATGTCCTGGGAGGTGTGCTGTCTCCCTGGGACAAAAATCCATGATGTGGGAACCAATGGTACTGCAAGGCAAAGTCTTCAGAATATTGGAAGGGATTTATGGATTTAAATATAGTCTGAGAGGTTTCTTCATTAAACAAGGCTATGAGAAAAAGAAAAAAAGAGAAGAGAAATATAATAAAATTCAATCACAGTTAAAAACAACTGAAAATCAATAAAACTAAATCCAAATGATAAGAAACTAAAAATGTTGTCTACACTACTTCAGAAGTGACTATCTCAGAAGCTAACTGATGAAATGAAGAAAAAAATAAAATACATAAAGCAAAAACAATTTGAATATGCCAATAAACCAGGTAAATGGTTGGCAAATAAATTAAGAGAAGAAAAAAAGAAAAAACTAATTACCAAAATAAGCGTCAAGGGAAAAATTTGCATGAAACAAAAAGAGATCAAGAGAAGCTTCTATGAGTACTTTACCAGAATTTTCAAAGAGAAAGAAATAGTGGAGAAAAATCAGATCAATTATGTAGAAAGACAAAAAAATTCAAGTCTAAAAAATGAAGAAATAAAAGATTTAGATCAAGAAATAACATCCACGGAAATAAAGGAAATAATTAAAGAAATAAAATTGTCAAAATCTCCAGGCCCAGATGGCCTAATCGCTATATACTACAAATCATTAGCAGATATACTGGTCCCAAAGCTGCAATTAATATTCAATATGATAAAAGAAGGGAAAATACCTGAATCATGGAAGCTAGCAAATATAAGCTTGATCCCAAAAGAAGGCAAAGATGAATTGGAATTGGGCAGTTATCGCCCAATATCATTACTGAACACTGACTACAAGATCTTTGCTGGTATTTTGGCAAAAAGACTAAAGGCCAAACTAGCAAATTGGATTCACCTGGATCAAAGAGGCTTCCTACCTGGAAGACAAATAAAAGATAATACTAGAAATTTATTAGACGATATCGCATTTTATCAAAGTAAACCCGACAAACAAATTGTGATGATTTTTTTGGATGCCAAGAAAGCATTCGACAACATAAGATGGGACTTTATGTTAAAAAATTTGGGAAAACTAGTGGGACGGGGTACTTTCTTTAAATGGGTAGAAGCATTATATATAGAACAAAAGGCTCATATTATAGTAAACGGTGAGAGAACGCAGCTATGTAATATACAAAAAGGCACTCGCCAAGGCTGCCCTTTATCCCCATTACTATTCATAACAACTTTGGAGATATTATGTAACAGAATTAGAGAAGACAAGACCATTACAGGAGTGAAAATCAAAGGTTATGAGATCAAATTAAGAGCGTACGTGGATGACATGGTGATGTATCTATCCGACCCTTTGGATAAAATACAAAATTTATTAGATATAATAACAGAATATGGAGAATATTCAGGATTTAAAGTGAACAAAGAGAAACCGAAAGTGCTCACTATGAATATGACAACCAAAGAAAAAGAATTGTTTAGCCAAAAATCAAATTTTAAAATAGAAAAAAAAGGTGAAATAGCTAGGTGTTAATTTTTCGATAAAAAACTCGGAGGTATTCAAAAATGATTATGAAGAGGCATGGAAGAAAACAAGCATGAAACTGAAAATGTGGAGGAAACACAATATATTATTTATGGGTAGAATATCAGTGATAAAAATGTATGTTTTACCTAAATTGATGTTTCTTTTTCAAATTGTACCAATAATTGCAAACAACAAACCATTCAAAAACTGGCAAAAAGAGTTGACTAACTTTATATGGGCTGGAAGAAAGCCAAGGATTAAAATCAAAATATTGCAAGATACTCCAGAAAGGGGGGGCTTAGGCCTCCCAAACCTACAGCTTTATTTTCACGCATGTGCTTTAGACTGGGTGAAAGACTGGTTAAGACTTGTGGATAGAAGATTATTGTTTTTGGAAGGTGTAAACAACATCTACAGATTCCATGCTTATATGTATTATGACAAAATAAGAGTGAATAAAGTGTTCAGCAACCATTATGTAAGAAACGCCCTATTGAAAGTCTGGGAAAAATATAAAATAAGAATCAATAAGGGAATTCCATTATACCTGTCACCCAGGAGGCCTTTCATAGAAATGATGAAACGTTAGAGAAAAAAATGGTTAACGTATGGGGATTTGCTGATAAAAGAGAATTATAAATGGATATTGAAAACAAGGGATGAGCTTGGAAAAGAAGGCATAAAAAACAACTGGTTCCTACACTTACAACTAAAAGATTTATCACCGACCAAAAAAGTTTAGGTATAATGTCAACGGCTAGCTTAATTAAAAAAATATTATTAAAGGAAACAAATCACTTAATATCTAAGATATATAAGATATTACTACAATGGGATACAGAAGAGGAACAAATAAAAGAATGCATGATCCGTTGGGCACAAGATCTGGGAAGACAAGTTAGAATGGAAGAATGGGAAAAGCTGTGGAAAACAAAAATAAAACATACATTGAGTTATAACCTCAGAGAGAATTTTTACAAATTACAGTATAGATGGTACTTTATTCCAGTTAAATTAGCAAAGCTTAAAAAAAATCAAAATGACAAGTGTTGGAAGTGTCAGAAATATAAGGGCACTTTATTTCATATGTGTTGGTGTTGTCCACTAGCAAATAGTTATTGGGGAAATATATGCGAAGATATACAGGAAATACTTCAATGTAAATTAGAAAAAGATCCCAAGTTATTCCTTTTAGGAATAACTGAGGAAGAGCTTGAAAAAAAATGGGAAAAAATCTTGTATATGATTACAGCTGCAAGAGTAACATATGCATCTAACTGGAAGCAAAACAAAGTACCAGAAATAACAGAATGGTATTGGAGGTTACTAGTTTATATTGAAATGGATAGATTAACGCACATGCTAAGAAATAAGTCAAATGAGAAATTCAATAAGGAATGGACAGATATAATTGACTGGATCCAATGCAAAATACAATCGTAAACAGATATCAAAAGAATTTAGATGACAGAGAAGTGAATAAGTAATAAGACCAAAAAGCGAACTGGGACATGGATGCGGTACTAATTTAATGACATAAGAAACAAAAATATACAACTGTAATATCAAATATGCATAAATAAATAGAACATATAGATAATGATAGTTAATAAACTATGCATATAAGACTTAAAACAAAGAGACAGGTAGAAACAATATGTTAGCAAACAATGTGTACAAGATGATAGGATCAATACAAAAAAAAGGAAAAATTATTATCAGGCATAAATAAGTTTATGTGTACTAATAGCAGAAAAAGATATTAAAAAATGAATAAGATTTCTTTTTTAGGACAAAATACTAGATGCATTAAGCTAACGTGGGATACCTTAGGGGGGTTGCAGACTGCCAGAAATAGTGCAAATTGTCCACTTTTAGGGTTAGGGTTAGTGCTAGGGAATCATGGGAATTGTTTTTTGTCTGAGACATTGAGTCTTCTCTGTCAGAGAGCTCTGGTGTCACAATAAAATACAGTTCTCATGATTCCCTAACCCTAACCCTAACCCTTAACGTGGACTCAATTTGCACTATTTCTGGCAGTCTGCAACCCCCCTTAGTTACAGCCTTGAGGAAGTTCTTTTTAATTTTAGATAGGAGTTGATATGAATGTAGGTGTTTGTTTATGTCTATTGTTGGTATGAATGTAGGTGTTTGTTTATGTCTATTGTTTTGTATGTAAGAGGAATGTATTATTTGTGTTGGGTTTTATTGAAATGAAAATTAATAAAGAATAAATCTGCAAGAATCACTTCCACAAATATATATATATATATATATATATATATATATATATATATATCAGAAGGGATTATGAGGCTTTGGGTAAGAAGCTGAAAGAGCTGGATGCACAAGTTGTTATCTCATCTCTTCTCCCAGTTGGAGGGCTTGGTCCAGGAAGGGAGAGGGAGATAGCAGATGTGAATAACTGGTTCTGTAGATGATGCCGCCAAGAACGATTTGGATTCTTAGATCATGGGCTGCGGTTCCATGAGGGTGGACTTCTATCAAGAAATGGGCTGCATCTCACACCAGTTGGCAGAAGCGTTTTTGCCAATAGTCTCAAACATTTGATCAGGAGGGCTTTAAACTGAGTCATGTTGAGGAGGGAGACAGTATCTTGGAAGGTATCTTGGAAGGCAGGAGTACATTATGGGCTGGAGATAATAGTAAAAGTGTTATAGAGGGAACAAGGCAAATGATGCAAGGACACAACAGTGGAAGGGGGAAAAACTCACACAGGAAGCAAGTGGGAAGGACACATGCTCTTAGATGTCTATATACTAATGCACAGAGCATGGGAAATAAACAAGATGAACTTGAACTCCTAGCACAACAAAGCAAATATGATGTAATAGGCATCACTGAAACCTGGTGGGAATGAGTCTCATGATTGGAATGTAGGAATAGAAAGCTATAACCTTTTTAAGAGAAATAGGCCAAACAGGAAAGGAGGAGGAATAGCATTTTATGTCAGGGATGTTTACACCTGTGAAGAGATCCAGGATTTAAATCCTGGAAATCAGGTGGAGAGCACCTGGATAAAAATTAAAGGGGAAGGAAACAACAGGGATGTTATAGTAGGAGTCTACTACAGACCCCCAAATCAGACTGAAGAATTGGATGATGCCTTTCTAGAACAGATGACCACACACTCAAAACGAGAGATATAGTAGTGGTGGGTGACTTCGACTATCCTGATATTTGCTGGAAGTCAAACTCAGCCAATACTCCAAGGTCTAGCAAATTCCTCACTTGTCTTGAAGACAATTTCTTTCTCCAAAAGGTGGAAGAGGCAACAAGGGGATCAGCTATTTTAGATCTGATAATAACCAACAGGGATGACCTGGTCAATGGGGTGCAAGTGGTGGGATCCTTAGGTGGGAGTGATCATGTTCTCCTAGAATTTCTTATACAGAGGAAAGGAGAATCTAGGCATAGTCAAACACTCATTCTAGACTTTAGGAGAGCTGATTTCAACAAACTTAGGGAAACACTGGGAGTGATCCCGTGGTTAGGAATACTAAAGGAGAAGGGAGTTCAGGATGGATGGGAGTTTCTCAAAAGGGAGATACCAAAGGCACAATCTCAAACTGTTCCAATGAGAAAGAAAAATGGGAGGAGTCTCAAGAAACCGGGTTGGATGACAAAAGAACTTTCAACTGAACTAAGTTTTAAAAAGGAGATGTATAAGAAATGGAAAAGGGGCGAAATCACTAAAGAGGAATTCAAACAAATAGCTAGCACATATAGGGGTAAAGTCAGGAAAGCCAAAGCACAGAATGAGCTCAGGCTTGCTAGAGCAGTGAAACACAATAAAAAGGGCTTCTTTGGGTATGTCCATAGCAAAAGAAAGAAGAAGGAAATGGTAGGGCCACTGTGCAGAGAAGATGGAGAAATTCTAACACGGGACAGACAAAAGGCAGAACTACTCAACACCACCTTTGCCTCAGTCTTCTCACAAAAGGAAAAGGGTGTTGGACCTGAGGAAAATGGAGCAGAGGACACAATAGGGGAAATGCAGCACAGAATAAGTAAAGAGGTAGTACGGGAATACCTGGTTAAACTAAATGAATTTAAGTCTCCAGGACCAGATGAACTACATCCAAGGATATCAAAAGAACTGGCAAATGTAATCTCAGAGCTACTGGCAATAATGTTTGAGAACTCCTGGAGAATAGGAGAAGTCCCAGCAGACTGGAGGAGGGTAAACATTGTCCCCCATCTTCAAAAAGGGGAAAAAAGAGGATCCCAACAATTATTTCCCAGTTAGTCTGACATCAATACTGGGAAAAATTCTAGAACAGTTTCATTAAACAGAGAGTCTGTGAACATTTAGAAGGGAATGCCATAATCACTAAAAGTCAACATGGGTTTCTCAAAAACAACTCATGTCAGATTAATCTGATCTTTTTTTTTTTTTTTTTTTGATAAAATTATCAGCTTGCCAGATGAAGGGAATGTGGTAGACATAGCATATCTTGATTTCAGTAAGGCTTTTGACAAGGTCCCCCATGATATTCTTGCAAAGAAGATAGTAAAATGTGGGCTACACAATACAACTGTTAGGTGGATTAGTAACTGGTTGACTGACCAAACCCAAAGGGCACTCAGCAATGGCCCCTCTTCATCCTAGAAAGAAGTGACCAGTGGGATGCCTCAGGGTTCTGTCCTGTGCCCAGTGCTATTCAACATCTTTATCAACTATTTGGATGAAGGAACAGGGGGCATGCTTCTCAAATTTGCAGATGACACCAAATTAGGAGGAATAGCTAATACCCTAGAGGACAGGATGAAAATTCAAAATGATTTTAATAGATTACAAAGCTAACAAAATAAACTTCAACACAGAGAAATGTAAAGTACTGCACTTAGGGCAAAAAAAAAATGAAATGCATAGATATAAAATGGGGGACACTTGGCTTAATGAGACTACATGTGAAAGGGATCTAGGAGTCCTAGTGGACCACAAGTTGAACATGAGTCAACAGTGTGGTGCCACAGCTAAAAAGGCCAATGCAATTTTAGGCTGCATTAGTAGAAGTATAGTATCTAGATCAAGGGAAGTAATGGTGCCACTGTATTCTGCTTTGGTCAAGCTCCGCCTGGAATACTGTGTCCAGTTCTGGTCACCACAATTCAAAAAGGATGTTGAAAAACTGGAGCGTCTCCTGAAGAGGGTGACTAAAATGGTGAAGGGTCTGGAAACCATGCCCTATGAGGAATGACTTAGGGAACTGGGTATGTTTAGCCTAGAGCAGGGGTACGCAACCTTTTTGAGCCAAGGGCCGGGTTGCTGTCCCTCAGAAAATTGGGGGGGCCGAAACACCAAAAATAAATAAATAAATAAATATTTTTAAAAAAAAAATAAAAAAAAATAAAAAAATATGCATGCACACTCTCTCAGCCCCAGAAAAGCCATGGCAAAACCCCTTTGGAGATTTTGCCAAGAAAACCCCAAGAACAAGTAATAACAACAATAATCAATATCATCATGCAGCAGCGGCCGCGGGGGGGGGGGGGGGCGGCAGCAGGACCGGTTTGGGGCCAGTCCAAAGGCCTTGCTGGGCCGCATCCGGCCCCCGGGCCTTAGGTTGCCTACCCCTGGCCTAGAGAATAGACGGTTAAGAGGGGGTATGATAGCCCTGTTTAAATATTTGAAGGGATGTCATTTTGAGGAAGGTGCTAGCTTTTTTTCTGCTGCCCCAGAGAACAGGACCCGGAACAACGGATGCAAGCTGCAAGCTGAATATCCACTTCAATATTAGGAGGAACTTCCTGTCAGTGAGAGCTGTTTGACAATGGAACACACTCCCTCAGAGTGTTGTGGAATCTCCTCCTTTGGAGGACTTTAAATAGAGGCTGTAGGGGATGCTTTGATTGGGAGTTCCTGCATGGGAGGGGGTTGGACTGGATGGCCTTGTGGTCTCTTCCAACTCTGTGATTCTAAATCAATAAAAAGGTCCAAATAATATGAAAAAAAGAGAGATCCTTATAACAAACACTAGAAAGAAAAAAGAGAGAGAGAGAGAGAAAGTAAGTTAGCTAGCTAGCTACTACTTGTGAGGGCAAGAGGCATTAATTATTGTATGAGGATCTCAGATTAATGATTTGGTGAGTTTTTAATTAAAGTAGTTGTAACTGTTGCATTTATATTTGTATGATTTTCTAGCTATGTTTTAACAAATATTTCAGATTCTAGTTTCAGAAACTCATAAAAGAAGAGATATCTGGATTGACCACTGAAGAAGATGTACAATGTCAAATGCATCAGGCTTTTTTTTTTAATGTATTGAACCTATTTACAGTACAGTTTATCAATTGTCAAAATTCAAACCTGGTTCACTTTCACCTGTATAGAATGGTGTGCCTCTTGTATCAACTATATACAGCATATACAGTAGTCAGAATAAATCATATAGCTTATGTATTTATGACAAGTAATTGTTTTTTTTTTTTTGTAGGATGAATATATATAGATTTATTTCATAATTACCTTTAATCTTTCTATCTCATGTATTATTTCCTGATTCTTTTGAATTGTTTTATTTATTTATTTGTATTTACTTCAGTTCTATGCTGCCTTTGTCCCAAAAAAGGGAGCCAAGGCAGCCCACAAGATAAAACATTCTTAAAACATTAAAATAAAAATTAAAAAAAACAATTAAAATCATTTAGTTAAAATAATCTAAATAATCTAAATTTAATACAATAACATACAAAGGTTAAAAACATAACTAAAAACACACACTCCATATAAAAACCACCTGGTCCTGATTATATGTTTAAAGGCGTGCTTAAATAAAAATTGTTGGCTGTTAGTTTGCTTGTTTTTTTAGTCGTCTTCTTTTTCATTGTTATATGTTTTTTCATTTGCTGTGTTTGTTTTCACCATATAGATTTTAAGCCATTATATAAATAAGCACTAGTGCATGAATCATGCTGTTGGATACAGAATATGATATACACTATTTACCATGATTATGCTATGCACTTGGGCTTACCCTGAAGACTACCAAGCACAGGAGTGCAGCTGTTATTGACACCTTCTAACACATAATTGAAAAATAGCCTCATCTCTCCTTTTCTGGCATGTTAGCAATGGCACATTGCAAAACTGGATGAATAGTGTTGTCCTTGGTAGGACTGTTATTTACCCTTTCCATTCATAGTGTATAAAACTATGGCCAAAATGTGTCATGAGACTGTTCAAATTCACCTAAATGGGTCTTGATTTTTATTTTCTACATTATTTTTAGTCAAGACAGAACAGCAAGTTCAGCAGTCATATCGCAAGTCATCAAAATTTGTGTGGGCAAGTAATTTTTCATGTTACAGAGGAAGCAACCGTGTCATATTTTAAATAGAAACACAGACTCATAACATCACATACCAACAGCACTCTCAAATATGGCCTGGGCTTCTTCAGTTAGATGCTGCCCAGATGTGTTAACCTACAACTCATTGGTCATGTCGGCTGGTGAAGACAGCAATTGTATACCAACACATTAGGAAAGCATTTAATTGGAGATGGCTGATGTTGTGTCACCACCTAAGACTAGGGACATTACCACACATGGCTTTTAAACCACAAGAACACTGGGAAGGAAGTGACTTTGGCAATCCTGATTGCACGATGATGCCTCCTACCCATACCTGCCCTGTCCCCAATGCATCCCTTTTCATTCATGGAGGAAAGTCATGAATGATAGGCAATTGCACAAGTCCCCAGGTGCAAAACACCACTCCCGGGCTATTGTGGCATCACAGTGTCTCCTTCTCCCCCTTGTCCCACCTCCCCCTTGTAATTCCAATGCACCCTTCTTACCTATTTCTTTTCTTTTCTTTTTTAACTTCAATGAGACAGTGGACCCTTGGAATTTCACAGATAAGAGGAGAAATAAACCAAAACAAAACAAATCCTAAAGCCATGCTGGGTATGGAAAGGCAGTGAGGTGGGCTTAAGGGAGAGTTCAGAAGGAGAGTGTGATGGGGGTGTTAGGATATGAATGGGATATATAGTCAAAGGTGAAATGTAAAGATGTGTGTCTGTAATTTTTCACTTGAGAACAGTTTTTGAGCAAGGCACAAACAATATTTAGAGAAACAAGGTGAATCAACGCCAGGTGATAACAGAGACATCAACAATGTACTTTGCCAGAGGTAGAACTAATGGAACCAGACTTTGTTATGGATAACAAAGATATATCAAATACATAAACATCGTTAGCTTGGGAAAGTTACTCACGTGGTGGATGATGGACAACAAGAGGCTGGGTTAACATACATCATACAGACATTATCCAATTAACATAAAGTTAACACCTAAAAGGTGAAATATGAGATGGGCCTAGAGAGTCCTTTGTCTAAGAATTGTTTTATTGTTCAACATGTGAGGGTGTGTGGCTGGATGCTACAACAAGTTGGATCCTAATGCTTTTAGGATTGTTAAAGATATAATCTTGTATGGCTGAACTGGACAAGTTCATCACAATGGATTTTACTTAGTTATCTTATTTTTACTTTTTATATGCATTAATAAAGCTATGCTTTTGGACTTTACAATGTGTCTTCTTGACTGAAGAAGACAGGATGCTAAAAAAAAAAAGCTGAGCCAATTGATGACAAATCTACACAGTGGCTGTGGATCACAGCAGCCAGCTTGTCCTGCAGACTCTGCTGGGTGCCAAAAGACATACTACAACACTCATCATCCACACACCAACAGGGGGCAGCAGCCCCGGTTGTGCAATTGACTAATTAGTATGATGATGGATTGTTGCAAAGTGGTATGTTGCTGTTTTACAATGAGCTCTCAATATTTACGGGCTTGTCATCATAGATTTAAACATCTATGGATGGAAAGCCCCATTACTTTGAATGGGGTGCATGTTGTGCCTGCCATTAAAGACAACAGGACTTGAGGTTGTGCATTTTTCCTTATCTATAGGAGGTGGGGGTGGGTCCAGAACAGATTCCCCCATAGATACAAAGAGTGGATTGTATTTTCTAGCATGACTCCTGTGAGAACAGGTGTGTGATAACATCCTATGTCTGTGCAACTGTAAAGACTGGGTCACCTTTTTATCATCAGACCCATTAGGACCAGTTTGCCAGTATGACTTCCTTGAGTCCATTTCTGGCTGGGTAAGCTGGGTCTTCTCTCTTCTTTTTTGTGATTTCCTCATCCCTTGCACATTGCTTCCCACTCCATCAGTCTTCCATCCCTCCATTCCTTGAGTCATTGAATACTTGCTTTGGGCTCAGGATTTTTTGGGGGTAAGTTTCCCCCACTGATGTCAAGGCTGCAGCCATGCTGCCCAGTCTGAGGTGGTTGGACCTTGGATGCTTGGCCTCTGGATTTGGTGGAAAGCCCCTGGGAGACAATTTCTGGCTCTGGTTCTTGTCTGTTGGGGTCTTTATTTCTCTCTTTTCCTCCTTTATCTTTCATCTCCTTTTAAAATTCTTCCTTCCTTTCTTTCTCTCCCTCCACCTCTTCTCTCCTCTTCTTCTTTACTTTTGTTCTTTTACTTTTCTTTCTGATTTTATTCTCCTCTCTTTTACTGATGTCCTTTAATCCTCCCTCCCTCCCTCCCTCTCCATTCTCCCCATTCCTTGGTTCCTCTCCTTTACAATTCTTCCTCTTTATACTTTTTCTCCCCACCCTCCAAATTATAATTATTGCACTAATCTCTCTACTCTTCTTGCTTTCATCCTGAGATTTTCTTTTCTTACCCTTCCCTCATATTTCTGGCTGTTATCATCACAGGATCCCCCTATTTAACTAGTTATTTGCCCCTTTAACTCCCATGCTGTCCTTTTCTTGTCTTCATGTCCCTCTCTCCTAACTTTCTCCTTCTTTTCTATTCTCGTTGGTCTTCTTCTTGTCCTCCTCTGTAGTTTTCCTTTGTTCTCCCTTCTCCCACATTTTTGTCGTGGTTTTCACACTATTTCCTTCCTGATTCTTTTTTTTTTTTTCACTCTCTTCCCCTTTCAACCCAGGTAACTACATATCATTCTTTTGTATACTTTTCAGAGATTACTTGGAACTGAGGTGTATTTTTTTTTCCAGGGAATTCTTATTCTAAATGTCCTAAACTACCATACAGAACTTTCCAGCTGAGAAGACATTTTGATGTTTGTTCTGAGGAAATAGTTCTTCTAAAAGCTGGCAGCTTTTGTAGTCAAGTGCCTGGCATAATTGTCTATATTATTTTATCAAGTTTTATGCCAAGCTACTGGTGGCAGCTAGAAGCACAATCTCAGTGGTATCCCTCACCGAAAGCAAAACTGTTTGTGGGTCAAAAAGCTGAAGGCATCCTCTGGTATTTGGAGTTATAAACTACCCACCCATTCAATCATCTTTAACAAAACAGGAAAAATAAAAAGGATCTACAACCTGTTTAGAGAGTCTTTGTCACAGATTACTTTTTCTTTATAAGCATGGGGACACTGCCCTGGCTCTGCAAAAAACAAACCAACCCCTCTATAAATAAAACTCTGTATATGAAGTGCAGTTGTTACACTTATCAACCAGCAAACTAATGTCCAAGATAAAGTTGAAATTCCATTTATCTAGGAGTAAGTTCTATTCATTTCAGTGGAACTTGTTTTAAGACAGAAACACAGTGGGGTACACTATTGTACAATAAAACATGGTCCCTGATACAAAGTCTTGACTTTTAATGCTAAGTGACTATAAATGTGGCTGCAAACTAACTAGAAAATTTATCAGAGCTAGCAGATGATGGTACTTTCTTGTTCTGTATCAGTACATAAACCAATATTACTCTATATCTAGTCATTACTAAATTGTTCTCATTATTTATTTTTTAAAATTATAGTCATGCATCACCTATTCCTTCCTTGAATAAAACCAAAAGAAGTCATAGATCAAGTGTCTACCATTTTAATTTGCTCTACTTCCTGTCCTAATGAGTACCAAGGGGTGGATCAACCCTTATAGTTTTAGAAGCTAATATTAGAGACATGTTATTTTTCTGCTTCCCCCTTCCTTATGTTTCTGCTTATCTGCAGATTGCATGTCTTCCTGTGATGACTATAGTGTACAAGGAAGGATTTGGACCAGAATAACCCTTATTTAGAAAATCAAAGGTTCAGTTAGTCTATTATCTATTGCCCATTCACTTAAAGGTCTGGCAGTGCTCCATTATGCAATATTGCAACTAAAAAGGAAGTCCATCCTTGTGGAGCTCCATGTGCACGTCAGATCCCAGAAGTCCTTTGGTTCACAACAAAATAAAGAAAAAGAGGAAAAATCATTCAGCATTATGTAGTTTTGGTCATTTACATCCTTAAGTGTGTCCATTTGTCTTATCAGAAACATTAAAAGCAACTCTTCTCTGTGATCCAAGATAATAGGATCAGATGAAGCAGGTTCAAAATAAAGGAGATAAAGCATGTCACAAAAACATCACAATGTACACTTCTATGACAAAAGAACAAAACCAAAATAATTGACCAGGAATATTCTAGAAATTCAACATTTGAAGGAAATGAAAAGAGTAAGGCATCTGGGAAGGCCAGCCATAAATGTAGGGAAGAAGACCACCAGTATTAATAGACACGTATATTAATCTGTTGAATATTAAATTCAGATCTTCTGAATTTAAATGAATAGTAAATGAATATTAAATTCAGAACTTTCCCTCACAAAATCTCTTAACATTTTTAGAACACAAATCATTTTATTCTATATGAATGTTATGCTAATATTTTGCATTTGTGATGCTTCCTGTCCTGCATTTTGTGGATTCAGACTGTTTTGGCGTATTCTATAGCATCTGAATAGCTCTGTCAATGATTGAACTGTGAGGGAAAAAGAAGGAGTCCATTAGAATAAATGTGGGACTGCTGTAAGCATAGAATGTGGTACCAAGCAGAGGGAGATGCCACACCTCCTCTCAAAAAATGGCCTTTTTCCAGCTGGCCCTTTGTTCTTGTAGTGTGCCTTCAAGTTATTTCCACCTTATGGTGACCCTAAGGCATGATGTTTTCTGAGGCTGAGTGACTCACCTAAAGTCACCCATGGGCTTCCAATGAGTGGAGAGTCAGCCCCTGGTCTCCAGAGTTGTAGTCCAATGTTCAAACTATGGCCTTACCTCTTTTATTCTTCTTCTTTGAATCAGTTTTTTTTTATCCATGACTTTGATTTGACTGTGACTTCTACTGCTGGTTATTTGTATTGTTTGCAACTTCTTAGCTTTTTTAAAAAGAAGAAAACAGAGTGTTGGCTTTGATTATTGCAGCATTCCTAAGCAATAGCAAGTGGAGGCAAGCGCTGAAAGACTTTAGTGTAGGGACTGAAATAACATTGAAGTGGAGTATTATTAAATTTCAGGAAACCTTGATGAGAAGAATCTTAGACGGGTGAGAATCTTTGCAGTTTGGGACATATTCTGTGTAAAAAAATAATAATATTTATTTATTTATTTATTTATTTGTGGGTTTTTCGGGCTGTGTGGCCATGTTCTAGAAGAGTTCCTTTCTGACGTTTCGCCAGCATCTGTGGCTGGCATCTTCAGAGAAAAATGCCAGCCACAGATGCTGGCGAAACATCAGAAAGGAACTCTTCTAGAACATGGCCACACAGCCTGAAAAACCCACAAAAAACTATGGATGCCGGCCATGAAAGCCTACGACTTCACATTTATTTATTTGTTTGAGCAGAAACGGTCATGCTGTCTTGTGTGCAGGAGACATACTTCCTGTGCAGATTTTTTTTTTTTTTTTTTTTGTATAAAAGATGCTCTTTGCAGCACAGAGAACTTCTTTTCACCACAGAGAATGCTATTGCATGTGCAAAAAAGTATACCTTTTTGTGTGCCAGTAAGTCCTGAACTAAAAGTAGTTTTCAAAAACTGTGAGGTTTTTGATTACCTGCCTGCAGTAAGGAGAAAAATGGTAAAAATATCTGTTCTTGCATATGAGAATGAAATTTATGAAGATTTATATCCCCACTTCAGTGTATTAACTCTTGTGGGTTGTAGCAATCATACTGGATGGCTGTGATTTACAGTGTGTGGTTGAATAGGATGGATAAGACAGGAAAGCTTATAGCCATTTAGCTGATGACTAGGGAAAGATTATCAGTCATTTTTCTGATCTATGTTAATTTCACATATTTCATATATATTCCATCTCAACTCTGTTTTGTTATGTGTTTGCATTACTTGCATATACTTATTACACTCACACACACCCTTTCCACTGCTATGTATTAACTGAATGTCTTAATCTGTCTGATTTATATGTATATCAACATGATTACAATACACTAACAGGTCTCTGCTACAGGAATGCAGCCACTATTATTATTTCATTTTTCTTTGGATCTAAACTATCCACATTTATCCAGAGGTTAACCACCCAGGCAAGTGAATGTAACAGTGCATTCTTACTGGTGAAAGGACTTCCATCATAAGAACTGGGAGGGTAGCAATTGCTTGTTTCCCAACCCCATGCATCTTCAAACTCTGTGCTGCACAGTAGGAGGAGTCCTTGAAACTAATGTTTCAGTGGTAGGGAGACTGACTGGGCAGAGAGGGGTATAAGAATGTCCCAACACATGAAAGGACATTTGCTATTACAACACTGGATCCCACCTTCAGTTACCCACATGAAACTGAAATGAATTTAGCATTTAATGTAACCTGCTGTTGTTTTCTCCAACATGGCAGAAAAAAAACACATAGTTTTATTTCTGTACTAGACTGTCAAATTCTGCTTAACATATTTTATTTTATTTTTATTTGGGGGGGGGGGAGGTTGTTCTTTTTAGCACACTTTCTCTGCATATAGTTAAAATAGGGTTTACATGCTTGTGTATCAGACCACAATATGTTCCACATATATAACATGGAGATGACAGAAACAAATGGATGAAGACAGACATAGGAGAATCCCACCCTGTCAGAAGATGAATGAGCTGAGCCTGCACAATGTGAACCATGGCCGACAGATGCAAGGTGGAATCAAAGAGTGAGCAACTTTTTGCAGCACACACGCTTCACAGCTCTGACCACTGAGGATCTGCATGATTATCTCCAGACAAAATAACTGTGAGTAAAAGACTTACGTACACTTAAATTAAACACAGCAGGGTTTTTCATAATCTCTGTTTGCATTTTAGTTTCTGTTAAGAAGGAAATTGCTTGGACTTGGAACATTTCATTTAATGGCATTTTTATTTACCTTTGTACTTCTAATGCTATAGACTAAATTTGCCCCCAAATTACCCAGTAAGGCACAGGAAACTTTTTGTCCTTTATTTTTTAATTGCAGTGGCTTCCTTACCAATTTTTCTAAATTCAATGCATTTTAAAACATCCATGTAGTTGAAACCTAATTATCCCAATCTCTAGATGAAGTACAGCTAACAATGCAAACCCCATTTATGTAATTTATTTAGTGAAAGGAAGTAAATGGAATGCAGTTGAACTAATGATATACAGGTATGTATTTTCACTTCTACCATACTCAAACACACACACACACACTCATACACTCACATGCAGTTTTCCTCTTGTCTACCAACTATGTATGTAAACTCCTTCTATTTTAAGCAAGTGCTTTGAAAGCCTATATACTGTGATACGTAATGCAACTACACATCACTTGGAGTGTGAGGTGAACTCTGCATCATGCTATTTTCTTTCCTAAAGAGCATGGAGAGCTTTTGTTTTGTGAGGTCCACCCCACGCTCTTAGAAGCAGCCATGAATAAGGATTATGGTCTTTACCCAACAATAAGACATGAATGAAGTTCATGGCTGGAAATGTTACTGCATAAGATACAATGAATGCAGAAAATAGAGTTGAGACGCATTAGTAGTTGAACCACCATTCAAAATGCCCCTGTAGCTTAATCTTTTTAGACCACTTGCCCATGAGAATGAAAATTCCACTAGTATAATTTTGACATTTAACATCCAGCTCTTTTAATTCTTCTAGTTTCCCATATAACTAAGTTTTCTTCCAAAGCAAATACACAGTAATAATAAACATGATTCCATTCACTGATTAAAAATTGAAGCAAATGTAAAACTAATAGTAGATTGTCATACAATATTCCCTTCTCTTGCAGTTATTATTCTAACATGCCAGTTAGTTGTATTTCTCTCCAATCAAATTTGCATATTTGCATAATCAGTTGCAAGTTAATCTAGATATCTTTTTATGTAGGCAAAGTTGTGAACTTGCTGCATTATGGAAGGATCTTAGCACCAATTCTGGTAAAAATAGAAAGCCATCAAAGAGCCTTGCTGGACTGATGCAAAGGCCAATGCAGTCCAGTATTGTTCTTCATACAATGGCCAATACTCTACAATCTCAAGGGTGGCACAAGAGTTCTGCAGGTGAAAATCTACTATAGCTTTCCACACCCAGGCTCAGGGCTCTGCTTTGATAGTCTCTCTCCCAGCCATTTCATATGGAGGATTGAAGAACCATCTGACTCTGCCTCATAGCCAGACACGGTTTGATTAAATCTGCTGAGATCTGCAGGAGCCTTGGTCCAATCCCCCCCCCCACACACACACACTCCACCAGCCATGGAATAGCCATTCAGGGGGACTATTGCAGCATTGAGGGTGGGGTGGGGTGCTTTGACCAATGTAGGTTGTGGGAGAGAATACCAACCTCAGCAATGAACCAACAAAAATGTACACGAGCATAAGATGGACTTAAACTTCCATAAGTCACTAACTGGATGTCAGCATATGTGCCACTGGTTTTTAGGAATTATGAGTAAATCTCCCACTGGAATACTTACCAGTTGGTGGCGGGGCAGCACCACATAGATGTAGATATAGATGATATAGATATGAATGAATTTCCATGCAGGAAGGAAAAACAAAGTATGCAATTTAATAAGGAACAAATACAGAAGAAAAAAGCAGGTGAGATTCTGACAAATGTAGTGGAATCTAAAATGAGACATTATCATATCCTTACATGTATTTGCTTTGCTTTGAATGTTTACACCACAATCTTAGGTCTTTTAGAGTCCCTTGAAATGAATGCATGTAAAAGTACCTAGATCTGTGCCAGATTGTCTCTCACAATTTAACAAAGCCCGTATTTGAACAGGCAGAAGGTACAGTCATCATTTCCGATTCACAGGGGATCCATTCCAGACCCCCCCCCCCCCGCAAATTTGGAAAATTGCCAATATTGGGGTTCCATTTGTTTTAATGGCTATGCACTCACACATGCACCATTTTATCCCTCCTCACTTGCCATCCGCAACTGGTGAGACTGAGGGTTCAAAGTCCGCGAATGGGGAGGGACGACTGTATTTATTTCTTGGATTTCTATTCCACTTTTTCCCAAAATGGGATTATTTTTAACATTCATAAATTGTCATTATTTTTAACTTTATTTTTAGTCATATGAGAAAGGGAGAGAGTGAGTGAGTGAGAGAGAGAGAGTAAATATAATGTAAACCAGGTAAAATGTGCAAAGATCATGATCTAGAGAACTAGGACATCAGTACAGGAAATCATCCTCCCTCCTTCCTTAGTAGTTTTACTGTTCGTTAACATGAATATATGCAGATCTCAAAAAGTTTCAACTTTTCCTTTAAGGTTTACAGTCAGTTAAACACATTATGAGGAGATGTGATTGTTCAGAACACCAACATGCAGGTATCACCCAGCTTCATTACTACCTGATTAATTAACCTGTTTAACGTGTGAAAGTTGACACCCTGTCATTAGAATCTATGTATGGGAATAATTAATGAGAAACTATGAAATAATTTGTTCCTCAATTAAAAAAACCTGAAGCAAGAGGTTCTATTTTATCTCATTATTCTTGTTTCCTGT
This sequence comes from Phrynosoma blainvillii, assembly GCA_026167975.1. Lineage (NCBI taxonomy): Eukaryota > Metazoa > Chordata > Lepidosauria > Squamata > Phrynosomatidae > Phrynosoma > Phrynosoma blainvillii. The sequence goes on from JANUYF010000001.1 coordinate 277,724,912, forward strand.
TATCACCTATACAAAGTCAAGAGGAATTTGTAAAACTTACCGTCGGGAGAGGGGGCTACACAACATCTCAGGAAGGGCTTTACAGATATTTAATAAAATATGGCATTATCAAAGAGCAATAGATAAGCCAAGAGATCTTCAGTAATAATCAATTCTCTAAACAGCACATATGTGGATACCAGTCTACTGTTCATTTAATATGGCACATTTAAAATATCAATGATGCTATGGTCATAGCATAATTATAACCAATTATAGCATTGTTTTTTTAAAAAGCAAATACATCCAAGAAAGTGAGGAAATTTTTATTCAGGAAGTAATCTTGTCACAGAATGCTAGACTCCACTATTTGTACTAATACAGGAAGATAGATTCCCTAGAAACAAACATAATTCTCTAGTAGAATTAGTTTCAGGAAGAAAGCTATCTCAAAAATACCCCTTAGAATCAATTTGATTCTAGTTTTTGAAACACCTTTATTCCTTTCATATAGTTTGCAAATGTTAGCTTGGAATGATGATGAACTTTCTCTTGTCATTGCTTGTCTCTCTTAGGCTGCATCCACACTGCAGAAATAATCCAGTTTGACACCACTTTAACTGCAATGGCTCAATGCTATGGAATTCTGGGAGTTGTGATTTGTTGTGGCACCAGAGCTCTCTGGCAGAGAAGACTAAATATCCCATAAAACTACAATTTTTAGAATTCCATAGCATTAAGGCATGGTTATTAAAAGTAGTGTCAAAGTACAAAGTAAAAGTAGTTATTTCTGCAGTGCGGATGTAGCGGCGGTGTTCTAGAGGCCGCAAGCGGTGGTGTTCTAGAGGCCGTGGAGGACTGCTCAACACCTCGCAGCCCTCCAGAGAACAGATGAGCGGCCTGAGCCGCCCTGAGCCGCTGCACCTGTACAGCTGGGCGAGGGACATTGGCAGCGATAAAAACCCGCCCCACACCATCTCGCCGGCTCCTCCCGGCAAGCAGCGGTGTTCTGGAGGCCACGGAGGACTGCTCAACACCTTGCAGCCCTCCGGAGAACAGCTGAGCGGCCTGAGCTGCCCTGAGCCGCTCCACCTGTACAGCTGGGCGAGGGACATTGGCGGCGATAAAAACCCACCCCACACCATCTCGCCGGCTCCTCCCGGCAAGCAGCCACAGAGGACTGCTCAACACCTCACAGCCCTCGGGAAAATTGCTGAGAGAACACCTGCATGGATGGGGGAGGATTTTTTTCCTCAGCAGTTATATAACTTGTATTTTATATTGTATATTTTTAAGTAATTGTTTTTTAATTTGCTCTGTTATTTGTTTCTGGGGTGGGGTGGGGGTGGATAGGAGGGATGGGATCTGTATTGATTATATTGTTTGATGTTTGAATGTTGTATGCCACCCCGATTGCCTGGCAGAGGGGCGGGATAAAAATAATAATAATAATAATAATAATAATAATAATAATAATAATTATTATTATTATTAGAAGAAGATTACTGTCTGATCTATATGTTCAAATCTAGACAATGAAGAATACTGGCTCTCCAGCTTCTGTTCACTATCTAGGCCATCTGAGGCTTTCTGGTGACTTTCCTAAATGGTTTCTCCAAATCTGTTTTGGAAAGCAAACTATTTGGGAACTATTTTCTGAATATAGACTGGCTCACTCTTTTGAAATGACTGGGAACCCTTACATGTGCTAGAGCTTCTCGTGCATGTCTGAATGATCCAGGAATCTTGAATTAGGATGTAGATTACCTGCCAGTCTTTTAAATCTGGGGAAATGTTAGCTCTCCATATAAATGTCTTTTAGTTTTATAGCTATGTTGACAGAAAGAATATATTCAGCAGGTATCTAGAAATAGGCGATGATCCTAAGTACACATTAATGGGAAGGACATTATACAACAAATCAATATAATCTATGTTCAAGTAAATTGCTTGGGATTCAGGCATCATGTCAGCAGCAGGAACTGAAATTCAGGACCAAAGGAACAGGTCCTTTCCTGTCTTGCCCAGCATGGCTGTGGTTTAGGACTGGCATGCAGATGCACATTTCCCTCTGAAATTTGGAAGAAAAAATATAGCAAATTGCCTTCAGAGAACTGATTGGTGAGAGGGATTCACAAGAATTCTAGACTGTTGTCAAGACAACAGTGGTAATAAATTCAAGTTATTGGCCACTATATTCCAAGGCAGAAAAAATATTAAATAGTTTTTTATCATAGATTAAGAGATGTTAACAAATGTTACAGTCCACCTCTAATTACCAATTCATTTGCCAATAATGATAATGTTAAAACCTTTCATAGACGAAGGGTTTCCCCCCCCCTTTATGTCAATCAGACATTTGCTTAATCTCTGCTCTTTTTTCTGCAGAATTATAAGTTATTACAGGCTATTGCACCTCAAGAAAGCCATATAGGGGCTTCACAAGACAGAACAGCCTCTCTTCCTGAAAGGCATTACTATCAAGAAAAAATGTTCTATGGTATCAATACATATTCTTTAAATTGATTGTCATTAAACAAGTTAAGACTAAACTCTAAAGACAGCTTTTATTTCTGGATAAGGATGTTCAACACATTTAAAATATGATGCATATTAAGCATGTTGTGCATATTTATTAAGAAGAGGCCAACTGAAAGTTGAAACTAAAGCAACACCATTTCTCCAAGCCACCTCAGTAGATTTAAAAGTTCCTTAAAATTTTCACATTTGCTTATGTGTATGCATTGCTCTTTCAGGAATAATCCTCATTGGTGAAGCAACAGTTTTTTACACTGTTTCCCAAGACCAATGGCTCCATTTCCACTGTTATCCAAACAGAATGGTTTTTGGTCAGTCTGGTTGGTACCCAGTTCTAGTGGTCTCTTGAGTTCAGAAGGATGATGGTGGTTTCCTGAAACCACTTTTGCAATCTGTAAATTCCATCTTTACAAAAATAAACTGGCTACGTCTTAAAATGGTCTACAATAATATTTTGAAAGAAGAGAAGACAAGCAGCCATTACATACATTCATTCCCTCTCAGAACAAATCACTTCTGCATTTGCAGGCTTTGTATTATCCAAGTTATTTTCATAACTTTATCCTTTGAAATGCCAGCCTTTTTGTTTATAGTTCTGCATGTGTGAGAAAATACTACTGACTTCTATAAGGGCCATTTTTGTGGAATAAAGGATAAATGGTCACCTATGCAGTATCCACACTGCAGAAATACTCCAGTTTGACACCACCTTAACTGCCATGGCTCCATGCTATGGAATTCTGGAAATTGTAGTTTTCTGAGGCACCAGAGTGAAGCATATATACTGTGAAGCTAATTTTTTATACCCCTACTGTATGAACTACTCAAGTTTGGACTCTACAATTACTACAGTTCTGGTGCTCTGGTGGCACAACAAACTACAGCTCCTAGAATTCCATAACACGGAGCAGTTAAAACAATGTCAAACCACATTATTTCTGAGTGTGGATGCATCCCTAGTTTAAAGGGAAGAGACCTGTAATGAGCAATGCCTCTTCATAAATTTGATCCTTATATTAGTTCAATCGGTTATAGTTAGCAGTGAGGAATGGTGGTGAAACTAGCCAATGGAGCACTCCACCTTGCTGGAAGTTGGAGCAGGTTATTCAGTGGAATCTTTATGGCTTGGAAGATTTCAGCTAAAATATGGGATATACTGAAGTCTTGCCTTATTCTCCATTCTGCCAGATAATTCTACACTTGTCCTAATACATGCATTCAGAGCTTTGTTGCTGTACCCTGGAGAGGGTAGAGAGAGTCCAAATTTGAATAGTTTATGCAGTAGAGATATAAAAAATTAGCTTCACAGCATATACTAGATCATACTGATTTGAAGGTAGGCATGGTAAGGAAAGTCTGCACCTGTATATATTATGCAGAAAGTATGAAGAGGATAGTGCCTTCAAAAAGAAAATGCAAACCACTTCTGTCAGAAAGGCTGCTAAGTCTCATATCAGTTCAACCCCATGATAACTCAGCTATCTTATACTTCACTGCATGACCAAACATTAACTTGGCACATATTGTGCATGCCACTCTTAAGAGTGTGTGTATTGTATGCTTTCAAGTCATTTCTGACTTACAGCAACTCTAAGGTGAACTTATCATAGGGTTTTCTTGGCATGATTTGTCCAGAGGAGATTTGCCATTGCCTTCCCCTGAGGCTGAGACCATGTGACTTGCCCAAGTTCACCCAGTGGGTTTCCTGGCTGAGTGGGGAATTGAATCCTGGTCTCTAGAGTCCAGCACTCAACCCACTAAACTATGTTGGCTCTCCAGTGGTATGAAAATCTGTGAGTTTTGTTTTAACTCTGCTTCTCAGTATCCTAGTGGCATCCTACATCCCATCCTAGTGATATATTGAGTTGTACAAATGTTCCCATTTGTAAATTCAGGCTTATATCTGTGTGCATTTTGTTCAAAATATATAATTTTTGTCCATTTTACAAACATTTTATACCCATCTATCTGTTTTTCTAAGCACACATTAGAAAAAGTATGCTTACATTCTTTTTTTTAAATACACACAATTTAATCAAGTGGATTTACCAGAAGTATGCTTTTTTCCACATTTTTCTTCACCAAAATACTTTGCAAGCCTTGGAAATGAACAGCCTGAAGGAAGAAGCAGCTGGGCCCATTGTCAGTTTTGGGAGATACAAAAGAGATATTTTCGTAAGAAATGCAATATATTTCTTTTGTTCTTATAATGATCTTTCTTTTACAACCTTTTCATGGGTATATGAGATGTTCAGCCAGCTTTGGTCTTGAGACTTCAGTTGCCTGATCACTTTCACCATGGACTCAAACAAACCATTCATAATGCCAACCTATAGTTCAAAGGTGTGTGAACTATTTGCCATTTTACCACTGAAGTCAGCATACCTACTTTTTAAGCATATTTATTTATGTTGCCTACAGTGGAAGCATGCTTCTTAACACAATTGTATTTTCTCCCTCAAAATACTTTGTATGTTTTTCCTGTGAAGATATTTCCAAATTCACACTCAGATTTTATTTATGTGAAATCTGATGATAACCAGTAATGTACAGCACCCCACCACCACCTCATGAAATTATTAGTCTTGTAAATATTTTTTGGCTTTCTTTTTGCACGATGAGGAATTTTTACTTTGGCAGTCATTCCTTGCTGATGTACTAAATGCAAACTTTGATACAATACCAACTGTCATTTCAAAGGGAACCTGGAGTACAATAATAAACTTCTAACTAGCTAACATGCAAGATTTTGTTACAAAGCCTGTTTCCATTGATCTGAAGAATGAATAGCACCCATAATAAACTCTTGGGATAGAAAAATTTAAAACACACACATGAAAGAGAATTTTAAAAAGAACTACCAGCAACAAATAAATTCCTATATAGCACAAACTCAGAGATTTAAAAAGTCTGTTGTGTTTTGTTTTGTTTTTTTTTAAAAAAAGGGAAGGGTAATGGGGGGGAAATCTGCACTTAAATTCAAGAGAAAAGACTGCTGTGTCAAGAAAACAATGGAATAAAATTAGTCATTTCTCTTGAGAGCCATTGTAATGAGAGTGAGAAACTGCGCCTGGACCAATTCTCTTCACAATCTCCTGGTTTTAAGTGTGTGAGCCTCTCAGGATGCCAAAACATAGTTTCACTAAATGCTTGTATAAGCACATTGTGGAGGACCTTCTTTTGGCAGCAGGTGCCTTTTGTATTTTAGTGGAGCTTCTGCATCACAGAAAGATGAGAAAAGAAGCACAAGTTAGTTGATCTCACTTAGAAAAAGTAGTGGAAAGCAAGAGTTTTAAGAGCACAATTTAATACAAGGTACTAATTAGACTTGAGCTTTGAATTCAGAGCAGGGTCTAGTCTGAGGCCTTGCCATCATAACTCAACACAAGACATTTCTTTTTGAGAATGGATTTATTTTCAGTGAAAAGCCTGAAACATATTTTCAGGCTTGGTGCCTTTTGAATCCAGAGCCACCTAGCAATTTCAATCACAGTGTGATTCTTCTCTAAATAACCATTTTCTTCTCCCTCCAGACAATGTCAGTTGGAATCCCATTGGTTAGTACCAAGTAGAATAAATGCACTGAATGAATTACTGGCTGTTGTGCTAACACGCAAGTCAATGCAATTTTTTCAATGGGTCTATGCTAGTCATGTTTTTATTGTTGTTATTATGTGCCTTCAAGTCAATTCCAAATTCTGGGACCCAAAAGTCATCATAGGGTTTTCTTGGCATGATTTGTTCAGAGAGGGTTTGCCATTGCCTTCTTCTGAGGCTGAGAGCATGTGATGTGCCTGAGGTCACCCAGTGGGTGTCATGTTTTTTACAAGGTAACAAAAAGAAGAAGGAGCCTCCCGATGCATCGGAAGGTGCTCATGATTGCGCTGGCCAATGAAAAGAGGCCGACGGCTGATTGGTTGGGTGGGCTGGAAGTCCCGCCCTTCCTGCGCAGCCCAGCCAACCAGGAAGGGGATCCTTCTAGGATCCCCAGCACACTGGTAGTTTCGCATCTCGCAAGACTACCAGTGAGACTTGGGGCTATATAGCCCATGGCTGCCACGAGGCAGCAGCCATTTTGAGTCAGGAAGGCAAGCAAAGCGCTTGTCTGCTGGTAGTTGGACCAGGCCTATCTGGAGCAGGCCTGTGTTGGGGCGATCAGGAGCATGGCTCGGCGCACAGTTCCTCCCGCCCACAGACAAAAGGTCGCAGCCTGGTTCAGCCCGACTTTGGAGGGCTATCCCTTGGGCCTCTGCCGCCTTAGTGGTTGAAAGGGCCCGATGAGGAGCGGTCTGGCTCGGCTTTCCAGCAGTGATACATGAGGCGTGCGGCCAGCAGTGGGGCCCCTCCTGCCAAGGGTGGGGGTGGCACCCATTGGGGCCTATTACACCCGTGGGGGGCTTGGTGTGGTCTCAGGCATAGGGCGGTGGTGCCCAATTGATAGGCCTAGGTGGCAGATATCAGAAACAGCCCTTAGTGGGCGGCCTCTGGTTTTTGGGCCTGTGGCCTTGCTTGGCTTGCCTCCCTTGGGGGGGGGTGCATAAGCCAGTGGCTAGACTGCAGGGCCTAGTTATACTAGGGTGTTCGGTGCAGCCTGGCTCCCTATTCAAGGGAAGGCCTGGTGGTGGGCCTAAGGATTTTGGCCCTTGTGGTTACACTTGCTGGTTATACCGGCTTGGTTATTTGTCCCAAAGGGGACTGAGCAGGCCATTGGGGCCTTGTTTGGGTCCCTGCTTGGGACAGGTTCTGGTTTGGGGACCCGTGCTTGAGGGAGCAATTTATACACTCTCCCCCTTTTTCAGGAGGCGGGGAGTTTTCATGTTGTTGTATATATTAATTAAAAAAGGACTCTCTTTTAGATTGTGGCTACTGGGGTATTCTCCTTAATAGGAGCACTACAACCCAGGGCCATTGTGGGCCCCGCATTCTAAATACAGTGGAACTTGGATAATTCGAACCCCAAGGGACCAGTAAAAAAATTCGAATTATCCAAAAATTCGAATTATCCAAAAAATGGGATACTGTATTGCAAAATTTGAATACACTATACATATGTTTTTGGGACTCCGCCATGGCCTCTCCGCCTCTCCTTCCTCCTCCTTCTGGTGCTGGGGGAGTTGGGGCCTTGGGCTGTGGTGGTTTGGGACTCCACCACAGCCTCTCCACCTCTCTTTCCTCCTCCTCCTGGCACTGGGGGGGTTGCCTTGAGCTGTGGCAGTTTGGGACTCTGCCATGGCCTCTCTGCCTCTCCTTCCTCCTCCTCCTGGCATTGGGGGGAGGGGTTGCATTGGAAAAACTTCAAATTATCCAATATATAATTTAAATTAACCATAATTTTTTAACATTGTTTTAATACAAGATTCTAGGGACCAGGGGAAATATTTGAATTAAAGAAGATTTTGAATTATAGAAGTTCAAATTATCCATGTTCCACTGTAGTATTGGGTTCCATTAGTGTTTCTTGAGGCTGCTGTTTATTTTCATTCACACAAGGGCTATAGTATTAGAGGAACACTATAACCCTAAGCAGTCTTTAGTTAACTTGTCATCATGCTGCTTAGCAAGCCACAGTCTAAACAGTGTGCGGTGTCTGCAGGGCCTAGTGCTGGGCAGCTAGCACCAAAAAGACCTGATTCAAAGGTCAGGGAAGATAAAATATCAGCTCAAGTGGCACAATTAGGCCGTACGATGCAGGCTTGTGTCACAGTTTGTGAGCAGTTAGCTCAGAAGAGGATAACGAGTGCTAGATCTGGATCTCAGGCTAACCCTTCTTTAAGTGAGAATCAGATTCAGGGATCTCAGGCTACACAGGTGCAAGTGGCTGCCGCACCTAGCATGTCTTTAGATAGCACGGCATGTGGTCCCCTGGCTACCTCAGCTATGGAGGTTGGGCAACCAACCATAGCTGATGTTATGGAACTACTGAAGAATAGTTCCTGATGTGGGACAACAGGGAATGGCTGCCCCTGTGCTTGAGCAGCCCACTCTGGCGGATTTGTATAATTTCATCCAGAGGGCTGTGGTTTCAGGTCATGGCAGTGGGATGGCTTCTGAAACAGGTGAGGTTTCTAACAGGGATGGGGAGAGTTCCTCTGCTACTTTATATCATGGCACCCGAGCTGCGGTCATGTCACACTCGGAGGGAGTTTCACAAGCATCGAGGGATGCTTCCCAGTGTTTGTCTAACACAGGTTTGTCCCAATCTTAATTCGTCACCTTCTTGGCCCACCTAGGTATAGTTTCCAAGTGGGCAAGTGGGCAAATTTCTGGTCTGAATGCCTCTACTTCTGTTCCCCTGGGGGCACCCTCGACATCATCGGGGGCAACTTAGGTGTCTGACTTGAGGGTGTTGGCTTTGCAGCCTTGGTCACCAAGGGAAGTGACTCAAGGGCAGTTGTGACTGTGGGAGCGTTAGGCCTAGCTGGAGCGGACAGAGCAGTGGAGTGCAACCCTTATGCTGGGATGTCCACTCCTTTAGGATTACATCTCCCGCTCGCTACTAAAGAGAGAATTTGGAAAGGGGAGTACATTGACTTGTTTTCCCTTACATTTTGCGACCGTGAGCCGAGGATTATGGTAAAGGACAGGGTTGTATTTAGTCTTCCAAGGGAATTCCAGGCTCACAAGCGCCCTAGGATTGAGAGGAACTTTGTGAACTGGATGATGGGATTTACCATATATAGGGGTGTGATTGAACAGAAAGACCTTTCCAGGTCTCCTGATTTCTCTAAGTATCAGTAGATTATGATTAAAGCGTGCACGAATTGTCATTTCAATTCGAGGGGGTCTGCATGGCTCCAGTATGATGAGCAGTTTAGAAAGAGAGCTGCTTTGGACCCTACTTTATCTTGGCAGTATGTCCAGCCAGAGTTGTGGGCGGATGTTATGCTGGAGGCCTCCCCTTCGAGCAGGTGTGACAATGGCTTTGTGCCTATGGTCACGCAGCCGAAAGGACAGTATGCAAGGCCTAGCATGGGGGAGAGAAAAACAGCAGGTCTCTGCTGGGACTTCAACTCTGGTAAGTGCAGGAGGCAGCCCTGCATGTTTGATCACAAATGTAAAACCTGCGGTGGCAACCATCCAAGCACATCCTGTTACAGAGGTAACAAGTCTGGGGCAGGGGTCACCTCTCAACCAAACACAGCTGGAGGGAAAAGCGCCAACGCCAATTAAGTTGGATGTCTTGGCTGCATGGCTGCAGATTTACCCTAACCGGGATTCTGCACAGTATTTGTTGGAAGGTTTTTCATACGGTTTTCGTATTCCTTATTCTGGTTCGAGGGTTCACCGATTTGCACCTAATGAGGGACGGAGGGAGTTACCAGGGATTGTTAGGGAAAAGCTAGCCAAAGAGCTGGCTGCTGGTAGGATATCTGGCCCTCATCAACACCTGCCTATGCCAACACTAAGGTTATCTCCTTTGGGTGTTGTGCCAAAAAAGGCACCAGATGAATACCAATTAATTCATAATTTGTCATATCCTAAAGGTGAATCTGTGAATAATGCTATTGATCTGGCCTTGGCATCGGTGAAATATACATCATTAAACTGAGCAGTGCAAATGGTGCGAGCATTGGTTAGGGGTGCCCTGTTGGCTAAATGTGATATAAAATCTGCCTTCAGGCTTTTGCCAGTACAGCCTGAGGATTTTGACTTATTAGGCTTTCAGTTTGAAGGGATGTACTACTTCGATAAAGCAATGCCAATGGGATGTTCTATTTCGTGTTCTGCCTTTGAGAAATTCAGTACCTTTTTGCACTGGTGTGCTGTCAGGAGGTCAGGTAATCATGCTATTACCCATTATTTGGATGACTTCTTGTTTGCTGGGGCCCCTGGGTCAACATGGTTTGAGGATACCTTGGCGGCATTTCAGGTGTTGATGGGTGTCCCTTTGGCAGAAGAGAAGATGGAGGGTCCTGGCACCCGTCTTACTTTTCTGGGTATCGAATTCGATACGATTGAGGGAATATCCTGCCTTCCATTCGAAAAGCTGGAGGCTATGAGACATCAGGTGAGGTTAATGAGGGGAAAAAGCAAGGCCACGCTTCATGATTTTCAATCCCTGACAGGTTTACTAAATTTTGCTTGTAAGGTTATAGTTCCAGGATGGGCCTTTTGTGCTCGTTTATACAATGCCATGAAAGTGGTTTCTGCCCCACATCATCACATTAGGCTTACAAGTGGGATACGAGTGGATTTGAAGGTTTGGGAGTCATTTTTAGATCAATTTAACGGAGTTTCCTTTTGGAGGTCTGATGCTCTTAAAGGCGGATCTGTAAGTACACTCTGATGCTTCTGGTGCACATGGCTTCAGAGTTTATTGGAAAGGTCAATGGGCAGCTGAGAGTTGGCCTCGGTCTTGGGTAGATAATGGTTGGACCCGGGATCTTACTTTTCTGGAACTCTTTCCTATTGTGGTAGCTGTTCATTTGTGGCCATTGCAATTTGCAAATAAAACTGTCTGGTTCTGGTGCGATAACCAAGCAGTAGTCCATGTGGTGAACTCCTGAAAGCTCCAAATCTTTGAGGGTAATGGCATTGGTTAGGTCAATGGTTGCACAATATTTGAAATACAACGTATTGTTCCAGGCTCACCATGTCCCGTGTTTACTAAATCCTTTGGTGGACGCCCTTTCCCATTTTCAGTTTTGCAGGTTCTGTCACCTTGCCCTGGAGGTGGCAGTGCAACCATTGGAGGTACCGGCACATCTTTGGAGCTTTGGAGAGTAGAGATCGACAGGGCGATTCTCCAGTCTGTCGCTCCTTTGATACACAAGTCATACCAGCTTGCAATTTGAGCTTTCAGACAGTTTCTGTCTGTGGTGGGGGAGGTTAAGGTTTGGCCCCTGTGGCTGGAAATTGTTTTGCATTTTGCCGTCCACCTTAAGCATTCTGGTTTGTCCCCAGTTACAATCAGGGGGAGGTTGGCAGCTCTGTCCTTTTATTCCAGAGTGGGTGGGGGGTTTACTGATCCTACTGTGCACTTTAGAGTTCTCAGGGCTTGGGGGGTTGAACTACAGAGCTTCCTCCAGCACGCGATAATTGCTTGCTGGTAACGGGAATGATTCTTATTCAGATCTGGTAATCCCTTCAAAAAGTGTGCTCCTCGCCCCAGGAAGTCATTCTTGTTAGGGCTGCTTTTTCTTTGGCCTTTTTTGTGGCCACTAGAATTAGCGAACTTGTCACTAGCTCCCAATCTGATAAGTCTGGCAGGGCACTTTGTTTATTTGACAATCAAATTGTGGAACATGGCGTCCACATCTGTTTCAGACGTACGAAGACCAATCAGTTGGCTAGGGGCCAAACTGTAGTTTTGTCTAGGGCATCTGAGGGCCAGATCTGTCCTGTTTCGGCATTGTCTGACTACCTCAGACTCCGCCTGTCTGCCCCGGGTACTTGTTCCTTTATGTCTTGGGCTTTCTGTTGACCCAGTTCCAATTTTGAGCTGTGTTGTGGGAGGCATTGAGGCATTTGGGTTTGCCGGCGGATCAGTTTTCTTTGCATTCCTTTTGAATTGGGACAGTGATTGCTGCTGCTGCTCAGGGCTTAAGTGAGGTGGCGATCCGACGGACTTAGTAAAACTTCCTTATTTTCAATTGGCCAAACGAATCTTGAGGGACATTCAAGATATCCAACGAAGACTGTCTCAAACTGTAGTCATGTGGATCAAGTTTTTGCCACGCCGTTCTTGGGCAGGGGCAAGGAAGGACTCTTCTATCAATGCAGCTCGTTGTTGCTTAAATAGATCAGTAGCAAAGAAGTGTGGGGGGTTGGGAATTTTGGTTGTGGAGCATGTAGGAATTCAGGTTTGTATGCATGTAGGAATTCAGGTTTGTACAGGGGCGATGGGGTTCATCTCTCCCCTGAGGGATGTGATGTCTACTTAGATTTGATTGCTCATCACATTGAATGATCTCTTCTGGGGGGGAGGGGATGCCAAGCTAGGCTGGCCCCCTCCTGTGGCAGGCAGGAACCCCCCCAGGGGATAATTCAGTTAATTCGAATTAACAAATTGGATTACTTATTTAGATGAAGAGTAGACATCATAGGGTTAACTAACTGGGGAAGCAGAGGGGGGGCCGTGGGCCACCCCGGGAAGCTGCGCCGCAGGGCCGAGGTATCCCCACACCTCGGCCCCACGGCGTGGCTTCACCGCCCCTGGAAGGAGCGCTAAAATAGTGATCCTTCCACAAGTCGCCGAAGGTGCACCACAAAAGGCTGGCGGTGGACCTTCGGTGACTCTTCCACTGCAGTTTGTGCAAATGCTGCGGCGGGAAGACATTGTCAGAGCGCTGGCCATGCGGAGGGGCCGGCGCTCCGACGATGCCTTCGGGAAGGGGTTGGGGCGCCCACCGTGTGGCTGCCCCTCCCCTTCCTTGCCCCCAAAATGGCCCTTTTAGCCATCTGCTTCCCCTCTAAATTCTCTATGCCGTCAGCTACCAAGATGATGATGTCACAACTGGATTACGTCATTTGTTTAGTTATGACGTTATATCTGGGGGGGGAGGGGGAGATGATTTTTGAGTTGTTCTTCCCACGTGCCGAGAAGGGCTTGGTTTACCCTGATAATGAGTTTAGTTATCTGCATTGACACGTGTCAAGAACAAAATAATTATGATAGATGTTAATTTATTAATGAAAATGGTTGACGACCCTGTACAGATAAATAAAGTTGTGGCCAATTTTTACCCAAAAAGAATTGCGTACGGAATCCGGTGCAATCAGGAGATTATCACATGATTTCCCATTCTCACCACAATAAAAAAGAAATGCATGCATAGGGCTATTGTACATATCTGCAATCATTGTGTCAGTCTGGGGCTCTCTTTCCTAGCACACTCCTTAACCACATCTCCATGCCCTATTGCTTTACTATCATGCATTTTGGTTTAGTTTTGTTTTAAATATTGTTCTCTCTCTTTTAAAAACAATTTAGGCATAATGACAATGTGATTTGGGTAGGTGAAAAGGAAAGAAAAGAAAAGAAAGTTTGTTAAAAAGGCTGCTTGGGAATAGTAGGGAGAGAGGGGATTGAGGGGGAGAAACTGACACCATGTGAACACCCAATGCTGGGAATGAAGCCCAGACATTATCACACACAAAGCTAATGTTACAGCAGCAATATTGGCAGCAATTGATGGGGAAAGCCTGTCAAAGTTGTGCAATAGTCATGGATAAAGGACAGACCAGCTACAGCTCAACCATCATTTGATAAGGTACAGCTATAGACAAGTCTATTCTGTTTTAATATGACTTTTTATCCTTGTTTGATAAGAATTAGTATATCAATATGCTCTGTCAGGTGCTATTTGTATCGTTTTTGCATTTATAAATCACTTTTCAGGAAGTTATCATCCTTCCAAGGCAGCATACTCAATTCCATCGGAACATGTCATTAAACAAAAACAATTGGATAACATGGCATGACATTATACAAAACATGGCATTATAAAAAAGCAAGCCTATCCGAAAAACAACCTATATCGAGTGTATGTACTTTAGCCTGAAAACCAGGGATAGTTTAGGGATTCTGTTGGTATACCGCCCACCCCATTGCTTAACAGACTCCCTAACCGAGCTGACCTCGCTGGTCTCAGAGTTGTTGCTGGAGTCGCCCAGACTCTTGGTTCTGGGCGATTTCAACATTCCTCTTGAGACCGGCTTGTCCAATCTAACTGGTGCAGCTTGGGAGTTCATGGAGACCATGACAAACATGGGCCTATCCCAATTGGTTGATGGGCCCACACATTGTGCTGGTCATACCCTCGATGGGTTTTTTAGTATGGAACAGGAATATCTGTGGGCGGAGGTTATAAAAGCCTCCACATTGTCATGGATGGATCACTTCCTGGTCAAGATAGAGCTAAAGACCACTATCGGCCCCCTCAGGGGTGGCGGACATATGAGAATGGTCCGCCCTCAAAGGCATATGGAACCCATTGGTTTCCAAAAGGCTTTAGGGAGTGATTCTGTCGAAGCCTTGGTGAATACTTGGAACAACGATCTTACCAGGGCCATCAACACAATCACTCCCAAGCATCCTTTCCAGCCTGCTTCTAATCGTAAGCCCTGGTACACAGAGGAACTTAGGAGGATGAAGCAAACTGAACAATGACTAGAGCGCGAATGGTGGAAGACTCGGCTCCCATCAGACAGAACTCGCTATAGGAGGCATCTTGATTCCTATCAGGAGGCTTTGCGTGCAGCACAGAGATCTTTCTGCACTGCACGCATTGCATCTGCAGAGTCCCATCCAGCAGAGCTGTTTAGGGTGGAGGGGGAATTGACAAAGGTCCCTCCGGCACTAAGCCCCCTACTTAACCCAACAACAGCCTGTTGTGACACGTTTAATACCTACTTTGTAGATAAAATCTCTCGGATAAGAGCCGACTTGGACGTCATTGTTTTGACAGAATCCGTAGACGAGGTGTCCAGCAACTCCGTTGATGGCAATTTACTGGATCAGTTTCAATCTGTGAGTACCACTCACAGTTTCAATCTGTGAGTGGACAAGCTTCTTGGAAAAATAAGGAAGATGACTTGCCCTCTTGATCCATGCCCATCTTGGCTGGTCGTCTGGGGGGGGGGAACATGCGTTGAGAGTATTCCTACGGGATACAATCAATGTGTCCTTCAGGGAAGGTATTGTACCATAGTGTTTGAAGGAGGCAGCCATTAGGCCATTCCTGAAAAAACCTTCCCTGGACCCCCTGTATAGAAACTATTATAGACCAGTCTCCTTGCTTCCTTTTTTAAGCAAGGTGATTGAAAGGGCAGTTGCTTCCCAACTCCAAGCAGTCTTGGATGAAACCGATTATCTCAATCCATTTCAAACCAGCTTCAGGACAGGTTATGGAGTGGAGACTGCCATGGTTGCTCTGACCGATGACCTCCCCTTGGGTATCAACAGGGGCAGTGTGACCCTGTTGGTGCTCTTGGATCTCTCAGCGGCTTTTGATACAATAGACCACTCCATCCTCTTTGATCGCCTGAGAGAGTTAGGAATCAGAGGCACTGCTTTGCAGTGGTTCCGTTCCTTCCTCTTGGGCAAATCCCAGAGGGTGAGACTCGGGGACAGTTGCTCTTCCAAAAGTGAGCTTAAATGTGGCATTCCTCAGGGCGTCATCCTGTCCCCGATGCTATTTAACATTTATATGAAGCCGCTGGGTGAGATCATTCGGAGGCATGGAGCGCGGTGTCATCAGTACACTCCTACGTGATACATCAGTACACTCCTACGGGTGTCATCAGTACACTCCTACGGGTGTCATCAGTACATTCCTATGGGATACAATCAATGCGTCCTTCAGGGAAGGTATTGTACCATAGTATTTGAAGGAGGCAGCCGTTCCCTGGACCCCCTGTATAGAAACAATTATAGACCAGTCTCCTTGCTTCCTTTTTTAAGCAAGATGAAATACACTGATGACACCCAGATATACCTCTCCATGACCAGATCATCGGCTCAGACTTCAGATGGCGTCTCTCCTCTTAATGACTGTCTCAGAGTGGTAATGGATTGGATGAGGAAAACCAGATTGAAACTAAATCTGGACAAAACTGAGGTACTAACAGTCCCGGGCCCGAAACCAGATTTGGGAATACAGTCTCCAGTCCTGGATGGAGTCACACTCTCCTCTAAGGACTGTGTTCACAGTTTGGGGGTACTCCTAGATTCATCGCTTCACATGACTAGTCAGGTGAATGTGGTGGTCAGGAGTGCCTATTATCAGCTTCAGCTGATACGCCAACTGCACCCTTATCTGGACATGAGGGATCTGGAAACTGTGGTACATGCTCTGGTAACCTCACATCTGGATTTCTGCAACACACTCTACATGGGGCTACCCTCGTGCTTAACCCGGAAACTGCAACTAGTACAAAACATGGTAGCCAGGTTAATTACCGGAACATCTAGGAGGGAGCACATAACACCTGTGCTTAAATCCCTCTACTGGCTGCCGATTAGTTTCCAGGCACAGTACAAGGTGTTGGTTTTAACCTTTAAAGCCCTACATGGCTTGGGTCCATCTTATCTCAGGGACCGCCTCTCCCCATATGAGCCCCCCCCCCGCGCCCTGTTTTTATCTGTTGTATTTTTAATCTGTTGCGCACCACCCCGATTGCCGAGCAGAGGGGCAGGTTATAAATAAAAAACTTATTATTATTATTATTATTATTATTATTATTATTATTATTAATTTCAAATTTATATCACTTATAAAGTGCTTAAAACTGAGCAGTAGAAAATGGTATTTCATAACATTTAATAAAATACAGGTTGAAATAAATGGAATTAACAATATGCAGACAGAAAAAAACTGTGAAGTCAAAGGCTTTCACATCCAGCATCTATAGTTTTTTGTGGGTTTTTCAGCTATGTGGCCATGTTCTGGAATAATTTATTCCTGACATTTCACCTGCATTTATGGCTAGCATCTTCAGAGAATGGTGACATGGAAGTGAATGGGGTATATATCCTGTGTGACCCTTGGTTGGGAGGAAGTGGTGTGCGTGTTAATCTGTGTGTTGGTCTGTTACTGAATGGCAAGGCGTCCTGAAAATGCCAGCAACAGATGCAGGTGAAACATCAGGAATAAATGCTTCCAGACCACAGCCACATAGCCTGAAAAACCCATAAAAATTATAGAAATAAAAACTGTTTTAATATTTCTTTTGAAAAAGTCACAAATGGGGCCACAAGTATTTCTGGGTGTAATGCCTGTGAACCTCCTTGAAATGATATTGATGTCAGAAAGAAAGTGCATCTACCTCATGTACCTTGTGTCTGGAGCATGTAGTATTCCAGAAGGCCCCATCTCTGATGTTAAGGCCACTTAGAAAAGAAAAAAAAAAAAAACTAGAAAAGCCTCATCCCTCCTTCTATACCCTTATATAAGTCATGTTACAGGCTAACCAAGACATTTTGCATCTCAAACCCAAATTGAAATCCAGATTCAGATGTATCTAAATCAGCATACTTCTAGAATCTCTGGAGCAGACAAGCAGGCAAGATATCACTCATTTTAGGCGGTAGCTCAGGAATAGTAAGCAGGGAACTGGGAAATAATCTTCAATTAACAATGTATCTTGACTTGTCTTCCTCTCTTAACACCAGTTGCTTCAGTGTTCCTTAGTGAAGCATGTATAATCTATGAGGCCCAGACAGACAGCCCAACTGATTATACAAGCGTAAAAGTAAAGGTATTCCCTGTTGACAAGGTTGTCTAGTCGTGTCCTACCATAGGGGGCAGTGCTCATCTCTGTTACTAAGCCAAAGAGCCAGTGTTGTCAGAGACAACTCTGTGATCATATGGCCAGCATGACTGCACAGAATGCTGTTTACTTTTCCACCAAAGTGGTACCTATTTATCCACTTGCATTTGCATGATTTTGAACTGCTAGGTTGGCAGAAGCTGGGACTAGTGATGGGAGCTCAACCCATCATGTAGCACCTGGGCTGTAAACTGCCTACCTGCCAATCTTGCAATCAACAGAGTCAGCATCTTAACCAATTGAGCCACTGGCAAGGAAATGTGAGGAGCAAACATGTGTTAGGTCTCACTCATGCAAATAATTTTTCAACATCCTTTGATGTAGCACAAGCTGAGAAGAATCCATAACAATCACCAGATGGCATTGGAGCTGCATCCATCTTTGATTCTGTAAGAATTATGGTGTCCATGTTAGAGCAAATAAAAGCAATATTATGTCCAAAATGCACTCCAAATTGGCCACTGATGGGGCTCTTTTGAGGGTTCTAGATGCTTTTACACTGTGACATGTACCACTTGAAATAATTCCATTGGTTAGCATTGTATAGATGCAATGACATTAAAGAAATGAAGAAGAAAACATCTTTCAGAAACTGCATTATTCTCCATTTTCTATACAGTCAGCCCTCCATATCCACAGATACTCCACCCACAGATTCAACCATCCAAAGTTTGGATATATATTAAAAAACACAAAAAAGTGAACCTTGATTTTGATTTTGATAAGGAATACCATTTTACTATTTCATTGTATAAAATGGGATTTGTGCATCCACAGACTTTGGTATCCATGGGGGTCCTGGAAACAAACCCCAGGAGATGCCAAGGACCCTCTGTACTTTATTGTCTATTTTTTCAGTTATACACTGTAAGCTAAATCTACTTCTTAACCCCAATCAGAGTAGTCCTATTGCATCAATGGCACTTGTGTAACCATTGATCTATAAATTTTATGGATGTAATGATGGTAAAAGCAGACTAGATTCCCTGGCATTACTGTCACAAAGCATGGCCTAAAGTGAGTTCACATCTGTGTTTAGTCACATTTACCTTGTGTATTCTTTTATTTGCATTGTGTCAGTATTCTTCAGCTTTTCAAAGTATTAAGAAGCTGAATTAATTCTATGGTTTGGCTGAAAAATATACAGGGCAAATAGTATAGATAACCCTTATTATCTCCCAGTACCAGGAGTCATCTAAGACCTCAGTTGGACTGCCAACCAAATTTCCTCTAAAAGGGACACTCTAGATTCAAAAGTCTCCAGATTCAGAATCCTGCAGCCAGTTTTGGATGGGTATTGATGGATACTGAAGTCCACCACTAATCAGACAGTGATCTGATCATATCAAAGAAGTAAATATTAGCTTTGTAATCCACAAATCACCATTAGGCAGATTAATAATTCTTGACCATCTCATATAATTGTTGAAACAATCTGTTTGCTCTTTTTCACACTTGAAATAATTATTTTTGGTACAAAAGTAGATGAAGTGAACACATTATTTGTGAAAATGAATCATTAGGGTGGAGGTACAAGCATAATATTTCTCTTGGCTAATTATGCTTAAAATAATAATTATAGGCTGCATAACGCCCATTAGAGTTTCAACATCAATAAACTGACTCAGAAATACAGCACTCTTGTTAGATTCTTGCATTTGGTACAAAATAAGTCATGAAATGACCCCAAGCATGTTTAGTAAGAAGTAGGCCCCAATGACTTCAATGGGACTTAAACCCGCTAACATATCCTTAGGATTTCATCCTTAACCAGACAACTTCTCATATTGCTAGTCAGTTAGTAGATATCCAGTCACTCCTTGTGCAAAGACTTTCCCATATGCAACCTCAGTTTGAAGATACCTGCAGCTTTGAACTGCAGTGGGATGCCATTCTGGCATCCTGGTTCCCTGCCATTCTGGCCATTGACTGGCATCCCAGCTTCTCACAACTAAACCAGTAAGTTAGTAGTTGGACTAGAAAGCCATATGCAAAGAAACAGACTGCAGAATGTTAGCTTCAGCCATGACCTGGACAAATGTTCATCCTATGAAAGACATTCATTTTCTCAGAGACTTGAAATAGTATAACACGTCTATTTAAACCCAGTGTGCTAATGGGCAAGGTTTTCATAACATGAACAAATGGCTCCAGAATGGTTCTACAAATCACAGCATGAAGAGGTGGTGCCAGGAACTAGTTTTAAAGGGAGGAAATTATTTTCTCCAGAAAAAAGTCCATAAAGTTGGAAAGCAACCAATAAAACCTGTTGGATTTAGGTTCACTAAATCCAATACAATATGATGTTGGTGTCTGCACACCACAACAGGTAATATATCAAATTGTTACCCTATTGTGACTCTTCAGAATGAGGCAGAATATATAGCAACTCCTACAATACATAAAGCTCCCACATAGGTGGAATTTTCATAGAACCATCACATATTTATGAATTTTTTACTAGTTTCAACATTATTCCAATGATGGCTGACTCTATATCTTTTTTTTAAGTGGGCTGTTCTGTTTCTGTTTCATTGTCTGACATTAGTAATTGACTAACAGACTGAGGCTTAATCCACACAAGGCAGAGGCATTCTTGGGCAGCGAAAATGCAAAAAGTAGTGAAGAGCATATTAAAAGCAGAAAAGAGCACAAGCTCCATGTGCTCTTAGATGGTCAACTGTTGGTTTGTTTAACAAGTCCAATCTGTTTCTGCCTCAGTGAAAAAATACACTCTTTTGGGGCCTTCAGCAGAATTCACTGGAGTTGAGAAAGAAACCCCCCCCCCGACGCGTTGGGAGGGTGTCTCTGTTGCACCGGCCATTTTAAGAGGCCAACGCCACAATTGGCTGGGCGGGCAGGAAGTCCCGCCCTTCCTGTTCTGCCCAGCATATCAGGGGGATCTTGTGAGATCCCCCAGCACACTGGGTAATCTCGCGAGATCTTTGGATCTCATGAGATTGCCTGTGAGATTTGTGGGCTATATAGCCCTTGGCTGCCATGTGGCTGCAGCCATTTTTGCTGGGGCAGTCAAGCAAGGCATGGCTGGTGTGGTAAGGCCCTGCTTTTCCCAGGCCTCACTCAGTTTATAGGCACAGCAAGGCCTGGTGTGGCCTGGGTGACATTTCAAGTCCTCAGGGAGGGTGGCCCCGGGTTTTTGGGAGGCCTACAGCCTGGCATGGCCTGTTTTTCCTGTTACTCTACCCTTTTTTTTTGGGGGGGGGGGTTGTTCACTCGGGGTATACTAATTCAATAAAGGAGGTATTTTATTGTTGGCTTTAGGGGTATAGTCCTCAATTGGAACACTTTAACCCTGAGCCATATATATATACACACACACACACACACACACACACACACATATTGTGCTTATTAGGGCCCACTACATTTAATTTTATTGGGGCTCATTTATGTCATTGGGGCTGTTTTTCTAATTTTATTGCTATCTGAAGGGTTGTAGCCCTTAAAGGCAACTATAACCCAAAACAGCCTTGTTAGTTTAACTTATGTTTAACTAGCCATCATGCCTTGCAGCAAGTTTGGGAGCTCCTGCATGGCAGGGGGTTGAAATGGATGGCCCTTGGGGTCTCTTCCAACTCTATGATTCTATTATTCTAAGTCACAGTCTAAATTGGCACACGACGTCCCCTGTTTGAGACAGGGCCCCTGTTTGGGGCAGGATAAGGCCTTTGGTGCCTGAAAAAAAAAAGTAGTCCCTGCTTGGGACAGGGCCCCTGCTTGGGGCAGGATAAGGCCATTGGTGCCTGCTGGTAGTCCCTGCTTGGGACTGGATAAGGCCATCGGGGACTTGTGCTTGTGTGTGCTGGCTGCCCCTGCTTGGGGCATTTTAACTTAGCTTCCCCCTGTTGGGGGGTGGTTTAACTCTCTATCTTAAAAAAAAAAGGCTCATTATTGGAATAATGAAAGTCATAGTGATTCCTGGCTTGTGGGTTTTAGCCCTTAAGGTGAACACTTTAACCCAAGGCATTGTAATTTCGGCTTCGCGTTGCCTGGAGAAATTTATCTCCCTGGGGCTCATTAATGTTACTGGGCTGTTCTCTAATTTGACTGTTGGCTGAGGGGTTATAGTCCTTAACAGAAACGCTATAACCCAAAGGCCCTTGTAATTTTAGTCTGAAGGAATTTTACCTCACAATAAGTATTATGCTAAGTGGCGTGCAACACCAGCTGG
The DNA here is from genome assembly GCA_026167975.1 of Phrynosoma blainvillii. NCBI lineage: Eukaryota > Metazoa > Chordata > Lepidosauria > Squamata > Phrynosomatidae > Phrynosoma > Phrynosoma blainvillii. Next base: position 277,746,894 of record JANUYF010000001.1, read on the forward strand.
CCCTACAGCTAGTCAGTTGGCAAATAAGTGCCCTGTAATGCCCCAGGGTAGGGCAATGAAATTGTCTCACACCTGGCCTAGTCGGGTTGTACTATGCAGGCATACATAACGGTGTGTGAGCAATTGGCCCAGAAGAGGGTGCCGGATGTTTGTTTCAAAACCCCGGCTATTTCAGCCCTAAATGATGATCAAGGGGTGGGGTCTTAGGTGACACAGGTGCTGGACGTTTCCTCACATGGTAAGTTTGTGGATAATACAGCACATAGTCCCCTGGCTACCTCAGCTATGGAGGTTGGGCAACCAACCGTAGCTGAGTTAATGGAACTGTTTTAAAAGATTCCTGGTTGGGACAACAAGGTGCAGCTGCCCCTGTGTTTGAGCAGCCCACACTGGCAGGTTTCTACAACTTGGTCCAGAGGGCGGTGGTTTCAGGTATGAGTGGAGGGCTGGCTCCTAAAACCTTGGAGACATTAATCAGGGGAGAAGGAGGTGATCCTCACACCCTACCACAGGGCACCCGAGTTGCTGTTCTGTCACACTCAGCGGGAGCCACACAAGTATCAGTGGATGCCTCACAGCACTTGTCAAGTTCAGATTTGTTTCTAATACTATATTCGCTTCTTGGCTCCAGGTGGGCATGCTGGTTTGAGCTGTGGTTCTGAGTGCTCAACCCAGGTATCTCTTAGTGCATCCTCAGCAATGCCTGGCGCAACCCAGGTTCATGAATCGAGGATGCAGGTCGAGCAGCCCTCGGTGGCCAAGGTAGGTGGCTCGGGGGGGGGGGCTGTGACAGTGGGGAGAGTTAGGTTTAGATGGGGTGGGCGGAGCAGCTGAGTGCAACCCTTATGTAGGGGATGTCCACTCCTTTGGGATTATATCTCCCGCTTGCTGCAAAAGAAAAGATTTGGAAAGGGGAATATATTGATTTGTTTTCCCTCACATTTGCAATCCTGTACCAAGAATTCTGGTGAAGGATGAGGTTGTATTTAATGTACCAAAGGAATTCCAGGTTCACAAATGCCCTAAGTTAGAGAGGAATTTTGTGAACTGGATGATGGGCTTTACCATTTACAGGGGTGTCATTGAAGAGAAAGAGCCCTCAAGTCTCCTGATTTTCTAAATATCATGAGATAATGATTAAGGCTTACACCAACTGCCATTTCAGTTCAAGGGGGACTGCTTGGCTGCAGTACGACGAGCAGTTCCTGATGAGGGCCACTTTAGTTCTTTGTCATAGCGGCATGTGCAGTCAGAGTTGTGGGAGATGTTATGGTGGGGGTCTCACCTTTGACCAGGTGTGGCAATGGCTGTGTGTCTATGGTCATGCAGCCAAGAGGGCAGTATACGAGGCCTGCCACAGGGGAGGAAAAGCACCGGGACTTTGTTGGGATTTCAATGCTGGGAAGTACAGGAGGCAGTCCTGCAGGTTGGACCACCAATGTAACACCTGCAGAGGCAAGCATTCAGGCACTTCCTACTTTAGAGGTAAGAAGACTGGGGCTGGGGTCCCCTCTCAGCCAACCCCAGCGGGAGGGTAAAGCACCAACGCCAATTAAATTGGACGTTCTGGCTGCATGGCTGCAGATTTATCCTAACCGAGATTCCACACAGTATTTGTTGGTTGGTTTTTCACATGGTCTCATATACCTTATTCAGGTTTGAGGGTTCACCAATACCCACCTAATGCATATTCGGTGAGGGAGTTGCCGGGGATTGTTGGTGATAAGTTGGCCAAAGAACTGGCAGCAGGAAGGATATCTGGGCCCCATGAACACCTGCCAATGCCGACATTTTGATTGTCACATTTGGGTGTTGTGCCTAAGAAGGCATCAGTAGAATACTGCTAATGTATAATCTTTCTTATCCCAAAAGGGGGAACCTGTGAATGATGCTATTGGGACAACATTAGCATCTGTATAATACTCATCATTTGACTTAGCAGTCCTATTGGTCAGAGCCTTGGGCAAGGGAACCCTGTTTGCAAAGTGTTTCAGGATATCTGCCTTAAAGCAGCTTCCAGTGCACCCTAGGGACTTTGTTTTGCTGGGTTTTCAATTTGATGGAATGTACTATTCCGAAAAGGCAATGCCAATGGGGTGTTCTACTTCTTGCTGCTTCTAAAAAAATTAGTAATGGATACTTGTCAGCTTTAAAAGTTTTGATGGCAGAGATGGGTGTTCCCTTGGCATCATCACATTCCAACCATGAGTGGGATATGTGAGGAATTGAGGGTTGGGAACCAATTTTGGAGCAATTCATTGACATTTTCAATTTGGTGGACCAACATGCCTTAAAGGCAGACTGTTATGTATACTCTGGATTTGGCCTATATTGGAAAGGTCAGTGATTGGCTAAGGCTTTCCTTCAGTATGGGGTGGATAATGGTTGGACCAGAGATGTTACTTTTCTGAAACTCTTCCCTATTGTGGTAGCAGTTCGCTTATGGCCAATCCAATTTGCGCATAAAACTGGTGTAATAACTAAGCAGTAGTTCATATAGTTAATGTGCAGAGCTCCAAATCCTCAAGGGTGATGTCATTGGTCATTGTTTATGGTTGTGCAGTATCTAAAATACAATGTTTTATTCATGTTTATAATGTACTTGGTTTACTAAATCTTTTGGCAGTTGCCCTGTCACGCTTTTATTTTTGCAGGTTTCAACATTTGGGTCCAGAGGCAGCAGGGCAACCTCTGCTATTGCCGATGCATCTATGGAGTCTGGAGAAGACAGATTGACAGGGCAATTCTTCAGTCCATTGCTCTTTCCATACGTCAAGAACAGGATGCTCTCTGGATAGTCGGGCACGGCCTGGTCTTCTGGACTGAGAGCTGTATCATGCAATCTCGCCCAGATCCGAGCCTGGGGTGAAAGGAGGACTCTTCTTATTTACTTGGGCGAGAATGACTTTGTAAAGCTGACCAGTTTGCAGTTAGCCAAACACATTTTGGGGGGCCATGCAGGACATTAAATGTAGACTACCACTAGCTGTTGATTTGGGGACCAAGTTTATTGCCACGTCATAACTGGGCGGGCACACAAAAGGACTCTGCTACCAACGCGGCTCATTGTCAGTGGAACAGAACTGTTGGCAAGAAGTTGGGGAAATTGGGGATTTTGGTGATTGAACATGATGAAATTAAGGTTTGTTTGCCACATCTGTACAGGGGCGATGGGGTTCACCTCTCCCCGGTGGGCTGTGACGTATTCCTGGATTCTATTGCTTGTGGCTTTAAATGACCCTTTCTGGGGATCATTCGGCTATTAGAACTTACCAAATTGGATTAATTAATGTGGATAATGGGTATATGTCATCAAGTTAACCAAACTCTCTATGACGTCATCAACCATGTTGATTGTGTCATAACTTGCTTACGTCATATGTTTAATTATGAAGTCATTTCTGATATGGGGGGGATGATTTGTTGAAATTGTTAACTAATTTGAACAGGACGTTCTTGACACATGTTGTGATGGGCATGGCTTAATCTTGATTGATACTGCAGTTAAGTACAAGGACATGTGTTAAGAACAAAATTATGGTCAATTGAGAAACTGTTCTTGAAAGCTGTTTTAAGACCCTGTACAGATAAATAAAGGTGTGGCCAATTTCTTATCCAAGAAAAGGCATGCGGACTCTTTTGTGCCGGTGCAAAGAACCCCCCTGATGTGTCGGGAGGGGCTCTCTGTTGCACCAGCCATTTTAAGAGGCTGATGGCGCAATTGGCTGGGCGGGCAGGAAGTCCCACCCTTCCTGTTCTGCCCAGCCAATCAGGGGGATCTCATGAGATCCCCCAGCACACTGGGTAATCTCGCGAGATCTTTGGATCTCATGAGATTGCCTGCGAGATTTGTCAGCTATATAGCCCTTGGCTGCCATGTGGCTGCAGCCATTTTTGCTGGGGCAAAGCGACCCAACCCACCCACCCTTAATTAACAGCTGTTTACTTATTTACTCTCAAGCTTCGGCTGGTCGCCTTCGGGGGCTGGGAGGGAATTTTCCCAGAATTATTGTAGCCTGGGTTTTTCACCCTCCCTGAGAATAATATAGTGTGGGTTTGCATAATAACGGTATCTGGTGATGTCATTGTTGGTTGTGAGTTACACATGAGTGGTTTAAAAGTTATCGCTTATCTTGTCATAACTTGGGGTCAGGGTCTTGGTCAATTATAATGTTGATATCTTATTTAGTTCTGGCAGGCAGGGACCCCTCCAAGGGGATAATTCGGCTATTAGAACTTACCAAATCAGATTAATTAATGTGGATGATGGGTATACATCATCAAGTTAACCAAACTCTCTATGACTCTCTCATCAACCATGTTGATTGCGTCATAACTTGCTTACATCATATGTTTAATTATGATGTCATTTCCGGTAGGGGGGATGATTTGTTGAAATTGTGTAACTAATTTGAACAGGACGTTCTTGACACATGCTGTGATGGGCATGGCTTAATCTTGATTGATACTGCAGTTAACTACAAGGACATGTGTCAAGAACAAAATTATGGTCAATTGAGAAACTGTTATTGAAAGCTGTTTTAAGACCCTGTACAGATAAATAAAGTTGTGGCCAATTTTTTATCCAAGAAAAGGCGTGCGGACTCTTTTGTGCCGGTGCAACACTCTTCTAAACACAGGACCATTGAGTATAAAAACCTCAATGGTTTTTTCTCAATGGTTTTGTCTCATAGCAGATGGAGCTTGTCCCCTTACCATTTTCAGTCAAAAATTAAGCTAGGGAAGGGGGATTCAGATTGTACTAAACCACACTTCTCGTGAAGCCATATGCAGAGAAACAATGTTCACTACAGCCTTGCAACTGTAGTCTTCAGTGGTGGCCAAAATTAATGCCCCAGCAGCACTCATTCTTGGATATGGTAGATTTAGTCATAATACATATGTATCAGTCTGATGTAGTTTGTATGGGACTAGGACTTGGGAGACCAAGGTTAGAATCCCAACTTTGCTAGGGAAATTCACTGGATGACCTTCAGCAAGTTACATGTTCTATGATTTAGAAGACTCAAGTTTGCCTCCTGAGTCAAGGAGTCAACCAACACATTACTTAGTTATATAAGCCATTGTAGTGTACTGTATATTATGTTGTCTTTGAAATGTATTTAAAAATTTGGCTGTTGAGAATGCTTTAGGCCACTTACAGGAAGTATACTACTTTCCTTGTTAAAATAGTGGCCCTGCCTACCAGTCCATTTCTAGGTACAAGTCAAAGTATTGGTTATGTGTTGTGAACCCTTATAAGAAGTAGATTCAGCTTATTTTTAATGTATCCTTCAATATAACTTTCCCTGTGTTAACGTTAAGTTGTCTGGAGGAGACCATGCTCTCAGTCCCATTACCATTGGTTTAAAATATCTGGTGGGGATACAAGAGAGGACTTTCTTACTGGCTGCTCCCAAGTTTTGAAATTAACTTCTTGATGGCAAAAGTTATTTGGCAACAGAAACAATTAACATATATACTCAACTATAAATTGACCTCATATATAAGTCGAGGGCAGGTTTTGGAGCCAGAATTATGAATTTTGATATGGCCTACAGATAAGTCAAGCATATAACTTAGGGGTATATAACAAAGGAAAGGATATATAACAAAGCAAAGGAAAACAATGACAAAGAACTTACAAAATTACAGCAGGATAACTATTTATGTTCATGATAAAGGATGGATGGATGGGGGGGGGGGGTCAGTGCTTCCAGGACAGATTCCACTCTTGCTTTTCACCAGTATATGGTTCCCTTTTTTTTTTATGAGTTAAAGTACAATACAGTTAGCCTTAGTATCCATGAGGGTTCCGTTCCAGCAACCCCATGGATGAAAAAAACCTCAGGACCTCAAATCCCATGGTTTTCAGTGGCAGTGCATGCACATGTGGCTGCTCTTCCACGGCTGCATGCACATATGGCCATTCTTGGCAATGAGAATTGCCATCTGCAGATGCTTAAATCCACAGAAGGCAAGCCCCCAGTAATTCAACTCAGTTTTGTAGGTCAATTTTCAACTGAAATTTCTAGACTTATAAATGAGTATATATGTACTTAGAGCAGCACTATGGTGTCTTTTTCTGGATGCTTTCAAAAATAGGTTGGACAGCTTCCTTCTCAAGATGCTCTAATTGGAGATCCCACATTGAGTGGGGAGGGGTGGAATTGATGGCCTATGGATCTCTTCAACTCTATGGTTCTATAATTGTAGACAAGGCTTCAGCTGTTGATCATTTTAACTGATCTGGTTTATAATTGTGCCCCAAATAATTTTTAAATGTTTCAATTGTGTTTTTTAAATCTGAATTGTATTACTTAACAGCTTTGAATGCCTTGGGAGAGATGAGATATGTATTAAATATGAATTAACTGTTACATGTCATCATGAATATTCACATAACAGGAATTGGTATCAATTATAGTAGGTATAGAGTCACAATGACAAAGTAGCACAGATCTGATGATTAGATTAAATTTTGGCTGGAGTAAATGGGCCCAAAATTGGGCTAGCCTAACTGAACTGAAATGAACTGAACTGAACAAGTGAACTAGCTAAGTAGGTCCTGAGCAATATCCATTTTTAATATGTCGGCAATGTTCTGATATATCCTTTTAAAAATTATTACCTCCAACTAGGGGTGGAAACAATACTCACAAAAAGAAGAAGGAAGGAAGGAAGGAAGGAAGGAAGGAAGGAAGGAAGGAAGGAAGGAAGGAAGGAAGGAAGGAAGGTCAGCCCACTGGGGGGATTTTTTTTTCATATTTTGGGAGTGTTTGGGGAGGGGAATTGGATTTTGTGTAAAGAATGGTATTGGACATATACCAACATATTCTGTGCAAAAATATATGGTTTTCTACATAAAAATATTTCTGGGTACAAAAACTAGTGGGTTTTCTTTTGTGAAGCTATAGCTATAATTATAGATGTAATCTGCAAAAGAAAAAGGGCTGAAAATGCAAAAGGAATCCTCTAATCAAATACACACACACACAATTTCATAATCTCATGCAACAGAAAAACAAAAGAATTCTGAAATTCTTCAACCTTGTCTAAAATTGTTGAATATGTGATGATTGACAGTTTTTACTGAGGGTTTTGTCATGCAATTAATACATAAGTTTTCAAATTAAATTATTCTGGATCACCTGTATGAAATGGCAATTAAGCAACATGTTGTCACCCTCAAAAGGGAAAAACAGACAGATCAATTGAAGATCTATGGCAGATACAAGTTTGATCACTAATTCTAACCATTTTATTCTAAAACAACAGAACACACTGGAATGGATATTGCAAATGGAGAGGGATCTGTTTCCATATAGACCCTAGACACAATATTAGTACAATGGATTCCTTGAGGTATATGACTCACAAACACTGGCAATTTACATACAGAAAAAAGTGGCTGCCCCCATGTATGTCTTAGGTTAGATAAAAGGTGGGACTTTTAGTAGCTCAAGGGGATGGGAAGGAAGATCTCCCTGAATTTGATCAATGAATTCAATTACAACCCCATAGCCAGGATTTCTATTCTGGGCTTACAATGATACATAGTTGTGGCTGAACCTGACAATTCTCTTCAATAAATAAAGGAGGGCCCAAGAGCACTGATTTGCTTCCCCCCCCCTTTTTTTTATTTTGTTCTCTCTTACACCCTCTTTCTAGTCTCCTTTCTTTTCTTTTCTATTCTTTTTTACAGCTCTTCTGGGTCCCCAGCTGATTTTCTTTGCAAGGTTAGTTGCTAATACATTCCTAGCACCCATGCATTATTAATGCTCACCGCTCTCCAAGGTGGCAGTGACAAATAGGGAGCAAAATTCACTGACTAGTGGGGAATGTACTTTTTAGTCATGCTTGAATTTTTCAATCCATTCTGCTTGTTGAGGATTTTTCAGGAGAAGTACTGTAGCAGAATATGATTCCCCCTCCCACTCTCATACACACACCTTGCTCACAGCTCCAAACCTAAGAAACACTCTAGTAACCAGTGGAAAAGATTATGAGTCAGGTCTTTTTCCCAGGAGGCCTTGAGGGGGAGTAGTGCAAAAAGTACCTTTGATGTTTCCAGTAGCATGCAAGTCATTGTTTTTCCTCCCATGTAGTAAGTGGCAGTTTTGACTCCAAATCGACTATGCGTGCAGTCAAGGAATTATAATATTTTAAGTAGACTATGCAAGCCAGCTGTAGCATTCCCAGAAATAATACCAAGTGTGTATCATAAGAAGCATTGATTCCCCCACCCCCCCTTCCTTAATGTGCAGATTTGTTTCTTCTGATAAAAACCTCTGCTCATTTTTACAATATGGAGAAACATTCTATGAAATACATTCAGTGATGGTTATTGGCTACTATAAATCCCACCAGAGTCTTACTTCTACACTTTCTTAATTCAAAATCACTTCATTTAGAGTAATGCATTATGTACCAACAGTGCTACAGAAGACTGAGCAAATATATTTTTATCATAAGAAATAGCTTTGTGTAAAGATGAGGCTAGTTCTATTGAGCGTTTAAAAACACGGATAATGCATTTGAATGCAATAGAGATGTGATCCAGCTACAAGTCTGGATACAAGAAAAAAAATGTATAAGATTTTTTTTGGAGTGGGGGGAGAAAGATAAATTAAGTTTCTAACTTGTTGAATGCTAGCAGCCAAATTCAATTAGCCTTTTGAACATTTCCATTCACCTTCAGTATCTGTAGTCATTTTTACAGTTAGGTTAGACTCTGCTTAGATAAGAGCCAATGGTTCAGCCACCAGCATAAAAGGATTGAGTGCACATAAGCTCTCACATTTACTTGTAAACAATCCCATTAAATATAATGGGAGCACTTAGCTTGTCAACTGCTGCCACACCATATGGTCATGGTAAACATATGACAGGTCATACTCTGCTATGTTTTCACACAGAAATATATGCACACTTACATGGAAGAAAAACCTGATTGAAATCAATTTACTATGCTTCTGATTCTGGGTAAGAGATGCATACAAGATGAATGGGGGCCTGTGGTTATTAAGAAATTGTTGAAGAGTTCCCCCAGCCATCATCCTTGATATTTCCTGACTGGTGTTGGAAAAAAATTGGAATCCAATAGCATCTGGAGATCCACAGACTCCTCACCCTTGGTTGATATGAACTTAGAAACAGATACCCTAACCAATGGTTTCTTCTTTTTTTTTCTTCCTTAATTTAGTGCTCATAATTTCAGTTTCATAGTTATACAGAGTACAAATATGGTACAGCAAAAGTTCATTTGCATGGGCAATATACCATCAACATCATTTGTTAAATCTAGCTGTTAGTCCCTATTGGACTAGCCCATTGAAACAATAAAAACTTTGTAAGTCAATGTTATGCCAGCCCCATTGATTCAGTGAGTCTGCTTCAGTGAGGGCTAACTGCTAGATTTAGGCCACAGTATATAACTGAAAGAAAAAACAATAAATTATAGAAAATGGAATATTATTTCATTGATTCTGATAGAAGCTTTTCCTAGATAAACAAGTGATGTCTTCTCCTAGTTTATTGTCCTTCCACTTACTTCATTTTATGGATTCAGCTGCTTGACTTTAATAAACCCAAAAGCTGTGAAGTGCATTATACCCACTAGGTACCCTAAATGATGCCCAACATTCTATTTGAAGAATGAACAGTGTACTCATGCTGCAGCTCCACATTTGCATCTCAGTTTCCTGCAACGTGGGCCTTTCAGTGAGAGTAACAGGGGCAATTTTCATTTTCCAGATTTTAATACATTACTAAACAGTCCCATTTCCCACTGCACATTTCTGACTTGTTAAAAGCAAATTGAAAGACCTTCTCCTATGATTCTGAGCAAACAAAACAAATCAAAATATACCACCATAACTAAAGGCATCCTCCAAAAGTTGTTAACTTGAAAGTTTGGGGATTAAAATTTCCCATATTTAAAGGAGATCCATTTTAGTAAACAACTGTTTGTAATGGTCATCCAACACCCTTGATTGACAGAGGCTGAATACTGGATATTTTGGCAGAGAACTACATAGTGGCACTTGGATTCTGTGGTAGACATGTTTATAGCCTGAATTATGTGGAATATTAATTTACAAAAATTAGCTACACTAACCATACATACCTAAAGAGACTGTTGTGGTCACTTGCTGAGTTGTATTCAATTAGCCTCTCAAATCAACAAAATGACTTCCATTATTTATTTACCAATTAAATGTATACCTTGCCCATTCACCTCTTCCCCACAGGATACTGTGTATGACTGGAAGACTATTCAGAGCAAATTTGGCTGGCTGCAGACACTGCACTGGAAGGAGATGAGGGGGGGGGGAATCACATTTTATTTCACCCATTGAGTCAGTAGGTATCTTGTCTTTGGTGTTGAGCAAAATGTACTCTCCAGAAGTGCAGCCAGCAGCTAATCACCTTTTTTGAATTGGGTTGGAAGAAGCATTTCATAAGATCTATGGAAATCTTATTATATTTAAAGGAAGAGAAGAGAAGAGTCCTGTGTTCCACATTGTCCCTTGGCCATTGACTGGAATTCTGTTAGGGATGTACACATTCACAAGTGTCCCTTATATGTGTTAATGTCCTTTTTTGGGCCCTGCAGGGGCTGGTAATCCTTTCCTCCCACCACAGTACTCAAAGGCACCTACCAGCTTACTGTAAATTCCCTGAAGCCATTTCACACTGCCATCCCATGTTTTGTCAGATGCACAATGATGACATCAACATTGGGGTCCATTGGGGTCCTGGGAGGGGGGTCTTAGTGCTACTCTAACATGGTATCTCTGGCTATGGGGACGCAGCCAGTTGCTTCTGTGATCCTGCCTCCTCACTGTGAAACATGGAATGGCCATGAGAGAGGTCCTCAGTGGCTTTGTAGTAACTTCGAGGTGGGTGGTGGGGTGGTGGTGGTGGTGGTGGTGTATATGTCTGAAAGTAGCATAAGTCCACATGTGGATATTTATGCTATGCTGAGGGAATGTTGGATTGAGGCCAATGTGTTTCGCATTGTCATCAGATTGCAGATCCTAAAGCTGGGCAGGATGTATATCCTGACACTAATATGTCATGTCAATGAGGAGGAGGAGGAGGAGGAGGAGGAGGAGGAGGAGGAGGAGGAGGAGGAGACTGCCATCAGCCCAACATCTCCAGCTGTTTGGTTGGCCCACTTCCTTTTTAGTGGTCAGAGAAGGCTATGGCTAGTTGCTTTGGGGCTAGGTATGAGAAACAATGTTTGAGATGGATTCCTCCCATACACACACATTTTACACCGAGCCAGCTGGATTATCAGGGCAATTGGCTTGTGTGATGGTGTATAATATATAATGCTGGTAGGCCAGTGTAGTATAGAATTTTGACTGGTTGTGAAAAGAAAGCATCCAAAGACATCTTTGGATGGTAGAGGTGGGCAGGTTTTAGAGGTTAGAAGGCTGCATTGGCCATCCCAGAGATACCTGGGGGGGGGGAGACCTTTAATCTGCTGCACATTTTATTCTTTAACTGTTTTGCTCCCAAATGCCCCAACATATCTAGGGTACATGGGGGCAAATTCACCATATTTGGGACCATCAGTGGGCCATTTTAAGGGTGTGTGCATTTTTTCTAAGAGGAAGTGACCCAGAAGAAGTCAAGTCTTCCTCATAGACAAAAGGCATTTCCTAGACCCAGAACAGCACAGGGTTTCCCCCAGATATGGCAAAATTGCCCTCAGACCGCTAATGGGTATTGGAGAGCATTTGAGAATTAATAAATGGGAAAAGAAACGGAGGCCCTTGGGACCACATACATATAGCTCACAGGACAGACTTCCCACACCACTGTTTAATTTTGTATGTGGGCTCCCTTATTTGTCCTGGGGTTAAGGATTGAGGAGAAGGGAACATCTGCCTAGGGCACTCTCCCCTCTGGATATTGTCAGCTATGGTGACATATCATTACTTCATGGTTGGACTACATTCTACAGGGGGTTTCCTTTCAAAAGTATTCAAATGTTTGTTGGTTCAAAATGTTTCAGTAAATTTTGCTGTTCATTCATATCCTTCCTTCAGTTGTAAGGCAGATGAGGCAATAGGGACTTTGCATGTGGGGTTACACTCCCTCTGAAATCTCAGGCTTGCAACTTGGTGATCTGTAAAGTTAGATATAATAATAATAAATAATAAAATTTATTTATACCCTGCCCATTGGTAATCCAATCCGGGCGGCTTACAATTAAAAAATATGTCTTGGGCCCACATTTTTGGGAAGATTTCATTATCCCACATGGGTCTGTCCAGGTTGTAAGGTCTTGGGGAAATGACTTTCACTCTGTCTTTCCACGATCAGAAGCACATTTAGTGGGAACATGAATTATGAGCTTCTCAGTGGCTGCTTGTAGTCCTTCTTCTGGCATGCATAAGTATTTCATATATTCATATTTCATTTGACATATAAGCTGAAGAGGGCTTTAACAAATTGGGTACCTTTTGCTGAACTTTTGAAACAGATTTTTTTTAGCTATGATTCATATTTGTATTTTCAATTGTATGTTGTTTACATGTGAGCATTACAATTGTTAGCTGCTTTCTGTGCTATTTTGCTTGGAAAAGTTGGATGTATATTTGATAAAGAAATGAAATAGAACAATTAGATTTTCCTGAAGCTGGATAAGCCAGTTTCTTTCCTCTCCTTATTTTTGTTGTTGATATTTGCATATATATTTTCTTGAAACGTGACTAGAATAAAGAATGTTCCAAAGCTTATCCCACTTTAAAATCTAGCACTTTTGTTTCTGACCCTGTATGGGCTTTTGAGTGTGGAATACACCTATGAAAAGATTAAAGTTATGGAGGAACAGTAATTGTGATAGCACTTTAATATTTGTGTGCTTGTATTTTCCTTTTCATCTCATTCCCTTATACTCATCTAAGACTTTCTGCATCTGGCACCAAATCTCTACTCTGTTTACCCTCCTTACCAATGTAGCATCATCTGACTATGACTCTGCTTTTCTTGGTTTCTTACTCTCTGTATTCAGTGTTCAGTGCCAATTTTCTACTTATTCCAACACCCACACCTCAGATGTTGCCATTAACCTTCAGAGTGGAAGATTGTCAAAAATGCTTTCAAGATGCAATATTTTTCATTTGAACACATGCAGTTTCAATCAGAAACATTCTTTATTTTTATAACTAAATCTGTAATATTTTGCATCTCTGCCTATGTCCCATTTGACATGCAAACATTAAGGGCCTCATTTTGCCAGGTGACATATGACTTCACCATTAGAGATACTGATATTAATCAGCTCCTAAACCCTTCTTTTTCTGAGTTTCATTGAATGTATAATTGCTAATATGGCTGCCCAAGAAAATGTACTTATGTTATGTATCTGAATATCTAGAACAGCTTCAAATTTTGAGAGAAAGTAGCAATACAACAGAATTAACTAGTAATGTGAGAAATTATATAATCTAGTTCAAAAGACCAATGCTGAATGTGGAACAAAGCAATAGAAAATACTGGCTTAGATCAAAACTATTTGGTCCATTAATGGAAGGAACATCCATGCACAGAAGGAAAGTTGCACTCATTAGCCAAGATTATCTTGCATGCTAGTGGAATGTATATTTCCCAGTACTTGCATGAAGAATGTACTCCAGGATGACAGCAACTGCTAGAAAGATAATGATCATGAAAGGGGCTTTCTCAGTGCACCTCCTTACCAATCTGTAGCCATTTCGGTATAGTTGCATTCAGAATAGGTGTAGCTGCCACGGTACAGTTGGGAAATCACTGTGTAAGGAGGTACTAGAGATCTCCTTGCACAATGTCATAGCAAGGACTTACTCTGCATGACCACAGTGTGTCCTCCTTGGCGATGTAAGGGAATTTCCATAACCAGCAGGTATCCTCTGTGAATGTAATTAATCTTCTACAAATAGAAAATCATTTCATCTATAGACTAAGGGCCGATGCACACAGCCAAGAAAGGGTGGCACGGAGCTGTCCCTGGGAGTGGCGGATAGGGGCCGTGGCAACCACATGCCATGGCCCCAATCCTTCTTTTTGCTGCCCCCAAAAGAGCAGCAAAATGCCGCTCCTTTGGGAGGTGGCAAAAGGCCGCCCTTTCAGCCGTGGCAGCAGCTTTTTAGTGCCCTTTTGGCGCAGCATGGATGCACGCTGTGCCAAGAGGGCATCCTGACACTGCACACCATGCAAATGGGTGTGCAGCATTGGAACAGGGCTGGGGTGGAGTCGGGGTGGCCAGTGTGCAGCTGCCCTGCCCCAACTCCACCCCCAGGCCAGCCCTTTAGGCCAGTCTGCAAAGCTCCTAAAACAGTTTGGATCCAAATTTTTGTTTCCTCTACTACTGTAGGCTTTCATTCCTTAACAACTGAATTAAAACAGCACCACTAGGTAGGTAAGTGTCAACAAATATTGCTTTATATGTAGGCACAAATGTAGGCAAGCAACAGTAATTGTCTGACTGACTAAATATTATCATTTCAAATAATAAGAAGAACAAATGGGCACTCATACAAAGCAGTTCAAGTGGTCAGAATGTTTCCTGTATATTACAAGGAGTATCATGGTCCTTCAACTCCCATTGAATAGCTCATGAAGTGAAGGAAATTAATGAAAAAAGAGCATAGCCTGAGATGCTTAATAGTTTAATAGTTTAATTAGGTAATTCTAATACTTGTTTGTCAGTCCTGTCAATAAGGACATTATCACACATCTTTTTTTTAAAAAAAAAATACTTTATAAAGAATATAAAATACAGTACAACAATCAAGACAATATAGCAAATGCTTTCACACTTAAAAAGATTTATCAAAATTTCTTTGGGGTGGGACAAAACCATGAGTTAAGATGAAAATATCATTTGATAAGGTCAAAAGAGGAGGTCTTGCTCTTCTTAATTTAAAGCTTTATTATTATCTTTCACACACCAAACAAACAACAAAGACAAATATTCACAGTAAGAAAAATAAAAAAGATTTCCCTCATCCCCACCAACAAAACAAATAAGACTTAATACAAAAAGATTTCTTGAACTTTGTTCTGATCTAGTTTACTATTCCTTATGTGACCTGATTGACCATTATATCCAATCATATTTCCCAATCACATCAAATAGCATAATAGTGTGGAATTATGGGGGGAAGCAGACGGGCGGCCATGGGCCGCCCCGGGAAGCTGCCCTCCGGGGCTGAGGTATCCCCACACCTCAGCCCAATGGCGCAGCTTCGCCACCCCTGGAAGGAGCGCTAAAATAGCACTCCTTCCACAAGTCACCAAAGGTGCACTGCAAAAGGCTGCCGGCACACCTTCGGTGACTCTTCTGCCGCAGCGTGTGTGAACGCTGCAGCGGGAAGGGATCGTTGGAGCACCGGCCATGCGGAAGGGCCGGCGCTCCGACGATGCCTTCGGGAAGGGGTTGGGACGTCCACCTTGCAGCTTCCCCTCCCCTTCCTTGCCCCCCCAAATGGCCCTTTTAGCCATATGCTTCCCCCCATAGTTAATATATATCCTTAATTTTTTTAACATAATATGTTCTTATTGAGTTCTTATTATACCAGCATAATTCAAAATGCTTCATAAATTTAAATTTCTCCTTTTCGTTCACAGGTATGTTAACAATGGCTCCCAATCAGTCTTTTCTTCCTCCCAAGAGTTCCCTCTCAGCAAACAGTACGTTTGTCTAATTCAATGTAGTCCATCAATTTGTTTAACCATTCTTTATCTTTAGAACATTCCTTCTTCTTCCAATATTTCGCAAACAAAATTCATGTTGCTGTAGACATATAAAATAAAAGTTTATCACTTATTTTCTACATAATCTTATACCACCATACTTAATAAATAAAATTTCAAATCAAAATTCAGTTTACAACCAAAATCTCTTTTACTAAACCATGAATCATGGTTTATGTAGGAATATTTAGAATGCTAGAGTTGGAACTGACCCCCAAGGGCCATCCAGCCCAACCGCCTTTGACCATGGAGGAATACATAGAATCCTAGAGTTGGAAGGCACCTCCAGGGGCCATCCAGTTCAACCCTCTTTTGTCATGTGGGAATATATGTTTCAGGGACCCAGTAATTTTTTTGTTTCTTTGCATTCCCACCATACATGTAAGAATGTACCTGAGCTTTTCTACACTTCCAACATTTATCATTGGTTCTTCTATAATTCTGGCAATTTTAATAGGTGTTAAATACCACCTGTAAAGCATCTTATACTAGTTCTCTCTAAGATCATAGGTCAGAGTATCTTTTGCCCCAGGTTTTCTCCCACTGTTCCAAGGGCATTTTTTGTTTCAAGTCCTGGGACCATTTAACCATAGCTTTTTTAACAGCCTCCTTCTCCTGGTCCCATTTCAAGAAGAGCTCATAAATTTTTGAGATCTTACAGGTATCACTGGATTTTTTTTTTCAAATTCTTATTCTGTGTTGTCAATTCCTAGAGTTTTAATATCATAACTGAATCTTTCCTTAAGTTGTCTATAAATAACTCACCCTCTATATAAGCCTTCTTTCTCAAATTCTTGTTGGGTTTTAAATTCAATTTTTTAGCATTTACATATATCATAGTTAGATCTTGATATGTCAACCATTTATTATTTGCAAATCTTGTTTCTCTAAATAAGACTTCATTAGGGGAGGTCCATATGGGAATATTTTGGCAGATTCTTTTTTTATACTTAATCCATACTCTAAATAAAGCCTTATTTACAAAATGGTTAGAGAATTCCTTATTAGATTTCTGTTTGTCATAAAAAGATATGCATGCCATCCATAGTAGCATCCAAGACCTTCTAAATTCAAAGTTTCTTGATCCTCTAACATAATCCATTTCCAAATCCAATCCAAACAAACAGCATCATAATAAAGCTTTAAATTAAGAAGAGCAAGACCTCCTCTTTTGACCTTATCAAATGATATTTTCATCTTAACTCATGGTTTTGTCCCACCCCAAAGAAATTTTGATAAATCTTTATGTCATAGTTTAAATGGGACATTTGTGATAATAGAAATATTTTGAAACAAAACATCAGTTAAGGCAAAATATGCATCTTTACAATGGAAATTCTACCAAACCATGAAATTTGAAGTTTATTTCACCTTTCTAGATCTTTTTTTAATCTCTGTCCATATTTTGGTGTAATTGTTTTCCTTTATATCCTCCTTTCTCAGTTCCTTTCTCATTTTGGGTTGTGTGTTCGTCTCTCTCATTATAACTTTTTTGCTCTTGAGATTCATTTTTATATTTATTTCATCTTTTAAATTCCAATTTTCTTTCCTTTCTAAACTCCTTCCCATTAAGTTCTAAGAATCTTCTTGCTTCCTATAATGATCTAATTTCCCATTTCTTATTCTTATACAAGAAGGATAAACCCTCTGGGATCAGCCATCTGTAATTGATCTCCTTTTCTTGTAGCTGACTCATCAAGAAAGCATATTCTTTTTTTTTTCTTCAATACCCCAGAAGGGGTGTCTCTAAAAATCTGAATTATCTGGCCTTTAATATTCAGGGAATCTTTTTTTTTTTCCTGCCTCAAAATTAAATCTCTAGTGCATTTCCTGACAAAATAAATAATGATATCCTGGGGTAGCTTCCTTTGCTGTGGTATTCTAGAATTCATTTTGTACAATTTATCCACTTCCATTTCAAAAAGATAACCTTCTTTACCGAGTTATTCTGTCAAAAGCAGGATTAAGCCTAGATAGGGATTTTCTTTCTACTGTTCAGGTACTCTCCTCAATTTCAGACACTTTTCTCTTATTTTCATCTCAGACTGTATTTTTTTCCCCTCAAGCTGTGTTTTCTATTGACATTAAATTTCTTTATTTTTTTTTCTTCACTTGTTCTGTCTACCCTCTAATTTATCCACTTTGGTTTTAAACTTAGAGAATTCTATTGAAATTATGGGGGGGATGCAGACGGGTGTCCATGGGCTGTCCTGGGAGGCAGCGGATCGGGGCCAAGGCTGCCCCATACCTTGGCCCAGTCCTCCCTTTCACCACCTGGGAAATTTTATTTTAGCACTCCTTCCACAAGCCATGAAAGGGGTGCCTGAAGAGCCACCATGCAGTTCTTCTGTGCCTATTCTGGCTCAGCGTGTCTGGACTCTGAGCCAGAAGGATGTAATCAGAGCACCCATTGTGTGGAAGGGCAGGTGCTCCGATTACACCCTCAGGAAGGGGTTGGGGTGCCCAGCATGAGGCTGCCCCTCCCCTTCCTTGCCTCAAAGATGGTGCAAAGTGCCGTGTGCAAAGGGGGTTTCTTGACAGAGCTGTGCATAGCTTTTAGTTCAGTTTTAGGTTCATTTTCAATTTCAACCTTAAAATCATTCATTTCTAATTTAAGACTTTCTATTCTTTTACCTAATTCAATTCTTTTTGTTTTGTTTTGTTTTGTTAACTTCCTCTAATAATATCAAATTTGAGTCAGTCATCTTAACTTGTTCCATTGAGGATCTTCTCTGTGCTAATCCCTGTGATTTTACAGACTGACTTCTAGAGGCCATCAACATTTTACCAGGCTGAACAAAAACAAATATATCACTCAAGGGGGGAAAAAATCACTTATTTTCCTAAGAAAATTTCAGTTAGTCAGAAACATCTATATATTTAAGTCCAATTTAGCTTTTATTGGTACATCAGCTAAAAACAATTCTAAATTTAACATTCAAATTCAACTTTTGACTTACAAATCAATGTTATTATATATCTTTTTATCTAGCCTTTTCAGTTCCTCTATTTCACAAAATCAATAAATTAGGGCCTAAGCAGACAGCGCAAAGCGCCTTCTTCGAGGCCAGGAAGGGGAGGGGCAGCCTCACGCTGGGCGCCCCAACCCCTTACCAAAAATGTCATCGGAGCGGCCGGCCCTCTGCAGCAGACGCTGCAGCAGAAGTGCATCGTCGGAGTGCTGGCTGTGTGGAGGGCTGGCTGCTCCGACGATGTTTTTGGGAAAGGGTTGGGGTGCCCAGCATGAGGCTGCCTCTCCCTAGCCCCTCCCCTTCCTAGACTGCTTAGACCCCAAGTTAGAAATGTAGAAAAATAGATGCTAAGTGGCCACATGGAGAGGATTCTGGGAGTTGAGGCCTCTAATAGAAATGTTTAGACTGTTCAGAGATGGATTGACCTTTTGAAGGACTGCTACATTAAGACACCACAGTGGTGCATAACAGTCATAATAAATCACTGATATGAGACACAGGAACTCTGTGTAAAGGGGCCCATGGTACCATCTTTCTGCTGATGTGGAGATTGGAATGTGGCCAGATGTGCTTTAAGTAGATTATAATGTATTCTGAAATCTTTACTCTTATTGCTTCAGATTCTATATGTTTAAGGTTTGAAATATCCAATGAGTTGTAAGAATTGGATTTCTTGTTTTGGAGGTGTATAAAATGAAGCCATCTACTTCTGTTCAGGGCCCAAAACTTTGGAATGCTAATTCCTTTTGTGACTGCTGGCATAATAAACCTGTGTTTACAAATTGACTTCAGTCATCTCTCTCCCCCTCTGCTCTGCAAGTAATCGAAGGTGCTCTGAGCTAGCAACCCTCAGTCAGATTATTTTTACTACAATATCAAGCTAGACAAATTATTTCACTTTTTCATCTCATATCCAAACCAAGCCAATTCCTACAAAAGTATTTATTTGAAATCCATTAAATGTTTGTTTTTTAAAATTTGTTAATATGTAAATAAGGAAAAGAAAAACCCAGCAAAGTCTATAAGAGGAGACTATAAGAGGGGGGAAAAGGGACCTTCACTGGGTCTTTATACAAAGATGATGTGTCTAACACCAACAGACTCTTCTTCACACTGGGAATCAACCTGAGCCAGATATCCCCAAAAAGAAAGGTTGTTCATCTTCACCAATCTAGGGCTCCTCTATTTGCTCTCTCTCTCTCTCTCTCCAAAACTTAAGCTTTCTGTTTTAATGGTAATCAAAAGTGGTTATTCTTTTTGCTCTTATTTTTCAAGACTACAACTCCCAGAGGGATCCACTTCAATTGCTGCTCCAATGCACTTCCGGATAGCCGCATCCTGGAAATAGTCACTCCCAAAGAAACAGAAGAGTTTCACACAAGTAGCCTCATTCAAGATAGCGGGGTTGTTGCAATCCAGATAGTTCAAATTAAATTAAATTGAATTGTACTGAATTATGCTGTTAGTCTTAACTCATTAAAACTCATTATCTCAGGGACCGCCTTCTCCCTTATAATCCTCCCCGCACACTCCGGTCCTCTGGGAGGAATTTGCTGCAGCCACAAAAAACTAGGCTTGCAGCTACCTCCCAGAGGGCTTTTTCGGTTGTCGCCCCCAAACTATGGAATGGCCTGTCAGATGAAATCCATCAATTGACATCTTTGGACACCTTTAAAAAGGCTGTCAAGATGGACCTCTTCCAGCAGGCCTTTCCGGGATAGATAACCCCGGCCTCAGGAACCCCTCCCTTAAGATGGTTCTGGGGCCTCATCTGTTAATTAAGTACTGCCATCATTTGCTGGGAATGGTTTTTAAATTATTGTTGTGTTGTATGCTATAGTTTTAACTTGGATGATTTAATAATGTTTTAAGGGGGGAGGGTATCTGACTTGTTTGTACTATGTAATATTTTATTGTTGTTAGCCATCCCGATTGATCTCAAAGGGGCAGGATATAAATAATTATTATTATTATTATTATTATTATTATTATTATTATTAAACTGAAATAGGGCCTTTGCAGACTGCCAGAAATAGTGCAAATTGAGTCAACTTTCAGGGTTAGGGTTAGTGCTAGGGAATCATGGCAATTTTTTTTTTCTGAGACATTGAGCCTTCTCTGTCAGAGAGCTCTGGTGCCACAATAAAATACAGTTCCCATGATTCCCTAACCCTAACCCTTAAAGTGGACTCAATTTGCACTATTTCTAGCAGTCTGCAAAGGCCCATAGTTCTTTTATCTTGTTAATTGTTGATTTCTGCTTCCCCCTATTGAGTCCAGCAAACCAAATGTACTATTGGGTTTTCAAAGAGCATTCAATCAGTTTCAGTCATAATCAAAAGAAAACTCCATTCTTCTTCAAATATTGCTGAACACACAAATTAAAACATCTCTTAAAAAATTGTGGCGTTCCTGGCTGCTCCTGGGCAGTTACCTCAATGTGGCTAGGTAGCTTCTTGATAACCTTTGTTTCTCCACAGACCTCTCCAAGAAAGGGGCAAATAATTTTCTTCTATCTTATATCGAAGCCCCCTCCTTGCCAAGGAGGTAATTTAACTGCCTAAAACAGCATTTAAACCACATTAGATGGGAAGTCCTGGGGTTCTCCAGAATTCATAAGACAACCCAGTGGTCCACCATAATGAACCGGAAGGAGCTTTCCAACTCTGAAAAATGGCCACCAAAACAAGTTAAGGGACCTGTGTTGTAGTGGGGCTGAACTCAGATGGTGGTTTGGGGTGGAAAGCAGTGTGATAGGACCAGGATGCAGCCCAAATTAGACTTCAATTCGACAGGGGTGTGTTACTTTTTAAAGACATACAATAACCTTCTAAATGTCACTGGACTAGATATATAGTTTTCTTAATGCAGGTTTTCTGAATTTATACTACTGGATTTTATAGCTGCTTCTCCAACAATAGCTTCTAATGGAAGAGGAACTCTGCCCATACTAAATAGGAGTCCAGCTCTAGCAAAGTTCACATTCAACTTGGAGCACCTAAGGGAGGAACAACAGTAAAAACCCAAGGTGCTTTGCTACCCCTACACAGAAGATCCATCAGCCACCCTTACAGCAACATATAAGATTTTAACAATTTTTTTTAATTATTATTATAACCTTGACCCTGCTGGTGAGGGATTCTGGGACTGTAGTCCATTAAAGTAAGATGGCTTTCCATGCTGAAAGGGTTTCTGTCCTGAATAAAGTTTGAAGAACACTGTTCTCAGGGGAAGCTATAACACATGAAAAGCAAGAAGAGTTGTGGCACTTGAACTACATAACCCAAAATATGCAAATGAAACAAAGTCAAGAACAATAATCTATCAGAGTCTGAATTATGAAAGACTTTAGCAACCCATTCAAAGAACACGAATTTCTATACCAACAACAACAAAGAGTAAACCTTAAGAATTTAAAATGATATCAAAAATGACTGGAAATAAAATATAATGTGGCATAGTGGTTTGAGTGTTGGGCTACAACTCTGGAGACCGGGGTTCAATTCCCTACTCAGCCATTAAACTTACTGGGTGGCCATGGGAAAATCACATGTTCTCAGCCTCAGAGGAGGGCAATGGCAAACCTTCTTTGAACGAATCTTGCCAAGAAAATCCTATAATAAGTTTTCCTTAGAGGCAATAAGGTTCTTATCAGTATCACAAAATCTGTAACAGCTATTTTTTTTCTCTCTCTCTCTCTCTAGTGTGTCTGTACTTTCAAGTAATTAACAGGACAGCAGTAGCTTTGTTTGAATTTTGGTTGAATTTTAGAGAAAAACGATGAATAAGCTAGCTGCTGTGACAAAATATAACTGCACAGGCATAGAACTAAAGCAGACTGGACAACTTTATGTTCAGAACTTTCAAGTCTTTCGTTATATACTTACATATTAGAGACTTGTGAAAGTGGCTATATTCTTACAGCATGAGATGTGAATTTTTGAAGATGCAGATTTACAAATTATTTTCTTCATAGATTGCTTGATTAAACCTATACTGAAGCAGGATAAAAGGTTCCTGTAAAACTGTATATTGCTTCATATATAAGCCTTGTAAAGGGGTAATGTATATGAATAACAGCTGTGAAACCAAGATTATATAAAGCTCCTTTTATTATTCAGTATTATTTAGTATTATTCAGTAAAAGCTAGACAGGTGGCTCTCCTCAGGAAAGCACATTTAGGTCAGGGGAAAACAGTTAGTGATCCTTAAGTTAAGGCAAGGGTGGAAATCATATGGTCCTTCAGATGCTTCCAGACTGCAGCTCTTAACATTTCACATCTGAGGAAGTCAACCAAGTCTATGAAAGCTTATGGTGTTGGGGCATGCAGACAGTGTGATGTAGCATACACACATATAGAGTGGATGCACGTAGGCAGGAATGCCCAGAAGCTGGTCTTCTGTGAAGAGTCTGCGCCAGACGGCAAAGGAAAAAACCTCCCACATGCAGCTGCTGCTTTCAGCTTAGAGAAAGAAATAGCTTCAAAGTGAGGCTTCTCTCAGAGAGGGCTTTAATCTTTGTTGCAAATATTTACAAAGATACCCAGAGCACCAGATGTCCATCTTGAATACTCACAGCTATACAGAGTAACAAAGGGCTTCACCAACCACCAATCACAACTAACCAAACAATGGAGATTTTGACTCTATCCCATATATAGGTGGTCCTCTTGAGAACATGTGACAGCCATGCACTAACGAAACCTGGCTGGTTTCATCCTCAGTGCCTGTTGCATCAGACCTACTATGATGCATACCTGGCTGGTCTCATCCACTCTGCATGTTGCATTAGGCTCCCCATGATGCACAGCTTACCAAATGCCGACTCATGCACCTGCCTCTTTTTGTCATTTTCCAGACCAGGGTGCCATGTGTTCTTGACATATGCTACAACTTC
Organism: Phrynosoma blainvillii; assembly: GCA_026167975.1. Taxonomy (NCBI): domain Eukaryota; kingdom Metazoa; phylum Chordata; class Lepidosauria; order Squamata; family Phrynosomatidae; genus Phrynosoma; species Phrynosoma blainvillii. The sequence continues at coordinate 277,770,516 of JANUYF010000001.1, forward strand.
TTTCACTCAGTTAGGAAACTCTCACACTAGTTTATAAACTGGCTTACCTGAGCCAGCTTAAAATTAGAAGCAGGTGGCAGACACATTTAGCTTCTGACATCATCTCCTGGCTTCATCCTGGCTCCATCACTGCTTTTTTTGAAGCTGGGGGTTTTCAGGTTGAAAAAATGGCTGCCGGAGCACCCCTCAGAGCAGCGATGGAGCCAGGCTGCAGCTGGGCAGAGATTTTGGTGGCTAAATGTGTCTGATACTACCAAGATGCCACCTGCTTCTAATTTTAAACTGGCTCAGATAAACTGGTTTATAAACTAGTGCAATAATCTTCTTAGGGCCTAAGCAGACGGCGCAAAGCACCATCTTCAGGGCAAGAAAGGGGAGGGGCAGCCACACACTGGGCGCCCCAACCCCTTCCTGAAGATGTCGTTGGAGCACCAGACCCTCCGCACGTCTGGCGCTCCGAGGATGCCTATCCGCCGCAGCTTCCACACACGCTGTGGCGGAAAAGGTGCCAAAGGTGCACCAGCAGCCTTTTGCAGCGCACCTTCGGTGATTTGTTGAAGGAGTGCTATTTTAGCGTTCCTTCCTGGGGCGGCGAAGCTGCACCGCAGGGCCGAGGAATGCAGATGCCTCTGCCCCGATCCGCAGCTTCCTGGGGCAGCCCCGTGCCATCCGTCTGCCTCCCCCCTTAGTCTCAAGGGTGCTACAAGATCCATTTGCATACTAATATTCCAGACTAACAGGGCTATGCCTCTGAATTCATTGACTAAATAGGGCTGCTGGGAGTCAAAGTCCAATCTGGAGGGTTACATGACCTCCACCCATGGGTTAAGATAATGGGCAGGAAGAGATCCATTTTACCCCAAACAAATTAAAGTGCAAAAACTGGTAATGTTATATGATTCCAATGTGTAAATGATGGAGATTTCACTATCTGAAAATTGCAGTCTTCTTCCATCCACGGAAAATGCTTTTGTTCCAGTGGAGCAGAAAGAAGTGGGATGACTTTTGTTGATTGCTTCTTTTATTGGCCTCCCAGCATCACCTCCCATGCTGCTCTAGAGTGAAGCTTTGTAGTGTGCAAGGAACTGTAGTGGGATGAAGGAATATATCTCCCAAATGGAAATCCATTTAGGAAATGTTTTCACTGGTGGGCAGTGGTGGTTAGTGGCTTCAGTGTCAGTGGGATGATAACCTGCTCTAGGTTTTAGTTCAAATTTTATAGGAGTGATCCAAGGTACTGAGCTTAATGGGGGATTAGTTTTCAACACCCCAGATAGCTATTTTCAAATTCAGTCTAATACATGGAATGGATTCACCACCCTATAGAGATGGAAGACACCAGCTGCTTTCTACCCCATGGTAACAAAGTTACCCATTATATAGCCTGTTGTACATTTTAAACCAGGCAAATTGTTAACTTCTGGTTGCTGTTGTTGAAGAAGAGGAAGAGAAAGAAGAGGAAGTAGTTTAAAAATAATATGTTTAAGAAAGTTAGTAATGTGGGTGCAATAATGTGAGTATTTACAGGAGTATAGTTGTCAGTGCCAACTAGGAACAAAGTACAAATAACAAAATAACATATATATATATATATATAATGATGTCAACAAATACCAAGAAAAGTCTGCATTATGAAGTGGTCAGTGAAAAAGTGCTGTGAGGAATGTATCAGTTCCTCTTGAGCTGTCCGTCTCAATCAGATCAATAGCCCTTCCATGCATAGGACATTTGAGCTTTCAGCTTGAGAAATTGAAGTCCTCAAAATAAGTCAGGGTTGCAACACAAGTCCATCATTGTGTGTCATAGAAATGAAATGAGTTGTCTCCTGTTTGATTGATGAGTGACATAAAATGCAGAGAAATAAACGAGACTTCGTCTCCTCCTTTAAGTTGGTGGAATATTTCTGTCAGAAGGTTTACACTGAGGGCTCCATTCTTTACTTTATAGTTCTGCATGAGTCCAGATACCAATAATACCGTAAAAGAAGAGGAGGGGTCATATCGGTGGGAACAGAGAAATGGGTAGGAAAGGCCTCAAGGAATCACTTACTCATGTTATAGAATACATATTGGAGAAAAATTAAGCCTGTTAGTACCAGCTTTTCTGGAAATCAAAGAAATGATACAAAGTCACACACAATGGGTCTACATGATAGCATACATGTATCTCTTATCTGTCAGTTTGTTTTTTGTTTATTTTTAACTTATATATCCATCATTCTTCTCAAAGATGATTTCAAAGCAGTATACTTAAATAAAAATGAAATACAACTTAAAATTGAACTGAATTGTGAAAATTAAAACTGTGGTAACCAACCAGAGCATGTGTGGTGTAGTGGTTTGAGAATTGGACTAGGACTCTGTAGACCAGGGGTAGGCAACCTTTCCCCTTTAAGGGCCGAGGGACTTCAGCTCCCAGAATCCCAGGAGCTATTGGCCAACATGGGACTATTGGCCAACATGGCTGAGGCTTCTGGGAGCTGAAGTCCCTCGGCGCTTAAAGGGGAAAGGTTGCCTACCCCTGCTGTAGACCAAGGTTTGAATTCCTGCTCAGCCATGGAAACCCACAGGGTGACCTTAGGCAAGTCACACACTCTCAGCTTCAGAAGGGGCAAAGCCAAGCCCCTCTGAACAAATCTTGCCAAGAAAACCCAGTGATAAACATGCCTTAGGGTTGCCATAAGAAACAACCTGAAGGCACACAGCAACAACAACCAGCATATAAAAAAATACTAATTTAAATAATAAAAAATTCTTATTTGGTAAAATATACATTGTATCATTTTTAAAAAACCTTGTGCAGCTAAAAAGCCATCACAAGGAAGACTTTCTCTCCTGTAAGTGCAAAGTTTTAAGAGAACAAATCTTCTTTTAGCTATTTGTGTCCTGAAGTCTGACAGGTAGGTATCATGAGTTGCCACCATGAACACTATCTGTATCAGAAATGTAATTAATATTTGTGTTGATGAGAAAGGGTGTTGTGTGAAACCTCAGCAAAAAAAAAATGTCATTTTTTTTTCATGAGCTTCAAGTTTTGCCTAAAATTTTTGTTTGTATGAATGTTTTTCCCCCCACAAAAAATCCAGAAAGGTGAAGGTTTTTGAAAAATATTCAAAATTCTTCTACTCTTGGCCAATTGGAATAATTTGAAATTATGTTCTTCCATGAAATAATTAAATAAGTTGGTTTATATCCATAACCAGAATACTTGGGATATAATTTTGGATAAAATCTCTTGCATAAACCCAGATCAGAATACATACAAGAAGGCAAATTAACGAAGAGTCTATTAAATTACACACATAAATATAAAGATGAAGGACATGAATTAGCACTGCAGGCTTCTCATTCCTTGAGATTCAAAGGCCAAATCCTGAGACTCCAATTTGACCTGTTATGTTGTCACAGGAGGCAGATCTTGCATAGTCATTGCAAAATGCGATTCATATGTGGGCAGGCATGAAAATAAAATGAGCTATCTTGCTTTCCTGTATTATCTACTTAACAAATATTATGATAACCTGCATCCAAGCTTTTTCAAGGACCATCTTCTCCGTATCAACCTCCCTCTGTCCTGCCATTGTTCCACCATCCTTAAAGGCACATCTGGTAGGGGGAGGGTATGGGGGGTTGATTGTACTCTGTATTTTTAATATGTTAGCTGCCCTGATTGTTCTCAGAGGGGCGGGGTATGAATTATTATTATTATTATTATTATTATAACAAAGAGCCAACTTGATGGATGTTCCTACGCTCTGAAATTCCCTTCCAAGAGAGGATAGACTGGCCCATTCCTTGATCGGCTTCTGTCAGCAGATAAAGGGTTTATTCCCACTTTTATTTAATTCAGTTGGCAATTAGTTTTCACTCCGGGTCAGTGAATTGATTCCAGTTGATGTCATTCCCACTATAGAAGCAGGTCTTTTCTTTATTCACTTCTCTTTTGGCACAATTGTCATTCCCACTAGTTGGTGCCCTTCAAGATGCCTATCAATCAACTATACATCATTGGTGACGCAACCAGCAACATATTCAAGAAAACATGGGAGGGAGTCATGGATGCCAGAATTTTCCCCTGGGATGCATGCATCCATGGGTGTCATATGGAGGATTCTCCCCTGGAGTGCATGCAGCCATGGCTTTCATAAGGAGGACTCTCTCCTTGTATGCATGCACCATGGCTGAGGTGCTGTGGTCCCAGCTTTCAAGACTTGGAGGACATGGGGAGTTGAGGTAATGCCCTCCCAGTCTCACAGGACTTGAGGACATGGGGAATTGAAGTGGTACCCTCCCAGCCCTGGAGGGCTTGGAGGACATGGGGAGTTGAGGTGGTGCCCTCCCAGCTTTGTAGGACTTGAGGACATGGGGAATTGAGGTGTTGCCCTCCCAGCCTTGCAGGACTTCGAGGACATAGGCAGTTGAGTTGCTGACCACCAGCTTTGCAGGACTTGGAAGACATGCTTCCTAATAAAGCTCAAAATGGAGGGTGTTTTGGAATTCCTACTGGACAGAAGGTTGGAATATAGGACAGGTACTGGGAAAGGAGGGGGGAAATGGCAGATTTCCCCAAAAACTAGTGAGGGATGGGATACACCCCTGTACCAACCCACTGCCCCTGTAATCCTTCCCCTCCAGTTTGATGTGATTCAGGTCCGTCATTCCTACTTGCTGAACATGCTTGCTAATCGCTTCCTTTCAAAAGAATCACCAAAAAACCTAGTGTCAGGAAAGAGTGGTTCTTTTGCGTTTGCCTCGCTTCATCATGATTGAAACTGAGTGCAGTCAGTTCGGAACCGGTTTCAAGTGGGAATGACAGCCACATAACCTGATCAGCAATTAAATCATAGTGGGAATGAGGCCAAAGACTTTTTTGTTCCAATAGTATTTCAGGAATTGGATTTTAAGAAAAGGTTTTTAATAGTGTGCTGCTCTTTAATTTTATCTGCTTTTCATACTTTCCTTTTTAATAAATGTGTTAAATGGTGTTAATTTTCGAGATAGTGAAATTGTAATTTTTTTAAAAAAATATATAATTCATTTGTTTGTACCTTGTAAGCCACATGGAGTCACATTTCAAGAGGGGGGAAAGTGTGGGTATCTATCTATCTATCTATCTAATCTATTTATCTATCTTATCTATCTATCTATCTATCTATCTATCTATCTATCTATCTATCCAGGGGGGCTACTTCTATACAGGATAATATTATCAAGACTAAGGCATACATAGTAGTTTGCCCAAAGTGCTGTGCATCAGATGTATGGTCTTTTCTTAGCCATTGTCATCTCATAGCATCATAGAATCATATAGTTGGGGAATGCCCTATGGGTCATCAAGTCCAATTCCCTGCTCAAAGCAGGATCTTCTGCTAGATCATTCCCAGCAAATAGTTGCCCAGACTCTTTTTTAACACACCAGAGAAAGAGACTCCACCATTAGGCTTTTGGTTCCATTACTGAATAGTTCTCACCATCAAGAGGTTCCTTCCAATGTTCAATCAAATTTAGCCTCCTGTAACTTGAAACCATTAGATCTAGTTCATCCTATGAGATAGCAGAGGACAAGCCAGCACCTTCCTCTTTGTGGCTGTCCTTGAAGTATTTAAGGAGTGTGAGCATGTTGCCCCTCAATTTCCTCTTCAAGCTGAACATGCCCAGCTCCTTCAGTCTCTCTTCATATGTTTTGTTCATGAGAATGATACCTTTTATCATCCTCATTGTCTTTCTCTTAATACACTTCACTAATCTGTATCTATCTTAAATGAGATGCACAAAACTGAATGCAGTACTCCAGATGAGGCCTACAGAATATAGAGGGATAACTACTTCCCTCTCCTTCGAAACGGTGCTTCCATTAATGCAGGCTAAGATAGCATTTGCCTTCTTTGCTGCAGGATCACACTATTGGCTCATGTTCATCAAAACAAACTCTATAACTTCCATAAATAAACTTCCTTAACTTAAAACTAAATGCTGATGTCCCATATCATGCAAAAAAAAAAAAAAAAGTTCAATCACTTCTGTTAGAGAACTTACAAATGTGTAGAGAACTTACAAATGGGATTCTGGCCATTGTTTTTGATACGTCTAGGTTCCCACTGTTATTCCTCAGATTTTTGTTCATGCTCATGCTTTATTTATAGTAGGTGAAAATTTGGGTGATCTGGACTTCCAGGGATTCTTCCAAAAATCCTTTCTCCCCATTATTTAATTGCATACCTGTTCATATAATGCAACATAAAGTGATACAAAAATGTATGAGTGAACATATCACTAGATCACAAGTGGGATTCACATAGATCTCCAAATGTTGTTGGACTGCAACTCCCAGCTTTCAACACCATTAGTGATGCTAGCTAGAGCTGCTAGAACATCCAGTCCAACATCCCTGGATTAGGTCAAAAACATCTGCTTGTATCCTGTTGATCCATTAGGAATACCGTATGGGACTAGATAGTCCTGCATGGCATAGGGATATGCTTTCAAGCTATCTGATGGGAGGGGAGTGGCTTTCTCCCCCCCCCTCCCCCCCAGTGTACCAGGGACTGGTAATATATTTCTGCCTATTGCCTACAATCTTTCTTTCCTGAAAACTCCTTAGGGATCAGCAGCCAATGCACCACTCTAAGCACCACTTTATAAACCACCACTTTGAGTAGAACTGAAATTGGGCCTTTGCAGACTGCCAGAAATAGTGCAAATTGAGTCCACTTTAACTGCCCTGACTCAGTGTTAGGGAATAATGGGAACTGTAGTTTATTGTGGCACCAGAGCTCTCTGACAGAAAAGGCTCAATGTCTCAGAAAAAAATACAATTCCCATGATACCCTAGAAATAAGCCAGGGCAGTTAAAGAGGACTCAATTTGCAATATTTCTAGCAGTCTGCAAAGGCCCTATGGCACCTTCCTTAAGGTGCCTATGCCCATTTGGTTGACTAATTACTCCAGAAAATTACTCCACAACTTCAGACAAATTGTAAGTTATATCTCAGTTCACACTCCAAATCACCACCAATAACCAGCATATGTGAAATTGTACGCAGAACATGATTCAGAACCCTATTTAATAAGTTGGTTTAATGGCACCAGAAAAAGAAAGATAAACAAATAATTGGCACAGCTTTTCTTGTTAGATGTCTGGACTATAAAATTATGCCATAGATGTTCAGTGCATTTCTGTTTCCTATTAGTTAAAAGCACTCCTGCAGAGTCTACAACCAGACCAACAAAATCAATGTGAGATGCCATTGCTAAGTGAGCTGTTTGTTGATGTCGAAAAAAACAACTTTGTTACTCCATAGTATGTGTATGCCTCTATTACAGAGCTTTCAAAGTGATCGAACCTAAAATGTATTCAACTAGTGTATGTACATAACTTTCCTTGCTGCCTTGGAGACTAGGAAGACTGTAAAATATTATAGTTCCCTTATCTATTGCCTACAGCAATAAATATGGATACAAACACCATTATTATCTTTTGATAATGCATTTGTAAGTGATGTAGCTAAATCCTCAAACTTCCTATTGAGTTCTTTTTCTCCAAGGGAACAATGAGTTCAATCAACCAAACATTTATGCAATCGTAGCCAAAATAAAACTGCTTCAGTAGGAAAGAGCCTGGACAGAATTCTTTCAGCACCTATAACCAGAAATGAAATATGTTCTTCATTCAGCTGGGAAGTGAAAGCAAGATGCACCTATTTGTCCATCATTTTCTTAATTGAAAAGCAAATATTTTTAATTAATAAAGAAAAAAGAACAGTTTGAAAAACTGGGGGCTGTGGATGGGCAGCCATGAAACACATGCCCAACTCGCCCATAAAACATGTGACCTTGAGCAAGTCACATGTTCTCAACCTCAGAGGAAGGAAATGGCAAAACTCCTCTGAAATCCTGTCACAAAACTCCATGATAGGTTTGCCTTAGGTTACATTAGGTCACCATATGTAAGAAATGACTTGAAGGCACTGTTACGATAACTGATTTGATATAAAGACCCCTTTTTTGGGGTCTCTGCCATGGCCCTGGAGTGAAAGAGCCCCTATCACCATGGACACAAGAGAACACATCACATAGGCACCTGAAAGGTCACATGTGCACTTACATCAATTTGCAGGTCAAAAGGGCCCAGCCTAGGAGCTGCTAAGCAGTACATTCACACATAGAGGATAAGTGTCAGCCAGGATGTGTCTAGTTGAAGATGAGATAACATTAACATCCCATCTCCTCTCCTTGGAAATTGTCTACTTCAAAGAGTAGCAATCAGAATCCTTTGATATACAATAGCAACTTTTTGCCTCAGTCTCGGTTTAAGGGTATAAATGTTCCCCAAAATCTCAGACACATGGTAATCTGGCTAGATTTCATGGTGACACTGCACCACTATGAACTCTGACTAGAATCCCAGCTCTTTCCATTGTCCTTTCTTTTTCATAATGGTTGAGTCTATCCATCTTCATTCATCATTGGGGCAGCCTCCTTCAAGTAATTATCACCATTAGAAAGTCTTGTGTTTCCTCTACAAGCTAACTACTTTATTCCTGAGTTCTTGTGTATATAGGTGTATGTTAGAGTGTCTTAGTATGTTTGAATCCCCAAATAAATTACAGGTCATCAGAAAGCTTTGTCTCTATCAGTCTATTCCCTAGCCACATCCATAAACATAGGATAAAAAATCCCATAGAAGGTTAAGACTTTAGTAATTCCCCAAGTTCAAGTCCTTCATTACAGTACACAACAAAGAAACTAACAAACACACACACACACCACACACAAACCCTATATATGATATATTTGGACCAGCATGATGTGCAGCCAGTTACTACTGTAACATCGCAAACCCTTTCCCTTCCACAAATCTGATTACTTGGTACAGTAATTTAAACATTTGAACTGACCAGAGAGTGGGCCTTTGCAGACTGCTAGAAATAGTGCAAATTGAGTCAACTTTAAGGGTTAGGGTTAGTGCTAGGGAATCATGGGAACTGTATTTTATTGTGGCACGAGAGCTCTCTGACAGAGAAGGCTCAATGTCTCAGGAAAAAAAAAAACAATTCCCATCCCATAGCGTGATATGAAGCGGTATATAAATAAGCTGCTTTTGCTTTTGCTTTGCATTAAAGTGGGGGTCTTCAGAGGGGAATGTAGTGTTGGCTGCAGATTAGAGGCACAGAGCAGTGTGATCCACCTTGGACCCCTTTGTGGGAGAAAAGTGGCAGAGAAATGAAATGAAGTAACTAAATAAATAAATTAGAGAGAGCCAGTATAGTGTAATGGAGTATGACTCTGGAAGCCAGGGTTCAATTCCCAGCTAAGTCATGGAAACCCACTGGGTGATCTTGGACAAGTCACATGCTCTGAGCCTCAAGGGAAAGCAATGGCAAACCTCCTTTGAAAAAATCTTGCCAAAAAGCAAACACTTTAGGGTCACCATAGGTTGGAAATAACTTGAAGGCACACAAAAACAACAAATTAGAGGGCCTAAACCAGGGGTAGGCAACCTTTTTGAGCCGGGGGCCGGGTTGCTGTCCCTCAGAAAATTGGAGGGCCGAAACACCAAAAATAAATAAATAAATAAATATTTTTTTTTAAAAAAAAATTAAAACATTTAAAAAAAAATATGCATGCACACTCTCTCAGCCCCAGAAAAGCCATGGCAAAACCCCTTTGGAGATTTTGCCAAGAAAACCCCAAGAACAAGTAATAACAACAATAATCAATATCATCATGGTGTGCAGCAGCGGCCGCGGGGGGGGGGGGGGCGCGGTGGCAGGACCGGCCTGGGGCTGGTCCAAAGGCTTCGAGGCGCCGCATCCGGCCCCCGGGCCTTAGGTTGTCTACCCCTGGCCTAAACTGTCTATCCTTCTCTAAAGATGGGTCCAGCTTACTTGAAGGAACGCCTCCTCCTATATAATCCTCTGGGAGGAGCTAACTACAGTCAATGAAAATTGGACTGGTGGTGACTTCCCAGAGGACCTTTTCAGCTGCTGCTCCTAAAATTTGGAATGACCTGCTGGAGGAGACTCACCAGATTACATCCCTTGACATTTTTTAAAAAGCGATAAAAATGATTCTCTTCTGGCAGGCCTTCCCAGACTGACCTCTGTCCTGATCTGAACTGAGGGGGGTTGCAGACTGTCAGAAATAGTGTGAATTCAGTCCACTTTTAGGGTTAGGGTTAAGGTTAGGGAATCATGGGGACTGTATTTTATTGTGGCACTAGAGTTCTCTGACAAAGAAGGTTCAATGTCTCAGAAAAATAACAATTCCCACGATTCCCTAGCACTAACCCTAACCCTAAAAGTGGACTGAATTCACACTATTTTTGACAGTCTGCAACCCCCCTAACTGCCCATTTGATCTAGCTCCCCTAGACATTGCCATTGTTATTGAAGGGAGGGTGGGTCAAAGGTGTGGGGGTTTCGGGGATTATTTTCTTCTTATTATTTCTGTAATTGTTTTAAACTTTGCTGTTACCTACCTTGATTCTCAACAGGGAGAGGTGGGATACAAAATAATAATAATAATAATAATAATAATAATAATAATAATAATTGCAGTTAGAATGTGATAATTATAAAATCCCATAATTTCAGATGAAGAAGATAATTCTAAGGGCAGATGTTTAGGTGGTTACCTTTTGGCAGGGCCCTTTCCTTTTGAACTCCCAACTGCCCTTCTTTGGCCTCATGGCTGTCACAATTCTAGTATAACCCTCAAACTAAGCAAGGCTAAGGCTGGTTTGGGCTGTGAATGAGGAAGCCTGGAACTTGAGCAACACAAAGTCTGGGCATAACCTAGTAGATCCAGACTGGGCCTAAGTATGAAAGTTTGAGGCCTAACCAGAGGCCTGGTGAAAGTGCTGATAATGGCCCAGCAACTAGCTCCAAGCAAAAGTAGAGACCAAGCAATGAGGCCAGATAGATGCTTAACTGAACCAGTTGAGCCTACTGCAAAGAGGGCTTGAAGACAGGGCCTGTTGGAAAAGAAGGATTGGAACTTAGCATGAGGCCTGATAGAGGCCTAATCATAAAGCCCAATAGAAGCCCGAATGGCCTAGATACAAGGTCCAATAGCCCTGGAATAAATTATCCGTGATCGAGGGTTAGATGGGGGGGGGGTCTATACAGTCCAAAGCCTAATGCCCAGTACCTCAAACATCGTCGGTCTAAATGGGCCTAACTAAAGGAAAAGCTTAGCAGGGATCTCGGCCATGGCAAGAGTTGAGGACTCAAACATTATGCCCCCCCTCTCCCCCCCCCCCCATCAGGGACTAATAGGAGGGATGCTGCCAGATGGGCCTATATAACCTGGATAAGAAATTAGCTGCATGGCCATTTAGAGGCCAATACAGCCATCACAAGAGAGCCAGAGTGGCATAGTGGCTTGAGTGTCAGACTGTGACTCTGGAGAACAGGGTTCAATTCCCCACCCAGTCATGGTAACCCACTGGGTGACCTTTGGCAGGTTACGTGCTCTCAACCACAGGGGAAAGAAATGGCGAACCTCCTCTGAACATATCTTGCAATTAAATCGCCATGATTGGTCCACCTTAGGGTTGCCATAAGTCAGAAGCAACTTGGCAAATACCATCAATCCCCAACTGAGGCCCAGTTGAGTCCCAAAATACTCCCAGCCAAGTTGTGGCCTAACCCTCACCAAGGCCTTCTCAGGGCCCGGTATTACCACTCAAACCATCCAAAATCAACATAAACACCAGCCAGGCTCTGGCTCTGGACCACAGGCATATCAACCATTCCCCAGGCCTGATTTGGGTCTTACTGCATCCCTTCACTTGAAGATCCCTGGTGGTGCATTAGTTAAATGCCTGTACTGCAGCCACTCACTCATAAACCAAAAGGTTGCGAGTTCAACACCAGCCAGGGTTCAGGTTTGCATCCTTCTGAGGTCACTAAAATGAGTACCCAGCTTGTTGGGGGCAATTAGCTTACAGTTGTAAACCACATAGAAACTGCATAGTGTGGTATGAAGTAGTATATAAATGAAGCTGCTATTGCTATTGACCTTCCCTGCGACAAACAATACACTAAACCAGGGGTAAGCAACCTTTCCCGTTTAAGGGCCGAGGGACTTCAGCTCCCAGAATCCCAGGAGCTATTGACCAACATGGGACTTTTGGTCAACATGGCTGAGGCTTCTGGGAGCTGAAGTCCCTCGGGCCTTAAAGGGGAAAGGTTGCCTACCCCTGCACTAAACTAATGCTATTAATTAAATAACCAAATGAAAGCAAACAAAGTAATAAAGCAAATAATTTTAAGCAAATGAAAACTTCAAAACTAAGGGCCTTTGCAGAGTGCCAGAAATAGTGCAGATTGAGTCCACTTTAACTGCCCTGACTCAGTGCTAGGGAATCATGGGAACTGTAGTTTATTGTGGCACCAGAGCTCTCTGACACAGAAGGCTCAATGTCTGAGAAAAAAATACAATTCCCATGATTCCCTAGCATTGAGCCAGGGCAATTAAAGTGGACTCAGTTTGCACTATTTCTAGCAGTCTGCAAAGGCCCTAAGTCAGGGGTAGGCAACCTTTTTGAGCCGGGGGCCGGGTTGCTGTCCCTTAGACAATTGGGGGGGGGGGGGGCAAAGCACCAAAAATAAATAAATAAATAAATAAATAAATAAATAAATAAATAAATAAATAAAATTTATTAAAAAAAATAAAAATAAAAATAAAATAAAATAAAATATATGCATGCACACTCTCTCAGCCCCAGAAAAGCCATGGCAAAACTCTTGTGGAGATTTTGCCAAGAAAACCCCAAGAACAAGTAATAACAACAATAATCAATATCATCATGGTGGGGGGCAGCGGTGGCAGAGGGGCAGCGGGGGCAGCAGGACCAGCCTGGGGCCGGTTCAAAGTCCTTGGGGGGCCGCATCCGGCCCCTGGCCTTAGGTTGCCTACCCCTGCCCGAAGTGAACCAAAGCAAATAATGTATGGGTGGGAAAGACAATCTGATGCTGTCATGCAAAGAGACCAAACTGCAACTATAAAACTATCATTATTCCACTGCTTGCTGCTGCTTACTGCTGTTTCTCCAATGAGAAGATCCAAAGAGAGAAGAAGTGAGGAGGGCAAGAGCCTTTATAGAGTCTTGCTACACCACCCCTCACTCTCTCTGGTTGTGTTTGCATGAAGGAAAAAAAAAAAAAAAAGCTCCTCCCACCCCCTTTCTCACACTGAGCTGTTCAGATGACCGACGGGACCAAAACATGCAAAATATGGGTACAATCTATGCTACAGAGATTTACTTCTGGAGTAAAAATGAATCTTCATTTGTTCTAAATGAGGCTGCAAACACTAGAGAGACCCCTGCAGGTCAGTGCAGGGACAAGGGGAGGAGTGTCAGTGGGTGGGTGGAAGCCATCAGGTGGAGGAGCCCTGGGCCAGGTGAATGAATGACCTCTTCCCACTTGGAAATGCCAACTCTTGCCATAGCACTGTCACTAGTTTGCATGGTTCCTCCAGTGTATACTTCATTTGAATGGGACCAGGGCCAAGATGGGAGGGGAAATGTGCAGACAATGCTGCCAGTATCAGCCCATTGTGGGTGCTGGTTGTATTGACAGTTTATCTTCCCCACAGATTCAGAAGCCCCAGTAGTAGGCCAGGTTTTCCTGACAGTGCAGACTCAGCCTCCGTCATAGTGCTCTGTGCCATGATGGGATCACCTATGGCCTCTCTTCATTGGAGGCCAGCAAATACATTTCCTCCCTGCAAAATCATACAGTGCAACAGGGACTACAAATGGGATATTGGGATTGTTGAGATTCATGTAGTTTGAGATTTGATTGTCAAATTTATGATGAAAAACAAGTATTGCATTTAAAAAATAAAACACGGTCCTTGTGGAATACACTAGAGACCAAACCATTTTATTGGGCATCCATTGTCTCTGAAGAAAATCAGTAAATGTATTATTTGTACATTTAGGTAAACTAAAATATTTTTTGACTGTAAGGATTAGAAACATGCTGATCTTTTAGCTTGCCTCTCTGTATTTAATTTTGGAAGTGCCATGTATGTTACTTCCAAATGAAAATGCAATTAGATATGTACTCCACAATGTGCTCCAGAGCAGGAAAATCTTTCATGCGAGACTTTCTTATTGAATCTGGCAAGAATGGGAAAATACACTTCTGGATTTGTAGACCACTTTCTAGAGAACAGAATGGTACCCAAGAATACAGAAGATGGTCATTAACACTCTATACCAGGGGTAGGCAACCTTTTGGAGCCCTGGGCCGGTCCCCCAAAGTCCTCCTCTCCGCTGGGACGAGGGGGGGAATGGCGGTGTGCATGACCCCCCAGCACAGCTGCCAACGCCAATGCCAGTAATGCCACTGCGGCATGCGTGGCTGCAGCCGCCGCACATGTTGCGGCCGCCACTTTGGAAATCAAAATGGCAGCCGCGGCATGCGTGGCCACACGGAGGCCCAAACGCACGGCGGTGGCGGCGCACGGCAGCAGCGGCGGCAGCAGGGGTCCACCTGGGCCGGTAAATCCAGCGACCTTGGCCGGAACTGGCCCGGGGGCCGTAGGTTGCTGGCCCCTGCTCTAGACAAAGGATGTTCAGATGAGTTCAGGTTTATGGAATCTGTTTTATTTGTTTACTAGAACCTTTCCTAGGTCTGTCAGTCTGTGCCAGATGCCAAAATAATGGTTCAGAACACAGTGTTTCAGAGCATATGTTTAATTTAAGAATTTGTTTTCAGAATCAGCAAAAAATTACTGCTGATTCACTAACACTCTGACCCAGCTCTCTTTGTATCAGCAGTTTAATTTAGGTGAGAAACCTTTTTTAAAAAGAGTTGCTGTTTTTGAGACAGAAAGTAATGTTTGCCAATCTAATGTAAAACTCCCAGAAACATTTACAAGCAGATCTCATTCTACAGGATTATTATAAGTTTTTAAATCTCTTTTTTTTCACCCGTAGGACTTCAATACTTTTGAATTAGAGTCTCACTTATTTGCAAGGAATTGCACAGACTCTGCTTGAGATAGGGTCATGAATTGATACCATATGCCAAATCTGTGGATGAAGGAAGATGTTTACTGCATTATCTGTCACTTTTTCATTAAATATATAAATTTGTGCAGGCTTCCTCAAATATATGAGATTTCGTACACCAGTGTTACAGAATTATGCTCTAAGTACAAGTATAAATTAGTGTTCATGAAATTAGAGTAGGGATTTAATGAAATACCCTCAGAAGCATAAAATGCAGCAGTTCTACACTCCTAATGAGTTCACACTGTTCAGTGAGATTGCATATATGAAAAATGTGACTTAAAATAAAACAGTAATTTCCTGCATTGTTTTAAGCAACACACAGGCCCTGATCCTGTCCTTATGTTCAGTGAAGCAATTTAATTAGTGTCTTCCTGGTAAAAGTGATTTCAAAAGACAACCAATAAACACCTTTACATTATTTTTTCCAGATTTTGAGACTGAGCCAAAGTACTTTGAACCAAAATATTCCCCCAGCCCCCTTTTTCTCAATCTATGAAGTCTGAGAGGTATGTTGGTGAATGCTATAAAGTTATTTAAAAGGTATATAAAGCCTACCATCACCAATTACATTCTGTGGTGTAGCCATCTTGTGTCCCTCCAGATGTTGTTGGATTGCAACTCCCATTAGCATTGGTCAGCACAGCTAAGAGTGATGAAGGATAAGAGCTGTAACCTAGCAATGTATGGATGGAATGGGGTCCTGTAGAAGTTGTAGCACAGTTGTACAAACAGAAGTTGTACAAAGAAGTCGTAGCACAGTTTGTCTCAAAGGTGCTACAAGATCCTTTTGCATACTGATATTCCAGATTAACATGACTATTATGTCTCTGAATTCAACATATGGATGGTTACAGCTTGCCACTCTGCTCTAGAGAAAGAGCAGTAAGTATAATCCTCACTCTGATTGTCATCTATCTGGTGGTTGACTCTGTGTCATTGACAAAAGCATTTAGCCAATTGGTGTTTTCACTCTAAAGGTTTTGGTGGAATAAAGATGGTACTTGATAGCCCCCAGTGCTATCACTATTGCCGTCACAACCATGGAGCATTCACCTGTAATAAGCTACTCAGATGTAAAATCAGGCAGGGTTTCACCTTTGATAGTTAATTTCAAAGCTAATAACTGTATTGAAGAGAGCATTCTAGCAGGTTCAGTGTAAAAATGAAATTAAGTCATCCCTATGGGTTGATTCATTCTGGAAAGGAGAAAGTAAGGAAAAAAATATGACATGGTAACAAAGTACTTAGGAATCAAGGTGCTTTTGAATGTTTAAGTAATTGCAAAGTCCTTATGCCAGTGATCCAATAACACTCTGGTAAGGTAGCTTAGACATTCTCAATATCGGAAAGGCAATAAAGAGTTTATTGCATGGACTTTTCAGCCCAATCCATGCATGGGACAAGATTGGGCTGAAACTAGGGAAAACAGACTTTACCACACATGAAATTGCTGCTGCACTACTGGCTGACCACCACCCGTCCCTGATCTGGCCTCTGCTGGCCGATTTTGGTACTACGGAAGCTTTCCTGTCCCGTGCACAGATTGGGCTGAAAAGTGCATGTGATAAATTATTTTTATCCCGCCCCTCTGCGTAATGCAACCGGGGTGGCTTACAACATTAAAATATACATTCATATCCCACAACCCCCCCCCCTTAAAATACTATTCAACAGTGACAATTTAAAACATAGTTAAAATAATAACACAAACAAATAATAACTACAGCCAAATCAGGGATACGCAGGATGACTCTCTTTTTGTGGCCAGGATATCTATTCAGGTAAGGCCTGCCAGAAGAGATCCATCTTGAGAGCCTTTTTATTTATTTATTTATTTATTAAAAAAAAATAAAAATATTGTTTCAAAAAATTTCTTAAAAATAACATATTTAAATTTTTTTATTTATACAATCATAATCATATACACTCACACCCTTATTCACAAACATTGTTTCTCAATCATTTTTTTCTTTTTGTATATTGGCAAAGATAACACTCATCTATTCTTCTCTTCCATAATCCTTTCACATATACCATCCTTTCTCCCTTCCCTATCTCTAGTAATTACTATTTTACTACCCTTCCTTGCTTTCTTTCTTCTCCTTTCTTCCTTTCCTATCTTCTTCCTTCCTATTCTTCTAATTTTCTTGTTGTATTCTTGCTTTTCTTACTCTCTTATCTTTTTCCTAACATCTATTCCCCTTTGCTTACAATCGACTCACTTACTCTTACCTTCCAATACTTTCTTTCTTCCTTCACAATCATTCCTTACTTCCTTTCCATCATCTGCCAATTTACCATTGTCTCTACCATTGGCTTTCTAAAGTTGGTATGTTATTGTTCACCACATCTATTTAAGTTACTGTGATCTTAATTCCCATTCTTATTAGGCTTGTTTGCATAATTTATTATCTTGCTTAGTACACACACACACACACACACACACACACAGTGTGTATAGATATATACACATATAGTGTTAATTTTCTTAACATTTATAACTCATTCTTCCTTTACTTATTTGAATTATTATACTACTTTTGAATGCCTAGTTACTTAAGTACATTTTACTTAGACCTTGTTCCATACTAATTTTCATCTTTTATATTTGTATATGGTCAAACTGTGATTTGTGTTACTGTTTTCAATATGTTTATCTCTCATTGCTCAGTTCCTGCAAAAACCAAAGAAAAATCTTTTGGTTGTTCTCTAATTTCCCCCCCCTTATGTTTAATTAATCCAGTATTTCCCCTTTTTCTGTTTCTTTTATTTGTTTGTATTTTCCATATTTTATTTATATAGTTATATACTAATTGCCACTCATCTTTCACATCATCTAACTGTTTACCCTGTATTGATTTTGTCAATTTGTCCATCTCCATTGTGTCATATAATTTTAACAACCATTCCTCTTTTTCAAGGATATATTCAGTTTTCCATTTTTGTGCCAAAGCTAATCGGGCCATAGTGATCATGTAAAAAAGTATTTTTCCAAATTTGATTTCCAATTATTTATCTATCATATTTAACAAATAAAATCCTGGTTTCATTTGCATATTGATTTTCAATATATCATTTATTGTGTTGTTTACCATTATCCAATATTTCTTAACTTTTTTACAGGACCACCAAGAGTGATAGAAAGTTCCTGTTTCTTCCTTGAATTTCCAGCATAAATTATTACTGTTTTTATATGTTTTAGAAATTTTTGCTGGCATTAGGTACCACCGAAAAAACATTTTGTAATAGTTCTCCCTTAAATTTTGTGATATTGTGTGTTTTAATACCTTTTGCCATACATTCTCCCATTTATTTAATTCCAATGGATATCCTATGTTCTTTGCCCACTGTATCATTCCTTCTTTTACTACTACTTCTTCCATTTTGATTTTTAGTAAGGCATTATATGTTTTCCCTATCAACTTCTTTGGGTCCCCTTTTAAGATTTTGCTTATCTCAGTTTCCTCAATTTCAAATCCCAATGTTTTACTATCCATTTTGTATCTCTCCTTAAGTTGTCTGTATGGGAACCAATTTATACTATATCCTTCTTCTTCTAATTCTTCTTGAGATTTTAGTTTAATTTCCTTTTCCTGTATTTTTAATATTTGTTTATATGTTAACCAATTTCCATTATGTACCATTTCTCTTCTTTGAAATGCTTCTTGCGGTGATAGCCATAGCGGAGTCTTATTTGTTATTCTGGCTTTGTATTTTTTCCATGTTTTTAGCAATGCTCTTCTAATACCATGGTTATTAAAATCTTTATTACTTTTCTCTTTGCCATATCCTAAGTATCCATGCCATCCAAACCTGAGGCCTTCACCTTCCAACTCTAATAGTTTATTGTCTTCTAGTTTCATCCAACTTCTTATCCAAACCAAACTACATGCTTCATAATATAATTTTAGATTCAGTACACCTAATCCACCCCTATATTTTGAATCCTGTAATATTTTGAAACGAATCCTTGGTTTTTTGCCAGCCCAAATGAAGTTGGACAGGTCTTTATTCCAAGATTTAAATATTTTTTCAGGTATTGTTACAGGTATCATTTGGAAGAGGAATAGCATTTTAGGAAGGACTAACATTTTTACAGCTGAGATCCTACCTAATTGTTTTATTCCATCTAATTAGAACTTTTTTTTATTTCACTCCATATTTTTCTATAATTTTTTCATAGATATTAATACTTTTATTTGGAATATTTATTCCTAAATATTTCGCTATTTTTTGAATTTTGAGTTTTGAGTTTTTCTCTATATTTTGTTCTTCTTTTTTTGGTATGTTTTTAGTAAGAATTTATGATTTTTCTTTATTGACTTTATATCCTGTAACTTTCCCAAATTTTTCCAATACATCTAGTAATGGTTTGATACTTTCTAAAGGATTTGCTCGTTCCTTTTGATTCTCTGAATCAAGCCTTCTATAATTATCAAAAATAAAAGAGGGGATAGAGGACAATCCTGCCTCGTTCCTCTACTTATGTTTATGCTTTTTGCTTTTTCTCCATTAATTAAGATTTTTGCTTTTTG
Organism: Phrynosoma blainvillii; assembly: GCA_026167975.1. Lineage (NCBI taxonomy): Eukaryota > Metazoa > Chordata > Lepidosauria > Squamata > Phrynosomatidae > Phrynosoma > Phrynosoma blainvillii. The sequence goes on from JANUYF010000001.1 coordinate 277,790,084, forward strand.
TTCTTTATAAATCTCGTTTATCCAATCACAATAATTTTGACCTAAATTTATTTCCTGGAATATTTTTTTCAATTCACTGAATCAAATGCTTTTTTCTAGATCAATGAAGACCAAACCTAGTTTTTTCTCTATATGTTTTTTCATAATATTCCATTATATTCAAGACTATTCTTATATTTTCTCTCATATGTCTTTCTGGAAGAAATCCTCTTTGGTTTATATTGATCCAGAGCTGCAAACATGTCTTTAGTCTTTCAGCTAAAATTGTTGTAAATATTTTATAGTCATGGTTTAAGAGTGAAATTGGCCTGTAGTTTTTTGGTTCAGTATTATCTTTCCCTTCCTTAGGTAGAATCAAGATATCTATCTCTTTCCATGTATCTGGGATGCCCTCTTTTAGTATTGCATTAAATGTTTGATAAAGGGGATTTATTAATTCTTCTATAAACATTTTGTATTATCTAGAAGTAAAACCATCAGGACCAGGTGTTGTTCCATCTTTTGATTTTATAATTGCATCTCTTATTTCCTCCATTGTAATAGGTCCATTTAGTTTTTGATTTTGTTGTATATTTGGTAATGGGAATTTTGTTTCTTTCAGATATTCATTTAGTTTTTCTAAATCTGTTGGGCACTCTCTATACAAATCTGAATAGAACTCATAAAAAGTTTATTTGATATCTTCTTGATTTGTTTGAATTTTATCCCGTTTTTATTTTTTATTTTGCTACTTTTTCTTTTTCTTTCCTTAATTTATATGCCAGCCATTTACCAGTCTTGTCTGAGTGTTCAAAAGTTTTTTGTTTGAATGCTTTTAATTTCTTCTCTAATTCGATTGTCATCTTTGAGTCTATTTGTTTCTGTACTACCTTAATTGCTTTTATTATTTCTTTATTATTTGGATTCTCTTTTAATTCTTTCTCCTTTTTTGTAATAAATTGTTTAGATATACATTTTCCCTCCTTTTCCTTTGAATTTCTATATTTTGTTTTATAAAAAATTCTCAAATTGCTGCCTTACTCACATCCCAAATTGTTGTCATCTTTAATTCATTGTTCATATTTTCTCTAAAAAAATTAACTATATTTTCTTTTGAATTCTCAATTATAGTCTTATCTGTCAATAATTCATCATTTAGTTTGCATATATATTGTAGTTTGCTCTCCTTCAGGATAAGGATTACAGGATTGTGATCTGATAGTACTCTGGGTTATATTTCAACTCTTTGTACATCCTTCATTAATGCTTTTGAGATTAGAAATAGAACAATTCATGATAGAGAATGATGCCTCTAAGAGTAAAATGTATATTCTTTATCTTGTTTATTAAAATATCTCCAGCTATCTATCATTCCCAATTCTTCTGTCATTTAAAAAAAAAAACTTTTTGGTAATTTTCCCTGGTTGAGTTTGACTTTTTTTCTCTGATTTCCTATCAAATTGTGTATCTATAACACAATTGGTGTTAACAGCCTTTTAAAAGCTGTTTAAGGTGCTAATATGATGGATATCACATGGCAGGCCATTCCATAATCTGGAAGCGGTTGCTGAAAAGGTTCTCTGGGCAGTTGCAGCCAGTCTAGATTTTATAGGCTGCAGCAAATTCCTCCAAGAGGACCTGAGTGCACGGAATTGATTATACGGGAGGAGGCAGTCCTGAAGATAGGTTGGACCCAAGCCATTTAGGGTTTAAAGGTGAAAAGCAACACCTTGTACTGGGCCCAGAAACTCATGGGCAGCCAGTGAAGTGATCTTAAGATCAGTGTTATATGGTCTCTTCTCGTTGTTCCTGAGATCAACCTGGCTGCCATATTCTGTACTAGTTGAAGCTTCCGGACTATGTATGAGGGTAGACCCATGTAGAGTGCATTATAGAAATCAAGATGAGAGGTTACCAGCACGTGCACCACAGTTTCAAGGTCCCTAACTTCCAGGAAAGGGCACAGCTGGTGTATCAGCCAAAGCTGATAACAGGCACTCCTGACCGTTGCATTTACCTGATATATCATCTGAAGCAACAGATCCAGGAGCATCCCCAGACTGTGAACACAGTCCATAGAGGAGAGTGTGACCCCATCTAGGACTGGAGGTTGCATCCCAATTCCTGGGTTTGGGGCCGCTACTGTAAGTACTGTAAGTTTTGTCTGGATTCAGTCTCAATCTGTTTTTCCTCATCCAGTCTATTACCACTTTAAGACAATCATTGAGAGGAGAGATGCCATCTTGAAGTCAAAGCTGAAGACTAGGACAAGGAGAAATATATTTGGGTGTCATCAGCGTACTGATAACACCCCACCCCATGTCTCTGGATGATCTCTCCCAGTGGCTTCATATATATATTGAATGGCATCGGAGCCAGGATGGCACTTTGTGGGATCCCACAATTAAGCTCTTTCTTCATTGTCCCTGAGCATCACCCTCTGGAATCTGCCTGAGAAGAAAGAATGGAACCATTGTAGTGCAGTTCCTCTGATTCCTAACCTTCTCAGGCAATCCAAGAGCATGTCATGATCTATTGTATCAAAAGCCACTGAGAGGTCCAGTAGCACCAACAGGTCACACTACCCCTGTCGATGCCCAGATTAAGATCATCAGCTAAGGTGACCATGGCAGTCTGAACTCCATATCCTGTCCTAGAGCCAGTTTGAAATGGATCTAGATAATCGGTTTCCTCCAAGACAGCTCGGAGTTGAAGAGCAACTGCCCTCTTGATCACTTTGCTCAGAAAATGTAGTAGAAGCTAAAATGGCCTATAGCTGTTCATGTCCAGAAAGTAAACTCCCAAATCCCATCTGATCTTGGAAGCTAAGCCAAGTTGGCTCTGATTAGTAACTGCATGGGAGACTGCCAATGAATCCCAGGTGCTGTAGACAATATATACAGTAATATAGCACATTACATACTTCTGAAATGTAGCTTTATTATACCCAATTTCCCCAAAAGAAACTAATTACAGGTAAAAACATTACTTTTAACTTGTCACTTCCAAAGCCTTGTTTTGTGAATTGTTACAAGATACCCTTTGCCTTTTCCCTTCTTTTTGTTGGGTCTGTGGGTGTATCTACACTGCACAATTACAGCAGTTTAATACTACTTCAAGTGGAATGCTGATTTGTAGTTTGCTTAGAGATGGAATTTTCTACAGTGCCAGAGTTCTTTTACATAGAATTGAAAGTACCTCATGAAACTACAAATTCTAGGATATCTAGAATGCAACAGTGGTAGTTAAAGTACCTTTGTTGTTGTGTGCCCTCAAGTCATTTCCAATTTAAAGTGACCCTTGGGTGAAACCATCTCAGAGTTTTCTGGGACAAAAAATGTGTGACTTGCCCAAGGTCACTCAGTGGGTTTCTATGGCTGATTGGGAATTTGAACCCTTGTGTTCAGAGTTGTAGTACAACACTCAAACCACTACACTATGCTGGTTCTCAAAAGTAGTATTAAAGCACCAGAATAGTGTAGTGTGCATATATCCAGTATTAGGTATGCAATAGATAGCATACAAATATGTGCTCTGTACACACAGATGCATCATAGTTTTTTGTCACAATAATGTGTTTTTTATGGATTCCATGGTCTCTACGTCTTTGTTTTCCCATGTCAAAACAAGCAGCAACATTTCCTATGTGTCGCATTTCATCACAGAGAGTAGAACAGCTGGGTGGCTGCAATGAAAAGAACTTATCAAAAAGAAAACTGTCCAAGAAAACCCATGTGGCGACCTTTCATGCAAAGATACTTTCTTGGATATCCCCATTTCAATCTCGCTTCAGACCTGGCTATGGAATGGAGACAGCTCTGGTTACCTTGGTGGATGACCTACACAGGGAACTGGGCAGGGGGAGTGTGTCCCTTTTGGTCCTGCTTGATCTCTCAGTGGCTGTTGATACCATTGACAATGGTCTCTTTCTGGGCTGCCTCTCTGAGATGGGACTTGGGAACACTGTTATGGTTCCAAATTTTATTGGAAGGGTGAACTCAGAAGGTGGTGTTGGGGGACTCTTGTTTGACCCCCCCAGTCATTGGCCTGTGGGGTCCCTCAGGGTTCTGTTCAGTCCCTCATATAATTTATATAATATATGTTTAACCTCCCCCCATTATTATTAGCGGTGGAGGCGATGCATGCCTGGGAGCAGACCTGGGGAAAGGGCTGCCCAACTTGCCTACAACATCATTGGCAGTGGCGGCAGTGGAAAAGTAGGAAGAAGCCCAGGGAAGGGCTAGCCAGCTTACTCCCAACACCATTAGCATTAGCGGTGGCAATGTGGCCAAGAACAAATCTGGAGTGGGGATTACTCAATCTGTCCCCTAGCATTAAAACCACCAGTGGCAGCAGCAACATGGCCAGAAATAAACTTGGGGAGGGGGCTATTCAGTCTGCCTTCCAGTTCCAACATTATCAGTGACAATGGCAGCAGCACAGCTGGGAGTAAACTGGGGGAAAGGGACATTTAACCAACCTCCAACATCAACACCAGTAACAACAGCAGCAACGTGGACAATGGTGATTTAATGTAAAAAAAATAAAATAATCCTCTTCCTTTCTGTTTTTGATTCAATATTGGGACTGTATTTAGCTTTTTGGTTATATTTAAAACCAAAGGGTGATATTGAATCAAAGGAATGATATAAGTTGTTTAAGTTTAAAATATTGGATACTGGATATGGAACAGTAATGAAACCTTCTCTTGTGGTTTAACTAGAATACACTAAAAAATATTGGAATAGAAGGGATGATATAACTTAATAGTAACTGTGCTATAACGATAATTAGAGAGGGGGGAAAACAATGACAAGCATTTTAGGATGAGAAGGTGCTTTTACCTAAATAAAATATTGGTCCAAGAGATTGAGTGGTTCATGATTATACTAATAATAAGGTGTGCATTTGAATAGAAAACTAAACCAATGGCCATGACAAAAATTACAAGGTCACAGGCTCAGGCTCAGGCCCAGGTGCAGTCTAACCATAGACTTTCAATTGTACATCCTAAAGGGTTAGCTCTAAATATGTCACTGATTGAAGAAATAAGGAAAATTAGAACCAATCTAAGCAAGAAAATTCAAGATTTAAGACAGGAGATGATAGAGTTGAAAACAGAAATTAAGAGTGAGTTAAGGGAAGATCTTAAAGGGATCAGTGGAGCAATAGATAGGATATCATTAGAAATGAATAAAATAAATAATAAAATGGGGAAAATTGAAGCCAGACATGAAAATTTTGAAGAAAATTTAAATGAAATAAAACAAAAACAAAAAGATTTAGCAGAAGAAAATGTGATGAAAGATGTGAGGATCCGATTAACATCCTTAAAGATAAGAGGTATCCCAGAATAAAAAGGGGAAAATTTATGGCAAAAAATTGTACAAATTTTGGGGAAATATTTAGATAAAGAGTTTCATAAGTGTGAAATGGAAGTGGATAATTTGTATTGATTGAATTCATATGTTGGGGGAAAAAAGAAGGTACTAAGAGATGTAGTGGTCTTTTTTGTTAGAAAACAATTAAGAGACTCTATATTGTTTAAACATAAGACCAACCCTATCAGATTTGAAGGTAAAGAACTACAATTATTTAAAGATATATGTCCAGCAATTATAAGAAAAAGAAGAGAATATAAATTATTGATGTCCGCACTTAGGGAAATGCAAATTACTTATAGATGGAAGATGCCAGATGGTTTAATGTTCTGGTACCAAAAAAAAGGGATAAAGATAAAGTCAGTGCAAGATGCAAAAGAATTTTGGAAGCATTTTAGGAAAGAGTAGGAGAGAAAACAACAAAGGAAGAAATCATTTAGAAGAGCTAGGTAACAAAGAAAGGAAAAAAGATAGAAGCCAAGCAGACAAAAGAGTTATTGGAGGAAAAAGAAGAGGAATAGGATAGATTACAACAAAGAAATATAGATATAGGAGGTAAAAGAAGAAAGAGAACCCAATATACAAAAAAAGAAGAGTATTGTAACAGATCAGAAGGAAATAAGGCTCTCACAAGAAGAGAGCAAGGGAGATTTTGAAGAGGAGGATGACTCAGAGGGTGAACCATCCATAAATCAACTTGAGAACAATATAGAGGATTAGATTAAGTCAAGGGAAATACAAAGATGAATACCTTGAAATTAGCCTCATGGAATATAAAAGGTCTTAATGGTCATGCGGATGGAAGACTCCTAGAGAACCCCAAGCTGGGAAAGCTATTTTGCTCAGCAGTTAGAAATAAAAAGAAAGGTGTGGCACTATATATTAATCCAAAATACAAGACCCTGGAAGTGTTAAATAATAATGAGGGACATTATGTGGATGGGCGGATTATATTAGATACTGAAAAAATAATTTTGCTTGGAATTTATGGCCCATTAGAAAAAATGGGAAAGTTTTATAAATTCTTATTAAATAAAATAGAAAGTTTATAATTTGTTGCATGTGTCATAATGGGGGATTGGAATGGGGTGGTCGATCCACAACTTGATAGGTTTTCAGAGAAAAAGATAAAGCTTAACCAAGACAAACTGCCCAAAGAATTCTTTGAGCTAACAGAACGTTTATGTGTGAAAGACATATGGAGAGAAAAACGTGGTGATAAAATAGACTATAAATTTTTTTATAGGTACCAATCATGGGCTAGGTTGGATATGGTATTGGTCTCATCCCATTTAATCTCCAAAATTTTGAACATAGAAATAAAGCCAAGATTGTTCTCAGATCATAATGTAGTTGTAATATCACTTAGCCTAAGGTGCAAAGATTTTAGTTGGAGATTAAATGAAGGATTATTGAACAAGGATATGATATATAAGGAAGCAATAAGGCATATAGAAAATTATTTCATGGATAATATAAATAAAGGCTTAAATATGAATATGGTCTGGGAAGCAGCAAAAGCAGTGATTAGGGGATTCTTTTTGGAGAAAGGTCACCTACTTAAGAGGTTAAGAACACAGAAACTATGGGCCTTTGCAGATGGCCAGAAAAAGTACACCTAGCTCAGTGCTAGGGAGTCATGGGAAGTGTATTTTTTTCTGGGACATTGAGGCTCTTCTGTCAGAGAGCTCTGGTGCCACAATAAATTACAGTTCCCATGATTCCCTAGCACTGAGCCAGGGCAGTGCCTCAATTTAATGTGCACTATTTCTGGCAGTCTGCAAAGGCCCTAAGAGAATTACAAGAAAAGTTAGTTTGAAAGGAAAATAAATTGAAACACTCCCCCAAAATAAAAAGTTAATAGCAGAAATTAAAATATTACAACAGCAAACCTCTCTATATTTAATAGAAGATCTACAAAAGCAAATTAATTATATGAGACAAAAGACTTTTGAAGGGGCAAATGAACCTGGAAAATGGTTGGCATATCAGATGAGAAAAGAAAAGACAAAAAAACAAACAAACAAAACCCCCAAAAAAACAAATAATATGTCTGAAAGAGAAAGAGCAATGACATACGGACCAAGAAAAGATGAAAGAAATAGTTCATGACTTCTATAACCAGCTATATAAAAGGGATGTGTTATAAGAGGATAGCATGAGTGAATATCTGGAGAAGTGTGTACTAGAACTTTTTAGTGAAGATCAGAGAGAACAGCTAAATAGGAAAATCACACTATAGGAGGTATTGGAGGCAATTAACAAAGCAAAAGTAGGGAAAACCTCAGGTCCTGAGGGTTTTCCATCAGAATATTATAAAAAAATTGCACAACAATTAGCACAGCTGTTGTGTAGTGTAATTTACAAAATATGGGAGAATATGCTCCCCCCTACATGAGGTCTAGCAAATATTGCACTCATACTGAAAGAAGGCAAACACAGTCAGAATATAAAAAATTACAGACCAGTTTCACTGCTGAATTGCAATTATGAGCCTGTACATACTGCCAGAATTAATCCAGCTTGAGACCACTTTAACTGTCCTGGCTCAATGCTAGGGAATCATGGGAATTTTAGTTTTTTCCTGAGGCATTGAGCTTTCTCTGTCAGAGAGCTCTGGTGCCACAGTAAACTACAGTTCCCATGATTCTCTAGCACTGAGCCAAGGCAGTTAAAGTGGCCTCAAGCTGGATTATTTCTGGCAGTCTGTACAGGCCCTATAAGATCTTTGCAGTGATATTGGCTGAAAGGCTGGAGATGGGGTGGAGATAGCCATGGTCGGTCTGGCAGATGACCTGCACCTTAGCACTGACAGGGGAAGGGTGACCCAGTTGGTGCTTCTGGACCTCTCAGTGGCCTTCGACACTATAGATCACAACATCCTACTGGAATGCCTGAGAGAATTAGGAGTGGGAGGCACTGCTCTTCAGTGGTTCCGCTCTTTTCTCTCAGGCAGATTCCAGAGGGTGGTACTTGGGGACAGTTGCTCATCAAAAACTGAGCTAAAGTATGGTGTTCTTCAAGGAGCCATTCTGTCCCTGATGTTATTCAATATTTATATGAAGCTGCTGGGAGAGATCATTAGGAGACATGGAGCAGGATGTTACCAATATGCGGATGATACTCAAATATTCTGCTCCATGTCTCAGTCAGATGCCATGACAGCTGATGGCAGTTCTCCCCTCAATCAATGTCTTGAAGCGGTAATGGACTGGATGAGGAAAAACTGACTCAAGTTGAAGCCAGACAAAACAGAGGTACTTACGGGAGGAGCCCCCAAACCAGGAATTGAGTTGTGACTGCCAGTCTTGGATGGGGTCACGCTCTCCACCAAGGACTGTCTCCGTAGTCTGGGGGTGCTCCTGGACTCATTGCTTCACATGACAGATCAGGTGAACGCAGCAGTCAGGAGTGCCTGTTATCAGCTTCGGCTGATACACCAGCTGTACCCTTTCCTGGAAGTAAGGGACCTAGAAACCATAGTGCATGCATTGGTAACCTCACTACTCGACTTCTGTAATGCACTCTACATGGGGCTACTCTTATACCTAACTTGGAAACTGCAATTAGAACAGAACATGGCAGCCAGACTGATGACCGGAACATCAAAAGGTGATCATATCACTCCTATTTTGAAACCTTTGCACTGGCTGCCAGTTAGTTTCCGGGCAAAGTATAAGGTGTTGGTAATGACCTTTAAAGCCCTACATGGCCTGGGCCCATCTTACTTAGGGAATTGCCTATCTCCATATAATCCGCCCCGTGCCCTTAGGTCCTCTGGGAGGAAGTTGCTTCAACCAATAAGAACTAGGCTGGCGACAACCTCCCAGAGGACCTTCTCTGCCGTGGCCCCCAGATTATGGAATGCCCTGCCAGAGGAGATCCATCAAATAACCAGCTTAGATGGCTTTAAAAAGGCCATCAAGACAGATCTCTTCTGGCAGGCATTCCTGGAATAACATATTCTCTCCCCCCCCCCCCCCCCGCTGCCACCAAATAGTTTCTTCCGGGATGTTTACAGTGGTTGCTGTCTGCCCATGTTAGATGTCTATTGTTTTTACTGTAATTGAGATTTTAATCTGTATAGTGATTTAATTTATTTTTAAGGGGGGGTTATTTTTGTTATCAATTGATATCCCCACCTACCCCTCCTTGATATCCCCTCCTACCATCTGAAGCTGCTTCGGCTAAAGGCGGGGTATAAATAAAGTTTTATAATATTATTGTTGTTACTATTATTATTATTATTATTATTATTATTATTATTAATTCACCTGCCACAGGCATGGGGGGGCTTCCAAAATGGTGCCCACATCATGTGCGCATGCGCATGATGGCGGTGTTGTGCACATGCGCGCACGGGGGGCAAGCGCGTGTGCACGCAAGCACACACTCAACCACCCAGCTCCCACACCATCCCCCCCCGGCCCCCCAGCTATCCAGAAAAAATGTTTGCTGGCCCCTGCTCTAAACTGTAAGCATATATTCTACTCCAAATTATAATTCCATAAACCAAAATTAACCAATGCATTAGAGCTTTATGGTGTTATTCTGAGAGCATGTTAATGTGTGAGGTACACTTTACCCAATTCTTATTGGAGCAAGCACTTGATATCTTTTCTATGTGTAAAAACCTAAAGTTATACTATGAAATAACCTCTACATACAAATACTACTATTTCAAGGCTCCTATTTGTGCATAATATAATTCACTAAGAGCCAGTACAAATTTATCTCCGCGGCTGCAGCGATCTCGGTCGCTTGTGGAGGACTCGGCCAGCCTCATCAGCCTGAGGGGAAACAGCTGAGCAGCCAGACCAGCGGCAGCAGCGGTGACACCGGAGGAACAGAGGGCATTTAAACCGCCCGGCTCCATTCTCCCCGGCAACACTCCGCGGCTGCAGCGATCTCGGTCGCTTGTGGAGGACTCGGCCAGCCTCATCAGCCTGAGGGGAAACAGCTGAGCAGCCAGACCAGCGGCAGCAGCGGTGACACCGGAGGAACAGAGGGCATTTAAACCACCCGGCTCCATTCTCCCCGGCAACACTCCGCGGCTGCAGCGATCTCGGTCGCTGGTGGAGGACTCGGCCAGCCTCATCAGCCTGAGGGGAAACAGCTGAGCAGCCAGACCAGCGGCAGCAGCGGTGACACCGGAGGAACAGAGGGCATTTAAACCGCCCGGCTCCATTCTCCCCGGCAACACTCTGCGGCTATAGCGATCTCGGTCGCTGGTGGAGGACTCGGCCAGCCTCATCAGCCTGAGGGGGGATAGTTGACATGGCCAATTTCTTTCCCTCCGACTACCATCTTTTTAGGGGGGTTAGGAGTTATTAGTGCTTGATGTGATTAGGGATACATTGCCGAAATTGGCCAAGATCTATAAATCCTGAGTCGGCATAGTCCTTGTAATCGGGATGTTATCCTTTCAGATTACAAAAAATTTCAGGCTACTTAAAGGACCTTGTAGCCTGATCATTGCCACCTGGACAGCCTTGAGAGGGGCTAGGACGACCTTGGAGGATTACACTCCCTCCTGCCTCTCTCTCTTATGTTCAACTGTGCTTGAAACATCTGTTACTCATCTCCTCCTCCATGGAACAGAACGGCTTTAGTCTGGGGGCAAATATACAGGTGGTGTGGGGGCGAGGGAGGCATGGCGGTAACAGAGCCAACAGATGTTACAAAAGAAGAAGGGACAGATGCCTAATATCTGTCCCTTCTTCAGTTGGCTCTGTTTCCCAGGATAACTTGGAGAGCGTACCGACCATTCTGCCGACCCTCAACCTGCTCCTTTGCAATGCCAGGTCGGTTAGGAATAAAACTCACATCATCCACGATCTCCTAGTGGATGAGGCAGCCGACCTGGCATGCTTCACTGAGACATGGCTGGGGGATGCTAGCTCTGCAACATGGGTGCAGGCTCTCCCAGCTGGGTACTCAGTCATTGAGCAGGTGAGGGAAAGCGGACGGGGGGGCGGCATAGCCCTTGTCCACAGGAACACCTTAACTTTGATCAGGAAGCCTATCCGGAAAATGACTCACACCGAGTGTATGTACCTTAGCCTGAAGACCAGGGATAGTTTGGGGATTCTGTTGGTATACCGGCCACCCCGTTGCTTAACAGACTCCCTAACCGAGCTGACCGCCCTGGTTTCTGAGTTGCTGTTGGAATCGCCCAGGCTTTTGGTTCTGGGCGATTTCAACATTCCACTCGAAACCAGCTTGCAGGACTTAACTGGCGCAGCTCGGGAGTTCATGGATACCATGACAAACATGGGCCTATCCCAATTGGTCGACGGACCCACACATTGTGCTGGTCATACACTCGATGCGATCTTTAGTACGGAGCAGGATTATCCGTGGGCGGAGGTCAAAAGAACCTCTGCATTGTCATGGACGGATCACTTTCTGATCAAGGTGGAATTAAGGGCTATTGTCCTCCCTCCCGGGGGTGGCGGACCCATTAGAATGGTCCGCCCTCGAAGGCTCATGGAACCAATTGGTTTCCAGAAAGCCTTGGAGGGATTGATGGTTGGTAACGCCGGCGACTCTGTCGAAGCCTTGGTGAATACCTGGAATACGGATCTCACCAGGGCTATCGACACAATCGCTCCCAAGCGTCCTTTCCGTCCCGCTTCAAACCGCAAGCCCTGGTATACTGAGGAGCTTAGGGGAATGAAGCGAGCCGGACAACGACTAGAGCGCGAATGGCGGAAAACTTGTCTCTCGTCCGACAGAACTCGCCTTAGGAAGCATTTGGATTCCTATAGGGAGGCTTTACGTGCAGCACAGAAATTTTTCTGTTCTGCACGTATTGCGTCTGCAGAGTCTCACCCGGCAGAGCTGTTTAGGGTGGTGGGGGAGCTGGCAAGGGTTCCTCCTGCGCCAAACCCCCTACTTAACCCGACAACAGCCTGCTGTGAGGCATTTAATATCCACTTTGCAGATAAAATCTCTCGGATAAGAGCCGACATGGATGCCATTGTTTCAACAGATTCCATAGATGGGGTATCCAGGAACTCCGTTGATGGCATTCTACTGGATCAATTTCAGTCTGTGAGTACCGATGACGTGGACAAGCTGCTTGGTAGGATGAAGAAGACGACTTGCCCTCTCGACCCTTGTCCATCCTGGCTGGTCGCCCAGGGGGGTGGCGCGCTGAGGGTGTTCCTTCGGGACACAATCAATGCGTCACTTAGGGAGGGGATGGTACCATCTTGTCTGAAGGAGGCGGCGGTTAAGCCCCTCCTAAAAAAACCCTCCCTGGACCCCCTGGATAGAAATAACTACAGACCAGTATCCTTGCTCCCTTTTTTGAGCAAGGTGATTGAGAGGGCAGTTGCTTCCCAACTCCAAGCAGTCTTGGATGAAACCAATTATCTTGATCCATTTCAAACCGGCTTTAGGACGGGATTTGGAGTGGAGACTGCCATGGTTGCTCTGACCGATGACCTCCGCCTGAGTATTGACAGGGGTGGTGTGACCCTGTTAGTGCTCTTGGATCTCTCAGCGGCCTTTGATACTATAGATCATACCATCCTTTTGGATCGCTTGAGAGAGTTAGGAGTTGGAGGCACTGCACTGCAGTGGTTCCGCTCCTTCCTTTCAGGCAGATCCCAAAGGGTGAGGCTCGGGGACAGTTGCTCCTCCAGAATTGAGCTTAATTGCGGCGTCCCTCAGGGCGCCATCCTGTCCCCGATGCTATTTAATATTTACATGAAGCCACTGGGTGAGATCATTCGGAGGCATGGAGCGCGGTGTCTTCAGTACGCTGACGACACCCAGATATATCTCTCCATGAATAGATCATCGTCTCAGACCTCAGATGGCGTCTCTCCTCTTAATGACTGTCTAAGAGCGGTAATGGATTGGATGAGGAAAAACAGACTGAAGTTGAATCCGGACAAAACGGAGGTGCTCGCGGTCACAGGCCCGAAACCTGATCTGGGAATACAGTCTCCAGTCCTGGATGGAGTCACACTCTCCTCTAAGGACTGTGTTCGCAGTCTGGGGGTACTTCTAGACTCGTCGCTTCACATGACTAGTCAGGTGAATGCAGCGGTCAGGAGTGCCTGTTATCAGCTTCGGCTGATACGCCAACTGCGCCCTTATCTGGACATGAGGGACCTGGAAACTGTGGTGCACGCCCTGGTAACCTCTCGATTGGATTACTGTAATGCGCTCTACATGGGGCTACCCTTGTGCCTAACCCGGAAACTACAGTTGGTTCAAAATATGGCAGCCAGGTTAATTACCGGGACATCAAGGAGGGAGCACATAACACCAGTGCTGAAATCCCTCCACTGGCTGCCGATCAGTTTCCGGGCGCAGTACAAGGTGTTGGTGTTGACCTTTAAAGCCCTACATGGCTTGGGTCCATCCTATCTTAGGGACCGCCTCTCCCCATATGACCCCCCCCCGCGCCTTGCGGTCCTCTGGGAGGAATCTGTTACAGCCAATAAAGACCAGGCTGTCTCAGACCTCCCAGAGGGCCTTCTCCGCAATCGCCCCCAGACTTTGGAATGGCCTGCCGGACGAGATCCGTCTGATTACCACGCTTGCCACTTTCAAGAAAGCGGTAAAGACGGATCTCTTTTGGCAGGCCTTCCCGGAACAACAACCGCCATAGGAGATGGGTTTCCTAGTTACCCCTAGTTACCTGATGCGCACAACTGTTCAGTGGCTTTAGTATGGGTTTATGATTTTAATGTGTAATGTTCTGTTCGTTTTTAATTGAATTCTTGGTTTAATCTTGTTTTAAGGGGTGGGTGGGTAGATTTGGAGGGAGGGAATGTATTTTAGCTGTATCATTTTAAATTGTTGTAACCCGCCTCGATTGCCTTGCAGAGAGGCGGGCTAAAAATAAAACTTATTATTATTATTATTATTATTATTATTATTATCTAATGAAGTTCTGTAATGAAGTTTTAAAATTACTCAGTGGAGTAAGGCCAAATAATCTCACAATTTTCTTTCAAAATTACATTATTGCATATGCTATGTTTTACATTTAAAACATTTAAACCATAAAGGACAATTGTATGTAGTGTATGAATCTACCAGCACTCTTGTTTGGACAATAACCTGGACACATCTTGAAAAGGTACTAGCTTGATTAATTCTGTAACAAAAAAAATGCTTAAAAATCAAATTTATGCACTGCTTGATGGAAATGTTCACATAATAATGGGCTATCTCTGGCTCCAACTCTCAATCAGCTGCGATGTTCAATTATCCTAGTCCTCACTTGTCTTCAACATTTTCCTACATACAACAATTTACCAGGACAAATTATTACAGAAATGACATTATATGTACAACAATTGGGAAAAAATAGTTTATATTCTTTTTTTGATTGGGGATCAATGAAGGTATGTAACTAAAGATTGCTTACAACATGAACAATTCCCACATGGATGATGTCCTGAGGGACCCGTTAGTGAATTAGTTACACCATATAACAGTGAATCAGTTACACCATGTTGTGTGTCAGTATGCACTAACAGGTCTTTCAAATTTTGAGTCCTGCTATTAGCAGTAATGGACAATTTTTCACATCCCCCAATATGTTGGATTAGATGCCAGTGTTTGTGTACTATCCTCTTAATATGATGAGCCAAAGAGAAAATGTCAAGGACCATACAACCTTATTATTAGAGGATTTACATTTAGTTTTAAACAGCTACTTGCGACTAACCTTATTGGCCCTTGTAAAGCCTGGTGTACAACTTGGTGGGGGGGGATATCCCCTACAACAAAGTTGTTTTGTCATGTTATATGTTTTCTGATTATAGATATGTTCTTGGGTACAATTTCTCTTCACCTTTAAAATTGTGAATAAGGTAAAATAAATATGTTCTGTCAGTGTGAATTGCAATAGTTATATTGGTAAATCATCTGTTCCTGGAATCTTGTTTTTTGCCATTTCTTTTATTGCAGCTTCCACCTCAGTTTTTAGAATTTGGGGTTCATCCTCATATGTCTCTTTACTCCTTCATTTTGTCATCTCTTTAGTATAGTTCTTCTGTGTATTGCATCCAATGTCTTTTTATTCATTCCTGGTCTTGAATTATGTTATTTTTATTGTCATAGAGTGGCCCTGTCCATGGTTTGAACTTTCCCTTGATTTCTTGAATCTTGTGGAATTGTGGAGAGGTGGGAAAAGATTTCATCCAATCCCCTTCTACCATCTGAAGCTGCAAAGAGAAGTGGAAAAAGACTTCATCCAATCCCCTCTTCCTATCTAAAGCTGCAAGGAGAGGTGGCAAAAGACTTCATCCAATCCCCTCCTACCATCTGAAGCTGCAAGGAGAGGTGGGAAAAGACTCCATCCAATTCCCTCCTCCAATCCCCTCAACTTGTATGCAGAACATATTATAAGAAAAGCAGGCTTGGACACAGAAGAAGGAGGACTGAAAATAGGAGGAAGGGTCTGCAACCCCATATGCAGATGACACCATAGTACTAGAAGAAAACCTCACAGACCTGGAACACCTACTAAGGAAGATCAAAGAAAGTATTAAGGCAGGCTTAATGCTGATCATAAAGGAAACAAACATAATGACCACCAAGGATCCTCACAAGTTCAACCTAGACAATGAGGAAATAGTAAAAGACTGGGATCAAACATTGATTGGAATGGGGACTGCAGTCAGGAAATTCAAGAAGATTAAGAATGGGGAGGGTGGCTATGAAAGTACTAGAAAAGATTCTAAAATGCAAAGACATACAACTCAGCACAAAAATCAGAATCATACAAGCCATTGTATTCCTTATTACCATGTATGGATGTGAGAGCTGGACAGTCAAGAAAGAAGATTGGAGAAAAATCAACACATTTGAGATGTGGTGCTGGAGAAGAATGCCAAGGATTCCATGAACAGCCAAAAGGACAAACAAATGGGTCCTAGAACAGATCAAGTCAGAGATATCCCTAGAAGCCAAAATGGCAAGATTTAGATTGTCGTACTTTGGAAACATCATAAGAAGGCATGAATCATTGGAAAAAACAATAATGTTAGGGAAGGTGGATGGAAGTAGAAAGAGAGGAAGGCTACATGCTAGGTGGATGGACTTCATTAAAGAAACCATGAATATGAATTTACAGGAGCTGGGCAGAGCAGTAAGCAAGCAAGCAAGCTTCATTTATATACCGCTTCATACCATGCTATAGGGTTTCTAAGCAGTTTACAACTATAAGCTCATTGCCCCCCAACAGTTGGGTACTCATTTTAGCGACATCAGAAGGATGCAGGCCTGAGTCAAGCCTGAGCCCTGGCTAGTATTGAACTCACAACCTTGTGGTTTATGAGTGAGTGGCTGCAGTACAGGCATTTAACCATTGCGCCACCAGAGTTCCTGGTGTAGAGGACAAGGGGCTCTGGAGATATCTCATCCATAGGGTCACCATGGGTCGAGACCTATGCGAAGGCCATTAAGAGCAACAACAAATTCATGTTGAACAGATAGGGTGAAAGGATACACTCTTATCTGATCTCTTTGCCAATTCGGAGCCATTCTGTTTTTCCCTTTTCTATTCTGATAGTAGACTTTTGTTCTAAGTACAGATTCCTCACTAGGACTATCAGATGTGTTGATAGGGCATAAGAATGGGGAGGGTGGCTATGAAAGTACTAGAAAAGATTCTAAAATGCAAGATTCTCAATGTCTTTAAGGGCATTCCATAGCATTTCATGATCTATGCAGTCAAAGACTTTGCTATAGTCTATAAAGCACATGCTGATTTTCATTTGGAACTACCTGCTACGCTTCATTAGCCATCATATATTTGCAATGTGATCCCTGGTGCCTCTTCCTTTCCTGAACCCTGCTTGACCTCTGGATTTTTCTCTCCATGTATGGTTGGAGTCTATGTTGCAGTATTTTGAGCATAATTTTGCTTGCATGGGAGATTAGTGCTATGGTTCTATAATTGTTGCAGTCTCTTGTGTCTCCCTTTTTGTGGATGGGGATGTATATTGATCTCTTTCAATCTGTTGGCCATTGTTTTGTTTTCCATATCGGTTGATATATGTTGGTTAGCACTAGAGTAAAATCTCAGGCTCACAGCCTGGGTGTGCTCCTGGATGCAACAATGATCCTGGATGCCCAGGTTTCAACATGGTCAGGAGGGCTTTCGCATATTTAAAACTAGTGCATCAGTTGTGCCCATTTCTTGAGATGTCAGATCTGGCTACGGCTAATGTTGTGAAATGACAGAATAATTCTTCTCATGTCTGAAAAATGGTGGGCATTAAAATTACTTTTCCCCCTCATGAAAAGTGTGAGATAATTACAATGTCTCATCTCTCACAATGGCCAGTGATCAGTCATTGCATCGGCACAAAGGACACCAACGTGATTAGTTTTGGGTCAAACATTGGCCACAACTTTTATTTTTGTACAGGGTCTTAATAACAATCAATCAAACATTTAAACACCAATTTAATTAACCATTTAATTAACGATTTAAATAAGCATTTCTTAATAAGAATTTGTTTGATGCATGCGTACGTGTATTTAAGTGCAAGTGCTATTGATATAATAATAATAATAATAATAATAATAATAATAAGTTTTATTTATAGCCCGCCTCTCTGCATTGCAATCGAGGTGGGTTACAGCATTTAAAATATAACAAGTTAAAACATACCCAGCGCCCACAATCTCCCTCCCACCCCTTAAAACAGAATTAAATCGAAAAAGGTTAAAACAAGGCAACACATTAAATTAAAATACTATAATATAATAAAACCAAAGGATCAATTGTGCCAGCTCGGAGAAAAAAAATTAAAAAATTAACTCATCTTGTTGCTGCAGATGTTATTCTGGGAAGGCCTGTCAGAAGAGATCCGTCTTTACCGCTTTCTTAAACGCAGCAAGTGCGGTAGTCAGACGGATCTCATCCGGCAGGCCATTCCATAGTTTTGGGGCAGTGGCAGAAAAGGCCCTCTGGGAGGTCTGAGACAGCCTGGTCTTTATTGGCTGTAACAGATTCCTCCCAGGGGACCGCAAGGCGCGGGGGGATCATATGGGAAGAGGCGGTCCTTAAGATAAGATGGACCTAAGCCATGTAGGGCTTTATAGGTTAAAACCAACACCTTGTACTGCGCCCGGAAACTGATCGGCAGACAGTGGAGGGATTTAAGCACCGGTGTTATGTGCTCCCTCCTGGATATTCCAGTGATTAACCTGGCTGCCATATTTTGTACCAATTGTAGTTTCCGAGTTAGGCACAAGGGTAGCCCCATGTAGAGCGCGTTACAGTAGTCCAAGCGTGAGGTTACCAGGGCGTGTACCACTGCTTCCAGGTCCCTCACATCCAGATAAGGGCGCAGTTGGCGTATCAGCCGAAGCTGATAGCAGGCACTCCTGACCGCCGCATTCACCTGACTAATCGTGTGAAGCGACAAATCTAGGAGAACCCCCAGACTGCGAACACAGTCCTTGGAGGAGAGTGTGACTCCATCCAGGACTGGAGACTGTATTCCCAAATCTGGTTTCGGGCCTGTAACAGTGAGTACATCCGTTTTGTCTGGATTCAACTTCAATCTGTTTTTCCTCATCCAATCCATTACCGCTCTGAGACAGTCATTGAGAGGAGAGACGCCATCTGAAGTCTGAAACGATGATCTGGTCATGGAGAAGTATATCTGGGTGTCATCAGCGTACTGAAGACACCGCGCTCCATGCCTCCGGATGATCTCTCCCAGCGGCTTCATATAGATATTAATTGCATCAGGGACAGGATGGCACCCTGAGGGACACCACAATTCAGCTCTATTTTGGAAGAGCAACTGTCCCCGAGCCTCACCCTCTGGGATCTGCCTGTGAGGAAGGAATGGAACCACTGCAAAGCAATGCCTCCAATTCCTAACTCTCTCAGGCAATCTAAGAGGATGGAATGGTGTATTGTATCAAAGGCCGCTGAGAGGTCCAAGAGCACCAACAGGGTCACACTACCCATGTCAATGCCCAAGCGGAGGTCATCGGTCAGAGTAACCATGGCAGTCTCCACTCCATATCCTGTCTTGAATCCGGTTTGAAATGGATCAAGATAATCGGTTTCATCCAAGACTGCTTGGAGTTGGGAAGCAACTGCCCTCTCGATCACCTTGCTCAAAAAAGGAAGTAAAGATACTGGTCGATAACTGTTCTTATCCAGGGGGTCCAGGGAAGGCTTTTTCAGGAGGGGCCTATCCGCCGCCTCCTTTAGACAAGATGGAACAATGCCCTCCCTGAGTGACGCGTTGATTGTGTCCCGAAGGAACACCTTCAGCGCGCCACCCCCCTGGGCGACCAGCCAAGATGGGCAAGGATCGAGAGGGCAAGTTGTCTTCCTCATCCTGCCAAGTAGCTTGTCCACAGCATCGGTACTCACAGATTGAAAATGATCCAGTAAAATGCCATCAACGGAGCTCCTGGATGCCACATGTGCGGATTCTGTCAAAACAATGGCGTCTAAGTTGGCTCGAATCCGAGACATTTTATCTGCAAAGTAGATGTTAAATGCCTCACAGCAAGCTGTTGTGGGGTTAAGCAGGGGGGTTGGCGCAGGAGGAACCTTTGCCAACTCCCCCACCACCCTGAACAGTTCTGCCGGGCGGGACTCTGCAGATGCAATACATGCAGAACAGAAGGATCTCTGTGCTGCACGTAGAGTCTCCCTATAGGAGTCAAGGTGCTTCCTAAGGTGAGTTCTGTCGGATGAGAGACGAGTTTTTTGCCATTCGTGCTCTAGTTGTTGTCCGGCTCGCTTCATTCCCCTAAGCTCCTCAGTATACCAGGGCCTGCGGTTTGAAGCGGGCTGGAAAGGATGCTTAGGAGCGATTGTGTCGATAGCCCTGGTGAGATTGATGTTCCAAGTGTTCACCAAGGCTTCGACAGAATCACCGGCGTTGCCAACCATTAGACCCTCTAAGGCCTTCTGGAAACCAATTGGTTCCATTAGCCTTCGAGGGCGGACCATTCTAATGGGTCTGCCACCCCCGGGGGGGTGGACAATAGCCCTTAGTTCCACCTTGATCAGAAAATGATCCGTCCATGACAATGCGGAAACTTTCTTAATTTCCGCCCACGGATACTCCTGCTCCGTACTAAAGACTGCATTGAGTGTATGACCAGCATAATGTGTGGGCCCGTCAACCAGCTGGGATAGGCCCATGTTTGTCATGGTATCCATGAACTCCCGAGCCGCGCCAGTTAGGTCTTGTAAACTGGTCTCGAGTGGGATGTTGAAATCGCCCAGAACCAAAAGTCTGGGCGATTCCAGCAGCAACTCGGAAACCAGGGCGGTCAGCTCGGTTAGGGAGTCTGTTAAGCAACGGGGTGGCCGGTATACCAACAGAATCCCCAAACTATTCCTGGCCTTCAGGCTAAGGTACATACACTCGGTGTAGATCGTTTTCTGGATAGGCTTTCTGATCAAGGTTAAGGTGTTCCTGTGGACAAGGGCTATCCCGCCCCCCCGCCCACTTTCCCTCACCTGCTCAACAACTGAGTACCCGGCTGGGAGAGCCTGCACCCATGTCGCAGAGCTGGCATCCCCCAGCCAGGTCTCAGTGAAGCATGCCAGGTCGGCCGCCTCATCCACTAAGAGATCGTGGATGATATGAGTTTTATTCCTGACCAACCTGGCATTGCAAAGGAGCAGGTTGAGGGTTGGTGGAATGGTTGGTACGCTCTCCACATTATCCTGGGAAACAGAGACAACTGAAGAAGGGACAGGTATTAAACATCTGTCCCTTCTTCTTTTGAAACATTTGTTGGCTCTGTTGCCGCCATACCTTCCCTGCCCCCACACCACCTGAATGTCCATTAGCAACTAAGCCACTCCACTAACACAGAAGGAGATGAGTGGCCAGCTGATACCAATCCCAGATTAAGACAGTTATTGCACAGAGAGGGGAGGCTACGGGAGGATAGTTCTCCAAGGTCGTGGTGGTTAATCTAACCCCTTTCAAGGCTGTCCAGGTGGTAGCTATCAGGATGCAAGGTCCTTTCGGCAGCCCGAGATCGTTTGTGCCCTGAGGCGCTAACATCACTAGATGAAAAAGTGACCGAGAACTGGAGAACCTCAAGTCCTAGACAGTCACCACAGCAAATCCCCAACACTAACACACACAATCAACAGGGAGCCCCCTCTCGCCCCCCGAATGATGGCAATCACAGTCAGTCAGTCCTCTCCGAGCTGTTCCCCTCCAGGCTGGCCAAGTCCTTTTTAAGCGGCCGAGAGCCTTGCCACTGCTGCTTGGAGCTGGGGGAGAGATGGTGCCAGCAGGTTTAAATCCCTGCTGCTCCTCCCGGTATCGCCGCCGCTGCTGTGCTCTGGCTGCTCAGCTGTTCTCCTCCAGGCTGGCCAAGTCCTTTTAAGCGGCCGAGAGCCTTCTTCCTCCTCCACGCC
Organism: Phrynosoma blainvillii; assembly: GCA_026167975.1. NCBI lineage: Eukaryota > Metazoa > Chordata > Lepidosauria > Squamata > Phrynosomatidae > Phrynosoma > Phrynosoma blainvillii. Next base: position 277,811,846 of record JANUYF010000001.1, read on the forward strand.
GTGCCTCACCGCTGGACCGGGAGCAGTTGGGGCCTGGAGCAGGCCCAGGTGGTAAGGCCACTCTCTCACTCACCGCAATGTCTCTGGAGTGTTTTTATAAGCTCTGGTCTCCCTCCACATATAAGTTTTTATAAGCTCCGGTCTCCCTCCACATATAAATTTGTTTAATCTAATGACATATACCAAAATTCTTTATTATTTTATCCCAATTAATAATTTCAATTAACCTAAAGAATTCCCTAAAGGGGGGAGTGTCCCTGCCCTCCACAGGAGGGGGCCAGCCTAGCTTGGCATCCCCCCCCCCCCCGAATTGATGCTTTAATGTATGACTAAAATGAAGTCAAGAATATGTCATTCCCCCGAGGGGAGAGATGCACACCATCTCCCCTGCACAAGTGTGGCAAAGTGACCCGTATTCCTTCATGATCAACAATAACAACACCCATTCTCCCCAACGTCTTGGCTACAGATCTGTTCAACAAACATCACGCTCCATTGATGGCCGCATCACTCTGAGCACCGGACCACACTCGCCGAGGGAGCAACTTTGTTCACATGAGCAGCGTATTTGGCATCCTTTGCTGTATTTCTTTCATGTCTTTAATCATCCTTCTAACTAACTGTAATGAAGTCAGTTTTGAAAGGTCATTTTCACCTAAATGTACCAACAAGATCTTGGGATGTGTGAAAGAGGCCAGCAATTCAATAAGTCTAGGCAATAGTGCTCCCCACAACATTCCTCTACGACCAAACCATCTCACAGTTCCAGCCTCTCCCAATCCTGTGGCCAAATCTCGTCACTGCTCAATGATGTGCCATTCGACCCAAAAGACCAAACTGTGTCCCAGGATCCATATGTCTCCAGCATTCAGTTCTGCCAAATTAAATCAAAAACCATTAGACAATCAGAAATACCCTTAAGTTAAGGGCGAACATATGATTTTTTTTTTGATTCAGACATTTTTATTCGAATAAAACCAACTTCATAACAATACATAACAATACATACATATATACACACAACCATTCAAACATAAAAAAACATTAATCATAATTTCTTATCTATATATTATCTATATTCACTAATAGATTAAAAAAGGGTAGGATGAGAATGAAAATTTATATATAAAGGCAAAGACAAAAACAACAGCTTATCAGTACGCTGATGACACCCAAATCTATTTCTCCATGTCTCATTCGTCGGCCTCGAATTCCAATGGCATCTTTTCTCTCAATGAATGTCTTCAGGCGGTAATGGGCTGGATGAGGAAAAACAGATTGAAATTGAATCCAGACAAGACAGAGGTGCTCACGGTACAGGCTCCGAAACCAAGAATTGGGTTGCAACCTCCAGTCCTGGATGGGGTCATGCTCTCCTCCAGTGACTGTGTTCGCAGCTTGGGGGTGCTCCTTGACTCGTCGCTCCAGATGACGAACCAGGTTAACGCGACAGTCAGGAGCGCCTGTTATCAGCTTCGGCTGATATGCCAGCTGCGCCCTTTTCTGGAAGTAGGAGATCTTGAGACTGTTGTGCACGCGTTGGTAACCTCACGCCTCGACTTCTGCAATGCGCTCTACATGGGGCTACCCTCGTGCTTGATTCGGAAACTGCAATTGGTTCAAAATATGGCAGCCAGATTAATATCTGGAACATCTAGGGGGGACGATATTACCCCAGTATTAAGGTCCCTCCACTGGCTGCCTATTAGTTTCCGAACCCAGTACAAGGTGTTGGTAATTACCTTTAAAGCCCTAAATGGCTTGGGTCCAGACTATCTTAAGGACTGCCTCCTCCCGTATAATCCTCCCCGCGCCCTCCGGTCCTCTGGGAGGAATCTGTTACAGCCTCAAAAAACGAGGCTGGTGACGACTTCCCAGAGGGCATTTTCTGTAGTTGCCCCCAAACTGTGGAATGGCCTACCGGAGGAGATCCGCCAATTGTCATCACTTGACGGCTTCAAGAAAGCTGTCAAGACGGATCTCTTCCGGCAGGCCTTCCCGGATTAACTCACTAGCTTGGCTCCAGAATCTTTTTTCCCTCCGAGATGCCCCCCTCCTCTGTGATGGGGTTCCTTCTTGGGCCAGCATCCGACATCCGCTGGCATGTTTTGTTTCTTTATGTATTACTTTTTTTAATGGAGGAATTTACCTCCTTATATCGTGTTTCTTTTAAACTGTATTGGGTTTAATAACTTTTTAAGGGGGGGAGGGGGAGGTAATTGTTCTTAACTGTTGTTGATAATTTTATGATGTAAGCCGCCCCGATTGTGCTCAGAGGGGTGGGTTATTAAATAAAAATTATTATTATTATTATTATTATTATTATTATAACCTATCTTCTATATTTATGGTTCTTTCAACTTAAGAATCATATATTTCTTTAATTTCCTTGCCCCTTTCCTTTAACTCTACGTTCAATCCCTCAACATTTCTTCTCCACCTTATCTGTACTTTCATCTTCCTCTTTCCACTAATATTTCCTTCCTTACTCTTTCTCTTCCCATTTTCTTCTTTATTCCTTTCCTATCCCTTAATTTAGTTCTTCGAACCCTTATCCACCCTTCCCCTATTCCTCCTACCTCCCTATCTCAGTCTCTTTCCTTTTCGACCTTCTTTATTTTACCTCTCCCATGACTCAACCTCTAACCCTCTCAACTTACTCAGACCTTCTTCAACTTTCATAACCTTCATACATTTCCTCTCTTCTTTTTTATTACTCACTCTTTCCTTCCATTATCGACCATTCTTTCTTAAACTTCCTACTTGTTTTCCTTGGTTATAAACTTAATTGAAATTGTCCTTCTTTCCATCAAATTAATCTTGCTTTACTACACAATAAATTATCATAATCTTTTAGTTGTGCCATTTGTGATGCCTTATATAAATATATTTTAAATATCTTTCTATCTAGATTCCTACAAAGATTACCTTATCTGTTCATATATATATGAACAGATGTTGTATCCTTTTGCCATATACAACTTTAACTTTGTATTTTTAACCTAGAAGAAATTTTCCTTCTTTTACTAAGTTATTTTCTTTTACTCCTGAGCTAATACTTCCCCCCTCTCTTTTCTTTTCTTCTTTTGACCTCTTACTTCTTCTCTGATCTTAACTTTATTGTTAATTAGTGTTTCTATATTTTCTATATCTAACTGTTCCCAGCTGCCCCCATTGGTCTTCTATATATTTTAAAATTGGGTTCCATTCTTCATTTTCCTCTTCTATCTGGTTGTTAAGAAATCTAGTAAGGGTATCCATTTCTATTAAGGCGTAAAAGCTTATTATCCATTCCTTAATGCTAGGTACACTTTTCAATTTCCATTTTTTAACTAAGCTTATCCTAGCTGTCATAGTTAGATATAGTAAACTTTTTCCACAATCTTTATCTAAATTTTTATCCCACATATTTAAGAGAAATATCTCTGGACACATCTGTAAATTCTTATTTAACATTTGATTAATGATTTCCTTTACTTTTTTCCAGTAAGTTTTGGTTACCTCACAAGTCCATAAACAATGGAAAAGGGAACCAATTTCTTTCCCACATTTCCAGCAAAGGTTGTGTCTATTTTTATAAATTTTAGATATTTTTTGCGGAGTCATATACCACCTATAGAAGATTTTATAAAAAATTTCTTTAATACTTTGGGAAGCTGTATATTTAAGCCTTTTCCCCCAAGCCAATTCCCACATTTCAAGATTTAAAGAATATCCACAGTCTTTGGCCCATTTGATCATATTAGCTTTTACCACCTCCTCTTCTAATTCCCATTTTAGTAGTAATTTATAAAAATTGCCAATCTCCTTTTTATTCTCTCCTATCCATATTTTGTTAGCTTCATTTAAATTTAGGTCTATGCCCCTTGATTTATAATCAGTTTTGTAACATTCTAATAGTTGTCTATATCTAAACCAGTCAATTTGGTATCCTTCCTCATTTAATTCCTCTCAAGTTTTTAAATCATATCACCCTTATTATTATTTTTTAATAATGTTTTGTATGTAATCCAATTTCTCTCCTTTACCATCTCTTTCCTTTGAATAGCTTCCTGGGGTGAGAACCAACTCGGAAATTGGGGCATGATTCTGTCTCTATATTTATTCCATGTTCTAAAGAGGGCTTTCCTTATACAGTGATTATTGAATGTTTTGTTTGCCTTAATTTTCCCATACCCTAAATAAGCATGCCAACCAAAACATAAGCCGTCTGACTCCAGATCCAATAATTCATCATTTTCTAAACAGATCCATTCTTTAATCCAAGTCAAACAACTTGCCTCAAAATAAAGTTTTAGATTAGGTAGCCCTAATCCTCCTCTTTCTCTAGAATCCTGTAAAATTTTTAGTCTTACCCGTGGTCTCTTATCCTGCCAAATAAATTTGGTCAAATCCTTATCCCATTTTTTAAAAAAATCTTCTTTAACAATGATCGGGAGCATTTGAAATAAAAACAAAAATTTTAGGTAAAATTTTCATTTTAATTGTCGCAATCCGACCTGAAAAAGTAAATTGTTTTTTCTTCCATTGGTTCAATTGTTTTTTTAATTTCATTCCAAGTTGTATTATAATTTTGATCAAATAATTCTGAAGTTTTCTTAGTGATTGTTATTCCCAAATATTTACTTTTCCTTTTTACACAAATCTCTGTCTTTCTATATAATTCTTCTTCCTCCTCTTTATTCATGTTTTTGGTAATAATTGCTGATTTTCCTTTATTTAATTTACATCCTGTTATGTTCCCGAACCTTTCAATTGATTCAAGTAAACCATTAATCTGGTCTTGGGGATTTTCTAAAAATATAACCACATCGTCGGCAAAAGCTCTAATTTTGTAATTATTTTTTCTGATTCAAGTTAAGGGCGAACATATGATTTAAATGCTCTAGAGCGCCAGCGACCAATCCTACAAATTGCATTATCACTTAAACCCTGTGTTGCTGCAGCTGTCGCTGCCCCAATTCTAAAAGAATGAGAAGAAAATTGAACCGCTGGCAAACCAGCATGTCTCAAAACCTCATGCAACACAGCCCTAAATTGATATTGTGTCAACGGTAGGCCTGACAAATGTAAAAATAAATATCCTGGTATATTTGGCCTTATTTGAAGATAATTAGTTAATGCCCGCACCGGGCAAATGTGGTCAGCATGAGCCCTAGCCAAGGTTATAACTTGTCCCTTCCCCAATTGATCGGTTTTTGACCGCCGAATTGTCATTTGTATCCCCTGTTCAGAAATTTGGATAGCTGATACTAAAAGAGCCCATCCAGAACTATCAGTATGAGAACTAGGGACAATTTTGCTTATTCTCAAGGCTGCAAAAAATGCTAACGAAAATATAGCCTTAAACAAAATCACCTCTTCGTGTGTGGTACAAGTCACCAGGAGGCTTTGCCAAATTTTTATCAGTACAGGACCCGTTATTGGCAAACGGTTGTCCTGTAATGTTGAAGACTCCCTAGCCCATCCCTCCAGAGCCCTACGGACTCCAAAATCAACTGTAGGGTCATTAAAACCTCCTGCTCTGGAGTAAAATGACAGTGCAGCTATTCTGCCTCTGATGGTGACTGGAGATAAACCAGATTGTTTAAGATGGGCTGCAAAACGGAGAATAACCTCCACCTTTAATGGCCAGACCTCCACCTCTCCGACAGTTAACAAGAAACATCTAAACACTCACAACGCGAGCTGATATGACTTGCGTGTTGACGGGGCGAAGGACTGGAGAATCGCCTTTTCAATTTCTATTCTCCAAGGCTCCAAAGCTGTTTCGATACCTCCAATGGATGAGCTGCTGCCTCTGGCACCAATTGACGGAATCTGTAAAACTGAAAACGCGAAAGGGCGTTTGCCAACGGATTTAGTAAACCAAAAACGTATTGAGCTTGGAACAAAATATTAAACTTTAAACATTGAGCCACCAATTCCCTAACCAATGTCATTACCCTGGCAGATTTAGAAGTCAAGGAGTTCACTATGTGGACTACAGCTTGGTTATCAGACTAGAACCACACCGTTTTGTTTGCAAATTGTTCTGGCCATAAATGGACCGCAACCACTATGGGAAATAGTTCTAAAAAGGTGAGGTCTCATGTCCAACCTTTTTCCAACTAAGACTGTGGCCATCCTTTGGCTGCCCACTGGCCATTAAAATATACTCCCAAACCAAAGGCCCCTGAAGCATACGAGTGTACCTGAAAGTCTGCCCTTAAGAGCATTTCAGATCTCCAAAATGAAATACCATTAAATTGCTCCAGAAATGACTCCCATATCCTCATATCCTCTTTTATTCCAGAAGTAATTCTAATGCGGTGATGGGGGGGCCCTCACTCCCCTGGTGGCTTTGTATCAACGTGAACAGAATGCCCGCCCAGGGACTATAACCTTGCAAGCAAAGTTTAATAAACCTGTCAGGGATTGGAATTCTCCTAGTGTGGCCTTAGATTTGTTTCTCATCATCCTCACCAGTAGCCTCATAGCTATAAGCTTGTCAGATGGGAGGCGAGATATACCTTGCTTAGTATCCAATTCAATTCCCAGGAAAGTAAGACATGTATCAGGGCCCTCAGTTTTTTCTTCAGCCAAAGGTACCCCCATTTCTTTCATTAATCCCTGGAATGCCAACAGTGTATCTGCACAACCAGTCATCCCAGAAGCCCCAGCAAATAAGAAATCATCAAGGTAATGAGTAATTGATTGACTACCAAATCTCTTAGAGGCACACCAATGTAAAAAAGTGCTGAATGTTTCAAATGCTGAGCAAGAAATGGAACACCCCATTGGCATAGCTTTGTCGAAGTAGTACTTCCCTTCGAATTGAAAGCCCAGGAGATCAAAATCTTCTGGGTGAACTGGTAGTAACCTAAAAGCAGATTTAATGTCGCATTTTGCCAATAAGGCTCCTTTGTCCAGTGTTTTAACCATTTTTACTGCTGAATCAAATGAAGCATATTAACTGAAGCTAAATGAGGGTCGATAGCGTCATTTACTGATTTAACCTGTATTCCCCTGGTGCTTTCTTAGGGATGACATCAAGGGGAGATAATCTCAAATTTGCCATAGGCAATTGATCATGAGGGCCTGAAATCCTACCTGCCGCTATTTCTTTGGCCAACTTATCCTTTACAATCCCTGGCAATTCCCCGACAGAACATGCATTAGACGCGTAACGGTGCACCCTTAAACCAACATAAGGAATGCAAAAACCTTGTGAAAAACCCTCTAACAAATACTGTGCGGCCTCCCTTTTAGGGTATATCCACAACCAAGCAGCCAACACGTCCAACTTAATTGGTGTCGGTGCCGTTTCCTGCAGTTGATGATTGCTGAGAGGGGGCCCCACCTCCTGCTTTCTTACCTTTTAGGCATGCCAATCCTGGATGGTTTCCTCTGCAGGTATTACATTTATGTTCAAACATGCAGGGCTGCTTCCTGCACCTACCTGCATTGAAGTCCCAGCACAGTCCGAATTTTTTTTTTCTCTCCTGTGCCAGGCCTCGTATTTTGCCCTCTCGGCTAAGTGACCATAGGTACAAACCCATTATCACATTGGCTCGAAGGGGAGGTCCCCACCATAACATCCGCCCACAATTCAGACTGCACATGACGCCAGAACAAAGAGCGGTCTAATGCTGCCCTCATCCTGAATTGTTCATCGTACTGAAGCCAGGCTGACCTCCTAGAATTAATGTGGCAATTGATATAAGCCTTGATCATTATCTCCTGATATTTGGAGAATTCAGGGGATCTAGCCGGGTCCTTTCCTCTATAACACCCCTATATATTGTGAAGCCCATAATCCAATTTACAAAATTTCTTTCTAACTTAGGCCGCTTGTGTGATTGAAACTCTTTTGGAAGGGTAAAAACCACTCCATCCTTAACCTTGATCCTCAGCTCGGGATCACGGAATGTGAGTGAAAACAAATCAATATACTCACCTTTCCATATTCTTTCTTTGGTAGCCAAGGGAAGGTGTGACCCCAGGGGCATACACATCCCCGCATATGGATTGCACTCAAATGACCTGTCTGCCCCAGAAATGCCCAATGCTCCTACCACAGCCATTCCCCTTACCTCACTTACCGTGTTATTGACATTTGTGCTATGATGCACCCCTGAGTCCATAACCTGAGCAAGCCCAATGTTAGTCAGAGGTGCATTCACCATTGTAGGCATAGGGCGCTCACTTATCGAGCCCAACCCTGTCTGCCCACTTATAGCCCATACAGATGAAGGCCATGATGCCTGCATATTGGCAGCATAAGACAAACCTGAGCTCGTTGACTGATTTGAAGCATCCACTGATGCTTGCTGAGCTCCCACCGAGAGCATCGCCGAAGCTGCTCGGGTGTTGTGTTGTCTCCCATAAGCACTTGGTATATCTCTGTTGCAAGCCACTGCTGTCTCAGGAGTCGGCGCATTGCTCTGACCTGAAACAACCACACCTTAAAGAAAGTTAAACAGATCAACCAAGGTAGGTTGATTAGACACAGGGGCAGCCGCACCCTGTTGTCCCACACCAGGAACTTTTTTCAAAAGCTCCATTACATCAGCTACGGTTGGTTGCCCATAGCTGATGTACCTGGGGAACTAAGTGCTGTGTCTGGTAATGGAAGTGAATTGTCAATAGCCTGTTGTATAGTGTCCTGTTCTATAGTTGTATTTGGATTTAAAGTTGCAGAGGTAATTGCTTGCGCCCCCTTCTGCAAATGGTGTTGAGCCAACTGCTCACATACTGCTGCACAAGCCTGCATTGTGTGACCTATCTGAGCCAAATGTGTAGTAATATCATCCTCTCTATTTTGTGTATTAATGGTCCTCTTAGGCACTGGCTGGCCAGCTTTAGTGCCAGCTGAGGCCGCACGTCGTTTGGACTGGGCCTTGCTTCGCGGCATGATTGCTGAAAATATAACAATAGCAATAGAAACTACTTGGTACAGGGTATAGCGTTCCTGTTAAGGCTATACCTGTGTCCCCAATTTAAAATGACAAGTAATCAATTAATAACCCCAAAGCTAAATCAGCAACCTTGGAACTATATATATATATTAAAAACAAAACAAAACACAATTTGCCTTATATGTAAATTGTAAACACCAACAGCACGTGTCCCCAATCCAAATGACACCTGAATTCAGGTTCGCCACCAACCCAGAGGAAGCCCTTATGCCAGAATCTCCCCCCCCCCCCTTTAATTTTTTTTTAATTATTATGGCCGGGCCAAGTTTGACTAAATAGCCCACAAAGCCTGATTAATATGTTTTAAAGTGGAGATAGAAAATAAGGGGGGGGGGAAGGGGGGCGTCACTCACCACCACCTCCACCTTTAAATGTATGTACTTTGCCAATGGGGGGGGGGAAAGGAGCAGACCTGAAATGGTAAGGCCGTCAGCTCTACCCATGGGCCTGTCCCTCCTGTGATATTAATAATGACTTGCACTTAGTAGCGCACACTACCGGCCTAATCGGCCACCTAGCCTTCAGGCCAGCAGCCACTCCAGGCTGGGCCTAGACCTCAACAGAGGAGCTGCGGCTTTTTTAAAAAAACTTGCCGTGCTCCACTCCGCTTTCAACCCCAATCCTCAGGCTCCCGTGAGGAGGGGTAGGCCGTCACGTCCCGCGGCCTGTAAAGGAGCAGCGGCCAAGACTCCCCAGCCACGCTCAATCCTCTTCCTGGGGAAAAATAAAACCAAACGTTAAGCGGCTTGCTTGGCAAAGCCACGCTTGTTCTCCTGCTGTTCCGGCTCCAATCCTTAAAGGGCTAGGCCTCGCAAAGCCCCGAAAAGCCCCGGAGCCAAGACAGAGCGAGCAAGGTGCTCCCTGCTCATCCAAATCAAAATGGCTGCCAACACATGGCAGCGCAGGGCTATATAGCCCCGAAAATCTCGCACCCCAGTCTCGCGAGATTTAAACTCTCATGAGACCAAGGAGCGAGACCTCTCTCTCATTGTTCAAGCAGACCGGCAAGGGCGGGCCTTCCGGTCTGCTTAGCCAATCGTGCATCGGTGCCCTTATTTGGGCTGACGCAACAGAAGGCCCCTCCTGACTTGTCAGGGGGGGGGTGTCTTTCCAATCAGAGGCAAGAAATTTATTTTGAAGCTCAATCATTTGCTTTATGGCATCATGGCATCATGGCAATAAAACTGCAGGCAAAAGGGTGTGAATTTTCACACACTAGTGAAGGTAAATCTATATTGCCAATGAGGTGCTGAGATGTGTTTTGCCTTCAAATCCTATAGCTAGCCTAGAAGGGAATTTGTAGGAGCTGTAGTCAAACCTTTTTCCAAGCTCTAATTTTCTTTCCCTACCCTGCTCTCTTCAGCACATACACTGCACTGAATTGAGTTATGGAGTCCAGCTATTGTTGGACTGCAAGTTCCAGCAGCCCCTAGCTGATGTAGCTAATTCTGGGAGCTGCAGTCCAACAACATCTGGAGCTTGGAAGCCATGTAGGGTCAGTCAGCCCTGGTTAGTAGTTGGATGGGAGACCACCAGGGAATAATACTAGGTGCTGTAGGCTAGCTTTCAGAGGAAGGAACTGGCAATATCAGCTTTGAGGATTCCTTACCTAAGAAAACCCTAGGAAATTCACAGCCTCCCCATACGTTCACAGGTTCTTGAAAGCACATGTGTGTGCATGTGCACACACATACACACACACAAGTGCAATCCAGCCCAACCTCCTTTGGCCAAGCAAGAATACATAGAATCTTAGAGTTGGAAGGAACCTCCAGGGGCCATCCAGTGCAACCATCTTTTGCCATGCAGGAATAAACAAGTTTCAGGGATCCAGTAATTTTTTGTTTCTTTGCATTCCCACCATACATGGAAGAATGAACCTCTAGCTTTTCTACACTTCCAACATTTGTCATTGGTCCTTCTATATATTCTGGCAATTTTAACAGGTGTTAAATGCCACCTGTAAAGCATCTTATACCAGTTCTCTCTAAGATCATAACTCAGAATATACTTTGATATTTTGCCCCAGGTTTTCTCCCTTTGTTCTAAGGGTACGTTTTGTTTCAAGTCCTGGGATGGCAATAACACCATTGTTCCCATTAAAGATGATGTTCCAGTGGTTACAAATTTGCAGCCACTTTAACCAGAAATCTTGGGAAGGAGTGATAGGTATCATTTTGGGTGGAGATAGAAGCTATTCACCTTATGTAACATATGTCTCTCTCAGTATTGTTATACTGCAAGTCCCAGCATCCTCTAGCTGGTGTAGCCAATGCTGAGAAATGCTGGGAGCTACAGTCCAACAATATCCAAATCATGGAAGCTGTGCTAGTTGCAGGTGTGTGCATGGAAACCACATACATATGCTGGATGTCCTTTGGGGGTTCCCTTCCAACGCTACTATTCTACATATTCCTGCATGGCTGAAGGGGGTTGGACTGGATGATCCCTAGAGGTTCTTTCCAACTCTAGGATACTGTTTATTCCCACATGGCAGAAGAGGGTTGGACTGGATGGCCCTTAGAGGTACCTTCCAACTCTAGGATTCTATGTAAAATACAAGCAGTGCTCTCTAAGACTACAAGGACAGATATCTGGCTACAGGGACTGAAGAAAAAACAAAGTGTGTGTGTGTGTATGCACGCATGCACATGCACACACATGCGCCTTCAAGAAGCCCATGAGCATATGGGGAATCTGTTAGGGTGTTTTTGCCAGTTCTTTCCTCTGAAAGCTAGCCTACAGCACCTAGTATTATTCACTGGCAGTCTCCCATTCAAGTACTAACCAGGGCTGACTGACCCTCAATGGCTTCCAAGCTCCAGATGTTGTTGAACTGCAGCTCCCAACCAAATGAGATTCCAGTCATTGCAAAAACAACAGCAACACACAATTTCAACATCTCATTGGCAAGGTAACTTTGTATGTGACTTGAGTGTGAAAATTAGCACACTCTTGCACTTATGGCAATGATGCCATAAAACAATAAAACCGTTTGGAACAGGGAACTTCAAAAGGAATTTCCCCATCCCTTTACTTCATTTGCAAGTAAACCATGTGAAAATTCTCACACCTATGCAATCATGTGGCAAATTTCTTGGCTTGTATATAAAACAATTAAAGGGGCGAGAAATCACCAATTTATGTCTTTAGCAAACCATGACGAATAATCACCACATCACTAAAGGTGACACATGCCTTGATTACATACCATTTGGACTACTGTTGTTGTAGCAAAGTGAGTGTACGCCGGGGTAGGCAAGCTTTTTGAGCCAGGGGCCAGGTTGCTGTCCCTCAGACAATTGGGGGGCCGAAGCACCAAAAATAAATAAACAAATAAATAAACAAACAAACAAATAAATACACAATTTAAAAAATTTTAAAAAATTAAAATAAAAAATAAGCATGCACACTTTCTCAGCACCAGAAAAGCCATGGCAAAACCCCTGTGGAGATTTTGCCAAGAAAACCCCAAGAACAAGTAATAACAACAATAATCAATATCATCATGGCGGGCAGCGGCGGGGGGCAATGGGGGGTGGTGGCGGCGGTGGCAGCAGGACCGGCCTAGGGCCAGTCCAAAGGCCTTGGGGGGCCGCATCCGGCCCCCGGGCCTTAGGTTGCCTACCCCTGGTGTATGCAGATAAATCTTCTGGAAGCCTGTTCCTCTGCTCTGTGGGAGGATTTCCAAGCCATTTGTCTTGTAGCTGTTTCTTGCTGTAGAATGTGATCACCCAGCTCCCCAGAAACAAGCCGTAGACAGGAACTAACTCCAAAGAGGCTTTTGTTCTTCAGTTGCAGTATAAACAAAGAAAAACTATTTACACTCTCATGTAGATGTGGTACCTAGAAACAAAGAACAAAGAGAGCAAAAGAGGAAGAAGAAGCATGCTGTGTGCTCAGATTATTTATAGACACTTGCCATGCGGCTTCAAAACCCAGCCTCTTCCTGTGATTCCTTCCTGTGTCTCATGTCACATGAACAATAGTTCCCACCAAACATGATGATCTAATATGCTTACATCTTGCCTTCATGTTCCCAGACATCATATGACCTTGACTACCTCCTGCTTTTCATTTTGTATTCCAGCTCCAGGCAAAATTCCCATTTTGTCACTTTACCACATCTGTACATTTTCACACAAGTTACATTTTTCAACAACTGTAGCATACTCTATGTGGGTCTGCCTTTGGAAACTGTTCAGAAACTTCAACAGCTCCAGAATGCTGAGGCCAGAATGCTGACTGGAGCCAGTTTTAGGGAGCATATAAGTCTTTTGTTGAAACATACCCACTGACTAATGGTTCATTTCTGGGAACAATTCAAAGTGCTCGTCATGACCTACAAAGCCCTATTCAGCTTAGGTCCAGATTATTTGAAGAGCTGTACTAATATGAGCCTGCCAGAATGTTAAGATCTTTGGGGGAAGGCTTTCTCTCGGTCCCACTACCATTGCAGGTTTGCTTGGTGAGGACACAAGACAGAGCCTTCTCAGTGGTTGCTTCCACACTTTAAAACTCCCTTCCACAGGAAGCTAGTTTGGCTCTCTCTCTGGTTGCCTTTTAATGGCAAGCTAAATGTTCTTATTTAAGCTGGCATTCAACATATAATCATACCTGGTTGGTTTTTATGGAATATGAGTGTTTTAATTATGTCTTTTCACTTTTGTATATTTTATGTAATTCTATAATGTTTTTTGGGTATTTTACTGTTTTAAATTTTATTGGAATATTTTAACATGTTTTTTGGGTCTGTGAGCAACCTTGGGTCCCTTCTGGGAGAAAGGTAGCATGTAAATGAAATAAGTAAATAAATAAATAAATAAAGTGTAAGTCATATTTTTTCCATGATGATAATGTAAAATCTACAAAACTACAGAGGGCATACAACCATAGCACTGCTGTTAAGAAAGAAATGACATTGAATCTATTTAAGAACACATAATACATAGTTGTAAATGTTGCGAAAAAACTTGTGCTCAATAGATACCAATATTCAAATGTGGTACTGAAGTCTCCATATTTTAACAAAACCAGTAAAATCATCTTTGACCACTGACGTCTCAGAAGGGCTGTCCCATGACATTCTGCTGCCTGGAGCCAAGCAAGTTATCTCCACTGCTCTGGCAGCAAAAATACAATAATAAACCATTCATAACTGACTATTTGATGCATTTTCATGATACCCTAGATTTGCTACCCCAATCATATTCCAGAAAGATAATGGTATTACAAAATATTAAACAAGATTTGGACATAAGAATGTGCTTTCTGTTCCCATGATTTTTTAAAAAACAGCAATATTAGTAAATGCACTGTTTTCTCCCACCCAAGGGATCTTAAAAGTACTTCACTTTGCTCAAAATTGGATAAGTATTTTTCCTTAAATGCAGTTGATACCATATAGGTATAGCCCAAACCAGTATCACTACCTGTCTTGCCTGTGCTCCAGTAAAACCCTATCCACAAAGATCAGCAGGCACATAGATACACTAACATCTGCTGAACTTTCACAGCTGTCTGTTTTAAACAGGAATTATGCCCCCCCCTCCCCGCCACTGAAAACACTTCATATTTGATGAAATTTTTCACTGATTTTGTTCTTGAACAAAGCAGAAAAGTTTAGCAATTTTACTCCTGCTGCAGGAAAGTCTTCAGAAATCAGTATGGCTTTCAAGGCTATTTGCTGTTCAGGACTTTATCTGCTCAAACTTTACATCATATTTTTGCATAGAAATTCACATTTTTTTTTACTAAAGAAACAATGTATTTAGGTGAAGATATGAGGCAAACCTTATGTTCTGAATTTGCAATATAACCAAGTCTTGATTTAAGACTTTCTGCTAATCATGTATTCAACTAACAATCTATTGCAACATACAACAACATAATGATGTGTTGCAAATGTGCCATATTTAGCTTTAATACTGTATTGGTAAAGTGTCAATATCCCTCTAAAAGATTGTCAGGTGTCTTACTAAAGATGTCTGTGCCTTGCTCAGACCTTCATTCACTGAGCTCACCATTTGGGGCTTTTTAAAACCCAGTCCATGTGATGCTCAGCTTATAGATCAGTGTAAGATATTTCATTTCCTTATGAGCTGCCTCATGCCAAAAGACCTATCATCCTCCAGCAGATCGATGTGTCTTCAGGATTGTAATCTATATTTACTTTGCAGGACATACTGTACCTCTGCTTTCCGCTGATTCAGCTTCTGTTTCAAGTTCCTTGACCTCAGATGTCTTCCTATTCACTCCAATGTGTATTGCTTAAGCACTTACTGCTGAATGTCCCTCCGGCCATTTTGAAAGGTGTTTCATCACACTACAATAAACGTGAAATACAGATGCACTCAAAATGGCAAAAGGGGAAAAAAAGGTGAAAGCAGCAGCTGTAGATCGACGTGGGACCAAATAGAGGCATTTATTACACTTCACTTTCATACTATTGTCTACCTTGGGCAAAGGAAGATTGTAAGTGTCCCTGGTGGTCTGAGTCAATCAATACTACACGGGAGTTAAATTAGGCCTCAAGTCAAGCATACATCCACCTTGGCTGAGATACCTCCAACCTAAAGTCCCTGGAAAAATCTACATTTTTCCACTAAGTTAACCAATAAGAGAGTGAAATGAGTGAGAAAAAAAGCAGCTGTCTAGTCTGTATCATGCATTCTTTTGAAAGGGACATTGCCGAAACTGCAGTTAAGGCCTTTAAAAAAAATAAATCAGAAACATTAACCTGTAAATTCAAATGAATACTGGGAACAGTTACAGGATTCAGCCACACAGTTTCAAGAAAACATTACTGAGTTAGTTAAAAGTAAAATTAAAAACTTGTTTCATTGGGAATGGCTAAGAATGCTATTATTTATTTATTTATTTATTTATGGTCTGGTCTGTGTTTATGCATGTAACACGAACTCATGGTGGAATCCTGAGGTGATGATGTAGATTATGTCAAGTCCATTTGGCCTATCTGACCATCTGTTTGTCATTCTCCAAAGGGAGAATAATTCAAAAGCATGAGTGGTCTGTGGACATGTACCTATTTATAAAGTCCACCTTTATGCTTAACTCCATTGAGCTTGTGGGTTTTTAAGGAGCAAGATCAATTTCTTTCTTTGTCTGTTGTTGGTTTATAAGTGATTTCCCCTTTGTCCAAAGAAGGGATAGGCAAATTATAGTCCTGAGGCCACATGCAGCCCCAAAGACTGTTTAAAAGAACTATGCGCCACAGATTTCTGAGAAAAAAGTCAGCAATTGTAATTTCTTTTTTACATAGGTTGCAGCTCCCTTCTACATTACTTAGTATTAACACAAATACACATTGGCTTTGGCCTTGTGTGCACAGACCAAATACAACAGCCTTTCCCCATTCCCTTGGCAGGGAGGCTAGATGACAGATGGCCCATTGTCTGGTTCTGGTGCAAGCAGACTGGATGATTGGCTGCCCTCTCAACAGCAGAACTCCCCCCCCCTTCCCCTGTATTTTAAAAGCTCATCAATGGCTCTGGATCTTCTGGGAAGATCCAGAGCCCTTCATTCTGATGCCAGGTGACTTGTGTGTTCTGTATAGTCAGATGACGCATCCACTGCTGCTACCAGTCACTTGCTTTGAAGTTGTAATGAGACACCCATCCATATGACCATTGCTGGGTGCCTTGCTCTGACTTCAGAGGAAATGGCCTGCAGTGGCAGTGGCAGTGACAGTAAACACACTGAACACCTCAAGAAGACTGCATTTGGTCAGCCACCCAGCATCAGAATTGATGGTCTTTGTAAAGGTGGAGGGTCAGAGCAGCTCTGAAGGCAGACTGTCGAATGGTGGTGCCAACAAGGCCTGAGATCTGACATCAGCAATGTAGCTAAGAAAACGTGGTTATGTCTCCATAGCTATGTCTGCCTTCAAAGCTTCCTGATCAGTTCAGATCACTGCTGTCTGACAACAGAGAAATGGTCAGGGGAGCACTACAGTGCTGAAAAGGTAGGTCAGGGGGGCATTGGGCATTGCTTGTGCAACAACTGTAAAAGTGAATGCTGATGTCATAAGACAGACTTACAGAATGCGAGCATGCCCCCTCCCCCACCCCCCCACCCCTAGAATTGAACTTCCAGCCAGTTACATTTCTTCTCAGCCCTAATTTTCTGGCATCCCCTGAATAGCCTAAATAATCTCAGGGGAAGAGGCTTTGTCCCTAGACCAGCTGAAGTTGTTCACCCTGGACTAAAGCATATTTAAAGAATGCTGTATGCATTTGAGATATTGACTACACCCACCAATCAATGTAAGGATTCTGATGTGCAAAATGAAACCACTCCTTTTGATGTTCCTGGACATGTGGCTTGAAGGCAGCCAGGCCTCAGATGGAAATCAAATTAATTTTTAAAACCCTACTCTGAACTTAAGATGTGGAGGAATTGTCTTAAAATAAGCTGTCCTAACCTGCGGGCTTGGTAAGAGTACTCTTAGCTTCTTTTTGTGCGCTAAATGAAATTTGTCCCTGTGAATTTTTCAGGAAAACTACTGTTTAGAGATTTCTTAACACAGCACAGAGTTCAATTATGAAATATCTGTCAGTGTGAACAGATATAAAAGGAAATAGAAAAATTCATGGAGGGCAGAGATATCGATAGCAAGTAGCCATGATGGATATATCTTCCATCTAGTACTCAAGGCAGCATGCTTCTAGAATCATAGAATCATAGTATTGTAAGAGACCAAAAGGGCTATCCAGTCCAACCTCCTGCCATGCAGGAACTCAAAATCAAAGCATCCCCAACAGATGACCATCCAGCCTCTGTTTAAAGACTCCAAAGAAGGAGACTCCACCACACTCTGAGGGAGTGTGTTCCACTGTTGAACAGCCTGCACTATCAGGAAGTTCCTAATGTTGAGACAGAATCTCTTTTCTTGTAGCTTGCATCCATTGTTTCAGGTCCTGTTCTCTGGAACATTGTCCCCATCTTCAAAAAGGGGAAAATAAGAGAATCCCAACAACTATCACCCAGTTAGTCTGACATCAATACCAGGAAAGAACAGAACAGTTCTAGAACAGTTCATTAAACAGAGAGTCTGTGAACATTTAGTAGGGAATGCCATAATCATTAAAAGTCAACATGGGTTTCTCAAAAACAAGTCATGCCATACTAACCTGATCTCTGTTTCTGATAAAATTACCAGCTTGGTAGATGAAGGGAATGCAGTAGACATAGCATATTTTGGTTTCAGTAAGGCTTTCAACAAGGTCCCCCATGATATTCTTGCAAACAAGATAGTAAAATGTGGGCTGGACAATACAACTGTTAGGTGGATTAATAATTGGTTGACTGACTGAACCCAAAGGGTGGTCAGCAATGGATCTTCTTCATCCTGGAGAGAAGTGACCAGTGGGGTGCTACAGGGTTCTGTCCTGGGCCCAGTGCTATTCAACAATGAGTCTTTATCAATGACTTGAATGAAAGAATAGGGGGCATGCTTCTCAAATTTGCAGATGACACCAAATTAGGAGGAATAGCTAATACCCCAGAGGACAAGATGAAAATTCAAAATGACCTTAATAGATTAGAAAGCTGGGCCAAAGCTAACAAAATGAATTTCAACATGGGAAAAATGTAAGGTACTGCACTTAGGGCAAACAAATGAAATGCACAGATATAAAATGGGGAACACCTGGCTTAACGAGACTATGCGTGAAAGGGATCTAGGAGTCCTAGTAGACCACAAGTGGAACACAAGTCAACAGTGTGATGCGGCAGCTAAAAAGGCCAATGAGATTTTAGGCTCCATTAATAGAAGCATAGTATCTAGATCAAGGGAAGTAATAGTGCCAATGTATTCTGCTTTGGTCAGGTCCCACCTGGAATACTGTGTCCAGTTCTGGGGACCGCAATTCAAAAAGGATGTTGAAAAACTGGAGCATGTCCAGAGGAGGGCGACTAAAATGATAAAGGGTCTGGAAACTATGTCCTATGAGGAATGACTTAGGGAATTGGGTATGTTTAGCTTGGAGAAGAGAGGGTTAAGAGGGGATATGATAGCCCTGTTTAAATATTTGAAGGGATGTCATATTAAGGAGGGAGCTAGCTTGTTTTCTGTTGTTCTGTGTATCAACTGCTACGGAGCATGAGTGGATAGATTCTGTTGAGCTCATGTCCTGCTTCAGGGCTTCTAGATAGCTTCTGTGTGAACAGTGTTGGTCTTAACCCTGGCGGCTCATATTTTTAAGGAGTGACATTTTTTCTCCTTATGGAAAATAGGATCTATACACGAGACTTAGGAATGAAATATTTCTTCCTCATCAACACCTTCTGAGTGCCCTATGAGATCATTTATTCTAGACTCTTTTGAGTTCTCACTTGAACCTATTTTAAAGCATATGGACTTAGGACTTTAACAGATGGCATCTTTCTCATCTCAATCTTGCTGCATTTGCATTATTAAAAGAGAACAAAAGCATACTGGATTTGGAGCTTTCGTTACTACATCTCTCCTCATTAGCACAATGGGGCTTTTAACACCATCGAGGGTCCCAGCATGCTCTCTTCCTTATTCCCCCTTAACTCCATCTTATTGCCCTACCTAGCTTGTCTCCCCCCACAGTCTGCCAAAAGAGAAATGACAGGGGGGTTGCAGACTGCCAGAAATAGTGCAAATTGAGTCCACTTTTAGGGTTAGGGTTAGGGTTAGGGAATCATGGGAACTGTATTTTATTGTGGCACCAGAGCTCTCTGACAGAGAAGGTTCAATGTCTCAGATAAAAAAACAATTCCCATGATTCCCTAGCACTAACCCTAACCCTAAAAGTGGACTCAATTTGTACTATTTCTGGCAGTCTGCAACCCCCCACAGTTTCTCCTTGCAAGGAGACTCTAATATTTCTCCTGGGGGTGGGGGCAAAAAAATAAAAGTTTAAAAATCCAGCCTGCTCTGGAATAGGCAGTGGGAGGGGGAAGGAGGAGGTAGTGTTATCACAGGTCTGCCCAGTACTGGAAGTGATACCCAAGAAGTTATCACACTTGAGGACAAGTGCTACAAGATTTTTTCTGGAACTTTATTAACAGGTGTTTCCCATCAATGAAAAGTGACACTCCAACAGCACAGCAGCAACAAAATGTGCACGATGTCATGCAATCATTATTGCCAAAAGCATTATCTCTAGTGTGGAGGCAACAGGAAGATTAGAACATTGGCACTAGCCAATGGGAGCAAAGCCAGGAAAAGGTGGGGCTGCTCCCAGAAGTGAGTATATAAGAGGGAGGAGCAGGTTTGAAAAGATTGTTGATGTTTAGTGTGCCCTGAGGGGTGAAGAGTCATTGAGGCTATGTTTGGCTGCTGTGAGGGGCAGTTAGAAAGGGTTTTAGATATCCAAGAAAGGGATGAAGAATATCCTTAATTATATTGTCGTAGTGTCCTGCAGGAGACATAGCATTTGGTGAGTCATGGAGTCACAGGTAACCAGAAGGGTTATAAGATACAAAAGTCTAATAAAGGTTCTGTGAGAACTTAATCTGTAAGGATACATATATAAAGCTATAGAGAAACAACAAGCTAAAGAAACTGTTAAACTGTGTAACTAATATTTATACACCGTATCCATTGTGAAAGCCACCCACTAAAAGAGATACTGTATTCAGCCTGACTTGTAAATAGATTTATTACTTTGTTTTAACAAGCAGCCATCTGAAGTGATTTCAAAAACGTATTTAAACCACTACCAACATTGAGAAAAGTCTTTTAGGTTTGGGACAATTAGACAGTGGGTGTGTGGCTGTCATACACAACTCTCTGAAGCAAAGTAGGATTCCAGTTTTCTGAAAGGAGGCAGTTGTAAGACCCGTATTGAAAAAGGCCTCCTAGAATCCCACTCTGTTGGATAATTATCAGCCAGCCTCCAATATTCCTTTCATGGGTAGGGAATCTAAATTGCTTAATTTTATTTTTTAAGCAAAGAAGGAAACCTCCCATTCCTCAGATCAACCAAGCTCCAGAAAAGAAAGCTGACACACATAGACTTCTTTTGGCAGTGTAAGAAAATGGGGATTGCTGTCACTGTAACAACCACCATTACCACCTGGAAGGAGGAGGAGGAGATCAGTGACCTGAATGGCAGAGAGAATTCTCTAAGTTTGAGAGACATGACTTCTAGATTGCCTTGAGACCTAGTTTTTAAACTCACATTTGAAAAAAAATAAAGGTAATTGAAGAGACATCCCATGTTTTATTATGAGTAAATATATTTCATGCATCATAGAAAATTTGCAATAGCTTTATATTTAGAGAAAGATGGACCCACCGTCTTCCACTTTTCTTTCAACAGGAGCTTTTGGAATTAAAGGATCTTATGCCTCAAAGTAATAAAGCTCTGTGCAAAAGAAGAATATATGCTGATTTAATAACCTCAGAATGAAAAACAAAAGTCAATTATTTAGCTCAGTCTTTTGTGAAAGAGAAATAGAATGCTTTTGTATTATTATTATATTACTATTGAAATTAAAAGCAAAAGGTGATACATTCTGTAGTGGTAAACCTATTGCTAATATATTTAGTTAATATTAATACTAATATATTTAGTTGATATCAGTGTGTTTGTATGGCCCTAAATACCCTAAGGCACCAGATCCCATCTGTTCTTGGAATCTAAGCAGGGTCAGCCCCGGTTAGTACTTGGGTGGCAGACTATCAACAAATACCAGGTAATGTAGGCTATATTTCAGAGAAAGGAACTGGCAAAATCACTTCTAAATATTCTTTGCCTTAGAAAACTCTGTGAAATTCATGAGTTCACCATGAGTTGACAGGCAACTTGAAGGCACACATAAACACAGAGACAATTTATGTGGATATCCTAACATCTTATCCTCTGCTTTGATATGATTGATGTAATTTGGTCATACAAACCTATAACGGATCTTAAAAAGTAAAAAGGGGAAAATACATAGGCATTTAGCTTCCAAATAGTTACACACAGTGTTTTATTTCAGAAAGTGAGAAAAAGTGCCTTAAGAAAGCTATTTGTTAGTTGAGAACATTATTTTGAATATGAAGTAGGTAAACCTTAGCATGCCAGATGTCTTTCCTGTGTAAGCAATTTAAATGAAATCTGTGGCAGAGAATGCAAGCACTCCTGGATCAATAGGCTGTATTCACTGGAGCTGACACCCTACACCTGACACAGGGAACTTGGTGAGGGACCTGTTGCTCATACCTGAGGGACTTTCTCTTGCTTTTATCACAAAGTAAATCTCCTAGGATTACAGGTACTTAACACTAATTAGATCTGCACTATTACCTGCCATTTGAATGGTCTCTGTTTTCTTGCCACCCAGTTTACTTTCCTCTTTCACTGAGATAATTGTGGGTGCAACCCACTGAGATAAAAATGATAGCTTTAGACACACACAGCCATGCACCATTATTTTTTGCCTTCCAGAAAGAAATCACAAGGTGTAGGAATGAGGCAAACAACAGATCATAGAACAGGTTTACCTGTTTTAATTATGTCTATTTTGTCAGAGATTTGCGTTCAAGTAATATAATGGTGTACTTAAGAATAGAATATGTAAACAAATCATCATGCCTTCCTCAGCCATGTAAGCTGAAGTGTGTCCTTGGAGTTGCTCATATTACATGCACCTTGCTGCCTGAAGAGGTGAGCTATGGAAACACTGTAAATCTAGTTCCTTGATTTGCCATAGTCCTCTAAGCAATAATGCTGGATCCTGCAACATTTACCATGCTAACCTGATATAAAATGAGGCATGCTGTAATTGCAGATCATTATGACTTCATGATTTTTAAACTTAATCATAAGCCACCTTGATTGCTTCTTTCAAAAACAGACAGATAAAACATAATTCTATAAGTAGAATATAGGTGGTGGTACTATTTAGGTTTATATTTAAAGATCAAAATTCGTATGTCATTAGGAACTACAAGAGTTGTTCCTCTTTTAATTTAATAATGGTCATAGGAAGAGTGAATTGATGCACATGGATAGGGTTACATCTTCCCTTTGCAGCCACAACCCATCCAAATATCACCATTGTATACAAAACTACTGTTAGAATTAGTAACCTTGGGATGCCTATACTCCCTAACTTTTTCATATGTTACTCTATAGAAGTTTAGAACTGGGATACATATATGGAGACTTCTTGTTTGTTTGATTTTCTGCATCCCTTCTCTTCCTGCATCACTCTAACCTGCAGCCATTGTCTAATCTTCCCTCTCCTCCTTTTACACCATGTATTTGATTATGAACAAGTAATTTGTAAGTCCAGGTTGAGTCTCCTTGTCTGAAATTCCAAAATATTGCAAAACCCAAAAACTTTTTTCATGGCTGAGATAGTGACACATTTGCCTTCTGATATTTCAATGTACACAAACTTTGTTTCATGCACAAAATTATTACGAATATTGTATAAAATTATCTTCAGGCTATATGTATGTAGTGCATTTGAAATATAAATGAATTCTGTGTTTAGGCTTGGGTGCCATCTTCAAGCTGTCTCTTTATGTATGTATATGCAAATATAAGTCTTATGAAATCCAAAACACTTCTGATCCCAAGTATTTTGGATAAGGAAGACTCAACCTCCCCCCCCCCCCACTAGACTTTTATTGTAGCAATTTGAGTGTGCAGATAAATCTTCTGGAAGCCTGCTCCTCTCCGCTGTGAAATCACCGGCCTTGAGTTGTATCACTGCTCTGGAATGTAACCTTCTAGCCTTCCAGAAAAATAGATCAGAGAGAGGTTTCTCCAAAGAGGCGCTTTAATTCTTCAGTTGCAATATGTACAAAAAAACCCAGAACAAAACCTACATACAAGCACAAGTACAGGAACAAAGACAAAGACAAAGAGCAAAGAGACCACATGCTGAGGGCTCAGATTATTTATAGACACTTGCCATGTGGCCTCAAAACCAAGCTTTTTCCTCTGATTCCTTCCTGTGTTACATGGATAGTAGTTCCCACAAACATGGTGACCTAATGTGTTTACCACTTGTCTACATGTTCCCAGACACATCCTGACCTTGAACATCTCCTGTGTTGTTTTGTTTCTCAGCTGCAAAAAACTATCCCAGCTTCCCAGTTAGCAAGCTGTAAGTGATATGCAGTACCCTTTGTCACTTTCCCACATCTGTACATTTACACACAAGTTACATTTTCCAATATTTCCCTCCAAATGTATAGATGTGTGTGTGTCATGTTACTTGTTTGTATTATGTATCTTTGTCATCCCCTTGATTTTGCACTTTAACTCAACAGCTAAATTTGTGCATTTAAGGTGCCATACCCACCAAGTGTGATAGCTGTTCATGTTTCTCTATTGGCAATACCTTTGCAAAAACATCAGCTATGCTGTCCCTTGTGTCAATGTACTCCAGATGCACAACTTTGTTCTGGATCATTTCCCTTACATTTTGATACCTTACACCTATGTATTTTGTTCTGCATTTCAAATTCTCAGTTTCTGACATTGCAATGCATGATTGTAAATCTTCATGAACTACAGTAGGTTCAATGCATTTTTCACCTAAATCCTCGAGCAATTGTCTCATCCACTGTGCTTCATTAACCGTCTCTGACAATGCTGCAAATTCTGCTTCAGTTGTTCTCAGAGCTACACAGTTCTGCTTCCTGCTGCGCCAAACTATTGGACTTTCTGCAAACTTTATCAACAAGCCCAACACTGACATTCTGTCATGTAACTCTGAAAGAAATGAACTATCCACAAAACAATCAAGTTGAACCATGCTGCCCTGTATCACAAGCTTTTTGTCCTTACTGCCTTTCAGATACCTTAACACATGTTTCACTGCAGTCCAGTCCTCAACTTTCAGATTACTCACTTTCCTGCTAAGCACTCCCACTGCAAAAGTAACATCAGACCTTGTATTGTTTGCTATAAACATCAAGCTTCCAACTACACTTCTAAACAATTTTGGATGGTCAGATTCCTTTGTTGACTCATCACTGGCATAACCAGGAGTCATTGGACTTTTCACTACTTTAGCACTTTGTAGTCAACACTTTTCAATCAGCCTTTCTATCTTTTTCCGTTGACTCAACAAACATCTATCATCCTCAGTCCACTCCACCTCAATCCCTAGGTAAGCCTTAAGAATTCCCAAATCTTTTAAGCACAAATTTCTTGGCCAATTCTCTCTGGACTATCTGAATTTCACGCTCTGACCTTATGACACAAGTCATAAACATAAATCACCAATGTCACTTCTCCCTTGGTGTACACGCATGCATCAGCAATGGTGTGTTTATACCCTAGTTTCACCAACTCTTCATGAATGCAAAGGTTCCAACTCCATGCACTTTACTTCAGTCTATATAAAGCCTTTCTCAACTTGTACACTTTCCTATCACTGTCTTGTTCAAAACCCAAAGGTTGTTCAATGAACACTTCTTTCTCAAGACTAGCATTCAAATAGGCAGTTTCAAAATCAAAATGCCTTACCACTTGGCCCTTCCTAGCTGCTAATACCAAAACCAACCTTAGGCTTTCTGGCTTAGCTGTAAGAGAAAACATTTCGTCAAAGTTCTCAAACTTCTGCTGTGCAAAACCTTTTGCCACCAACCTTGCTTTATATCTATGAGTACCATCTGGCATTTCCTTCCTTTTGAAAACCCATCTACAATCTATCACCTTGTGATTTCTAGGCCTCTCAACAACCTCAAAAACTTGGTTTTCTACCAGTGACATGTACTCCTGATCCATAGCAGAAAACCACTTTTCCTTTTCCTCTTTAGGATAACTCTGCAAATCCTTAAAACTTTCAGGCTCATCAGCCACCACTGTACAAGCCCTTGCACTCTGCACTACAAAATGTTCTGGAGGTTTCCTCACTCTCTGAGCCCTCCTGGGTATGATTATCTTTGTTCTACCTCTCTCATCCTCACTCTCAGAACTAATTTGAACCTCTGTTTTGTTTTTTTTTGCACTGACTTAAACCTGCTAGTTGTAATTGGTGACTGAGGTGTTTGTATCTGTGTAGGCTGTTCTGAAGTACTAGGCTCACTGTCTTATGATGCTGTTTCTTGTTTTACCACCCCTCCATTTTGAGTACTCATGTCCTTTTGTCTCAGCCTAAGAGAAACCTCTTTGTTGGAATGCAGGTTTTCCCAACCCAAGTGCTTTTCAAAGTTGGCACTTCTGGATAGCAAGATTTCCCCATGACCAAGATGAAATCTGTAGCTATTCCCAGAATATCCCACAAACATCAACCTGTGCCATTTAGGTTTACCCTTCTTTATGAAACTGGTAGGTACATACACATTTTCATACTGCCCAAACACTCTCAAGTACAAGGGTAGGCAACCTTTCCCCTTTAAGGGCCGAGGGACTTCAGCTCCCAGAATCCCAGGAGCTATTGGCCAACATGGGACTATTGGCCAACATGGCTGAGGCTTCTGGGAGCTGAAGTCCCTCGGCCCTTAAAGGGGAAAGGTTGCCTACACCTGCTCAAGTATTTCAAATTAGGTGGTCTTCCATAAAGCATGTGAAATGGGGTTTTCTTTACAGCAGAATTCCAAACATGATTTGCAAGGTGATTTGCTGTCAGAATAGCCCCCCCCCAAACTGCTCAGATACTTCTGCATCCAACATCATGCAGTCTTTCATTTGTTTTAAGACCTCTATTTGTCTTTCTGCCAAACCATCCTCCTGTGGAACTGCAGGGTTTGTGGTTTTGTGACGAATTCCCTTTTTTCTCAGCCAATTTTTCAAACAATTTGGCAAGAATTTTCCACCCCTGTCTGTGACCAAAGGCCCCACTTTGTACTTAATCCCTTTCAATCAGGTTAACCCAATCTTTGAAATGCTCTGCTGCTTCACACTTCTCCTTTAGGAGCATCACATAAGAGTATCTGGTAAAATGATCCACAATTACCATAAAAAATTTGTTTCCCAGGCTTTTTTCAAAAGGCCCCACTAAATCTGCATGGATAAATTCAAAAGGTTTTTGTGGTGTGCATTTGCTGCATTTTGCCACAGGAAAAGCTTTCAAATTTATCCTGCTGCAAACTGAACATTCCAAGTGTTTTGAACAAGGAAGCATTTTGAATTCTGGACACACCTCCCCCAGTTTCCCAAGCTGGTGAAGCTTGCATGGCCCAACACCCGATGGTAGTATTGTGCACAGTCTAACTGCAAAGGCATATTATTGACTACTGCACATATTACCCTATCCACCACATAATACATTTTGTCCCTTTTCAATGCTTTTACACAGACCTCATCATTCACGGTGATCACACACTCATCTCCCTTGAAATTCAATGCATACCCATTAGTTGTCAAAGCAGACACACAAACTTAGCAGTTTTGCAATTTCGTACACACAATATATTGTCAAAGTCTTTAGCAAACCCTGGGATGAACACAGTCCCCATGTCTTTAATTTCCCTTGGTTCTCCATCAGCCAAAGCAACTGAAGGCACATTGGAAGGTTTCTTACTTTTCAGGACCTTAGGAGTGTTTATCATATGTCCTATGGATCCTGAATCAAGAATCTAGTCCATATTAGGCTTGAATTTCTGGTGGGTCACACTGTCTCTGCCTTTCACCACAGCTACAACACCCTTTTTGGTCCCAGAGTTTTTGGTTAGTTGTTTCTTGGCTGCTGCAAATTTTCTGCAATCCTTCTTCAGATGACCAGGTTTCCCATAATAAAAACACTTTCTCTCCTTGGACACTGCTTCTTTCTCCAGTTGGAGCTCTCTGGAAGCTCCCTCTGGTATGTGCGTGAACTTAGGCGCTGCTTGCTGCTGCTTCTGGAGTCCTGCCTTGAACCGGCAATGCTGGCTTTCTTCTAAAACTCGAGAAGCAATCAGCTCCATTGTAATCTGCCCCTCAGGAAGCCCCTGGAGACCATATAGAGCATGCTCATAGTCCTTTGAGAGACTTACCAACAAAATGTATGTTTTTTTCTCTCTTAGGATCTCAACACCACTCATCTGGACTTGATTAAACAAATCCTGGATGATTTCCAGATGCTTTTCCAGAGACTGACCATGCTGCATCTTGTACACATACAGTCGCCTGCACCAAACCATCCTAGACAATGCTGTGCTGAGTTGATGTATGTCTTTGAGAGCATCCCACACATCTTTTGCTGATGTCTTGTCCCTGACATAATTAATTTGAGGGGGAGAGATCGATAGAAAGATAGTAGCTTTTGTTTTTCTATCATCTTCCAGCATGGCTGCTGCAGCTCCAGCTTGAACTCCAGCCTGAACCACGTGCCACAAACCCTCCCTAATTAACAGTGATTCAGCGTATGCGCTCCATGCATTATAGTTCACTTCATCCAATTTGGGAAACTTTACTGCCTCCATGATTAAGTAGCACTCAAGAGTCTTGGCAGCTTTCCCAGCTTCCACTGTCTATCGTGTTAAGACACAAAGCATTGTCCATAAATCTTAAGACTTTTGCCTTCCAGCATAGACATCTTAGGGAGGATCTGAAAAATGCACAGCAACAGAATTAGTGCCACTCACTCACAGCCTGTCAAACTCCTGTCCTCCGCAGCACACATGAAGCAGCTTGGGCAACCATAACCTATTGTTGTAGCAATTTGAATGCACAGATAAATCTTCTGGAAGCCTGCTCCTCTCTGCTGCAAAATCACCAGCCTTGAGTTGCTCTGGAATGTAACCTTCCAGCTTCCCAGAAAAATAGATCAGAGACAGGTTTCTCCAGAGGCACTTTAATTCTTCAGTTGCAATATGTACCAAAACAAACAAACAAAAAACAAAAACAAAAACAAACTATACACAAGCACTAAAACAGGAACAAAGACAAAGACCAAAGAGCAAAGAGACCACATGCTGAGGGCTCAGATTATTTATAAACACTTGCCAAGTGGCCTCAAAACCCAGCCTCTTCCTGTGACTCCTTCCTGTGTCACATGGATAGTAGTTCCCACCAAACATGGTGACCTAATGTGTTTACCACTTGTCTACATGTTCCCAGACACATCCTGACCTTGAACATCTCCTTTGTTGTTTTGTGTCCCAGCTGCAAAAAACTTTCCCAGTTTCCCAGCTAGCAAGCTATAAGTGACCTGCACTTCCCTTTGTCACTTTCCCATATCTGTACATTTACATACAAGTTACATTTTCCAACAACTTTCTATCTCTCATTGACTCTCTAGAAGTGTGTGAATGGGCTGACATGTGACTGGTTGTTCTTCAGCTTCCACCTTTCCAGTTTCATTAATCTGCTCAAGCGATCTAATATTAACCTATCACAGGCGGATGCAGACAGGCGGCCCTGGGCCACCTCCAGAAGTGGAGGATCGAGGCCGAGGCTGCCGGACACCTCGGCCCCAATCCTCCCTTTTGACACCTGTGAAAGGAGCGCTAAAATAGCACTCCTTCTGCAAACCACGAAAGGGGCACCTCAAGAGGCATGATGCACCTCTTTGGAGTCCCTTCAGGCTCAGCGTGTCTGGACGCTGAGCCGGAAGGACATCATCAGAGTGTCCATCATGTGGACAGGCCATCACTCTGATGATGTCTCCAGGAAGGGGATGGGGTGTCCAGCATCCTGCTGCCCCTACCCTTCTTGGGATTGAGGATGGCGTTTTTCACTGTCTGCATCCCCCCCCACATTTCTCCACCACTATGAGGCATAGAAAAGAGTTATTGAGCCCAAGTCTGGATGAGTGATAGATGGAACTTTTTTCTATGCCTCATAGCTATTGGGAAATGTCAGTGGGGTAGTGAATCTGGACTTTAAAGATTTAGAACCTTATCACACCAGCCTTTTGTCCTGCCACGATTGCACTAGTTAAATAGTGGAAGCATACTAGTTTCACATAATTTCTTATCACACTTTCCTTCACAATAGTGCTTTGGCAAGCCATGATTTTCACGCTGCCAAATGCTACCTTCTAGGAGGGAAGGGGCAATGGGCAATCATGGCTGACAACCACCTCCCAAAGCCAGCTACTGTATGAATGTGCTGCTCCTTTCCCTTCCAGAAGTGTGGGGTTGTTGTGTGCACATCCACACAGCACCCCCCACACTTTGGGAGAATGGGGAGAAGCAATCCTGTCTGCCAAATGCCTCCTGAAGCCAGCTACTGTGTGAATGTGCACAAATTGCTGCAAAGGTGGAAAGAGGGAGAATAGCTGAATAACATTCACTCACACCATGTGACTGCCTGAGAGTGGAACTGCAGTGGAAGGGATGTATTGCACAAAGGCAGTAATGGATTAACAGTGAGACAGAGAGTTTATTGATGGGTTTTGCCCATCAATGAAAAGATGAACTATAGTGACAATTGAAATGCAAGGAAGCAACAGGATGGACATGACAATGTGTGATAAGTACTGGCCAAAGAGACTTTTATCCTGTTAAAATTCTGCTGTGTAGCCTCGTGTGGTAAAGTCTTCAGTCTGAACTTCAAATAATGTTTTTCACACCACTGAAATGGGAGCCACTAGCAAGCATTAAAAAAAATGGATCGAAACAACATTCTGACCCTGCTTTCAAGCCAGATGCCAGGAAAACAAGACTTCTGTTTTTCTTCTCCGCATTCCTGCCCTTGACAGTTTTACATCTTAGGGTAAGATTTTTTTTATCCTATAGAAGGCCATTCACTGTAAGGAAAAAAACAACCAAAGGCCAGACCTGAGAGTGAGTGGTACCAATTATAGTCTAGTGCTTTCTCTTCCTTCCACTACCTTCTCTCTCTTTCTTGGTTACTGCTTGCACAAGCAAAGGAAAACAGGCAAATAAAAAAAAAATATGACAAACAAGGGAAAATGTGCAAGGAGGCAGGGTGTTACCCTACATCTTTAAACAACTCACAAAGTTAGTGAAAAAGAAAACACCACCAACCATCTCCTTCCAATCCGGATCCTGAGAAGTGTTTTGAGATGTGCTGGCTCGCCAGCCACTGCAGCCTAAATCCAACTAAATCCTTTGATTCAAAGGGAATTTAATAAGTCTATATACATATCATTCAGTGTGACCAGATGTCCTCCTTTTCCAGGACATGTCCTACATTTCAGCCTTCTGTCCTGGAGGAATTCCAAAATGGCCTCCATTTTGATCATTGCTAAGAAGGCTATTGAGTAGCACCGTGTTTGCTGCTCCCCTTTGAGAAATTTGTCTGGTACCGTCTCTTCAGTGCAGTTAAGGGATAGCATGGATCCTTCTTAAAGTTCCTTTTTCCTGAGAGCAGCAGCAGACAAAACTTACCCCCAAAACTCAAGAGTGTGTTTCTCACAGGGGAAAAGAACAGCAAACATGTTAGGCAATGTGCTGCTTGAGGACACAATGCAAATGTTGCAATGGGTTTTTTCCCCCTTAATTTCAACACGATGGAAAAAATGAAAGGAATAATTGAAATGTAGATTCAATCAAGAGTTTCTTGCTGGTAAAGTAGAATTTAAAGCATATCTCTTGCTCAGAGTACTATAATTATATTGCAAGCCAATAAAGAATTTTAATGAAAATAAGTTAATCAAAAAAATATAAAGTACAGAATAAAATACAGTATATGCCAGGGGTAGGCAACCTTTCCCCTTTAAGCGCCGAGGGACTTCAGCTCCCAGAATCCCAGGAGCTATTGGCCAACATGGGACTATTGGCCAACATGGCTGAGGCTTCTGGGAGCTGAAGTCCCTCGGCCCTTAAAGGGGAAAGGTTGCCTACCCCTGGTATATGCAATATAGCTGTAAATAAACCATATGAAATAAATGTCTATGTTAGTTGTTTTAACTTTTATTTTGTAAAGTCCTACATTTTGCAGTGCCCTGTCCTTTCTAGCAGTTATGACATCTGGTAACCCTGATTCCATTAATTCAATAGATCTATTCTGGTTGACCCTAACAAGCTGAATTCTAGAAAAGTGGAGCTCCACTTTCTTGGCAGGGACAGAGATGAGTCTCCAGAGCCCTCACTCACCCATCACAGTAGACCAAAACACACTGCAGAAATAATCCAGTTTGAGACCACTTTAACTGCCCTTGTTACAACCATTGGAAATCTTCCAATTCTGTGGTGTGTATGTATTCCCTTCTATGGCCTTGAATGGGCTCAGAACTGTGAGCAGCCATGATCCTAGAAGTGGCAGGTCATGTACCCAGGGTACCTGAATAACAGATCAATAGACAGTTTGGGAGCTGCATTGAAGAATTCACACTTCTAAGACAGGAAGGCTAGGTGATTTACAGCAGGATATTTTGCACCCAAGCAGGAGAGTGTCCATTTACAATCCCATTCCCACCTTTGAAACTCCTGTCTCAAGTGATCGTTCCCATGCATGTTTGACCCTTTGATGTATCTTTGCCTCAGGCTATGTTTTTTCCCTATATAAGGACTCAAATTTCCTTTGTTTCCTTGGGCTGGCTAAAAGTTATGATGACTCCGCGCCACTTTGAATTCTGACAAGTTCCAACTCACTGCCGTCCCTCCTGATAT
This sequence comes from Phrynosoma blainvillii, assembly GCA_026167975.1. Classification (NCBI taxonomy): domain Eukaryota; kingdom Metazoa; phylum Chordata; class Lepidosauria; order Squamata; family Phrynosomatidae; genus Phrynosoma; species Phrynosoma blainvillii. The sequence goes on from JANUYF010000001.1 coordinate 277,844,255, forward strand.
AGCCAAGTCCAATGCCATACCATCCAATTGGACCATCCTGAGTCACCACTTCGATAGTAAGTATTACCATTAGTGGAGCCTCTGATCTATTCCAACACTCACCCCTTTTGTTCCTAAGCTCTTGTGTGTGTGCTTGCCTTAATGTGTATTTCCCTTAATAAAATTACAATCAATGGAAAGAGTTCTGCCTCAGTGACTTCCCTATTCCAGCATCTCAGTATACAGGTAGGAAACGTTTCCAAAAGGGCTCCTTGTAGTTCAGCCCATTATTAAAATTCCCCTAGAGAAATTCATAGCTATACCCTGGCTAGGGAATTCTGGGAGCTGTAGTTTGTTGTGGCACCAGAGCTCTCTGACAGAGAAGGCTAAATGTCTCACAAACTACAGTTCCCAGAATTATCTAGCATTGAGCCAGGGAATTATAGTAGTCTCAAACTGGATTATTTCTGCAGTATGTTTTTGCCCAGTGCCAAATCAGAGTTAGAGAAAGAGATTGTAGGCTTTTCTGTACACTTGCTAGTTGGCTACAGTACCCAGCACCCATCAGGAGCATAGGCACTTTCAAATGGTACTGAATACCTCTCAGTGTTTCCCCAGAAGAAGGCTAGCTGGATCAAGATAGAAATAAAAGCTTTCAGGGTTTTTTTTTTTTTTTTTTTTATGAGGATGCAAACCTGATAAAATCTAGGATAGATGTTTGGAAATAAACCCTACTTGCCACCACTTTAGGTGAACACACAGTTTTTGTGTTGTGCTTCATCCCCTGGCCCTCCTGAATATCTAACTCCTGACCTTGGATCCACAAGAATGTGCTCCCAGACTAGTGTGGGTAATGATACTGTGCAGAGGAGGATGATTTGATGACATCCATGATCAGAAAACAAAATTAATTACATTTGGCACTTGCTGCCAAGCTATTATGTGATGGGGGAGCCAGAGAGAATTTGCTCTATGTTTTTGTTACTGAGATCAATTGATTCTGTCTCCTTTGACTGTGTTTGTGCTATTTGTTTACATGGTTCTTGTCAGCTGCACTTGTTTTCATCTGGTGGGGCAAGACCTTTTTATGATCCAGCATACGTAGACCTTTATGATCCATGGGAACCATGGCTGGAATGGGCCAGCTTTCACTCCCTTTTACCCACTGCTATTAATGATGAACTAGACTAAAACTGCTGAAGTGCTGTTGGACACAGACCTAGTATGAGGATTTTGTTTCTGACATAACACATATCTTACGGGTCACATATGTAGACCTGATCTAGGACTTCAGTAACTGCACAGGACATGTTCTAAGAACTCCATCCAGTTTCCTTTGGGGAGACTATTAAAATGAGCTTCTTTATGCTCAAGACCTGACTGATTGATGGGAGTTGGAAAACAGAAAAAAAATATCAATTTTACATGTCTTGGTGACTCCTGCTTCAAATAACTAGAGAACACCAGTGCTGAAAAGCAAAGATACTATCATTGTATTCTCATTAGTATGTCCTCATAGGTCTCCTGAATTTTAGCTGAGTAGAACCAAGGGGGCTCTAATTATCTGAATGACAACAAAAGGTTGAGCTATCTTATACATTGGACACTATACTACCTGTGGATCAAGGTGGGTTACAACAAATAGGAATAACAATAAAATACAATATACAATTAAAACCAGATTTTTAAATAATCCCTTACCCCAACCTGCCTCCCAATCATAAAAAAGAAAAAAAAGCAAACTATAAACAATAACAATATAAAATGAATAGCACTATAAAATACTAATTAAAAGCAGAAGAAATAACAAATTAGCCAAAATTAGAGGTAGTTAGAGGTGAGACAGGTTGGGAAGGAGTGTATTTGGACTACTGGTCTCAAAATCCCTCAGTCAATATGGCTAAAGATTGGAAGATTCTGACAGTTTGAGCGTCTGAACAGATGGGTCAAATGAAGTGGCTTCTGCTGCTTTGGAGGCAGTGGCATCACTAGGGGGTGCAGTGGTGTGAACTGCACTGGGTGACACCCAAGAGGAGGGTGTCACCTGGTGGGGTAGTACACCCAGGGGAGAGCAGATGGCTTGGAAGGTCGGGGGGGTGGGAGGAAGTGACTGCCTTCCAAGTACCATGCGGCCATGGCCACACAGGACTCAGTAGGCCAGGGGAGCTGTTAAGAGGGCTGAGTGTACCCCTCACCTCACTGTCATGGCATCATTCTATGTGCCACAGCAGCAAGGTAGGGGTAATGCCCTTTTGGCCCCACCTCGGAAGCACCAGACCCTGGAAGCCCTGCTTCCCCACCCCAGATGACACCCTGGGCAGGGATGCCACTGTTTGGAGGCATGCTTCCAAAATGGCGGGAAGCCATGCTGAAGCCATGCTCCAGTTCTTAGGATTGGAGCAAAAAGGAGCCAGGATAGTATTACTTTTGGAGATACCAGTCAGCCCCTGCATCCACAGCAAACCTTGTGAGCAGGCCATACAGACAGTGGGGTTCTGGCCTGCTTCCAGCTGGAGCAGACTTGGACCATTCTTTTTTGCCCATCTGTTCCACCCCCTAGTCAAAAAGTAACATGTTGAGTCCCTACTCACTCACATATTTTATGGTGAACCCCATACAGTTACATGAATGGCTTTCAACAGGTACAGTAAGAACTGAAGGTTGACATAATACCAGCTCCTCACAGGTGTTTATCCTATCCAAAATGCGGCAGATTGCTCTTTGAATTTGTGACTGCTAGAAGTACAGCTTGCCACTCTCATTAACACTTTGGACTGTGCTAATGCTTGTAATGCCACTAGCAAGCAATTCTTGATTTCCTCCCTCCTTGTGAAACCTGCAGTATTTAGTTCTACCAACACATAGATTGTCCCAAATATGCTGAGAGTGAGGCTGATGTTTAAGCAGATTGGCATCTATAACAAATCGGGGGGATAAAAAAAAAACAGAATAATAAGAGTAGCCTGTGCAGGAGTACAAGGGTGGTCTCTTTTGAAGTGACTAGCTGATTTTGTTTCAATGAGTTTGGAAAGTAATCAAAACTTCTCTCTACTGAGGACGTGATTTTGCAGGAAGCACATAACTGTCCCTACCCAACGGGTTACCACATATTTAGAGAAACCTGAACTTTTCTCAGCTGGTTCAGCTTCTCTCTTTGAAATCTTTCACTTGCTGTTTCTTTTTTAAAGGTGTTAGAAAAATACGACTGTAATTAACAACTGACAAATATATCTGGGCTCAAGCAAAAGTGGGAAATCACAGAGGTTACTTATTTTCTCATGCATTTTCCATTTGTTCTCTTTTCCACCAGGAAGTTGAAAGACCTGAGGTTCAAACTTAATAAGGCCCCATACTGTTTCTAAGAGTATTTACAACTTAGAAAAAAAAGCCAGCACATTTCGTATATTTAAATTTGTTTTCATTCAGCTAAGCTATTACACAGTAGGCCATCCAGAAACCTTTCATAATAAGGAGAACACGTTTTCCAGACAAGGGGAAGAAAGAAATGTTCAGCTAGTCTAGCTGTTTAGGGACTAGGAAAGCAACAAAACATTTTTATGCATGCAATCCATACATCAGCAGCATGAAAGCAAGCTGCCTGCAGCATAGGACTTGAGTTACACACACAGGCCTTGAGGACCAATCAGCAAAGGAGAGGTAGTGGCTGCTTTGTAAAACTCAGACTTCATAGCTCTTGACTGAAGTTCCACATCATGAGAAATTCTTCACTATTACTCCAGTAGTACTTCAGAGTTGCAAACACTTGGCAAAAATGAATTGTGTGATGATAGCAGTACTTATAACTTTGCAAAGTCCCTGTTGTAACATAAGAAGCTGCTTTACACCAAGTCAGGCCCTTCATCCATTTAGCTCAGTATGGTTGACATGGAATGACAATGGCTCACCAAGATTTTAGAGAGAGGTTGTAAGCAAGAAAATTTTAAAGAGAGACTCAATGGACTGAATCTGGGACTTCTTTGCTTTACTTACATCTCATTCATATTACCATCATATTATCATATATAATAACAAGGATTATATCCATACTGCAGAAAGAAGGTGGTTTGACTATAACTGTCGTGACTCTATTTTACAGTATCCTGGGATTGGTAATTTGGTGAGACACCAGAGCTCTCTGACAGATCAAGCTCAATATCTACCAAACTACAAATCCCTGGATTCCACAGGATGAAGCCATGACAGTTAAACTGCTGTCAAACTGCTTTATTTCTGCAGTGTGGAAGAGCTGAAGGATATATATTCTAAGGTTGTCAACAGGTACCTTATTTCTGAGTGTGAATGTTATCAGTGGTTTCTCTTTTTCAAATGGACTGCACAAGCTAAAGTACATGATATCTTCTGCAGATGATGAGAAGGTTTTGAAACTGACCTTCCTGACCTATTCCATGACAGAAGGATGCTAAAATGAAAGAAAGTGGCCCTTACACAGATACTGGGCATTTTTGAGTGCATGATTGCTACATATGATGGTTCAATTTTTTTTATGCTGACTCACTGAAAGGATGGTTGGATGATGATAACAATGACAATGGTGATTATTTTTACTTATATCTCACCTTTCTCCCAAAATTTGGACTCAAGTCTGTGTGCAATTTAAAGAACAATGCTACTAAAAACATACAAAAAAGTGAACATTAAAATGGAATTAAAGTTCAGAACAATATTTAATAAAATGCAACAATACTTAATAAAAAGTTTTAATAAAGTATTTAAAACAATTTAGTTTAAAATAATGCCCATTCATTAAAACTTTTCTCTATTAAAAGTCTGTTGAAATCGAAAGGGTTTTGCCTGTGAACAGAAAGACAAGGAAAGGGCTGTTCTGGCTTCCCTTAGGAGATCCAGAGTCTAGGGGCAACCACCAACAAGACCCTCCAACAGAAATTTCTTCACCACCTGTGTTTATGATGGTGATGGGACTGAGAGAATAGCTTCTCCTGATGATCTAAGATCCCAGGCTGGCTCATACAGGGAGATATGGTCTGCAAAATAACCTGGACCTGAGCCATACAGGGCTTCTGGGTGTATAAAGCAATACAGGGATTTATGTAGCACTTTGACTTGTGCCCAGAAACAAACCACCAACCAATAGAGTTGTTGCAATGGGGGAATAATATGATCCCTGTAACCTGCCCAAGTTAACATCTTGGCTGCAGCTCTTTGTACTAGCTAAAGTTTCCAAACACTCTTTAAAGGCAGTTCCATGTAAAGCATTTTTTTGTTGTTGTTAACTGTCCTTGAATCGATCTTGACTCATGATGACCCTATGGATGACACATCTCCAAGACCCTCTGTCCTCCACTGCTCTGCTTAATTCCTGCAGCCCCTTAATACCCATGACCTCCTTAATAGAGTCCATCCATCTGACATGTGGTCTTCCTCTATTCCTACTTCCTTCCACCTTCTCCAGCATTATTGTTTTTTCTAAGGAGTCCTCTCTTCTCATGATGTGTCCAAAGTACAACAGTCTCAGTTTGGTCATCTTGGCTTCCAGGGAGGTTTTCGGATTGATCTGCTCTAGGACCCACTTGTTTGTCCTTTTGCTGTCCATGAAATCCTCAGCACTCTTCTCCAGCACCACATCTCAAATGCATTGATTTTCTTTCATCTTTCTTAACAGTCCAGCTCTCACATCCATACATGGTAATAGGGAATACAGTGGTTTGTATGATTCTAACTTTTGTGCTGAGTTATATATCTTTGCATTTTAGAAACTTTTCTAGTTCTTTCATAGCCACTTTCCCCATTCTTAGTCTTCTGATTTCCTGACTGCAGTCCCCATTTCTATCAATGTTTGATCCCAGGCATGGGAATGCTTTTACTATTTCTATTTCATCGTTGTCTAGGTTGAACTTGAGATGGTCCTAGGTAGTCATTATTTTTGTTTTTTTTAATGTTCAGCGTTAAGCTGCCTTTGCACTTTTTTCTTTGATCTTCCTTAGTAGGTGTTCCAGGTCTGTGAGGTTTTCTGCTAGTATTATGGTGTCAACAGCATATCTTAGTTTGTTGATATCCCTTCCTCCTATTTTCACTCCTCCTTCTTCTGTGTCCAAGCCTGTTTTCTTATAATATGTTCTGCATACAAGTTGAAGAGATAGGATGAAAGGATGCAACCTTGTCTGATCCCTTTGTCAATTGAGAACCATTCTGTTTCTTCATGTTCTGTTCTGACAGTAGCCCAGGGGTAGGCAACCTTTCCCCTTTAAGATACGAGGGACTTCAGCTCCCAGAATCCTAGGAGCTATTGGCCAATATGGGGCTATTGGCCAACATGGCTGAGACTTCTGGGAGCTGAAGTCCCTCGGCCCTTAAAGGGGAAAGGTTGCCTACCCCTGCAGTAGCCTCTTGTTCTAAGTACAGATTCCTCATCAGGACTATCAGATGTGTTGGCACTCCCATTTCTTTAAGGGCATGTTACAGTAATCCAAATGGATTATAACTAAGATATGCACCATCATGGCCATATCCAGCATCTCGAGGAATGGGCACAGTTAACCCATAAGCTTTAAATGTGCAAAAGCACTTCTGGCAACTGTGGAAGCCTGAGCCTCCAGGTTCAGAGCTGAGTGCAAGAACTGTGATCCTGTGTCTCTACAGGGAGTATAACCCTATCTAACACAAGCTGAATCCCTATTCCATGATCTGTCTTTTGACTGGATCCTTCCACTGTTAACAGCAGGGATCTAGCACTGTTTTTAAGGGGAGCAGGATTCAACATTGGCTGTCAGGTCATTGTTGGTTTTGCCTCCTTGCAAGAATGTTTTCTAAAAACAAGGAAAACACATAATGCCTTGTATTAAAATCCTGCTCATCATCTTCTACTGAAGCAGGTTACAATCTTACTACAGTGAAAATATTGGCATAATACTGTACTATTACACAATTGCGTAAAGAAAAAGAGAAATTACCCTTAACTCTGAACACTTTTAGTAGCACAATATGTATTTACAAATCTTTTTCATATGTTCAGTGTAGCTTACTTCCAAGGAGATTATCATACAGGCAACAATGGTGGGGGGAAAGTGGGATTGTACAATTCCTACGGAAATTATCACCCACATCATGCTTATCCTATCCTTCTCCCATCAGTGAAGTGGAATGTTCCTGTTACTTTTTATTAATGGAAACTCCCATTAATAAAAAGTGATGGGACCATTCCACTTCACTGATGGGAGGACGACGGGATAAGCGCAATGTATGTGATAATCTTTGTGGCAATTGCATGATAAGGTCGGCATAAGGATGGGAGCAATCCACTTCGCTCCCATCCTTATCCTCTGTGTGATAATCTCCCTAGTAAATGCATAGAGAATAGATGTCATGCAGCCTTTGTTATTTTTTGGGGTGGGAGTGAACTAAAATAGCTGTCTTAATATTTTTAATGCAGGGCCATTTGATACATTTCTGATTGAGGATACCAGAAGGGGATCAACTACATACAGGACATGGTGGCCTGTTTTAGCTAGATTATATCAGATCCAATCACCTGGATCCTCTTTGTTCTCAAATTGGAGTAAAGTGGGTCTCAAAAACAATTAAAAATAGTTCTACCATAAACAAGGAAACAACAATGAACACTGAGCTGACATTTTCTCTGATTCATGCTGAATTTCCACTTGAGAAAGGAACATACACGCTTAGTAATTTGTTAACATGGAACATCTAGCTCAATATTATAAAAATTAAAGAAAACATTTCCTTATGCATACATTTGCCATGGAAACCTTGGAAAAAACACAGAATTGAGTCATTTCAAAACTGAGTGGGCACAGAGTGGTGCAAAAGTTCTTCTGTGCCAATCTGAGCTCAGTGTAATTGACTTTTCTTTCTTGGAGGACACCTGCACTGGAACACTGGCAGCTGGGTCAAAGGTTACATTACCAGGGACTGAGATCCATGGCAACATCCATCCCTCTAGGGTGAGAGGCAAAACATGACCAATCACATTTGTGCAGTTGCCAAGAGTGATTTTATTTCCTAGGCTGAGGTCAATTCTGAATGCCCTCAGATATTGGGCCGAAGGACACGTCTTCTTCATTCTATTAATTTTGGAGAAAGACTACAAATTTCTCTTGATTCCTGTCCCAGTTATTATTGAGCCATTTCTTTCTTATCTCTTTTTTTTCTCCTTCTCTTCCCGCCTAGTTGGCTGCATTGTTATTATTTTTACCTATTGAATTATTACTCTGTTCTGCCACGTAGATACTGCAGCCGTGTTCTGTTTTTAATGATAGGTAGTTCTGTCCTGCATAACTCTGCATCAGTTCTAAACTTTCTAATGTGATATCAGTATGAATACTTAAAATCTGCCAAATTTTCTTGTGGAGGTAGGATGAAAAGCAATTTGAAGGTGTCAAAACATGTCACAGAGCTTTCCATCAATGTTGAAGTAAATACCAAACATAAATTATGCTAGATCCTTGAAGTTAAAATGTCAATCATAAAATGCTTTGCAACTTGGATCCACTCTGGGGGAAAGGTAGGGTATAAATGCAATAAATAAATAAATAAATAAATAAAATTAAAATTACAACTTTTTTGCTCTGGACCAAACTGTGCTGCAAAGAATAATCCCCTGGCATTTTCCTCCTATGCTTTCTTGCCAATGATTAGTGATTTCATACAATTGGTATGTATAGCAATGATGTCATGGGAAAGCAAACTTCCTTTTTTAAAAAAGCTTTGGCAAGAGAAATCATGCACTGATATCATTCTAGAAGGAAGCACTGAACAATTTTACCAGTTTTCTCCCCACTGCCAGAATTCAAAGATTGTTCCTAGTTCAGGACTTATTCTATACACAATTTACATGTGGACTTTTTAAATGTGTGTGTATGTGTGTGCAGGAAACAATGAAATTAATACTGTTTTCTGCTCTAAAAATGTTGTAATTGGGGATTGGCTCTGTGCAAAATTCACACATGGAGACAGCATTTTCTGCACAGAAATATTGTTTCCTGCTATTTCTGTGTCAGGAAATGTGCATATTTTGTGCAGACCAAATCTGAACTGTGATTGTTCTTATCACTCCAGGATTCTCCACAGGTAGCTGGAGCACCCACAGGGTTTTCCCTACACTCAAGAAACACATTTTCCACAGTTTTTCAAATATTTTCAAATATTCTTTCCATCTACACACTAGTTTTGTTCAGTGAGGATGGTTTTGAATAAAATTTTTATAGGAGAGGATGCCATGTTCAACTATCCACTAACAACATCTTTCTTTCAAACTTATTTTCCAATTTCCTGATAGGACCAACATTAACCACTATGGATTCATTATATATGTGTCATAATCTATGACACAGAAGAATAAATTAATAACAACCAGGAATTAGACAGCTAAGAAAGGGGTGGAGTACTGATGTCCTTCCAGCTTCTGCTACTGCTGTATTACAGCTTCAATCATCCTTGACAATGGCCACAATGCCTTTGTCTGATGGAATCTGGAGTCCAACAACATTTGTAAAACTTACAGGTTTCCCATCGCTGTGTCAGATGAATCTGAGCCAACCTTTAAGTTGTTCATGTTACATAATTCAGCCTTATTATTTTCCATAAGGTTTAACATTTTAAAAAATATTAATATTCACTCTCAGTAAAGTTACAGTTAGCAGCTGTAGTGGACTGCTTGCCATATTTTTGTTATTGGATATAACAAAGAATAGAGGCAGATACAGATGGTGTTGTTGCAAGTAATTCACATTTCTTTTAGAAAAGGTGAAGCAACAAGAATTTGAAAGTTGAGATACTTAATATTCATTCATACAAAGCTGAGTAAAATTCAGTTTTAGTTTAACACCCCTATTTTTCTATCATAACCATTGTTGTTAACTGCCATAAAATCAACAGTGACATATGGTGACTTTATGAATAAGAGATTTCCAACCCATCCTCTCATAAACAGCCCTGCTCAGCTCTTGCAGACCCACGGGTGTGGCTTCCTTGATTGAATCAATCCACCTGTAATGCCATCTTCCTCTTTTCCTACTGCTATTGCTGCACCTGGCAGAATGTATGTATCAATCAAAAATAGTATGGAGAGGTGCTGAAAATCAATACAGCAGTTGCATAGCTGAGACTACATTTGCACTGCAGAAATAATGGCACCACTTTAACTGCCATGGTTCAGTGTTATGGAATTCTGGGAACTATAGTTTTATTGTAGCATCCGAGATCTCTGACAGAGATGGCTAAATGCCCCACAAAGCCACACTCCTCAAAATTTATTAACATTGAGCCATGGCAATTAAAGTGGTGTCATACTGCATTATTTCTGTGGTGTGGATGCAGCCAAAGAAGAAAAGAAAGATATGTCCAATAATAACTCCTTTATTAACACCATCCCTAAGAGATTCACAAACCTTTTGTGTCAATCACATAGGACACCATCCAGTCCTGTGCTCTATAAATATGATGACATTAAGTTCATCAAGTTATAAAATGGCAGATCCTTGAACAGGCACTCAAAACATATAATAATGTATATCTTTGGGAACAATGTTAAGAATGCATAGTGGTTCACTACAATTTAGGAACTAAATGCTAGAAACCTTTTCAAGTAAAAAGTGAAGCAGGGGACCATACAAAGGTGCATACCACCTCACAGGGAAGACTGAGGAATTTTTCCCCCTCACACTTTCATTCTCTACTCAGAGAACAGGCATTGGCTTATGGCTCCAACGAACCTCTCAATAGAGGTTGTTACAACTTTCTACTTTTCTTATACAATACCAATTATACTTAATTGGAGTTCTTCAGCACATATTATTAACATTAGCAGAAAATAATGCAAAGTCTATTCATTCCTATTGGTGGCTTAAATACTTTTAAAGACAAAGTGCAGTGAGATATCCTGTACTGCATCATTTCCCCCCTCCCCCGAATAAAGGTAGCTGGAATACCATAGGCATAACTTTATACCTCAGTTACTGACTGCCTTTTGTTATGGACCCCGCATACCCCATACTGCATTTTGGGGTCCTAATATTTTGATATCTCATTTTGGAGTTATGTTTTTGATAGATCAATGACCTTTCAAGAACAATAGAAGATCAGGTTCCCAGGAAAAAAAGGAGGTGAGATTTGAGGGTGACTGAAAGGTGTGGCCTTTAGATGACACACACCTAAAAAGTGCCACCTACCGGCCTCTTCCTGTGAAAGTGCGCTCCAAAAAGGAGCTGCGTTTTTTCCACTTCTTCCAAAAAAATGCACACCTTCAGAGGTGCATCTGTGTGTAGCAACAAAGGGGCGGTGGTAAAAGGACACCCGAGAGTTGAAAATGTCCTTGTAAATTCACCAGTAGACGTGCACCACATTCTGAGTCTCCCATTCAGAGCATGCGCCCTGTGAAAAAAACTTCAATTTAAAGCATCCTAATGGCCCAGGTGTAGGTGTACTGCCGCAGGTACAAGATATTGATTCTGGCTCTTTAACTGCCTCTACCATGCTGCTACTTCTATCTCCGTACTACATTGTTTTTATCTTGTATTTTAACTTACTAATAGTTTAATATATTTTTAAGGGGTGGGTGGGTTAGGGAAGGGGATTCTTCGATTGTTTTAACTTGTGATGTTGTTTTAAATTGTTGTACACTGCCACGATTGCACTGCAGAGTGGTCGGATAAAAAATTATTATTATTATTATTATTATTATTATTATTATTATTAGGTTATGGACATTTCCGCCATGAGACCACCATCCCGTGCCTCTACATCTTCCACCAGCAGGCCACCATCTCGTACTTCAAAGTGGACCACTGTATCTTCCAGGATCAGTAGCCACTGTAACTGCTCACCTGTCCCATGGACAAGTACAGCGATAAGCAATGATGACAGTGAGGGTGAGGAGAGGGCAGGTCCTGGACAATTTACCCAGCTGATACATCAGGTCCAGGCTGCACACAGCAAATTCCTGTTATGACAATAAATGCATTCTGTCACATGTATGCCTGCACTCCAAAAAGCAAAGCAGTTTGTATGGCTGTTGTGATTTTTTTGTGTGTAGATGTAATGATTTTCAGAACCCCTGCATGCTGCTTTTGCACCCTGGCATGCTGGGGTGTGTGTGTGTGTGTGTGGCTGTGAAGGAATGTTTCTCTGTGTGTTCTGTTGAACATGTCCCTTGCATGACCACCAGCTGCATGTATCCAGTGTGTACACACAACTCTCCCTGGCATGTACCTCTCCCCTCCACCCCAGATCTCTGTGGGACGTGTTTTGTGTGTAAACTGTGCCCTGTGCCATATATGTCCCATAGAATGAGAATTAGCATGAGAGAGAGACAGCTAATCATACAGCTACAATGCCACTGGCAGCCCACCTGACTGAGATAAGAGGGAAGAAGGTGCGTTGCTCAGCAGCCGCAGCAACTACTACTGCCCTACATCAGTTCATGGAATGCAGCACAGACCAAATGGACAAACTCCTGGAACAGGGCAAACAGCTCGGGGATCGTTTCTATCAGCTCACTGAACATTCCTATCAGCTGAGGCAGAGTGAGGCAGAGCACTGGAGGGAGTTCTAACAGATCCCTCCAGCAACTGGAATGCATTGCCCACGAGTACCGGTGTGTCTCTGACTCCCTAGAAGTGCAGACTGATTTGCTGGGCCTGCTTGTGGATGCCATAATGGGGCCCCAGAGGGCCACTGGTGGCAGCGGAGATGGTGTGGAGGAGGGAGGAAGTGTGAGGGGTATCCCCCAGGCTCTGTAGGAGGGGGCTGCTGGCCTGGCAGAGAGAGGAGGGGTCACTCTCCACCCATGGAGGTGGAGGCTGCTGTGGCCAGAGGGAGGAGGGGTCACTCTCCACCCATGGAGGTGGAGGCTGCTGTAGCCAGAGGGAGGGAAAGATCTCCACCCATGGAAGAGGGGGTTGCTATGGAGGTGGAGATCATTGAGCAACGCCCCATAGATGAGACTACCAGCCTTTTCAGCAGTGATGTGGCAGTGCCACAGCCCTCTTGCCACCCCCAAAGGCAGAGATCAAGCAGAGGTGGAAGGAGATGTTGTGACAATCACTACTAAGAACCAAGGCAGACACCACCAACTACCCCACACTATGCCCACCTCACTGATTGTTACTCACTGGTTCCCTGTGGAGATCCTGCATTGAACATACACACTTGTGTATAAAACGTCACAAGCTTTAGAAATAGAAAGTTTATTCATAAAAGACAGGTTGCAGCATAATTTTTAATTTTTTTTTAAATAACAACAAACATTGTTCTTACAAATGGGGTGAAGGGGAGAGGAGTATTTAAAAATGTGGGAAGGGGAGGGGAAGGTGCTTCAGGGATGGGGAGGTGGAGGTGGGGGTGGACCGAGACAGTCCAGGATGGCTGCCACCGAGTCCATCTGCTGCTTGAGTTAGTCTTCAATGGCAGCCACCCTGTCCTCCAGTTGTCGATCTGCAAGGGGAATGAAAAGACAAAAGTGTGGTTAAGTGGTTGCTCTACACCTCATGACCCAATGCCACAGCCAGGGTTTCTGGGTCCCCCCCCCACTGCCTCCCCCATCTCCCTGCCACTCTTAGCTCTCTGACAGTCCTGGTCCCAGCTCCCCTGGAGTGCTGCCAGGTGGACCTGCTGTTCCCCACCTGGCGGGCGGTGGCTCATGCCAGGCTGATCCTCCTCAAAAGGTCTGCCTGTGAAAGGGAAAAAGACACCATTTAGGAAGCCGGCATGGAAAGTGGTGGGAGAGAAGAGGAACAGGAATGTCATGGATGCTGTGGTCATGCAGCCATTACCACTCCCCTCAGGGACCTACTTTGTGCCATGGGAGCCTGGCCCTCCCTGCCTGGCATGGCTTCTCTGTCAGAAGAGGAGGAGGAGGAGGGGGAACCAGCAGGGTCCCTCCTCTGTCCATGTCATCGCCTCCGCCTCACGCCTGCAGTTGGGGACAAGAGAGAAACCATTAGCACCCATGGGACTGGGAAAGGAGGGAGGGGAGGGATAGGGAAGGGTGAGGGGAAGGTAGGGATGGGCATGAGGGACCATGGCAGGGGCCTGACACTTACCCGGAGGATGACAATCTTGCCACCTTGAGCGGGCGGCCCTCACCCTGAGGTCGCACAGCCAGTCATAGAAGGATGGCCTTTTCTGCACCAGAGGGTACTTCCCAAAGTCCTTGAGGTCTTCAAAGAAGACCCCCTTCAGTGCCTTAAATTTTGTCCAGCACTGTTGAGGGGTCCTCCTGAAGCCCTGCTGCTGGAGGGCCTGGGAGGCCTGGGTGAAGTACCCCCATTTCAGCCTGTTGGTAATGACCATGACCCTTCTCACAGCTGCCTCGGGGGTGAGGGCATGAAGGAGAATGCTCACCTCTTCATTGATCCAATAAGCAATGTGCATGAGCATTCTCCTCCTGGCCACCATTGTCGTCCTGGGGACCTGCAGAGGTCTGCAGGGGCATTTATGGGCAATTGTTGTTGGGGTAGATGGCCTTACCTGGCTCCTAGCCAATGGAGACCATCAGAAGAGTAGTTTGTATGTAGCCCCCAATGGTTGTCCTCTGGTTTATCAATTGTTACAATCAAATGGGCCATTAGGTAAGCTGATTGGTGGGAATTCTGAAACATTGTCAGAGATTTCAGTTGGTGGTTTTTGCACTGTATCTTTCTATTGCCAGGAAAACTGGTGCTGGGTAACTCCCCCCCCCCATGCCCTTTTATGTGTGACTGTGTGTGACTCCCTTAGGTTCAAGGTCAAATATTAGGTTCAAGGTCAAAGGTGCTTATTATCATGGCATAATACAGTAGTCCCCTAGGCTCACAGATGGAGGAGAGGAGATACTTCAGATCTTCCTGGTCTCAAAGAACTCTGCCAAGTTTTTACCATTTGTTATGTATTTGATTGTTGTTGCCGCCCCAATTGTTCGCAAAGGGATGGGATATAAATACATTTTATTATTATTATTATTATTATTATTATTATTATTATTATTAAAGATAACTGCATAAGAACATGAAAGCTAGCCAAACACAGAGTGTTGATAATAGGATATGTTTGTTGAGGTGCTTATTATCATGGCATAGTACAGTAGTGCCCTACATATATGCTAGCCATACACAGACTATGGATAATAGGATATGTTTGTTGAGGTGCTTATTATCATGGTATCATAGTACAGTAGTGCTCTAGGCTCACAGATGGAGGAGAGGAGATACTTCAGATCTTTCTGGTCTCAATGAACTCTGCCAAGGCCTCCCTCACAGCCTCCCCTTCTCTGTTTCACAAGGTCATTGTCCTCCATGGGTGCCCCCAGGTTAGGCAGCACAAAGCTGCGCCTATACTGCCCTCCCCCATCCAGCACCCTTCCCTTCATCTCACAGATGTTGTGGAGGATGACACATGAGGCGATGATGGGGACGACATTCTCCTCTGCCACAAGGAGTGGCCAGTCAGACACCTCCACTGAGCCTTCAGCTGCCCAAAGGCCCTTTCCACCACAATCCTGGCATGATTCAGCTTCTTGTTGAACCCTTTCTGTCTGGCATTGGTGGTACCCTGGTAGGGCTTCATGAGCCACTTCTAAATAGGGTAGGCACTGTCAGCAAGCAGGAGGGGGCTGATCTGCTGACCCCTAAGGGTGACAGTGGGGTTCCCTGGCACATAGATGCCAGCCTCCATGGCCTGGAAGATGATGGAGTTCTTTGCCATCCTTGCATCGTGAGTGACATCAGACCAGACCAATTCCATGTCCACAAACCATCCTCGGTGATCCATTGTCCCCTGGAGATGACAGAGTAGCTGTCTTTTTGGTTGACAAACTTGTTCCCCCTCCCCAAGGGTGGTACGATCAGACAGTGGCACCTGTCTATGGCACCCACTACTTGTGGGAAGCCGAGGTCAGTGAATCCTTACATGATCTGTGGGTGACAAGAAGGGGGAGCAGTGGAGGGTTAATTAAAAAAGTCAGGGCATTTACCAACCCATGACATTTTTTGCGTACGTGCACAGGTTTAATGACCCTAGCAGCCTAATGTATACAGTGACAGCAATACCGTATGCCAGGTCATGACGTTTTTCATGTATGTGCACAGGTTCAATGACCCTAGCAGCCTAATGTATGCAATGTATACAGTGACAGCCATATTGTGTGCCAGGTCATGAGGTTTTTTGCACTGGAGGTGAAAGGGACAAGTGTGTGCAAATGTCCTTACCTGAGCGGCGTCCCCCAGGTACATTGTTTGTGTCAGCAGCAGCTTCTCCATGCTGCAGACAAACTCCTCCACAGTGGTAAGGCCAACCCCAAACTGCTCTGACGCCTGCTTGTAGCTGGCTTTGTGGGTTAGGACCCAGATGGCCATAGCGACCCTTTTCTCTACCAGGCTGGCTTTCCTCATCATGGTGTCAGACCTCTCTATTTCTGGACACAGTATTTCTACAATCTTGCGAAATTGTAGAATATTGGGCATTCGGAAGAACATCATCCATTGTTCATCGGACCAGATGTATGTGATGAACCCGTCCCACCAGTCAGTGCTTCTGAGGAACATCCACCAGCGGCACAGGGCTCTCTCGGGTGTCATCAGAGCGGCAGTAGTGGCAGTTCACTGTGCAATGCTTGTTGCAACACCCGCTCTACCAGTTGTCACTTCTGGGTCATCCAAGTCATCACTACAGTCTTGTATGCATGCAGCTGCTGCAGGGACCATGGCGGAGGCTCCTGTAGCAATGCATTGCAGGCTGAATACCAGTGTGGACCATTCGGTCGCTGTGGCATTCATGATTTCTCTACTTTGCACAGTGCGCAGGTGCATAGCAATACCAACATTGCTGTTAAAGGGGCTGTGTTGCTCTGGTACACATGCACATGTGCCAGAGAGACCACAAAAAAAAAATAAAAAATAAAAATAAAAATAAAGCCACCACTGTGGGTCCATGCAGTTACTCCATCCCCATTTAGAGAAACATCAGGGCAAGCAGTGCGAGTGATGAGGAAAAGCTGCATTAACTGGCCCCCATTGTGGTTGCTCCATCCCCACTTAGGGCATCCTCAGGGCAGGTGATGCGGTTGCTGCAGTTGCTGCAGTTTAGGGAAAAGGCAACTTCAGGTCATCTTTTTCTGCCCATCTGCATAGCCCCTAACTAAACTCACTCTCCTGTCAGAATCCTTATCTGATATTCACTGGAAACTCTCTGTCTTTGGGCCTCTGACACCCCGAGAAGCTGTGGATTGGGGCTGAGGTACCCGCTGTCCTCCGCCCCAATGCACCCCTTTTCGGGCCCTGGAAGGAGCACTGCAAGAGGTGTTGGGTGCCTCTTCGGCGTCTCTTCCGTTGCATCGTGTCCGGATGCTGCAGCGCAAGGATGTCATCGGAATGCCCATCATGTGGAGCGATGGGCACTCCAATGACATGTTTGAGAAGGGGTTGGGGCGCCCAGCGTGAAGCTGCCCCTCCCCTTCCTTACCTCCAAGATGGCGCATAGCGCCATCTGCAAAGGGGGAATCTCTCTCCAGCCTCCTTCTCAGACACACATACCAGCTTTTATACATTCAAATTCATCCACAATCACCCCTCACAGTCTTCCTGAACTGTGAATGGCTACCAGGAAGCCTGGTCTGCAATTCTGTCATAAGGAGCCTTCCACTGGATGCTTTCTATGAACAGAAGGAATCCTTTCATTTACAAAAAAACAACAACTGAGTATTAGTGATGTAGACTCAAGTCAATTGACCTGGACTCAAGTTGGACTCAATGACTTAAAGGATTTGGGTTGCAACTTGTATGTTTTTAGTGATTGACTTGCTAATGTCATTTGTTCTGAGCATAAGACAAGAAATGCCTCAGAATGTGGGACACCTTTCTCAGAGGGGTACAGCAAATGCATTAAGCAGTGGACTTGAGGAGGAAAGATCCTTCTAAATCTTTTTAAAAAAAACTTTAGGAGATTCCTCCAGTGTGCAGCAGTGACAGTCTGCTGAGCAGACCTCAACTAGCAACTCAAGCCCCTTGCCTAATGTGTTTGTTGTTCCCCCCTGAGAAATGCACCTCACCTCCTTTTACCTCTGTGAAAGTTGGCTCCCAGACTTGTACACTTGTATAGTCATAAATTCTGTTTAGAAATTATGGTGAAAGCTGGGAGATGGAGGTGAGCTAGCGCCTCATATCTCATCATAAACATTGTTTCCACATACAGACCTGCATCCAGTTTGACATGTCATGTAAGCAAATCATGGCTGTATTTTGTGGGTAAAACACTTTACATGCTAGTGCACTATTGCTGCAACATTATTTTCCCCAAATTATCTTTTAAATATATTTTGCAGTTTTCCCCATTTATTGATATCTAGCAAAATATTTTTCTGAATTTAGTGTATATCCTTTTTTAGTAATTCCAGAAATGTAAATGTACTGAAACATGGTGTGATGTGTGACATGCTGGACAGACACTAGGGTTCAAATATGAGCTCAACCCAATAGACTTATGACATATTATTGAGTAATTTGCTGTATCTCTCACCTTAACCTAAAACATAGGGATCATTTGAAGATAAAATGCTAGCTATATATGCTGCTTTGAACTTCTTGGAGCAACAATTAGGTTAAAATGTTTCAATTAAATAAAATTAAAGCAATGTGGCAATACTTTCTTTCCCCAGGACAAAGGTGGTGGGGGAAGCTTTTCAATATGTACTGTTATTGTTAAAGTACCTTTCAAAAGAGTTATATCAGCAAGGTCCCAAATTAACTGGCACATTAAAGAAATTCACATTAGGTTTTCCTAACTTATCTCTGTGAGATTATATGATGCATGCTATAATTTTCCTGAAGTTGCTCTTGTTGCTGATTGGTTTATTAATTTGTGTTTATTGAAGGTACTCTGGTGAAATGCTTTATCTTAATTACTATTTTAATGCCCCACCACTTTAAATATGTCTGTGGCAGTGACCAATCTTTTATACTGCATACCATTACAGTAGTATTACTTTGAAAAAAATGTATATATATATATATATATATATATATATATATATATATATATTACCTCTATTGGTTCCAGAGCATGGAAAGATTAGTTCTATTATAGACTTGTGCTTGATTCAGTGAGCACTAGCCACATTTATTAAAAACAGGTTTCATTAGGTGGGTCAGCCTCATTGTTCTGTAAAAAACTGCACTTTTTGCTTATATCTTGAGTATCATGCACATTACAAAGGCTATCCTACTGCTTAACACGTTCAATGCCACACACTTGCCCTACTGGAGTTTTTGAATACATTTCAGGAACCCTCTTTCCCCTACGTATGTATCATGAGTACAATCACAGAATGACACCCCAGATTCTATAAACTCTAGTGTTGTTTCAGGTCTTGTTCATGGGTCCTGAGTAAAAACTAAAAACATACAGAAAGCAGAGGACAGAATAGGAGAATTTCAGCATAGAATAAGTAAAGAGATAGTACAGGAATACCTGGTTAATCTAAATGAATATAAGTCTCCAGGACCAGATGAATTACATCCAAGGGTACTAAAAGAACTGGCAAATGTAATATTGGAACCATTGGCAATAATCTTTGAGAACTTCTGGAGAACAGGAGAAGTCCCAGCAGACTGGAGGAGGGCAAACGTTGTCCCCATCTTCAAAAAGGGAAAAAAAGAGGATCCCAACAATTATCGTCCAGTTAGTCTGACATCAATACAGGGAAAGATTCTGGAGCAGATCATTAAACAGCGAGTCTGTGAACACCTGGAAAGTAATTCCATAATCACAAAAAGTCAACATGGGTTTCAGAGGAACAAGTCATGCCAGACAAATCTGATCTCTTTTTTTGATAAAATTACCAGCTTGGTAGATGAAGGGAATGCTGTGGATATAGTATATCTTGATTTCAGTAAGGCCTTTGACAAGGTTCCCCATGACATTCTTGCAAACAAGATGGTAAAATGTGGGCTAGACAAAGTAACTGTTACATGGATTTGTAATTGGTTGACAGGCCGAACCCAAAGGGTGCTCAACAATGGCTCCTTTTCAACCTGGAAAGAAGTGACCAGTGGGGTGCCAAGGGCTCTGTCCTGGGCCCAGTGCTATTCAACATCTTTATCAATGACTTGGATGACGGTATTGGGAGTATAGTTATCAAATTTGCAGACGACACCAAATTAGGAGGAGTAGCTAATACCCCAGAAGACAGGATCAAAATTCAAAATGACTTGAACAGACTAGAAAGCTGGGCCAAAGCTAACAAAATGAAATTCAACACGGAGAAATGTAAAGTACTATACTCAGGGCAGAAAAATGAAAAGCACAGATATACAATGGGGGACACCTGGCTGAATGAGACTACATGTGAAAGGGATCTAGGAGTCCAGGTAGACCACAAGTTGAACATGAGTCAATAGTGTGATGCAGTAGCTAAAAAGGCCAATGCAATTTTAGGCTGCATCAATAGAAGTATAGTGTCTAGATCAAGAGAAGTAATAGTGCCACTCTATTCTGTTTTGGTCAGGCCTCACCTGGAATACTGTGTCCAGTTCTGAGCACCACAATTCAAAAAGGATGTGGAGAAACTGGAGCGTGTCCAAAGGAGGGCAACTAAAATGGTGAAGGGTCTGGAAACCAAGCCCTATGAGGAACGACTTAGGGAACTGGGGATGTTTAGCCTGGAGAAGAGAAGGTTAAGAGGTGATGTGATAGCCTTATTTAAATATTTAAAGGGATGTCATATTGAGGAGGGAACAAGTTTGTTTTCTGCCACCCCAGAAACTAGGACCCGGAACAATGGGTGCAAGCTCCAGGAAAAGAGATTCCATCTCAACATTAGGAGGAACTTCCTGACAGTAAGGGCTGTTCGACTGTGGAACACACTCCCTTGGAGTGTGGTGGAGTCTCCTTCCTTGGAGGTCTTTAAGCAGAGGCTGGATGGCCATCTGTCGGGGATGCTTTGATTGGGAGCTCCTGCATGGCAGGGGGTTGGACTGGATGGCCCTTGTGGTCTCTTCCAACTCTATGATTCTATGATTCATACCAGGTGAAATGGCTACTATTGTCCTTTCTTTCTATGAAGGAAAACACAACCTTGGGTAGTAGGCTAGCAAAGAATCTACAAGCAGCAAACATTATACAAAGTGCTTGCCCCAAAGTGCTGATTATGGCTCAACAACAGACTCCAGTAGCCACCAAGTGGATGAATTTGTCTTGGATCTGGGCAGTATATTTGACTGATATCAGACAGTAATGGCTGGTGGTTCCTGGGTCAGTGGACTGATAAATCCAGTGAAAACTAGTCTGGACTGCAAAGAAGGTATTCAAAGTGCTAAACCTATTTTGAACACAGGGCTCTGAATCTTGCTGCTTTGGAGTCTTCACTAAAACCAGGAGTAGAGTCACCATCCCACTGACATGGGAGTAACCAGCAGTCACTCATCCCAGATCTATGTCCCTCATTGTCATACCATCATGAAATGGGGGGGGGTGTTTCCTGTCTGTGCTACCATGTACCTTCTAGTCAGCATTCCCTAGAGCAAAACTTTCTGGAGTCCCAAGGTAGCTGCTTCCCATATTCCATTAAACAGTCTGGAAATGAGTGCAGACTGGACATGCCACTGTTAACTCCTAAGTGCCTCAGGTTTCTCACCTGGGTACAGGTAATTCAGCTGATTGGGCGCACATTGTCCTATGCTCTACTCAGAAAAACAGCAATCATGTGGTCAGAATGTAATTGCTGTTGAGTAGTTAATTCTGTCCAGGTCAGTCACAGAGTATACAGCAGGATGTAGAGAGAAGCAAGAGATTGGTCATCAGTCCAGGAGTTTTTTAGCAAGTCAGTAGTCCAGATAAACAAAGCCAGGAAGAAGTCAAACAGAGTCGTAAAGGCATAACCAGTCCAAGATCAAGAAAACATAAAAGCCAAGAGTGTTGTTGGTCACCCAGATAAGATGGTCGTGAGTGACAGAGATTCTGGGGAGCTCCTGGGAGGTTTATGGGCAGCTGTCTCCAAAATACCGGGTGCCTATTTAGGTCAGTATCTTCTACTTAACAAATGCTGGGAACAACAAAGAGTTGTTGGATTGGATAGTCTCTTCCAACTCTATGGTTCTATTATCTTTTTGTTTCTTCATTGTTCCATAAATTATGGCAAAGGGTCTCCAGCATTTGCAACCTTTCGGGGAGAAGGTCCCCTCTGCCTCAACCTCCAGCTCTATAGAATCAAAAACACTCTTGATATCTGGACCTGAAAATTCCTGGCAATCTGCCTTTTCCTCTCCTCCAACTCCAGAAGGTGAGTTCTGACACATACTACCTAAAGCTTGTGACTAAAAGAAAACTAAGCAGCTGAAGAGAGACTGCCTCATATGTTTAATGAATAAAATTTCAGTATTGCATCTCAATCAAGAGATGTCAAAAGAGTTCCTTCTTAGGGCCTTTACAGACTGCCAGAAACAATGCAGCTTGAGTCCACTTTAACTACCCTGGCTTAGTGCAAGGGAATTATGGGAATTGTAGTTTTTTCTGAGACATTGAGCCTTCTCTGTCAGAGAGCTCTGGTGCCACAATAAACTATAGTTCCCATGATTCCCTAGCACTGAGTCAGGACAGTTAAAGTAGACTCAAGCTGCATTATTTTTGGCAGTCTGTAAAGACCATATGCCTCTGATTCCAGACAAGTGGTTTATTTGTTATTTCTGAATATAGTGGTCAGCAGGGATACCACATCAGAAAAAGAGGCCTAGGAAGGAGCTCAGCCTCCTTACATAAAATCTAGGACCCACTTTCCTATTGGTAAAGTGTGATTGCAAGAGATTTCATACAGAATGCTAAATAGAGCAGGCTGCAAAGTTCAAAATGATCTAGTTTAGATTGTGCAGTCCAGACTGGCTCAAGTTGGCATCATATGCAGGTTGAGTTTAATTTAAAATTGAAGTGTCAGTGTCCTGATTTTTTTTTTTTTCTTTGGCTTAGAATGTAGATGAGGATTGTGCAAACGAGTGGTTACCAGTCAGAGTGATTAAGGGGCTCTGCAGATGGCGCAAAGCCAGGGAAGTGGAGGGGCAGCCAGACGGCAGATGCCCCAACCCCTTCCCAAGGACGTCATCAGAGCACCCGCCGTTGCACATGGCGAGCGCTCCGATGATGTCCTCCCAGCCCCTGCATGGGCTGAGCCGGAAGAGATATGCGACGGTTCTTGCAGTGCCCCTTCTGTTCACTCTGGAAGGAGTGCTATTTTAGTGCTCCTTCCAGGGCTGCAGAAAGGTGGATTGGGGCTGAGGCATGGGGCAGCCTCGACCCCAATCCTGCGCTTCTCAGGGCGGTCCATGGCTGCCCATCTGCAAAGGCCCTAAGCTGCTTTATAGAATCACATGGTTGGAAGATACCCCCAAGGGCCATCCAATCCAACCCATTGACATGTAGGAATACACAATGCACTCCTGACAGATGGTCATCTAGCTACTGTTAAAAAAGCTCCAAAGAAGGAGGCTCCACCACATTCTGAGGCAGCGTATTCCACTGCCAAACAGCCCTTGCCATCAGGAAGTTCTTCCTAATGTGTACGTTGAATCTTTTTTCCTGTAGTTTGAATCTATTGCTCCATATCCTAGGGGCTGTACAGATGGCCCCTAAGGGGCAGTTCTGTGCTGCACCTGGGAGCGCCAGATTGGGGCCATGGCAACTACACATCATGGCCCCAATCCAGATTTTTGCTGCTCCTTTGGCACAGTGTGTCTACACTCTCTGCCAACGGGGTGCCCTGATGCTACGCACCATGGAGTGGGGCATGCGACATGATGGCAGCATTGGGGTGGAGGTGGGGTGGCTGGTGTGTGGTTGCCCTGCCCCAAGTTCACCCCCAGACTGGCCCTTTACACTGGTCTGCACAGGCTTTGAGTCTCTGAACCAGCAGAAAACAAGCTTGTTCCAACCTCAATATGACATCCCTCCATATATTTAAACAGGGCTATTATATCACCTCCTAACCTTCTCTTCCCCAGGCTAAATATACCCAGCTCCCTAAGTCACTTTTCATATGGTATGGTTTCCAGACATTTCACCATTTTGATCACCCTCTTCTTGACATGCTCCAGCATGTCAACATCCATCTTGAGTTGTGGTGTCCAAAACTGGACACAGTATTTCAGGTGATGTCTGACCAAAGCAGAATAGAGTGGTTTTATAACTTCCCTCAGTCTAGATCAGGCCTGCACTACATAAAAATCAGGGGCCGTATGTGGCCTGCCAAAGGATTTTGGGCAGCCTGCGAGAACGTGGAAAGACTTCAAGGCTCCTCCCATTGCACCTCCTCTTGAGGAGAGGGCCATGTGGAGGAGGATGAGGATGAGGGGTGAACATCCACCCTTTATTCTGAGGAGAAGGACAGGTAGAGGAAGAGGATGGGAAAATGCTTGCCCCAAGCTCCTCCACTGAGCTACTTTTCTGAGGAGAAGGACAGGTGGTGACAGTGGAGGAGGACAGGTAGAGGAGGAACACCCCACCCTGTCATATTAAGGTTGGAGCAAGGTTTCTCCACTGCTTGGCTTTCACCTGAGAAGGATGGATGGAGGAGGACAGGGAAATGCTCACCCTGCAAGACCCCTCCTTTCCCCAGCTTTCTTCTGAGAAGGCTGGGCAGCAGAGGAGAAAGAGGGGCAAACACTTGCCCCTCAAGGCTCCTCCATCACTTGGCCTTCTCCTGAGGAGAGATCTAGGCAGAGAAAGACAGGAAAGGCTCCTCTGCTTCTCAGCTTTCTCCTGAGCAGGAGCCCAGGCACAGGAGGAGGAGGACAGAATTAATATTATTAAGACTTATCTGTGGCCCAAAGAGGTTTAGCCTATTTTAATTTTGGCCCCTACCAACAAGATACTGTATTCCTATTAATGCCAGGGTCCAAGATGTGGGCAGCCTGAATTCTAAGGTGGGCTACTAGGGCCACGGCCATGGATGGGAAACCTTAGAGATTCCAATGGGCCAGAGGCAGAAGGTAAGTCAGGAAATAGCCCAGGTTATAGCAAAGCTAACACAGCAAAATACAAACAGAGCAGTTGTAGGTAGTACAGAAAACCATGTTGCTGTGGGAAGGATGGAGAGGCCAGTGCAATCCTTAGATGGCTGCACCTCCAGCTGCTCCAGCTGCCATGCATGAGTAGAGCCTGCTGGCAAGCCCTGATCCATCCAGGACTCTGGCAGCTCAGTCCTAGTTCTGCAAAGACTTTGGCAACAGGACTTGAGCAGTCAGAAATCCCCTCCTGCAATGACTTATACAGGTGGACCCTTAAAACTACATCCAGCACTGTACAAGCAGATTTCTACTCAAGCAATACACCTTTCCTGTTTTCTAAGTAAAGTCACTCCCACTACACTTAATATCTGCTCTATAGAGTTCCCCCTAGAACAGATATGGATGGTACAGGGGGAGGAGGGAAAACACTCTGCTGGGACATGTCATTCCATCAATAGGGAGAGTCGCTGTGCCTGGGGAAGCTGTCTCTTGCCCTTCCATCTCCTGGGTTAAACCACTACGGAGCTACAGCTGCCAGAGGGGTGTGTCCAAAGCTGGTAAGCCCTCAAAAACCCTCTCCCTTCCCAGAAGAACTTCTGAGAGTCACTGTGCCTGGGAAAGCTGTCTCTTGCCCTTCCATTTCCTGGGCTAAACCACTACGGAGCTACAGCTGCCAGAGGGGTGTGTCCAGAGCTGGTAAGCCCTCAAAAAACCCCTCCCTTCCCAGAAGAACTTCTGAGAGTCACTGTGCTTGGGGAAGCTGTCTCTTGCTCTTCCATCTTCTGGGCTAAACCAACTACGGAGCTACAGCTGCCAGAGGGGTGTGGCCAGAGCTGCTGTGTCCTCTGCTGAAAACATGATCCTCACAAGAAAGGCTTGTAAAGAATTGGGAATTTCTTCTCCACCTGAGTTTGATTTACCATTCAGAGGGACGAAGACAGTTCAATCAAAAAGTTCAGCTTTTTTTTTCTCATAAGGCTGTTCCCATAAGGCTGTTCCCAGTGATTCCATTTAAGTGACTTAAATGAGTGTTTACCATCTGTTGAGCAAAAACAACACAATTGGTCAATAGAATCTCCTTGGAGAAAGTTGGACTCCTTGGTCCCCAATGAAGTTCATCCACCTGAAATAAACCTAGCAACCGAAATTGCTGAAGCTGAAGGTTTGCTAAGTTCAAATTGCTACTTCCATTCTGATGACAAGGAATGGAATGGAATTTTGTTGGGCCCTAACAGAATAGCTGAGAAACTTGGCTTAAGTCCTGAGGACTTTTCCCATATACCAATTAGAAGCTCCAAGGACATGGGGATCAATGAGGTGGAAAAATCTCTTTTTTCTATCATTTTTAAGTTCCATCTTTTTCTATGTAATGGGAATGATTGTGACCCTGAGACTGGCTCATATACTTATATAGGGCCAAGAGGGAAGAGCGTGATCGACTATTTTATTCTTTCTCAAGCAGCATATTTATGGTTTGCTAACTTTAAAGTTCTGGTTAGACCTGAGAGTGACCATATGCCAATTCAATTATCCTTAATACCACTGTTTATCCCCATCCCTTCTGGAAATAAAATGCTGGGATTGCCTGAAAACATGATCCCTTACGGGACAAAAGGCTTAAGTGGAATGGGAAAGTTAATGAAAATGTGAATACCTTCCTAATGTCGCCAAGGATGCTCATGTTAAGAGACCTCCTTTTGTCAAACCAAGACCCTTTGGGTTCCTTGGACAAAATAGTCCAAGAAATCCGGCCTTTTTTGGTGAGCACTAATACCTCTTGCTCTATTAACAAGCATAATCATGGTTGGTTCGACAGCCAATGTGCCTCTCAGAAGCGTATCTTAGCAAGAGCTATTAGGAGGTTAAGAGAAGAAGACTGCACAGAGAATTATATGTGTTATATTAATCACCAAAGGGAGTATAAAAATTTGCTTAGGGCAAAAAAAATTGAATTTACATGACAGGCTTGGATGGATCTGGGTCAGGCTCTTGTTGAAAAAAAATTCCCTTAGATTCTGGTCCCTAGTGAACAAAGGCACTAGAAATTCTCAAGGGATTATTACTAATCAGATCACCTCTGCTCAATCACAAGATCATTTTTCTGGCCTCTTTTCCCACTCTTCCCATGATAAAATTCAGAGTCCTATTACTAGATTGGACTTATCTTTATTTTCTTGTTGCCCCACTTGGGATCCAGTTACCACTAATGAAGTCAATTCTCTGATTAAATCCCTTCCTAATAATAAAGCACCAGGAGAAGACATGCTTCCCGGTGAATTATTTAGATCTAACGTGGGTTCTACCTCTTGCTGCTTTATTTACTTATATAAATCAGAATGGGAATATTCCGCAGAAATGGGCTGTGAGTATTGTTATTCCTATCCATAAAAAATGTTCTATGGCTGATCCTAAAAACGTTCAGCCTATTAGCCTTCTGAACATCATCTCTAAGCTTTATGCTAGATATCTGTTAGGTAAACTAGAGGACTAGGCCACAGAAAACAACATCTTTGCAGAAGAACAAGCTGGGTTTAGGAAGGGTAAATCCACACTTGATCAATGTTTTGTTTTACACCATCTGATTCAAAAATACTCTCAAAAAGATAGAAAGGAACTTTTCACCGCCTTTGTTGATTTCACTTCTGCCTTTGACCTAGTCAACCGTGATCGACTTTGGTCCAAGTTAGCAGCAGCAAATATTGATAGAAGATTGCTCCTTTTAATTCAAATGCTACATCACAATACTTCCATTAAGGTTCGTCTCGGGGCAAATGGTGTTCTATCTGATAGCATCCCCATAGATAGAGGTGTACGCCAGGGATGTCTCTTGGCACCTTTTCTATTTAATTTTTATATCAATGATATCGTACAGACCTTAAAAGGATCTAACTTTTTCCCAGCCACTATCCAGGATGTTAAACTTTTGGTTCTGTTATATGCCGATGATATTGTTCTAATCTCGGTTACCTTAATCGGAATGCGTAGACTCTTAAGGAAACTAAGTGAATATTGTTGAAAGAAAATGTTAATAGTTAACCACTCTAAAACCAAAGTAGTAGTCTTTGGACCAAAGAAAAAATTGCATCGGCGGGACCTTGAGACAAAAACTATAGAACAACAATCTTATTACAATTATCTGGGTTTAAGATTTCAATCCAATTTGTCATGGAAAACTCATTTTGTTGCTGCTAAGTTAAAACCATCCTTCTCTATAAATTCTTTGTTAAAATTCCACAGACTTCAAGGAGGCCATTTAGTAGCACCCACTTTAGAGATTTATCAAAGGAAAATTGTTCCTCAATTATTATACGGAGCAGAAATTTGGGGATACAACAGTATATCAAATTTAGAACCTGTTCAGAATTTATTTTTGAGATCTCTGTTGGTTGCCCCTAAGTGTACCCCTGTCTCTTTTTTGAGAGCAGAAACAGGCCAAACTACCTTCAAGCCAGTATCCATATAGCTCTTGCTTTTTACTGGCTAAAGTTGTTATCCATGAGTGATTCCAGGCTCCCCAAAAAATGTTTTTTGGAACAATTATCAGACAACTCTCCAAGTTTTTGGGTATATTTAGTCAGGATGATACTGTTGAGCTATGGGATTAATGTGGATTCACTTCCAAATTATGCCACCCGTAGAGTTAAGCAACTGATTAAAGAGAAAATTCACCTTGCTGCTAAATGGGCTGATTTTCATTCTCTCTCAAACACTCCTTTTTCCTTTTGGTACCCATTATATAAGACATCGTTTGGACTAGAGCATTACTTTATTAACCTTACTCTGGCCCCTATTAGAAAAGCTTTTACAGCCCTTAGATACCAATGTATGCCTTCTGCCTATTTGACGGGCAGATATAATAACACTCCTGTCCATCTGAGATTTTGTATTTGTAATACTGGGACAGTGGAGGATATTGTACATTACCCTTTGTATTGTCCTCTTTATACATCCCCTAGGAAAAGGTTTCTTGAATGCATTTTACATTCTCTGTCCGATAGATCTTGTCTGCACCAAATTTGTCTTCTTCTGGCTGGCAATGATGTATTTATCACTTGTATGGTTGCAAAATTTGGTTTAGCGGCCAGTAAGATTAGATTCAATTCTCTTAAGGGGAATGATGACTAAAACCTGCTCAGTTGTATCCATTATCATTATTAATGATTTATTACAATGTTTTATTGTATTTTGCTGATAGCCCTCTTCACCTGTCTTTCTATGTTGATTCATTGTCAGTTTTTGTGTAGTATGTTTTATTTAGTTATTTAGTATTAATACTGTTTTGTTTTTTAAATGTTTTGGGTTTGTTTTTTTAATGGATGGATTTGTTTTATATATTTGTTTTATATTGTGACAGCTTTTAGCTTTTAACAATAAACTTAATTCATTCATTCATTCCATCAATAGATGGACAATTTAATTTTACCCAATGTCTCTACTGTAAAGTCAATCATTGTTTCAATTCTTTCTGTCTCCAGCTTTGATCACTGTGTAGAGTATTTTCCCCACCATGGGGGAATGTTCAAGTTTCATCAGGACTACATATTTCATTTTGACTACATGTCAAATTTCATCTTGACTGCATGTTCAACAAGAAGCTGTAATCAGTCCTGTTGTATACAGTGCCTGAATGACTGTTGCATTCACATTTTATATTTTAACATTTCCACATATAGGAGTGGTTGCACTGGCACAAAGGACAACAGACACCTCTTTCTTAGGTATAAACTGGCCACAACTTTATTTGCTGTACAGGGTCTCTTAATATCAAATAATTACAACAAACTCTTATTGCTTTGCCACATGTGTATGTGAAGGTGTATCCTTCCCATATGGGTGGTCCTTCACATCATGTGACAAAGCATGCAAATTAATTACAACAAATTAACTTTAGCCTTCCCCGACTGGATCTGATGTCATATTTAAATTTATGATGTAAAGATTTTAATGATGTCATAGTGATGTTAGCTGACATCATTACCCCAATTTTCAATTTAAGCCTAATTAACCCCAATTAATTTTTAATTAGCCAAATTATCCCCCTGTGGGGGGGGGGGTTCCTTGCCCGCCACAGGAGGGGGCCAGTCTAGCTTGGCATCCCCCCACACACACACACACAAATCACTCTCTTGATGTGGTGAGTAAGAGATGCTAGGTATACATTCGAACCTTCTGGAGAGAGGTGTACTCCATCCCCCCTGTACAACTGTTGCAGTGATACTTGGATACCACTATGGTCAATCACAAAAACACTCAATCTGTCCAACTGCTTAACAACAGTTCTGTTGAGCCACTGTTGGGCTCTGTTGATGGCAGCGTCCTTACGCAATGCAGGCCAGCTGTGCCTCGGCAACAATTTTCTCCACATCAAGATTGAACCAGGAAGCTGTCTCCTAGTCTCCTGCATGTCTCTTACAATTCATTTTGCAAGCTGGAGGCAAGGAACCTTGATGAGGTCATTCTCTCCCAGGTGTACCACTAATACCCGTGGGTGCGGATAAGCCACTGAAAGTTCAATAACCCAGGGAAGCAAGGCCCCCCACTGCATGCCTCTGTGACCCAACCACTGGAAATTACCAACGTTCGACAAACCCAAGTTCAGGTCACATCATTGTTCCAGTATGTGGCGCTCTGCCCAAAAGACGAGGCTGTGGCCCAAAATCCAAAGCTTCCCTTGGACAAAACCTGCTTGAAAACAAAAGACAATTGCCAAGTACAAATCAACTAACCATGAATAGCCAGACCACTCAGGTGCATACATTTGCTTTAAATGCCTTGGACCTCCATCGGTCAATTTGGTGAATATCGGCGTCATTTAGTCCACGAACAGCCGTGGCCATTGCCGCCCTAATTTGAAAAGAATGAGATGAAAATTGGGCTGTGGACAGACTGGCTCACCTTAAAGTCTCCCTAAGAACAGCCCTGAACTGAAACTGTGTCAAAGGAAAACCTGATACGTGCAAAAACAAATATCCCGACACTTTTGGACAGGCCTTCATGTAGTCTGACAATGCTAACACTGGGCAGATCTGATCCATGGGTGCCCTAGACAAGGCGATAGATTGGCCCCTGGCTAATTATCTGTCTTAGACCATCTGATAAATATTTGAATCCCTTGTTCCGGTAAAACAACATCCGAACCAAGGAACGCCCTGCCAGATTGATCATGGTGCAAGCCAGGAACGATCTCACTAATTTTCAAAGCTGCGAAGAAAGCTACCGCAAATATGGCCCTAAACAAAGTCACCTCCTCGGGTGTAGAGTATGTATTAACTAAGTGATGCCGCAATTTCATCAAAACTGGACCTGTTATGGGCAAGCGAGTATCCCTGGCCACATCTAGAGCTCTCCTAACCCTAAAATTAACAGTAGGCTCCAGCAGGCCACCAGCCGTAGAGTAGAAGGCCAGAGCGGCCAACCTACCCCTAATGGTAACAGAGGATAAGCCCGTTTGTCTAAGGTAAACTATGAAACAGAGAACAATGTCGACTCTAATGGGCCAGACTTCGACTTCCTCCACATCACACAAGAAGTGTTTAAAAGCACTCAGAGCTAGCTGATGAGACTTGTGTGTTGATGGGACGATAAACATTGACATGGAGGCAATAGACAGAAGGATCGCCATGTTGATTTCTAGCCTCCAAGGCTCTAAAAATGTTTTGGTACCTCCAATGGGTGTGCCGAAGCCTCAGGAGCCAGCTGACAGAACCTGGAGAACTGAAAACAAGAGAGGGCATCTGACAAAGGATTAAGTAAACTGGGCACATGGTGATCTTGAAACAACACATTGAACTTCAAACATTGTGTCACCATGGCCCTAACCAGACACATCACCCTGGTGGATTTGGAGGACTGGGAGTTTACCATGTGAACAACTGCCTGTCGCACCAAAACCATACCGTTTTGTTTGTGAATTGATTAACCCATAAATGCACAGCCACCACTATGGGAAAAAGTTCCAAAAACGTTAAATCCTGAGTCCAACCTTTCTCCACCCAGTGTTGAAGCCAAGTCTCAGCAGCCCACTGGCCATTCAAATAAACACCAAACCCGTGGGCACCAGCAGCATTGGAGTGTACCTGAAAATCTGCCCTCAGCAGCATTTCAGACCTCCAAAACGAATTACCATTAAATTGGTCCAAGAAAGACTCCCAGACCTTCAAGTCCTCCTGAATCCCGTTAGTGATCCTTATGTGATGATGTGGGGCCGTCACCCCTCTTGTGGTGCCATAAAGGCATGCGCAAAATGCTCGTCCAGGGACTATTACCTTACAAGCAAAATTTAACAAGCCTGTGAGGGATTGAAACTTGTGAAGTGTGACCTTAGTTTTTCTCCTCATCAACCTAACCTGCTCCCTCATAGCCACTATCTTATCAACTGGTAAACAAGATAAGCCAGCAACAGTGTCCAGCTCGATTCCCAGAAAAGTAAGACGAGTGTCGGGACCCTCAGTCTTTTCTTCCGCTAAAGGGACTCCCAGTTTGGCCATTAAGACCTGGAAGGCAGATAAGACATCACTACACTCAGAAGAATTAGGAGCCTCGGCCAGCAAGAAATCATCCAAATAATGGGTGATTGTGGGATTACCTGACCTCTTGATGGCACATCAATGCAAGAATGTGCTAAATGTTCCAAAGGCCGAACAAGAAATCGAACACCCCATCAGCATGGCTTTATCAAAATAATACTTCCCTTGAAATTGAAAACCCAAAAGGCCAAAATCATCCGGGTATACAGGAAGTAACCTAAAGGCTGATTTTATATCGCACTTTGCTAACAAAGCTCTCTTACCCAAAGCCTTAACCATTTTGACAGCATACTTGACCGTTGTTAGTTTAGGGTCTATAGCATCATTAACCGAATTATCCTTTGGGTATGATAAGTTATGTATTAACCTACCCTGGGGTCTTCTTGGGCACTACACCAAGAGGTGACAAATGCAGCGTAGGAATTGACAATTGATCATGTGGGCCCGATATCCTTCCTGCTGCAATTTCTTTGGTCAGCTTGTCCCTCACAATCCCCAGCAAGTCCCTAACTGAACAAGCATTAGGTGCATAATGGTAAGCCCTGGGACCCAAATAAGGAATACGAAAACCCCTAGAAAAACCGTTAAATATATACATAGCGGAGTCCCTATTTGGGTAAGTCCACAGCCATGCAACCAGCACATCAAATTTAATTGGTGTTGGTGCCTTTTCCTTCCAGTTGTGGTGGCTGAGGTTTGGCTCCTGTTCCCGACTTCTTACCTCTAATACAGGAAGCTCCGGAGTGGTTCCCCCCGCAGGAGTTACACCTATGGTCGTACCTGCAGGGTTGTCTCCTGCACTTACCTGTATTGAAATCCCAGCAAATGCCAGATTGTCTTCTCTCTCCCATGCTAGGCCTCATATTCTGCCCTTTCAGCTGAGTAACCATAGGCACAAACCCATTGTCAAACCGGCTCGAAGGGGAGGCCCCTACCATTACATCTGCCCGTAGCTCTGATTGAACATGCCTCCAAGACAGTGAGTGATCCTGGGCGGCCCTGATCTTAAACTGCTCATCATATTGTAACCACGCTGCACCCCTTGCATTATGATGGCAGTTAGTATAAGCCTTGATCATGATCTCCTGATATTTAGAGAAATCAGGAGACCTGTGAGGTTCTTTTTCTTCAATAATTCCCCTATAGAAAATGAAACCCATTTTCCAATTTACAAAATTGCATTCCAGTTTAGGGCGTTTAAGCACCTGGAACTCCTTAGGGAGGCTGAACACTATCCTATCCTTCACCATGATCCTTGGTTCAGGATCACGAAATGTGAGGGAAAATAAATCAATATATTCCCCCTTCCAAATTCACTCCTTGGTAGTCAACAGGAGATGCGAACTGAGAGGAGTGGACATCCCAGCGTATGGGTTGCAGTCAGCCACTCTGTCCACTCCCACCAAACCAGCCGTTCCCAAGGTGGTCACTCTCAAGGCGTCACCTGCCGAAGGAACTACAGTCTGGCCAGCTTGCACCCTCGAGTCTGGAACCAAGGAAAACCCAGGGGCCATCACAGGTGCTCCCAGCAATGCAGAGATGGGGCGTTCTGCACCAGAGCTCTGCCCAACCTGCCCACCAGGAGCCCATACCAAGGTGGGCCACGTAGCCTGTGAAGAAACGGGAAGAGACAAACCTGAACTCAATGCTTGCTGGGAAGCATCACCAGCGGCCTGCAAAGCTCCCCCAAATTATGGCCCAGCAGCAGCTCGGGTGTCAGGATGAGATGAGGAAGCACATGCCTGGACTCTTCTGGAAGCCTCAGAGGTTTGCTCCATCACACTGCCTTCATCTTTAATAACCACTCCTCGGAGAAGGTTATAAAGGTCCGCCAAAGTAGGTTGATCAGACACAGGGGCAGCTGCACCCTGTTGTCCCACACCTAGAACTTTTTTCAAAGGTTCCCATACATAAGCTATGGTTGACTGCCCAACCTCCAAAGCAGATGTAGCCAAGGAACCACGTGCTGAATCCGCCACTTGTGTTTCAGGTGCAGTCAGTTGTGCCTGAGTGGGCAGCACTCCTGTGTCCTGTGAAAAAGCAGAAGTGCTGGCCAAGGGGTTAGCAGCTGTAGCCTGGAGCCCCCTCTGGGCAAGCTGTTCACACACTGCCACGCATGCCTGCATCGTCTTGCCCAGCTGTGCCAACTGCGCAACTATCTGGTCATCCCTACTGGCCAAATGAGAAGGCTTATTAGGTGCAGAATGGCCAGAGACTGACGCAGCAGGAGCTGCACGCCTTTTTGATTGTGCCTTGCTGCGGGGCATTGTCCTCCACAGATGTATGCACAAGCAATTAAGTTCCTCCTGGCACGGGTCCTCCCACAGCGTCACCCACCACAGGAGACAGCACCACAGGCCCCCCACGGGCCACCCTCCCCAAAGTCCACCAAGGGACACCAAATGCCAGGAAGCCTCACTGGCACAACTACCAAGGGAGGGGGGGGAGGTGTTCAGCTGGGTCCTAATACAGGCACTCCACCAAGGAAGAACAAGCCGTCGTCCCTAAACCACCGACTGCGGGGGGAAAGCATCTGGCCTGTCCCCACCCCCACAGCAAAAATAGTGCAGTCCCGACTTACCTCCAGTCAGGAGTTACCGGGGCGCCGCTAGGCCTGTTGAGCGAAGCCAAGCGGTTCGCGCACCCAGCAGAGAACTGCCCATTGCAGCACCCACCTCGATCTGGCGCTCACGCCAGCCAAGTGTCCAAGGCACTGTAAGGCCGCTCTCTAGGACTTGTGGCAACCGGCCCGCAGGCCTCACCCAGGCCCTCCAATCCGACGAACAAAGGAGCCACAGGCCAATCTCCCTTGTGCTGTGCTTCCAATAGTAATAAGCAAGCAACTATGGCACAAAGATTGCTAGGCCCAGAAGCTTCACAAAACATCACAGAATGCAGCCGGAGCGAAGTGACTCGCTTGGCTGCTGCTCAAAAATGGCTGCCGCCACGTGGTAGCACTGTACTATATAGTCTTGTAATCTCGCAGGAAATCCCGCAAGATCTAATGTCTCACAGGATTTCCCAGTGTGCATTGGACCCCATAAAACAGACCTGATTGGCTAAGTATGCTTGTAAGAGGCGGGACTTCCTGGACGCTTAGCCAATTAGGTGTCTTTTGCCCTAAAATGGCCAGCTCAGCTAGAAGTCCCTCCTGACAAGTCAGGGGGATATCTTTCCCAGGTTTGAGTCCCCAAACATGGCTAGACTACTGGCCATATAGGCTGTGAATTGTTGGGGTTAATGTCTAACAAAAAATCTAGAGACCTATGCTTGGTAATCACTGACTTCTAGTGTCTTAAGGCTGTACCTTCATGAAAATGATGTTAGTAGCATCCCTTAGGACCACAGAATTTCAAGCCAATTGTAAAAGGCAATAGAGATGTGCAGTGCCTGGCAGTTGAACCTTAGGCCTATTGACATATTGCTTCTGCGGTAAGATGATGTCAACACAGACAAACTTTTGCCACTTATTTTTTTCTTTGACTACCCAGCTCCTCCTTTGACTGTATTCCCTGAGAGAACATAGTGTGGTGATTGTCAGAGAAACACTTCAGTTTGTAAGCTAGCAATGAAGAATGAGTTATAAATTACCCACTGAAGAGTTGCTAGGTCACTTGAACACTTCAGATTGCTCTAACTGCACAATCCAAGGTTGCTGCTGAGGCATCCATGGTCTTTGGTTTGTCACAATCTCATTCTAAAGGTGATTTATTTTGGAACACTATTCAATCTAGACATTGGCTTCAGGGTGTTCAGAAGAGAATTACCATGAATTGTGCCCCAAAGACAACTTTTCAAGTGCTTTCTCTCTTTATCAAAGTGGGGAGAAAGTAAAGAATTAGCAATTTAAAGGGGGAAAGATATAGAGGTAGAAAGAAACACTTTTAGATGATTTCTTCAGAGTCAAACATGCAATTTTGAATTTAATTAAACACTTTCTCTGTTCCCCTGAGTTTGTCAAATTGAAAAAGGAAGATAAAACTGCTTACCTTTGCATAAACTGCTATAAGTTTAGTTCTAAATAGTTTCAGCATATGACAGAATTGAAGAGTAAATAAGAAATTACCAATTGCCTTACATATGTGGAAGCAAAGATGAACTGCTGTATATTAGTGTTCCATTGAATACTAGGAAAATAATAAGAAAATAATATGGGGTGACTCTGTAAACGAAGGCATTAATAACTGAGGCTCAACAAACATGAAGTCTTAGCAAACTATAGAACAGGGGTAGGCAACCTTTCCCCTTTAAGGGCCGAGGGACTTCAGCTCCCAGAAGCCTCAGCCATGTTGGCCAATAGTCCCATGTTGGCCAATAGCTCCTGGGATTTTGGGAGCTGAAGTCCCTCGGCCCTTAAAGGGAAAGGTTGCCTACCCCTGCTATAGAATCATATCCTGGATTTGCCGAAGTGCACATGATCTGACGATGGGAAGTATGCAAGACAAGGTCTTTATCATGGGTAAATTATTACTTTGACTAGACATTTTTGGTTATATGGATGAACTTCTCCAGAAGGAGAAAAGACCAGTTACAAGTTTCCATGTCAGGAGATTATTGAATTTATGAATATGCTAGGGAACTTATGATGGAACATTACAAAAACCTGTCTATGATTTGGGATGGAAGAATAGTTGAAAGTGTTTGGAAATAATGGCAATGAGTGTCAGAAACTGTGATAAAAAGAATTTTAGATGGAGAGAAACTTCACATTTTCAAATTTAATATGCTACCTTTCTTCTGGTAGGAGAAGAAGTGGCATATAAAATAAATTAATGCAAGAGGAAGCTTGTAAAGACTAAAATAAGATAAGCTTCTTTAAAAAACAACAACCTCCAATAATCAAAAAGTTAAAACACAGTTAAACAAATTGTTACAATATAATACTTTTTAAAACAATTAAAAAAAATAAAATCATTTGAAAACATCACAGCTCACATCCAAAACCATGAACAGACTATCTGCTACCAGTTAATCATTATCGGTAAATGTCTGTTTGAATAGAAAAGTTTTTGCCTGCTGGTAGAAGGAGAGCAGAGAGAATGACAGCCTAGCCTCCTGTGGAAGGGAATGAAAAATGCACATGGTTTTGTTTTTTTGTTTGTGTGCATGAATGTGCATGTGCACAGAAAATAACATTTGTGCACAGAAAACATTTGCAACTTTTCTTTGGGCAAAAAATGCTATTTTCTGTGTAGGAAATTTATTTTCTACAAAATACAGTCAGTGCACCATACCCATGGATATTTTGTCCATGGATTCAAGCATCCACAATATGAAAATGATTTTAAAATATATAAATTCCAAAAAGCAAACCTTGATTTTGTCATTTTATATAATGGCCATTTTACTACACCATTCTTTTTAATGAGACTTGAGTATCTACAGATTTTAGTATCCATGGGGAAGCCTGCAACCAAACCTCCTGTGGATACCATTGCACCACTGTAGTATTGTTTTTCATGTAGAAACTGCTGTTTTCAGGAGGGAGGGGGACAACACATTTTTGGCACATAAAATACAGTTTTTGATTACTTTCTAATGACAGGGAGAAAAAAATGGGAATATCATTCATTCTTGCCTTCAAGATTGAAATTTATTAAGCTTTCTATTATCTAGTCTTAATGCCCTGGGCAGTTCTTGATGTTGGAAGCTTAGTAGAACTATTGACAGAGGGGGGTTGCAGACTGCCAGAAATAGTGCAAATTGAGTCCACTTTTAGGGTTAGGGTTAGGGCTAGGGAATCATGGGAACTGTAGTTTATTGTGGCATCAGAGGTCTCTGACAGAGAAGGCTCAATGTCTCAGGAAAAAAACAATTCCCATGATTCCCTAGCACTAACCCTAACCCTAAAAGTGGACTCAATTTGCACTATTTCTGGCAGTCTGCAACCCCCCAGAGTTCTGCAGCCCTTCACCCTTAGAACAGATGTAGGCACCTGCACCAATGGCAGGGCTCAAATTTTCAACTGCACAACTGGCTGCATTACTGCATCTGAACTGAAAATGTACCAAAAATGCAACCTGGAATGTGACTGGAACATTTGCCCTGATTTGGGGGTTGCTGGGATGATAGAGAAGCCAACATGTTGGATAAAAATTTGTCAATGTTTATGTGGCTGAGGTGGTTGATGGCCACAAAAGAAAGAAAGAAGTTGGGGCCGCACTTTCTGCACCCCTACCTTAGAATTACAGATTCTGCTTTATTGAAGAATTAATAGACATAAATCAGAGGTTGGTTTAAAGACAAGTAGGTGAAAACCCACAATCAGTTTGGCCAACTGTACTGTTGAGCCCACTGACAGGTGTATGAGAACTTGGCATGTTCAGTAGCAACTACTGAATTTCCTCCTTCACCATCAGCATAAGTGTTGTAGCTAGCTAAGTGATTTGGGGTAGCAAGAGGACTAATAATAATAATAATAATAATTTTTATTTATAACCCGCCCCCTGCGTGGCAATCGGGGCGGGGAACAACCCATGTAAAAACAGAACAAAGTTAAAAATCAAACCCTCATCTCATAATCCCACCCTCCCATCCCCTTAAAATAGAATTAAACAACAACAAGAATTAAAACTGCCACATTAATAAAAAAAACAATTGTAAACATATAATAACAAAAATAGAATGAGCGGCGTCAATTTAAAAACTCATCTCCCAGCTGAAAGTTGTTCCGGGAAGGCCTGCCGGAAGAGATCCGTCTTTACTGCTTTCTTAAAAGCAGCAAGGGTAGTAATAAGATGGATCTCATCTGGCAGGCCATTCCAAAGTCTGGGAGCGACTGCGGAGAAGGCCCTCTGGGAGGTCTGGGACAGCCTAGTTCTAATCGGCTGTAACAGATTCCTCCCAGAGGACCGTAGAGCGCGGGGGGGATCATACGGGGAGACTAAGTGTTTATAGCCCAGAGAGAAGGGGTTATTTTTTGCCCACAAAACACACCCAAATCTGATCCAACTTGAGTATTTCCTTTAATACAGTGCTTATGCAATTGGTATCAGAATCAGGCGGCTGATGCCTTGATTTGGATGTATTCAAAGTATTGTTTCTTTTAAAGGTATAACTAAAAATGCATGCCAAAATGGAAGAATATGAAGAAGAAATGAATGATTTGGACAAGGCCCTATTTAACAAAGAAGCTAAAACAGTGGCTAAAATATATAGAATTTTACAAAAATATGACCAAGAGGAAGAAATTATATCAGATACCATGAGAAAATGGGCTTCTGATTGTGGATGAATTATTAGTCTTGAAAGGTGGAACTATGCTAGGAAAAAAATCAAAGAAGTTTACAAATGAAGGAGATCAAGTTAGAAAATGAACAAAATAATAAGTACAGTTAAAATTACATAAAATTAGAATATGCTCTAAGGCTTTGTTATAATTTTGTTTTGTTTTTTCTTTTGCAGCGCCTTTGTTTAGCCTTCTTGAGTTTATTGGTTATAAAATATGTAATTGAAATTATGGAGTAATTAAGGGCATGTTGCTGGAAAAACAGAGGAAGTTAATGTTGGATGTCTTTCTTTTATTGTATATAAGTAAAGAATAAGTATTTTTAACATTAATAAAAATAAAAAAATAAAAAATAAATAAAGTTATAACTGTGTTTGGATAGTGAAGGCTACCCAATGCATGTTGGATAAAGGGGGGGGGGAGAATGTTGGCCAGAGTTGGGGAACAAAGGTGGGTTGACTTTACACATTCTAGGATGATCACAACACCTCATTGTCTTCTCCATGAAAGAGGAGAGGCATTATGTTTGTTTCAATAACCTGAGATTGTACAATTTAATAAATGCATTCAATTGTACAGGTGAACTGTACAAATAATTTCAATTGTCCAAATAAATAAATAGAACCTCATAGCTTGTGAAATTATTATTATTATTATTATTATTATTATTATTATTATTCCACGCCTCTGTGTAATGCAACTGGGGCGGTTTACAACTTTAAAATATAGATCCATATCCCATAATCCCACTCCCCTTAAAATACAATTAAATAATGATGATTTGAAACACATTTAAAATAATAACACAAAAAACAAAGAACAAATAACAGTAGCTACAGCCAAATCAGGAATGAGCAGGATGGTTGTTTTGGATGGCTGGGATATCTATTCGGAAAAGGTCTGCTGGAAGAGTTCCATCTTAACAGCCTTTTTAAAAGCTGTCTAAGGTGGAAATCAGTTTTGCAGGTTCATCACTCATGTTTTATGTTAAGGCATCAATATATGATTTTAGATGAGTTTGAATTTGATGTTACTTTGGTGTCATTTTAGTCTGCTTTTTAAAATGTTGTTCCCTTATAAACAGAGAGAGAGTGATTCTGTGCTACATTAATATTTGAAATATATTCAAAATATATAATGTACATCTCTCTAAGAGGAAGGGGGAGAAGTGAGAGATAACTGTTATTCTGGTATCGTAAAGGTAATAACACCCCCTCCCACTTCTCTGTGTGTTGTATGTGTGAGTAAGAGGAGGGATACATACACACAATATTCTCTCTCTCTCTCTTATACACACGCACATGCACACATAGTTCTACATCCTATTCTCTTGGCACCTTAGAATAAAGCAACACATTTGTGTGTACATGTCTCTGTGAGAGAGAGACAGATAGGGAGAAAGGTAGAATTGTCTTGTGTATATCAACCAGACACACAAGCCCTGCACACAGAGGCTATGGATTTCTACATGAATTTGACATTGATTTCTTGGATAAACAAACGGTTTTAAGTCTTTACTAGCCCAAAGCTAGATCATAATATTCTGCATTTCAAAGTGTCTAAGTACCTTTAAAGTGATGGCTACAGAGTCCCTTAAGGCCCCAAATGGATAAAACCTTCTTTTAAAAGTATTTTGCTCACCTTTGTTTTAAAAGGAACTTGGGGTTTATTGAGTGAAAAGCTTCATTCCCATAGTAACCAATGCAGGGCTAATATTGATCTACAGAGTCAAAAGCAAAGCCCACTGACAGGAATAAAGAGTGACTATTTCTGATCCACATATGCATTCTTTATCAATACCTACTATCCCGCAGGTAGTGACAGGTTACAAACAGTACATGCACTATGGAGATGCTTGCTTTTGTTTACCCTTAACCAAATTCACAGGGAAGTTGGTCAGTGGCACTCCCAAAGTGCTCAGGAAGTAAGAAGAAACAAACAAGTTTGTAAAAGCTTCTTTGATAAAGTTATCCATATAAACAACCCAGAGTCTATGCATGTGAGTGTTGCCTGATTCCTGAAGTGTTTGCCATCTCAAAAAGCCCATTGGCCTCAAGAAGACTTGACAGAACAAATTACACACCATCAAACCCTATGGTTTCCAATTCATCCTCTGATGTGCTAAACCTACAGTGGACAGCATAATTCTCTAGTAAAGATGCAGGAGGCTATGAACTGGCAGGATCCCACGCCTGTTAACTCTGAACTAATTGTTGACTGAGATTTGCAAAGATGGGTGATTTCATTTGGTTTATTTTTTTTCCAAATAAAAACATCCCCAAATCTGTAGGTTCCATTACAAATCCAACAGTTCTCTCTCTCTCTCTCTCTCTCTCTCTCTCTATATATATATATATATATATATATAAACGATCACAGAAGGAAGTAAAATTGGCAAATTCCTTCACCCAGGCATTTCTTTTGAGTGCTTAACTCTTAAAATTCTGGCCTGGGGTGGACTCCTGTGTATTCAGCCACATTTATAAAACATTGGGCCTCGGCAGACGGCTTATTGAGCCGTCTCCGAGGCAGGGAAGAGGAGGGGCAGCCGCACGTGTGGTGCCCCTTCCTCTTCCCGAGGTCGTCCTTGGAGCCGCCGGCCCTCCGCACGGCCGGCGCTCCGGGGACAACCTCCCGCCACAGCGACTGCACGCGCTGCGGCGGAAAAGTCAGGGAAAGTGCGCCCTACGCATTTAGGGTGCACTTTCCCTGACTTCTAAAAGGAGCGCCAATTTGGAGCTCCTTTTAGGGACGCCGCAGGAGCGCCGCGGTGTGAAGGATGCGGTCCCACGGCGCTCCGTCTGCCAGCGTCTGGGAAGCTCTCGTCTGCTTCCCCCCTGTATTAGAGTTCTCACTCACCCCTTAATGCAAGGAAGGTGGGTTAGCTTGTAAGAGAGATTTTGCTTAAGGAGCAGACACAGACAGGCTGCATACTTCAATTGTCATTTGGGGAGGCAAAACTTCCTTGGGACACAGGGGATCGAGGAGGTAAAGAATGAGAGAGAAGTTCAGGGGCAGCAGGTAATACAAAATATATATTTGATATCACAGGGACAATCCTGATTAATCATTTATCATTTCATTTTTTCAGCTTCTAATAAAATGTCCAGTTGTTCTCCTCCTTCCACATTTTCCTTTTTCACCTCTAGGTTACTTCTAGTGCAATACTTCAGGCTCACACTGAGTTTAAAGGTCAAAAGTAGTTTGGATTCAATTAACTTGGGGGAGGTGTTTGATGAAAAATCAATGGAAACTTTCCCTTTCCTTGTGGGCTCAGG
The DNA here is from genome assembly GCA_026167975.1 of Phrynosoma blainvillii. Taxonomy (NCBI): domain Eukaryota; kingdom Metazoa; phylum Chordata; class Lepidosauria; order Squamata; family Phrynosomatidae; genus Phrynosoma; species Phrynosoma blainvillii. The sequence goes on from JANUYF010000001.1 coordinate 277,887,222, forward strand.
CAAAAGCAAAATGCTGCTGCTGCTCCCACCTTGTGTTATTCTTCCTTATTAATAAATACTTCCATTTTGGTCACATTCTGATGTTGCACACATGTCCCTATTTTCATATGTGAGATGTTGGAGGGATGGCAGTAACTCCAAACAACTGTCACAATCTTGGATGTGGCTGCACTCTATGCCCATTTCCAACTGCAGGAAGGATGGATTTTCTGGCATTTTCTGGGTTTTGTGTTTGTTTGTTTGTGATGAATACCTAATTGGAAATGATAAATTAGCATTTACTTTCATGCCTGATCTCTCATTAAAGATTTCATTAGGCACTAAAATACAAGGCTTAACATCTTCCCTATATTAAGACTACTGCTCTTTTGCACTGTATGCCATCAGAGAGAAGGCCTTTGAAGTCAAGTGCTCATGAATTGTTAGCAGGAAGTATGATGCCTGTACGTACCTTAAATCCTTCTCATGAGTAGATGATTTCCAGAATCCACAGCTCTATAAAAATGAAGAAAAGAGACCTATTAGATCTGAGGAAGGAAAGATATGTTGCAGAACATGATATCACATAATAAAGAATGATTTTCTCCATTCTTCAGGTTTGATAGTTTAACAAGGTTTTACATACTCCTAGGCAGGTAATAATTTTTTTTCGTTTCTTTGTTCTTGTTAAGCACTTTAACTCCCCCCCCCCAATTTCCTAGACAGTACTGATAGATAACAACTGAGCCAAAATTTAATAACCCCCAAAGTCTTCCTCTCTAATCCCTTCTGTGCATGTTTAATGTTTCATTCTCCCACTTCAATTACACTGCCTGCATTGTGTCTTTCACTCCACACTCGAAAAGTTGTTAAAATAGAAAGCTTCTTTCAGAATGTCACAGCTCCATTATGCAGGCCTCTACCTGCACTGGCAGCAGGCTTTTCTTCTCACTTGATATTGCCTTTGCTAGGGAAAGAGATCCCTGCTGTGTAACTCAGCCTAAAAACTGGAATAAAATTAGGTCTAGCCATGAAGGCATTGGTGAGCTGTTGTAAGCAGGCAAAACCAAATATAGGCCACTTTTTTTTAAACTAAGCCTTTTACCATAAAGTTGCACTTGTGTGTAAAATATCATGTGATGAAGTGCTTCATGCTTTCATTTTTCTGTGTATAAAGCATGTCATCGAGATGGTCCTACCCACTGTATGTGCAGAAACCTTCAAACAGCTAGACTTCAACTTGCAGCTGGATCAAGCAAGAAATGCATGGCATGTGAGCTTGGCTATTTCAGGGAGCAGGGAAGCTCCTGCAGGGCGTAAGCTCCCTGTTATTAACTGCTTTCAAGTGGACTTAGGGGCTGTACAGATGGACAAAAAGAGGTACTTTCAGACTGACTTGGAGGCATGGCATATGTATACAGCAACACTGGTGCATCAGAAAAAGGGTGCTGGAGATTTCAAACAGCTGTATAAATGCAGCGGAAATTGAATCGGCGATTCAGAGCATGCACCCTACAATGCAGGCTTTAATTTAAAATGCCCTATGCTTCCAGGTGCACTGCTGCAGGTGCACTTTAATATTAGAGCTCTAATCCTAATTGTGACCCTGACCCTAACCCTAATTGTAACCCTACACATGCACCCTAGCAACTGTTCTCTATTATGACAATAAATGCATTCCATCACATGCACACTTGTTGTCAGCATGCACAGTAGTTTGCATGAAAGAGGCTTTTGTGACCTCTTCTGTGCATAAGACCTGCACCCCACTTCCTGGAATGATGGGGGGAGGCTCCTGGAGTAACATTCATCTGTGTGTCCTGTTGACCATGTCGCTTGCATGACCACTAGCTGCATGTATCAAGACTGTCCACACAAACCTCCCTTGCAAATACACCTCCCCTCCCCCCTGATCTGTGTGGGACATGTTTTGTGGAGGAGAATGTCTTTTCAGTTGAAAAACTCATTCCTCCACCCCAAAGGTGGCACAATAAGACAGTGGCACCTGTCTATGGCACCCACTACTTGGGGGAAGACGAGGTCACTGAATTCTTGCATGATCTGTGGGTGAATGACAGGTCTTATGCAGGTGCGCAGGGATGCTGAACATCAGTCACCTTTTGTACAGACAAAATGCCAGACTGTATACCACCCTATGACATATTCTGCACAGGTGTGCAGGGATGTGTTCCTGTGCACATGCCCATGCATCTGAGAGTATGGAGGGGAAAAATTAAAGCAGGTGCTGTCGACTCATGCAGTTGCTCCATCTCCCCTCATGGTGTCCTCGGGGCAGTTGGCGGGGTGGTTGCCGGGGCGGTTGGTGGGGCTTCAATACGGCCTTGGAAAAACCACATCAACTGTCCCCCAGTGTGGTTCCTCCATCCCCATTTAGGGCATCCTTGGGGCAGGCGGTGTGGTTGCTGCAACTTAGGGAAAAAGCAGCTTCATGTCACTTTTTCCTGCCTGTCTGTACAGCCCCTTAGACTTATGATGACCCAGTGAATGAGAGACCTCCAATTCATTCTATCATGATCAGCCCTGCTCAGGTCTTACAGTTTCAAGTCTGTGGCTTCCTTGACTGAGGCCTTAAGCAGACAGGCAGCCATGGGCTGCCCCGAGAAGCCGCAGATTGGGGCCGAGGTAGCCGGACTCCTCGGCCCTGATCCACTTCTTTTAGGGCCCTGGAAGGAGTGCTAAAATAGCGCTCCTTCCGCAAGGCGCAGAAGGTGCGCCAGAAGAGGCATTAGGCGCCTCTTCGGTGTCTCTTCTGTCACAGTGTGTCCGGACATGCTGCAACGGAAGGATGTCATCGGAGAACCCATCGTTTGGAGCAACGGGCGCTCCGATTACATGTTTGAGAAGGGGTTGGGACACCCAGTGTGAGGCTGCCCTTCCCCTTCCTTACCTCCAAGATGGCACAAAGCACCATCTGCAAAGGGGGTGAGTCTATCTACCTGTACTGCGGTTTTCCTCTTTTTCTACTGCCTTCTACCTTGCTCAGCATTATTGTCTTTTCAAGTGAGTCATGTCTTCTCATGATTTGTCCAAAGTATGACAGTCTCAGTTTAGTCATCTTGGCTTCTAGGAAGACTTTGGATTAGATTTAATATAGGACTCATGGAATCTGTAGAAATCTTCTCCGTTACCACATTTCAAATGAGTTAATTTTCTTTTTATCTGCTTTCTTCACTGCCAAGCTTTCACAACCATACATGACATGAACAATCCTTACTTTAGAATTCAATATATATCTTTACATTTCAGGAGGAAGAAGAGGAGGGGGGGATTACTACAGGTCAAATTTCCCTTATCCACAATTCCAATCTCTGAAATAATCCAAAATCCAACATAGTTCACATGGCTGACTCAGATAGTGACATCTTTGCTTTCTGAAGGTTCAATGTACATAAATTTTATTTCATGCATAAATTCTTTTAAATATTGTTTATAAAATTACCTTCAGGCTATTTGTATAAAATATAGACAAAACATAAATGAATTTCATGTTTAGACTTGGGTCCCGTCTCTAAGAAATCTTATTATGTATATGTAAATATTCAAAAATTTGAAAAACTCCAAAATTCAAAATACTTTTGGTCCCAAGCATTTCAGATAAGGGAGACTCGGGGCTAAGCAGACGGGAGGCCATGGGCGGCCCCAGGAAGCTGTGCTGCGGGGCCGAGGTATCTGCACACCTCGGCCCCACGGCGCAGCTTTGCCACCCCTGGAAGGAGCGCTAAATTGGTGCTCCTTCCACAAGTCACCGAAGGTGCGGCGCAAAAGGCTGCGGTGCACCTTCGGCGACTCTTCCACCGCAGCATGTGCGAACGCTGTGGCGGGAGGTCCTCCTCGGAGCGCCGGCCATGCGGAGGGCTGGCTGCTCTGAGGACGACCTGCGGAAGGGGTTGGGGCGCCCACCATGCGGCTGCCCCTCCCTTTCCCTGCCCCCAAAACGGCTCTTTAAGCTGTCTGCTTCCCCTCTCAATCTATGTTATTAGATTTATTTCTATCCCACTTTTCCACCTGATTGGGACTCAGTGGTTTACAACAATATAAAAAGACATCATTAAAAATCCACAAGATACAAAAGTTAAAACAAGCTTAAACAATCACAAAAATTAAAACCAGATTAAAACATATATCATTAAAAAGCAATCATGTGCATGTGCATGCGTTCATCCACACACACACACCAGCCCACAGGTGCAATAATTCACCTTTACATAGGTTGCTAGGCCTCCCTGTGTTGTTTAAAATTCTCATTGTTAAGAACCAGAAGTAAAATTTTAGCCACATTGGGGAAGTTTTTAATTTTTGGTGCCCCTCAGAGAATTCTCAGAAGCCCTCAGAGGCTTGCAGGGCAAAAGTGTGGTCCCAGGACCTGTGACAGGACATAAATCCGGATGTAAATGTTAAAAATTGCAACACCAGCACCTGCTCCAAACATCATCAGAACCCACTCCTGTGAGTTCTTTCCCTTGGTCTTACAGACTGGTCTAATGAACTGACTTGGCAGCCCTATTCCCATACCATAACATAAGCCCTGGCGTAGGCTGTCAGGATAGAATGTTTTCTTACATTCAGAAGGGAAGACAGAAAATACTTCTATATGTGTATCATGTCACCACATGGTTTTATTACTATTGGGGGAAGCATCATTGATTCCATCAGTTGCAGTACATGAGGGCTGGCAATACATGAGGGCAGGAGCCACAGAAAACATCCATGTGTTTCCCACATCTGATTTACACAAAGAGAACTGCCTGACAAACACAACTTGTTCTCTTATTTTCCACTTGTATTGGGCTTCCAGCGATTCTAGATCAAAGCCTAAAATATGTTTCTAAAATGATTGTGCATTTCAGTATCCTCAGGTGTGGCCACAAAGATTAAGGGCAAATACCCAACAAAGTGAAATATGTGCCATTTGTAGGGGATGTTCACAACTGTTGTAAATATTCAGTTGTACTGAGCAGAATTAGGATGACACCCACAAAATAAAAGATGCTACTCATCAAAGATCTATGTCTTTTCAAAGACATATTTATTAAAATTACATTTCTAAAGTATTAGTTTTATTTTAAAAAAACACTTTCAAAAAGTGGTTATTTTCAGATATTTCAAGTTGTTCATGTCCCTTAACAAGGGGTTAAATGAACTGTTCTGGAAGGATAGAATTAAAAACAAAACAAAAAACAAAACAGATCTTTCAGATCATACCAGCTTGTTGACCTGTAATAAACCACCTTTAGCCAGACAGATGGTGAAGAACAAACTGATCTCAGCCAATGAAATCTGTCTGAACAATCTGTTGCCGGCAGGTGCCACATAATTATCTCAATGAACAGATCAACAAAGTAATGAGCAAATTAGAAGTACCTATTAGAAGAAGATTTTAAAGCTTGGCCACTTGTAGTTGGGAGGATGATTGTTTGCAAGATATGTCCTTATGGATACATTTTTTCTTTTTACTGTTATAAGTTTCTGTCCATCAGTTGTATTTGATTTTAATACTGAAAAAGTTACATTTTGCCAAAATCCTGGGTAGATGTTTTTGTTTATATCCTGTTTGGTGCACTCAACAATATTTCCTGCTTCTTTGTGTAGTAGAGGCCTGCTTGGACAGGAGCAGTAGCATTCCCATATCTGGTGACACCTGGTGTTGGGGCGGGGCTTTAAGGGGGCAGGGCTTCCAGCCCCAGACTTCTGGCTGCATTTCCGGGGCAGGAGTTGGCCTAAAAAGGCTCTGCGTGGGAGTCTAGACAGCCTAAAAAGGTCTCACATGGGTGTCGCCATCCTTCTCGAGTGTCACCCAGTGTGGGTTGTACCCCCTGCACCCCCCAGTGACGCTATTGTCTAAGAGTTCTAAATTTCACACATTTGGGTTACTTTGATTTCTGATTGTACCAATAGCAAAGTGGCAGAATTTTCTCAATATAATCATGAACTACTTTGCTAGAAGCGAGATTGGGATGGATGATATCTTTATACCTATTTAATTTTTATTTATTTAAGCATTTCATTATATCTGGTAATACCTTTATTATCTATCTGTATGCAATTCTCTGATTTTAATTTTGCAGAATTAATCCTTTAAATAAAATTTCTGTGTTGTGTGCACACATGTGCATGCTTTCAAGTCACCTGTCAACTTATGATGACCCCATAATTGTATAGTGCTTCCTTAGGCATGGATAATCAGAGGTGACTTTGCCAATTCCTCTGAAAAATAGCATACTGCACCTGGCATTCAGTGGTGGTCTCCCATCCAAGTACTAACCAGGGATGATTTGTTTAGCTTTCAAAATCATACAATATCTGGTATCTTTAAGGTATGTAGGCTGCTCCTCCTGCTCTTCATTAACCAAGAAATGCCTAGTTTTGAGGAGGCCGCAGCTGAGAAAGAGTGAGTTTTGGTGGAGGGCTGGTTGGAAAAAACTGTAATTGTACACTGATGGTGCTATATAAGTTGAGGAGGAGGAGGATACATCTCCTGATGTAGGATCATTGCCAGTGTTTTCTTGTATGCTACATGTTTCCTGCAAGCAAATATCATTGTCACATTCATTTCCCTCAAAGCTATTATGATGCATGGAGCTGCTTTTCTCACTTTCACTCTTCTCTCAGGGGTAATATAAGGACAAGTCTAGTGGCATATTCATTATAAGTAAATAAATGCTAACATACTTGTCTGGTTGCTTCTTCATGTTTCAGTTCAGTTTTCATCCACAATGAATAAAATTTGAGATAGCATAACATTTGAGATTATCAGGTGCAAACCTAAGTTAATATGGTTGCACTGCTTACCAAATTGCTTCCATACTCAGTTGAAAATGTTGGCAATTATGCCTAAAGCCTTCCATTGCTTAGACCCAATACAGCTTAAGGTTCATTGAACATCTTTGCTCCTCCTCTGGTCATTTGAGAAGGCTATATGGCTATGGAGATAGGCAGGAAAAGGTGACCTGAAGTTGCCTTTTCCCCAAACTGCAGCAACCACATCACTTGCCCTGAGGATGCCCTAAGTGGGAGTGGAGCAACCACAATGGGGGCCAGTTAATGCAGCTTTTCCAAGGCTGCAGTGAAGCCTCATCACCCACACTGTCGGCCCTGAGGATTCCCTAAATGGGAATGAAGTAACTGTATGGGCCTGCAGCGGCAGCTTCAATTTTTTTTTGCAGTCTCTTCAGCGCATGCGCAAGTGCACAGGGACAACACGGCCCCTTTAACAGCAATGTTGACATTGCTATGGACCTGTGCACTGTGCAAAGCAGAGAAATCAGGGATGCCATAGCAACTGAATGGTCCGCACTGGTAATCAGCCTGGAATGTATAGCCACAGGAGCCTCCGCCATGGTCCCTGTAGCAGCTGCATCCATACAAGACTCCAGTGATGAATCGGAGGACACAGAAGTGACAACTGGTAGAGTGGGTGTCGCTACTAGCATTGCATAGTGTACTGTTGCTGCCGCCGCTCTGATCCCACCCGAGAGAGCCCCGCGCTGCTGGTGGATGTTCCCCCAGAAACACTGACTGGTGGGATGGGTTCATCACATACATCTGGTCCGATGAGCAATGGAAGATGTTCTTCCCAATGCCCTGTGGCCTCTTCCACAGGATACTAGAAATCCTGAGTCCAGTAATGGAGAGGTCTGACACCATGATGAGGAAGGCCATCCCAATGAGAAGAGAGTCGCCATGGCCCTCTGGATCCTCACCCACAAAGCCAGCTACAAGCAGGCAGCAGAGCAGTATGGGGTTGGCCTTACCATTGTGGGAGAAACATTGGTGGAGTTCGCCCTCACCATGGAGAAGCTGCTGCTGTCACAGACAGTGTACCTGGGGATGCTGCTCAGGTAAGGACAGTCACATACACCTGTCCCTTTCCCTTCTGGTGCAAAAAACGTCATGACCTAGCACACAGTATAGCTGTCACTGTATACATTAGGCTGCTAGGGTAATAATAATAATAATAATAATAATAATAATAATAATAATAATAATAATGCATTTATACTCTACCCCTCTGAGCACAATCGGGGCGGCTAACAATGTTAAAAAAAAATACAGAGTACAATCAAAGCCCCATACCTCACCCCCCTTAAAAAATTGAACCTGTGCACGTACGTGGAAAACATTATGAGTTGCTAAGTGCCCTGATTTTTGTCATTCACCCTCTTCTCCCCCTCCTTTTCACCCACAGATCATGCAAGGATTTGCTGATCTCAGCTTCCCCCAAGTAGTGGGTGCCATAGAAGGGTGCCACTGTCTGCTCATGCCACCCTTGGGGAGGAAGAACGAGTTCATCAACTGAAAAGACAGCTACTCTGTCGTCCTCCAGGGAACCACGGATCATCGATGACGCTTTCTTAATTTGGAATTGGGCTGGTCTGGGGTGACTCATGACACGAGGGTGGCAAGGAACTCCATCATCTCCCAGGCCATGGAGGCTGACATCTACATGCAAGGGAACCTCACTGTCACCCTGAGGGCCCCCCTCCTGCTCGCTGACAGCACCTACCCTATTCGGAAGTGGCTCATGAAGCCCTACCAGGACACCATCAATACCAGACAGAAAGGATTCAACAGGAAGCTGAATCGTGCCAGGAATGTGGTGGAAAGGGCCATTGGGTGGCTGAGGCCTCAGTGGAGGTGCCTCACTGGCCCACTCCTTGTGGCAGAGGAGAATGTCATCCCCATCATCGCCTCATGTGCCATCCTCCACAACATCTGCGAGACGAATGGAAGGGTCCTGGATGAGGGAGGGCACTACAGGCACCGCTTTGTGCTGCCCAACCTGGGGGCACCCATGGAGGACAATGACCTTGTGAAGCAGAGAGAAGGGGAGGTTGTGAGGGAGACCCTGGCAGAGTTCTTTGAGACCAGGAGGATCTGAAGTATCCCCTCTCTTACATCTGTGAGCCTAAGGCACTACTGTATTGTGCCATGATAATAAGCACCTCAATAAACATGTCCTATTATCCACACACTAGGTATGGTTAGCATTTATGTAGGGCACTACTGTACTATGCCATGATAATAAGCACCTCAATAAACATGTCCTATTATCCACACTCTGGGTATGGCTGCTTTTATGCAGTTATCCTTGACCACCTAGGGAGTCACACACAGACACACACACACAAAAGGGCATGAGGGAGGGTCACCTGGCACCAGATTTCCTGGCAATAGAAAGATATAGTGCAAAACCACCAACTGTAATCTCTGCAATGTTGCAAAATTCCCAACAGTCAGCTTTCCAAATGGCCCATTTGATTGTAACAATTGGTAGCCCAGAGGGCTACCATTGGGGACTACATACAAACTGCTCTTCTGAGATTCCCCGTTGGCTAGGAGCCAGGTAAGGCCATCTGCCCCAGCAACAATTGCCCATAAATGCCCCTGCAGATCTCTGCAGATCCCCAGGATGACGATGGCGGCCAGGAAGAGAGTGCCCATCTGGATCACCTATTGGACCAATGGAGAGGTGGGCATTCTCCTTCATGCCCTCACCCCCGAGGCAGTCGCAAGAAGGGTCATGGCCAGCATGAACAGGCCCAACTGGGGGTGCTTTGCCCAGGCCTCCCAGCCAGCAAGGGTTCAGGAGGACTCCCCAACAGTTCCGGACTAAGTTCAAGGCACTGAAGGGCATCTTTTTTGAAGCCCTGGAGGACTACAGGGAGTAACCCCCTGTTGAGGAAGAGGCCACCCTTTTATGACTAGCTCAGAGACCTCTTGTGAGGGCCGCCCACCTGAGATGGCAGGATTGTCGTCCTCACAGTAAGTGCCGGGCCCCTGCCATGGTCCCTCATGCCCATCCCTACCTTTCCCTCACTGTCCCATATTCCTCCCCTCCCTCCTTTCCCAGTCCCATGGGTATTCATGGTGTCCCTCTTGTCCCCAGATGTAGGCATGCGGTGGAGGTGATGACAGGGATGGAGGAGGAACCCTGCTGATTCCCACTCCTCCTCCTCCTCCTCCTCAGACAGGGAAGTCGGGCCAGGCAGGGAGGCCCAAGCAGAGGGAGCCTGTGCCATCCCTCTGTGGCCACATCAGCCTCCCATGACAGAAGGTAAGTCCCTGAGAGGAGGGGTAATGGCTGCATGACTGCAGACTCCATGGCATTCCTGTCCCTTCCCTCCCCCACCACTTTCCATGCTGACTTCCTAAATGGTGTCTTTTTTCCTTTCACAGGTGGACCTGCTGAGGAGGAGCAGCCTGGGCTGAGCCGCCACCCTCCAGGTGCAAGAAGGCAGAAGTGTCCTGGATTGCGGCCAGCACACACCAACCTACACCAATAAGGATGGCTCAACAAGGTAATTAGCTATGCAGCTGGAAATAGTCCACAAACCTTGCAGGGAGTGAGAGAAAGAGCAAACCGGAAGCCAAAGCTGAAGTCAGGAATACAGAGGTCACGATAGTCAGTCCAGTCCAGGGTCAGGTCAGCCAGAGGGTAGCAATAGTCCAGTCCATTCCGAAGTCAAGAGTCAAGGCCACAGGGAGTCGAGATACAGGGAGCCAGTGCAAGCAGCAATAACACCAAAGGATCATGCAATAAACTCTGGCATTGAGTTGGCATCTCTCTGCTTCCTAAATAGGGGACGCCCTCCCCCATACCAGATGAGGCTGGTTAGCTAATTGCCTCACAGCAATTCTCTGGGATCTGCATCTGCCAGCACTTTCAGCCCTGATTCCTTCCCAGAGTCACCACTAGGCTGGTGTACCACCAGAGAAATCCCATCAGTACTAGGACCTGGCTGAGCCTCCTCCTCTGGGGCTGGGAGATCAGGGCTGGGCTCTGGCAGAGCAGGATTAACACCTGGTGTAGCCTCAATTACCTCCTGCACTGGAGCAGGATTAGCCCCTGGTGTAGCCTCCATTACCTCTTGTTCTGGAGAAGCCCCATCCTCCTCCTCATCCTCCGAGACCTGTTCTTGGCTGGCCATGACAAGAAGGTCCTTGGTGTTGCCTGCCTGGTGGTCCCTCAGGAGAGCCGGGAGCAGGACCGTCAGTGAAGTAAGAGTGGCAGGGAAACAGAGGGAGGGAGTGGGGGGCACCCACGAACTCTGGCTGTGGTATTGGGTGATGGGGTGCATAGCAGCCTCCTAACCAAACTTTTCTCTTTCCTTTTCACTTGCAGATCGACGGATGGAGGACAGGATGGCTTCCATGGAGGCCAAATGAAACAACTGACAGACTCTGTGGCAGCCATCCTGAACCATCTAGGTCTACCCCGACCCACACACCCCCTTCCCATCCCTGAAGCACCTTCCCCTCCCCTTTACATTGTACATACTTCCCCTTTCCCCCTCCCCTTATTCCCCCATTGTACCTACCCCATTTGTAAATACTCCCCTTCTCTTTCCCCTATATGTAAATAATTGTACATAATTGTTTTATTGTTGATTTTATTGAAAAAAAAATAAAAAAAATTATGCCACAATCTGCACACATATGCAGGTTCTGAAAAACATGTATTTCATGAATAAACTTTACATTTCTAAAGATTGTGACATTTTGTGCACAGGTGTGTACGTTCAATGGAGGATCTCTGCAGGAAACCAGTTTGGAGCATCAGTGAGGTGGGCATAGTGTGGGTCGGCAAGCAGTGAGGGGGGCATAGTATGAGGTGGTAATCAGTGAGGTGGGCATAGAATGGGGTGGTTGGTGGTGTCTGCCTTAGTACTTAGTGGTGATCGTCGCAACATCTCCTTCCCCCTCTACTGGACCTCTGCCTTTGGAGGTGGCGAGAGGGCTGTGGCACTGCCACCTCATTGCTGAAAAGGCTGGCAGACTGATCTATGGGGCGTTGCTCAATGATGTCCACCTCCATAGCAGCGTCCACCTCCATGGGTGGAGAGTGATACCTCCTCCCTCTGCCCAGGCCAACAGGCCCCTCCTGCACAGATGGAGAGTGACCCCTCCTCACTCTGGCCACAGAAGCCTCCACCTGCATGGGTAGAAAGTGACCCCTCCTCCCTCTGGCCACAGGAGCCTCCACCTGCACAGGTGGAGAATGATCCCTTCTCCCTCTGCCTGGGTCATCAGCCCCCTCCTGCAGGGTCTGGGGGATGGCCCTCCCTCTTTCTCCCTCCTCCACACCATCCCCATGTGCTACCAATGGCCCTCTGGGGCTCCGTGATAGCATCCATAACCCAGCCCAGCAGAGCATTCTGCACTTGCATGGAGTCAGCAACATGCCTGTGCTCATGGGCAACACACTCCAGTTGCTGGAGGGATCTCTGTTGGAACTCCCTCCGTTGCTCTGCCTCACTCTGTCTCAGCTGATAGGAACATTCAGCAAGATGATGGGCATGGTCCCCCTGTTCCAGGAATTTGTCCATTTGATCTGTGCTGCACTCCATGAACTGATGCGGGGCAGTAGTAGACGCTCTGGCTGCTGAGTGACGGGCCCTTTTCCCTCTGATCTCAGCCAGGCAGGCTGCCTGTGGCATCGCAGCTCTGGGATTAGCTGTTTCAACCTCCTCTTTCTCTCATGCTACTTCTAGTTCTATGGGACATATATGGCACAGGGGATAGTTTACACACAAAACATGTCCCACACAGATCAGGGGTGGAGGGGAGAGGTACATGCCAAGGAGGCTTCTGTGGACACACTGTATACATGCAGCTGGTGGTCATCTGAGGGACATGGTCAGCAGGACACACAGACAAACATTCCTTCACGATCCCCCCCAACCATGCCAGAGTGCAAAAGCGGCGTGCAGGGGTTCTGAAAACCAGCACACCTGATATATGTTTAGATAATATCTCTATAGTTTTCACTTTAGTAGCCATATTTTTAGATATCAAAAAAGATCAGTTCTGGATACTGAATCATGAACATCTGAAAAAAAAGGTAAAACCCTTGTCTTCTCTGTATTTATATCACCAGACATCCACAAGACTGAATTCTTCTATCATGTCAAAGTAAGGTTTTGCCAGTTTCCCTTGATTATGTCGAACTTTTTTCCCTCTTAATGATTTCCTGTCAAGAACTGGGTTCGGTACTGCGTTAAAATCACCTAGTAATAGAATGGAGCTATAGTTCAAATCCTTAATTTCCTTGTTAATAATAATAATAATAATAATAATAATAATAATAATAATATTTATTTAATACCCCGCCTATTGGAAAACCAATCCAGGCAGCTTACAAATTAAAATCAAATACAAACCCCACAACAATCCCTCCCCCCTTAAAACAGTATTAAATCACAACAGCTTAAAAACAATATAACAATTAAAACTTAAAATTATACAACACAATAGACACTCCATTATGGCCCGTAGCAGTGTTCCTGTCCATCCAAGATGGGGCCACGTAAGGAACAGTGCAGGTTAAGGCTGGGAAGAATTAATCTGGAAAGGCCTGCCAGAAGAGATCTGTCTTGATGTTAACTGACAGATCTCTTCTGGCAGGCCGTTTAAGAGTTTGGGGGCGACAACAGAGAAAGCCCTCTGAGAGGTCGCTGCAAGCCTCAATTTTTGGGGCTGCAGCAGGTTCCTCCCAGAGGACCAGAGAGCACGGGGAGGATTGTATGGAAGGAGGCGGTCCCTGAGATAACTTGGACCCAAGCCATTTATGGCTTTAAAGGTGATAACCAACACCTTGTACTGGGCCTGGAAGTTGATTGGCAGCCAGTGCAGGGACCTCAGAACCGGAATAATGTGGTCCCTCCTAGATGTTCCTGACACTAACCTGGCTGCCATATTTTGTACCAGCTGTAATTTCCTAGCCAAGCACAGGGGTAGCCCCATGTAGAGTGCATTACAGAAGTCAAGGCGTGAGGTTACCAGCACGTGCACAACAGTCTCGAGATCCCTTACTTCCAGAAAAGGGTGCAGCTGGCATATCAGCCGAAGCTGATAACAGGCACTCCTGACCGTCACATTTACCTGATTTGTCATCAGGAGCGACGAGTCAACCAGCGCCCCCAGACTGTGAACACAGTCACTGGAGGAGAGCGTGACCCCATCCAGGACTGGAGGTTGCAACCCAATTCTTGGTTTCAGGGCTGCTACCGTGAGCACCTCCATCTTGTCCGGATTCAGTTTCAATCTGTTTTTCCTCATCCAGCCCATTACCGCCCAAAGACATTCATTGAAAGAAGAGATGCCATTAGAATTCGAGGCCAACGAACGAGACACGGAGAAATAGATTTGGGTGACATCAGCGTACTGATAACACCCAGCACCATAACTCTGCATAATCTCACCCAGCGGCTTCATATAGATGTTAAATAACATCGGGGACAAAATAGCTCCCTGAGGGACCCCACAAGTGAGCACCCTCTTACTGGAGCTACTGTCCCCATGCAGCACCCTCTGGGACCTGCCCAAGAGGAAGGACCAGAACCATTGCTTTAACCACTGTTTAACTGTTCAAAATAACGGTCTCTATTTTCTGATGGTGCATATATTCTCACTACTAACATCACAGTGTCTTCTATTTTAACTTCAATACTTAAATATGTTCCTCCCTTATCACTGAAAATTTATCTGGATTGATATTTTTTATTCACGTACATTACGATTCCTTTTTTCTTTTTATTTGTTGCTGATATGTAAGCATTCCCAAGCTTAGGATTTCTTACCAATCTTACTTCTTTCTCTTTTATTTTAGTTTCTTGAATGCATATGATGTCACTTCTATATTTTTCAAGTTGGTGAAATATTACACTCTTTTTATACTTGGAATTAATTCCTTTTACATTCCATGATATTATTTTAGCCATTTTTATATAATTTCTTTCTCTTCTTTATTTCTTTAATTAACAATTTGTTATAATTTTTTTAAAAAAAATTAATTGATAATTGAGCCAATCCTTCCTCCCCTTTTTTCTTTTTCAAATTTTATTTTAAATTTTATTGTAGCTCAAAAGTACTCTTTATTTCTTTTTGACTTCTTAATTCCTTTACTTCCTAAATCTATTCTTTTTTATACTTTGAAAAGTACTTAAAGTTTTTCTTCCTTTCCTTCCTTTTCTTTTCCTTCCTCCTCTCTCTTTTCTCCTTATCCTTCTTTCTCTTTTGTCTCTTCCTCTGATTTTAAAGCCTCTTCTTCAATTCTTATATCTTTCTCACTTTTCTCTTCTTCCCGTTCTTCTCTTCCTTTTTTGTTTTCTCTCAATTCTGTTACTTCCTCCTCCTTCTTCCTTTCATTGTGTCTCTTTGATCTCCATTCTCTTACTATATTTTTTTCTTGATTTGATTCTTCTTTTCCTTTATATTCTTCTCTAAGCCTCTTTTCCATCTCTTTTGTTTTAGTCTCATTATCTATTCTGTATCATTTTTGTTTATAAGTGAAGGATAGACCTTTTATTCTATCCCACTTAAAATAAATGTCCATATTTTTCAGTAACTGCACCAGATTCCGGTATTTTTGATGTTCCATCATGATTGGGGGGGGGGGGCACATCTTTAAATATCTTAATCTCTACGTCCTCAATTATGATCTTAACATCATAGGTTCTCCTTATTATCATTTCTTTTATTCTTGTTCTTGCCCAGTATAAAACTATATCTCTCAGAAGCCTCTTATCTCTCACCTGAGCTGAGTTCACCTTGAAAACCTTGTCTACTTCTCTCTCCATTGCTTCTTCAGGCATATCTATCAATTTAGCCAGACTAGGAATTAGTCTCAATATCAAGTTTTCATTTTTTTTTTTTTTCAGGAAGTTCTCTTATTTTGATGCACCGCTCCCTGTATCTAAGTTCGTTGGACCAAATCATCGTCTCTTGAAGTTCCATCCTCTTATCACATTCCTTGAATTTGTCTTCCATTATGTTAGTTTTCTCCCTTATATTCTCCATCTCTTGTTTTGTTTTATTTATGTCTGCGGACATTTTTTCCATCTTTTTATTAAAGCATTCAAGTTCTTTTTTAAATGTCCTTCCTTATCTCCGCCCTTGTTTCCTTAATTTCTCTTCTTATTTCTTGAATGGAATTTTTTATCTCTCCTCTTATTTCCTGATTTGATTCTCTTAGATCATCTTTCATTTCTTGCCTATTTTCCTTAATTTCTTGACAGACAGGTCGCATCTCTTCTAGCAATTGCATTATCAGATCCGTAATCTTAATTGATTCATCCATTGATCCTCTTCTTGTTACACCTAGTTGTGATTGAATCAAATTTTTCTTTGACGTTGCCATTTTCCCTTTTTTGTTCTATCCAAATGAGTCAGAAAATGCTGTTATTATTTCCCCACAATTAAATAGTACTTATTTATCATACCTTATTCAATACGCAAAAGCATCATAACATTTCCTCCCTTCTATCATCAAATTTCCCACCCTTTAACATTCTTGTAAATATCTTTCTTTTATATTGATTTTCTATCATCCTCCTATTACCTTAATTATGTATACAATATCAAATTTTACTCTTTCTCTAATCTTTCATGCTTCTCTTGTTTCCATTCTATTCACAACTTTATAGCCAATGTTCTGAGTTCCAAAAAGGAAAACTTTATCAAAAAAGAAAAAGAGGTACAAATAACAGCCTATTTACAGCTCTCTTTACTATCTTCTTATAATGTAGTTTCCTCCTTGTCAAAATAATACTTTTTCCTGTTTCAAAATTCAATACTTATTATTGTGATTATTCAACATAAAACATTAAACTTCCAAAAGACATTTACCCCTCTTGTCCCTTCGCTTTACAGTCCCTTAATTCCAATTTCTTTTACAATTGTTATCCAAACCAACTTCAGTTTGTCACTATTCATATGCCTATTGTCCTTCCGCACTGTCTTTTTTTGTTTCTTCTTCTTCAAAATTAACTTTTCATTTATATTGCCATTCACTACTAACTAAATAGTCCCCTTTATTACCTTTTTTATTATTTTGTCTCTCCTTAAACCTTTTCTCTCTCAAGACAATTTCTTCTCACATATAGATTTTTCCCCTTCTTTTCTGCCTCTTGAATAATTGTACTTGCACCTTCCCTTTTGCTTCAATCTTTATTCAACTCTCCAATGAGTACCTCCAGTCTTTATAAAGTTTTTACTCCAGTTTTTCTCTGCTTTTTCTCCTCTTCTCTCTCTTATTATTCCATGAGAAAAGGCCAGTTCATAATATCTTCCTCCTTCTCCCTCTGTTCTGTTCCTTCCACTATCGTTCGTAGTCTTTTATCTCCGTTCTATCAGTCACTAAATCTTGCAGCTTCAAGCCTTTCTATTCTCCTTTTCCTTGTCAGCATCACTGCCACCGTCTCTTTGACTCTTTAGCTCTTTCTCCTCTCCAATTCACTCCCACCACTTCCTTCTTTCCTACGGCTTTCTTTAGTTCTTTAATTCTCCTTCCCTCCTTACCTCCAACAGCTGTTGTATAGAATGCCCGTAATTGATTTATCTTTTTCTCTCTTTTTCTCTCTATGTAGATGCCCGCTCCACTTTACCCTCCACTTCCATGTTGCTTGGAATTTCTTCTTTGCAAAAAATTCTCCTTTACAAACAATTTTACAAACAAATCTCCAGTTCTTTCTCTCTCTTTTTTTTAGATTTTAGATTTTACAAAATTTCCACTCTCAATTGGATCTGTCCACTTATTTATATTTCTTTTTTATTTTGCAGATTTCTCTAGTATCTTTATAGTTCTCTTAGTTTTTAGCTCTGTGTCTTTATCTCTTGTCTATGTTCTTTTAGCTCTATGTCTCTCTCGTCACTTCCTCTTCCTTTCCTTCCTTCTAACCAAATTTGGAATACGCTGATTCTTCCACTACATTTACGTTTTCTTGTTCATTTCACCTCCACCCTTTCATCTTAAAGAGACCCAGTCTCACCTTGTTGGGGTAAGTTCGTTGTTAGGCAATTATTAAGTCTCTCTTCTTACTCTATTTTCTTCCATCATTCTTATATTCATTTAAAGATGTGTGTGTCCAAGTACTCATTAGTCAATGAGTGCAGTAATGGGAGGGCTGGAATCTGTGAAGCCTCTAACATTCTGTCCTTGCAACTGGGGCAAGCCCCGCTCTCAGAACAGATTATCTGCCAGCTCCCCCAACAATTCCCTCCTTGTGTCTTTCATATCAGAAAGACAATGGATGGGTTGTTTGAGTCCCTGTTCCTCCAAGCACCATTATTGCAGAGTCAACAGGCACTAGCAACCCATGCCTGTGTCCTCCCTCGGCACTATCACACCTGGAAGCCATTGTCTGATAAGATCACAATCCAATTGAAATGGTAATGTCAATAACAAAGAAAGAATATAACTGGAGACTAAATGAAGATTTATTAAAAGAAGAAGAAAATATAAATAAAATAAAAGAGACAATGAGATTCTATTTCAAGGAGAATAGAACAG
Source organism: Phrynosoma blainvillii (assembly GCA_026167975.1). Classification (NCBI taxonomy): domain Eukaryota; kingdom Metazoa; phylum Chordata; class Lepidosauria; order Squamata; family Phrynosomatidae; genus Phrynosoma; species Phrynosoma blainvillii. The sequence goes on from JANUYF010000001.1 coordinate 277,905,511, forward strand.
GAGAAATACCAAGTAAGATTATTTGGGATGCAAGTAAGGTGGTGGTTAGGGGAGAATTTATTAAACTACAAATTAAGCAAAGGAGAATAGAAACTGAAAAAGAGAAACAAATTAAAGAAGATCTAAGAATGAAAGAAAATGAGTGGAAGGAATTGGGAGATAAGAAAATAAGAAACAAGTTGAAAGATTACAAAAACAATTAAGAGAAATGGCGATTAAAGAAATTGAAAGAAGAATGAAATATGTTAAACAAAAACATTTTGAATAAGGAAATAAGGCAGGTAGACTTTTGGTGAGTAAACTGAGAAAGGAAAAAGAAAAGAAAATAATTGCAGAGATAAAATATAAAGGCAGATTAATAACGAAGCAAGAAGAGATCAGAGATGCATTCAAAGAATATTACAAAAATATGTATAAAGATACAGACAACTCTGTTGAAATACGAGAAAAGGTTAAGAAATATTTAGAGAGTCAAAAAATCAATACTCTAAATGAAGAACAGGTTAAGAGATTAAATTAGCCGATTACAACAAAAGAGGTTTTAGATGCCATTGGAAGGGTAAAAATGGGAAAATCACCAGGCCCAGATGGCTTGACACAGATCTATTACAAAAAAAGAAAGATATTTTTGGTGGAGCCATTGAAACATTTGTTTAATGACATTAAAGAATGTGGAATACCGGATACTTGGAAAGAAGCATGGATATTGCTGATTTCAAAAGAGGACAAAGATTGTACGGAAATGAAAAAATTATCGTCTGATTTCATTAACCAACAATGATTATAAGATATTTATGTCTATTTTCGTTGCAAGATTGAAGGGAATGATAAGTTCAATTATTCATGAAGACCAAAATGGATTTATTCCAAAGAGACAAATAAGGAACAATGTAAGGACAGTCTTGAATAAAATAGAATACTTTGAATGTCACAATGAAAAAGAATTAGCGCTCATCCTATTGGATGCTGAAAAAGCATTTGATAGGGTAAAGTGGTGTTTTTTGAAAGAGTTGATGATGTAAATGAGAATGGGTAAAACATTTATAAGATGGATAGAGGAAATATACAAAGAACAAAGTGCACAGATAATTGTAAACCAAGAAAAGACAGAAAAGATAAGGATTGAGAAGGGCACTAGGCAGGGATGCCCTTTATCGCTGATATTGTTTATTATTGTCCTGGAGGTATTGAACAATAAAATAAGAAGTGAAAAAGATATAGAAGGAGTAAAAATTTAAAAAAGCAAGTATATAAAATTCAAGCCTTCACGGATGATCTTATATATTTTCTTGAAAAACCAAAAAATAGTATAAGGAAATTGATTTATATAATAGAGGAATTTGGTATAGTGGCAGGATTTGATATAAATAAGTGGCAAGATTTGATATAAATTTTGATATAAACAGTTATACTGATGAAAAATATGGGCCCAGAAGAGGACAAGGAACTAGAAAATATATCGAAATTCAAAGTTGAAAAAAAGGTGAAATACCTGGGATTAATTCTAACCAAAAGAAATATAGACTTGTTTAATAACAATTATTTGAAATGCTGGGAGGAAATAAGAAAAGACATTGCTAGATGGTAAAAAAAAAAAAAAAAAAAAAAAAAAAAACAATTATCCTTTTTAGGAAGGATAGAGACAATTAAAATGAGCATATTACCAAGATGAAAAGAAAATAGAAGGGTGGCAAAGAGAACTGATGAAATTTGTCTGGGAAGGGAAGAAAGCAAGAATAGGATTGAGACTGTTAACAGAAGAAAAAATAAAGGGTGGATGTGGTTTACCCAATCTGAAGTTATATTATGGAGCATCATGTCTTAGCTGGTTAGAGGAATGGATAGAATTGAAAAATGAAAGATTATTGACATTGGAAAGCTCTAAAATGGAATATGGATATCATGTCTTTATGTTTTATGGGAAACTAAAAAATAATAAGGACTTTGCACATCATTTCATAAGAAATGCTTTGTTAAAGACATAGATAAAAATTAAGAATAAATTTTGCATTCAGATCCCCAGTTGGGTGTCAACACATGAGGTTTTTTTTCGGAGATTTAAAAAGGAAGAGCTTAACTGGTTAACATATAAAGATATTATTAATTGGAAAGGAGATACAGATGATTTATTTAAAATCAGAGATCAATTGCCTGTGAGAGTAAGGGAGGACTGGTTTTTATATAACCAAATGAGAGAAAAATACAAGGTGGATGGCAGAGACCCTGGTATAATGAACAACCCAAATGAATTAGATAAAATCATTTTTGATAGAAAGAGAGGACATATATCTAAATATTATAGACTACTACGAGAAAGAGATCTGGAAAAGGAAAAAGTGACAAATTCAATGATAAAGTGGGCTCAGGATATTGGGAAGTCAATAGAAATAGATAGATGGAAAAAAGCATGGTCTAGTACTAATAGATTTACTAGATGTCAAGATTATAAGGAAAATCACATTAAAATGACATTTCGATGGTATTTATCCCCTGAAAAAATAAACAGATTATATAAGATGGCTAAAGATTGTTGCTGGAAATGTAACAAGTCAAAGGCAACATTTTATCATCTTTGGTGGAATTGCGTAGAGACAAAGAAATACTGGGAAAATATAAAAGAAACAATATCCGAAATATATGAGTTAAAAATACTTATGGATCCCACCTTTTTCTTGTTAAATATGACAGATTCACTAGATAAAGAACTAGAAAAGAGAAACAAACGTATTTTATTGTACATGGTAACTACGGCAAGAATATTATTGGCGGGAAAGCGGAAACAAAAAATAATACCAACAATAAGAGAATGGATAGATAAAACATGGGAAGCAATGGAGTCAGATATACTTATAGGATTATTAAATGGTAAAGTGGAACAAGAGGTGGTTGAAGAATGGGAAAGATTTAGAGAATATTGTGATGTGTATGATGAGTATAATAGAAAATAAGAGTATATTATGTTAAAATATAATAAGAAGTAAATATTATTACAAGTAAAACTATACGGGAATACGAAAAAAAAGGGAGAGATCAAGAAAAAATTAGGATAAGAAAGTGAAATAGAGAGGATAAAAAAAGGGGTAATAAGAAAAGAGTTAGAGTGAATAAAAGGCAAATATTCATTTAATGGAAGAATATAGAAATAAGAATGGATTTGATGATCTTCAGTTAAGCTTTGTTTTTGTTTTGTTTTTGTTTATTTTATTGTAATATTAGTTCTATGTTGTGGTTATTGTGGTTATATGTTAGTTGATGTCAAGAAGTATGACGTGTGGAATGAAGTGGGAAGGGATTGTTGGAGGGTGGTTGGCTGGTTTTTGTGATATTAGTGTGTATTAGGATTAGTAATGAGTGTGTTGTTTATTGTGATTAATGTTAATTAATATGTTGTCTATTGTTATAAATGTTTCAGGTTTCTATGGTACTGTAATATATTATATACCATATAAGCTATGTAATATGTAATATATTGTTCTAATATTGTCTAGTGTATTTTAGAATTATTATTTTTTTTTTAAAGAAAACCAGCACACCTATGCATAAAATGTCACAACTATACACACTGCTTTGCTTTTTGGAGTGCAGGCATACATGTGACAGAATGCACTTATTGTCATAACAGGGAATTTACCATGTGCAGCCTGGACCTGATTCATCAGCTGGGTAAATTGTCCAGGACCTGCCCTCTCCTCACCCTCACTCTCATCGTCACTGACCGCTGTACTTGTCTGGGGAACAAGTGAGCAGTCATGGTGGCTACTGACTCTGGAAGAACAGTGGTCCACTCTGAAGTACGAGATGGTGGACTGTTGGTGGAAGATGTAGAGGCACGGGATGGTTGTCTCATGGTGGAGATGTCCATAGCCCTCTGACTGAAGGATGTCTCATCTGAATCAGGGTGTTCCTTCTGGTCATCTAAATGACAAGAGATGACAGGATCATCTCTGCCCTCTGCCCACCCTAGTGCTGTCCCTTGCCCCCCTCCTCAGGGCCCCTGGTGCAACTTACCATGAGAGGGCATCAAAAGTTCTTGGGCTCATTCTCCCTTGGAGATGTCCTCCACAAGTTCTGCTCTGGGTAGCTGGCCGACTGGGACCCTCACAACTTCACTGCTGGTGTATATTCTACTGGGCCGTATGCTACCATCCCTGGCGAGGAAGGCATAGAGTTCCCTGTAATAGGGCATGGTGGAGGGGCCCCATCTGCTTTTGGCCTTGTGATCCCTAAACTTCTTATAATCTGCCTTCAGGTTTTTGGTCTTCAGGCAATACTCCTCCCAGGTGCGTTGGTGGCCTTTAGCCCTCATGCCTTCTGCTAGCTCCTTAAATGTATCGGCATTCAAGAATAAATTCCTCAATTTCTCCAGAATGTGTGGCTATGACCACACAGTTATCAGGTCAGCAGTCTCCGCATTGGACCACAATGTTCCTCTCCCTCTTTTTGGTTCACTGCTTGTGGATGGCTGTGCCATTCTGCCTGCTGTACAAGACGAGCACCGAAGGTGCACAGCTATGGAGGTCCACAGCTACGAAGGTCCGCTGAGAAAATGGTGCTGGAATGTGTGTGGGGGTTCAGCTTTTTTTGTCTACCTTCTACTGTGTGCAAGGAATGGCAGTTTGCTTGTGGTGGGTGCTAAATAGGTTTCACTTGCCCATATGGGGGATAAAGAACAATTTGGTGCATACCAACAGCATCCCATTGTGGTGAAAGCTTGGGCTCTGGAACAACTTAGACCAGGTTAAGGGACATGGGGGTTGTGAAAGACCCTGCCTTTAGGGTTGACCTGGGGTTTTTGCTCAACCTTACAAACTCAAGGGAGTTTGGGGAAAAGTGCCTTATGTTTACCTCCCTAGGACTGGCTGAGGATACAATTTGAATCATCGGATTTACCTCAGGGTTTGGTGTTGGCATCCAAAGGGAAGACTGAAGAGGCAGTCTGGGATTGACACTTGGCTTCAACTGGACCCACACCAAGCTTTTCATTTTAGTCGATTTCTCTCAAGAGTGTTGAAGTTTAAGTCTTGAAGTTCAACAGTTTAACATTAAATAGGTTATAAGTCAAATAAATGGCACTTTATTCATCCAATTTACATGTCTGGTCTCTTTATTTCTTGGTTGGGTATCAAAATAAATGCCAAAGAAAATAATGCATGTTTCTGTTGAGAGAGAAGACCAAGATATAAACAATTCCAATACACTATTTAAAAATGTTCAAAGAGCTTTTGAACTTGCTGCAGATTTTTCTGTGTGTTCTTAATAAACACCCTTCATTTGCTACTGTTGAAATTGAACCTTTTAAGTAACACAAACCTAGCTAAACCTCTTTATGTTTCTTTATTTCCTCTTTCCCGTACCAGCACTGCTATTATCACATGGTGTGTTCCACATGATAAGCCATTCATTAAAGCATTGCCTACTGTTTTTTTTCCTCCTCAGTACCAGCTAGAACATGATCTGTCTCTGCATGAAGACATTGGACCTCTGACCCTATTCTGCACAAGTATAATAAATAGAGTTCACTGGGTTTGTCTAAATCTCTGATTATGTTTACTTTGAAATCCAAGTGTTCCTCTCAGGCACAAAATAATAATAATAATAATAATAATAATAATAATAATAATAATAATAAATAGAAATAGAAATAGAAATAGAAATAAATTAAGACAGATTCCTCCCCCATACCAAATAGTATGTACAAATTCATGCTGTTAAGCATTCTGTAATGAGCTGTTTGGCAATTTAAAGCAAATTAGGTGTTCCCACTAGGCAGAGAATACAGCAAACACATGGAATGACAGCATGTTGATGTGTGAAAAAGATGCAAGAGGGGGAAGAGTAAGGAGTTGTCAGGTCCAAAGGATTTCAGAGACGTTGGATTTGTATTTAGTTTTCTTAGGCATGGCTTTAATCCAGATATATCCAGGTAATAATCCCACCTCTTGGCAAGCATATCATTTACAACTAAAAATATATGTGGCTGGGTGCCTAAAGAAGAGCTTTAGAAAGAGAAAGGTTTATACCCAATCAACAGCCAATGATTCAATGAAGACAAATATAAAGAATTTAGTTGTTAGTTCTCATCTCTGTCACAATTTAATACATTGCATATGAATGTAATGGACAGCATTCACCATGGCACTGAATCAGTCATATTTAAGACCCAACCAAAATCTATCTACTCCAAAAATCAGATTCCAATAGTGTTGTACAACCAGATACATTCAAGCATAAAGGCATGGTGGACAGGTGGGGTTAACCTTCCTCTTTCTCTGTTCCTTCTCTTTCACTAGCCCACTGGTATTCAGGTTCATACTGTTGTCTGATTGTGGATTCCATTCAGCCCTCATACTGAATAAGGATTGATAGATCTAGGAAGCCTTTCACTTCTAATTCATTGTCAGCAGATAGATTTTATTGGGGTACTTTGTGTATGCATTTTATTATGTATTAAATGTGTTTTAACTATTTTCAATTTGTGCTTTTAAAAATAATTGGAGTTTAATATTTTTACCTTTTTGTATTAATGTTTTTAAGTTGTTGTTATTAACTGCTATCAAATCATCTACAACTTATGGAGACTCCAAGAATGAGAAACCTCCAAGTCACCCTATCATCAATTGTCCTGCTCAGATCTTATGGACTCAGGGCCATGGCTTCCTTGATTAAGTCTAGCTATCTGGAATAAGGTTTTCTCCTTTTCCTATTTCCTTCTACTCTACCAAGCATCATTATCTTGTCTAGTGAGTAATGTCTTCTCATATGTCCAAAGTACGACAGTTTCAGTTTAGTCATCTTGGGTTTTAGGGAGAGTTCAGACTTGATTTGATCTAGGAACCATTTATTTGTTGTAGCTGTTTTTAGCAGTCTGTGGTATCTGTAGAATTCTTCTCCAGCATCACATTTCAAATGACAGCTTTCTTCACTGTCCAGCTTTCACAACCATGCTACATAGAAATGGGATGAAAGTTATAAAGCACAAACTGATTTTCTTTTGAATTTTTTTGCTGTGTTCCATTAGCCAATATATGTTTGCAATATGATCCTGTCTTGAACCCAGCTTGGATATCTGGCATTTCTCACTTCATATATGGTAAAAGTTGGGGGGGGGGGTGTTGTAGAATTTTGAACATCACTTCACTTGGCAGAAGAGACGAGATGACAATCTGTGCCTCCATTTCCTTCAGCTTCTTACTTAGAGCCTCGTAATCCCTTTTGATGTTCTGAAGGTTGTGTTTTGCTGTGTCATTCATTCCCACATGGACCAAAAGGAAAGGGTATTGGTCAGTAGGCTTGACCAGACTTGTCAGCCTCTCTGTCACATCTTGGATCTTTGCCCCAGGGAGACAACACACCTCCCGAGACATCTTGTCAGGCCCACAAATCACTGCTTCTGTTCCCCTCAGCAAGGAGTCCCCCACCATGACCACACGCCTCCTCCGAGGCTTAACAACAACTGTTCCCTGTGGTGAAACTCCCAGTGTCCCCTGCTCTGTCCCTAAAGTCTGTCCATGCTGCTCTTCCTTTTCCTCCTTGATAAGGGAAAAAGCTTGAAATCGATTCTGTAGCTGCAAGCTCCCAGAACGATCTCTGGTCTCCCTACTGCTGCATGTGACATTCCTCCAGCTCTCTACCTCCTGTGTATGTGATGTGACCTTCTCTTCCCCAGCAACTTCCTCTGTGTGGTCCCAGTCCAAGACCGTTTGTTCAGTTCTGTCTAGGAAAGCCTCTTGCTCCTTAATATGCTGAAGTGTAGCTACCCGCACCTCCAGCTGCTGTACTTTCTCCTCCAAGAGGGCTAGCAACTTGCACTTGGAGCATGTGTAGTTCCCCACATCTGTAGCTAAGAAGACAAACATCCCACAGGTATTGCAGGTGATGGCAGCAGTTCCTTCAGTGTCCATACTAAGTCTTAATTAGTACCTGAAAGAGGACTATGGCTTTCCTCCTCAAAGAAAATCCCTTGCCAACACCAGTGTTAAAGTCTGCTGATGACTGGAACTTTTCAACAATTAGTAGTGGTTAGAAAATTCTGGGAGCAGTTGTATAGAGCTAACTGGCTATCTCCACCCCCTATTGACTCGCAAATGTGACTCAACAAAGCCCCACCCACTCAGCAACAGTCACACTCTCCCCAAGTGTTTTTAAAAAGAATTTAAAAACTCACCCACTCAAAATGGCTGCCTGAAAAAAGCTTTCTTCCTCTTTCCTAGCAGGAACTGGCCTAGAAAACCTCCTTCACCTTCTCCTTTCCTGGCAGAAACTGCCTGGAAAGCCTCCTTCTCTTTCTCCTTTCTTTCAGAAACTGGCCTGGAAAGCCTTCTCCTCCTTCCCCTGTCCTGGCTGAAACTGACCTGAAACTGGCCTCTGGGAGCAGTTGTATAGAGCTAACTGGCTATCTCCAGCCCCTATTGACTCGCAAATGTGACTCAACTAAGCCCCACCTGCTGAGCAACAGTCACACTCTCAGAGATGGTTTAAAACTCTCTCAAAGATCTTCAATAAGAAGCCTCAAAAACACCAACTGGTCTTCAAGACAAGCCAGAGGTGGCATGCACATCTTTACTGGTGTGTGCACATGCCCCTTTAAGTCATCTGTTGATTTATGGTGAATCCATGAATTTTATAGTATTTTCTAAAGCAAGGAATATTCAGAAGTGGTTTTGCCAGAACTCCTCGCAATATAACCTACAGAATTTGGTATTCATTGGCAGTCTCCTATTCCAGTACTAACCAGGACTGATCCTGATTAGCTTTCAAGATATACAGGATCTGGTGCCTTTAGGGTATTTAGGCCTGTCTCTACTATTTAGGGGACACTTATTATTATTACATTTCTGTAACAATAGATCTTCCAATATCTACACTGGCCCTAAATCTGATAAATTTAGTAGAATTTATGCACCTAGTCATACATATCTTCATTAACTTTGTGTATGTGCCTTAACGTGGCCTGTTGACTTATGAAGACTCCATGAATTTTATAGGGTTTTATTAGACAGTATTTGTTTAGTAGTTATTTGCCATTGCTTTCCTCTGATATATAGCCTATCACACCTGGTATTCCTTGGCAGTCTTCTGTTCAAGTACTAATAGGCCTGACTCTGTTTAGCTTTAATAATAATAATAATAATAATAATAATAATAATAATAATAATACATTATTTATATCCCGCCCCTCTGCAACACAATCGTGATCACATAGGATCTGGTGCTTTGAGGGCATTTATGCTTTTCCTGACTTTTATCTAAACACATTTCCTTAGCTCAGGGATTTTATGACTTAACATTAAAAGATTCCCTTCTCCTGCCACAGAGGCTCAAAGCTTGCCCCTGTCCTAACAATTACTCAATATGTTTTATCTTTCATTCCCGTCCTTGTCCAAGGTAGTATGCATGTGTGCTTGTGTGTGTGTTGGTCATTCTCTCTCTCTCTCTCTCTTACACTGTCATTGGTAGTATCATATACAACATTGATGGAAGAAATATCTTCAATAGCCTTACTATACAAGGGTGTCATTAAACATTACATCCTCCACTTTTATGTTTTTGATTCTTCAGAACTTTATAGACTGTTCCTCTCTTTTTATTAGTAAATGTCATTCCAGTCAGCACTAAAGACTCACTAATTTACTCCAGGAAGGTAATGCTGACTCAAAATTCCTGTTTCACTGAAGGGTCTGACAGAGTAGCAGGCCAGTACATTAATCTCCTATTGCAGCAAGTGAGTGAGTGAGTTTCTAATGTAATGCAACCCCAAATTCAAACTGTGACATCAGATTGAGGAGAAACTGCAGAACTTCAGTGCCTGAAATTAAGGATGTTGGACCTGACTAAAAATTCATCTAAAGGGGGGGGGGGGGCAGAAAGTTCTTTTTCAAAGGACTGTTCATCCACAGACCTTCATGCTTTCTGATTAGAATTCACATGATGCATCACCTTACTCCAATCAATAAAGGCTGTATATCAACATCAGCAGGATTCTGCAATAGGTCCATTTTTTTTTAAAGGACAGGTGGATGCAGTCCTTTTTTCTATGTGTCTCCCACTTTGTGAAGTTTGGTTATGACACTCCCAGTGTTGCCATCATGATGGAAACATATGGAGGTGTATTCTCTTCTCCAATTCCCCTCTATTTTCACCACTTCCTACATTTAAATCAGATTGACTTCCAGTCATTAACAGTATCTTCACTAGCTGAATAGTGGAATGGATCAGAGTATGATCAATTCATGTCAGTTTTGTTTGTGTTCATGCATATGTCTGCCCTGTACATGAGAGAGAGAGGTAATTCAGGGCTCCCTAGAAGTACTGTCTGTGTAATGTCTACAAATGAACCACTTTCACCATTAATTTGCATGCTGTATGGCCTGGAGAGCAAATGTGTTATAGTGGTTTGAGTGTTGGCTTATGAGTGCTGGATACTGGGGTTTGAATCTCCTCTCAGCCATGGAATGCCACTGGGTCTCAGCCCCATTACTGTTCTGTGCCTTCATACCATTTTTGACATGTGGCAACCCTAGGCAAACCTACCACAGGGTTTTTTGGGGCCAAGTGTGTATACCTTGCCCAAGATCACCCAATGGATTTTCTGTCAGAGTCAGAAGAAAGCAAAAGCCTTCTGAACAAATCTTGCTGTTTGTTCCCCCCCTGATAGGTTCACATTAGGGCCTCAAGTCAGAAATGACTTGAAGGCACACAGTAACAACAGCAACAACAGTAATAGCAACAATGGGGCTGATGTTTAAAAGTGGGACACACTTATTTTTTATTCCACTGTTTCTTACATGCAGGCATGGAAACCTTAAACTTTAGACATTTACACTTATGCACATCTTGGGGCTGTCTCATTCACAAGGTCACCAACGTAAAGACAGTTAACAACAACAATTCATAAACAGGTATAATAAGTGCAGTACTAATTTGTCCCCTGCTAGATGGTTCTTTTTTTATGGCTTAGTGGTTAAGACACCAATTTTGATGATTGGAAAGTTGGCAATTTGAGGCCCAAGTGCTGTGTGACAGAGTGAATTCCCATTACTAGCCCCAGCTTCTGCCAACCTACCTGTTTGGAAACATGCAAATGCAAGTAGATGAATAGGTACCACTTTGATGGGAAGATAACAGCATTCAGTGCAGTCATGCTGGCCACAGGACCACCAGAGTTGTCTTTGGACAATACTGGCTTTTCAGCTTAGTAACAGAGATGAGCACTGCCCCTACAGTCAGTTACAACTAGACATTCATGTTAAGGTAAAACCTTTACCTTTTACCTTTACAATTCCAGTGTACTCTTAAGGGCAGATACCAATAGCCTTTTGTGTAGGCTGCTGAAAATCCCCTCCTTCTAAAACAATCCTGCTAATACCAGTCTTCTTCTTCTTCTTCTTCTTCTTCTTCTTCAGATGAGAAGTCTCTGAGCACTGCAATCACATTTTTGAAGCAAACAGAAACATACCAGCATTGAAGCAATTCCTATCTCACCTCTGCTTCAATACCGGTATGGTGGTGCATGCACTTTTCACACTGCCTCCCCATTATTGTCCTAATTTACCTTCCTCCCCATTATTGCCCTAATTAGGGCTTATAGAACCAATGCAGGGGGGAGATGGGGGGTGACAGATCAGTCAGCAGGATGATAGTGGTGAAGGTGGTTAAATGCACAGGGAAGAAAAAACAGGGGTAAGAATAACACATTAGGCAGTGCAGTGGGGTAAGATGCAAGGAGGGAGAGAAGACAGGTATGGAATAATAGCGAGAAAAGAAAAAAGAAAGACACTGGGGCTGCATGGGGATAGTGAGGGCAAGGGGGAAAGGAGTTAAAGACATGATTGTCCAATGGATACTCTCAGGATAGCAGCACTATTGGCAGGTATTCATGGGATTTCCCCATGAATTAAAAGGTGCCTCACAGTTGTGGGTGGAGCACAGACCAGCTATGCTTCAGCCATGACTTTGTGTGATAAGATCCAGCCATAGACGGTACTATCGTACTTTAGTTCCACATTTTACCCTCATGTGATAACCTTGACAGCCCAGGGGTGGGGGAATCTGTTAATGTTATCGGCTTTTGTGTGTCTATATTTACTAATTGTTAGTGGGCAGACTTCCTGTTTGTTTTAGCACACCCTCTCTCTTCCTGCAGCCATGTAACTTGCAACCATTTTCTCTTCCCTCTCTTCTCCATTAGACTGTGTTTTTCATTAGGCACAAGTATTTGCAAGTAAAGCTACTTTCATATGCTTTAAAAATATTAAGTTGTGTTCCATCCCTGTTAGCCTGTGTGTGGATTTTGAGTGGGTGTAGGATTGATTATTACTCAGCGTCTGCCTTGCTGATTGATTACTTTGCTTGAAAGATTTCCCACTATCCATCACATTTACTAACAGGGTCATGAAAGGGCTAGGGTTGTGTGAGGTAGGATAGGGCCATCCCAATTTTTTCTTTTAAATAAAAGTTTCCAGATCATATTGTTGGTAGTGGTACTTTGCAGAATTGAGGGAAGCATCCCATGAAGATGGTTCCAGAATATTTTGAAGAGGAAGCATGGCATAAAATGGTAAAAAGTAGCAGTGTCACCCTTGCACCTGGTGTCACCCAGTGTGTATGTGTGTGTGTGTGTGTGTGTTCTGGGGCCAGCACACTCCCTCCTCCCAGGATTACTCCTTCCCCCCAGGATGGATGAGTGCATGCAGGGATGGAGGAGCATGCAGGGGAGGAAGGAACCCATGTGGGGACAGAGGAGTGTGCATGGGGATGGAGAATCATGCACAGGGATGGCACAGGGAGCATGCATGTGGACAACATGGGAGGAGGGTCCAACCGGCTGTCACCCTTCTTCTGGGGTGTCACTCAATGAAGTGCAGCACTACACCCCCTAGTGATGCCACTGAGAAGTAGTATTATATATATATATATATATATATATATATATATATATATATAATGAGGAAATCAATAATTTAAAAAATTAATCATCTGAACAGCCCATAATTTAAAATTCTGTCTCTGCTGGTGGTCAGCCACGTGTTTCTGAGAAGATAAGAACTGATGTGATACTGCATGTGTGCTCTCAGCATTAAGCAGTCTGAGATGACCAGTCCACCCATCCATGCAGGTAGTGGGACCACAACTCTTCTGTGAAGGCAGTGGGAACACCTTACTCTTATAGAAAGGGAACTGTCCATCTTAGGCTATGGAGTCTATAGGTGATGAAGTAGATGAAAGTTGTGGGGGGCACAAACTGTTTGCCCCATGTGTTTTGCCATGAATGACTTAAGGCCACCTGCTGTGCTCATGTGGATTAGAAGACATTGTACCAATACCAATGTTGAAGTAATATTTAATGACCTGATGGAAAGAAGGGACACAATATTATCCGTTGCCTTGGACAACAAACATTTCCTGGACTGGCTGAGCAGAGGGACAGAGATTCATTCCTCCCATTTTTTTTTTCCTGGTATCACCGGTAATACAACTTGTGGAGGTCCTAGAACAACTAATATATATATATATATATATATATATATATATATATATTCATATGTATATATGAATATGTAAAATAAAGAAGCCTGTTTCCACATGCTTATGTGTACAAATATGGTGAATGAGGGTGTATCCATTTGGTCCACAGTTCTAATAAGTACAGGATGAAGTGAGCCAAGCCTATCTATTAGGATTTATTAGGAGGCTAATAAGATATAACATTTGACAGAAAACAATGACATAAGTCCTTTCATTTTCAAATGTGCTGGGCAACTTTACATATTGTACTGCAATATTTGCCATTCTTCTTTTGCTCATATGTAATGCCAAACATTAGAGTGTGGGGATGATAGAAAATATCCTACTCTGGTACATTTTAGCCAAGTAACTGTCAATTGGGGATGGGCTCTTGATTGATCAGAATGTTACACAATGGTATGGTGTAATTCTTGAGTGTGATGTTGTAAAATGGAGTATTGCTTCTGTTATTTTATCCAGTTTGCTTTTATATGACAGGGTTTATTGTGTGTTATGTTGTAGCTCATTCCTCTGCTCACAATGCTTACTGATGTGTAATTATGACTTGTCTGAACCATAAGAAGGAGCCGTAAGTGAAAGGAAATCTGCAAGCACACTTGATTTATGAGCCCTGATACTATATTACAGTCTTAATCTGCCTGCTTAACTTAGCTCCAGGCAAACTTACTGTATAGCATGCTTATGATTAGCACTGCAGTAAGTTGTAGAAGATTTACTCTGTAGGAGCTGGGAGGCTTTAAAAAAAGAAAGGAAAGAAAGAACCAAGCATGATTTACAACCAAACAGAGAATGTTCCCACTGAGGTGAGTGGGTCTTGAATCAGCTGAGGACCATGAAGGACCAGCTATTAGCTGCTATATCACTTTCAGGTATACCAGTAAATTAAATCCTGGCCCCTTGAAAGAAAATAAAAGAGAAGAAAACTTTGTCAAGAAATAACTATTCCAGTCAAAATGCCATTTCCTCCAAGATTTTCATTAAATGTGGTGACAGTTGGCTAGGATTGGACCCAGCTTGACTTGGCTAGCCCCCATTATTCTTGTCCAGCTAGTTTAATTGTTCACGATTATGCTCAGGATTTTTGCTTGTATGCCAATAGATTGTTTGTATTGAAGAAGCAGGTACAGAACTAGTAGAAGTTATTTTTAGACCACAACTCCCAGAATCCCCCAGCTAGGATGGGCAATGATAGTTCATAAACACAACTTTACCGAGCTGTGGCACATCCTCAATTTGGACAGTTATGTAAGACTTTCATTCTTGCTGCCTTTTCATGACCTCAAAGAATTGACCCCAAAGATTTGTTGCACTATCACTGTTGCTAACATAAGCATAACTCCAGTACAAGAGAGCACTGCATTTCCACAAGATCCAGTGGAAAAATTCATGGAACAAGTTGTACACTGTTTGCTCCTGTTCCCAGTTATTTGAATCTTGTTTAGTCTGTCTACCACACATGATCTTTAACAATGGACAAATTATTCTGTTCTGATCTGCTTCACTTTTACATGTGATCACATGTAAGTCCATTCTATACCATTTCCACATTTTCTAAAAACTGAAACTTAAACATTTTATTTAAATGCATACTTCAAGACACACTCTTCCTCCAAATGCATACTATCAGCCATTCATATCCATGGATATTTTAGCCACGGATTCAAGCACCCATGGCTTAAAATATTATATATATATATATATATATATATATTCCAAAAAGCATTTGCCAATTTCTATAAGAGACACCATTTTACTATGCCATTGTATTTAATGGACTTGAACATCCATGGATGTTGGTATCCACAGAGAGTACTAGAACCAAACTGCAGTGGATACCAAGAGCCCATTGTATTTCGGTATGCATTTCCTGTATTCCTGTGCATTTAAAAATTATTTTCACTTTTTTTGAGCCAGCAGGCATGGAACATTTGGTAGATGAAAGCCAATAGATAACTTTTCAAGCTACCTTTTAGTCCAGGAGGTATGAATCCAATCTGTTTGTATCAGAGTCTATAAAGATTGTATTTGTTCAGCAATCTTATCTCCTCCTCTCCAAAATAATCATGTATATTTACAGTTACATGTTGGGGCAGCACAAGTTTCTGCTGCTGATACACTTGGACTTTTGAAGGATTGCTTTTTATATCATCAGCATGCTCCACCACTATTTTTCATACTAGCTAAGGCTCTGTGAGGAAAGAGATAGAATTCCCTAATGTTACCATGTTCCCTCTAACATAATAAATTTTACTTTAGCCATCTAAATGTACCTGAGAACTAAATATATCATGCACCAATTAGCTTTCCCCCTTCTGCTTAGCACACTTAAGTTGCTTATTTCAAAGATGAAATATTGATTGAGAACAGGATTTTATTTGTATGCTCCCTATTAAATGTTATGCTCCCTATTAAATATTCCCTGTTATATACACTATGAAGAAACTAGACTATTTTATTTTGACTTTTTTGCTTTAAAGCCCAAAATCAGACTTCTGATCAGAAGTAAATATGAATTACTTATTGTGTTACTGTACCTCTTTGTATGTTAAAATCATATATGTTTGCATGGCAGTTATTGTCATTACATTGATATCAAAGGAAGACCAATAATAAACTCTTGCAGTGCAGTTGGTTGGTTCTCTCCAATTCTGACCGTAGTTTCTCATTCTCTCACCAATTGACACTACATAGTCCAAGTATCAAGTGATCACATAGCATGAACATACTGCCTGAGGCAAACTTGTTATTTGACTTGAAACGGTGATGCATTTAGGACCCAGGAACTGTCAATAATTCTTCTGAATCTGTGAAAGATAAAAATATACTCTGCAACACATTTCCAAGAAAGCTAACATTTAGGGATGCTAAATGTTATGATAGGAACTCAAATACATAAGAACTGGAGCTTAAGCTAGAAATCTGAAAACTGAACAGATTCACAAAATAATAATGAGCTGTTTAATGAATTGTTTTTCAGCCAACATCACTTTACCATGATTCAGACAACCGCTCCTTCATTCGCCATCCCATCCCATTAATGGTGATACATTAATGTATAGATCAAGTGGTGGGAATCAAGCAGAACTGAATTATTGTCCAAATAATCACAACAGTTTTCCATCAAGTACCAAGAGAAAGAGAAACCTCAATTAAAACCATCTACTTCAAAAGCCAAGCAATCACCTTGTGTTTGATTTATTATTTTTTTTAAAAAAAAATACCTATTCCTGCCTTTGAGATGGTTTACAGCAACCAAGCAGATCCCAAATTAAATACATTCCAACTCAGGTAATGAAACTTTTTAAGACTATCTCCTCCCCAAGAAAGGGGTGGAGTGTATAATTGATAATTGGTTCCATGAAGGGGAAAGGATCTCCAATGAGTTCTAGAATTTGGCTGCATTTCCACAGCAGAAATAATCCAGTTTGACACCACTTTAACTGTCATACTATGGAATTCTGGGAAATACAGACATTTACCATCTCTTTCAGAGAGCTCTGCTGCACAACAAACTACAATTCTCAGAACTCCATAGCATAAAGGCACACATACACATCTACACTGTAGAAATAATGCAGATTGACACCATTTTAAGTGCTGTAGCTACATCCTATGAAATCCTAGCATTTTTAGTTTTACAAGGTCTTTTATCCTTCTCTGACAAAGAGTGCTGATGTCTTATAAAACTACAAATCCCAAGACTTTGTAGGATGGAACCATGGCAGTTAAAGTGGTGTCAAACTGCATAAATTCTATTATTATTATTATTATTAGTAGTAGTAGTAGTAGTAATATGTTTATTTATATCCTGCCTTCCTCCCAGTACAGGGACTCAAGGCAGCTAACAAATTAAAACAGTCTAAATTAAAACAGTATAAAACATTAAAAATACAAAGTTTAAAAAATAATTAAACAATTCAAACAATTAAAATATGGCATTGTTAAAATTTAAAAATTTTAAACTCTTCAAAACAAAACAACAAAACAGCACCCATATCAATATCTGAAGGCCTGGTGGCATAAAAACATTTTTATCTGCCATCAAAAGAAAGCAAAGATGGAGCCATCCTGGCCTCTCTAGAAAGGGAGTTCCAAAGCTTAGGAACAGAGCCACAGAGAAGCCGCTCTCTCTTGTTCCCACCAAATGCTCCTGAGAGGGTGGTGGGACAGAGAGAAGGTCCTCTCCGGATTATCTCAGTGCTCTAGGGGGCTCGTACAGGGAGATACAGGCCTTCAAATAACATGGACCCAAGCCATATAGGGCTTTATAGGTCAAAACCAGCACTTTGTGCCCGGGAACAGACTGGCAGCCAATGGAGCTATTGCAACAAGGGAATTGTATGTCAGGGATGATGGGAGTTGTAGCTCTTCACCTCTGGCTCTAACTCACCACCTTGTTATGCAGCAGAGCTGACCAGCTTTGATCAGTGGTTGATGCTTCTTTCCCAAGCAGCAGAGTTTCAGAGAATAGGCTGAAGACCCTGACAAACTCTCCAAGCCTTCTCTCTCTTCTTGCCTGAGATGTCTCCAAACTTCTCCAGGATTCTTCTGGTTCTTGTATCTTCCCTCAAGACACCAGACAACTCAGTAGTCTTATATAAAAGATCTACTTTATTCTACTATATACATAAATACTAAATGCCCTACAAATCACAATCTCTACACTTCACAATATCTCCAAAACTACTCCACAATGTACATTAGCAAACATTGCAATTTATAGCCATTGTTAGACACCACCCACTAGTCAGTTTCCACCCGGTGGGTGTGTACATTCATTTTGATTGGTTTACATGGATCATCCCATACTTAAGACCAACCCAAGTATTTCATCATTTTACCTTGACTACTTAATGAATCTTAGGTGTTTGCAATCTACAACAGGTGTTTTCAATATACACTCTATAACTTTGTCCTTGTCTCTCAAGGCTTCCAAATTACATTATCCTTTTCACCTGTGTAGCTTCATGATTGCTCCTGCTTAATCACTGTGACTTTCACATACACATTTTATTTCTATTACTGTAAGTCCCATGTTGCATTTTCCTTAACATTGTATGTTCCCTATGGCCAGCTTTGGTTAACAGCCTGGCTGCAACTCTTCAGACCAGCTGACATTTCTGAGCACTTTTCAAAGGTAGCCCCATGTAGAGTGCATTACAGTAATGCAGACGGGATGTAACCAAGGCATGTACCACTGTGGCCAAATCTGACTTCTCTAGGAACGGGCATTGTAATTCTACAATCTACATGCACTTTAAAACATCTATTATAGCATTTGATACACAGAAATGATGGGATGCAGATGGCGGCCCTGGGTTATCCCAGAAAGCAGAGGATCGAGGCATGGCATCAGGACGTCTTCGGGGAGGGGTTGAGGCAGCCGGTGTGTGGCTGCCCCTCCCCATCCGTGCCTACAGGACAGCCCAAAGGACCCGTCTGTATAGGCCCTAAGTTGTGTTTCCTGAAGTAAAATACCAGAATCTGAGCACTGAGAATTTGAAACCCTACTGATGTATTGCAAATCCAGTACACTTCACACCAAGTTAATAATAATAATAATAATAATAATAATAATAATAATTTATAGCTTGCTCAATCACAAGGAATCCAGGCGGGTTACAGCAATAAAAATGCATAGAATACAATAAAATTCAAAATTAGCCTCTTCCCAAATTACAATATTACAAAGTCCCTATCCCTTTGCACATGATTTTCACACTTGTTCTACTGCCCCTATACCATACATAGTTTAAGCATAAGCCTTGATTTATACTGTGAGTCTTTATTAGTCAGGAATTTTTTAAACATTATTCTTTTCCTTATGTAAGATGAGAAAATTAGGCTATCTGACAAAATATTGAACCCTTCTAAAAAAGAAAAATAATCTTCTAGGAAGCTATAATTTGCACTTTGAAGAAAATCTAAAATTAAATTGTATCAGATGATCATGGCCTGTTTCTTTTTTCTAGATGTTTCTTTAAAAAAGGCTTTCCTACATAAATCAAAATGAAATTCTATTTAAATATGTTATAGAGCATGTACTCTACCTATTTGCATCATGTCAAATCAACTGCATCGTTCCAATATGGTGCCATGTGTGCATGCAAGCCTGTAGCATTCCTAACAGGTGTCAGAGAGAATGTACTTGACAGAAATATTGACAGTCAAGTCATCTGCAGAACAAAGATCCAAAATATAAATCAAAGGTTATGTTAATGTATTGCTGGCAGTTTAGGGCACAATATACACAAACACTGCTTACAAGAGAATGAGAACTGCACAGTGGGACTCACACACAAGTATTTCAGTGAAGATTACAGCCTTTTAGAAACAGGAACTAGATTATCCTCAAAAATTTCCTTTTTAGAAAAGAGAGAGAAAAGAGAGAGAGAGAGAGAGAGAGAAAGGGATGCAGTGCTATCAGCAAAATTTAGGTCCTGGAAAATATACAAACATAAGCAATAAACAAATAAATAAATAAACACTGATTGACTTTCAAAACACATTTCTTTCTATCAACTGACTACTTCTATTTTTTTGATGTGATGCAGCCTTTCATTTAATTTTCTTTTGCCCCTTTGGCCCTATTAATCCAGGGATGGCCACTTACAGGAGATCCAAATGCCCCACACAACCTTTCCCAGACCTCAGAGAACTACATCACTCAAATACCCCCAACCCAGGAATGACTATTTAAAATATTTTCTTGAATTTAAAATGTTCCCTAAACACTCTAGGGACATGGTGGCTCAAGTGGTTAAGACACTGCCTCTGATGATTGCAAGATTGACAGGTTGACAGTTCAAAGGCCCAGGTGCCGTGTAATGGGGTGAGCTCTCATCACTAGTCCCAGCTTCTGCCAACCTAGCAGTTTGAAAGCATGCAAATGCAAGTAGATAAATAGGTACTACTTTGGTGGGAAGGTAAACAGAGTTCTGTGAAATCATGCTGGCAACATGATCACAAAGTAGTCTCTGACAACGCTGGCTCTTTGGTTTAGTAACGGAGATGAGCACCGCCCCCTATGGTCAGACATGACTTGACAACCTTGTCAACAGGGGAATACCTTTACCTTTAATACTATAATACTAGACAATAAAGTTACTTAAGGACATTATTCTTCCTATTTTAGAACAAGGGGGTCAGGGGACCATAGCAACATTGTCTCATATGCTCCCTAGAAAGTGTGCACAAAGATGGAGTAAATTATTTGATAATAAAAAATGTGGATCATGGGCATCTCTCAAAAGCTACAAAAGCAAACATTAAAGCTATATCTGATATGAATTTACTTTACAGTCAATTGACTACAAAATGATGTATATGTGAGTTCCATGGGCTGCATTTCCCCAACCATTTTATAAATATTAATAGTACTCTAAACCTTTCTTTAATTATAATTTTATTAAAATTTCCAAATACAATAAAAGTTCTCTCTCTGTGTGTGTATAAATCATCCTACACAATGAAAAAACAGATAATAAAAACAAACAAACAAAAGATAGATTGACATAAAAAGGATATGGATAGATAGATATTAGTAAACAAGTAAAGGGGGAAAAACAAAGTATAAAAGTGGCATCTGAGCTTCTTTTCAGTGGTGATTAAGGCACATAATCAGACTATTCTTGTCTCATCTGTCATACTAAATGGTCATCTTCCTTTGGTTAGAAATATTTACTAAAAGTCAATATCAAAATTATAAAATCACATACAAATTTCCTACAGAAAGTCAACAAAGGATTAGTATTCCCTATCAACTATTACTTCCTGTAAATTAAACTAAACAAGTTACCCTTCTCACTAACTCTTCTATTTTAATAACAATATATTATAATATAACACATCCAGGGTTAGTAATCCTTATCAACTATTACTTCCCCTAAATTAAACTAAACATTTACCCTTCTCACTAACTCTTCTATTTTAATAGCAATCTATTATAAGATAACACATCCAGGTTACATACTGCTTAATCTTTCATCTTTTGAGACATCCCTCAGCCTCATTATAATTTTTTGTTGTTGTTATCTGCTTCTCAAGACACCCCTCTCCTGATTGCACTTCAACCCCTCTTTTTTACATAATAATTATGTAACCCTCTGACATACATATAAACCAAACTTAATATCATTTAAAATGATTTCTTTAGTTTCATAGACCGCCAAAAACTTATTTTATAACAATGTCCTTAAAACTAGGCCAACATCAAGCATTAAGAAACAAGACAGCATCTTTACTCCAGTAAACCTAATTCTTATTTCTTCACTCTCAAGTATCAAACAGAATTTCTTCAGTCATTTATTTTAAATTTAACCTTTGGTTTTTTGCCAAACCTTTACAATTGACCTCAATGAACATCAATCATCAAAATAAAAAAGTGCTTTCATATTGATCTTGTTAACTTTGTCCTGGTCATTCTCTGCTTCCAAAGATCCAGCTGAGAACCAAATATCATCCTTTTCTTTCAGAAGCACCATCCAAATACTCTCCAATGACTTCACTGTAAATTTCTGCATTCTACCCTTCTCAATTATCTTTTAAGAAAATCACCCCCATATCCTTTGCCTTTCTGATGTTTCTGAAGTATTAGTGTTATTCCTCACTCTCTGTTGTTTCCAGTATACCCATTACTTTCGCTTGGTTCCTCCAAAATCACATCTAAATCTTCAAAATCATCTTGGTCTGGCTGTAAATCACTATCCATAGGGTGTTGTTTTTTCTCTTCACACTCAAATCTCTTTGATCCCTCTCCTCCATCCAATGTCCCATTGCTTCATCTGATTCTCTGTCTTCCATCATATCAAAGATTGCAAAATTAAAGTCCTGGGGGGAAAAATTCATCAGTTTAAATTATTTCCACATCTCCTGCCAAATCACTGAATCTATATGACTCAGTTTCTGAGAGTTGAATCATTGCCATTCTTCTAGTTAACAAAAGCTTCACATATATAGGGTTAATACTTTTGACTCCACAGTGACTTCTCATCATCAGTGTGTCAGTGACACAGCCTGGATATTTAGTTTCTCCTGTTATTCAAATTGCTTTCAATGGGATAGCTGTCCCAGACAAAACAAATCCACTTTCCCATAACAAACCAGTCTTTTTCCTTAGTCCATTTTTAACTTGCAAAACATTTACAAGAACATCCAATTTTTCCAACTTCACAAATTATTTTCCAACATTTAATGTTACTATACCATTTCTTTGCATTTTTTTAAAAAAAACACCAAAATCTTATTAAACTTCTGCTGTCAAAAGTCTTAGCAATCTTAAAAATATTCCTTAAAGTCTCTCATATTAGTATGGAAAATAGGAAAGTCACCGAGATAATTGCCATAACCAGAGTCAAAAAAACTCTTTTAGTTTAGATTCCAACAATTCCATATGTTTTTAAAGAAATAAATAAGAAAGTGAGGTTGCAAGTTTAATGTTTTTCTAAAGAGGCTCACATATAGAGGCATGAGCATGGTGAAATTTGTACCCCACTTTGCTTGCTTTGCCTTTTATGGTCTTTGTGAAGCTATTGAGACTCCTGGATCTTTGTGGGATATCTCTGCCCTCTTCCCTTCTCCAGGGACAGAATCATCAGCCAGAACTTGCATTAATGCTGATGATTATCACTGCTACAGCTATTTCTTTCATGGAGTTCCATGAAAAGATATCTGCGGACCATTATCTTACCAGGATGTCTGAATAGTGCTCTAAACCTGAGAATGCCCAGAGTGAAGTTTGTAAGCCAGCTGTAATTTTAATTTAGCTATCCAAGAATCTAGCACTGCAAGAGTAATATATTAAAGAACTACATAGGAATTCTTTGCAGTTCAGCTAAATTATATTAAAATATATATGATGCAATAGAAATCAGTTTAAAATATAATCAATGGGGAGGATTTACTGAGGAAAGTGCACTCTCACCCCCAGGAAGACTTCAAACACTTCATTCAGGCCCAGAGGGGTGAAAACCTAAATTTCAACCTAAAAGACATAAGACCATAAGACCTAAAAGCCTTTCTGAAAGGCCCAAACATATTATACAATAATTGTGTATTATGCCAAAATAAACATTAGAAAACACTCCAGAACATAATTGACAGATAAAGAGAAGTTATCCAACAGAGTCACAATGCAACATGATCCACCAAAAAAACTCCAAATAAATTCCTTCCATATTGTTCAATGGGGGGGGGGGGGAACATTCTGAAAGAGCAAGGGGCCTTGGACTCCTGCTAAATAAGACAATCATTCCTCCACCCCTTCCTTGACTACTTTTTCTTCTTCTCTCCCCCCCCCCCACCTCCACACCTAGTTGTTCTGCTCCAGATGCCCAGTTATCAGACCTGGGCTCAAGAAAGTTTCTCCCTCTCCCCCCTTCCTCCTGCTGTCTTCTCAAATAACTCATACAGATTATTTGCCTAGCAATGGGGTAATGTAACACATTACCAGGACCTTCATGTCATGAGACAGCAGATCTTCCTATTACTGGTATATTAAATTTGGCAGAAAGAGAGGCACCCATCCTAATGTATTTCATTAAATTCTAATCACCCAGTTCACTAAATCATATATTTAACTTCAGCATTCATTGGGAAATCTGAAAATTTGCTAAAATGATAATGAAAACATTTAATCAATAACTTCACAAGTTAATCAATGAGTTAATTCAAAGATCAGTGCAGCATAATTCCAGAAGTACCAAATTCCAGTGCAATTATAACCTGATTTGACTTCAGAGCAACCCAGACTGTACAACATACTATTAGGAGGTGCAGAACAATGAATTCAAATGTTATATCATATTATAAAATAGTATTATTAAAAAGCTATATAATATTTATCTTAAATAAAATCAATCTAAGGGCCTAAGCAGACTGCCAGAAATAGTGCACATTAAATTAAGGCACTGCCCTGGCTCAGTGCTAGGGAATCATGGGAACTGTAATTTATTGTGGCACCAGAGCTCTCTGACAGAGAAGGCTCAATGTCCCAGAAAAAAAATACAATTCCCATGACTCCCTAGCACTGAGCCAGGGCAGTGCCTCAATTTAATGTGCACTATTTCTGGCAGTCTGCTTAGGCCTTAAGTTTTAAGTTTGTGAGACGTTAGGTAGCAGTTTGACATAACATAGTTCTTTTCACATCAAAGATTAGTTGGAGATAATTTCAAGTCTTCTTTGAAATTGTTAGACCCATTGTCTTATGGAACATCATTTTCCTGTCTGAAACTCCATTTGCGTTCTGTTCAGCAGGATTACATTGATCTTTGACCAATTCAATAAAAGATGAACTTGAAAGCAGTAATATTATAAAAGCAATATTAGAGCAGGCCACTGTATATATTACACTGTTAAGGCAGATTTTGTTTGTTTGTTACAAATTAACTTCTGAAATGCTTTTCAATTCTCAGTGAGGCAAATATTTCAATTTTCTACAGTATTAGCAGGGGTAACTGTGATGACTAATTGTTGCCTGTGGTATTTCCCTGAATCTGCTTATGCACTTTCAGTTACTCTTGCAGAGGCAGCATTTGTACATTTTCTGGTCACTAAACACTCAAGTACAATTGTAAGTGATCAGTTTACAGTTGGCCAGCAAAGCACTGAAGGAATACAGTAGCAAAAATATGTCCATGTGCATAAATGCAAGCAGAAACACCCACGCACAGACAGAAATATATATCAGTGTATGCCATGATACACACACACACATACACACACATATACACACTTATTGCAATCTATATTCTTTTAGAATACATTGTTTAAAACTGAGAACAAAATGTTTAAATGTCTTATTGCAAGAATATTTGGCTTCCTCGTACTCACATTGATTCAAAAAATTCCTTAGCATTGCTAATACTGCAAGCCTTTATCCAGTTATGTGAGAGTAAAACCATTGAATTCAACATGGTTTTCTTCTCAATATGGTCATACAGAATTGTACAGCTTATCTTGCTCCTGACATTTTAAGGATGGGAAGAATATTCAAATATATGTTTAAATGGTTAAAAAAACATGTTTTTGAGTGTTGAGAAACCGTAATAAGGATATTCCTGGATTGATGAGAAATGCTGTTCAGGACACAGTTGGTGCAAAATTTCCCATGGTTGCTTTATGACAAACCCCCCCCCCCCCCAGCATTTTCTGCATAGGAATCAGTATTTTCTGAAAAGGAAATGATATACCAATGCATAAATATTAATTCCTGCACAGAAAATGCAGTAATTGGGGATTTATTCTATATAAAATTGTACATGGGTGATTGCATAGAAATCAGCATTTTCTGTGCAGGATTTAATATTTATGCATGGAAATATTATTTTCCATGCAGAAAATGCAGTTTGCTGTACAAAGGGAATTGCAATTTTATGTGCAAAACAAGCATGTGCAAAATTTTACACATAATTGCAAACAGCTCTTTGAAAACTGTAGTTTTTGAAGATTTTTTTGCAGTGGAAAGAAAATTGATGAAATTATTCATTGTTACTCTTGAGAAGAAACTAGGGTTACACCCCTAGTAGATTTTTGCATTTAGTTTTGTGCTGAAAACTGTCCTGAAATATATATTTTTTTTCTAGTGAAAGAAATATCTATTTTTTTTCAACTCCAATGTCATGATACTTTAGAATTTCCTCTGAATTGCTTTCTGTGGAGATTTGAGCCTTATCATTGATCCAGCATGCTGTGTGTGTTTTATTTCTTACACATGTTGCATTACATGTTCTTTCCTTTGTCCTCATCAGCTGCCCATCCTTTCTGATTTGAAAAAAATCCTAGTGGGAGGAATACTTTATGACATGTTCCCCAGGGCTTCAGCTGAGATATGGGAAGCTAGAAAAGCTGCAGACCACCAAAGAGATTATTGTACAATGATAGGCAAGACTTTCTCATTCTCTCTCTCTCTCTCACACACACAATTTGGTGAGCTCATAAAGCAATACAAGAATCCCATATCCCATCTATGAAAATCTCACCCCAAAGGGCCCTCTTTTGGGAAAAAATAAAGAAAGAAAAATGTTTTTTCATAGGGGCCCACTACACTGTTTACCATAAATGCACCCACACCCACACCCACACCTATTTTTAAAAACAACAACATCTAGAAGTTAAAATCCAGGCATTCTAGGCTTTCCATTTGATTTTAGGCTTTCCATTTGATTTTGAGGGTCATTTTTTTTGGGGGGGGGCAGTTCTCCTCCTCCCAGATGGTCTAGGGATGTAAAATTGCCCCTTGGACCTACAGTTGCTCACTCTAAAATAAAGAGACAGAATGCAGTAATTGGATAACTGGAACCATGTTTATTTTATTCATACCAAAACCTGCAAGGGAGACTTCTTTCTCAAGCCACAACAGTACCAGCTCTCCTCTTTCACCTCTACTATTCAGATGCCCTATCTCAGAGTTTTGCTATACACTAACAACCTGACCCAATCCATCATATTGGTGAGACTTACATGGGCCTGGCCCATCTTGTTCAGGCCCTGTGGCCTCAAAAGGGTATGTGATTTATGTTAATCCCTCAATGTCTGCTTTGTATCCTAACTTGCTAGTCTGAAAAACTATTTTTACCCAATGGTGCCCTTAGGCACCAATCCAGTTATGGGCATCTTCTACAATAGTTGCTAACCTATGACCATCTGTTTAAGCATGCCCCTAGCCCAGTTCAAACATACTTGCATGAATCCTGGCAAAATATTATAGGACATCTTTTGTTCAGTATGCCAGTCAAGTGAGCACAAAGAGTGTGATATCTAGCAGAATGAATGTTTATATCCCTTGTGTCATCTTTAACATTGCCAGGATGAGAACACCACACAGCATCAATGTGCATGCATTCTCTCTTCTCCTCCAGGGGAAGCAAAGTCCTCCAATCATGCAGAGCAGGGCTGGGTCAGTTAATTCCCCTGCCTTAGGAATAAACTGTTCAAAAGAGAATAATTGAGAGAAGTCCTGTGTATTAGCTCATCCATAGCTGAATTGCAACTATTGAAAGTGATCCTTTGATTACAGTACCTTTGAAAGACAAATTGTAGATGTTTTTGGTGATCTTCACACATGCACAAATTATTTCAGCAAAGCTTCTCAAAACTAATATATTAAAGTCAGTGAAAGTTTTCTTGAGGCAAATTAATAATTATTTCTGTGTGAAATTTAATTATAGCCCTGTGTATGTAATGATGCTGCTTAGGATGAAGTAGCAAAAACAGCAGAAATTAAATCAGAAATTAAAAAGCTAAAAAAAAATAAAGGGAGAGGGAGGGAAAGTACATTAAGGATCTTGTTATCAAAGGGCCTAAGCAGACGACTAAAACAGTCGTCTTGGAGGCCCGGAAGAGGAGGAGCCACCGCACGCGCGGCGGCCCTTCCTCTTCCTGAGGTCGCCCTGAGCGCTTCCGGGCCACCGCACGCCGGACGCGTTCAGGGCGACCTCCCTCCACAGCGTCCGGACGTGCTGTGGAGGATAAGTCGCAAAAAGGGCGCCCGCCGCTTTTAGGGCGCTCTTTTTGCGACTTATGAAAGGAGTGCCTTTTTGGCGCTCCTTTCAGGGTCGCCGGGGAGGCGCCGCGGTGAGGCTGCCATAGCCCCGCGGCGCTCCGGACCAGGGCGCTCCAAACGCCCTGGTCTGCATCCCCCCATAGACAATTTCCTTAAACATCTTGTGCATTGTCAAATATTCATGTACAGAGGAGATACTGGTTATGACTCTTCATTGCAGACCCAGTCGCAGAGGAACATTGGGAAATGCACTGCCTTCTTTACATACTTTACATACTTACATACTCCATGGGACCTACACAGTTTCCTTCCTTAACCAAAGAAATTTATTGTGTATTCAATATGTGATCTTCTTTTATATAAAGATCAAAATATTAACAACAAAGCTATGGATTTTGCAGCAACAGGTACAGGGATGGTGAAAAGAAGGCAAGAGTGATGCTGTTTATAGTTGGAGGATGTCAACAAGGAAGTGTGAAAGTGGAACACTAACCACATTACTGCACTACACTCTTATAGCACTGTTATTCCACTTTTACTGCTCTGGCTGCCTCCTGTTGCATTCTGAGGTTTATAATTCAGTGAGGCCTAAAACCTCTCTGGTTGAGAATTCTAAATGCCCCTTCCTAAACTTCTAATCCCAGAATGCAATAAGAGGCAGCCAGAGCAGTTAAAGTGGAATAGTAGTGCTATAAGAGTGTAGTACGCTAATCTGCCAAGGCAAGCAGAAGGGAACAGATGTTGGGTAAATGTTTCTACATTCTGGGGGAGGTAGAAACAATATTTGAAAGTCAAAGATAGTGACACCAGGGTGAAAATGTTTTGTTCACCTAAAACTAAGGAAGGAAGCATGATACCATTTTGAGTGAATTATTTGCTGTGGTACATAAAGGTTGGTGGGATTATGTGGTCCTCCAGATATTGTTGGCTGGCAATTCTAACATCCCTAGCCTGCATAACTAATGCTCTTCAGTAGATCCTTTATCTGAGAGTAGGCAACTTCCTGGGATTTAGGCATGGCTTTGTGAGAAATGGCTGATTTTGTACTTTTTGGACTGATACAGAGATCAGAACATAGTTATCCAGTGAACTGTGCAGTTGCCTTGACTCTAAAAGATGTACAAAGTGTGCCTTTTGGTAGGAAATGGCAATAAAATATGTAGAGGTGAAATAGATTTTTTTTTATACAATTTGCTGTGGGGGATTGCTGAAAACAAAATGGAATAAATATATGATTCAACACATGAAAATGTTTTTCCATTTAGCCTGAGCCAAAATATTGTGAGCCCACGTTTAGAACTCTAAAAGAGAGAAAAGGCCTAAGCAGACTGCCAGAAATAGTGCACATTAAATTGAGGCACTGCCCTGGCTCAGTGCTAGGGAGTCATGGGAATTGTATTTTTTTCTGGGACATTGAGCCTTCTCTGTCAGAGAGCTCTGGTGCCACAATAAATTACAGTTCCCATGATTCCCTAGCACTGAGCCAGGGCAGTGTCTCAATTTAATGTGCACTATTTCTGGCAGTCTGCTTAGGCCCAAAGAGAGAGAGGGAGAGAGAGAGAAGAGGAGGAGGAGGAGGAGGAGGTTTGTGGTGGCAGTAGCGGCAATATTTCTCTTGATCATTTATGGATGAAACTTGTTTGTTTTTGTGTGCCTTCAAGTCATTTCCAGCTTATGGTAACCCCAAAGTGAGCCTATCATGGGGTTTTCTGGGACTGAGAATGTGTGACTCATCCAAGGTTACCCAGTGTGTTTTCATGGCCAAGCAGAGAATCGAAGCCTAGTCTCCAGAGTCATAGTCCAACACTCAAAGCACTACATCATGTTGCCTATCATGTAACTTTTACATGGTACTAAATATGGTTTAATCAAAAGCAAAGACTTATACTCATGTAGGCTGTTCCACTCATTTTACTGTTATTAGAGCTCAAAAGTCTTGATGAACTTTTGCAAGATCTGGGGATGCAGATGAGAAAGAGTGCTGATCTGGATGAGAATGGCAATGAGTGTTGCATGGACTTGCCATTACAGAAAATGGAGCACACTGTGCTACTGGGTTTGCCTGTGCTCCTTCCCTCCCTCTCTTTCTCTCTCTCTCTCTCTCTTTCCTCTCCCTCCTCCCTCCCTTGGGTGTGTGTAGTAATAGGCCTCTATTGATTCCCATGCCAATCTCTCTGCATTTAGGCCCTGCACCTGGGCTAAGGTGGACCACATCCTTTGCTGATTGTCAAGATACATTTAAATCCCAAGAGATAAATGAGGACACACAAGTGCCTTGTGAGACTTCTCCTCTGGGGATGGTGTTCAGTTTTAAATAATATGGCTTTTTCCCCCCACACAGAGCTTGCTTGTTGAAAGAAAGCACTGTAACTAATCAGATACAACCTCTTCTTGTGCTGTTGCTGTATCTGCAGGCATCAGACATGAGAGGAAGGAGGGACTAAGAATGAAAGGGTAATTCTACTGTAGGAAATGTACATCTACTTGAAAGTTTAGCAGTGAGATGCAGATTCATTGTTGACTGCAGGCTGCTTTGGGCTCTGAGATCCAATTGCCACTCTGTAAATGTAAGTTAATCTGATTTTTTTTAAAATAATAACAATAACAATAATAATAATTAAGCATTTTTTAAAAATTAAAAAACATTTGCATTGGCTGCTTGTCCCTCCCCCCCACTGTGTTTTATGTTGGTCTGTTTTATATTGGTAATACTATGTATACAGAATGACAGCTGGGAATAACACAGTGAAGGCAGGTTATACCAACAGTACCACTGGGCAGTACAACTTGGATGATGGTATTGGGGGCATTCTTTATCAATGACTTGGATGACGGTATTGGGGGTATAGTTATCAAATTTGCAGACGACACCAAATTAGGAGGAGTAGCTAATACCCCAGAAGACAGGATCAAAATGCAAAATGATTTGAACAGACTAGAAAGCTGGGCCAAAGCTAACAAAAGGAAATTCAACATGGAGAAATGTAAAGTACTGCACTTAGGGCGGAAAAATGAAAAGCACAGATATACAATGGGGGACACCTGGCTGAATGAGACTACGTGTGAAAGGGATCTAGGAGTCCAGGTAGACCACAAGTTGAACATGAGTCAACAGTGTGATGCAGCAGCTTAAAAGGCCAATGCAATTTTAGGGTGCATCAATAGAAATATAGTGTCTAGATCAAGAGAAGTAATAGTGCCACTCTATTCTGCTTTGGTCAGGCCTCACCTGGAATACTGTGTCCAGTTCTGGGCACCACAATTCAAAAAGGATGTGGAGAAACTGGAGCGTGTCCAAAGGAGGGCAACTAAAATGGTGAAGGGTCTGGAAACCAAGCCCTATGAGGAACGATTTAGGGAGCTGGGGATGTTTAGCGTGGAGAAGAGAAGGTTAAGAGGTGATATGATAGCCGTGTTTAAATATTTGAAGGGATGTCATATTGAGGAGGGAACTAGCTTGTTTTCTGCCACTCCAGAGACTAGGACCCGGAACAATGGGTGCAAGCTGCAGGAAAAGAGATTCCACCTCAACAGGAGGAACTTCCTGACAGTAAGGGCGGTTCGACAGTGGAACACACTCCCTCGGAGAGTAGTGGAGTCTCCTTCCTTGGAGGTCTTTAAGCAAAGGCTGGATGGCCATCTGTCGGGGATGCTTTGATTGGGAGTTCCTGCATGGCAGGGGGTTTGACTGGATGGCCCTTGTGGTTTCTTCCAACTCTATGATTCTATGATTCTATGATTCTATGAACTTCACAGTACCATTTGTTTCTTACTAAACCCAGGGTAATCAGTTAACTTTAGCATTACAACCACAGATCAATCATATATCCAGAAACAGCACAAAAGAGTGGAGGGAGATAAAAGATAGTTCACACAAGTATAAAAATTCTATATATAAGTAATAACTCAATGGCCAGCTTCTGAATCAGTACCAAATAGCATTAACTAGAATAACAGGGGGCTGTGGCAGAATTTGGCCACCTCACCACTAATGGAACATGCTTAAATACATAATTATTCAACTTTAAAACACACACACACACACACACACACACACACAAACACACACACAAAAACACAGATGTTCACTCTTCCTAAGAACTTTTTCAGATTTGGATCTATAAATTGAGAATAAATGTCCTTATAATTATGATTGTAATTCTTTACTAATTTTGTTCTTGAGTAATTTTGGGTAGTTTTCTTCTTTCTGCAAGGACATATTCCCAAACTGAATTTTTAAAATACTATTGACACTTAAGGACTTATTCTGTGCAAAATTTTCTTGTTATATTTTTGCAGAGAAAACAGCATTTTCTGAACAGAAAACAGCTTTTATTTCCTGCACAGAAAATGCTGGTTTATGTGTAAGAAAGAACACAAATTGCACAAATTCTGTGCAAATTTGTACAGAACAAGTCAAGAACTGCAGAACTGTCACAATTGCTTGACAAGGAGCAATCTTCCTTCCAAGAACTGTCACAATTGCTTGACAAGGAGCAATATTCCTTCCAATACAACTAATAGCATAAAAACTGAGGAGATTATCATACTGCCCTTTCCTATCCTTTTCTCCCATGTTAGGCATGGGATGTAAACTTTAATACACAGGTTTTATCTCATACCTCTGTGCCTAGGCAGGAGGCATCCCATATCCAGTCTGGGCATCCCGTACCTTATCCAGGTTTCTCCCACACTTTGCAAACAATGGGAAAATCCTGTTCTTTCAAATAATGGGAGAAAAGTCTGGATCAGTTACAGGATGCCTCCTGCCTGGGCATGGAGGTGTGTGATAAATCTACATATTAAAGTTTACACCCTGCACCTGGCACAGGAGGAAAGGACAGGAAAGGGCAGTGTGATAATCTCCTTAAACAGACCAAAGTAAAAGCTCTGTGGCATTTAGGATTGTTCAGAGTGTAAAGGTACTCAACCAGAACAAAGTATGTGTCATCTGCTGGATAGTCTGAATTTCCCCTTCTGTCTTCCTACAAGACTACATCCCAAATCCATTGCTCAAATGTTTCCTTGGCCATAGCATAGAGAATCCCAGTCACAGTATAAGTGAAGAATACTTGTACTATTGTAGGAATGTCTGGTTAACATATTTCAGACTGGCAAAAAGTAAATTATTCATTGTGATCAGGGGGCTAGACTTTGTTGTTGTGTGCCTTCAAGTCATTTCTGACTTGTCGCAATCCTAAGACTAACCTAACACAGGGTTTTCTGCGTTTGAGAATATGTGTCTCTTCCAAGGCCCCCAGTGGGTTTCTATGATCAGCCAGGAATTGGACCCTGATCTCCAGAGATCGAGTCCTACACTCAAACCATTACACCTTGCTAGCTAGACTAGAAGAATTACATTCAGTTTGACACAAGAGCTGATTATGCAAAAGTAAGCATGTGCTTCATTTGGGTTTATTCCAGATTCTACTCTAAGCAGAGCATTTGAGAGGTAGTGAAGGACACCAATGATGGCATATTTAGGCAATCATCTCCAATTGTTAAAAGTCCTTATATATACATAGCTGAGAACTACACAAGAGTTAGAGTATTACTTTGCCCTGGATGGTATGGTAGAACCCATTTGGAAGGAAAAAACTTGAGAACAACTGTCCTTGGGCATTCCTGTTGGCATGTGGACACTGTACTCCCCATGTACCAGAGAGCTGAAATACTACTCCCATTTATCTATATAGGTTTGTATGTAGAAATAATAATAATAAAAAACAACAACAACCAAGAGCTCTCCTAAAGTCCTCTTCCTGAAACTGATAAAATTACAATGTCATCCACATACAGGGATTGGTCAATTTGCTATTTTACAATGTTAAGAGTCTTTATTAGATAAGGGCAGTACCATATTGTTAATGTAAAATTTAAACAGTAAACAGTAAGGGAGGCAAGAAGCATCCCTGCTTCACTCCCTCCCACAACTGCTACTAAAGATGATAAATAATTCTGTGGGTTACATCTTACTCTCAAGAAGTTATCATAAAGCATACAGATGGGTATAAATAGTCTATACGTTTCTCTGAGAGTCAGTCCCAGAGAATACTATCAAATGCATTATTAAAATCAATAATAAGTATAAAGTGATCCATGTGACCTAGAACTATATTTGTCTACCGATGGTTTAAGATCAGATCTTGATCCATGGTGGAGAGGCCAGCTGCTTGTTCGCATTCAGAAATTCTTTCTCATTCAAGCCAATCCCCAAGCCTGGCATACAGTTTACTATACTGAGCAAGCTGAGAGGATGATATTTAGAGGGACTCCTTTGTATATATTGGAATAATTATGGCCAGGCCCAGTAACCAAGTAAGTTTGCAAACCAGCTGAAGAATATGGGAAGCATTACCCATCCTTGAACCTATCAATCCAAATTATTATTTCACATCTCTAGAGAAATCATATCTGCTCCTAGGGAAATCCAAGGCTGGTGAGGAGTGATGAAGCCTCGCTACCTGCCCATCTAGATCCCTCTCTTTATGGTGTTGAAGTGCTTCTTTTCATAGAATCATAGAATCTTAGAGTTGGAAGGGGCCATAAGGCCCTATCATGCAGGAATATACAACTAAAGCATTCCTGAAACATACCCATCTAACTTCTATTTCAAGACTAGCAAAGATGGAGAGTCCCCCACTCTACAAGACAATCTATTCCACTGTTGAATTGTTCTACAGTAAAAATGATTCTTCCTAATGCTTAGATTGTAATTTGAATTCATTGTTTTGTGTTCTAGTCTCTGGAGCAGCAGGAAGCAACCTAACGCCATCTTCTACATGACATCTTTCAGAAATGTAAAGATAGCTGTCATGACTCCTCTCAGTTTTTCCTACACCTAACTAAACATACCCAACTCCCCAAATGTATTCCTCATAAGACCCTTGGTCATCTTGGTCTCCCTTCTCTGGACACATTCCAGCTAGTAATATCCTTGATAGCAACAATGGTAGTTGATGGCAGAGGATGAAGAGACATTCTAGCTCCTTTTTGAGAGGGAGGGAGGGCTGAAGGAGTATGGTTTTGTTCTCTACCATTAGGAAGAGTGATGCAGTCATGTCAGGTGGCAGATACTGGGGAGTGACAGATGCTTGAAACCCAAAAAAGTGTTGTGTAGCCATGGCAACATGTGTCTGGGCCTGATCCAAACTGTTGCCATAGTCCTGAACTGGGCCATAGGAAGAAGTGGATCCTATCCACTCCTTCTTGGCCTGGTTCTTCCTGGGTGGCACAGTGTCAGCATGGCTTCTAGCCATGTTTAGGGCATGCATCATCTGAAAGCTATGCCCCCAATGCAACTGGAGTCTGCTTCATTTGGCCCATGTGTTTGGGGCCTGAATGTTGTTGGATGGGGGCTGTGTGCCATGCAGGCTGCACTGAGCTAAGCTAGTTTATTGTCTTCAGCATGGATGATGCTATCCCATCACCAAGGTTGAAGTAAAATGTAGTGGCCAGTCCAGCTGGCTTTTCTATATGAAGTGAAAGGAGTACTACTCTTCGTTGTCTTGAGTAGCAAAATATCTTGACCTCACTCTCAGGATATTGTTGTCTTATATATGCATCACTGGATGAATGGAATGGAAATATTGTTTGATTCTGTTGATAACTTATCTTAAATACTTAATTCTTTTATTGTATAATGTATAGGTATGATGTTAACAGTAGCCTGTGGATTGGCACATTTTCTGGAGGTACATCTTTTGCTTTTTCAGTTAGCTTAATATACTGCATTTTGTTGAACTAGTATTACTTATTATGGCTTGATAGATGTGGACAAATTGGCATGTGTAATAACCAAACACAAGTGGACTCTTCCTTCAGCTCATAAAGGCTTCAACCCTCACCTGTTAGGTTCAGCCTCTGAAATCGATCTCCAGACACCTCCCTCCCCCCCACTCATGGGTGAGAAAGTTGGATTTCAAGAGTCAGCAACACTAAATATTTCATTTAATTATTATTTATTTATTTTATTTTTATCCTGCCTTTTTCTCAGAAAGGGACCCAAAATGGCTCACAACATAAAAACACATAAAACACATCAAAACAACATTATTAAAAACAATTAAAATAGCCTAATTAAAACAGTAAAAAGTTAAAATTTCAAACATACAAAATTTCAAACATACAAAAGTTAAAATAATCTAACCCCTCCCCCCCCCCCCCCCACACACAATGAG
This sequence comes from Phrynosoma blainvillii, assembly GCA_026167975.1. Classification (NCBI taxonomy): domain Eukaryota; kingdom Metazoa; phylum Chordata; class Lepidosauria; order Squamata; family Phrynosomatidae; genus Phrynosoma; species Phrynosoma blainvillii. The sequence continues at coordinate 277,941,715 of JANUYF010000001.1, forward strand.
GCCTGTATTATTTTTAAAAAGCTTGCTGGAATAAAAATGCTTTTGCTTGCCTGTGAAAGGCCAGCAGGGAGGGGGCCAGTCTAGCCTCTTGTGGAAGAGAGTTCCACAATGTGGAAGTAGCCACCGAGAAGGGTCTCTCTTGTATCTTCACCAAACAAGCCTGAGATGGTGGTGGGACTGAGAGAAAGCCTTCTCCTTAGGATCTTAGGGCTCTAGGTCATTCATATGGGAAGATACGATCTCTTAAATAGTCTGGACCTAAGCCACGTAGGTCATGACCAGCACTTTGAATTGTGCTTGGCAAATAACTGGTAGCCAGTGAAGCTGTAATAGAGGTGTTATATGTTCCCTATTACTGGCTCCGGTCAGCATTCTGCCTGTGGCATTTTGGACCCACTCAAGTTTCCAAACATTTCCAAAGGCAGGCCCATGTAGAGTGTGTTACAGTAATCCAAATGGGATGTAAACAAGGCATGTGTCACCAACGCCAGATCTGACGTCTCAAGGAATGGGTGCAGCTTTTGCAGTAGTTTTAACTGTCCAAATGCACTCCTGGCCACTGCTGTAACCTGGGCATCCAGGCTCAGAGTGGAATCCAGGAACACACCCAAGCTGCGAGCCTGAGATTTCAGGCAAAGCCCCAATTCCCTGTTCTGCCTTACGACTGACTAGGAACAGCTTTGTCTTGTCTGGATTAAGCTTCAATGTGTTTGCCCTCATCCAGTCCATTACTGATAGCAAACACTGGTTCAGCCCAGAGACAGCTTCATTGGAATCAGGTGGAAAGGAGAGAGAAAGTTGGGCATCATTTGCATACTGATGGCACCACACCCCCAAACCCCAAATGACCTCTCCCAGAAGTTTCATGTAGATGTTAAACAACATGGGGAACAACACAGAACACTGTGGGACCCCAAAGGCCAATGGCCAAGGGGTTCAACAGAAGTCCCCCAACACCTCCTTCTGGATCCACCCCTGCAAGAAAGACTGGAACCACTGCATAGCAGTACCCCTAGGTACCATCCCAGAAAAGCATCTCAGAAGGATACCATGGTTGATGGTATCAAAATCCACTGAGAGATCTAGAAGGGCCAACAAGAACACATTCTTGTTCCCTGTGTAGATCATCCACCAAGTTCCCTGTAGATCATCCCTGTGTGGATCATCCACCAAGGCAACCAAAGCTGTCTCTGCGCAATAGCCAGGTCTGTAAACAGAATCACTGACCTTAGTATCCTAGAGAAGATTGAATACATGTACAATTTTCACCCTCACAGGTACATCTGGTGGCAGTACAGAAGAGGCCACTCTCCTTCTAGAGAGAATAGATGGTGTCCTTGCTATTCTTCCATAGCTAAGTAAAGACTTTTTTTTGGGGGGGGGGGTACTTTTGAACACTGGTTGCTCACAGGAAAACATCTTATGCTGTCTGTATTTTTTTCTATTTTAATGGGCTTGCTTTTAATGTAATTCTGTTGGGAGTTTCTTTTTCTTTTTTTTCTTTTATAAAATATGTTATTTTATATGCTTTATGTGTTGCATGTGTTTTAACTTTTCTACGCTGTCTCAAGTCTCATAGCTGGAAGAAAAGGTAGGATATTAATAAATGATTACTGATATCCTAGATCACTAGTTTAGATCGAAAACATATAGCAAAAATAATCTAGTTTGAGACTGCTTTAATTCCCTGGTTCAATCCTAGGAAATTCTGTGAATTATAGTTTTGTGAGCCATTTGACCTTCTCTGTCAGAGAGCTCTGGTACGACAATAAATTATAATTCACAGGATTCCCTAGCACTGAGCCAGGGCAGTTAAAGCAGTCTCAAACTGGATTATTTTTGCAGTGTGCTTTGGACCTTAGTTACACATTCATAAGTAAATAACAGGCCTTTACAGACTGCCAGAAATAATGCAGCTTGAGGCCACTTTAACTGCCCTGGCTCAGTGCTAAAGAATCATGAAAACTGTAGTTTATTGTAGCACCAGAGCTTTCTGACAGAGAAGGCTCAATGTCCCAGAAAAAAAAAAATACAATTCCTATGCTTCCCTACCACTGAGCCAGGATAGTTAAAGTGGCCTCAGGCTGCATTATTTCTGCCTGGCTGTAAAGACCCAATGTCTCCTGGCCCAATACTCCCCCTCCAAAACTACCTTAACAGCCAGCAGCTGCATCAAGCAAAAAAGGTCTGTTCCATTGGGAGTAGCTACCAAAAATGTCCCCTACTGTATTCCCACCAGATGTATCTGCGAAGGTAAATTAGAATGCAGGAGGATGATATTTCCAGTCCCCTCACATCAGTAAGTGAAGCTACTATGATGACTTATCAGAAGGGTCTTTTTTCTGATTGCCACAGCCTCAGTCACTGGTGGAAAGAAGTTAGATACATCCTCCACTGTACCCTGATGTGAGCAGAACAGACTTTCATCACTTGATGCAGCTGTTGGTTGTTAAGGTAGTTGGAGGAGGGCACTTAGGATTGTCTCAATAGTGCCAACATAGGGGGGAAGCAGACGGGCGGCACGGGGCCATCCCAGGAAGCTGCGGATCGGGGCCAAGGCATCCGCATTCCTCAGCCCCATGGCGCAGCTTCGTCGCCCCAGGAAGGAGCGCTAAAATAGCACTCCTTCCACAAATTGCCGAAGGTGCACCACAAAAGGCTGCAGGCGCACCTTTGGCACCTCTTCCGCTGCAGCGTGTGTGGACGCTGCAGAGGAAAGGCATCCTCAGAGTGCCGGCCGTGCAGAGCGCCGGCTGCTCCGATGACGTCTTCGGGAAGGGGTTGGGGCGCCCAGCGTGTGGCTGCCCCTTCCCTTCCTTGCCCTGAAGACGGTGCTTTGCGACATCTGTTTAGCCCCATAGTTAATAGAGAGTCTTAATAAACACAAAGCAGTTTTGGATCTGTAATTCAAGGTGATGAATCTGTAATTGCAATATAAAATGCCAGTCATTGTATATAGTAATAAATAAATAACAAATGTCTATTAGTTTGGAAGTGATGAATTTTGAGTAGCATTTGTGGCATCAAATACGTACAGTTTTAGGTCACTGAATGTTTTACTTGTGTGTGTGTGTGTGTGTGTGTGTGTGTGTGCGTGCACCAACCAACACACACACACACATCACCCATATACCCTCCCTCAGAAAATTTATGGGATTATGAAAGTAAAACAAAGAAACCAAATAAGTAATAATTGATATTTGTCACAGATTTTAAAAAAGGATGGTGTCTATGTGCATGCAAATGCATGTACTGAATTAAATGGACAGATATCAGGGGATGCTGTTGAAGCTTTAAAATATTTGTGATGAGAGTGGGTAGAAGAGATTGTAACAAAAGCTCATGAAATTCTGTATCTCGTGGAAGAAATAGAATGAATGATAAGTTTGGCTTGTAAAACCCAGTGCCTAGGAAATAGAGGCACTGTGTGCTCTTGGCAGTCAAGAGGGAGAGGTAATGGCACTAAGCAGGCAGGGATGCTGATGACTGGAAAGCTGAGTAGGATTAGTGCCCAGGAGTTGTGGGGGGGGGGGAATGAGGTAGGGACCACGTAGTCACTGACTTGAGAAATAAATTACCCAACTTTCTTTTATTCTGTTTAATTAAAAGCCTATTCTAAGTCACCCCTTACTTCACAGAAGAGAATTCCATCAGTCAAACCCTCTCTCTCAGGGAAAAATGCCATATTGGTTTGACATCTTACATTTTACAAGTAACCAAAATCAAACATAGGCACTTTTTCAACTGCCGAGCTAAAACTGTTACTCTTACAGCAAAAAACAACCTTTGAGGAAATGATACTTTCCCAACCTCATTGTATTTCCAGCCAGGAGCAGACAGAAAAACCACTAATGTTTGATTTCTTTTGTGAAATTATCCCTTTTGATTTAATGAAAAAGGGGGAAATGCCTCATTACCAATAATATGCAACAGTGTCAACAGAAGTAAGACCTATGTTAACATAGCAGGGGAGGGGGAGAGAGAACACTGTCTTAAAATTTATGGAAAACAGGCTTTGTTTCAACATGGAGTGTATGTGTGTGTGTGTGTTGAAAAATCAAAGCATTGTGTAATATTGCTCCCATTGCAGCAGAGCAAATGCTTGAATCACACCCTCTCTCAATCCCTTGAGCAGGCATGCTAGACTCAGCCAACCAAGCGAAACAGTTGACATCCTCATTCAACCAGGTGATTTCTGTCAGTTGACCATCTTAATACTTGTGATATGTCACATAACACTTCCTCAGGTTTCTGCTGACATTCAGGGATTGGCAAAAATGTCATGTCTAACTTTGGACAAACTTTTACAAGCACTACAAGATTTTCTAATGAAATGTTCAAGGGATTTTTGGAGGAGTTGAGGGTGGGGATGAGGGCTTTGGATGAATCCTATTTAAAGTCTAAAGTCAAAATATTTTCATCGCTCTGGTTAGCATGTTAGCTAACGTAGCTGGCAGGTACAGTTTCTCTTTCTTAAACATTTTGCTTGGCTTTTTTAAAAGGCTGTCAGTGTTCTTTCAGGGACTGCATGGCTCAGAGGTTTCAAAATGAAATTCGGAGACTTTCACCTCTAGGTCAATGACTCTGTTCTGGCCCAGATCAATCCTGACAGCTCATTCTTAACTAATGTGCAGTGGGTTAAAATAATCTTTGTTCTCCTTCCAGTTCTTTGTATCTGCACATCCCAAAACTTTCATTAAACAATATCCATCACTTCCTCCCTTTGAGACACCTTGAAAAATTAGGACCAAGTCTGATCTGGAATGGAGATTACACTCTTTCCTTATCACTGGATTTCTTGTAGCATGTCTGTTTGCTGGTATTGAAAAGGTGTGGTGGGGAAGAATAGATTGTTCAAATGTACATCTAAACTCTGCAGTATGGCATGCAGTCAAATTTAGCATATGTTGGTTCTCTCAACAGCTGACCTGTTTCATATCACAGATGGACAATTGTGAGACCAGTGGCAATCTATAACAACCTTACAGGAGAAAGTATTTTCCAAGCATCTTTCTGCCTGGAAGGATTCAAGCTTTCAGCTAGGAGGGCAGCTAGGATGAGATCTAATGTGTCTGCTTCCTGTACTTCTTCTGTGGTTGTTATTGTACAGTATTTAATCCTCCTGTTCAGCACAACTACTTTATGCCAGAAAGTCTTGCTCTAGTTATGAAGCAGTTACTACCATTTTACACAGTTTGGATTTTGCATCCATGTGCTGCTTTCAGGCAGCTGCTGTTGGTACATAATTATCAATTTGAATTTCTGCTAGGCCAATGATACATTGACCAACATTGATATATTTTGGTTTTTTATAAGAACACTTAACGTCTTTAAATGAATTCAAGTCTCCAAGGCGAATGCACTCTATCCAAGTTTCTAAAGAAACTAAACTGGAGATTATCACATGGCCCTTTCCTCCCACACTAGATGCAGGATGTAAACTTCAATGGGGAGACTTTATCACACACACTCCTGCACAGACAGTAGGCATCCTGTACCCGATCCAGACTTCTCCTGCACTTTGCAAACAATGGGATTTTCCCATTCATTTCCAAGGTACGGGAGAAGCCCAAAGCATGTACAGGAAGCCTGGATTGGATACAGGGTGCCTACTGCCTGGGCACTGGTGTGTGTGATAAAATCCACCTATTGAAGTTTACATCCTGTGTCTAGCATGGGAGGAAATCATGGTGAGATAATCTCCACTGTTATTGTTAGAAAAATATTCCTTTAAATAATTGTGAAAATATTTTGATTGACAGGTGGCATCATATCCTGTGAGACTGCTATAGAATGCTGAGTCAGAACACATGGCATGATGCAAACTTTTCTGAGGTTGCATCATGCTGTGCGGCATTAAATGATGACTCATAACTAATACTGTATATAAGTGGGCCAGGAGACAGGTAACATATGGATTGGTGGATTGGTGGCGGTTGATCGGGTTGGATGGCTTGCGATTTGGATTGAATTGAAGCTGTAAGATGATGTACTATAGATGGAGAAGTTGATGGGAGTCAGCGAGGAAAGTTTGTAAATATTTGTACATATTGGAACTCAAGATAAAAAACCTCCAAGGACTTGGATGAAATCAATGGTGTCTGTGAGTTATTTTTTCAGTGTGGAAAGTGGACAGTGCATTGCCAATACCTATATCTGGATTTTTTATTTTATTTTATTTTATTGCTTCTGTACTCTGCTATGTTATTGTTAGTGTTTCATCCTCAGATGTAGCACTGTTATTCCACTTAACTGCTATGACTGTCTCCTGTGGAATCCTGGGATTTGCAGTTTGGTTCTGACTTATGGAGATGCTAAGGTGAACCTATCATGGGATTTTCTGGGTAAGTTTTTTTAGAGAGGGTTTTTCATTACCATCTTCATAGGCTGAGAGTATGTGACTTGTCCAAGATCACCCAGTGAGTTTACTTCACCAAGCGTGAATTCTAACTTGACCTCCAGAGTCATCGCCCAATGTTCAAACCTCCACAGCACACTTTCTCCCATTTGAAGTTTAGAGAGTGGTATTTTGAATTCTTACCCAGAGAGCTTTTAGGCCTCATTAAACTACAAACCTCAGAATTCCATAGGAGGCAGCCACAGCAGTTTAAGTGGAATAATAGCACTGTAACAGTTCAGTGTGATATTGTCTCATAGCCTCTGTCCACAGTATTAGAGAATTCACAAAGAAAGATGAAGCCCTTGCAGATTGTCATGGACAAATGATGCCCCTAATTTCAAAAGGGGAGAGGAGGACCCAGGCAACAACTACCAAACCTGAAGTATGAGATCAATAACAGGAGACACTTTAGAACAGATCATTAAAGAGTCATTCTAAGAGTACTTATGAAAGAATGCCCTAATTAATAAGAGCCAGAGCCAGCATTATTTCTCCAAAACAAGTCTTATCTTGATTTCAGTAAGACCTTTAACAAAGTCCCCCCAGGCACACAAGCTGATAAAATACTATTGTTAATTGTATTTGTAGCTGGTCGATGGATCAAACCAAGAGAGTGTTCATAAATAGTTTCTCATCCTCCTTGAGAGAAGTGATAAGTATGGTGCTGCAGAGTTCTATCCTGGGTCCAGTGTTGGTCAACAACTTCATAAATCACTTGGATGTAAGGAACAGACCGCATCCACAATTGAGATTATTTCACAATTTATCCCATCTTTTCCCTAATAGGATAGATATGCGTTTAATATCAATGGCAGATCTTACCGCATTCTCCCATGACCAGGCGTATGCAGCTTGTATACAACCGGGCTTAGCCTGTGGTTTTTCAAGGAGAGGAAAATCCAGTCCTTGAAAAGCCAGAGGTTAAGCACGGGCTACACATGGTTTGCATACAGGCTGCCTGTGTCCAGCCATGGGAGAATGCAGTAAAATCTGTCATTGACAGTTTAACCTGTATCTATCCAGTTGGGGATAAGATGGGATAAGTTGTGTGCAATAATATCCAACATCTCTGCTGGTAACACCAAACTTCAGTGTGACTTTAGCACCTAGTAAACCAGGATCAATATGGGGTCAGTACTAACAAAATGAATTTGAATAAGAAAAAAGTACTGATTTAGGGAAGAAGAGTCAAATATAAAGTGGGTTACACCTGATCTGACAGCAGTACATCTGGAAAAGATCTAGGGGTCTCAGAAGACTGCAAGCTAACGATAAGGCAGCAATCTGAGACAAAAGAAAGAGGGGAGGAGGATAGAAGGAGGGATGAATGATTGAGAGAGAGAGAACAGCCAGTGCAGTTCTGGGCTACTTCAACAGAACTATACAAGTGTCCGTATCAAGGGAAATAATAGTACCACTGCATCCTGCTTTAGAGTGATGCATCTAGTTATGGGCATCACAGTTTAAGAAGGATATCTAAAGCTGAAACAAGTCCAGAAAAGGATGACCAAGATGGTAAGGGTTCTGAAAACCAAGCCCCATGAAGAACAGTTGAGGAGGTTATGTATATGTGTTACCAAGAGAAAAGGAAACTCACTAGTGATTTAATATGTATCTTTAAATATCTGAAGGGCTTTCATCTGGATGAGAGAGAGAGCTTGTTTGCTACTGCTTCAGAGGATAGGACTTGATCCAATGGATACAAACTACAAGAAAAGTGATTCCAAATAAACATTTAGAAGAACTTTCTGATGGTAAGAGCTCTTCAACAGTGGAATAAACTGACTCAGAAGGTGGCTCACTCCCCTTTGTCAGAAATTTTCAAAGGGAAGGTGAATAGGGGTTCTTTAGCTGAGTAAACCTTAATTGACAGAAGGTTGGAGCAAATGGCCCATAGTGAACTTTCCAATTCTATGAGTCTTATGAAGCTGTGCCCTGGATGGTGTGGGTTATAAACTTATTTTAAAGTTTAAAAGAATTCAAAAGAAGCAAAACAGCTGCATAACTAGAGGTTAATATACATGTTATTTAAATAACAGGCTGTGCAGAAGAAACTATCCGTTCTTGTTTACTTGAAAATAGTACATGGACTTCAATCCAGATTGGGAATCCTTTCACATGGATTTTAACCTCGCTCTTAAACTTTTTTCTGTTTTTTCCCAGAAATTGAAAGGAGCATGTAGTTTGATTTATGAATACTTCAGATTTTTACTTGGTCCTTAGAACAGGAATGGGAGTCTATTGTAGCTCAATTAAGCTGGGCAAATATCAGAAGCTCCATTGGACTTTTGATGATACCTTGGATATCTGGACCACCTCTCTCTATGTGTATGTGTCTTCAAGTTATCTGTCAACTTATGGACCCTGTGAATTTTCATAGGGTTTTCTTAGGCAAGGAATACTCAGAGGTGTTTTTAACAGTTCCTTCCTCTAAGAAAGGGGTAGGCAACCTGTCCCCTTTAAGGGCCGAGGGACTTCAGCTCCCAGAAGCCTCAGCCATGTTGGCCAATAGTCCCATGTTGGCCAATAGCTCCTGGGATTCTGGGAGCTGAAGTCCCTCGGCTCTTAAAGGGGACAGGTTGCCTACCCCTGCTCTAAGATATAGCCTACAGCACCATCTGTTCATTGGTGGCCTCCCATCCAATTAACTTAAGCAGGGCCCACCCTGCTTAGTCTCTAAGATCAGACAGGATCTGATGCCTTTATGGTATTAGGCATTTGGGAGTGAAGAAGAGGAAGAAGGAGGAGGAAGTAATAGTAGTAGTAGTTTTAAAAATCAACAAAATTCAGGGAATATTTTTTAGATCCTGATGTGATCCTATGGCCTACAAAAATAACCCAGCTACATATGGCTAATGGGCAGTTCTGTACTCACCCCTGGTTTAACACATAGCTGCACAGACATTGCATGAACACTGCATGAGCATTAGCTGTGCATCCAATAAAGAATCAAAGCTGTGGCAGATACATAACCAAGCCTCCTAGCAACTTAACATCCTGTTCCCTTGGGTAAGCAATGCAGAAATAGCCAGTCACCTACAGAAATCAAGGAGGAGTTTCCCATTTCAACATGTATTGAGTCAAGGGGACATTTTCTTCTTCAGTTCCTGTATACCAGGGGTTGGCAAGTTTTTCTTACCTGGGGCCGGTCTGCTGGCCTCCAGGTCTTCCGCGGGCCGAAGGTGGGTGGGTGGGTGGGGGAATGGCAGTGCGCACACTCATGCGCGAGCATGAAACCCTTGTCAACCCCCACTGCTGCCGCCGCCAATGCCACCAACCCCTGCCGCCACCATGCGCACTGCTGCCGCGCCACTGCTGCGCCACCGCCGCAGCTACCATTTTGTTTTCCAAAATGGCAGCCACAACTCATTTGCGCATGTGCAGTATTCCTGCGCATGCGCGAATGAGTTGTGGCTGCCATTTTGGAAAACAAAATAGCATCCACAACTCATTTGCGCATGCGCAGAGTACTGCGTATGCACAAACGAGTCCTGGCTGCCATTTTGGAAACAAAATGGTGGCCCCAGCTCATTCGCGCATGTGCAGGAGTACTGCCCATGTGCAAACGAGTCCCGGCCACCATTTTGGTATACAGTATATGGCGTCGGGGGTCGTCGGTGGCAGCGGCAGGGTCGTTGGGGGCTGGTCCAAAGGCCTCAGGGGGCTGGACCCGGCCCGCGGGCCGTAGGTTGCCGACCCCTGCTGTATACTGTGAGGATTAGGAAGAAATTGTGAAGAAAAGACACTGGTGAGCACAGTGATGTATTGTCAAGTAGCCTACAGTTGGAAGGTAAATTTAATTCATTTCTCCGCTCAATAAAGAATTTGAAGTGCCAGATGCTACTAAAGCAGCAAGAAGCAAAAGTAGTCTGCAGGCTGCATGCACACATTTCTCTGCCTCTCCCAAGTTCCCAGTTTCTTCAACTGAAAATAATGAAAATATTCCTAGACATCCACCACCACCCATGATCACAACCAGACCCCTCCACGCCAAATATATATATATATATATATATATATATATATATATATATATATTATATATATATAAGACCTATGTTAGAAAAACCAAGAAGTGAAAGACAGAAGTAGATTTCTGAACTAATAAGTCATGTGTGCCAATACAGCCTTTGTGGGTGGGACAGTTAGAGTTAGCCACTTCTGAATTAAAATATCCATGGCATATATTTGGCCATGTTCTGTTTAAATATCTCCATAGGAAAACCCATGACTTTTCAGGACAGCTTGTTCCCCATTGATCTATTCTTACCTTTAGGAATATTCTAATCATATTTAGCCCCAATTTGTCCTTCAAATTCAATCTCCTGGTTCTAGTTCTACCATTAGAAGTAATATAGGTTAACTGTGCTCCATTTGTTTGCATGAGAGCCCTTCAGAAGGCCCCTGTCTTATCTTCCCAAAGGGTTTGTCTTTGTTTTCCTTTGAGGTTGAGAGATTGTAACTTGCCTGCCAAGCTGGGATCTGAACCCTGGTCTCCAGAGTTGTAGTCAAACACTCAAACCTCTATACCAGGGGTTCCCAACCTTTTTGACTCACGGAGCCCTTATTTCTATGCTAGAGCCCCTAAGAGGCCTACCCTGTGTCTTACAAGTTAATGGTGTTTAGGAGTATATATAAGAATATATTCTTATTCTTTAATTTCATTCAATTTTTATTTCTTTCATTGTCCTGGAGCAGCTGTAGAGCACATGGGAAGTGCACGTGAAGCCCTAAGGGCTCCTCAGAGCACAAGTTGGGAACCCCTGCTCTATATCATACTGGCTCATTTGAGGGAGTGTCTTTTCCTATATATGTGTTTGAGATGTTGGGGCAGAGAGGAGTCTCCTTTTCTAAGTTCCACCAGGAAAAAAAGGAATTCATACACAGGATAGTGACATTTTCAAGGCCATTCCTCTGCATCCAACACACATTCCCCACTCAGCAATGGTGATATTGGAGTATTTGCTGACCCCTGTTTACACATCAAAAAGCAAGAGCTACTTCCTTTCCCTCATTATCACATCTCATGTGTTATACTGAGACAGGTTATTATTCTCCTTGCACTGGGTTAGAATCACTTATAGTAGTGCTATTGATAAAACCCACTTTGTATCTTGTGAAAATGGAATATGGAATGATATATACTTTGCAGAACTCTCTACTTGATGGGCAAAAAGCTTCCCAAGACACTTTTTTTATCCAGCTGTAATCTAAGCCTAATACCGGTATCTGCTTTACAAATTGATGTCCTTTCATCTATGGTTAAAACATTTTCATTTCTCTTGTACCCATAAACCCAATTTTGCATCAATCTGTAGTCACTGGGGACTCACACAAATTACCTTGTTCGAAGGTGCAAAGGTGTTGATACAGAAAGAACCAAATATCTCTGTCTTTAAAATTACCGCTTTGACCTGCCATCCCTAGACCCTCAGTTCTCAGATAACAGCTTTGTCTCCCACTGAGATCAAAATCTGACTCCCTTTTCTTTCAAATTCAGTAAAGAGAAATATATTACATTGCCACATTCTACAGCCGTAACAAATACATTTTTGTCCAGGGCAGGAAAACAGTTTTTGTGTTTGTGTGTGTGTTCAGTATGACATTAATATCAATTCAAACATGTGGTTCAGAAGCGAATGTCTTAATGACATCCTTTAAAGAAAGAATGCCAAAAACTGACAGGGCTGCTGCTGCTGTTGTGTGGCTTCAAGTCATTTCCGACTTATGGCAACACTAAGGTGAATCTATCACAGGATTTCCTTGGCAAGATTTATTCAGAGGGGGGTTGTCCATGCCTCCTTCTAAGCCTGAGAGAATGTGACTTGTCCCCAAGCAGGGATTCAAGCCCTGACCTCTGGAATTGCAGTCCAATGCTGAAAACACTATTCCCAGGCTGGCTCTGGGCTGATTGGACTCCTATCTGTCCTTTTTGTGGCTCACACTCTCTCAGCCTTAGAAGTAAATCTTGCCAAGAACTTTCTCCTTGCCTAGGACAAAGTCACTATAAATAAGAGTCAAACTGAAAAGCCTATAACAATAACAAATAATCACAATCTTCCAGCTCCCAGGTGAATGCCAAAACAGGAGGGTTTAACTTTCAAATTCATTCATTTTAATCCCTCTCCCTGATTTCTTGCTTTACACCCATCCACTTTCTCTCCCTATTATTATGATGATTAGTCCTATTATTATTACTCCAGCTGAATTTGATGCCAGCTGCTCAAAGTGTGGGACTATTGAACAGGTATGACTAAGTAGTGTCTCATTGCACTGAATGTGGTATCATTTGTCTAGCAGCATACAGGCTAGGCTGCAGTAACACGACAGCATGCAGTGACAGTAATTTGCACTGATCTCTCCCCACTGCTAGCCCTGCTGCTACAAATAGCAATTGATTATTATGCTGTAGTGTTATTGACTGTCAGTATGAACACAGGTTTATTTTATTTTTAAAAAAGGAGCAGGCCATAGATTGGCATAGTCTGAATGCTTTAAAAAGTGAGGTGGGGGTGATGGGGCAAAACCAGAGGGTGATAGGACATTCTGTGCCAAACAAGTGGCAACACACAAAAGCCTTTAGAAATTCATCATTTTTTTTTTAAAAAAAGATGAATTTGCAAGTAAAAGAGAGAGAAAAAGAGAGAGCAAGAGAACTGAGTTTGGTGAGTGAAAGGGAACATTAAATGATTGGGATAGATAAAGTATATGAAAGAGCAAGTCATAGTATCATAAGAGATTACTACACATGGATTTTAAACCATGATTAGATCTGGAAGAAAACAGTTTAACGATACCATATCATGACAATGCATCTGACCCATAACTGCTGCACCCCCCCCCCCTCCAACCACAATTGTTCTTGTTATGTGCCTTCAAGTGATTTTTGACTTATGGGGACCTAAGGCAAACCTTTTCCTGGGGTTTTCTTGGCAAGATTTGTTCAGAGGAGCTTTGCCTTGCCCTTCCTTGAGGCTGAGACCATGTGACTTGCTCAAGTCACCCAGTGGGTTTCATGGCCAAGCCAAGAATCAAACCCTGGTCTCCTGAGCTTCAGTCCAACACTTAAACCACTACACCATGATGATTAGAACACTTGGTGGATTGACTGCCCCTTTTATGTGGACCTAAGAACTAATATACATCTCACTTCATGCACTTCCCATAGTGGTTTAACAGCTTCCATATTGGACCATGTTCAGTACTACTATCAATGTTGAACTGATACCAGTCTGAATCATTTCCATGATTGTTTTCAACATTCTCTGCTCATGGAGGGAAAGATCTATGTGTGAGAATTCTTTTGTCTCTCCTTAAGCTTGCACAACCCATCCTTGTTTATACTACAGAAATATCTTCATGGAACCAGGCATCTGAGGGATAAATCCTGCTCCTCTACAGAAGAATAAATAAATCTGCAAACCAAGAGAGTCACTTGTTTTATTCTTATTTGAGATTTGGAATCCCTAAGTCATTAAAAACCCATCGTCTGCATAATCTGCTGCAGGATTTGTTTCCCAGTTTTTGATGTAGACTGTAAGCACAGATTTACTTCCACATCCCTCTTTCTGATGGTTTTACTGCCTTTTAATCTGCAACAGGATAGTCCCTGGAGTCCATTTCACATGGGTGCAGAAACTCAGCTCAGGTAATTATCCTTTCTTTCCAAGTGAATTACACAGAGAATCTCATGTTCAGCTGAGATTTGGTTACTTAATGCTTGTCACCTGCAAGACATGTCACACAGGTAAATCTCAAACTGTCTCTTTCTGCCCATCCTTAGTGGATTTTCAGGGTATCTCTGAAGTTTAATACTCAAAGGGCATTACAGTTAAGAGAAAAAAAATGGTAATGTCTATGTATAAAATGTGATTTGCTGTAATAGGCTTTAGGAGCACAACTCTTTACATGCTATTTTCTGTGCTAATCTAGTCTGTACACTTTCTTTTATTAAAATAGAAATCTATGTCAGAGTGTCCACAATTCACAATGTTAACACTTAACTCGATTAAAATAATCAGAGGTAAGCCACTAACTGCCAATCAAATGCACAATTCAAATGTATCCAAATATTTGGATACTTGAAGCTGATTCTGTCTCACTAAGGCAAAATGGACATATCCTATTTAAATTGTAGTGTTTAGATTTAGTTGGTTAGTGTGTGCACATGGTATTTAAACAGTATTGTGTAATGAGATTTTAAATGAAACTCAGTGCAGAAATTATGGCCCCCATAGGAATTCTCTGTGGTGGTGTGATGTTTAAAAGTTGTTCATTATGTGCAGGAGTGTAACTAGGGGAGGGTGTGAAGGGTGGGTCACACCAGGTGACACCCCTAAGGGGTGTGTGTGACACCACTGCTCCCTAATCATCTACCTTTTGACACAGACCAGCTGTGGCATCTGCCTCCATCCCTTTAAAATGCTGAAGAGATTGTGTGGGTGGAACAAGGGTCAGTGGGAGGAGAAAGGAGAGGCCCCACATTTTAAAAAACAATTAATTTTAATTTTAATTTTTTAAAATAAATAAATAAATAAATAAATAAATAATATATTGTTTTAAAATTTTCTCTGTAATCATCACTTCTTATCAATTTTTCATTTTTGACACATGAAACTATGTACATATAAATTCATTCAAGCTCTATGTATGATATTGTAATTGAAAGGTATAATTTTAATTTTGCTATTTGTTTATGTCACAACCATTACCATTACATTCAGTGATATATGGGAATTATGATTTATGAATAACATTAGTACAAAAACATTACTAAGGATTCTGTACAGTGTAATATGAGAGGAAATGAAGGGGGGTGACACCATGAGTTACTGCACTGGGTGACACCAACCCCAGTGACGGCATGGATTCTGTGTATCCTGCCCAAATACATGCGGTGTTTCCATATCAAGGTTTTCTCCATGAGCCCATGCCTGTCCTGGCTATAGTTGGTGGTGGCTCAGAGATTCTTCATACAGGCAGAATGGCTCCTTGTGTCAAGTAAGGGCCTTTGCAGACTGCCAGAAATAATGCAGCCTGAGTCCACTTTAACTGCCCTGGCTCAGTGCTAGGGAATCATGGGAACTGTAGTTTATAGTGGCACCAGAGCTCTCTGACAGAGAAGGCTCAATGTCTCAGAAAAAAAATGCAATTCCCATGATTCCCTAGCACTGAGCCAGGGCAGTTAAAGTGGACTCAATTTGCACTATTTCTAGCAGTCTGCAAAGGCCCTAAGTTTCAAATGTGATGCTCAAGTGGCAAACAAATATGCATGCAACACCCCAAATGCTGTTCATAACACATGTTCAAAGGGGAGGATCGGCACAACTTTTCTCCTTTTGTTTTAAACACTGCTGGAAAAGAACAGCACTGGAGTTCTAGGCCTAACTGTCACATGCTTAGTACAACCACTTGCCACTACTATCCACAGGGGAAGGTCTGAAGAGGGAGTCCCACTCCATACATCCAGGATCCTTATGTGATTCAGGACCTCTGGCATCAGAGGCATAGATAAGACTCTTCCAATAGTGAGTGGTATCAAAGATTGCAGTGCCTGGCATTTTGAAATGCACTGCAAAACAGAGAACAGCATGCTTGGGAGATAAAACGACCCTAGTTTGCTTTTACCAACAGCATCTTTCTGTCCCCCTCCCCCATCATATCACTGAATCAGAAAGCTTAATTGAAATGAGGAGAAATCATTGCAAACTCTTCCTTGTCCATTTGTTACAGATGTATTTGATATTGAGGCTGGGGTGGGGGTGGGGGTGGGTGGGGAGGAGAATATAAATATATGGTAGAAATCACAGAGAAAACAACAACAATAAGCAACGTCTTCCCTTTCACAATGTGCAGTAAAAAAATCTCTCATCTACACAACCAAGCATACTCTTCTATTCCTAAATTTGAAAAAGAACACTACAGAGCTCACTGTTGGTAGAAATAATGTGAGAGTGAAAGTGGGAGGGAGCACACTTCAGATCCACCAACATATGTGTAGTTTCAAAAGCTAAGTGTAGAGTGGTTTTGTAAAATAAAAATTACAGGTATTACTCATTTTACAACTGTTCAATAGATCAAATTAATACTTAAGCAGCTATGTATTTATCAATTAGCATTATTTTTCTATCCCTGTCTGACTCTTTGTATTGTTGTAACTCCATCAAATAGTCATTTGTTCTTTTATGGTATTAATCCTTTCAAATTCTACACTTTCATCTGGATCCCTGTATATTATTTGTTGTTCTGCTAAATCCTTATTACAGAGACCTAGGAGTTCCACAGGCCTGATGAATAATTAGAAATGTTTTATCCCTAAGCTTCAAAAGGGTGCTAGAAATAATTATAAGCAAACATTTTATGTAGTATTCCATATCAACTCAATCCCTGCTTTATGTTGTTTGTACTGTAGATTGGGAGGAAATGAACAAGATCTTGGTTACAGCACTGTCAGCAAAAACGAGACAGATGTTCAAATTATTATCTCTTTTATGTTTTTCCTTGGCTCTACTTTCTGGCAAGATTGTGGTGTTCACTTTACTATCAATTAATTGTCACTCATACCTGTAATCAAACAAGGTCACTGTTAATGACTGAATCTTCAAAATGAAATTTTGTAATTCTATTGGCAACTTCTATTATTATTTTCTGTTCTTCAGTTCTCTCTCTGTCCTCGTTACATAAAGTGGCTTTATTGTGTTATTTCAGAGGAAGGAATCGGAAAACCACCTCTGCGTATTCCTAGCCTAAGAAAACCCTATGAAATTAATGAGGTCACCATAAGTCAACAGGCAACTTGAAGGCACGTTGTTGTTGTTGTTGTTGTTGTTGTTGTTGTTGTGTGCCTTCAAATCATTTCTGATTTATGGTGAGGCTAAGATGAACCTATCACAGGGTTTTCTGGGGCTGAGAGTGTGTGACTTGCTCAAGGATATCCAATGGTTTTCCATGCCTGAGAGAGGAATAAAACCCTGGTCTCCAGAGTCCTAGTCCAACACTCAAACCCAGGGGTAGGCAACCTTTCCCCTTTAAGGGCCGAGGGACTTCAGCTCCCAGAAGCCTCAGCCATGTTGGCCAATAGTCCCATGTTGGCCAATAGCTCCTGGGATTCTGGGAGATGAAGTCCCTCGGCCCTTAAAGGGGAAAGGTTGCCTACCCCTGCTCAAACCATTACACCACGCAGGCTTTGTAAATCTAGGCCAATGTGTGGAGGGGGCAGGGAGAAAAAACTCTGGTGTGTCTGGCCTTATTAGATCTAATCTACTTTATTAGAAATATTTTTGCATATATGCAAATTAGGATCTTCATGCCATGTTCATCATTGGGAATGAAACTGCTTCCCAGGAATGTTCAAGAATAAATGTGCTTCTAAGCATTTTCACAACCCTGCTCCATTCAGTGCTGTGCTGAGGGGTGATATACATATACAATTTTTAGACAATTTTTAGACAGGGTTCAGTGCCTCCATCAATGCATGTAATAGCAACATTCCAGTCACCATGCCATTGCTGTTCTAGTGGCTGTTTCAGTGGTCTTTCAGACTCATGTGGAGAGATGCGTCTGCATATCAGATGTGCATTTAAGCTGGCCTTGTACCATGGTCAATGGGGAACTGCTTGTTTACCAGAAAAAGACTGGATACATGGTATTCCAAACCTAGAATTTGATGAGCAAATCCCTTTGCCTGGTTGAACAAATTGCATTTTAGTATCACTTTTGTTTTATATATATATATATATATGAGTCAATTATTTCTATCAATTTTACTTTCAAACTATTGTTAGCAAATCCATGAGGCATTTGGCATTTTTGAAATATTTTCATCAATAAATGAACCAAAGTTGTCACATATCCCTATTGCTAATAAAAAAGAGGGACTTACTGCATGTACATCTTTATACACAAACAGTCTTTTAAGAAAGATACTAAATAGTCCATCAGTGGAAGACAGGACTAGGGCATGCATTGGCAGAAAGGGTAGGGCTAAATAGTGCACACAATGAAGGAATACATGTATAAGTTCAGGGGAACTTTCTATCACATTTTGAGGGATACTTCAGTGTTTTGTTTCATTGTTTGCCTTCTTTTGAAGGGGTATTGCAAGCTCGTGCCAAACTGACTCATTAACTAGTGTTGAACATCTACTTCTACATGCATAGCAGGTCCAAAGAATTTGTAACTAGTTCTTCTCACTACTATTTGATTCCTTGATTTTGATAGTCTCTTAGAGGATCAGGATTTTCATCTTTCCTGCTTACAACTTTTCCTACATAGTATAGGGGGGTTGCAGACAGTCAGAAATAGTGTGAATTCAGTCCACTTTTAGGGTTAGGGTTAGGGTTAGGGAATCATGGGGACTGTATTTTATTGTGGCACTAGGGTTCTCTGACAAAGAAGGTTCAATGTCTCAGAAAAATAACAATTCCCATGATTCCCTAGCACTAACCCTAACCCTAAAAGTGGACTGAATTCACACTATTTTTGACAGTCTGCAACCCCCCTAGGTCACCTTTCCCCAGATAGAGGTCACCAACATCTGCTTTTGGCCTAAAATTCAGCCCAAACCAGCATGTCCAAGGATTATGCAAATAGTGATCCAAAACATATGAAGGGCATCAGGTTGGAAAAGGCTGATTCCTTTCTCCTGTTGATTTATAATTCTAAAAGGCAATGTATAAAAACCATCAACAGGAAAGGAAAGACAACCATGTGCTATAAATGGACCCATGCACTCCTCTTTATCCCCCTTGGTCCCTTCTCACAACACAAAAATATTTCTTACCACATCATGATCTTGCTAGCAGTCAAGTTACATCAACTAACCCAAAATTTAGGATATAATTGATCTTAAGACTGGTCAGCTGAAAGTAGATTTTGTACAATATTAGGGTCAGGTAAGTGATCTTTGAAAAGTTTGCCTTGTGTGGTATCCACATGTCTCAATTGGCTTAACTTGAGAACTCTGGACCTGTTTCTTCTAAAACCATAACTGTATCCTAAACTATCTTGGGATCTGTTGAGGGATTCAGCCTGGTTTGTCAGGCTACAAATCCCAGGATTCTGTAGGACAGAGGCATGGCAGTTAATGGGTTGTCTGCAGTATGGATATGTCCCAAGTAAAATAAAGATTCTGGGTGCATTGACATTGTAAAAATAATGCAGTTTGAAGCCATTCTAAGTGATGTAGCTCCTTCCTATGGAATCCTGGGATATTCAGTTTTAATGACCACATTACCGCACTACACTCTTATAGTGCTGTTATTCCACTTTTACTGCTCTGGCTACCTCCTGTTGCATTCTGGGGTTTGTAGTTCAGTGAGGCCTAAGAGCTCTCTGGCTGAGAATTCTAAATGCCCCTCCCTCAATTTCAAATCTCAGAATGCAACAAGAGGCATCCAGAGCAGTTAAAGTGGAATAGCAGCCCTATAAGAGTATAGTGTGGTGATCTAGAAGATATTTAGTCTTCTCTGCCAAAAAGTGCAGAAAACCCACAACACTACAAATCCCAGGATTCTATAGGATGGAGCCATGAGCACTAAAGTGGTATCAAATGGCATTATTTCCACAATGTAGATGCACCCTAAATATACACACCAGCACTTACCTATAAGCATTCCTCTGATTCTCCCAGTGATTTGGCCTACAAATCCCAAAACCCCCACCATGGTCAGGAAATTCTTAGCCTTTTAACTTTTCACTTCCTTTCCACTCTCCTACCCTTGTCTCAGTAAATTATAAGAGGGTTGAGACAGTGAAACTCATTTTTATTTTGTATATGCTGCCCAGCAAAGAATAATTCACATGCTGTTGTCACCAACAAATACCACCATAATACATATCTCCTTCCCCAAATGAGCTTGTGTGCAAAAAGAAGTCAAAATGTCTGAAATGTTTGAAATAAAAGTGATATATAAATGTAGCAGATTGCTAATATGCAGGTATTAAAAGCCTCAAGTTTTCCCACCATCCACTGCTTAAATATTGCACGGACACAGTAAATAACCTGCCTATTTAAGTCTTATCTTGTCCACTTTACATTGCTCGGCTCATGTACAGGAAATGGACTGTATTTAATACTGATGGCTCTCCATGTGTCATTTAATCGTCCCCATTGATTGAATTTCATCAGAGTGTTGAGCCTGGCCAGGAGCTTTGATTATATTGTAAGGATTCTTTGCAGTTTTCTGTTACTCAACACCATATCAATGCACCTTGTGGTGTGATATCTCTTTCACAATCAATACCTGGAAAGAAAATAAAAGAGGCCTCCAGGAAAAAGAGAAAGAAAATCTGCCTCTAAATCCCCTTTTGCACATAGATTAAACCTTTTCAATTGAAAAAAAAGTTATTGTGTGTTTTAATGCAAGAGCAAGAATGTGGTGGGGGGAGGCTGGGGATAGTTTGAGACGATCTCCATGGATCATTTCTGCAATTTGACATCATTTTTTTATTGTGAAGAGCCAAGTTATTGATTTCAAATCTAGTTGGTATTTGGAAAGGGATTAGTTAAATAAAGTCCATTACATTTTACTCAGATTCTTCTTCATTTTGTGATGAATAAACTGTTTATATACCAACTTGAGACATGGGATATTTAAGGGGCCAGTTTCCTTTTTCTATACTTGCCTCCATATGTGCTAGTTAAGCAAGTGAATTCCAAATGCCTTCATTAATTGAAATGTCTCAAGACACTATAAGGCAAAGCCTATTCAGTGATGGCACTACAGAATATCTTCCCTAAGGAGGCATTTTGTTGTTGTGGGCTTTCAAATCATTTCTTAGGATGCCTTATGGTGTTCCTAAGGCAACTCTTTCATAATGGGTTTTTCTTGGAAAGTTTCTTCAGAGAGGAATTGCGATTGCCTTCTTCTGAGGCTGAGAGTGTGTGACTTGCCCAAGGTCACCCTATAGGTTTCCATGTCCAAGACATGGACATGGATTTGTGTCCTAGTCTCCTTCTCCTCTTCCTTTTTTTTTCTTTTAAAAAAGTCTTTGGGTGTGAGCTCAGATTCTAGCATGCTCTTTGGTTTAATTCAGTGTTGGTTTAATTGGTTTCTAAACAAAGTGAAAGAATGTCATAATCTTACTAGAATTAAACTGGATGAAGATGACTTATGATGGTTAGAGGTTCAAGCCTGCTCTTTTGAGGGCTAAATTCTGATTATTAAATACTGTATGGACAGTGTAAATAACCTGCCTATTTAAGTTTTATCTTGCCCACTGGTTATTAATGTATTGTTTATTATCCATTTTATTGTTAATTAACTTCTCTGTTACTGGATAGTTTTTGGAAAGCTTTGCTTTTAAAAAACGACATCTATCTGAGTATGTATGTGTGTGTGTGTGTGTGTGTGTTTAAATATGATATCATGGTGTATTTGCTTGTTTGTCTCATCAGTAACTATCAGTTTCTTTTATATATAAGAAAGGTGAACAATTTTAAAATCATAGAATCACAGAATCATAGAGCTGGAAGAGACCACAAGGGCCATCCAGTCCAACCCCCCATCAATAACTCATTTACAGTAGGTTCTTTAACATTTTATGCAATTTTTAAATAATAATAATAATAATAATAATAATAATAATAATGCTTCATTCACTGTGTCAATATGGCTGTTAGGCTACATGCCTTGAATTAGTTGCAAAATCTAAAGCAAAGCTGAGGAGCCACAATGGGATATTGATCCTGCCCCTAGACCTCTCCATGTGAAATACAAGGGTGGCTGATTGCTTCCACTCCAATGAGGAAGCGGTTCAGGTTTCTGCACCAGTGATGCTATCCAAAGTACTGAGCAAATTTAGGGGAATATGACTTGGGGGGGAAGCAGACGAGGGCCTCTGGGACGCCGCGGGACGGTGCGCCGCAGGACCGAGGCATCCGCACCGCGGCACACCATTGGTGCCCCTGAAAGGAGCACTAAATCAGCACTCCTTTCAGATGTCAGTGAAAGTGTGCCCCAAAAGCGTAGGGCGCACTTTCACTTACTTATCCGCTGC
Source organism: Phrynosoma blainvillii (assembly GCA_026167975.1). NCBI lineage: Eukaryota > Metazoa > Chordata > Lepidosauria > Squamata > Phrynosomatidae > Phrynosoma > Phrynosoma blainvillii. Next base: position 277,964,114 of record JANUYF010000001.1, read on the forward strand.
AGCGTGTGCGGACGCTGTGGCGGGAGGTTGCCCTGGGAGTGCTGGCCGTGTGGAGGACCGGTGCTGGCCGTCAGGAGGAGGAAGGAGCGCCGAGAGTGCGGCTGCCCCTCCTCTTCCCTGCCTCGGAGACGGCTCTATTAGCCATCTGCCGAGGCCCTTAGTGCTTTGGATAGTTCATTCAAATTTCAGGTTAAAATCTCCACCTTAGTCACTGTCCCACTAACATGATAGCCACCATCTACTATTGGTTGAATGGCACAGATATTAAACCAGCATCAGCCCTTTGAAAAGTTTCTTGTCTGGATACTTACTCCTAGAGATTGCAAGAATATAGCTAGATAGATAGATTAAAATTGTTGAAAAACATGTTTTCAAGTGTTGAGAAATCCCATCAAGATGAATTCTGGACTGATGGAAATTTTCACAGTTCAGGACTTATTGTGTGCAAAATTTGAACATGGTTGTTTTGTGCAGAAAACAACATCTTCTGTTCAGGAAACATCATTAACTCCATGGAAAATAATATTTCAGTGCAGAATTATTAATTCCTGTACAGATAATGTTTTCTGTGCAGAAAAAAAGCTGCAATTGAGGATTTATCCTGCATAAAATATAACTGGCATAGAAAACAGCATTTATAAATAGTAGAAGTTCTGAAGGTACAGCTTGGAAACTCCAGGGAAGGCAGAAGGATCCTGAAGGGGTCATAAACAGTGATGCTTCTCTTACAACAGGAGAGATTTTGCTTTATAATCAACAGAAATTCTACCCTTACAGTGTTACGGATTTGTTAGGGAGCATACTGGAGCTTCTAGAGATGTTAGATCATTTCTCTCCTCTATATTTCCATGTCTATGACGTTTTCAGAAGGAAACTGAGGTCATTATTCTGGCCTTCTTGTAGTTCAAGTATTGGTTCCACAGGCTGAAATGTGGACAGCAGTGGGTTGTACATCCATATGCTATGAGCTTGGAAAGATTACTTCTTTTGACTACAACTCCCTGCATAGTGCAACTAGCATAACTACGGCCCTACTAATTGGAAAATTCTGGGAGCTGGAGGCCAAAATTACAATCTCAATCTTTGTGAACTGTTTTGGTATTTTATTTTTATTTTTATAAATCATTCCCAAAGAGATTCTTGCCAATGAGTTGGGGGAATGACTGAATCTATAATATAGAAAGCTTTAGAAAGCAGTCAAAGAACAAAGTATTTGAAGTACCAGTTTATACTGCAGGAAGTACATGGTAGTTTTTCACATGGGGAAGATTGGAAGTTTAAACTGGTAAGAACCCGTGCTTATGCAGCATATTAGCAGCAACTGCACAAATGGTTTTCACACGACGTTGTGTGCAAACCACTTAGAATCCAACAAGAAATTGATATGAACTAGCAAATAGTCATTTTCGGGAAAATAATGTTATTTCATTTCCGTTTCATTCACAAATTTGCTCTTTTTTTGCACAATTACTGTAGTGTGAAAGCCATTTGGGGGATTCTCCCCATTTCTGTTCTTATTGTCAGATTCTTCATGGTTCCTTAGGGATAGCAGCTAGGGCTCTTAAAGGAACAGATGCTGAGGGAAGTCAGGAACACAGTGGGAGCAAGAGAGAGAAGTTTGCTTCCAGCGTTGCTTTGTCCTGCCCTTCTTGGTAGTCAGTTAAAACAAACAGCTGATGCAAGGGCAAAGAGAAAGAAAGAGAGAGAGAGAAGAGTGAATGAATGCTTACCTCCCAGTCTGCTGGAGCCAGCAGAGATCAACAAACTGTCCCATTTAAGAGATTTTGGACTTCAGCTCCTAGAAACCCAGACTATTGGCCAACATGGCTAAGGCTTCGGGGAACTGAAGTCCAAAATCCTTTAAAGAGGACAGCCTTCCCTCCTAGCCACAGCTCTGAAAGAAACAGCTACTGAGGGACACCTCCCCCCCCCCCACACACACACTCCCTTCATAGCCAGGGCTCATTGTATGAAAATCATTTGTGCATTTGCTCGCTTTTGTGGGATGCACACACTTTTATCATTATTGGGATGGAGGCACATTTAGTCCTGTCATGTGAAAATAATTCCTGCATTTGCGTGTAAGTGTGGGTTAATCTTGGATTCTGCACAGGATAACAGTGCTTTGCATGTGAAAACCATTTGTGCAATTGTGAGTTAATTACGGGTTCTTACCATTTTAAACTTCCAATTTTTTCCCATGTGGTAAATTCCATAGATTATTGGGTTGGGGGGGGGGGATGTGAAAGTCTGATGGCAACAACAATTGGCCAGAATCATTCCTCCTATGGAAGGAGTCTCATGACCCATCCTCATCTCATTCTGATAAAAAAAAATCAAGTAAAAGCTGTATGCCAGATGTGATAACCTGGTGATTTTCTTTCATAACCTGCCAGCCCTTGAGAAAGGATAAGAGTAACAATATTGACATGAAAAGAAGAATTTCATATTGCACACTTATATATTAAGGGAGGGAGGAGGGAGGAATAATTATGTTTCTATCATGTCTCTATGTATAATAAACAGACAGCTCTGAAAATAACCACATGAAAATGTTCCTATGTTGAGGACTAAGTTGATAGAAAAATGAAAAGTGAAATTGAGAATGGAAAATATATTTTTCAATGTTGGTTTAATTGGTTGCTGAATTAAGGTGAAAGAACTTCATAACCTTACTAGAATTAAACTGGATGAGGATGACTTATGATGGCTAGAGGTTCATGTGTACAGGCTTTTTTGGTTCAAGGGAAACTGAAATGGTACAAGAAGACTGTGGATTTATGTATGAATGTCATACTAGATTATGTCCCCAAAATCATAAAAGTATACAGTCTTAGAACAATACATGAATTCAAATATCTCTCTGGATCAGGGCTTATCCTACCTGATCATTAGCATTTGGCTCAGAATGACCAATAAATGTGCCAACTAGTGCAAATTGTGATGTTAGTTCTTGCAGACGTCTCTCATCCAGGAGCTGAATGGAGTCCACAAACTCATTTGACACAAGCAATCCAATAGCTACCAGATGGTAACAATGTTCAGCAACAGCCAACCTGAACCAGATCCAAACAAGTGACCTGCAGGTGAAAGGCTCCAAGTCCTGCTAATAACACTGTGAGCCATCCTAGTCCACAATAAATGATTAAAAGGCTGTGAAATTCACTTGCCAGTCTTGGATCAGATTTTGTGTTGTATTTATTGCTCTTGTGAGTGATTTGATCATCTAGTTACATTACTGTCACCATTCAAACTGAATGTAATTTTTTGTTGTTCTTGTTCCTGGTTCAAGAATCTCTCTCTCTCTCTCTCTCTCTTTCTCTTTCTCTCTCTTTCTTTTTTAAACTTTTGCTCATTCCCCAAAATATGTTTTCTTTTTTGTTTTTGCATTTTGTTTCCCCTCCTCTCAGCGGGTGAGCTGCTTTCATTTTATTCTAGCAGCTCGAAATAACAAATGTCAAAGCTTGGAAACTGGTAATTTGGCAATTTTAGACAATCGCCTCATAACCATGTTTTAGTACACCTTTGAAGCAGGAGAAGTTCAAAGGCTTTGGAAAGAAGGCTATTGCTTTGCCTGTTGCTCTAAGTCATTTGAAGTAATTGGCCTTGTCTGCTATATGTTTTGAACTAAGGAAGTAGTGCTTTATTACCACAATCAGATACAGGTTTTTTTTCCCCACCGAGGAAATAGTTTTCTCCTCACAGATGTAGATGTCTGCTTGATAAGGCAGAAAACAGACAGATGTGCCTCAATGCACTAGGGATGAGGTGTGGAGAAGGAACAAATACAACTGCTGAGAAAATTCCAAGAAGCAATGTTGAAGTGTTTTTTGGAAGACTTCCCAGTCCAGAATGTTTCCACAAACAAGCAAGAATATATCCAACAGGAAAAAAAGCACACTTAACATTTATTTACCTTACATACACATGCATTATTGATTGATTGACTGCATTTGTATCCCACCTTATCATAAAATATACCCAAAGTAGTTAATAATAATAAAATGCAGAATAGAAAGTACCGTAAGAAACAATATACACTCTAAAATCAAATATAAGCATATGAACAATAGTAGTCAGCGAAAATATTATTGTGTTAAAATAATTAACTCTCTTGCAGGCAGACAGAACATTTTAGTGCTCCAGATTCATGTTTTCTTGTAGAATTCATACAGAACAAAACACATATAAGGGGCTTGTTCCCACTATGATTTGAATCGATTTGCTGATAGGTTTATATGTGCCTCGTTCACACTGGAAACAGTTTCAGAACTGACTACGTTCAATTTGAATAGCAGTGAAGCTAAACAAATACACCCCCCCACACACACACACACTTTTCAAAGATGGATCTTTTGGTGGTTCTTTTGTTTTAAAAAATTGAGTTGCAAGCATGTTTAACAAGTGTGAATGATGTTCTGATCTCAATTGCATCGTACGGGGGGGGGGGGGAAGGACTAATTAGAGGGTTAGCAAAGGGGTGTAACCTATTCCACCTCTGGTTTTGGGGACATCTGCCAACTTTTCCCCTCTCAGCACTACCGACAGTGATGTCTTTTGACTACCATGTGGCTTTATTTATTTTGTATTTAAACTCTGCCCAGCGGTCCCTGTAAATCTCACTGGTTATGGTCTAGTTGGTTTTGCATTTCTTCCCTGTATGTCCAGAATATTTTCCAGGGGAAAGAAAACTTTTAGGGTGCTTTCCTTAGGGATAGGGGTTTAGGATTTTTTTAAAAAAAATATTGACAGATTCTGAGATCACCTGATGTTATGTAGGATCTATAGAGTGAGTGATGGATCTCCTGATGGGGATTCCTCACCACTCTGATGCTTTTAACCGTGTGTGCCCTCCACAGATGTCAGTAGGGCAGGTGTGACCTATGGGCTCATGATATGTTGTTGTTTTAAAAAGACTGTATATCCACTCCATTACATTTACATAGATTTACTTTTATGAGCTATTGCTTTTGTTCCAGGGATTCCCTGACTTGGTTACCCTGGTTCCCATTGAATAATCATGCCTAGATCTCTAGGTTGCAGGGAGCAGAACATGATGGAGGAATGGGTGGTTCCATAGTACAATTTGGTCTCCCTGGCATGTGACATACAGGAAGGGAGGGCATACTCAGCTAGTAAAGGGTTATTGGTGCCTACCTGTGCCCTCCCACCCCTAACCCCCTGGCACAACACTATTTCTAAAAAACCTCCTGCACAGTTGCTGCTCTTACTGGCTCCATAGCCTTGCGGACACCTTTTAAATCTGCTGGGTTTTCCCCTCTACCCTTCCATTAATAATAGCTGATTCCTTGAAAAAAGGTAGGAGAGGGATATCTTTGAAAAGGGAGGAGACTATAGATTTGATAGCGATTTGGGGCCAGGAGACGGTGCAGATGCAACTTAACCATAGCCACCACAATATAGATATTTATGAGAATATAGCCATCAAGATGAGGGAGAAAGGGCATGATAATAATAATAATAATAATAATAATAATAATAATAATATATTTCTATCCCGCTCCTCTACCAAAGTAATCGGGGCAGCTAACAACAATAAAATCACACAATAATCCTCTCAAGCCCAAACCCACTCTCCCATTAAAACAGTATTAAACTTCATAAATTTAAAGTAAATTAACAATAATAAAAAAATTATACTAATTTGCAGTGATAGCACTTAGAAAGGTTTAATAGACAGTCCGCTTAGTGCAGCATAGTATGGCAAGATTGGAGGCAAGGGGGGAGAATTTACTTGGTCCTTGGTCCTTGGCCAGGAATTTAATCAGGAAAGGCCTGCCAGAAGAGATCCGTCTTGACAGCCTTTTTAAAGCTGTCTAAGTTGGTAATTTGACGGATCTCATCTGGCAGGCCATTCCATAATCTGGGAGCGGTTTCTGAAAAAGCCCTCTGGGAGGTTGTCGACAATCTAGATCTAGCCGGCTGAAGCAAATTCCTCCCAGAGGACCGAAGTGTGCAGGTGGGAATATACGGAAGGAGATGGTCCCGAAGATAGGATGGACCCAAGCCATGTAGGGCTTTAAAGGTGATAGGACTGGGCCAGAGTGCAGAATAAAATCCAAGGCTTTGAAGCAGAAATTTAAGATCGCTAACCAGCTTGCTAACAGAAGCTGGAGTGGAGCAATAATCATGCCCTTCTTTCATGAGATTTTAGCCATCGATGCCTGCATAGAAGCAAAAAGGGTAACATCAGCAACAGAGGTCGTGATAGTATTGGGAGGGACTACTCAGCAGGAATCCCACATGGTACCACATCAATATCAACAGCCCACAGAGGGCTCTGAGGAGCTCTACTCCCAAGGTAATTTAAAAAATTGTTTTAAATGAAAACATGTTAATTGGTTGAATAAATGCATAACTGGTGGAGGTCTATTTTTATTACATATGTTTCAGTCATTTATTGAACAGATATAAAGAAGAGACCACCACTGCACTGTTTATTTTTTAAGGTGACCATGTACTCTGATTGTGTGTTGTTAGCTTGGAGCTGTTGGGGAAATGTGCAGTGCTGTAAGTTTATTCACTTCTATTAAAAAGGAGAATATGTATGAATCCTCTTTCAGCCTCCACTCCTGCCCATAATTTCCATCATAATGCAAATTTGTTCCTGCTCTGCATTTATCTCTCTGCGTATCTGCAGATTTCCCAGGAGAGGAAGAGGAATCATTTCTGCTCACAGTTACCACTGTGAACTAAGAAGACAACACCACCCAGGTAGAAGTGCCTCAGGAGGAAGTGCCACAGGTGGAGGAAACTGGAGCTGGCCCCAGTGATGACATCACTCATGAACCTGGAACACCCATTTCCACAGGACCTGATGGTTGGTGCATACTCCTGGAACTTCTTCTAGAGGGATTATGTGATGGGTGGTAGATGTGTAACACCTCTAACTTGATTCCCTGGGGAGAGTGACCATTTAGATGTTCAATTTTATGTGTTCTGCTGCTCTGCTCATATTTTTCCATTTATCTATTCTCTTCCTTAGTGACCAATATGGCCAGAGAAAGGACTACACTGTCCTCTGCTGAGAGACCTGCCATGATCAACAGAAAACAAGATTGAAGCACAATGGAGAAGACTGCAAACAAACTGATGAAGCATTCCTCTAGAGTGTAGCCTTCTCCTATACCATATGAAGACAAGGGATGATAGGGATCTGCAATTTAGAGAAAGAGATTTCCAATGTAGAGAAAGAGAGAAGGAAAGTAGAGAAAGAGAGAGGGCTCTTTGTATGAGTAACTGTTATAAGTAGTGTAAAGTTCTAAATGTTTAGGATAACACAAGTGTACACATGCAAAGGAGTTTTCCCCAAGCCTAGTATTTGCTTTAGTATGCAGACACAGCAGAAAACATGCATACTGTTGTTGCACCAGCACAAAGGACCCATACCTCTTATGGGTATAAATAGGCCACAACTTTATTTTGTTGTACAGGGTCTATTTACAAAACAATTTACAATTAAATACACAATGCTTTGTCACATGTGTATGTGAAGGTGTAACCAATTCCAAGTCTAAATAACAATAACAAACAATTTCACCCCTCCCAACTGGAAATGATGTCATATGTCTTTATATGACGCAACCTAATTAATGACATCATGAATTTAACTACTGATGTCACTTCCCCTAATTTAATTTAGCCTAATTAATCCCAATCAATTTTTAATTAGCCAATTATTTTTCTGTGGGTAGGGGGTCATTACCTGCCACAAGAAGGGGCCAGCCTAGCTTGGCATCCCCTCTCCCCCCCCCCACAGACCGCTTTCTTGACGTGCTCAGAAAATGACTGCACATAAACCTCGGAACCCCTCAGAAGAGAGGTATACCCCATCCCCCCTGTACAGCTGAGGCATGGATATCTGAATGCCGATGTGGTCAATTACAAAAATGCCCAATCTGGTCAGTTGTTTAGACACAGAGCGATTGAGCCAACGTTGTGCACCATTAATGGCAGCATCCTTTCGGGCCCTGGGCCAGCTATGTCTTGGATGTAATTTGGTCCATTGTAAGGTAGCGCCAGGAATAAGTTTCCTTATCTTCTGCAAGTCCTTCACCATTGCTTCCCAAGCTGGAGACACGGAATTTTCACTAGGTCATTCTCTCCCAGGTGTATTACTAAAACCCGGGGGTACAGACGGGTCCTTAAAAGTTCGATAATCATGGGAAGTAAGGCTATCCATTGCATGCCCCTGTGACCAAACCATTGCAGGCTGCCAATGTTCACCAATCCCAAGGTGGAGTTGCGCCGTTGTTCCACTGTATGGCGTTCTGCCCAGAACACTAGACTGTGGCCCACTATCCAGATCTTTCCATGGAAGAAGCCTGCTATAAAATGACAAATAAAGTCAATTAGTTTTAACACAAATTGGACAGTTCCATCAAGTGCGTACGTAAGATTTGAATGCCTTCGATCGCCACCGTCCAATTCAGCGAATATCGGCACCACTTATCCCATGAACAGCTGTGGTCACCGCACCAATACAGAAAGAATGAGAAGAAAAGTAAGCAGGAGGTAGGTTGGCTCACCTCAAAGTCTCCTTCAAAACTGCCCTAAACTGAAACTGAGTTAAAGGCATACCTGATGTATGCACAAACAAATATCCCAGCAGATTCGGTCTAACCTTTAAGTGATCTGCCAGTGCCAGCACAGGGCATATCTGACCCTCAGGTGCCATAGCTAAGGTAATAGACTGACCTTTAGCTAACTGGTCAGTCTTAGAACGCCTGATGGAAATTTGAATCCCATCCTCTAATAATATGACATCTGAAAGAAGGAGTACCCTACCAGATTGATCATTGCGGGAGCCAGGAACAAGCTTGCTAATCCTCAAGGCCGCAAAGAAAGCTATAGCGAACACAGCCTTGAACAAAGCCAATTCCTCAAGTGAAAAAACAAGTATTGGCTAAGTGTTGCCATAATTTTACTAAAACTGGGCCAGTTATTGGGAGGTGAGTGTCCTTAACAGCAGGAGATTCTCTAGTCCAATCCTCTAAAGCTTTCCTAACCCTAAAATCTATGGTAGGGTCATGACAACCACTAGCCTTGGAATAAAAGGCCAGGGCAGCCAACCTACCCCTGATAGTAACATGAGACAAACCCATTTGCCTAAGATACACTATAAATTGAAGAACGAGGTCCACTTTAATGGGCCAGATCTCTACCTCCCCTATTTCCAACAAAAACTATCTAAATGCATTTAAAGCTGTCTGATAAGACTTGTGTGTAGATGGGGTGATAGACTGAAGGATCACCTGTCGATTTCTAGTCTCCAAGGGTCCATAGAAGAGCTGGCACCTCCAATGGGTGCGTCAAAGCCTCGGGCGCCAGCTGCTGAAACCTGGAGAACTGAAAACAAGAGAGGGCATCCACCAAAGGGTTAAGCAAACCTGGCACATGGTGAGCTTGAAACAAAACATTGAACATCAAGCACTGAGTCACCATGGCCCTAACCAAGTTCATCACCCTTGAGGACTTGGAGGACTGGGAATTTACTGCCTGGTTGTCACACCAAAACCAGATGGTCTTAGATCTCTTGGATAAATCAGGAAAATATAAATCTTTACAACTTATGAAATCAGAAGGTTTACTGGAGGATTGGTACCTATATAGGCAATTATGGGAAAGATTTAAGATAGATAAAGAAATTTTGAATATAAAAGAAAAATCTGAAATAGACGAGATATTTTTCAACGATAAAAGAGGCCATATGTCTAAGTTCTATAAAATCATAAACAGAAGATCCTTAGAACTGGAAATAGTAAAAGATACCATGTTAAAATGGGCAAGAGAAACTGGCAAACCCATAGAGCTGGAAAAATGGTAAAAGACCTAGCGGGATAGCAACAAATATATATTGTGCCAAAACTACAAGGAATTTTTTTTGAAAATTTTCATCATTGGTACATGACACCGAATAAGCTAAATTTGATATACAAGATAGGAAATGCAAGATGTTGGAAGTGCCAAAAACTTGATGCCAACTTTTTTCATATGTGGTGGAGTTGCAAATATGCCTGCCAATATTGGAAAGAAATTTATACGGTGATGTCGGAAATGCTTCAAATCTCAATTCCCTATGACCCTCTCCTCTACTTATTAAATATGACTGACATAATAACAGATAAAGATACAGAAAAGAGACATAGAAGAATAATTTTATATATGGTAACCTCTGCAAGAATAGTATATGCTAGACAATGGAAAAAAACTACAATTCCTACAAAAGAGGAATGGTTCCATAAATTGCTCGAAGCAAGGGAAATGGATATACTAACCGCCCGATTAAAAAATGCTCAAACAGAGGCAATAAACGAAAGGGAAAAAGAATGGCAATGTGTAGGAAAATATATGTATAAAAATAAATAAGTATATAAATATATAAATATATGCATATAAATATGATAGAAAGATTAGAAAGGTTATGAATATTAATCTCTCCTAATATAGGTAAATATGTTATCGATAGAATTTCACATTAATAGATACTAAAGAGGAATTTGCAGGCTGCGTTTTTTTTTCTTTGTATTTTCTTACCTACTTTTATTAAAAGGACATTTAAGATAAATATACATCAAATAAGAGGAAACAAATGGACATAAATAAATAAGAGCAGCAAGGATCACTTAGGAAGTATAAAATAGTTGATGTGAGTTTTGATTAAGAAACTAAAATATGACTAATAGATAATGAAAAGCTATTATGTCTTTTCACCTTGTTGATGTTTTTTTTTGTTGTTGTTATGTTATTGTGTTTTGTATTTTATGTATATATGTATGTTATGTTTTTGGTATATGTGTCTTATAAATAAATTTATTAAAAACAAAAAAAACAAAAGCAAAAAACCAGATGGTCTTGTTTGCAAATTGATTTGCCCATAAGTGTACCACCACAACTATGGGGAACAGTTCCAAAAAGGTCAGATCTCTGGTCAGACTGCGTTCTGTCCAAGCCAGAGGCCAGGCCTTGGCAGCCCACTGCCCATTACAATAAACTCAAAATCCATGGGCACCAGCAGCATCAGAGTGTACCTGAAAATCTGCCCTCAGCAGCATTTCAGACCTCCAGAATGAAATCCTATTGAATTGTTCCAAAAATGACTCCTAGAACTTCAAGTCCTCATGAATCCCTTTGGTGATTCTTATATGATGATGTGGAAGAGAAACCCCTTTAGTGGTTCTATAAAGTTGTGCGCAAAATGCTCGTCCTGGACCTATTACCTTACATGCAAAATTTAACAAGCCTGTAAGGGATTGAAAGTCATAAAGTGTAGCTTTGTGCTTCCCCATCATTGACCTAACCTGCTCCCTCCTAGCCATCAGCTTGTCATTTGGTAAGCGAGATATCCCAGCAATGGTATCCATCTCGATCCCCAAAAAAGTAAACCGTTTGTCAGGACCCTCTGTCTTTTCTGCTAAAGGAACTCCCAACTCCGTCATTAAAGCCTGAAAGGCGGCTAAGGTATCACTACATCTTGACGAATTTGGAGCTCCAGCTATCAAGAAATCATCCAAGTAGTGGGTGATTGCAGTATTGCCTGACCTCTTGACAGCACACCAATGCAGGAAGGTGCTAAATGTTTCAAAAGCTGAACAAGAAATAGAGCACCCCATTGGCATGGCTTTGTCGAAATACTTTCCTTCGAATTGAAAAGCCAAGAGATCAAAGTCATCTGGGTGTACCAGGAGCAACCTGAAGGTGGATTTTATATCACATTTTGCCAACAGTGCCCCGCTTCCTAACACCCTGACCATCTTAACTGCTGAGTCAAAGGAGGCATACTTAACAGATGTTAGATTTGGATCTATGGCATCATTAACAGAATCCCCCTTTGGGTAAGATAAATTGTGGATTAACCTATATTCCCCTGGGGCCTTCTTGGGCACCACTCCCAGAGGGGATAAGCGAAGGGTAGTTATGGACAATTGATCATGAGGGCCTAAAATCCTTCCCACTGCAACCTCTTTAGCCAGCTTGTCCTTTACTATAGCCAGCAAATCCTTCACAGAACGAGCATTAGGCGCATAACAGTACTCCCTGGGACCTGAGTAAGGGATGTGAAAACCCATAGAAAAACCATTGAATATATAAGAGGCTAAGTCCCTATTGGGGTATATCCGGAGCCATGCCACCAGTGCCTCCACATTAACTGGTGATGGTGCTTTTCCCTCCTGGTGACAATGTCTGGGGTATGCCCCCGACTTCTGACCTCCTGCCTCTAACACAGGAAGCGCCGGGGTGATTCACCCTGCAGGTGTTGCACTTGTGCTCAAACCTGCAGGATTGTCTCCTGCACTTACCTGTGTTGAAGTCCCAGCAAACACCAAATTGCTTTCTTTCTCCCATGCTAGGCCTCGCATTTTGCCCTCTCAGCTGTGTAACCATCGGCAGAAACCCATTGTCACAATGGCTCGAAGGGGAGGCCCCCACCATTACATCTGCCCACAGCTCAGGTTGTAAGTGTCTCCAGGATAGAGAGTGGTCTTGTGCAGCCCTCATTCTGAACTGCTCATCATATTGCAACCATGCTGCACTGCGAGAATTGTGATGGCAGTTAGTATATGCTTTGATCATGATCTCCTGATATTTGGAGAAATCAAGTGACTTGTGAGATTCTTTTTCCTCCACAACTCCCCTGTATATAGTGAAACCCATTATCAAGTTGATGAAATTACGTTCCAGCTTAGGTCGTTTAAACGCCTGGAACTCTTTGGGGAGGCTAAACACTATTCCATCCTTTACCATGATCCTTGGTTCAGGATCGTGAAATGTAAAGGAGAATAAGTCTATATATTCCCCTTTCCAGATTCTTTCTTTGGTGGTAAGTGGAAGGTGTGAGCCCAGGGGAGTGGACATTCCAGCATATGGGTTGCATTTGCCTACCCTGTCCACTCCTGCCAAACCAACCATTCCCAAAGAAGACACTCTTGATACCTCACCAGACATGGAAATCACTGGCTTCCCCACCTGTACCCTCGAGTCAGATGCCTGGGAAGACTCAGGAGTCATCAAGGGTGCTTCCAGCGATGTCCGTTCAGCCCCAGGCCCTGTCCCACCTGCCCACCTGGAGCCCATACCAAGGTTGGCCATGACACCTGTGCAGGGGTAGAAAGAGACACACCTGATGTAGAAGCTTGCTGGGAAGCATCACCAGCTGACCATGGAGTCCCCCTGAAGTGTGGCCCTGCAACATCTTGGGTGTCCATCTGAGACGTAGAGGCACCTGCCTGGTCCGCTCTCCCTGCCTCGGAGGTCGGCTCCATCGCGCCTCCACCTGGAAAAACCACTCCACACAGGAGGTTATATAGATCCGCCAAGGTAGGCTGAATGGACACAGGGGCAGCAGCACCCTGTTGCTCCACACCTGGAACCCTTTGCAGGAGTTCCCACACATCAGCTATGGTAGGTTGCCCTACCTCCATAGCCATAGCCACCAGAGGACCACGCGCTGTGTCAACCGCCTGAGACTCAGGCAAAGGCTGAGGGGGCAGCACTTCTGTGTTCTGCAAAGCAGAAGTGCTAGCAGAGGGGTTAGTGGTTGTAGCCTGAAGCCTCTTTTGAGCAAGCTGATTGCACACTGCAACACAGGCTTGTATGGTCTTGCGAAGTTTTGTGAGCTGTGCTACAATTTCGTCATCTCTGCCGGCTGTTTTTGAGGGCCTCTTTGGTGCAGAGTGTCCAGGACCTGACGCAGCGGGAGCTGCGCACCTTTTTGATTGGAACTTGCTGTGGGGCATTATCCTGCACAAGTGTACACCTAGCTACAAGCACAGGTCCACCAAACGCGCCACCCACTTTGGATGACTACGCCAGGCCGCAAGGCCACCCTTCCCAAGTCTCAGGACATCAACCACCAGGAAGCTTCACTGGCAAACACACGGGGAAGGTGTCCACCGGGACCCAAACGGGGACCCTTTCCAAAAAACACCCACTGCAGGGGGAGATTGCTGAGCCCGTGGAGGCTGGACGTGCCCTACTCCGCCCCACCGGATGAGTGGAACCCCGACCTTACCAGTCCAGAGTCACCAGGGTGCCGCTGTTGCCTCAAGTTCAGCCGACACAGTCCGCACACCTGGCAGAGAGCCACCTGATGCAGCACCCACCTCGGCTTGGTGTCCACCCTAGCTGGGTGTTCGAGGTACTGTTGGCTGCTCATAAGGTTTTAAGCAACCGGCCGGAAGGCCTCGCTCGGCCTTAAGCCACCGAAGCAACAAGCGCAAATTGATCTCCTCCATGCAGTACTCAAAATTTATCTGCAAACAGTTAGCAAAAAGCAGAGTGATGAATTGCTAGGCCCAAAGCCTCGCAAGTAGCCACAGAAAGCAGCTAAGCGATGTGACTCGCTCAGCTGCTGCTCTAAAATGGCTGCCGCCACATGGCAGTGCAGGGCTATATAATCCTAAATTCCCGCAGGAAATCTCATGTTGCCTTCAGCACCACGAGATTTCCCAGCATGCTTTGCCACAACCTTTACAATAGGTGATTGGCTAAGCGTGCAGGAACCGAGGTGGGAATTCCTGCGCGCCCAGCCAACCAGTCGTCCCTTGTCCTAAAATGGCCAGCGCAAAAAGGATCCCCTCCCGACGAGTCGGGAGGGGGGGCATTCTCCTTTCTCCTTTATGAATTATGCCACCATTTCAATTTGAAATCCCATCGTGTGCCTGTCATGTAGGTGACTAAGGTTGTGTCTTCATGGAACAAGATACTCTGAGGGCAGCCTGGAATATCTTGGACCTACAGCTGCCGCAATCTGCCCGTGTTATCTGTCTTTCTGTTGTCATGCCATGGCAGCTGTCTGCATGAGCATTCCTCTGAGCCACTCATCATGTCTGCTGCTGCTGCTGTGGGTCTCTCACTTCTTAGGTCAAAATGAGGTACTCAATGAAAATAACATGGCTAGGTGCCTCATTCTGACCTCAGACCAAGTGACCCATGGTAGAGGCAGACATGCCAGGCAGTTCAGCAGGACACCCTGCAAACATGCAAAAGAGTTTTCCCCAAGCCTAGTGTTTGCTTTAGTGTGCAGACACAACAGAAAACAGTTCCCCCAGTGCAAGAACAGAGTGTTGCAGTCCTTCTGGAAGATCTGGAGCAAGAATTAAGTTTTTAAAATGTGTGTTAAGAACCTTGATTCCGATGCTGAATATGCTGGATATCATCTGGACTGCTTACACAAAAACTGGGGTTTGGGCATTGGCCGAATAGGACAACACCAGCGATGGAGGAATGGGCCTTTTTTGGCCTATGCAGACAAGGCCTAGGAAAGGCTGAATAATGTGATGAGTATATTGGACTATCTAGCTGAATGATCACTAGACCATTTTAACTATCAGAGGTTGGAAATGTAACTTTTTCTGGACTCCCATGCCCAGAAACTCCATCTAGCATGGCCATTCACCATGTTGGGAGCATTAGTCCAAGAAAATTAACTTTCCCATGCTTGACTACCTACTTTGACAGACACCAAGTGCCCAAGGATTCAAAACAGAGAAACTTACTTCACTTTTAAACTGTTGTTATTATTGTTGTTGTGTGCTTTCAAGTCATTTCTGATTTATGGGGACCCCAAGGTGAACTATCATGGGGTTTTCTTTACAAGATTTCATAAGAGGTGCTTTACCTTTGCTTTCCTCTGAGGCTGAAAATGTGTGACTCACTCAAGATCAATCAGGAGTCAAACCCTGGTATCTAGAGTTGTTGTCCAATGCTCAAATCACTATACCATGTTGTCTCACCTTACCTGAAAAACAAAAAGACAAATTCAGAGGTGATTAGACTATGAGTGGTTACTACTGAAAGCATGCTTCTGAATTCCAGTTGATAAGGAAAAACTGTGGAGGTGTGCTTTTTGTCCCCATGTCCTGCATGTGGGTCTCTGGTTAGCCAATGTGAGAAACAGGATGCCCAGTCCGAAATGCTTTTAGTTGGTTCCAATAGTGTGTCATTTTATGTTCTTAATAAAGTAACTGTAGATATCAATAATTGATTCCAAGCCCTTTGATATGCAAAGCATGGGCTCTGTCACAGTTAGGGCTCTGATCTGCAGGATTCAGCCACATTCACTGCATATTGTCAGACTAGAACAAGCCTTTGTGAAAAAAATATTGTAACTTCAGCAAAGAAATTTAAAATTCTATTGTCTATTTTAGAACTGTGTCCTTGGATGTTGATAGAGAGGTGGCTCCTGATCCTTCACCTCTAAGAGTGTAAAGAGAAATGCAAACAAACACAAATTTGAAATGTGCTATGCTTCATTATACATAACAAAACATCACATTTCCTTCTGCGCATTTTTGTTTCATTTTGTTTCCATGCAATAATCTATACTGGGATGACCAATAAGGGCTTGAGTAAACCTCACAATCAAGTAGCTACATGCAACATTTTCCTCAGTCTACCAAGAAGATACATATTCATTTTTAAGGAAACAAATATGTCTGGAGCATGTGTGATCATACAAATTCTGAAGACTGAGATTGAAACATTGGTCTGCATTTGGGAAGCTAGCTGGAAACTTCCCTTTATTGTGGATAGCATTGTGTCTGATTCCAAAACCTCTTTGATTCCTTCAAGCTGATTACCAATAGAAATGCAAGGTTTTTTCCCATTTAAATATACATATATTCTAATATTAAATAATAGTCAATAATTTATAGAGTGGTTATAAGGAAAAGAAAAGATTGATTTATATTGGGTTTAGGGTACATGAGATAATTTATTATTTTCTTTAGATTATTAGATTAGATTAGGGGGCCCTGGTGGTGCAGTGGTTAAATGCTAGTACTATTGCCACAAGGTTGTGAGTTGGATCCCAGACAGAGTTCTAAGTGTCAGAGTATTGATGGGATATACAGTCAATGGTGAAATGTAAAGATGTGTGTGTCTGTAATTTTCCATGAGAACATGCTTTTAGGCCGAACACAACAACTCAGTCCAGGTGGCCAAAAGACAAAACAAAAGGAAACCACTAGATGGGAAAGTGTTCTGTTTACACAAAGGAAACAGTAATAAAAGTTGTTATAAGAAAGTAGATCACATGATGGAAGATGAACAACAAGAGGTTGGGTTAACATACGTCACGTACAGAACATCCAATTAACCTGAAGGTTAACACCCAAGAGGTGGAGAAAGGCTGGGCTGAGAAATTGTGTATCAGGCATTGAAGTTAGTCTGCTTTTGAACTTTCATTAGAATGGGTTAAGTTTTCTTTATTTTGCAGTGGAGCTATAGTATGTCTTACTGCTTCAAAATGTAGCCTTAAGGATCTGTAGTTTTGTTTCTGTTTAGCCACATCTGCAAGATGTGATGCTTAAGTGGACTTTATAGTTTTTTACTCTGCATATTTTTTTCTATAATAAAGCTTACTGCTAGAAGCTTGGATGCTCTGCGTGTTTTCACTCTGCTGGATTTACAAATACCCACTCCTCCAACACCCAACACTAAGGTCCATCCTTTCATCCTTTTATAGGTCAGTTAGAGTACCCAGGTTGTTGAGGGCAATTAGCTTACACACTGTAAACTGCTTAGGGCATGCTAGTTCACTGATAAGCAATATAACTATTGCTATTGCTATAGTTTATAGTTTATAGATCGATGTTGCTCCCCTGGGCAACAAAGCATAAATCTTCCTCCCTTTCTGTCTTTGGAAAGCAGATGTTCCTAAGTTATTGACTCTATATCTGTTGGGTAGTTTCTTGATATTATGACTGGTCATACCTAAGGAAGAGGCCACCTGAAGAACTTGGAATAGTTGTTGTTTTGGTTTCTCTCTTTCCCCCAAGTCCTCCTCTTCCTCCTCCTCCTTCTGGATCACTGCTCCCAGAGTCTCCCAGCTAGCATATCACTTTGTTTGCACCATTTCATTGTGTCATATACCCAAATCATCACAATGTGTGTAGTGTTTATGGGATGTCTAGGAAAGAATTGATGTCACTGAGTTTGATTCCTTTGAAGCTTGAGTTCATTCTCTGCTTGCTCTTGCTCTTCTAGAAAACTATGAGATTATCTCCATCTCATTGTGTTCCATATGAAGAATGCCAGGGCTGCGGCCCTGACTCCTATGAGGTTTTCACAAACAGATTTCTGTTTAGTTATGGGGTTGTTTTAGCCAAGCTGCATGCTGGCTGGTAATTGAGCCTTGTACACTGGGTGAAGCATGTGTTGGCTCCTGGGTTGTCTTCCTTCTTTCATCTTTCCAGGGGATTTGTTTTCAGGTTCCCCAAACGATCTACAAAATTCATGGGCAGGCAGCATGGACATGGGGATGAACCCTGTAAAAGCATGTGTTCATTTGCAGTGGCCGTCATTTGAAAGCTTGAGCTTTTGTGGAACTGCTGTCTTCCTGTGAGAGCATTCAACAATGCTGTTGTGAATGTTATAACTGAAGTGATGTGATAAAGTCTCCAAAAGCCATACAAATTATAGCAGCTGTAGTTATAGTTCCTGTGTTTGTTGTTGCATGCCTCCATGCCATTTTGTACTTACGGTGACCCTAAGGCAGACCTAAAGAATTTGGCAGTAGGTAGGGGCCAAAATTAAAACAGACAAAACTTCTTTGGGCTGCATATAGGTTTTAATTAATTAATAATTAATATTACTAATAATAATTCTGTTCTCCTCCTTCTCTCCTCAGAAGAAGGCCAAGCAGCAGAGGAGCCTTGCAGGGTGAGCGCTTACCCTTCTTCCGCCACTGCCTCCAGGCCTTCTCCTTGGGAGAAAACTAAGTGGAGCCTTGTAGGGCCAGTGTTCCCCTCTTCCTCCTGGGCTGCCCAGCCTTCTCCTCAGAGGAAAGGCTAACAACAGCAGAACCTTCAGGGTAAGCATTTGGCCCCCTTCCTTCTAGACCACCTGGCCTTCTGTTTGGGAGAAAACCTAGTGGCCAAGGAGCCTTCAGGGATGAGCATTCACTCTTCCTCCTCCTCCAGTTGCCCCTTGCCCCAGAAGAAGCCTGGGCAGCAGAGGAGCCTCAAAGTTGTTTTACATCTTCACAGGCCACCTCAAATTCTTTGATGGGCCGAATTCAGCTCCTGCGACATATATTGTGTGGGCCTGCTCTAAGGCAAATCTATCATAGGTTTTTCTTCAGAAGGGATTTGCTATTGCTATCCTCTGAGGCTGAAAGAGTATGTCTTGCCCAAGGTCACCCAGTGGTTGTTTATGCTCTAGCAGGGAATCAAAGCCTGATCTCCAGAGTGATAGTCCAATGCTCAAACTACTACATCATGCTGGCATTAGTGCTAACTAATTTCTGAGACAGTCATATGAACAGAAGCCACAGTAGGTACGGATTTGTCCTTTGAAGGTGGGGCTCTCATGACCAGCAACAGTGAATCTATGTTTTATTGCTTTTGAAGGAAAACTAGGGTTTTCTAATATCTCAGATCTTTTGTGAAGTCTGGAAACCAAATTTAGCTTCAGTATCTTGCAAAAGGTCTGCATGTTTCTTAGCTTCACACTATATAGATGTTTTAGCTTTAGCTTGAAAAGGTTACAGGGGTGGGGGGGGAGAGGTACTACTTCCAGAACCTAACTAGCAAACATATCCAGTGATGTCTACAGTTCCCATGCTGGCTAAAATGCCTTCAACTTCTTTCTATAGCATCTTGACATAATGATATGGCCTTGGCCTACTTTAAGGATGGAGAAACTTTGACTCTGAAGCTGTTGATACTGCTCCCAGTATATTTCACCATTGGCCAGATGGCTCCTATGAACAAGCACTGAATCCTTTGAGCCACAACTGCAGTTTCACATGGCACATTCAAGACACAGAATTACCACCTTATGAAGACTTTAACATACAGCAAAACAACAGGTGGAAAACAGTTGCTAATGTTTCCTTAACTACAGGTCAAGATCAGACATGTTAAGATGACAGCAATTTAGATGACAGCAATTTAGAATACAATTAAAGTACAGGAGCAAGCTGGCAAATACTTGGCATTCTTAAACTAATTAACTCCCCAGAAAAATGAATATACTGTACTTTGGAGGTATTGCAGTATGTGTTGTACATCAGTAGAAAAGTATTTGGGTTTTTTAATTAGATTTATTAATTTAAAAATATACATAAAATATTACTTATATAATACATTAGCCTTCTCCATCTTCTACCTATATACATTTCTATACACTTCTCCTTAGTTCTTCAAAAGTAAGTACACATTTCTTTTCCTTAAAATTTATCTTTCTATATCTCTTAATTTGTTCATTGATACTCTTACTTATAATACAAAAAAAAGAACACATATCTTTAAACAATTATTACTCAATATCTATCTAAATTACTTTCTACTTATTAGCTTTGCCAATTTATTCCCATCTTAATTTTAAATATTTTTCTATTGGAGCCCAATCTTCATTAATTAGTTCTGAATCTTCATTATTAAGTATTCTTATTAATCTGTCCATCTCTTTCATTTCAATTAATTTAGAAAGCCAGTCATCAATTGTAGGGATCTCTTCTTGTTTCCATTTTAAAGCAATTTGTATCCTTGCAGCTGACACCATATAAAGGAGGATCTTCCAGTATTTCCTTTCTATATTTGGGTCTATTTTATTTGTCATGTTTAAGAGGTATAGCTCTGGGTGTAACTCAAACTTGAATTTTAATATATTTTCAATTGTAGTATGTATTTTTTTCCAATAAGTTTTCATCTTTGGACATCACCATATGTAGTACCATGATCCTACATTCTGTTTGCATTTCCAGCACTCAGACTTTTTATTATAAATTTTTGCTATTCTGGCTGGAGTAAGATACCACCGTTGTACCATTTTCCATAAGTTTTCTTTTAGATCTTGTGAGCGTGTAAATTTTTCTGTTCTTTTCTTTGTTCTTTCACAATGTTCTAGTTTTATTGTTCTTCCAATATCTGTTGCCCACTTGATCATATTATTTGATATTATTTGTGCTTCCTCTTTCTGTTGCATTAGTATCTTATAAAATTTACTTATTCTTTTTTCTCGTATTTCTAATAGTACTTTATCTAGGTCTGTACATTCCTCTTCAAATCCTTGTAGTTTGTTATCAATTTTAAATCTTTCATTACTAATGAAAGATCAGTAGAAAAGTATTTGTGTGGTGAGGAAATCATATGTTACTTAGGAAAGAAATTTGTTCTTCTCCTTCCTTCCTTCCTCTCTCTCTATCTATCTATCTATCTGTCTATCTATGTGTAATGTTGGTCAATGTGTCTCTAATCTGGATTGCAGTACAAAACTAATAGTATATTATATAGAGCTCTTGCTTTTATTTTATTTATGTTTTGTTTTACTATTTGCTATAATGATATTTTATGTATACATATTAATCAATAAAAATTAAGCCTGAAAAAATAGGAGCATGGTAAAAGAAAGAGAGAGAGAGAATATGGGAGTAAGGGGAAAAATGAGAATGAAATGAACATAATATGATGTTAAAATACTTACATGGGAAATGTAAATTGTCCTCCTTAGATATACATAAGCTGAAATCAAGAAATATGTGTGGGGAATGAATAATAGGAGTTCATTCTCTGAATAAGCTGTTGGCCTCCCATTATCCTTCAGTGTTGGTTATGCTGGCTAAGGTTGATTGGAATTTCAGTCCAGCAACATCTGAAGGACTTGCTGTTTTCCAACTTTGCTGTTGCCAGACCTATCATCATGTACCAATCAGCTCTGTTCCAAGGACTCAGACAATAGTTGGTGAAAGAACAAAAAGACTTTATTGCAGACCAAGGACAATAATGATCAGTGAGCATTTAGGTTGATACTGCCCTTCTCTGCTTTCTTCTCTCTCTCTCTCTCTCTCTCTCTCTATATATATATATATATATATATAAACTGGAGTTACCTAGCCCCACCTGTCTGTAATGTAACAATTGGACTTCTGCCTGGTAACTGCAATGTAACCTTTTCATTTCTGCCTGGTGACTTCTGTGTAACCACTTGATTTCTGTCTGGTGACTGTACTACAACCTTTTGTTTTTCTGCCTAGTAACCATGATGTAACATTTGATTTCTTCTCGGCAACTGCAGAAAAACTCCCCCAACTGTTTTTTGGAATTGGCACCAAAATTTAAACTCGCCTAAGCCAGATAACACATTCTATATGTATATATACATACAACATAAACCAATACAGAATTTATATATACATTTCACAGCTTCATACATAATGGCAGAACCAAAACCCTTTTGGGTTCTGACACCTATTCAGATTTGTATAGTTGTGTGTTATACTTATGCTGAATTTAATGTGAAAAAATATATCTAATTTTGGAATCTTGTTCCAGCTAGGAACATTTGTCTATCTAGCTAC
This sequence comes from Phrynosoma blainvillii, assembly GCA_026167975.1. Lineage (NCBI taxonomy): Eukaryota > Metazoa > Chordata > Lepidosauria > Squamata > Phrynosomatidae > Phrynosoma > Phrynosoma blainvillii. Next base: position 277,986,438 of record JANUYF010000001.1, read on the forward strand.
CAATAGCAACCACTGAAGCTACTGGAACTAACAACCTTAGGCAGCTTCCAGAGCACCAGTTGTAAGACATCCCCTTAAACTATCAGCTGTCATTACTGAGCCCATGAGAAGGAGAGAAAGGATTTGCTCTTACACTATGCACAGAACAAGCAGCAAAATTTTCTCAGATATTACCTGCATGGCTTGGTAACCACCAACAGCTTCCTGAATTTGCTTTTCTGCTCTGCTCTTCCAATCCATTTTCCTTTTCAGTTTTATTCCTCTTTATTCCAAGTCCTGATGGTAAGGTCTGTTTTATCTTTAATATTTATGAGTTGCTCCAGAAATCTTTTTGGGATAAAAATGCTATATATAAAGAATGTACAACCAATGTTCAAAATCTCTTCTAAAGACAACATATGGTGTTTGTGACTTAGGTCTCTAAGAAAGAGATGCAAGAAGTGAATTTTCTGTGTATTTTGTATTTACTGGGTTTCACATATTCAGTGAAGGATCTCCACATCCAACTAAACTGTGTTGTCAGTCTATACATGCCTCTAAAGCAGGGTGAGAAAAATGCAGCCCATATGCTGACTATGAGTCCTGGATCCAAGTTTTATGTCCCCTGAATTTTTCATTTCCAAAACCTCTAAACCCCAATGTTTTTTAAAGGGTTGGCACAATTTTCACCACCTAAGCTCCATAGAAAGCCTGAAACAGGTAAAAACATGCAAAATCACCTGCACCAATTCCCAACTAGCCCCAGAACCTTCCTCAAAATACCACTGTTTTTGTCAGAGTCCCTCTCAAAATGTGATCACTTTTGGCTATCATTTGAAAGGCGCTCTGAAGAAAAAAATTAAAGTATTTTGACATGCTGGCAAGGGTGTGATCCATGGAGGAATTAGCCATTGACACTCTTGCAGTTGCCCACACCTGCTCTAAGAAATTATCTACCTTATGCCACAGTACAGCTGAAAGCATAACCCTTTATATATTTTGATCAGCACACATCTCAGTGAGGTTTCTGCATTCTGCTTCCCCATCCCACATTCCTGGAAAAAAAAAAGCAGTTTAAATGCTAAGCTGAAAATCCCCAAAATATAAGTGATGAGATACAGAATGATGAACTCAGTCTGTATAGGCACAGCTTTCATGAAAACAAGTCAGGCAGAAGTCCTTCCTAGCCTGTGTACATGACAAAGACTTTATATGTTTATAATGTCATGCACTCTACATGTCTCCTTTATATCTTTATAACATCATGCACTCTACATGTCTCCTTTCAGATCTACAAATCAAGTATTTATAAATAGTGAGCACTATCTACCAAGTGCAACAGAAATCTCTCTTATTTAAATATATATACATGGACAATATTCCTCATATGAATAGCTTTACACTAAGCCCTATGATTCCTTATCCAAGCCACCTCCGTTTATTTTTATTTTTATTTTGTTACAAGCTGTCATAATATGCTGCAATGCATAGACCTCAGTCCAAACAAATAAAAACTCAATGACAGGAATCAACCCAAAATGTATGGAGTAATGTAAATTATACATGCTTAAGAATTCTGAAAGATATTTAGCAGCTACTACTTCTCAGTCTATTGGGTACATAAAAGGATCTTTTTTAAAAAAAAAAAAATAGTGCCTAAATACATATTTAACCAATTGACCAGAATGCCACTGAAGGAGTTGTAATGTATTTTGAAAAATTGCCTAAATACATATTTACCCAATAGAGTGTAAAAGCTCATTCAAAGGCTTTCTGGTCTCTTGGGTACATAATACATGTTGTTTTTTAAAAAAAACAAAACCAAAAAAACCCTGCTAGACTATATATTTACCCAATAGACTAAAACATTTCTGAAGTAAATAATACACATTATATAATACTCTATCAATGTTTCCCATTCTTTCTTCAAACTAGGAAATGTACAGAAACACACCATCACAGCAAGCAATTGCAGCTACAAATACTGAGTGAATTATGTACTTCACTGTGTATGTGCAATGGAGGGTATGCTATAGTGTATTCCACCAGTGCACAAGTACTTTCTTCTCCCCCTGCTATAGGTGATCAGATCATTTCATTCAGAAAAGAAAGATTTTTACAACCATACTATGGAAGGGCTTTCTGAAGCAAGATGTAAACATGTAAACGTCTTGCTTCAGGTCACCCTACCATAGTATGATATGGAAGCCACCCACTGCCATCAGATACAAGGCAAACCAAATCAAGTAAGCCAAACAGATACATACCATCCCCTCATTTGCAACACCAGCAACATTTTATGTTGCTTATTGGAAAGTTGGGCTATGTTGGCTGGGAACTAGAAAAGACAATGGTTTCCTGGGACACTATGCATATTATAACACTATTTAACACCCAGCCTCATGATGGCTCTCTTGTCACCTCTTCTTTCTAGTTCCCAGCCAGCATCATACTACATTCCAAGAACTCCCTCCATCATTTATATAGTTATCTACTCATCTTGACTTTAGGCAATATAGTTCCTGCTCCCCTTGTCCTGCCATTACCATTGTTAATTGAACTTGTCATCTCATCACCATATCCACAAGTTTTGTATCTCTATTGCTATTCACACATGCAACCTGCTCATTCACTGCTATAAAGATCTGTTCCTATGCTCTTCATCCATCTGATGAAGTAGACTCAAGTCTAAGAAAGCTTATGCCGCCAACTCCCTTCTCTCATTTAGTCTCAAAATTGCTACAAGATCCCTTTGCTCAGTGGGCTGAGGCATCCTTTCTTGTCAAAGACAAGAAAAAACGTGCATATTTTAACATCCTTAGTTTCTTCCTATGCCTGTGTACATGAGTACATCACTCCCATTGTATGATGAAATAAACCTTCCCTGTTTGCATCAGATCTGGATAAGATGTTGTGAACTGTGTTGTAGTTCACACATTCAAGATGATCAAATGGTAGTGATATGATTAGGGAGGCTAAACATGTTATAAAAACCCCAAGAAGGTTGAATAGTAGAGAGATGTCAATGAACCAATATCATTTGGTTTCTGGCAGAAGATGACAATTTAAGATGAATAAACCACCCCACTTTATCAGATATTTACATATCAAGCTCTACTACATAAAGATGGATTTGTGTCCCCAAATCAATAAAGTCAAAAACTCTGATCTAGGGAAGAAGACCTCCCCCCCCCCCCCCATTCTGGCACATACCAGAATCACCAAACAATATGGCCATTGAGTAAGAATTCTCAAAATTGTAGTACATTTGGAGAACTAAACATTCTCCACCCTTGTTTTAATCAAATATCTGGATTAAGAATCAATTTCTATAATTTCTGATTGATGAAACATATTGAATGCCTCTGTACATGGGTGTGTGTGTATGTGTGTGTGTGTTGCTGTTATTGTTGATCAATATCTTCTTACAAAACAAGTTAGGGAAACTGACCCATTTCATGCAAGTTACTTTAAAAAAACTTCCATGGCGAGCATTTTCACACATTAGCCTCGGCAGGACATAATATAGTATTTTTGCAAGTGAAAGCTTCTATATAGTCTCACAATCCTTATTGCTCTCCAAACTCCCATTTCTAGATGATTTAAATGAACAACAGAAATATTACAAGCACTAAATTTCAGGCAGGGTGAATACATGAAGTTTCAAGTAAAATTATATTGGCTTTCAGTAAAATTGTAAGGTATTAAAAACAAAGAATTTCCAGTAGGATTTTAATTTTGTTGTAACCATTCCAAGCTTCCTATTCACTATTGAACGGCCTTCCTGCAAGATACAAAATTCATTGTGTAATATTTTCTAGCCAACTACAGGAGTGTAAAAGTGTACACTACTTCCTTAAAAAATGGAATCATCTTTCACAGATGTAGATGTCTGCTTGTCATGCCAAGAAGAGACAGATGTGTCTATTCACTGAGGGACAGGTGCGGAGGAAGAAGAAACAAAACATTTGTAGAAATGTAAGCAACTGCTTTGCTGTCAAATAAATAAACTTGATGCCAAGAGGGGGGAAAGTTTGTTTGTGCACACCCAAACATTTATTTTGAGAAGTAGTTAACTATATTTCCTTTGCATTTGGTCCCCCCCCCCCACAAAAAAACTATTAATATTCAAATAATTCCAATGTGGATTTAATATGCCATATACATGTTGGGTGAAGGCATCATGTAGACTTCATACTTTGTTTAGTGATTTGATTCTACAGGTAAAATTTTCTAAAATTCCTACATATCCAGGCCTTATCACTTACTAATCAAACCATGTACTCTCATTGAATATGATTATAATTTCAGTGATTGATGAGTCTGGATTTCCCCTTTTAAACTCATTTGCAACCATCAGTCTAATTTCAATTGCCAACTAGAATTAACCTATTTTCTCAGTGGGTTTACATACTTGTTGATTTATCATGTAATAATTGATTCAATGAGTCCATTGAGTTGAAACCAACAGGTGGAATTCGGTGAATTTAGGTGCCATGTACATAAAACCTGGACAGCAATTATATTTTGAGAACAGTTAACTCAGCCCTAATCTGGAAACTTGAAAACACTTTCAATTCAGTCTCTGTTTGTTTTTGTTTTTAATATAATGAGATGGATGTCTGCATCCCCTGGGGTAAATGTCGATTTTTAAAACATTTAATGATATTAATTGAATGTGGTAGCAAGAAAACATGGCAGTATACATATGCCACATACCATGCTTGTGCATTTGAACATTGCATAAAGGAAGTCCTTTGTATGCCTGGTCACTTTGACAGACAAACTACTCAACATGCATAGGATTGGTGCCTACAGTTCTGCTCATAGAACATATCTGATCATGCAGAGATATACATACCACACTATACATAGGGACTATCTATAGATGCTCTAATAAATTTGCCTATTTTGGGGGAAAAGAGTATGCCTTGGTGCCACTTCTCCATTTAATCTGTCTTATTCAATCCTTTGAGAACATCTAAGGGAAAAATAGCTTCCTGATTCTGCATGCCTGGGTTCACATAAACTGCGTAGACAACACTGAATGGAATGAATTCTTCCCATCTTCAGTAATTCAGTTCCAGGTCTGCCCACAGATAGCAAAAAATGCAGATGGTATTGTACCATATTATTCAATGGCAGTGATGTGCATATGGATGCATCAGCATGGATGCATCAGCATTAAATAATATGGGGCATGGTAATCCATGGATGGTCAAAGCTTTTTCAGTGGCTGCTTCCAGGCTATGGAACTCTCCATCAAAATAAACTTTGTTGCCTCCCCCCCCCCCCCCCCCCCGCTCTCCTTCTACCAGCAAGTCACCACCTTCCTATTTAAACAAGCCTTCAGTTTTTATTCTGGTTGGGTAGTACAATAGGCAATTAAATGTGTTTTAATTGTTTTGAAATAATGTTTTAAGTGGATTGTGTTTACTGCTTTTTCATTTTTGCATTTCAGATTGTTTTTAGTTGCATTGTTTTACCATATGGTGTGAGCTGCTCTTAGTCCCATATGAGAAAAAGGCAGGATATGAATGAATGAATGAATGACTATCCAGTTGTTTCAGGAGGGTGTATAAGGCCTCATTCCCACAATGATTTAAAGCAAAATGCAGATTGAGTTATATGACCATCGTTCCCACTTGAAACCAGTTCCAATCCTATTGAACTCAGTTTCAATCGCAATGAAGTGAGACAAACGCAAACAAACCACTGGTTCCTGACACTAGTTTTTTGGTGGTTCTTTTGAAAAGAATCAGTTCAGAAGATGAATCTGAATAGCATCAGTCTGGAGGGGAGGGAGTAATGGCAGAGGGGTATTTACCATTCCTTCTCAGTTTTAGGGAAATCAGCCATTCCCCCCCCCCCCCTTCAGCACTGCCTTTGTGCTTGTGGTGTGACCTATGGGGGCATTATATATATAATTTTTAAAAAATGACAATATGTGATCCATTGTATTTGCAACTATTGGCAATTATGGGTGGACTGCAGTTCAGTGAGGCAAGTAGTTGCAAAACCAGTTCCCATATATAGTTCCCAAGCTGGGCTGCTCAAAGGGAAAATGGTGTGCTTGAGCAGCCTGGGTTGCTGAGGAGCAGAGGAAGGCTCAGTTGTGAAAGTCGCCCCACTCGGTACCTGGAATGGCCCCATCCTCACCGTGTTGCCATCTGCATCATTCATGATGCACAGATGATTGACATGCATTTTGAAGTGGTGCAAACTAGTGGGAATGACAATTATGCCAAAAAAAGAAGCAATTACAAGGGAATAAGATTCACTTTCATAATGGGAACGACGGAATCGATTCACTGACACGGAGTAAAGGCAAATCGCAAACCAGTTTAAATATAAGTGGAATGAGCCCTAAGTGGATAATGTACAGCAAAACACCTGGACAAAACACTTTGGGCCTTTGCAGACTGTCAGAAATAGTGCAAATTGAGTCCACTTTAAGGGTTAGGGTTAGTGCTAGGGAGTCATGGGAATTGTATTTTTTTCTGAGACATTGAGCCTTCTCTGTCAGAGAGCTCTGGTGCCACAATAAAATACAATTCCCATGATTCCCTAACCCTAACCCTAACTCTTAAAGTGGACTCAATTTGCACTATTTCTGGCAGTCTGCAAAGGCCCTTTGTGACATAGCTATTGACAAAGTGTATTACTTCTGATTGTAGCTGAAGGCTCAAATTTGGCTGCTTCCCTATGAATATTTGAATACTTCACCAAAGCTAGCACTTGAACAAAAAGGCTAGGCTAGAACATGTTACATTTTGTGCAGTTAGGAATGCTACATGGCTGGCATCCTGTATTGCAATTACACAATCATAATTTACAGTTATGTATGTGTAACTGCTTGGTTTTCAGTAATGCAATTTAATCAAAATTGTGGCAGTACTGCCACAATTGTAAATGCTCCCCCAAATCTGTCTTAACAGCCAGCAGCCACATCAAGTGATGATTGTTTGTTTAACTGGTGACTGGTGCACAGCAGGATGACATTCCAACCCTCTCCCACCAGTCCAAGCTGATAGTTTTTCTTCTTCCTGGAAAAATCAGAATATAAACTGGCTTCTTATGGACTCTCCCTTTTATTCTTGTTATCACTAGGTAATGATCAAGTCAAGCAACTAGTTACTCAAAGAATAAAGGATATGAAGTTCCAGAATAAACTTAGTAGACTCTAGCAACATAATAGAATCTGGATAAATAAGAGTGTATGGGAACCAGCAAGTTATCTACAAAATTTAAGGTTTCCTAGGTTGAGAAATGCTTTCTTTAAAGCTGGATTCAATATTCTCCCATCTGCAATACTCCAAGGCAAATTCAACAAAGTTCCCATAATTGAGTGCACTTGCCCATGTGGAGAAGTGGAAGTGGAACATATTTTACACGTACTGTTACACTGCAAATTTTATGATGATATCAGGTCAATTTATATTGTGCCTCTAATAGAAAAACTTCCAGGACACCCAGATAATTTATACGTGTATTATCTACTCCAGGATTTAAATCCTATATATGTACAATTGCTAAATTCTGTGTTGCTACAATGAAAATAAGACAAATTCAGACAAAAAATCTCCATATCTTAAATGTAATATTATTTTAATATTATTATTTTAAATTTTAAAATTTTAATTGAAAAATTGTCAGGGGAAATTCAAATTTTGTATTTTATTTTATTTTATCTTATAATATTTTTTATTATATAATTTCTAATGTACTAGCCTCAACTCATAAGGTAGTAAAAGTATTAATGGGATCACAGGAGAGTGGGTGTTTTATTACTGTGTGTCACTTTGTGGTTTACTATTGTATCTATTAACTGTATTTTGTATTCCTTTTTTAAATTTTGCTTGTCATTGACTGAATAAAATGTTTTCTTTCTCCCACCAGTGAGTGAACACATGACAATCAGAAGCAGGACCTCTCTCACAGTGCCTCATTCTATAGGGGATTCCTGGCAGGGAAGGGCTAGAAATGTCATCCTTCTGTGACACAAACACCAGCCGAATAAACCTCCATTGCTCAATGCAGCTGCTGGCTGTTAAGGTAGATTTTTTTTGGTGGGTGAGTCAGGCCAGAAAACATTACCTGTATCTGTTATGTAGGATCTTGGAACATATTTGTTGAGAGCAAATGCTGCCATGATGAGTGGGGACCCTATCGATTGTTTGATATGCTACAGCTCTGCAACAGTTGCATTTATGTATTTATTTAATATCTCGTCTGGGATCCCCCCCCCCCATTATGTTTTGCTGATATGTTTTGCTATTTAAAGATGAAGAGAAAGTCAAAGGTTGAAGTGTAGGTCAATTGCTAAGGAGGGGACAGGACCAAGAGAGTTTGACTCCAGTTCCTAGCACAACAACAGAGTGAGGGATCAACTGCTCATGCCTTCTGTGAGATACTTTAGGGAATATTGCATTATGGCTAAATATCTGGTCTCAAACACAGACAGAGATGCCAATTTTGGATTCCAAAGTGTCATACCACTCAATGCTTGTTCAAGGAATTATGCTGCCAGAACTGGAACCTACATGGCACCTAATTCCCTGGAAAGAACAACATTTTGAAGATTTTGCTACAAAATTCATCCAGCAGTTCCTGCATTATTTTGCTCGTTGCTATGTTTTTAGTCTTTTTAGTCTATATTGGTGTAATTTTAACTGTTGTAAGCTGCCCCAATTGTTTGACAGAGGGGCAGGGTATAAATAAATTGTATTGTTATTATTATTATTATTATTATTACTATTATTAAAGCAGTTTGCTTTGTTTATTTGTGCGTCTATACACATACATTCTGCTACATGTCAGAACAAGTTTAGGAAACCCAATAACCATATCACATTTCCATATACCAGTCTTCAGAGCAGACATGTAAGAGAATGCAAAAGAAATTCAAGAGGAGAAAACAAGGACGAGCACAATAGCTCCTTCATATCTGTCATTGCACTCACGTTTATAATAATAATAATAATAATAATTTTCATTTATATCCCACCCCTCTGCCAGGCAATCGGGGTGGCGTACAAAATTTCAAAACATGAGAACAAATAAAATCAATTCAAATCTCATCCCTCCTTCCCACACCCACCCATCCCCCAAAAACAAATCAAACTAAACAGATTAAATAACAATAATTAAACAATTAAACAATTAAACAATAAACAATAAACAATTAAACAATAATTTTAAACCCGCCAGCGTTCTCCCCAGTTCCGCGCCATCCACAGCTGCTCCCGGCCGCCCCAGGTGATGGCAAGGGGCAAGAGAGTCCTTCAGCGGCCTGAGTCCTCCAAGAGCGCCGGAGCGCCGCCGGCACCGCGTATAGGCAGTATTTCTCTTCCAAATTTCTGATGTAATCCTCACCTCCATCAAATGCCAGTCGCCCGGCTCCTGAGTCTTCCAGAGTCCTCCCTCCAAGGCCGCCCACTATTGCCAGTGGTCAGGGCTTGGGAGGCTTTGAAGGCTCAGCTCCCTTGGGGCCAGGTGTTTCAAGGCAGGAGGGGGCGGGGGAAGACTCTCACTGCCCGGCTCCTGAGTCCTCCTGAGTCCTCCCTCCAAGGCCGCCCACTGTTGCCGTTTATGGTTTATGGTTCCTCTTCCTTCTCACATATTTGTTGTAAACACTATTTGTTGTACACACTACCTTATAGGATTCCACAGCAGTATCCCCTCTCTTTCTCTTCTTTCTCTCCCCACTCCTCATCAAACAGAATGACATAATTGGCATGGTTTTAGAAGAGGTACTCTGAAGTGGTGGAAGATGTTTGGTTGTCTTAGCATGTGATTTTCCTCCTGTATATATCTTGCATTTAGAATACTTTGTTTTGTAATTGCTCAATGATAGGATGAACATGATAAAATAAACATTTAATTATAAATCTCATTGCTAACATTCCTCTCTCTGAAGAAATCTCATTGTGAGAGGGAAAATGGGTTAATTGTAGGGAGTATGAATTGTCCTTAACACCTAACACCACCTTTTTCTTAAATTCCATTTGTCAGCACTTCTGTATCATATCCACAAGATCTCAAAATCAAACAAAATGCCATTGCAAGTTGATTATATAAAATATCAATAAAACATCTGCACAAGACTTTATTTACCGTAGGTGTTATTTTTTGACTTCCAAACAATTTCTGAAGCTGTCTTTATAGTTGTGAAAGAATGAACTGGAACAGCAGGGATATTAAAGTTGAGGGTTTTAGTTTTCTCCAGACCTGTCAGCTTAAACTATTGTTGTGCTTACCCCACTCCCATTACTCTTTACAAAAAAATTTAAAAATAGGACGATGTACTCTTTAATTTGTTTTTCTTTAAATCCAAGTTTTCACAATGTGACTGATGACTCCAGCTTAACTCTCTCCCTCCCTCTCTCTCTCTTTCTATCTGTGGGATGGACTTTTCTCATGATTTCTGTTAGACTTAAGTTGAAAAGTAAGATATCAATTTCTTTGAATTTCAAAAAGCCATACAGGAAAAGTATAGAAAATAAAACATAGTGGGGGAAAAGTCAAACCTGTTCTATGTCATTTCTTAAGGTACCCTGGACATACATTGTTCAATGATACACAACATACTCCAGCTCAATACTTATCTTTTAATATATTAGCCTCTTATGTCAAGAAGAGATATAGACATATTTTTGCTTGAAGTAGAGAATAAATTAGAGAAGCTGTTACTTTTTATGCTTATATTTTCTGCACCCCAGTCTTGATTTGCTCCTTATTTAAGCAACATTTTCTTGATAAATTAAAAAAGCAGCAACAGCCATTACTGCAGGCTATATACAGCCTCTAATATCACTTAAGCATATTACAGAATATAATATCTGGTACTTAACGACTAACTTGCATATGAAAGCTCACATAATGTCTCATAAAACCCTTAAAATGGCTTCAGTTTAAGAGTCTCCCTTTTAAAAAAAAAACACCTTCAGGGAATATCTTAAATGAAGTAGCATTCTAGCCCTGGAAAAAAATTTCACACACTTGCAGAAATTTTTAATATAAATTGAGCACATTAAAAATTAATTTTGCATGACCATTTCGCATTGCAGTGCCAATGCCTAGTTAAGATAAGGCCTTAACTCTTCTTTGTTTAAAGTAACATGGAATCTTCACTCACTCTCTGACTCTCCCTTCTTTCTTATCTGTATATAATTATTATTTTCATTAATTAGACACTGAAACCCTTTCCTTTTGTGAAAGCCCAGCTGGAGTTGAATGAAATCATACCTGTATTGCTGGGACAACTTCTAAGAAACTCATTAAAGAAAAGTGCAACCTGACAATTAGCCAAGGCTATGCTAAGCAACACATTTATGCTCTAATATATGGACATCACAGAGAAGCAGAATTCATAGGATATGTACAACTAATTGCACTTTAAAGCCAGCCCTGCCAATCATCTTCTTTTTCTGTTTCTGACTTGCCTTATCTAGCAATGACAATTTTCAGTACAGGTCTAAGCACGATTATGGAGTTGTGCACAAGTTATCTCTGAATGCACACTTTGCATGAAGATGTTATCCCTTGGCTGAAGTAACACAAAAATAAAATAAAACACCAATAAAATAAAAACTCCTCTCATCTAGCTGTTTCTTTTGCAGATTTTCAATTGTACTTGTAGCCACAATTTTACAGCAAGAAATTCCCTTGCTGGCATCAGTTGCAATAAGACATTGACGAATGTCTTTTTCCACCAGAGCTATTGTTGCATGGATCTGACATGCTGTAGCTATATTGTGGGACTCTGACATGGTCTGCTAGAAGTATTGAATACCACTGGGAAGTTTGCTTGGATCTTTTGTGGGGATTCATTGAATTACATTATGCCTCGTGATTAATTTTTAAATGCAGGAAAAGGTCTAAAAATGAAAGAGAATATGACACAATTTTTTTAAAAAAAAATCAATGAAAAATATCTATACTATGTAAGGGATGGGGGCTTTTTTTGGAAGTTTTGGTTCTGATTGCTTTATAGTAACAATCAGGAAGGCTAAATCAGATCTGAAATGAGTTGTGAAAAGTGTGGTAATATGTAAGTAATACGTAAGTTGCCCTTCTTTTCTGTCCTCTTTCATTCCTTACTTTCTTTCCCACTCCCAAGTCCCAACTCCAGTGCCACCAACATTGAGGAAATATTCAGGAAATCAGCATTTAAGATTCCATGCAAGAAGTAGTAGTAATACAGTGTGCCCTTCAGATCTGTTCCAAATCCCCCATTGATAGGAAAAAAACATGGATGGTCACTCCCTATATTATTAAATGGCAGTAATATGAATGTGAACAAACCATACGGTGGAGAGTTCAATCCCAGCCAATTGGCTCAGGCTCGACTCAGGCTTGCATCCTTCTGTGGTACCCAGATTGTGGGGGCAATTAGCTTACACATTGTAAACCACTTAGGGAGTGCTTAAGTGCACTGATAAGCAGTATAGAAATGTACTTGCTATGAATGTGGACACACTTGAAGTGTGCTGGTTTACATCACCACCATTTAATAATATGAGGTATGATGATCTATGGTTGCTCAAAATCACAGATCCAGAGCCTACGATTCCAGAGAGCCCAAAGTAGTGGCATTAAAAAAAAAAGTATCAATAACATCAGTTCCTAGTTCTTCACTGGATGAGTAGATGGATATTGCCGCTATAACTTATACTCAGCCTTTCAGGGATACATTATTAGGGTATCTTCAAATAAAGTACATTTTAAAAATCCCACAATGAGCACTGAATTAATGGTGCCTATCATACAAATGTCAGTGTGCTGATGATGCTGGTGTGCTAAAGAAGCTCTAAATTGAGCTCCAAAATAAAGAAATAAAAGAAACACATTAACTGTCTAGTGTTAGTATTCAAAAGGTATATTGAAAATCAGAAAAGGGAAAGTATGTTTCAAAAGAAATCAAATTTTGTTTCACGTGTTAGATTTCTGAAAGAAGGGGGGAAATTGGGGTCTTTGTAAGCAGGGGTATTTGTGCCCCTCACTATTTGATACCATTTTGGCAGTTACTATGCCATGCTGAAAAAGTTGTGGATTTCTTCAGTTATAGGTGTCAAAATATATAAAAGTTTATGAAACATCCTCAGTAGACTGTATGTCCCAATGTCCTTTTAATATCAGAAAGGCCATCTGAGACTGAATTGCAACAGTATTTGAAAATGAATTTTGAAGAAAAATGTTCACCTTTCTTACATTCGTTCACCTTTGTTAATTTCTTGCATAACCCTACAAAATAATTAGTATTGAACATTTGTGTGTGTGCTGGTAATGCACATTCAGACATTTAAAAGTTACATGACTTGATGTTAGTATATGTGCATCTAGCACAGAGATTAGAAACTGAAGTTCCAAAATATGTGGCCACTGGTAGGGCACACTTCAACTTATACTCCAAAAATGTTTTCCAAGTTCTACTCCAGTTCTACACTAGACATATATAGAAACATGACTAGTCAGGTGAACGCGGTGGTCAGGAGTGCTTGTTATCAGCTTCGGCTGATACGCCAACTGCGCCCTTATCTGGATATGAGGGACTTGGAAACTGTGGTGCACGCGCTGGTAACCTCATGTCTGGATTACTGCAACGCGCTCTACATGGGGCTACCCTTGTGCCTAACCCGGAAACTTCAATTAGTACAAAACATGGCAGCCAGATTAGTTACTGGGACATCGAGGAGGGAGCACATAACACCAGTGCTTAAATCCCTCCACTGGCTGCCAATTAGTTTCCGGGCGCAGTATAAGGTGTTGGTTTTAACCTTTAAAGCCCTACATGGCTTGGGTCCATCTTATCCTAGGGACCGCCTCTCCCCATATGACCCCCCCGTGCCCTTCGGTCCTCGGGGAGGAATCTGTTACAGCCAATAAAAACTAGGCTGTCTCAGACCTCCCAGAGGGCCTTTTCCGCGACCGCCCCCAGGCTATGGAATGGCCTGCCGGACGAGATCCGCCTTATTTCTACGCTCACTGCCTTTAAGAAGGCAGTGAAGACGGATCTTTTCCGGCAGGCCTTCCCAGACTAATTATTCCCCGGATACATCTGCTCTGGGGAATTGCTTCTTGTCTGATATTCTACCGGCCTCCCTGTGATGCTTGGGCAGGTTATTTATTTATTGTTTGCTCTATGTAGCAGTTCATTGTTTTAACATTTTCTTGTTTAATACTGTTTTAAGGGGGTGGGAGGAGGGATTAGGGTTGGGATTGTTTTACGCTGTTTATTTTAACTTGTGTAACCCGCCTCGATTGCTTGGCAGAGAGGCGGGCTATAAATAAAAATTATTATTATTATTATTATTATTATTATTATTATTATTAAATTGACACATTTTGCCAATGTAACAAAGCAAAAAGCAAAGCAGCTTCATTTATATACCGCTTCATACCACGCTATGGGGTGTCTAAAAGGAAGGCATAAGGAACAGGGAGGGCATCTAGCATAAATTCAGATCACCCTATTTCTCACGTCATAATTTTAGCAATTGCATGCCAATTGAATGGCAACTAAATTGCCCACCAAGCACTGAGCCTTCTTTCTTGTGGCAGAATGAACTGGAAAAATAGTGATATTAAGGTCAAAAGCTTTACTTTTACCTTTTTCTTTTCTTTTTTAAACCCCCCCTTCTCCATCTTTCTACTGTTACCATTATCAGCACTACTAACGGGTAGACCAGTTGTATAGAAAATAATTGGCCTTGAATAGGATCCTTGTATAAGTTTGTAGGTGGTATACATCACTCGGTACTATCCTTTGTTGTGGAAGAAATTACATAACAGAGATGCATCTGTGATGAGAATATATTTCCTGCACAATAGACAACTCCTTGTTCAGAAAACATATTTTCTCAACAGGAAAACATATCCCTCCCCCATGGAATAGTGTCTTTTGTGCTGGTGAAAACTTTATAAGGGACTTTAAAAAGTATGAATAATCTCACGAGTATCATTATTCTACCTGACAGGATTTTTCAAGTGTTGAGAAACCCTCTTTCCATAGATTTTTAAAAAAGTTTACTATTTCCATCCTTATTGGGTTCTACACTCATATTGAGTTAAGAGGCAGAAGCCACCCCAATATAACATTCTAGCAAAGTTCTGTTAGCTGAGCTACTAGCTAGTAAGCTGGACAAAACAAGAAAACCACTCTTCCAATACAAAATCATTCCAAACAATGTAGTATAGTTGTGATAGTTATATATAAGTGTTTCTCCAACTATATATCTTTAACTGAAATGCTTCACTTATTATCCTAGCTAGATATTGGAAAAGTGGGCCTAGGTGGAATAGAATCATTGTGTGAATTTATAGGTAGTGTACATCACTATGGGCCTTCACTGTATTGTGCAGAAAATTTAGTAACAGAGGTATATCTAGGAACACCTTCAATTCCTCAATGAAATATGAAAGATTCATGTATTATACATATGTATGATAAATAAATTATACCTGTGGATGTATATGTGGATTTATCCACTTCCTTAATAACTAGTAGGGATGTTATCTAATATGTGCTGACCTTTGACTTGTGTAAGAGTCTTAATGACATTCTAGAGAAAGCATGGTGGATGTATTGCTTTTGTCGCCAGACTTAACTATCATGGACTAATTAAGCTACTCAACAGTGTAAGCTAAATTTCAAAGCTGTGCAGGAAAATAAAAATAAAACGTGCTGAATAAGCACTGTGTTTTAACAGAGTACATGCAATTTCTCCAGCACTACCAAATGTAGTTTGTTTACCCTGGCTTTGGAAGGAACAGCCTGCCAACTATAATTTTTATATGCAACCACCATTCCAACTGAAAAGTGCTTCTTTTAAATCATCTTGACTTTTAGGAATTAGATGTCTGCTGTCCAGAAGGGCTCCATGTCAGTTGAACTTTTTGTTTCCTACCAGATACCATTGATAACCCTAGAGAATCCATGCAGTAGTATGACATGAGATCACAAGACAAGGCATGAGAGAAAGTAGCTTGCAGAACACCTCTCTCTAGGACAATTAAAACTATCCTGAAGAAAAATCCAAAACCTTAATTTTTATTAACATTATAATAGCAAAGAATAGAAGAGAGACAGAGACAAAAGTGATTCATTTGTATACAGCAACAGAGAGGATGAATTTCTAACTGCAAAATCTTATGCATGTCTGTGAAGAAATAAGCCCTATTAGGTTTACCAGGGCTTCCTCTCAGATAAATGTATACAGCCTATGGACATGGAACTGCATGTGACCCTTTGCAATGGCTGGGAGTGTTTTGAGATTTGGGTTGGGGCAGAGAGAGAGAGAGAGAGAGAGAGAGCATGGTATAGCAGTGGTGTTGCAGTGTGGCAGCCCATGCTGGATGACACCCTAGAAGAGAGGTGACACCTGGTTGGGTTCTCCTTCCACTGTGGGGTGAGAAGGGTCAACCATGCCCCTCCTGGCTTCAACATGGTGGCAACATTCTCTTCAAGAGGCAGCCCATGCTACTGCAGCGAAAGAGAAGAAGCAAGTGCATCCTTTTGGCTGCCACTATCCCCTGGCAGCCCTGCCCCTGCACTGGGTGAAAACAGGGATGGGGGCGCTACTGTGGTATAGTGGTTTGAGTGTTGAACTAAGACTCCAGGAGACCAGGTTCAAATTCCAGTTCAGCCATGGAAACCCACTTGGGCAAGCCACATACTCTCAGGAAAGCAACAGCAACCCCTCTCTGAACAAATCAGCTGGTGGCCTGACAAAAAGTCCTGCTCTCTCAGCCTCAGAGGAGGACAATGGCAAACCTGCTGTGAACAGGTTTTCAAGAACAGAGATAGTACAGGAATACCTGGTTAATCTAAATGAATTTAAGTCTCCAGGACCAGGCAAATTACATCCAAGGGTACTAAAAGAACTGGCAAATGTAATATCGGAACCATTGGCAATAATCTTTGAGAAATCCTGGAGAACAGGAGAAGTCCCAGCAGACTGGAAGAGGGCAAACATTGTCCCCATATTCAAAAAGGGAAAAAAAGAGAATCCCAACAACTATCATCCAGTTAGTCTGACATCAATACCAGGAAGGATTCTGGAGTAGATCATTAAACAGAGAGTCTGTGAACACCTGGAAGGTAATTCCATAATCACAAAAAGTCAACATGGGTTTCAGAGAAACAAGTCATGCCAGACAAATCTGATCTCTTTTTTTGATAAAATTGCCAGCTTGGCAGATGAAGGGAATGCCGTGTATATAGTACATCTTGATTTCAGTAAGGCCTTTGACAAGGTTCCCCATGACATTTTTGCAAACGAGCTGGTAAAATGTGGGCTAGACAAAGTAACTGTTACATGGATTTGTAATTGGTTGACTGGCTGAACCCAAAGGGTGCTCAACAATGGCTCCTTTTCAACCTGGAAAGAAGTGACCAGTGGGGTGCCACAGGGCTCTGTCCTGGGCCCAGTGCTATTCAACATCTTTATCAATGACTTAGATGACAGTATTGGGGGCATAGTTATCAAATTTGCAGATGACACCAAATTAGGAGGAGTAGCTAATATCCCAGAAGACAGGATCAAAATTCAAAATTGCTTGAACAGAATAGAAAGCTGGGCCAAAGCTAACAAAATGAAATTCAACACAGAGAAATGTAAGGTACTGCACTTAGGGCGGAAAAACGAAAAGCACAAATATACAATGGGGGACACCTGACTGATTGAAACTACATGTGAAAGGAATCTAGGAGTCCAGGTAGACCACAAGTTGAACATGAGTCAACAGTGTGATGCAGCAGCTAAAAAGGCCAATGCGATTGTAGGCTTCATCAATAGAAGTATAGTGTCTAGATGAAGAGAAGTAATAGTGCCACTCTATTCTGCTTTAGTTAAGTCTCACCTGGAATACTGTACCCAGTTTTGGGCACCACAATTCAAAAAGGATGTGGAGAAACTGGAGTGTGTCCAAAGAAGAGCAACTAAAATGGTGAAGGGTCTGGAAACCAAGCCCTATGAGGAATGACTTAGGGAGCTGGGGATGTTTTGCCTGGAGAAGAGAAGGTTAAGAGGTGATATGATAGCTGTGTTTAACTATTTGAAGGGATGTCATATTGAGGAGGGAACAAGCTTGTTTTCTGCTGCTCCAGAGACTAGGACCCGGAACAATGGATGTAAGCTCCAGGAAAAGAGATTCCACCTCAACATTAGGAGGAACTTCCTGACAGTAAGGGCTGTTCAACTGTGGAACACACTCCCTCAGAGTGTGGTGGAGTCTCCTTCCTTGGAGGTCTTTAAGCAGAGGCTGGATGCCCATCTGTCGGGGATGCTTTGATTGGGAGTTCCTGCATGGCAGGGGGTTGGACTG
Source organism: Phrynosoma blainvillii (assembly GCA_026167975.1). Lineage (NCBI taxonomy): Eukaryota > Metazoa > Chordata > Lepidosauria > Squamata > Phrynosomatidae > Phrynosoma > Phrynosoma blainvillii. The sequence continues at coordinate 278,004,744 of JANUYF010000001.1, forward strand.
GATGGCCCTTGTGGTCTCTTCCAACTCTTATGATTCTATGATTCTATGATTCTATACTCCATTTTCAAAACCAGACATGAACTTTTGTCTCTTTCCATTTTTGGACAATGAAGTGGGGGCATTTTTGGCAGTCCACTTAAACCCCAGAAAATCTCAGGGGCAGAAAATTAACCACTAGACCCATCACAGGTGCCATCCCAGATGTAAATGGTCATCAGCAATGTAGAATCAAAGAATAATGTATATAGAGAACACCTGGGAATATGTGACAGTCTTGTATTTACAAATTTTCCAATGTTGATAAAAGTGCAGTTTTTAAATTTAGGTTGACAATAGAAAACTTTCTGTTATTTCATTCCTATGCAGAACATCTGTTTTTCATAGACAGTATTGCATGTGAATATGTCAGGGTAACTGGTTAAGAACTATGAAGGGTATCATTCTCACTTCTCAGCCTGCTGGAAATTATTTCACATATAGCTTTTGTTCACTCAAATTTGCCATTATGTATCCCTTGAACACAAGATACCTGTTCCAAGATTGCTTCTCCTTCAGTGCATTTGAGCAAAAGTGAATCCTGCATTCCTATATTTGACAAGTGGGCAAGATGTCTAACTGTCTAGAAATTAATGCTTGAGGAACAGGTTTGCAAATTTTGATACTGACCTTCTAGACTAATACATAGATCAGAATTTAATTACACATCTAGTCATTTGTGTAATTAAATTGCATATTTTTAAAAGAAAGGTATGAATTTTGGAATGTGTTCTGAGATAAAATATATTAAATGGCTATAAAAATGTGAAGGTATGTGCAGTGGCTCAAGTGGTTAAGACACTGGTTCTATTGATTGCAAGATTGGCAGGTTGGCAGTTCGAGGCCTGGGTGCTGCATGATGAGGTGAGCTCCTGTCACTAGTCCCAGCTTCTGCCAACCTAGCAGTTCGAAAGCATGCAAATGCAAGTAGATAAATAGGTGTCACTTTGGTGGGAAGGTAAACAGTGTTTTGTGCAATCATGCTGGCCACATGATTACAGAGTAGTCCTCGGACAACACTGGTTCTTAGTAATGGAGATGAGCACCACCTCCTATGGTCGGATACGACGACAAACTTGTCAAAGGGGAATACCTTTACCTTTACCTATACACACACACACACACACACACATATACACAAATCTCTCTCTCTCTCTCTCTCTCTCTCTCTGTGTGTGTGTGTGATCACAAAGATAGAGAGAGACACAGGGAGAAATTCATGGAATTTGATAGAACAGATGTGAAAGTGTCAAAGGCTACAAATAAACAAATACTACTGAAATACCCAGAGTACTAAAACCTGAAAGATGCTCTTCTTTCCTAGTTTTTGGATGCCATCAGCCTAGAATGTGCCAGAAAAATGCCCATCATTCTTGTTTCCAGCAGAGCTGTGCAAACCATGGCAGATGCAAGTGGGAGAGCTGGCACAAGCACTGAGGCTGGAATGGTACCTTTATCACTGGGCTAAGACATGGGGTGCCCAGTCCTGTAAACTTTTCTACTCAGAGAACAGTTCCTAAGATCTGGCAAAAGTATGACTTAAACATTACTTTAGGTACCTATTGCAGAGAAGTCACAGTGAGAAGGTCATGATGGGGTCGTGTCTGTTCCACAGTGAATTAGAATCATGCATTCATTATCTTCCATAGCCTCATTAAAATGGCTTTAATGTGGTGACTTGTTGAGGGCAGACAAAACTTTAATCTTGTGACCATCAGGCACACCTGTGTTACATTTCCTCTTAAGGATAGTTAGCAGAAACAGGTTAGGATACTATTTAAGTCTCCAGACTGATAAGGAAACCAGACTTTTATCCATTATCTTCCTTTGAACTTAAGCAAACTACATACCCCACTAATTTACTTTCATGGTTGCTTTTTTCTGGCAGACTATCAACTATTATTGGCATTTTAATCATCTGCTTACTTCAGGATTTTTTAATGTGTATATATTATTTGCAAGTTATATTTAACAATCTGATTTGTCCCATTTCTCTCTCCCCCACTTCTGACCTAGATTCAAATTTACACACTGTGAAATAGCTAATAAATTCCCATTAAGGTTGTAAAAGGTGAGGGTTCAGCCAATGTGCCAGTCATCAAGTTATAATGTAAAACTGAATGATCCTTGATGATAGCCACAGCGTTTTAAAAGAAAATGGCGAGGAAGAAGGTGAAAGACATTGACTGGTACTGAGGACTTTTTTGTAATGAGATGATACATATCTAGTTGCTTAAACTAATGATATATAATGTCATTACAAGCAGTATCATTGCATACCACAATACCAATGGTAAGTGGTACTGAAGCTCCTTTATCATAATATTCTTCTTTAAAAAGAAACCCAGGCTGAGTTGAAATATACACAGAGAGAGTACACACACAGATGAACAGAGCAATATATATTGCAAATACTGTTGCAATTAATGTTACACTTTTCTGGGGTTCTCCAGGAATGGTTTTAGCTGTCCAGCCCATACTTTAGCCCAGTGCAGATGTTTAAGACCACAGTTACCAGCAGTCCCTACCAGCATAGGGTGGTGGCAGTTATTATCCAATGGTGGCAGTTATTATCCAAAACATCTGCAGCAGCACAGATAGGAAAAGGGTGCTCTCCAATCAGTTGTCACCCACTGAGATAAGCCAGCCAAAAAGGCATCAGTGGTGGAATGATGGAAAAGGTTTATTGGGATAGCAGACCACCCACTCCTCACAGACATAGGACTTAACAGATGTCTCACAATACCAACCTCTGACCTGGCAGGATAAAGTAAATGGCTGGTAATCTGTGATCACCATTATGTGTCACAAGGTATGTAAGTGTGAATTTAGGGCCAGAATACTCCAGGAGCAGCCCCATTCTTCAGATCTTCAGGCTGCTCCTTTAGTATTCTGGCCCCAGAGCTGGATTCCCCCCATTAGCTCTGCACTCCATAGTAACACCAGGCAGTTGTCTATATACACAGTGTCACCAGACACTGCACCACTGGTACAAGTTGGTCCCTCTGAGGTGAGAAATGAGGCATCTAGATCAATCACATGGCTAAGTCCCTTGCTGTGACTCAGTGGTAGTGATTTGTGCCAATAGCAGTGGTGCTGAGAACATAATGAGATGCATGTGTAAATATCCACATGGTGTCACTACAGGGTGTTCTGGATTTTCATGCAAAATCTGGAGCAAAAGGTGAATTATTTTAAAGCATTTTAACAGTGCAGAACTGGCCTTACATCATGAAGGCAGTCTGCACTGGTATCAGGGATTTGGCCCTGTGTCATGAAGACAGGTTTCCATGAGGCCAGGGCAAAACCATTTCATATGGCCCATTTAGACATGCCCTTAGTAGCCACCTGGAAAAAGCCTTGGTCCATTTCAACTTCCAAGGTTTTGTGATCTTCCACAACTTCACCAGCTCCTGTCCTCACCTTCCCCTGTACTGTTTGCCTTCAAGGGTTTAAGGATGACAGTCAACATTGTCATTGGTATGCCAACTATGTTGCTGTAAGGTAATGCCAAAAAGTTGAGTACATGACCATCCTTGCCTCTGTTTCTGATGTTCAGGCATGAATGATGTTGCTTGTGTACCTAATACACATAGAATCCTAGAGTTGGAAGAGACCACGAGGGCCATCCAGTCCAACCCCCTGTCATTCATGACAGGAAGGAATCATTAGGCTAAGTGGAACAGCCCAAATGTTTACAAAAGTACAAAAAAGTAATGTGAAAAGAAAGCTATGGCAAGAGAACTCTACCAAATAGCTCACTGATAATGCTCAGGGGTGATGGAATATTGATAGATTGGAGAAGGAAAGAGAGATGGAATGGAAGGAACTATGATGGAAGAAAGCATGGCTTCTTGGGTACCTGGCTGAATAGGAAAATGAAGAGTATCATTCCATACTGCAACACTGTGGGAGGATGCAGACAGGCAGCTGTGGGCCGCCCTGGGAGGGGGAGGATTGGGGCCGAGGCTGCCCCACGCCTCGGCCCCAATCCTTCCTTTTGGCACCTGGGAAAGGAGCGCCAAAATAGCGATCCTTTCCCAGGTGGCAAAAAGGGTGTCCTCTTCTGGTGCACCGTGTCCAGATGCTGCACAGGGAGGATGTCAACAGAGCACTCGCCATGTGCAACAATGTGCGCTCTGATGACATCATCGGGAAGGGGTTGGGGCACCCAGCATGTGGTTGCCCCTCCCCTTCCCTGGCTCCAAAATGGTGCTTTGCACCATCTGCAGAGCCCCTTTGTTGTTCCCCTACCCCATGTTCTTAACTCTGCCATTCTTAATGGGAGATTTCACTCCCCCCCCCCCCCAATGCCATTGAAAGCTGAGAAATGTGGCCTGTATCAGTCTAACATGAGTAGGGTTCTTTTTTAACTAGCAAGAGACAGCACTACAATGATTTACAGAGACACAAGCTGAAAGTAAATTATGTTGTAAACGCCTGTCCCTTGAGTCAACAAAGAATCACAAAGAGGAGAAAAAAATATGCAAGAAGCTTGAAATTCCCAATAGCAAAGGTTGACAGGAAAATATGGTGTTGTTTTTCTGCAAGGAAAAGTAACTTTTGTACCATAGTTCCCATGAGAAATTATAAACTTTCATAGGATTTTTTTTTTTTGGGGGGGGGGCTCTTGTATGCACACATAAGAGCAATTTATCTTGGGCTGCTCTAGTGAAAATACTGTTAAGACATTAAAACTGTGAAGGCTATGGCTGAACTTCATCTCCCCGGCTGCTACTTATTTGTTCTTGCTGCTTTGTCTTGTCAAAACATTTACTCAGGCTTCAAAGACTTGCAAGTTGGCAACGTGTTAATAATATTAGAATGCATTTGTGTCGGCCATGTGGTTGCAATATTTCAGTAAATTCATCACTTATTTAATGAATAATGAATTTGAAAGAGTAGCTATAGCGACCAACAACCATATGTAGTAAATTAAACAAGAGCATGTCGATGTATAGAAACATGGAGTGTCACCAAAGCAATTGTTTCTGTTTTATGATGTCAATCAATGACAGACTTCCCTCCTGGCTGGTTTGCATGTATTTTACAAAATATAGAGATCAAACCCCACCCCACATGCACTCTTTCTCTCTTATTTTACTTCATTTGCTTAGTTTTTCCTTAAACAGCAGATTTCAGCAGATATAGAACCAAAGAAATAATATATGGATAATACTTTTAAAGAATACAAAATGAAGACCTACATTCAACATTGTGTGGCATTGTAGCATCCATACAATGGAGGTTCTTCCCCTTTCTCTTTCTTTTGCGGCATCTGTATATAATCTTGAGGGATTACTTTTTGCAGTGAAGAGATGGCTTCCTTCTAGATTCTGTTGTTCTCGTAGGAGAGGTCCTATGATGGATACTATACAATGAGATAGGGACTATGTAGAACAGGTAGAAATGCCAGTTTCAGGGAACATGGGGCTGTCACCAAGAATGACAGTCCAGGGTCAAAGTAGATACTGAGGGCAATGTGTATTCCTTGCAATTAACCCATTTCCTCTCCCACAACTGCATTTTCACACAGATCAGTCTTGCAAATTAAGCCAGTGTTTATCTTCCAGTAAGCAGTCATAAAACAAAGCATACAGAATGCAAGATTAGTAGGTGAGGAGAATCATATGCTATGACAAACAGATGTCTATCACCACTGGATGGAGCTGAATTATCATCTGGTTTGACCCAGTCACAAGTCCAAGTGCCTTGCCTGTAACAACTTATTCAGCATTTCCTGCATCCTGACATCATTATGATATTTGCCCACTTCTGTTTACACATTATTGTTTGCATCCTTGACTTCATTATGGGAAACCATATACTATAATGACATCAAAACACTGGGTACACAGAAATAGGCACTTTGAGCATTCAACCATTTATTCTTCAAAACAACAGTTTCTAAAATATATATAAATAGCAATAAAAACAAAGGATGTTTTCTCATTATGCATTCAAACTAGAATCCTGTACCATATTGAATATTCATAAATATTAGGGCTGTACACTCCTGTTCCAACTCCCGCTGATTTGGTTCAGAATCTAGAGTTTATTGCATGGCCATAAAAGGTGTCTTACCTTTTCCCAGCTTCATTTCACTTCTGACTTTGAAAATTGGCCAGCTGACTGCAGCTTGGACCCGTGTCTTACCTGGGCTGTATGTGGCCAGCAGAATCGGTGGCAATTTATGTATGATAACACCCAGATGTATCCCAGAACAGAACTGAAGCCAGGAAAAGGTAAGATGTCTTTTATGGTAATGTGATAAGCTCTTCTGATTTGATAGTTCAGTTCTGGGCCTGATTTGGCCTGGATTAATCTAGCCCTATAGCCCAGCCCACAAATTTGAACAAGGTTATAAAAATCTGGATTGCACAGACTTGTGCTGGGGCACCCACAATGAATGTAACTTTTAATGTTTTTTTTTTTTTTTCAGTTTGAAGATGCAACAGATTCTTAAAAGGGGTAAAAAAAATTCAAACCCAAATTTTGAAGAGGTAGCTTTAGGATGTTGTATGCTGTAAGGTGTGTTTTTGTATTTATTTAGTTTGGGGCTGTACAGACGGGCAGGAAAAGGCAACATGAAGCTGCCTTTTCCCTAAGCTGCAGCAACTGCACTGTCTGCCCCAAGCATGCCCTAAATAGAGATGGAGCAACTGCACTGAGGGGCAGTCAATGCAGCTTTTCCGAGGCCATATTGAAGCCCCGCCAACTGCACCGCTGGCCCCAAGGATACCACAAAGGGAGACAGAGCAACTGCAAGGGCCAGCAATAGCTGCTTTAATTTTTTTTGTTCTGTCAGACACATGTGTACGTATGCAGCGACACATCCCAGCAAACCTGCGCACCTGGGCAGAATATGTCATAGGTTGGTATATAGTCTGTCACTCTCTGTGTACAAAAGTGACTGAAGTTTGGCATTCCTGTGCACCTGCACAGAATATGTCATAGACTGCCATACCCTCAGTCATTTTGTCTGTACAAAGGTGACTGATGTTCATCATCTCTGTGCACTTGGGCAGGACCTGTCACACACCCACATAACATGCAAGGATTCACTGTCCTTGGCTTCCCCCAAGTAGTGGGTGCCATAGACAGGTGCCACTGTCTGAATGTGCCACCCTTGGAGTGAAGGAATGAGTTTGTCAACCGAAAAGACTCCTATTCTGTCATCCTCCACAAAACATGTCCCACACAGTTCAGGGTGGAGGGGAGAGGTACATGCAAGGGAGGTTTGTGTGGACAGACTGGATACATGTAGCTGGTGGTCATGCAAGGGGCATGGTCAACAGGACACAAAGACAAATGTTACTCTAGGACAAGTTCCACCCCCCCTGATCATGCCAGGAAGTGGTGTGCAGGTCTTATTGCACACCTGCACAGAAAAGGTCACAAAAGCCTCTTTCATGAAAACTGCTGTGCATCCTGACAGTAAGTATACATACGACAGAATGCATTTATTGTCATAATAAAGAACAGTTACTAGGGCGCATGGGCAGGGTTACAATTAGGGTTAGGGTAATAATATTAAAGTGCACCTGCAGCAGTGCATCCACACCTGGAAGCATAGGGCGCTTTAAATTAAAGCCTGCATCGTAGGGTGCATGCTTTGGATCGCCAACTCAATTTCCGTCACACATGCGGCAGTGCAATTATACATCCATTTAAAATCTCTGGCACCCTTTTTCTGATGCACTGGTGTTGCTGCATACAGATGCACATAGGAAGATGTGCATCTTTCTGGAAGAAGGGGGGAAAGCTGCTTCTTTTTGGAGTGGCTTTTCCCAGCATGTGGTGCCTAGAGGGCACTTTCCTGACAGCTTTTAGGCTGTGTGTCATCTAAATGCCATGCCTCCAAATCAGCCTGAAAGCACCTCTTTTTGCCTGTCTGTACAGCCCCTTAGTTAGGGCCACTGCAGACGGGTGGCACAGAGATGCCCTGGAAAGTGACAGATTGGGGCTATGGCAAACCCACAGTACAGCCCAGATCCTCCCTTTTGCTGCCCTGAAAAGAGCAGCAAAATGCTACTCCTTTTAGGGCAGGGGTTGACAACCTAAGGCCCGGGGGCCAGATGTGGCCCCCTGAAGCCTTTGGACTAGCCCCAGGCTGGTCCTGCCACCGCCCCACCGCCCCCCCCCACCCCCTGCTGCTGCCGCCGCCCACCATGATGATATTGATTATTGTTGTTATTATTTGTTCTTGGGGTTTTCTTGGCAAAATCTCCACAGGGGTTTTGCCATGACTTTTTTGGGGCTGAGAGAGTGTGCATGCATATTTTATTTATTTATTTATTTATTTATTTATTTATTTTGGGTGCTTCGGCCCCCCAATTGTCTGAGGGACAGCAACCCGGCCCCCGGCTCAAAAAGGTTTCCTACCCCTGTTTTAGGGGCTGCAAAAGGCCACCCTAAGAGCCGGAAGGGCTCTTGACACCGCGTGCCATGTGTAACGGTGTGCAGTGTGAGGATGGCATCAATGTGGAGTTGAGGCAGCCAGTGTGCGGCTGCCCTGCCCCAACTCCTTAGTTAGTTGGGCAGCACAGAGCCGCCCTGGGACGTGGTGGATCAGGGCCACGGTATCTCCATGCCGTGGCCCTGATCCTCCCTTTTGCCACCCCAAAAAGAGCAGCAAAATGCTGCTCCTTTTAGGAGTGGCAAAAAATTACAAAAAGAAAGTATATTACAACAAATTACAAAAGATGAAATGGAATTAATAGAATACAGAGATAAATATGTATTGTGATGTCCAGCCTGGACGGTTTGTTCAGGCCTTAGTGTGTTTTAGTATAGGAAATGTTTCATTGTATTAGTTGTGGGAGGAGCTGAAGGAATCCGCTGCTTTTTTCCAGGTTTGGTCTGCCCCTTCCCAGCAAGCTTTGTGTAGCTAGAGGCTTTTTAGTTTTAGTCAGTCTTTGCTGTGACCTTGCAGAGAGCTGTCCTTTTGGTGGCAAACAGGCCCAGACAGCCAGAAAGGGCATTTCTTACAAGTTAGCCAAAGGAATCAGGAGCTGAAAGTGGGTTTTATTATTGGGTTTTAATTGTTTTGTTGATTGTGGATTTTAAATTCTGTAGATTTAATATTGTTTTAAGGGGGGGGTTGGATTGGATTATTGTATTGTTTTTATTGTTGTAAGCCGCCCTGATTGGGCCTCCAAAGGGCGAGATATAAATAAATTTTATTATTATTATTATTATTATTATTATTATTATTTATTATGAAAGACCCTGCACCAGCTCCATTGAGTGAGAAGATCAAACCAAGATTGAACCCAGAAAGATGACACCCTGAAGATTGCTGAAACTCAAACTGTAAAGTATTCTTTATTTCAAGCTATCTAGAGCTGGGGAGGAGAAAACCCTTTACTTTTGTTCTTTAAAATAAACTTTCCCCCCTTTTGAACTTGAAGTAGTTATGAATGGTATAGGAAGAATGAAGGTATGAAAGATAGATAAAATATGTATATATATTTATATGTTTAATTTAGATAAAAAGTATATGTCTGTGTTATTATATGTTTTATTGTCTTTTTTTTGTTTTACTTTTTTAAAAAAAATCAATAAAGATTGTAAAAATAATAAGACCACCCAAGAGCCAGCGTGCAGCTGCCTCACCTCAACTCTACTCTCTGTCTGGCCCTTTGGGCGAGTCTGCAGGGGCCTTTAAGTTACAAAATCAAATAAAACATTGAAAAGTTGCTGGCTGCTCAATCTTGGTGATTCATGCTGCATTTGTGCTAACACTGCATCCAACATACTGGGTCATCTTCCTAAAGCACCTATAATTGTATGGCCCTAGGGCTGCATGCAGTCCCAAGGCAGTTTTTGCAGCCCTTGAAACATCTAGGAATGGCAATCCAGTTCTGTTCTGATTCTGTACTGAGCAAAATCACATGACACTGCCTCTTAGGCAGATTGCTGATAAGGTGATGTTCTAAGAATTTTCCCCTGCTCATTTGAGGCCTATAGGGAAGACAGAGAGCAATCCTGAGATCTGCTCCCAAATTGCAGTGGTCCCAGATAACATTCTGGCTTTTATGTTTGCTTTCTGTTGCAGAGATGCCACTCTCATAGGGGGGATACAGATGGGTGGCCCTGGGCCACCCCAGGAAGCAGAGGATCGGGGCCGCTGCTAGCACACACAGTGGCCCAGATTCTCCCGTTTGCCCCCTCTTAAAAGAGCGGCAAAATGCCACTCCTACTAGAGGCAACAAAAGGCCGCCCCAAGAGCTGCCATGCAGCTCTTCTCTGGCCCTAGCGCATGAGGATGCTACGTGCGGAGGACTTCCTGACACCATGCACCATGCATAAGGGCACGTGATGTCAGGACGTCTTCAGGGAGGGGTTGGGGCAGCCAGCGTGCAGCTGCCCCTCCCCTTCCCTGCCTCCAACTCGCCGCTTTGGGCCCGTCTGCAGAGGCTAATAGTGAGGCTGATGTTACTGTCTCCTCCTGCCTTTGATTTTCAGGTTCAATTGAGATCTCTTTACAGAACTAAACCCTCCCTATGGCTGCCACCTGAACCTTTACAAGTCTTATTTTAATTATATCAAAACTATTGTCCCTTACAAGCCTTACTGAAATGAAGGCAAATCAATCTGCTTTTCCTTGTCCCTAGGGGCAACATGTGGATTTGTATGACTGCTGTGATGATGCCTCATAATTCATTGTATTCTATTAATGATCAGATGTAATAGCAGTAGTATGGGTGTTGGCTTTTTATTTAAAATTGTAAACAAAATTCAAGTTCAGCTAATGAGGAGATCAACTGAAAATTAAATTTTGTTGTTTTGTTTGCTCAGCCAAGTGGACAATGAAACAATCTTCACTCTATGAATTAAACATGCAATAGAATAATATATGTGCTATTTGAATTAAATAAGTGTGCTTGTTGTCATATTAAAACTACATACACAGAGATAATACAACTGGGGATATGATTTATTTTTTTTTTTAAAGGGAGTGAATCACAGAGAGAAAGCAAATCAGATAGCTAACAACAGGTATGGGCAATTGGGATGGAGTAGGAAGACTATGGGCCTTTACAGACTGCCAGAAATAATGCAGCCTGAGGCCACTTTTACTGTCCTGGCTCAGTGCTAGGGAATAATGGGAACTGTAGTTTATTGTGGCACTAGAGTTCTCTGACAGAGAAGGCTCAATGTCTCAGAAAAAAATACAATTCCCATGATTCCTTAGTAAGACAGCTAACGTAGCCTCAAGTTGCATTATTTCTGGCAGTCTGTAAAGGCCCTATGTTTTACTATGTCAAGGGATCAGATTATTACTCATATTAACAAATTAGCAAGTAAGGCCAACAGAGGATTATTACAGGCTAGTTAACAAGACAAATAGCTATGGAATTAAAAGAGAAAAAACTCAAGGTGAACAAACATAGATGACTACAGCAACATAGTTATTGTAATGATCTCTAATACCTAAATCAAGCAGGCAAATGTAGATACAGGTTGAGTCGCCCTTATTCAAAATTCAAAAATCTGAAGTATTCAAAAAAGAAAAGAAAAGAAAAGAAAAGAAAAGAAAACCCCTTTTTTCATGGAAGGCTGAGATAGGACCTTTACAGACCTGCCTAAAGGGCAGCACAGAGCAGCCCCTGGGAGTGGTGGATCGGGTCCACAGCAACCGCACGCCATGGCCCTTTTTGCCGCTCAACAAAAGAGCGACAAAATGCCACTCCTTTTGAGGGGGGGGGGGCAAAAGGCCGCCCTAAGAGCCAGTACCATCAAGGGCGTCCATGTGTCAGGAGGGTGTGCTGACGCTGCGTGCCATGCAGACAGGTGCACGGCATCAGGGCTGTGTTGGGGTTGAGTTGGGGTGGCCAGCGTGTGGCAGCCCCACCCCAACTACACCCCCTGGCTGGCCCTTTAAACCAATCTGCATAGCCCCTTAATGACAGCCTTTGCTTTCTCATGTTTCAATGTACACAAACTTTGTTTCATGCAGACAATTATTTTTAAAATATTGAATACAATTACTTTCAGTAATTTATGTGTCTAAGATATACATGCAACATAAGCATATTTTGTGTTAAGACTTTGGTTGCATACCCAGGATGCCTCATTATGTACACATATGCAAACAAAGTATTTCACACACACCCCAAAATCCAAAATCCAAAACACTCCTGGTCACAAGCACTTTTGATAAGGGAGACACAGGCTTTGTGCAGGATGTAATTAACTATACAGTCAGCCCTCCATATCCATGGATTCTTTATTCACAGATTTAACCATCCAAGGCTTGAAAATATCCCAAAAATATATAAATTCCAAAAAAGCAAACCTTGATTTTGCCATTTTATATAAGGAATGCCATTTTACTATGCCATTGTATTTAATGGGACTTGAGCATTCATAAATTTTGGTAACCACAGGGTTCCTGGCACCAAACCTTAGGGGATACCAAGGGCCCACTGTATAACTTCACTGATCTGAAAAAAAAAAATCACTCCCCATAAGCACTGTAATTGGAAAGTGCTGATGAGATTTTTTCACCAGATTGCAAGGCAATGTGAGCTGGTTATGTGACACTGTTATGTATGGCGCGCAGTGTCAAAACGTCCTTCTGGTGCAGTGTCTTGATGTGCTGCACTGGAAGAGGCACAGAAGAGCCACGCGGCAGGTCTTGCGGCATCCTTTTTGCCGGCTCTGAAAGGAGTGGCATTTTGCTGCTCTTTTCTGGGCCAGCAAAAGGGAGGATTGGGGTCAAGGTCTGCTTCCCAGGGTGGCCCAGGGCCACCCGTCTACATCACCCCATAGTCATTTGGAATCATACTGTCTGACTTTTAAGTGCTTCTTTTCAATATCTGAATCTAGATTTGTCCAAATTTTATGGTTCTACTTAAGAACCATAGTGGGCCAATTTGATTGACTTCAGAGTTGGCATGAATGAGAGTGGATGATTTCAATGAGTTGCAAATATATTATTGCATATACTGTAAGGATACAATTGCATGTGCTGTAAGGGGCCAGAGCTTCAGCAGAAATCTAGTGTTGTTTTCATTTGTCAGGTACATATAGGCATAGAGAGAGAGAGAGAAAGAAGCCATTGAGTTTAGTAGAAATTTCTTCTACCTTCTTTTGAATTCTACAGTGCTAGAAATTAGATAAAAAATAATAATCTGTAAACCATTTTTTGGTCTTCCTAAAGAATCTAGCATTGCACCCTAGTTGCTGTCCTTCCATTACTAGACAAATACTTTTAAAAAATCAACAGAATTCTGAGAACTTTTTTTAATGAATGGGTTTTTAACAGAGCTGTGTGTTGTTTTAAATATGTTTTTATTATTTTTATTGTATATTTTACATTATTTTTTAATGTTAATGATATTTTTATTCCATTTTAATGTTGACTTTCTGTATGTTTCAACTGTATTTCATTTCTAAGTTGTCTTACATATGGGTTTTGGGGAAATGGTAGGATGTAAATAAAGTTGTGTTCGTTGTTTGTTTCTAGGAACCTGGTATTCAGAAGGATGTAAAAATCAATCAATCAAGCATGCTTAGGATCAATAATAAAATCATTTATAGAACAGAAGAATCAACACTGGTTCCTATGTATATTGTAACTGATTCCCTGTCCAGATTTTCTGAAAGGAAGAAAGTGCAAAAGCAGGATTAAAGATGAATATTATGAATATTATGAATTAGAGATGAATATTATGTGTTGTCATGTGATCACACATGAGTTATATAATTTTCAAGTGGTTGATAAAGCCATCAAAACAGCTGAAGATATTTATAATACCTTGGTTCAGTCATTAATCATCATCATCATCATCATCATCACCATCATCATATCTAAATTATAAATAAATAACTGCAGGAGTGAATTGTTTAATTACCTTGTTTCAGTTTGCTGACATATAGTCTAAAATGAAGAAGTAACACTCAAAATTCTGTACCCTAATTTCCCTGTTCCTTACTCCACACACATAGCAGGAATGGTTTGGAAGAGAGAAACTGGATCAGAGCCAATGGGTTGAAGCACAAATAACTAAGCAGAATACTACAAGCAGTGGCACTGAATCACAGAATATCAGGTGATTTAAGCCTTCCTTATATTAACCCTATTCTACATCATGCCAGAAATTTGAAACGGGATGGCCCAAATCACCCCTAATTGTACAGCTTTTCCCCTTTCCCAAACATACAATTTGTCAAAGTGAAAGGGGAGGGGAAGCATGTTTATCCATATGTTTATCCATAGTTATTAGTTAAAAAATCATTAAAATGTTTGTGTTTTTTCTTATGGCAGGACACAGACTCCTCCTCCTCCTCCTTTAAAAAGGTCCTTCTTTAAAAAGCTTATAAAGATTTATTTGAAGATTACGATTATTTAAAAGGTGTATCTAATTTGTTTGCATCTTGCTTTTGTTTCTTAATTGATGTAACAGCTTGAATATTTGTATACAATTGTAACATTGTCCACAAGCACTGTGTGTGGGCTACATAAAATATAATTGCTATCCATTACTGTACTCGTGAGAAGAAGGATATTGGAGTTGTGTACAGCCACAGTGTCTGAATCTGGAGATTTTCTTTGGCTTCCTCAAGTCCTTTTTATTTTGGGAAGACAGTTGCTGAAGCTCAAGCCTTCATGGACACATTTCCATTATAATGTGCAGTTGCTACAAATGTGTAAGTTGCACATTACAAACTGATGGGATGACAATGAATATTTTCAGAATACACTGTTTTCTTCAGAGGCCTAATATGTCATAGTGGAAATTCCTGCCCTTGATTTAAAACATGATGTTCCTCAACCATTTATATTCCAAGATATTGCATTGTTCCTGCTCTGTGCATCCTTTCATGTTATCATTAACTTTGGGCCTCGGCAGATGACTAATAGAGTCGTCTTGGAGGCCAGGAAGAGGAGGAGCAGCCGCACGCGCGGCGCTCCTTCCTCTTCCTGAGGTTGCCCTTGGAGCTGCCGGCCCTCCGCACGGCCGGCGCTCCCAGGGCAACCTCCCGCCGCAGCATCTGCACACGCTGCGGTGGATAAGTCAGGGAAAGTGCGCCCTATGCGTTTAGGACGCACTTTCCCTGACTTATGAATGGAGCGCTATTTTTGCACTCCTTTCAGGGACGCCGCAGGAGCGCCACGGTGCGGAGGCTGCGGTCCCGTGGCACTCCGTCCAGCGGCTTCCTGGAAGCAGTCGTGTGCTTCCCCCCTTTATGAGAAGAAGAAGATATAAGACCTTTCTTTGTAGCAGGAACTTTACTGTAGAAGTCCCTCTAAGGAAAGTCTGGCTGGCTCCATCCCTTTTACATTTCTAGGAGGAGCTAAAATTAGGTTGTCTCTCCTGGTCTTTGTTCCTTAAAACCAAAGATGTCTGCTCTGAATGTCTTTAACTGTCAGTGGCTTTAGAATTATTTTTAAAAAGTTGCATTAGCCCATTCTTTTTTTCTTCATTTGAGCATTTAATGTTTTCATATATTTTTGATATGATGTCCATCACTTCAGGGGCCCTTGTGGGTTGAGAGGTGACAGACAAATGCTTCAAATAAATAAAAATAAATAAGATAGATACCTCTACTCAGAGCTGAATTAAGAGGTTTGTCATTCTGGAGTAATTCTGAAAAGGAGCTCTCCCCCGGCCTCCATCTCTGCCACCCATTGGGCATATTTGTGAGCTATTCTACAGGTGGTAGCCTAGAAATTAAATAAATGTATAAATATATAATTTCAAAGTACTATAGACAGAAACATCTAAATTTTCATGCATAGACCCATTTTCTGCCCTGAAACTTTGGTGAAACTAATAACCTGATCCCATACATATTTTTCCTCAGTTACAAGTGGTACCCGTAATGTCGATGACACTGGAAACACTGGGGAATTCAAGAACTGACTGAGAAAGAAAGAAAGAAAGAAAGAAAGAAAGAAAGTTTTGTGGGTTTTTTGGACTATGTGGCCGTGTTCTAGAAGAGATTATTCCTGACATTTTGCCAGCATCTGTGGCTGGCATCTTCAGAGAATGCTGGTGAAACTTCAGGAATAAATTCTTCTAGAACACAGCCACGTAGCCTGAAAAGCCCACAAAAAAAAATATGGATGCTGGCCATGAAAGCCTTTAGCTTCACAAAAAAATTAAGTCATCACCACCACCACCGCCACCATCACCATCTATATCCCACCATTCTTTCCTTAATGGGACTCAAGGTAACTAACAATGGGGGAATGCAGACGGGCGGCCCTGGGTCGCCCCCAGAAGCAGAGGATCAAAGCCGAGGCTGCCGGACACCTCAGCCCCAACCCTCCCTTGTGCCGCCTGCAAAAGGAGTGCTAAAATAGCGCTCCTTCTGCAAGCTGCGAAAGGGGAACCACAAGAGGCATGGCACACCTCTTTAGCATCTCTTCCAGCTCAGTGTGTGTGGACGCTGAGCCGGAAGGATGTCACCAGAGAGCCCGTCGTGTGGATGGGCCATCGCTCCAATGATGTCCTCAGGAAGGGAATGGGGCGCCCAGCATCTGGCTGCCCCTCCCCTTCCTGGGATTGAAGACGGCATTTTTCACAGTCTGCATCCCCCCTATATCTCTCTTCAGTACTGAGACATTAGAGAGTGAGGGACCTGGAGCAATCACACCAAATGAACCACAGATAATCCAGCCCTACTTGGACTAGTTTTACAATCCAATTTGCATCCCAATCCCATGCAAAAGGTTGGCATGGGATGCATAGTTTGTCCAGGCCCACAGGGAGACAAGACTTAAAAGATGCCTTGGCAGTTATACTGACTCTGGAAGACTTTAGTCCTAAGCAGACAGCGCAAAGCACCGTCTTCAAGGCCAGGAAAGGGAGGGGCAGTCTCACGCTGGGTGCCCCAACTCCTTCCGGAAAACGTTGTCAGAGCGGCCGGCCCTCCGCACGGCTGGCACTCCGATGACGCAGTTCCGCTGCAGCGTCCGCACACATGCCTTTTGCAGCGCACCTTCAGCATCATGCGGAAGGAGCACTATTTTAGCACTCCTTCCTGGGCCTGGGACGCTGCGCCGTGGGGCCGAGGAGTGCGGATACCTCGGCCCCAATCCGCAGCTTCACGGGGCGGCCCTGTGCCACCCGTCTGCTTAGGTCCTTTGTGGGCATGACCAGACCCAACTTATGATCTACTGCCCCCAGCTTTTTCACTTCAATTTTGCAATTGAGGAGAACAGACAGCAGTTATTATGCTGGGCTAAATGTTCTATTTTTCACCTTTCCCAACTTTAGGGGGTGGGGAGGAAGTTGGGTTTTGGCTTATTAAGCATCCCTTTAGTTGTCTCTAATATTTTCCTGTTTTATCAGTGAGGGAGTGGGGGGGGGGGTGTTCAACATTGTTTTGGTCCAGGGCTTCCTTTGTAACTCATTGACCTTTCCTTTACTCTGTTTTTTTCACCTCATTTGCTGTCTTCTGGTTGGGAGGTTTTTGTGCCACCCCCCCTTTTCTCCTTGTTTCCCCCTGCTCGTTACTGGTCTCTCCCTCCCTTCTTTTAGGCCTCTTTTTGATTATTGCAGGCTCAATAGCCATTTTAGCTCCCTTTTGATTATAGGCCCAGCAGCCATTTTAGGTCCCTTTTGATTATAGGCCTAGTGGCCATTTTATATTGCTGCACCTGCAGCCATTTTGCTCATAAGTCTGGTGACTATTTTATATTCCTGCACTTGCAGATTTGTTTAGAATAGGCTTGTACAGCTAATTGCCATGCTAAGCTGGGTTGAGCTGGATGGTTTTTGGATGGGATTCTGCCAATAAATACAAGTGCTTTTGGCTCTTCATTTGCCTGCCTCAGGGCAGCTGTCACAGTATCAGTGACGATCTGTGCTAGTGTGTTCATTTTTAAATTATCTAGATGATTTCTTATTCATTGGTGAGTCAGGTTCCAGTCACTGTTCTTTCTTATTGAGAGAGTTTGAAGCTCTTGCTCTTGATCTGGGTGTGTCGCTAGTCCCTGAGAAGACTGAAGGATGCTCCATTCGATTCAAATTTTTTGGGATTACTATTGATATGATTAATCAACTTTCTATGTTTCCTGGGGATAAAATTTCTAGTTTGTTGCAGTGCCTTCAGCATTTCTCAACCCAATGAAAGGCTACACTGCACAATTTTCAGGAGAACTTTGGTCACTTGAATTTTGCCTGTAAGGCAGTTGCCCCAAGAAAAGCATTTTTACAGCATCTGTGTGAAACAATTAGTGGGGTTCATAGGCCACACCACAACATTCGGCTTAGGGTTGGATACAATTTTTGAGTGGATTTAATGGGGCTTCTTTTTGGTGATAAGAACTTAAGGATAAGGATGTTTTGCAAATAGCTTCTGATGCTTCAGGGTCAGTGGGATGTGGGGTGTTCTTTAATGGGAAATGGTATGCACAGGTGTGATCTGACGATTGGGCTCATTCAGGATTGATCACTGATTTGACCTTTCTTGAATTTTTCCAATTTTGGTGGTTGTGATGATATGGGCTGAGGAGTTGTTGAACTCTTCAGTCCATTTTTGGTGTGGCAACCTTGCCACTGTGCATGTTATTAACTCATTAACCTCCAAATCTCTAAAGCAGGGGTAGGCAACCTAAGGCCTGGGGGCCAGATGTGCCCCCCCAAGGCCTTTGGACTGGCCCCAGGCCAGTCCTGCTGCTGCCCCCTGCCGCCCGCCGCCGTCGCCCGCCATGATGATATTGAGTATTATTATTCTTACTTGTTCTTGGGGTTTTCTTGGCAAAATCTCCACAGGGGTTTTGCCATCATGGCTTTTCTGGGGCTGAGACAGTGTGCATGCATCCCTGCTTGTTTTTGGGCCTGCCTTCCAGTCATTTCCATGATGATAATGATTATTGTTTTTATTACTTGTTCTTGGGTTTTTCTTGGCAAAATCTCCACAGGGGTTTTGCCATGACTTTTCTGGGGCTGAGAGAGTGTGCATGCATATTTATTTATTTATTTTTTAAAAAATATTTTATTTATTTATTTATTGTGCTTCAGCCCCCCAATTGTCTGAGGAACAGCAACCTAGCCCCCGGCTCAAAAAGGTTGCCTACCCCTGCTCTAAAGTTTATGTGCCTTGTCCAGGCTTTTACTCTCCAGTGTCCTCACTTTAACATTTTATTTACCACATGACATGTGCCAGGGATTGATAATGCTTTTCCAGATGCTCTTTCCTGTAAACAGATGGAACACTTCAGGACACTGGAGCTGGAAGAAGCACTGATGCCAGAACCAATGCCGGAACATCTATGGAGCCTTGGCAATTAAAGGTAGCAAGAGCATTGAATTTGTCCATTGCACCATCCACCCAGTGGAGTTTAAAATATGTTTTTCAGTTTAGGGCTAGACACACTTTAACTAACCTGTGCCACATTTCCCACACTATTATGTGTACCTACATGGTAAAGGATTGACTCATCCTTCTATTTGGTTGCACCTTTCAGTGATTGCATTTTGGCTGAAATTGCAAGGGGTTTGTGACACTACTGTTGACTTCTTCATCAGAAAAGTGCTTGAGGGCTGGACCAGGGAGAGGGGTAAAGTAGTGGATGCTAGGATTCAACTTTCCCCTGATATATTGAAAAGTTTACACCAAATATAGTCTGATATTTGCATATCGCCATATGAGGCTCTATTATTCTATGCCACTTTCTTGCTAGCCTTCTTTGGGGTGTTAAGAATAAGTGAATTGATTTGGTCCTCCAATTGAGATGCATCTCGAAAGGCTTTATATTTTATCAATCTTCAGGTTATACCCCAGTCTACTACACTGTTAATTCGTTCTTCCAAAACTGACCAACAAGGCAAGGACTCAACCATTTCACTTGAATTAGCTGTAGACCCTCACATCTGTCCAATTTGAGGAATCCTTGACTACATACATGTGAGAGAACACAGTGCAGGCCCTTTGTTTATTTGTCAGGATGCTTCACCATTAACTAAATATCAGTTCTGGAGTATTACTTCTAGAAAGTTAACTGCACTTGGTCTCGTGAACATGCGATTTGCCACACACTCTTTTTGTATAGATGCCTCTTGGACTGCTGCTGTGCTTGGATTTCACTCTCAATGGAAGTCCTCTGCTTATCAGAAATGTGTTTGGAACTTTCATTGTTAACATGTTCTTCTTCTTTTTCAGATCACAGGTGGTGGCTGAGGAGTCATCGAGTGCTGCTGTGTGGCCACAGCATGATCTATTAGGCAGCCCGCCAAGCTATGTTCAGCCACTTTGGATCCCATTTTGGATTGAGTGAATTTGCTCAGTTTGAATGGCTTGGCAAGCATGGACTGCTTTGGCATGGCCTGTTGCCATTGTTATTTAAGGGGTGCCATGGGCTTCCTCCCCAAGTTGTGATTATTCATTTAGGGGTAATGATCTTGGTCTGCTAAAAGGGATTGCTTTGGTCTTGCAAGCAAAGCAAAATTTTAAAGCAGCAGTGGCCTCAGGTTGAGCTGGTGTGGTTGGTGATGCTACCACATCAGGTATGGAGGGGTGATGCTGGATAAAGCCTGACAGTGGGCTAATTCTGAGATTTGATGTGCTCTGGAAAGTGGGTTGGGTCCCTTTTTACCACATCCACAAATCATATTTCAAAGGCCCAAGCTTTATCAAGTGGATAGAGTTCACCTGTCTGAACTAGGCAATTCTATTTTCTTAACAGACCTACAACAGGGCATTAAGGTTGTTTTGGATGCCTTGGTGGGAGATATCTTTGGCATGATTTGAAATAAATTTGGACTTCAGTGAGCACCTAGGATACTGTTTGAGTGGAAGGGAGGTCTATGGAACCACCTCTTTGTCCTTGGGACCTGGGAAGTGGGAAAAGAGACACCCTTTAGGACTGCATGGAGGATAACCCCTCTCTTTAATTCTTGGGCATTAGGAGAGGGAGTTTCATGTTAGTCTTCCTTATGTAGACTGGCCAATGGATAACCCAGCTTTTGGGTCACCATTGGGGCTTAGATGCTATTGCCCAGGGGAGGTAGATAGACCATCAGCTGCAGCTGCTCCCATCCTTGGCTATTTCTCCACATGGTTTTCAGTTCCATTAAGAAATTAATAAATAGGTCAAGTTAATAAACGGCCCTGTTTGAACCCACTTTCTGTTGTCTTGTATTGTTATTCCTGGGGTGGGTGGGCAAATCATTTTCTGACAATCATATTGTCATCCATCATGGCACCCACTATAGCAAACTTGGAATTAGCACACTGTGCAAGATGCTCTTCACATATGTTCCTTTGAGTTGACTCACTTCTCATCATCTAACATCACATCAAATGGAATAATTTAGTAAGCAGCTGAATTAAAAAGAAATAATACAATGTATTGTCTATATTATCTATGGCATGTTTTACTAAACCATTGTCACCCATTGAATAGCTTGGCACATCATAGTCCCATCAAACCATTTTGCTGGCTAACCAGTTGGAAAAAAAGGAAGTGAATGATCTGATTTTGGAAGGTGTCAAAGGTGTTCTGTGTCCTGTTTCATTCATTTTATACAAATCTATACACAAGTAACCATCTGGGGGGGTCAAAACTTGTTTACTTAATTTCACTTTTTCAGATTGTTTAAAGTTCAACAGCATATAATTTTGACATTATTGTTTTTATTATTTTTTGTTATGAATTTGAGATATCTTCCCCTGTGAAGCACAATAGTCTAAGAAAGTAAAGCTATTCTGTTTATACATTCAGAGGTAGTCATCATGTGGTCAGTGATGTATCTTCTCCAGACATTGTGCTTGATGGACACCTCCTCTTCCAAAGAGCTTTTAAGTTTGGAGCTTAGTCAGCTGGCAATATTTAATATGTGGGACCAAATCTCATCCAATGCTCAGTACAAAGAACAAGGCTTTTCCAAAAGGCAGTAGGAGCTTGATTCTGTGGAGGGAGCATGAAAAATGATGCTGCAATCTATCATTTTGAGCACATAAGGGAACCCTGAAATGTCATGAAATCTCTATTTGATCTGTTATCACTACTGTGAGTTGTATGAAAAATTAACATATTTAATTAACTGTCTGACCAAAGCAGCTGTTCCCTTATATAAAATCTTCAACATGGATGCCACTAGATGTTTGAATGTGCCAATACAATATCAGCTCAGGACTGGTTATATATTATTATTTTTTACACTAAATGGCAGAGCATGACTACACTTTCAGTGGGCTCCAGTCAAGATCTTTAAATTTCTCATAGCATATAGTGGCTTGAGCTGAAATGGCATCATGAAATCCACATTTAGGTCTGCCAAGAGGATATGCATCAAAATATGTGGCTTGACCAAACTAACCACTTCCATGTTTTTGTTGTCCTAAATACCCATTTGCATCCCTGTTGCCTAAATTACTGGTGGGATTGACATGTGATCTTGTTCCATTTAGTCCAACTAAGATTTGATTTATCATTCATTTCTGCCAGTTTTGATACCTGGTTAAAAAGAAAAGCTTTAACATTTCAAATGAAATATTTTAAAGCAATTATTTAAGACAACCTTTAATAAAGTGCATGTGTTCTTATGGGGGAAATCCTTTCTCTGTTTGGACTTTAATTTGTGAACATCTATCTTCATATATCTACTAAGTGCTACAAATATGCTTGGAATAGCTCTGTAGATTGTTGCTCATCTCAGGTTTCTTGATCCTGTGTTCCAGAACCAAGAAGCATGGTGGTTATTTTGGGAGTGGCAAGGTTGTTGGTTGTGGCACATATAAATAGGCCTGAGATGAATAGCCACTGCTGATTTTACAATGGTATGGTTCCCTTCCTAAATCAGGAAAATACAAATTCAGTTCTTCTATAGATACATTTTCAGAAGCTCACATTGTTAATCCATTTATTTAACTTTTGAAGGCTCTTCTTGGGTGTTAGAGTTGAGCCAAACCTTTCAGAAGATAGTTTGCTGACATAATTTCTGAGATGTTTCTTTTTCTTTCCATCTTATAAAGGGGGGGGGGGAATCACTTTTCAGACTTTTTATTCAAGCATTTGCCTCCCATAATTTTTTATTTTATTTTATTATTATTTATGAGAACCAGAACTATCTCCTCACAATGATCCAGACTGTGAAGGGACCATCTAGCAATGCAGAAAGTACAAAATGGTGGTCAGTCTGTCAATAGAAAAAACAAAAAATAAGCAAAAAAACAAACAGGCAACAACAACAACAAAAGAATGGAGCTGTAGTGTGCCATTCCTCATGGTGGCATCCACTTCTAATCACCCCCCCCCCTTTCTGGAAACATCAAATTAAAAAGTCTCCCCGATTTCCTCTGTCCACAAACAGAATGGAGAATTTTGAAAAGCAATTTGCACACAGCTCTACTTATCAGGCATTTGGGGTCTGATGTCAAGGTTTTCTACCTCCACATTTTATCTGAACCAGAGACAAATCCTGGAGCTTCTGGTGCTTGCCTCTTATTTGACCAAAAAAAAAAACATACTGAGCTCCTGAAGCTCACTTCTTAGCCCAGTGAACACTGCCAACATCTCCACTTAACCATCCTTGTGTAAATTCAGCAGCAGCCATTCTATGTAAAAGCTAGTTTTCAAACAAGGTTACAGCAATGCAGTCATATATAAGGATATGAGAAACTACTTTCAATTTTTCCAGACTGGAACAACTTTGATAACCCACTCAATGACACTGAGACCATGAGTTGCCTCTTCCTTAGGAGTTAGAATGGTGATGGGGGACACTAGACCAGACAGATGCATTGTATCTTGTGGGCATATGATTGGAAACTTGTGTGGTCCTCCTGTGACCCAGGACTTGAGCTTTTTATTGCAAACACCTTTCTTAAAACATCCGTTTTAACATGCATCCATCTGTCAAGTGATGTTTTCCACAGCAGTGTTAATGTGTGTGTGATCTCCTCCACTTTGGTAGTTCACACCTTTAACTAGGGATAGAACTGGAGTGGAATAAACAGGCTTCCATGGTTTCAAATATTAAAAGGCTATAAATCTGAAAGACACTTCAAAGAAAAGGAAAGGAAAGAAAGAGGAAATAAGGCAGAGCAGAGGCAGGCCACGGGAAAACTAAAACTGACATTGAAAACACAAGAGCTTGAAAACATCCACAGCAAGAGACAAAAATGATAAGGTAGTTTATGAGGCAACAGTATTTCCTGCTTCCTCAAGGTATTTTGTTGATTTTTTTTTAAATGCTTAGTATCCTAGTGATTCAGACAAACTTATTTAGTTTGACTGGAAAAAGTCAAGCTGTATTTTCATTAGTTACAAATATCCTACAAACAATAGGAAAATGTATACTTCCAGATTCCAAGCTTTACTATAAAATTGCAGCTTTTCCCAGGATTACAAGTTCAGTGGAAATTTAAAAACCTGAAGTGGGGAGAAATGAAAGTTACTGCTTTGCATGAAATATTAAAATTGCATCAGGAATGCTTTCTGGCATTAAAAATAAACAATAACATTTATTCCTAGTTATGGTTCACTTTGATTCTTTAAAAATTAATCATTACTTTAAATATTTGATTAAATTAGATTTGGATGGGTTATTAGCATCCCCTCCAAAACTGCCTTCAGTTTCTGACATGGACATCCATGCTTTCTCTGCTCTGTGACAGCTCAGAATTTCTGGATCTGGATTATTTGAAAGAGGATGATGGGTTAAGAAATCCTAATAAAGTGAGAAAGTTGAAATAGCTTTATAAGATATCCGGGACTTTTTTATCAAGTTACTATATCTCAACATTCTAGAAAGGCCACAATACTTTTTAATCATTTTTAATTAAGTTTTGGTGATAAGAGACAATAAATTAGACAAAATTACAGGACATATTATGATATATTTTATGCTCAGTGTTCAGGGTCTTAATGTGAACTGTAACCCCCCTGTTTATCCATGGTGGTATAAAATCCCATGGAGTGTCCTAAAAAGGATACAACAATTAACTATTGTGATAAAAGTGAATTACTGTATTCATGCAGAGGAACTGATAAGCATGGTGGTGAGCATAAGCAGGAAAAGAACATATGTTTTTCAAAATTAATCATTTTTTCACAAAGTTCAGTCACACACCTCTTTGCCCTCGCCACTTCTTGGGCTGTAGTTTCTATGAATAGTCCCAACTGACCCACACCTTTTTTCTAAATCAGAGTAATTTCTGATCCACAAGATGTTCCTCAACTGAAACTCCCAGACAGCTATCTGGAGGACTACAGTCACAGATAATGGAAACTGCAGTCCTACATGTGTCAGGCTTGGCTGTACAACATACAATGTGTCTCAAGCTATTTTCATTTCCCCCAATTTCTTAGTAACATATTATTTGCTATTTCTCACTGTTGTTTCAGTACAAGCAACTACATTTATGGCTTTTAGAAAAATTCAGAATGGCTTCTAGCCTACTCCTGGTGCTACTGATTCTGAAACACATGAGGAAGTGTTTTGTAAAGCCTGAGCAAGGATTTTGTGAGTGGGAATTGAGGCATGTCTACAAAGTGGCCAATATACTGGGGTCAGATGAATAAACTAGAGGTTCCATGAGGGGCAAAGGAAATAAAAACAAACCAAACAGGCCAAGAAGCAAACAAATAAGGCAATAAGACAAACAAATCGGTCAGTTTACAGAACGGCAGAGATTACAGGCTGCACACACCATTACCACTGTTGGCAATATTCTGACAAGGAATCTTGACTCTCATGGTGGGGAAGAATCCTCTATGAGTTCAGGAAGTCTTAGTACAATGGCAACATTCATTATAATTCATTTAGAAGGGGAGGGGGAATCTTAATACAATATTTTTTAAGTGAGTGGTCTTCTCAATGATGATAATACATAAAACATTCTGAAGCTAAGGAGATCAGTATCTGCACTGAGAATTGTCTGGAAACTCCAAATACCATCCCTTTGGCTTCATGGAAAAATATGTATAATGTGAATATAATACATGTGCATATATAAATGAACTTTACTAGAAGAACTGATGGCTTTGATTGAGAGGCAAAAAACAAAACAAAACAAAAAAAAAAAACAACCCACAATCCAGTTACTTTAGCTATCAGTTGAGTAGGCAGTCAAATTCTGATTGGTCAACATTTATTCTTCTGGTCATCCTTCCCTAAAATTGTGCATCAGTCCCTGTGTACAATTTTTGCAAAAATGATCAAAATGCAAGAAATCGTACATTACATATATGCATTTTTATCTTATCCTGTGACCTGCCTGAAGATCACTGGCAATTGTGAACAAACTCATGCAATATAGGTCCAAAACACAGTGCAGAAATAATCCAATTTGAGACTACTTTAACTGCCCAGACTCAATCCTGGGATTTGTAGTTTATTGTGGCACCAGAGCTCTCTGGGCTTTATCACACAGGGGAAATCCGTGCAGAAATGGGGTTTTAATAGAAAAAACCCTGCAAAAGCAGGTAGATTTTCAGATGACATTGATGTTAAACTATGGTTAACAGAATGGAAAGTAGTCAAAAGCCGCTTCTTTTTACTTTTGAAAAAAAGCCATGTGTGTGAAAAAGCGGGTTTCCCCCACCTTTTAAATCCCATTTTAGCATGGGATTTCCCCTATGTAATAAGGTCCTCTGATAGAGAAGGGAAATGTTTCACAAAAGTGTAGTTCCCCAAATTCCCTAGCATTCAGCCAGGCCAGTTAAAACAGTCTCAAACTAGATTATGTCTGGAGTGTGTTTTGGACCATAGAAACTAACAAACTAATATCTCATAGTCTGTTAATAAATTTTTGCACACTGATACTCTTAATGGTTTCAAGTATGAAGGCAAGTGCAGGTTCCCACTCTGCGTATCTCTACACCTAATACCTGGCTTCCAGTGGAATGAATAATGAACTTTTATCTTTCTATATTCTTTCTTAATTTATTTTTTAAAACAACATTTAGAGCTCCAAGCTGTCAATTTAATTTTGATACACTGCCATCAAGTTTTGTACATAGGGATAAAAATCAGATAATATTTATATTATATGGATTCTTCATCCTGTGACAACTTAGGTTTCCAGGATTTAAGGTAATTCATTCTAGCACAGATCTTCTTTACAGTCATCTTGGCACAGGGCATCTCAGACCAAAAATAGAATTGAAGTGAGCTGAAGAGCCTGAATGAGATACTCCAATTTCCATAGTATGACTAGTGCCACACAGCTAATGAGTGCTCAACAGGGGAAGGAGGAGGAGGAACTGGCACAGTCATCTCATATGGGATACAAAGGAAAGTAACTTCTTTGAAATGCCATCATTCATGCAGAATATTCTTCCTGCTCTAGTGTCATCCTTAAATTCTTCAGATTAACAGCTCTATACAGTGTGGAAGCACTCAGACTGGTCTTTTAGAAAGCAAGGGACAGGCAGCAGTTTGGAATAATATTTCTATAATTGGACATTTGGAAATAGGAAGCTAATTTGCATTATTTTATTTTATTTTCCTGTTCCACATAGATTTTGATGCCTACTGAACTCCTATAAGATGAACTTAAGGGCTCAAGGAAATGACACTTGAGGAAGAAAGGGGTAAGCTGGCCCTGAGCCATGAAATCTACCCCAAATGCCAAATAAATAATAGCTGTTTCAAAATCATGTTGGAGAGGAGAACAGTTTTGACAGCCAACTGGAAATTTTTAAGTTGGCCAAGCTGATATGGTAGTGCTTAGTTGATCTAGTGTGTTTAATATCCAAGCTTCTACTTCTGTCCCATGGAGCAATACCTTTCCAACAAAACTACTAGATAAGTGATCCTAGTTGCTGTACAAGTAGATTAGAAATAGCACAAATTGCTGTAAATTGGCATTAATCTAACAGATGACTTTCAGATGACAGAGAACATATTTCAGGTAATATTACTAGAATCTGCAATTTAAAATCTATCTTTTAACATTACCATAGGAGTGGAGCAATGTGCAGATTCAAAGGGCCAATTCTTTCCCACTGGAACTTTTGGGGAATACATAGATTGCCCAAAATAAAAGAACCAAAACCCCAAAATGGTCAAAAGTGCACTTCTGGTTTTGACAAATGTTTAAGGCTGAATCGTGGAAAGGGGGAGTGTACTACTTAAAACATGAATTGCCTGTCCTGGAGACTTCCAGCTGTAACAACTGGGGATAGAAAGAATATTTGAAAATATTTTTTTAAAGGGTCAAACTCCCCCCTCCCCCCAGTGTTTCTCAGGTGTCAGGAAAAATTGGCAAGGAAAATAATGAATTAACAAGAATCTTTACCGCTCAGGACTTATTATGCAGATATTTGCACATGACATTTTTCTACAGACAATAGCATTTTCTGTGGATCAAATGGTATTTCTGTGCAGAATTATTATTTTGGATGCAGAACAGGCTGCTTCCTACACAAAAAATACCATTTTCTGCATACAAAAATATACATGCAAGTTTTGTACAAAAAAAAAAAAAACCCTCCTCAGCTGTGAGTTGTCTTCAAAAACAATGCAGATATTCTTGCAATGGGAAGACAATTGCTAAAGCACTGCTCTGGAGTATAAGACTACTTTTTAACCCAGGAAAATCTTCTCCAAAGTCAGGGGTTGTCTTATACACCGGGTGGAGGAGGAGGAAGAAGAAGGGGTACCGCAGCATGAGGAGGGAGGTGGAGGAAGAGAGGAAGTCCAGGTTAGAGGAGGAGGAGGAGAGGTAGGAGGAAGGGGTGGCGTGGTGTGTTGTGAGACAGGAGGAGGAAGCAGCAGCGGATAAGAGGTTAAAGAGGCAGCAGCGGATAAGAGGTGAACCCCTATCCTGGGGTTTTATTGGCAAGACTGGTTCAGAGGAGGTTTGCCATTGCCTTCCCCTGAGGCTGAGAGTGTGTGACTTGTCCAAGTTCACCCAGTGGGTTTCATGGCAGAGTGGGGAATCAAACCCAGGTCTCCAGAGTGGTCGTCCAACACTCAAACCACTATGAATGCTGGCTCCTATTCCCATATACTACCTATGAAACAATTTAAGACTTTTTGTTGTTGTTATTCTTGTGTGTCTTCAAGTCCTTTCCAACTTATTGTGACCCTAAGGCAACCTTTTCATGGGTTTTTCTTGGCATGTTTTTTCAAATGGGGGTTGTCATTACCATCCTCTGAGGCTGAGAGTGTGTGACATGCCCAGGGTCACTTACTTGGCCTCAAATTGTACATACCCCAGAATGCATCACCTAGGATATTGGCAGTCCTTTTCCCCAACACTTTCTCATTTCCCCCACATTGAAAGAGGGGTAGTCTTATATGGCGAGTATAGCCCAAACTATATTTTAACTGGAAAAGTTGGGGGGGTCGTCTTATACACCAAAAAATACAGTAACACGTTGTTTCATGCAAAAATGAAAATAGAAAAGAATTACATCCATAGAAGCAATTTCATCCCCTCTCTCTCCTCCATTTTTCTCTGTCACTCCCTTCTCCCCATGTCCTAAAAATGATCTATCTGGGGGTAATTTTGTTGTTATTGTGCTTCCAAGTCATTCAGATTTATGGCATCCTTAAGACAAACCTATCATGGGTTTTCTTGGCAAGATTTCATAGAATCATAGAATCATAGAGTTGGAAGAGACCACAAGGGGCATCTGGTCCAACCCCCTACCATGCAGGAGCTCAAAATCAAAGCATTCCCGACAGATGGCCATCCAGCCTCTGCTTAAAGACCTCTAAAGAAGGAGACTCCACCACACTCCAAGGGAGTGTGTTCCATTGTCAAACAGCTCTCACTGTCAGGAAATTGCTCCTAATATTGAGGTGGGATCTCTTTTCCTGCAGCATGCATCCATTGTTCTGGGTTCTGTTCTCTGGGGGAGCAGAAAACATGCTAGCACCCTCCTGAATGTGACATCCCATCAAATATTTAAACAGGGCTATCATATCCCCTCTTAACCATCTCTTCTCTAGGCTAAACATACCCAGTTCCCTAAGTCGTTCCTCGTAGGGCATGGTTTCCAGACCCTTCACCATTTTAGTCTCCCTTTTCTGGACACGCTCCAGTTTTTCAACATCCTTTTTGAATTGTGGTCACCAGAAATTGACACAGTATTCCAGGTGGGGCCTGACCAAAGCAGAATACAGTGGCACTATTACTTCCCTTGATAAGGATACTATACTTCTACTAATGCAGCCTAAAATTGCATTGGCCTTTTTAGCTGCGGCATCACACTAATGACTCATGTTCAACTTGTGGTCCACTAGGACTCCTATATCCCTTTCACACATAGTCCCCCATCTTATATCTATGCATTTATTTCTTTTTCCCTACGTGCAGTGCCTTACATTTCTCTGTGTTGAAATTCATTTTGTTAGCTTTGGCCCAGCTTTCTAATCTATTGAGATCATTTTGAATTTTCATCCTCTGGGGTATTAGCTATTCCTCCTAATTTGGTTATCATCTGCAAATTTGAGAAGCATACCCCCTATTCTTCATCCAAATCATTGATAAAGATGTTGAAGATGACTGGGCCCAGGACAGAACCTTGTGGCACACCACTGATCACTTCTCTCCAGGATGAAGGGGAGCCATTGCTCAGCACCCTTTGGGTTCAGTCAGTCAACCAGTTACTAATCCACCTAACAGTTGTATTGTTTAGCCCACATTTTACTATCTTGCTTGCAAGAATATCATGGGGGACCTTGTCAAAAGCCTTACTGAAATCAAGATATGCTATGTCTACCGTATTCCTTTCATCTAGCAAGCTGGTAATTTCATAAAAAAGAGAGAGAGAGAGAGAAATCAGATTAGTCTGGCATGACTTGTTTTTGAGAAACCCATGTTGACTTTTAGTGATTATGGCATTCCCTTCTAAATGTTCACAGACTCTCTATTTAAACTGTTCTAGAATCTTTCCCAGTATTGATGTCAGACCAACTGGGTGATAATTGTTGGGATCCTCTTTTTCCCCCTTTTTGAAGATTGGGACAATGTTTGCCCTCCTCCAGTCTGCTGGGACTTCTCCTGTTCTCCAGGAGTTCTCAAAGATTATTGCCAATGGTTCCGATATTACATTTGCCAGTTCTTTTAGTACCCTTGGATGTAATTCGGCTGGTCCTGGAGACTCAAATTCATTTAGGTTAACCAGGTATTCCTGTACTACCTCTTTACTTATTCTGTGCTACATTTCCCCTGTTGTGTCCTCTGTTCCATTTTCCTCAGGTTGAACACCCTTTTCCTTTTGTGAGAAGGCTGAAGCAAAGAAAGTATTGAGTAGTTCTGCCTTTTCTCTGTCCCCTGTTAGAATTTCTCCATCTTCCATATGCAGTGGCCCTACCATTTCCTTCTTTCTTTTGCTATGGACATACCCAAAGAAGCCCTTTTTATTGTGTTTAACTGATCTAGCAAGCCTGAGCTCATTCTGTCCTTTGGCTTTCCTGACTTTACCCCTACATGTGCTAGCTATTTGTTTGAATTCTTCTTTAGTGATTTCATCCCTTTTGCATTTCTTATACCTCTCCTTTTTAAAACTTAGTTCAGTTGAAAGTTCTTTTGTCATCCAACCTGGTTTCTTGAGACTTCTCCCATTTTTCCTTCTCATTGGAACAGTTTGAGATTGTGCCTTCAGTATCTCCCTTTTGAGAAATTCTCATACATCCTGAACTCCCTTCTCCTTTATTATTCCTGACCATGGGATTATTCACAGTGTTTCCCCAAGTCTGTTGAAATCAGCTCTCCTAAAGTCTAGAATAAGTGTTTGACTATGCCTAGCTTCTCCTTTCCACTGTTTAAGAAACTCCAGGAAAACATGATCACTCCCACCTCAGGATTCCACCACTTACACCCCATTGACCAGGTCATCCCTGTTGGTTAGGATCAGATCTAAAATAGCTGATCTCCTTGTTGCCTCTTCCACCTTTTGGACAAAGAAATTATCTTCGAGGCAAGTGAGGAATTTGTTAGACCTTGGAGTATTGGCTGAGTTAGACTTCCAGCAAATATCAGGATAGTTAAAGTCACCCATCAGTACTATATCTCTCCTTTCTGAGTGTGTGGTCATCTGTTCTAGAAAGGCATCATCCAATTCCTCAGTCTGACTTGGAGGTCTGCAATAGACTCCTACTATAACATCCCTGTTGTTTCCTTCCCCTTTAAATTTTATCCAGATGCTCTCCACCTGATTTCCAGGATTTAAGTCCTGGATCTCTTCACAGGTGTAAACATTCCTGACATATAATGCTATTCCTCCTCCTTTTCTGTTTGGACTATGTCTCTTAAAAAAGTTATACGCTTCTATTCCTACATTCCAATCATGAGACTCATCCCACCAGGTTTCAGTGATGCCTATTATATCATATTTGCTTTGTTGTGCTAGGAGTTCAAGTTCATCTTGTTTATTTCCCATGATCTGTGCATTAGTGTAGAAACATCTAAGAGCATGTGTCCTTCCCACTTGCTGCCTGTGTGAGGTTTTTTTTTCCCTTCCATTCTTCTGCCCTTGCATCATTTGCCTTGTTCCCTCTATAACACTTTTACTATTATCTCTAGCCCATCATGTACTCCTGCCCTCCAAGATACTTTCCAAGATACTGTCTCCCTTCCCAACATGACTCAGTTTAAAGCCCTCCTGATCAAATGTTTGAGACTATTGGCAAAAATGCTTCTGCCAACTGGTGTGAGGTGCAGCCCATCTCTTGCTAGAAGTCCACCCTCATGGAACCGCAGCCCATGATCCAAGAATCCAAATCATTCTTGGCGGCACCATCTACGGAGCCAGTTATTCTCATCTGCTATCTTCCTCTCCCTTCCCGGCCCATGGCCTTCAACTGGGAGAAGAGATGAGATAATCTGTGTGTCCAGCTCTTTCAGCTTCCTGCCCAAAGCCTGATAATCCCTTCTGATATTCTGAAGACTATGCCTTGCAGTATCATTGGTTCCCACGTGGACCAAGAGAAAGGGATAATGGTCAGTAGGCTTGACAAGTCTTGTCAGTCTTGCTGTCACATCACGGATTTTTGCCCCAGGGAGACAACACACCTCTCGGGACATCTTGTCAGGGCCACAAATCACAGCTTCTGTACCTGTCAACAAGGAGTCTCCAACCACCACCACATGCCTCCTCTGAGGCTTAGCAGTGGCTGTTCCTGATGGTGGTATTCTTCGGGTCCCCTGCACTGTCCCTGAGAACTGTCCCTGATGCTCTTCTTCTTCATCCTTGATAAGGGAGAGAGCTTCAAATCAATTCTGTAGCTGCAAACTCCCAGAACAATCCCTGGTTTCCCTACTTCTATGTGTGACATTCCTCCAGGTGTCCACCTCCTGTGTGCATGAAATGACCTCCTCCTCAGCAACTTCCTCTGTGTGGTCCCCGTCCAAGACCATTCTTTCCGCTCTGTCCAGGAAAACCTCTTGTTCCCTAATATGCTGAAGCGTAGCTACCTGGGCCTCCAGCTGCTTGACTTTCTCTTCCAAGAGGGCTACTGACTTACACTTGGTGCAGGTGAAGTTCTCTACATCTCTTGGCAAGAAGACAAACATCCCACAAGTGTTGCAGGTGACTGCAGCAACTCCCTCAGTGTCCATAGTGAGAAATCCACTCAATATGGCTGATTTGGAACTGCTTTCCTTCTCCTTCCTAGCAGTGGAGATCTCTTCAGAGAGGTGTTGTCATTTCCATCCTCTGATGCTGAGAAAGTTTGACTTACCCATGGTCACTCAGTGGGTGTTCTGGGGAGGATGAAGGAGTTGAAAACTGCAAAAATAATATGGGGGAAACTGCATAAAGTCCCAGGGCTATACCTAGGACACCTCCTACATGGAGGACAAGTTTTAGCACAACAGTATTTTTTTTGCCCACTTTCTTTGTTTTCTCATTTCTTTTTCCTTTTTAAAGGGTGACTAGTAATTTTACAGCTTCAATCTTCAATTGATTAATTGGTTAATTGAATTTGTTTAAATCGTTTTATCAATTACCTTGACATTTTATGCTTGTTTTTTGTGTGTTTCCTTAATAAATGGGGAGGGTTTTTTTTGTACAAAACTTGTATGTATATTTTTGCATGCATCATTGTCCAAATGATGAAATGATGGAGGGGCACTTCTTAGTTTGCTGTCATTCAGGAAGTGAAAAACCTTAGTGCAGTGGAGATTATATATATATATATATATATATATATATATATATATACACACACACACACACAAAATAAACTGAGACACCCTTTCTTACTAATGAACAACAACTTCATGATTATTCTTTACATCTCTAACAAGAACACTAGTACACATCAGCAAAACATCACACACACACACACACACACACACACACCTTGACTGAATTGCTCATTGATCTATTTTGCCTTACAGAATGGTTCCCAGTTGGCAAAGGGGTCAGACAAGGCTGCATCCTTTCAACCTATCTGTTCAACTTGTATGCAGAACATATTATAATAAAAGCAGGCTTGGACACAGAAGAAAAAGGAGTGAAAATAGGAGGAAAGGATATCAACAATCTAAGATATGCAGATGACAACATAATACTAGCAGAAAACCTCACAGACCTGGAACACTTACTAAGGAAGATCAAAGAAGAAAGTGCAAAGGCAGGCTTAATGCTGAAAATAAAGAAAACAAAAATAATGACCACCGAGGACCATCTCAAGTTCAACCTAGACAATGATGAAATAGAAATAGTAAAAGAATTCCCATACCTGGGATCAAATATTGATAGAAATGGGGACTACAGTTAGGAAATCAGAAGAAGGCTAAGAATGGGGAGGGTGAGTGTGAAAGAACTAGAAAAGATTCTAAAATGCAAAGATATACAACTCCACACAAAAGTTAGAATCATGCAATCCATTGTATTCCTTATTACCATGTATGGATGTGAGAGCTGGACAGTTAAGAAAGATGATAGGAAGAAAATCAATTCATTTGAGATGTGGTGCTGGAAAAGAGTGCTGAGGATCCCATGGACAGCCAAAAGGACAAACAAATGAGTCCTAGAGCAGATCAATCTGGAAACCTCCCTAGAAGCCAAGATGACCAAACTAAGACTATCGTACTTAAGACACATCATGAGAAGAGAGGACACTTTGGAAAAAACAATGCTGGAGAAGGTGGAGGCAAGTAGGAAGAGAGGAAGGTCACATGCTAGATGGATGGACTCTATTAAGGAAGTCACTGGTATGGGATTTCAGGAATTAAGCAAAGCAGTGGAGGACAGAGGGTCTTGGGGATGTCTCATCCATAGGGTTGCCATGAATCGAGATTGACTCAAGGGCAGTTAACAACAAAGTGCTTTATTGATGAATGTTCAGAAAGATTCAGAGGAATCAAAGGAACCAAAAACTGCAAGCAAATGTATATGCTTAAATTTGATAATTAATTTGCAGAATTTTCTTAATTAATCTTAAATTCACAAGAAACAATGCAGTGCAGAGTGAATCAGAACAGCAAACAATAAAGGTATGAGTGGTAAAAAATTTCACTTTCTAGTTTTCCATGACAGTAAATCCTATCATTGTTTCTTGGTCCAGTGAACACATCCTGCCAATGGGACACATGCTAAATAAGAAACAAGTTACAGTGTTTATTATTTAGCACTTTGATTGATCAGGGGAATCAAGTAAAATTGGAATCAGCTCAGGCCACATACCTATTCCTCCATGAATAGGTAGGAGTGAAAGATATCTCCTTTTATGCTTCTTTCATAAGCTTCCTTCATGGAGTTGGAGAGGGCTCACATTTTCTCACAAGGACTCACTCTATCTTTTAAGTTCATACCAACTCCCTATGGCCATCACAAAAGATTGTCCTAGATACAACTTTTGGTAATGTCACAATGTAGTGAAAAGGTCTAAGTTTGCTTCCAGTGTCACCATCTTTTGGGCATTAAAGTTGTAAGGTGCAAACTGTCCTCTAACACATTCTTCCAGGTAGGAAATAAGTGTTTTACTATTATCTCCCATGGAAGAAACATCAGCAATACAGCATCATGGGGTAAGGCACCGAGAAGCCACTACTTGAGACTGCATGCCAGGTAAATGTGCAGAGGACTGAAATAGTAAAAAGCATTGAATGAAGCATTGAATTAAGATATAATCTGAAAAGTTCCTTGAAACAAAATTGACTGAAGACACGTGAAAATATTTTGTAAGTGTTTAGAATCAAGCAGTATGAAAAGTCTGCTAAAGAATAGTCATTTTAAAATGAAGCATCTGCTTTTGATCTGATCTATGTCTGATTATTCTGTTAAGGATATAATTGTACTCAGAATTGAAGCATTGAATGAATTACACACTGTAAGGTAACTTATGGAAAACTAGCATTAATGATTCCACTTCCTAATACAAGAAGATGCATATTTGTCTTTCCAGTGATCCTCACACATGGTGGTCATATTATGACCTGAAATACTTGCAGTTATAATGCCACACACAAATACAAACAGACACATACTTTGACTCAACACTTCAACAGTTCTTTCTCCCTTTCTCTCACTCACTATCTCATCATTAATATACACCTCATCCTCAACCAAAATTTAGAATCACTGCATAATTCATTTTATATAGGAATACATTTTACTAGGTTTCATTCATTGCCATGGTGTGAGGACAAGATTATGTACTTTGCAATACATAATGCAATCTCCATCTCTTCTTTTTACTCTCTGCATTGCCCAATCATCATTTGGAGGATGCAAATCCTTCCAACAACACCGGCTTGCATTACCCCACTATTATATTGCTTTGTCCCACGAGCAGCTGGTTCTCCATTTTGCTTGCACATACAGAACTCTGGGGCTGATATATCTTGTGAAATCATCTCTTATAGGGAAACAAAAATGTGGGATATAAATAATAGCAATAATAACAATTATTATTCTGCAATACTGATATCTGTAAACTTGATATATAATTGTAAGCCTCATTCTTCACTACCAAACTCCACCCCCAATAATGTTGCAATGTCTCCATTGCAGATTCCTGTAAAAATACTCTTCCCATTGCCTCCATGCTTTGATCCTATTCATAATTCCTTTTGCTGGATCCCTGGGCCAAAATAAATAATAATTGTTGTTGTTGTATTTCATAATTCCCTCTTTCAAAATTTTAGTTCTTTAAGCATGCAACCACATCTAGAAAGACAAATGGGCAGCAAAGAGAATGAGAAAAAATAAAACGTCTCTCATTTTTAGGTCTCCCCATGAGTACAACAGTAAAGATACTTTCAAGCACTCCTGACAAGAACTTTCACATTTGTGAGAGTGCTTTTTGTGCAAGTTTTGAGAGCAATTTGAGTGAAAACTAGGAAAGCTTCTGTTTTGTTCTGTAGACTTTTAAAAATTAAAGATATCAGATAGTTTGTTTGCAAAACTTTGATCAATCAGGTTGTTCTTCAGTGTTTGCTCTCTGTATCTGTGTGTGCTTTGCTCAAAGATTGGAACCAATTCAGTGATATTAGTTGCATTAATTACAATTAAATACAAATTAAATTGAAAGAAGAACATAACATACATTTCTCTCAATGAAATTTAGCATGATTTTAAGGGCATTTTTGAGGAAATAATATAGGGAGCAGCATTTTCATTTGCTACATGCTATGGCATTATCCAGACTGCCCCCACCAAAACCAGAGTTTGGGCCGTGCTTGTCGGAATATGATGATGCCAGGGATAGGTCTTTTGACCCATGAGTCAAAAGACCTATCCCTGGCATCATCATATTCCGACAACATTGTGGTGTTAGACCCTGAGCTGTAAGAGGTTTGGATCTGACACAATCTCCTTTATCACAAGCCTTATCTTTTCTCTGTCCTTTCTGCCAGTAGAGTTTAGTTAGCAGATTTCTGAAAGCAGCAGCATTTTAGCTGGCAAGTGGTTTGTAACTGATTCTAACAAACATACACCACAATATATACATTTTCTACACAGAAATAAGTACCACTGAGTTGGACAACTTTTTAAAAACTCACCAGGAATAAGTCCCACTACATAAAGAGGATTATTGTTGAGTAAATATGCTTTTGGTTGTGAAATCAGAAATCTAGCTGTGTGCAGGACTTTTGTGTACCATTCATTCATTCATTCATTCATCCATTTTAAACCCCTAAATGGCTTGGGCCCAAGCTATCTCAGGGACCGCCTTCTCCTGTACAATCCTCCCTGCGCTCTTCGTTCCTCCGGGAGGAAATTGCTACAGCCCCAAAGATCGAGGCTTGCGGCTACCTCACAGGGGGCCTTTTCAGCCGTCGCACCTAGACTCTGGAACGGCCTGCCAGACGAGATCCGTCAATTAACATCTTTAGATAGCTTTAAAAAGGCTGTCAAGATGGATCTCTTCTGGCAGGCCTTTCCAGATTAATTTACCCCCACCTCGGTACAAATAGCCACCCCAATGATCCTTCCGTGGCCCCATCTATATGATGGTTAGGATTATTGTTGTAGGCTTATATATTGGATACTCAGGCTTGTATTGGGCTTTTAAATTGAATTTGTTAATTTTAGATTATTCACTGATTTAATACTGTTTTATGGGGGGGAGGGGTATGTTGTATTATTTATGCTTTTATGGGGTGCTGTATGTTTTATGGTTGTAAGCCGCCCTGATTGGAGTACCATTGGGTGGGATATAAATAAATTTTATTATTATTATTATTATTATTATTATTATTATCCAACTTTTGACTGTAGCTGA
Source organism: Phrynosoma blainvillii (assembly GCA_026167975.1). Lineage (NCBI taxonomy): Eukaryota > Metazoa > Chordata > Lepidosauria > Squamata > Phrynosomatidae > Phrynosoma > Phrynosoma blainvillii. The sequence continues at coordinate 278,043,383 of JANUYF010000001.1, forward strand.
GTCTTTCAGACTGTAGCTGAGTCTTTCAGACTGTAGCTGAGTCTTTCAGGCTGGTGCATATATAAATATATATAAATAAATGGTGAAAAGATATAAAGTGAATATAACATGAAACACATTATAAAGCAGTGAAATCCAATTAGATCCTTAAAACTTTTCTTACTTGTCAACATTTTGCTTTAAAGTATACCAGTCTCACAGATACTTAATGTCCTGCACATTCTTTCAGTTATAGTCATGTTTACAATATTATACTAAGCATGTCTGATTGGAAATAAGTACTACTGAATTGAAGAAGATAGGAAAAAAGACTGGATTGTAATCTTTAAGTACACACTGCATGAATTTGTTTCAAATATATGTGATAAAGAATAAATAAATACAGCACTCAACAAACAAAGATTGGCATCCTACAGGATAGTCCTAGCTGGAGTAGACATATCAATCAATTGCTGAGTAGTGAGTCAACATGTAGATAAATCCCATTTATTGAATGGTCTATGCTATTCAGGACTAATAACAGGATTTACTTTATTTTTACTAGAAGCAAGGTGAATAGTGATACAAACTCATTGTTTCTTATTATTAGATTCCATGTTAATCTTGTCATTACATTTTGATTGGATCTTTCTTTAAGAATTGTTTCTTAAAGCGGGGGGGGGGGGGGGGGGATGTCATCCATGGCCAAACTGTCTCCTCAACAAATGTTTCACTTATGTCATGTGATTATACATTGACCATATAGGCAGACCAGACATTAATGGGCTAACGAAACTAATTTTGACCATAAGTAAGAGAATATTGTGCCTTCTAGTATTTCAAATTCAGATACCTACCGCAAAAAAGAATGAAATATATTTGAATACATAAAACAGGTGATAACATTTTTGAATTTGGTCTAACATAATGAGCTGCACTTTCATTTGAAATGTGTCAAAATAAAATGCCACAGGGAGATTGGCTGTCTTATTGAATCCCTCAGTTTAGGCAACATAGCCAAAATGTGTGAAATCAGATAACTTTTTTTTTTTTTTTTTACAAAAAGAAATGTATAAGTAAAATGTATAAATATAACCTTTCAAGAGTAACAAAGACTGAAGTTTTGCTTTTATGAAAAACTAGGATCACAGAGTACCTGCCTTATCTTAAAATGTGTTTACTCATCACCATTTAACCCTTTGATTTCTCTTACTTCAGAAACATGGTTTAGTAGGCTAAAATGACTATTCAAAATTCTTCAACACCACGCATATCACCATCATTATTTAAGTGTGGTAATAGGCAATAGGAGTCAAATTCAGATTGCTTTACCTTATGTTGGAGGAAACAACCCTCAGAATATCAGGTTCTAGTCAGTTTGCCTCCACTAGGTTAGGATGCCCCTTTGTATGGCTATATTTGATCTTTTCTAAATGAAATAATAGCTAAATAAAAATATGTAGGAATAGATATGTCAGCCATAAAACAGAATTCGAAATGCACATTGTGTTGATACTTTTATTAAAAAGGAAAAAGGTTTTCCCTTGACAAGATTGTCTAGTCATGTTTGACTATAGGGGGCAGTGCTCATCTCCACTACAAAGCTGAAGGGCCAACGTTGTCAAAGATGACTCCATGGTCATGTTGCCAGCATGACTGCACATAACATTATTACCTTTCCACTAAAGTGGTACCTGTTTATTTACTTGCACTTTTACATGCTTTTGAATTGCTAGGTTGACAGAAGCTGGGACTAGTGACAGGAGCTCACTCCATTATGCAGCACTTGGGTCTTGACCTGCTGATCTTACAGTCGTCAGAGTTGGTAACTTAACTTCTGAGCCACCATGTCCCTGATACTTTTTATTAGGCCAACTTAAAGGTGCAATGACCTAATTAAAGCATCACCACAACATGTCTTTTGGCTTTTATTTTATGGTCGATCTAGCTATCCCCACACCATAATTATTATCATCACTCTCACTGTTATTATGTGTGAGTATGTGCACACACATACTTTCACTTAATGAAAAACTTATTAAGGAACTATAGATAAAGTAAAGTATTCTAGACTGATTAATTCATCGCTGCCATGAAACTAAATAGTTATTACTGGCAGACTGGTGGACCTAAGTCCCAGATTTGTTTGTTCATTGGACTTATCACATAGAATAAAGCTCCATTACACAATTACAGTAGTGTGATTCCAGCAATGGTTCCATCCTAACAGATCCTGGGATCTTTAGTTTGGTGATGTGCTTAGATTTTTCTCCTAGAAAGCTAATCTGCTCTCTTGTACTATACTGCTACGTCAATCTAGCAGATATGTACTTCAACAAAGTAACAAACTTCAACAATCCTTAACTATTTTGCATTTGCATATTGGGATGAATAATTAATCCCAATACATTTTCTCCCCATGTTCAAATGTACTGAAATGTTGCAGAAATAGTACCCTTTGCAGGAACCATGTGGGGTTTTTGCACAAAAATCTATTTTCTATGAAGGGGAAACAGAACATACAAGCTCTCAGATGCAAGAAACACGTCCCCAATATTTTTTGACAACCCTTTGGGATATCCAAAGGGAGGAAAACCTTCAAAATGCCCACAAGTTTATTCTTCTTGACAGGTGTCCTGAATAATAACATTTGGGAACAAATAATAATATTCTTTCCATCCCTATTTGGGAATTGTGGTCTAACAAAATAGCTGTGCTGGCTGAGAGATTCTAAAAGTTTAGTCCCCAAGAGTGGTAATTGCAAGCTCTAAAGTGATGTGACAACAAATTCCTAACCTTCACCCTGCACCTTCCCAAAAGTCAAAGCCAAAGGTCCTCCCTAATGATATTATAGAGTTCTTTCAATATTTTCCCATGTGCTTCTTCCAGTACAGAATATCCATCTCCAGAATAAAATAAGAAAGACAAGCCTTTGAAACTGATATAAAAATCTGTAATTCAAATGACCCTTTCTGGAAGATACCTCTGTCTAATTCATGTAGGCTAAATCATCACCATATGTGGCAATGCAATACAAATTATTTGTGTGTAAGGAGTGGGTTATTATTGTTTTTAAAATAGAAGTTAATCCTGCTTTGAGCTAGATTAATTCCCAGTGATGCTTGGGGACAGACAGCTGTTTCTCTTCTGACTGCAAGCTTTCCCCTTCAATAGATGTGCACATATTTGTGTCAGTTATCCTCACTGTACCCTTGTTGTGGCCCTGGGTTTATTTCCTTCCCTTGTGTGTTGGATGGTAGTGTGCTCCAAGTAGCTTGAAAAGAGTGCTTATGACAATTGGACACCTTTCTCATTTGGGCTCAGAGTGAGGCAGGGTTTTGAAGCTCCCTGGCTCATCTGGAGACAGGAGGGGGAGGGATGAGTGTTTGCAAAGGAGATAGTTGACAGGAAAATCAGTATTAGTCTCCAGGGCAGCACAACCAGCTAAATCCTATTCTGACTCTTATGACTGAAATACAACAAAAAGAAAAAGGGCAAAGAGAAGGGGTGGGGTGGGGAAAAACAAGGGTCTGGAGTATTTGTGTTCCACAGACTTGAGTTAAGCAAGAGTGAAACATGTGAAGGTGGTGAAAAAAGAAAGAGGTAGAAGAAAATATATGAGAAATACTCAAGAGTTGAAAACATACTTCTTCGGCTATACATTCTACATTACTCATATATAAAGGTTGTGAATGCCTTTACTTATTAACAGGCCTGGATACCCCAAGAAACCCATCTTGAGTCAAGTGGATTACATGGAACTGTTGGTTTGGACTGTAAATATGACACACATAATGCATTCTGCAGTAGTCATAGAACAATGGATGGGGAGATTTATTTGTTTTTAAAAGCATGATGAGGAGGTGAATATGCAGATAAAGCAATGTGTGTTGTGTATCAGGTAGGATTTCCATCTTTTCCCAGATCTCCCTGATGTTTCCTTTGGTTATATAGATAAAGTGCACAAGACATTACTTTTACAAAAATGGTCCTCAGTTTGTGTTTATTCTTGTCTTTTTTATAGGCAAATGTGGAAAATTAATAATTCAATATTATAATATTAGCTGTCATCTAATTTTATCTAATGATAACATTAATAATTCATCTGACTGATATCCAACAAATGCCAACTTTTTATTGTGGAGGGGAGAGGCACTGCCACTTTACTATGTGAGCAGTAGAAATTAGGGGCCAGCTGGGACTCTCTTTTTCCTTTTAGATTAAACACACTTTGTGGATATGATTTTGTTGTTCCTCTCTTTAAAAAGAGTCTAATATAGCTTGCTAAGATTGTTTCACTTCTTGTTTTATTTACTTCACTTTCCAATCCCACTCTTACAGTACATGTACAGCCCTATTTCTGAAAGACAGAAATATGGTTAATCAATTCAAAACACTGCCATGTTGACAGCTTTCCATTCGATGAGATTTCTGGGCAAAACCTGAAACCAGGGAGTAAGCACCTGTGATAAACATTGGCAAAGGCTGAGAGGCAGCTTCAAACCTGTTTTTGAGCCAACTGATTGTGGAAACAGGTACAAGAGAATAGAAAGTAATCTAGAACTGGGGAGAAGGAACCTGTCTTTCAGTCATGCAACTGGAAAAATTAATACAATAGCTTCAGTGGTTGCTGTCATTCCCAGTCTTTGCATCCTGTATGCCCTTGCCTACAGCTACACACAACAGGTAGAGAATTTTTACCAGACACTATGTGGAAGCTTTGGGGGGGGGGTGCTTGTGGAAAGTTCACAGTTAGTCCATGGAAACTTGTCCTAAGGCTCTGCATAGCTTCTGCCAGGATTTATGTACACGGGGCATTGGTATTCCATTCCTTTCCTTGTTCCAAATTAGAGATGTAATTCTCCTCAATTTTTCTTCATGAATGAAGCAATGAGTATTATTTTTTTGGGGGGGGGGAATCCTGCTCTGAGAAAGTCCTTGAATACTGCCATTTTTGAAGTTTATTCACAATGCAGGATGTAGTGTGTGCAAAATAATCATTTTTCGTTCACAGGAAAAAAGGATTTTCTGCATGGAAAATAATAATAATAATAATAATAATAATAATAATAATAATAATAATTTTTATTTGATACCCCACCCCTCTGAGCTCAATCAAGGCGGCTTACATCATAAAATCAAACAGAACAGTTAAGAACAATTTCCTCCCCCTCCCCACCTTAAAAAGTTATTAAACCAATTCCAAATTAAAACAAGATATAAAAAATGGATTCCTCCATATATAAAAACACAAAACAATACAAAAGGAAGAAAGTGCGGCAGGTATATAAATGCAGGCTTATAAGAGAACCTGGTCAACAGAAGGGGAGCATCTCGGAGGGAGATTCTGGAATCAGAGCTGGTAGATTAATCCGGGAAGGCCTGCTGGAAGAGATCCGTCTTGACAGCTTTCTTGAAGCTGTCAAGTGATGACAATTGACGGATCTCCTCCGGCAGGCCATTCCACAGTTTGGGGGCAACTACAGAAAATGCCCTCTGGGAGGTCGTCACCAGCCTCGTTTTTTGAGGCTGTAACAAATTCCTCCCAGAGGACCGGAGGGTGCGGGGAGGATTATACAGGAGGAGGCGGTCCTTAAGATAGCCTGGACCCAAACCATTTAGGGCTTTAAAGGTGATAACCAACACCTTATACTGGGCTCGGAAACTAACAGGCAGCCAGTGGAGGGACCTTAATATAGGGGTAATATGGTCCCCCCTAGATGTGCCAGATATTAGTCTGGCTGCCATTTTTTGAACCAATTGCAGTTTCCGAACCAAGCACAAGGGTAGCCCCATGTAGAGCGCATTACAGAAATCGAGGCGTGAGGTTACCAACGCGTGCACAACAGTCTCAAGATCCCCTACTTCCAGAAAAGGGCGCAGCTGGCGTATCAGCCGAAGCTGATAACAGGCGCTCCTGACCGTCGCATTAACCTGATTTGTCATCAGGAGCGACGAGTCAAGGAGCACCCCCAGACTGCAAACACAGTCATTGGAGGAGAGTGTGACCCCATCCAGGACTGGAGGTTGCAACCCAATTCTTGGTTTTGGGGCCTGTACCGTGAGCACCTCCGTCTTGTCTGGATTCAGCTTCAATCTGTTTTTCCTCATCCAGCCCATTACCGCCCCAAGACATTCATTGAGAGAGGAGATGCCAGTGGAATTTGAGGCCGACGAACGAGATATGGAGAAATAGATTTGGGTGTCATCAGTGTACTGATAACACCCAGCACCATAACTCCAAATTATCTCACCCAGCGGCTTCATATAGATGTTAAACAACATCGGGGACAAAATAGCTCCTTGAGGGACCCCACAAGTGAGCTCCCTCTTACTGGAGCTACAGTCCCCGAGCAGCACCCTCTGGGACCGACCTGAGAGGAAGGACCGGAGCCACTGCAGAGCAGTGCCCCCGATACCTAACCCCTTCAGGCGGTCCAGGAGGATGCCGTGATCTATCGTGTCAAAAGCCGCTGAGAGGTCTAAGAGCACCAACAGGGTCACGCTACCCCTGTCAATGCTCAGACACAGATCGTCGGTCAAGGCAACCATGGCAGTCTCAACCCCAAAGCCTGTCCTAAAGCCGGTTTGAAATGGATCTAGATAATCGGTTTCATCCAAGACTGCCTGGAGCAGAAGAGCAACCGCCCTCTCGATCACCTTGCTCAAAAATGGCAATAAGGATACAGGCCTATAGTTCTTCATATCCAGTGGGTCCAGGGAAGGCTTTTTTAGAAGCGGCTTAACTGCCGCTTCCTTTAAACATGATGGAACATATCCTTCCCTGAAGGATGCATTGATGATATCTGTGAGGAATCTCACCAATGCATCCCCTCCCTGGACGGCCAGTCATGATGGGCAAGGGTCGAGAGGGCAAGTTGTCTTCCTCACCTTACCAAGCAACTTGTCCACGTCCTCGGTACTCACAGATTGCCACTGATCCAGTATAACTACATCGGCGGAGTTGGTGGATACCTCGCCTATAGACTCTGAATCAACAGTGGCGTCTAAGTCAGCTCTGATCTGAGAGATTTTATCTGCAAATAAGTTGTTAAACGCGTCACAGCAGGCCGTTGTTGGGTTAAGCAAGGGATTTGGCGCAGGAGGTACCTGTGTCATCTCCCTCACCACCTTAAACAGCTCTGCTGGGCTGGACTCTGCAGACGCAATACATGCAGAGGAGAAAGCTCTCTGCTCTGCACATATTGCCTCCCGATAAATATTGTTTTATGCAAGAAAAAATCCTGTTTCTGCACAGATAATGCTGCAGTTGGAAATTTATTCTGCACAAAGTTTCCTGCTGATTGTTATCAGTCCAGCATTCTTCATCTCAGGGTTTCTCAACACTCAAGAAGTGCTTTTTTGGGGGGAGGGGGCATTTTCAGAATATTTTCCAATATCGTTTCCATCCCTGCTGCAAATGACATGACAGGCCAAGCTACATGGGCTCTCTCCACTATTTCCTCCCCTCACACATTTGTACAAGCATAACACATATACAAATACCTTCAACCTAAAGCAGAGAGCCCTGGCACTAGCTCAGAGCCACATAACATATGGCACAGGCCTGCATGTGGCCTGCCAAAGAATTTCAGGCAGCCTGCAAGGATGTGGAACAACTTTCAGGCTCCTCTGCTGCCCAGCCTTCTTCCAAGACAAGGGCCGGCTGGAGGAGGAGGAGGAGGAAGAGTGAATGCTCATCCCTGAAGGCTCTCTGCCACTGGGCTTTCCCCTGAAGAGAAGGCCAGGTGGCCAAGAAAGAATAGAGGCAAATGCTCATTCTTGAAGGCTCTGCTGCTGTTAGGCTTTTCTCTGAGGAGAAGACGGCAGCACAGAAGGAAGATGTTAGCATGTTTACACAGCGCATGATGATCCACGTCAATGTGCAGTACCAGGATCACAATCTTCTCAGATGCAAGCAGTAGCATGTCAGCTGGAGAAGCACCTCTCCCCTTCCAGACAGAGTAATTAGACTCCACAGACAGATGTCGCTCAGATGAGGCTTTAATCTTAGTTCCTCTATGTACAAGTCTATATACAGCAACAATGACAACCATCCACATCCACTATCCACAAAAACCAACCATACGTGTGACCAGAGGCTTCTGCCTTACATAGCCAGGACTCTACATGGCCTTCTGGCCCTGCCTCTTCCTGTGGACACCTGTCACTCACCTGAGTGACTCTGCAGTTTTGCAGCAGTTCTCTGTGCTTTGCAGCACCAGGTGACCATCTCCATGATGTCACTTCCTATGACATAGCATGAGTCAGCATGACTCAGATGCAATCAAATGCTGTGTCATCATGGCTACTGCTATTCCCTACATTGTACATTTTCCCCTGGGACTCCTTCCTAACAATCCCCTCCAAAATGTACAAATGTGTGCACATCGCTTGACTTGTGTTTCTTGGAGTGTATTTGTGTGGACCTTCCTGTTTCCCTGTGCCATATCCCACCAGCCTGACATCTGCTGATGTCCTCCCACCGGCGCCAGTGCCTTGGTACCCTGTCTGTTGCACTGTCCACTTGACCTGTGCACCCCAGACTCAGAACCTTGTTCTGCTTTCCCTAGCAGCACCTTTGTCAATATAGACACACCTTCAGGAAACCTGTCCACCACTCCAGGCACTTGACTTCTTCAGTGCTTCTGCACTCTAGTGTAGATCTTCCGCCACTCTGCACATGTCTTTGGGCTAGACCTAACATCCTCTTAGGACCTTGAGCCTTGAGCTTCCACTGCTGCTCCTGGTGCCAAGCCCAACTGCACTGACATTCTCTCATGTCTCTCTACCTGCAGAGCTTTTGTGAGGAGGTCTGCCACATTGTCCTCTGAACAGATGTAGGACAGACACAGAACACCATTCTGAACCAGCTCCCTCACATTTTGATAACACACTTCTATTACTTGGTCCTATTCCTGAGGTTCTCTGCCTCTGACATGGCAATGCAGGCCTGAGTATCCTAATGCACAACAGCTTGACCTGTGCACTCCTCACCAAGATCTAACAGAAGCTGCCTCACCCACTGCACTTCCCCTGCCATCTCTGATGAAGCAGTAAACTCTGCGTCCAAAGTGCTAAGGGCTACACAACTCTACTTCCTGCTCCTCCACACTACCAGGCTGTCAGCATAAGTAATTAGCAACCCTGTGACTGACTTCCTGTCATGCAGCTCTGATGCAAAGGAGCTATCAACAAAGCAATCTAGCTGGGCTTCAGATCTCTGTAACACCAGCTTCCTCTCCTTGCTGCCCTTTAGTAGCCTCTTGACACCTGTCCAGTCCTCAACCTTAGGACTGCTGACCCTCCTACTCAGGACACCCACAGCAAATGAGATGTCTGGCCTGGTGTTGTTGGCAATGAACATCAGATTGCCTATGATTGACCTATAGAGATCCGGATGCTCGAAAACCTTGTCAGATTCAGAACTGCTGGTAAACCCTGGAGTTCTGGGGCTCTTCACCACTTTGGCATTCTCCAAGCCACACTTCTCCAGTAACCTCTCTACCTTCTTGTCTGACTCAGCATCACTTTGCCATCTATAGTCCTCTCCACTTCATTTCCTAGATATGCCTTGAGGTTCCCTAAGTCTTTTGGAACAAACTTTTTAGCCAAATCCACCTGTACTGCCTTCACTTCCTGTTAAGTCTGAGCAGCCACACAAAGGTCATTGACATAAATCACTAATGTGACTCCTCCTTTCCTATAGACCATGACAAACATGGGCCTCTCCCAACTGGTTGATGGGCCCACATATTGTGCTGGTCATACCCTCAGTGCGGTCTTTAGTACGGAGCAGGAATGTCCGTGGGCGGAGGTTATAAAAACCTCCGCATTGGATGGATCATTTCCTGGTCAAGATGGAGCTAAGAGCCACTGCTGTCCCCCCCCCCCCCCCCCGGGTGGTGGTCCCATTAGAATGGTCCACCCTCGAAGGCTAATGGAACCAATTGGCTTCCAGAAGGCCTTAGAGGGTTGAATGGTTGGCAACACCGGTGATTCTGTCAAAGCCTTGGTTAATACCTGGAACACAGATCTTACCAGGGCCATCGACACAATCGCTCCCAAGAGTCCTTTCCAGCCTGCTTCTAATCGTAAACCCTGGTATACAGAGGAGCTTAGGAGGATGAAGCGAGCTGGATAACAACTAGAGTGCAAATGGCGGAAGACTCGGCCCTTATCCGATAGAACTCGCCATAGTTTGATTCCTATCGGGAAGCTTTACATGCAGTGCAGAAATCCTTCTGTTCTGCATGTATTGCGTCTGCAGAGTCTCATCCAGCAGAGCTGTTTAGGGTGGTGGGGGAGTTGACGAAGGTTCCACCTGCGCCAAACCCCCTACTTAACCCAACGATGGCCTGCTGTGAGGCATTTAATATCCACTTTGCAGATACAATCTCTCGGATAAGAGCCGACTTGGATGCCAGTGTTTTGGCAGAACCCATAGATGAGGTATCCAGCAACTCCATTGATGGCAATTTACTGGATCAGTTTCAATCTGTGAGTACCTATGACGTGGACAAGCTCCTTGGAAGGGTGAGGAAGATGACCTGCCCCATCAATCCATGTCCATCTTGGCTGGCTGTCCGGAAGGGGGGTGGACACATTGAAAGTGTTCCTTTGGGATAGTGTCAATGCATCCTTCAGGGAAGGCACTGTACTATCTTGTTTGAAGGAGGCAGTGGTTAGGCTACTTCTGAAAAAACCTTCCCTGGACCCCCTGGATAGAAACAACTATAGACCAGTCGCCTTGCTACCTTTTTTAAGCAAGGTGATCAAAAGGGCAGTTGCTTCTCAACTCCAAGCAGTCTTGGATGAAACCGATTATCTCGATCCATTTCAAACCGGCTTCAGGACAGGATATGAAGTTGAGACCGCCATGGTCGCTCTGACTGATGACCTCCACCTGGGCATTGACAGGGGTACTGTGACCCTGTTGGTGCTCTTGGATCTCTCAGCAGCTTTTGACGCTATAGATCATTCCTGGCTACCAGTCTGGCTTTGTACATGTCTGGCTTTGTACTTGTGTGTCCCATCAGGCATCTCCTTTTTCTTGAAAACCTACTTGCAGCCTACGACGTTCTGGTCACCTGGCCTGTTCACCACCTCAAATACCTCCCTTTTCACCAGAGAAGAAAATTCACTATCCATAGCCTCAAACCACTTCTCCTGTTCTTCCTTGGGAAAGGTGAGAAGCTCCTGGTAGCTTTCTGGCTCTTCCGCTGCTATGGCACACACCCTAGCATTCTGCACCCAAAAATGCTCAGGTGGCCTCCTGATTTTCTGAGTCCTCCTAGGTATGATTACCTTGGTCTGTCCCTTCTCATCCCCACTATCACTACTCATCTGTACCCCCATATCTGTGTATTATGGTGTCTCAAACTTTCGTGTAGTGGTGAGTGAGGTTTGTGTACCTGTGGGCTCTCTGAAGGGTTGGCTTTCTGTTGTGGCCTCTGGTGAGAGTCAGCTCACAATGGACTTTGTGTCAACATGTGTCTTGTAGGAATGCCAGAGACAGCGTTTTGAGACTGGCATTCAGAGACAGCAACGAGCCAAGCCAAGAACAAACACACCACTGGAGGCAGTTCAAAGGATTGAGAGTGAAGCTGTCTGCAAAGTGAAAAAAATGTTTTAATTGTGGTCAGCCAGGGCATCTCCAGAAGAACTGCAAGAGGCCTCCTGCTGCCAGAAGGAAACAACAACGCTGATCTCCTGGGAACAGGAAAGGAGTTGTTTTGGTGGTGAAGGACAGTGACTCCCAAGCCCATCTTGCTGTTACTGCCAGACATCTGTGGATGATCGACAGCATTGCAACTCACCACCTAGTGAACCAGAGGTCCTTGCTGAAGGACAGGAAGCCCTCCTGTGTTGACTCAGTGGACTTGACTGATGGGGAGTTCAAGCCAAATAAGGGACATGGGGACTGTGCATTTCCCAGGATTTGAAAAGGACTTTGAGAATGTACTGTGTGCTCCCCAGTTACAAAATTGTCTGGTCAGTGTGTCCTCACTGACTACAGATGGCTATGTCCTGCATTTTGAGGGGGATGAGTGTCTGATCACCAAAGGGGGACAGATCTGTGCAAAAGCCCATAAGCACAACAGGCTCTATTACCTGGATTCCTAGGCAGAGTGTGCCACAGTTGGCAATATGCCACTGCATTCTAACTGCGCACACTATCTCCATAGGGTGTTGGGACACACGGGATTTACAAATTTGGAAAAAATGAAAAGTGTGTGTCCAGGGCTAAATTGTGATGAGTGCAGGAACCACTTAGAATGCTCTGTGTGCAGCAGAATTAAGCTGACCACATTATGCATTTTCTCCTGAGACTCCTTCGTAACAGAAGAGGGGTGAATACTCACCCTGCAAGGCTTCTCCGCTACTCAGTTTTGTCCCAAGGAGAAGACCTGGTGGTAGTAGAGGAGGAAGGGTGAACACTTACCCTACAAGGCTCCTCTGCTGCTTGGCCTTTTCCTGAAGAGAAGAGGAGAACAGAATTACTATTAATAATATTAATTAATGAATGAATGAATTAAAACCTATATGCAGCCCAAAGAAGTTTTGTCTGTTTTAATTTTGGCCCCTACCTACTGCCAAGTTGTGTAGGTCTGCACTAGTTGGTAACTGGTAGCAATGACCTTAAAATTATCTTACATAAAAAAAATCAGATTTTCTCTTCCTCCAGCACTGGTCACCCTGAGATGTGCCTGTCTGGATACCCAGGGAAGTCTAACAATTTCCTAGTACCTCAGTTGCTGCCTCAAGACCTAGAAACTCTGTCTGAATCATGGATGAGAAAGATACATTGCTATGGTTGAGAACAAAGAGTGTTTGCCATTCTTAGAAGGCATGGCATACTCCACCTCCAGTATTTGAAAAATATTTAGGATGCACAGATTTTGTGTTAACAAATCATAAAATAAATAAATGGCATATGGATAACATTTTACTACAAATTAGCATTCACGTTTAAAAACAAAACAAAACAAAACAAAAAACTAAGAGCAGTATCCAATGATTTAGGTCAATATCCAACCAGTACCAGTGCCAGCAGAAGTTGACTGTCTTCCCTTTCATTCCTGCTTAATTCCTTAACATTACTCCAGAGGTTTCCTGGTTCTCCAGAGCACATTTTAAGGGTGTACAGGGAATTGCAAGAGGAAGTACATAGGCAATGATTTTTGGAAGAAGCAGTGGGACACCATTGGATTCTAGCCTAATTAATGCTAGCCATATGCTTTGACCTCTGAAAGGACATCCTCTGTGTTGAACTAGAGCTGCATAGAAGACTTTTCAAATAATATTTGTTACTTCACACTTTCATACATCCTCCATGATGTGCCAGTGCCATTGTGTGAAAGGCCTTCTTCTCCATATAATCCTAGCAAATCAGGAAGCACTTAATGAAAACGGTGATGGCACCACTAAGGATTGTCCATGTGACAGGACAACAGTGGGCAAATGAAAACCCATACACTGTGTTCATTTTGAACTGGGGTAAGGGGAACTATATCTTCATTGCCATAGTAATCATTCAGTGTTCCCTGCCTTGCTATGTTGTGCTGGTGTTTCATTGCTCAGTAGTGCACAAAATGTGAATTATAATGAAATAATGCAAGAAAAAAAGTAGAAAAGCAGAAAAATGCATCATATTAGGGAAACAGCTAGCAGAAATGACTACATTAAACAATATTCCACAGAGGGTTTTTGCATGTGCGCATGTGAGTCTACACATGTGTGTATGCACATGTGTACATGCATGATTTTTGCTGGATTAAGAGAAGGGCTTTGTTCTTTGTCCAAAATACATCCATCACCTTAAAAATTTGGGTAGGCAATATGAATAATGTCAATCATGCTGCATGCTCAACAGATTAAAGGTTCTGCATTGTAGCAAAAGACTTAAATGCTTTATCCTGACTTTGGACTATGGACTTGGCAAAGAAGAAGAGCAAAGGCTTTTGATTCATTATGTGTCTGTAGGAAATGCCATTGTTCCCTCCTTCCTAGCAGAGCAACCTAGCAAATTGCCCAGAAAATGCCATGCCTGGATAATAGAGGTTTTGCTGTGGCACAGAATTTTCACTTCAGCTCTGCCTCGAATTTCCCCACTGAACCTTAAGTCATCACAAATCTCATAGCTGCCAAAGAAATGGGCAGGCCAGATAAATGAGGACAGGCTGAGTGTTGTTCCAACAAGTTATGTATGACTGGTTTTTATCATTAGAGTGGGAAAACCCAATCCAGATCAAATAACTGTTGATTCCATTTGGATTATTTTGGAGGCATTCATTCTTACAGTTTATTCATTTATGACGTTTGTAAACCACCCAAGAGCCTGTTCACAAAACAGAATTAAACCCATAAAATACAACAATAAAAACAGCTACAAAACAAAACCAAAGAAAAGAGGAACACCATGATTAAAAGCACAAGCACAGGTTTTTAAAAACTAAAGGACTGAAAAATCTGGAAGAAAGGTGTTCCCCCATTGCCAAAATCACTACAATATGGGCATTAAGCAATCATCTCTGGGGGGAAATGCCAAAACCTAGGGATCACCACTGAAAAGGCCCTCTCCTAAGAAGCCACCTGGCTCACCTCATTTGGAATAGACACTAAACTGTGGCAAGGTCCTGCTATATGAAAAGGCTCAGATAGCATTCTGCAGTTGCAGGCTATCTTGCTTCCAGCCTCTCTTACTTCTGTGTTGCTCAGTATAAATGTCCAAAAAAGAGCAGCTCATGCAATCTACACACAGCTGCTGGGTTTGGATATGTTTGTCAGCATCTGTATAACTATAAAAGTTTTTCTTTCTCTAACTTACCGTACTTTTATTTTCAATTATGGTACTTCATGCAATTCTACCAAAATCTACATTGTACACCTGAAAGAGAAAACTTAATGTGTTAAGTGGGCTACAAAGTAGAATGGCAATTTTTTTTATCTTGGTTCATTTTTAACAGGAATTTGCAAAACATACAAATTTTTTATACATTGGATGGCAATAGCTTAGTATTTTTAAAAATTCAAAAATGTGAGAAATTAAAACTGTCTGATTCATCTCGGGACTTTGAGGACTTAGCTGTTCAAGTCTCTATGTTCAGCTATGTTAAGGCTGAATTAGAGGTGACCTCCTTCCTTCCTTCCTCACAGGTTCCTTGCCTTTAATGTACATACTGCAGTCAAGTTAATCAGAAGGCAGATCAGGGAATAAGGATTCAGCCTGTGTTAGACACAGGATCACAGTTTGGGAGTATTCCAGGACTCAGCTTTGAACCTGGAGGCCCAGGTCTCTGCAGTGACCAGAAGTGCTTTTGCACATTTAAAACTTGTGCACCAACTACACCCATTCCTTGAGATGCCGGATCTGGCCTCATTGGTACATATCTTGGTTACATCCCATTTGGACTATTGTAATGCACTCTACTTGGGGCTGCCTTTGAAGAGTGTTCAGAAACTTCAGCTGGTCCAAAGAGGTGTAGCCAAGCTGCTAACAGGGGCAGGTTACAGAGATCATACAGCCCCCCCTGTTGAAACAGCTCCACTGGCTGCCATTTTGTTTCCAGGCATAATTCAAAGTGCTGGTGATGACCTTTAAAGCCCTATATAGCTCAGGTCCAGGATATTTGGCAGACTGTATCTCCTTCTAAGATAGTCATCCCACCAGCATCACAAGCATGGTTGTTGGGGACACGAGAGAGGACCTTTTCCATAGCTGCCCTTAGACTCTGAAACTCCCTGCCCAGGGAGACCAGAATGGTCCCTTCTTTGATGGCCTTCCACTGACAGGCGAAAAACATGCAGTCAAAACAGAAAACTTTTAAAGAATGGCCTGGTATGCTATATTGTCTTAATGTATCTTAAACATTTTAATCTTCTTTTTATTTTATTGTGGTAGTTTAATTCAATTTTAATGTATTAGTTTTGTATGTTTTTAATTGTATTGTATGGCAACTGAGTCCCAGTCCTGGGAGAAAGGTGAGATATAAATAAATATAATAAATATAATAAATAAATGATACCATGATGCAATGTGACATTTAACTTTAACTGCCATGATCTATCCTACAGAGCCCTGAGGTTTGTAGTTTTGTGAGGCATCAGCACGGTTTGGCAGAGAAGGCTAAAGACCTTTTAAAACTACAAATCCTAAGATTCCATAGGATAGTACTACATCATTTAAAGTGGTGTCAAACTGCATTATTTCTACAGTGTAGATGCATCCCTAGTCTTTTCTACATTGAGATTAAATGTACCTACTGGATTTGCATGATGAAGACAGGAGAGAATTTTAGTGTAGCTGATTTTTAATAATTTACCAACATCTGCAGATTTCTCCAAATTCAGAACAGAAAGAATTTGAGGGTTGTTTGTTTAGTTTAATGTGGGGAGAAACTTGAGAAACAAGAAACAGTTTCAAATACTGGAAAAAATAAGAGATAGCAGGGCAAAGCAGACAAGCCAAATGGAGTGATCTGTGGTTGTGACCTTGATCGCTCCAGGACTGCAGTAAATGGACACTACACTCTCGAAGATGGCAGCTGCCACAATCCCAAAGGGGCTGCCAGCAGGAACAGTTTTTGCCATACCTTTCCAGGCCAGCTTCAGGCCATTTTGCCACACCCAGAGCAGTGTCTGGCTGCTTCAGGGGCACCTGGTGTTTGAACACTATGCTCCCAAAGCACCCAGAAGGCACTTTATTTGGCACATCTGCTTCAGGCCTATGATACCAGGACCATGACATTTTAATTTAGGAGTTCAAGACCTACTTGGGTTATGCACTTTAATTATGTTATTGGAGAGGGACAGAGAATAGGTAGAAAGGGCTATGGTTGGACTATGATTCTGGATAGCAAGGATTAAATCCCCACTTGACCATGAAAACCCACTGGAATAGGCAAGTCACACTTTTTCAGCTTAAAGGATGGCAATGGCAAACTGCCTCTGAAGAAGCCTCCCAAGAAAACCCTGTGAGCCTTAGAGTCACCATATGTCAGAAATGACTGAAGGCAAACAACACTACAAGAAAGTAGTGAAAACTATACCTAGAAGATTTTATTTCTCTTCTAGAAATTTAAGATCAATGCATTTTCTGATTGTTTGTCTTCTGTCTTTGCTGTGAATAAATATATTAAAAATGCATTTAGCAAGTGCAATTTTTGGTTAGTATCAATGTGCATTGATTTGTAGGATAAAATATTGACTTGGATACTGCATTTGACCTCACTTAGGGGGGAAGCAGATGGGTGGCTCTGGGCCGCCCCCGAAAGCGGAGGATCTAGGCTGATCCAAGTTCTGGTCCCAAATGCCTGAGACGAAGGGCCTCAGCAGACGGAGGCCCCGGAGACACCGCGGGTCAGAGCGCCGCCGGAGTTCAGCCTCTGGACCGCGGCGCTCCTGCGGCGCATCTAAAAGGAGCACCAAATTGGCGCTCCTTTTAGATGTAAGGGAAAGTGCACCCTAAAAGCGGCGGGCGCACTTTCCCTGGCTCAAACGGCGCAGCGCATGTGGACGCTGCGCCGTGAGGTCATCCCCGGTGCGCCGGCCGTGCAGACGGCCGGCGCTTCTAGGGCGACCTCGGGGAGAGGAAGGGGCGCCGCTCGTGCGGCTGCCCCTCCTCTTCCCTGCCCGGAAGACGACTCTTTTAGTCGTCTGCCGAGGCCCACAGTTATAAAGCCACGTCCAAGCCATGAAGTTCTGCATTGCTATGTGAAGGCAATGCAATATTATAGTTAATAGTAAGAGTGTAAATGGTGGGAGACTCCAATTCAAGTTACATTCAAGATGGTTCAATTACTCAACTTGGGCTCAGTCCAGTGACTTGTATATTGTTAGCAACTGACTTGCTGGCCTAGCTTCATCCAGAAACATTTTAAAATGGAAAGTGGTTTTCTTCCTTTGAACAAAAATTCCATCTCCTGCTTTTTGCCTATTGGTAATGTGACAGGCGTGGGATTTTACATTTTCCAAAAAGGAAGCCCCTGCTTCCTGTAAACCACTGCCTCAAGCCCATTGCCCAACATGCTTGCTATTCCCCTCTGAGAAACATGTCCCATGCTTTGGAGGAGAGTCTTGCCTGCTCCTCCTAGGAGAAGCTTTGGAAGTCTCCTCTGATGTGCAGACGAGACTGGCTGCTTAGATCTCATTTTCCTAAAATGCAATCTTGTGAAATTGCCTGTGATAATTGAATTATCTAACTTTATGCATGCCTTCTTGATTTCTGGTTATTGAAACTCCACTCCCCCTACACACACCACCACCACCACCACTACCACCCCTTCCCTTTTTTCTGTTAAAGTTGGCTCCCAGATGTGAGACTCAACTTGAGACTCAACTTAAAAGTATCTTGCAGGAACATAAGACTTGACTTGAGACCTAGAGTAAAAGAATTGAATGCAGCTCTGGTGGGAGATTGGTCAAGCAGGGATATGATATATTTTTGAACTTCATCTTTGACAGTAGCAAAGAAATCTCATCTACCCAGTTGTCATCTTTACTGCTGAGCTGTCCCCCCCCACCCAGTGCATAGATTCTCCCTTGATTCTTCTTGGTCACTTCCAATTTTGTTTCAGTTCTCAAGGAAAATGCTCATCTTTGGAACTATCAAAGGAGCTGGACCACCCCTACCATTCTCAAAGGGGAAGATGAAATGATGACTGAAGCATGCAGCAAGACTTCTGAAAGTGTTTGACTAGGAAGGAGTTAACTCTATTTTTCACCCCATTTCAGATATTAGGAATAGACCAACAATGGACAAGAGAAGATAAACTACTCCTGCAGTCTACAGGGTTGAAAATACCAGTGTCATTAAAAAAAAAACCATGTAAATAGCCATTTGAGGACTATCATGTTGCATTCAACCAAGCCAAAGAGGTTCTCTCTATATAAATGTGTGTGTGTGTGTGTGTGTGTGAAAATGTTCAAACCTGAATGCCTAGTTTTTAACCCAATGCTTGAAAAGAACATTTGCAGGAGTCCACTGAATTGTATCCCAGGAATATTCAGTGCTAATGGGGAAAATATGTACAGAAAATACCACATATTGTTTTTCATTTTTAAAATCAGAACCTCCCTCCTTTTGTATTAACAAACAGCAACTACATATTTTTAATTATTTTAAGAGTTTTTTTAAACAAATAAAAATCACAAAAAGAGACAATATGCTAAAAATATGCAGTGAACAAATATCATCTGTACAGACTGGAAGAGAACCTTCATAAATTAACCTTATTAGTGCATTACTGTAAGTGAATGCCAAAAAAGCTCCTAATTTGCATTAAGATAGATTTTTCAGGTTGGCTGCATGATTTAATTAAAGAAAAGATTAAGAATCATTAAACAAGCTGCTCTACCTTGCAATAACAGAATTCATATCTGATTCAGGTTAACGAAAACACAGATGGTGATTCTGTAACTGTTGAGTTGCTGTAACAGAATGAAAATGATCCCATTAGTTCTCTGGAAATGTGAGGGAATTTGAAAATTAGTATGCAGATACATTGTATGGTGCTAGACAGCTTGGTCTGCTTGGATCATCACTGATTACTCTTTGTTTGGGTTGGCAACACTGAACTTAATAAATGAAAAAATGTTCCAGTATACCACAGTTGGAAACTGTTCAAGGTTGAAATAGGTGTGCAGACTTACAAGAAGAGAGAGTTAAGTAAACAAATGTCAATCATTTCAGGGCTGGCAACATTTTTCCTCCTCTGAGGATGTCTGTTCTTGAGAAGCAAAGTGTCATCACTTTAAAACAACAACAACCACACACACACACACACAAACGTTCATCTCTTTACATTCATTTGCAGAAAAGTTGCTATCGCAAAGGCATTTCAAATGCAGTGCCCACTGGTAAAGAGTGTCTTGTGTTCTCCAAAGAGGGAAAATGGGTCTTGTAATATAAATCAAAGTTCATTTTGCTTACACAATATGTTTGTTATTGCTTCTGACCTATATAATTAACTCAGTCTTGGATGTTGCTGGACTACAATTCCCTTCTCCTCTAAGCATTAGACATGCTGATGGATAATGATGGAAACGGTAGTTCAACAACTGTTGATTCAGGATGAAAGGAGGGCTACTAGCATAATTGGATTTTTTTTTTAATGACCAACAAATTTATGGAAAATAGCAAGTACTCTTTTAGCAAGTATTGATCATGACACCTAAATGAAGCCTTCTACTCCAGAATGTCTCCAAATAATAGATATGAATTGTAACTATGTTCCTATGTACAAAATACCCCAAACACAGTGACATCCTGGACCACACGAACTATGGCAGCTTCTACAAAAAAATATAGCAATACCCAACTGGATGTGATTTTTAGAGTTGCTGAAACACATTGCTCACAATTTTTTAAATATTTATTTGTCTTAGCTCTAGTTTCCACTGGTGACAATGGCTGAGACTTGCCTATTTATTTCCTTTCTCCACATTCTATCTGATTCTGAATCATGTGTTCTAGTGCCTACTAAAGATGTCTGATCTACACCTAGTACAACTTGCAATTTTCTTACCAAGTTAAAAATTCAGCATTTTAAATTGAAATGAAAGTTCTCTGTTAGTACAGAATGCTGAAGTGATAATGAATTAAATTTTACAGTACCACAAGGTGATTGGACAGTTTTAAACAATTTTCTTAAAGTCTTAAAAGATAATAGTATATTTGAGAAGCTAGGATGTTCCTGTGTACACTTTCAAGGAGCTAATATTGTCCCTCAACAGAGCACTGCATGGTCATGGAGAGTTGGGGCCTTTGCAGACTGCCAGAAATAGTGCAAATTGAGTCCACTTTAAGGGTTAGGGTTAGGGAATCATGGGAACTGTATTTTATTGTGGCACCAGAGCTCTCTGACAGAGAAGGCTCAATGTCTCAGAAAAAGGAAAAAAATAACAATTCCCATGATTCCCTAGCACTAAGCCTAACCCTTAAAGTGGACTCAATTTGCACTATTTCTGGCAGTCTGCAAAGACCCTTGGTTTCCAAGGTTGATATATATATATATATATATATATATATATATATGAATTAGCTGCCCCATATTTGAGGTGAATTGAGGCAAAAAATTGCTTAAGTTTAGATCTTTTACATGGGGCAGACTGGGGCATCTGTTACTCTCCAAATATTGCTAGATCCCTGCCCCCATGAGTTCCAAGGGGCAATACTCACAGTGTTCAAAGTTGTAACACAACATGTTTCAGACATGTGTCCTAGGGAATGTCAGCTTTAGAGTTAGTGAATATGAATCAGGAGATTAACAAAAAGTTATCCTCCCTGATGAAATGGAAAATTTCCCATTTTTCAATGTCATCCCAACCTTTCAATTTAAAATGTTCTTTCTTACCACAAAAATCAGAGGGAGGTTTCAGGATAGTGGCAGATAGCAACACATTCTTTTGTTTCCTCAGAATATTCGGTACCTGAACACAGAGTAGAAAATTGGCTCCAGGGTCTTCCACTCTCCATTGTTTCCAATACAATATTGTTCAATATTAAATAATCCAAAATATCTTCAAGATTTCTTCATCAATTTTCCTTTCCATCTTCTCCCAACAGGTGAGAATCCTGTCTCTATCATGGGGAAGAGTCAGTGACACATATGTGTGTGTGTGTGTGTGCGTGCACACACACACACACACACACACACACACAGCATGTCTTGGAAAGATGGCACCAAATTCTATGGTATTCACTTTTTCTCAGTCCTACAATTTGTAAGGAAAACTATTTTAATGTCCAGATTATGGTCAGATAGAAACCCACAAGCTCCATCTCCTGATTGTCAGCTTGGGAGTTTAGTAAAATCATGCCTCTCATTCTGGTAGAAATGAGAGACAAATGAGAGAGAGGAGAGAAATTACTCTACTCCACAATTTTCCCCCAGACAAAATTAGAATTATAAATATTTGGAGGATTGTGGTTTTTAAAACCTTTAAATTTATTTTAACTTTTAATATTATGGTCAACATCCCACATTGTCAGACATAGCTACAACAAAGAACTGTGTTGTCTTAGCTGCATCTGGCAATGCCACTCCCCCAAACATGGCTTTCCAGCCAGACAGCACCCCAACTAAATGATTTCTGAGGTGCTGCAGATCAGTAAACTGTGAAATGTTGTCTGTAGCACTCTCCCAATGGGGAGGCACACTGAGAACAGGCAGCTGGAGAGGCCTCTCAGGGTGCAATTACATGTCTCATTCTGCCCCAAGACTGAGAGAGCTCTACAGACATCATTGCTCGCACCCTAATCTTCATTAATTTAGAAAATATAGAGGGGATTATCACACATGGCTTTAAAACATCAATTAAAATAATAAAACCCTTAGCTCTTGTGTGTCCCAAGTGTGGTTAGGGTATCCCTTTTCATTGATGGAGAAAACTAATCAATAATCCCCCAATTGTGCTGCTATGGCATTAGTCCTCTGGTGCAATAATTTATTCCCATGGCAGTCCCAGCATTGGGCAGTCACACATTTTCAGTCTCCTCTTCTACCCCTGTCCCCCTTCCCCCTTGCTATGCCAAAGCAACCTGTTTTCTTTTCTTCTTCTTTTTCTCATTCTTTCATTCCCTTTTCTATCATGTTTGTTTTACTAAATCACATTGTCATACTTGGTAAATGGTGTTACAAATAAAAACCAAAATTAAAATGAAATGAAAGACATGCTGGGTACAGCATAGGGCAGGGTGTCATGGTTAAGCAGGAGTATAGAAGAGAATGGAAAGGACCATCGATGCCAGAAACAGCATCCAACACACTTTTGTTAGGGCATGTGATATGGAAAGCTACAAACCAGTATGTATCTGTTTACTTTTATTAATGTGATTTCGGTAAGAATGGGATTAGTGTGGTAGTCCTTGGTTGGGACACTGCTTGACTGAAAAGGTAGGGTTTGGGGTCATGTTAATCATTAATGACTGTAAATGTGAATCCCAACAGTTACCAGACTGCAATTTTGGTTTACAGTCTCATAACTACTCAGCAGGTAGTTGAGGGGAAAAAATTAAAATAAAAAATAAAAAAGCCAGCCCATACTTTTTTTTTTTTTTAGCCCATTCTTCCTTCAGCTCAGGATGACATACAAGGGGGTATCGTAAAGTTTTATCACCTTTAAGAAAATGACAGAAAGTTTGTTTTGATTTCCAGTTGTTAACTTATCTCTATGTAGTCACCATCCAGATTTACACATTTTTCCCAGTATTTCTTGACCCTCTGAATACTGTTATTGTAGAAGTCTGCAGATTGCGACTTAAACCACTATTCTACTTCATGAATGACATCAACTATGTTGTCAAATCAGCTACCCCACAATGGATTTTTCATTTTTTAGGGGAAAAAAGTCTCTTGATGATTATGACATGACAAAATGTGATCAATATGCCATAATAACTTCTGGGTGATATTTATTATTTTATGATACCCCCTCATTCTTCTCCATCTTACACTTTATTAAGCACTTCTGGCACAACTTGTAACAAAAATAAAGGACACAATGAGCTAATTTTCTCAACATCATGCATTTAGGGACCAATGATGGCACTGACAAAATTTCATCAATATACCATAATAACTTCCAGGTGCTCATTATTACTTTATGATACCCCCTCATCTATGATGGGTGTCTCCCAGCCCATCTTTTAAGTCCACAAGGCAGTGCTGCTCAAAGTAATGGACTATGGACCTATTCCAGTTCACTGTCTTCTGGACCACAGTGAATTTCTAGGGAAGATAGAGACATTTGTAGCCAATGGACGGAAATATGGTAGTGGCCCCTGGCACACTGGGGAGGGGGCATGCTGGTCTTCCATATCAGCCTAAGAAGCACTAACATAAGGGATCTTAGTTGGTTGACAATGATTAGTCCAGCATTTTGTAGTTGAGAAATGACTTCTTTTTAAAATCCAGGGCCTAAATCTTATTGTTAGCCCCACTATCTCCAGTTCTTTTAATCAATTGTTGAATGATGAGTTAACACTTACACAAATCCTACTGATCTAACAGGGCTCCTCTAGTTGGAATTAGCAACTGGATTTAGGCCCATGGCATCTGATCTTGGAAGCTAAGCAGAGGCAGCCCTGGCTAGCACTTGGATGAGACACCATCAACAACACCTGGTGCTGTAGGCTATATTTCAGAGGAAGGGAACTGACAAAACCACCTCTGAATATTTCTCGCCTTAAAAAAACCTATGAAATTGATGGGGTTTTCATAAGTCAATAGACAAATTGAAGGCACACATGCACATCTTACTTCTTGGTTCTACTCTAAAATGTTATGAAACTTACCACCTGGTTCTCTGGCATTTCCTCTTCCTTTAGAAGGAGAACTCCCTCTTCTTTGTGGGCCTGGTAGACAGGCAGCTACTCTTGATTGCATTAATGATCCAGTGATCATTGATGTTTTTGTTCTGACAAACTTTCAGCCTACTGGCTTTAGCTCTTAGCTTCTAGTTCATGTTATTTACTTGGCAACTTCATAATGGTATTTTATTTTATTTATGGTTATAAATACCTGTGTTAGGCTTTTATCGTTAGCTGTATGTTTTATATCTGTGCAGCTGCTATGGGTTTCTTTAGTGTTTGTGTGTGTGTGAAAGTACCTTGAACATTTTTAATAAAAGGTAATGGAGAACCTTTAAAATTAAATAAAGTAACTAGACAACAGACATGGACTATCTGAAGTGGCAATCCACATTTATTTCACTGCCTGCTTACTGGGAAAAATATGCTCGTAAAGGGCAACTTACACATGTCATGTTTCTATTTGGATATATTGAAGTGTAGCAGGAGAAAACATATATCTGCCACATTTTTTTTCCAAAAAAGGCATATCTATTTTGATGTGTCCTGCAGAATGTAGGAATGATGAAAACAATGCAAAGATATTATCTGAAGTACTATGTTGGTTTACTGTAAATGAACATTATTTAAATATGCCAGGCATAAATACTACAGAGTACAAATATGACATGTTGTGCTACTTAGTATATTTACATAACAGAAAGTTTATCTGTATTAAAGCTTTGCATGACATTTTAAGGTACAAATCTTAGAAAAGTGAATTGTATCAACTATCAGCATTGGGTTTTTTGTTGTGAGAGTTAACTGGAGAGATGGTCAATTGGGCCATAATTAAATATTCACTTACTTAAAAAAAAAAAACCTGTTTAATTCTTCACCCCTTCCCTCCCGGTGTGTTTTAAAACTCTCCTTGTTATACATAGATAATGAATCCCAGCTAAAGTACAATTGATTCAAAGCTGGATTAATATCAGTTTTGTTGCCATGTGGGTTACTTGGAGAATTTAAGGAAATAATAGAATCCAGTAGGCATCAGAAGTACATTCCTCATACAGGATATCATAACCCAATCAGTATGAAACTTATATTATAAAATTAAAGAGAGGAAATCATTGTGGGACAGGGGAGGGGCAGTACACTCTTTAGACATAGTTGGAAAAAATGTCAAATTGGGCTCACCATTGAATATGTGTTATTTCTTATATATGTCCATACAGACAGAAGGTCCACTAGGTTATATGGGACTTACTCCCAGGGAAGCATGAGTATATGCCTATACTTCCAAGTAAGCCATGGTGTAGCAATTTGAGTGCTGAATTAGGACCAGAGTTCAAATCCTCACTTGGCAGTGGAAACTCACTTGCTGGCCTTGGGGAGGTCACACCTGAAAAGAAAGACACCCCTGACGAGTCAGGAGGGGTTTCTTGTTGTGCTGGCCAAATAAGGACAGGAGACGCCTGGTTGGTCAAGGCACGTAGGGGAACAAGTACACCTGCGTGCCTTGTCCAATCGGGTTATTGATTGTGGCTCCAAGTCTCACAGTGTTATTGGTCTCGCGAGACTTGGGACGAGAGTTTGTTACTTATAGCTCTGAGCTGCCACGTGGAGGCAGCCATTTTAGAGCTGAGACGGAGCGAGTAACATTGCTCCGCTCTTTGCTTTGGGCTTGCTTGGCTTTCGGCCTAGCGCTCCCTTGGCTTTCGTTAATTTCAGCTTTTGCCTATTCTTATCTTTGCTTCCATTGGGGGCTCAGGTATCGTTCCTCGAGCAACCCGTGGGGGGGGGGCGAGTGAGGCCTTCGGGCCAGCCTTCGTGGGCCTGTAGCACCTCTGCATCCCCAATTCTCGGGGGTGCACACCCGAGAAGGGCTCTGTGGGAGGCATCTTCACCGGGTGCGTGGACCTGGTACTTGATCTTCAGGCCCAGAGACGCCCCGTTAACCCTGGTCTGGTAAGGTCAGGACCCATCGCTGGTTCAGGAGGGTTGGTTACACTTCTCCCCAGTGGTGAGTATGTGGAAGATGGCAGTCTTCGGGTGAGGGATCCGCATAGGACCCTTGGTGGACACCTTTCCCATGGTGGTTGTCAGTGACACTTCCTGGCTGTTGTGTCTCCTGTGAGATTTGGGAAAGGGTGGCCTACTGGCCTGGTGGTAATCATCCACGGTTGGGTGATTTGGTTTGGGCCAGCGTTTTATTCTCTGAGATTAAGATGCCACTTAGTAAGGCCCAATCCAAGAGGCACACGGCTTCAGCCGTGCCTAGTTCGGGTCACTCTGCTTCAAAAAGGCCTTCTCAGTCTAGCAGCAGAGACGATGAGATTTCTGCCCAAGTGGCACAACTGGGAGAAACTGTCCAGGCTTGTGTGGCGCTTTACAATCAACTTACACAGAAGGAACTACAGGCTTTAGCCTCCACCTCGAGTGCCAGCCCTTCGGGTGATAGTAACACCGAAGTGTCACTCCCTTTAGTGGCATCTGAGTTTCAGGTGGCAGTTGCGACACCGGGCCCATCAGTGCTTTCGGGAGTGGAGGCTGGGCACCCCACTATTGCTGATGTGTGGGATCTCCTGCAAAGAGTCCCGGGTTTTGGGACACAGGGTGTGGCTCCCCCTTTGTCCGGGCAGCCCACTTTGGCTGATTTATACAACCTCTTACAAGGGATGGTTCTTCCATGTGGTGCAATGGAGCAGACCAGTGGTGAACAGAGAGGTGATCAAGCTGCTGCTGCCTCTGCTGTGTTGGACACCCGAGCTGTTGTGGAGCCACACTTTGGGAGACCACTGCGGTCAGTTGGCGAAGCTTCCCAGCAAGCTTCAATTTCAGGTTTCTCTCCTAAAATTGCACATGCTAATTGGCCTACCTCGGTATGGGCTCCAGGTGGCCAGGTGGGTCAGGGTGTGGCTTCGGAATGGCCCAACCATGTGGTTTTGAATGCATCCGTGCAGGCACCTGCAAGCTCACAGGTCCCTGACACTCGGGTGCAGGGTGGCCAGCCTGCGGCTGTTGCTAACACCACATCTGTGGTATCTATTTCTAGTGCTCCTCTGTTATCTGGAGTGGTGGGAAATGTGGAATCTACTCCTTACGCTGGAATGTCTACACTCCTTGGTTCACACCTTCCTCTTTCCACTAAAGAAAGAATTTGGAAGGGCAAATATATTGATTTATTTACGTTGACTTTTAGGGATCCCGAACCGAGGATCATGGTAAAAGATGGAATCGTTTTTAGTTTGCCAAAAGAGTTTCAGGTGCTCAAACGCCCTAAGCTAGAGTGCAATTTTGTTAATTGGATTATGGGCTTCACTATTTATAGAGGTGTCATAGAGGAAAAAGGACCACTTAGATCCCCTGACTTTTCTAAATATCAGGAGATCATGATAAAAGTGTACACTAATTGCCATCACAATTCAAGGGGTACAGCATGGCTCCAATATGATGAGCAGTTTAGGATGAGAGCGGCACAGGATCACTCTTTATCTTGGCATGTTCAGTCTGAGCTTTGGGCTGACATTATGGTGGGGGCCTCCCCCTCGAGCAGGTGTGACAATGGGTTTGTCCCAATGTTACCATGCCAAGAGGGCCAAATGCGAGGCCTGCCACAGGAGAGAGAAGGCAATTTGGCTTATGCTGGGACTTTAATGCTGGCAAGTGTAAAAGACAACCCTGCAGGTTTGAGCACAAATGTAACACCTGTGGGGGTGGCCACCCTGGAACTTCCTGTGTTAGAGGCAAAAGAGCAGGAGTGGGTACTGCCCCCCAGACAGTTTCACCTGGGGGAAAAGGCCCCATCACCAATTAAATTGGACACTATGGTGGTGTGGTTAAAGGTCTACCCTAATAGGGAGGCTGCTTTATATTTATTTCAAGGTTTTTCTGTAGGCTTTCGTATTCCCTACACAGGCCCTAGGATTCATCGTTTTTCACCCAATGCTCATTCAGTGAGGGACTTGCCGAGTGTTTGGGGGGGATTAAATTGGCTAAGGAAATAGCTGCAGGAAGGATTTTGGGACCCCATGATCAGCTGCCTATCCCCACACTTCGCTTATCTCCTTTGGGTGTAGTTCCTTAAAAAGCCCCTGGGGAATTTAGGCTGATTCATAATTTATCATACCCAAAGGGTGAGTCTGTGAACGATGCTATTGATCCTGGGCTTACCTCGGTTAGGTACACATTGTTTGACTCAGCAGTTAAGATGATCAGGAATTTGAGCACGGGAACCCTTTTAGCTAAGTGTGATATTAAATCTGCATTTAGACTCCTTCCTGTACACACAGATGATTTTGACTTACTGGGTTTTCAGTCTGAAGGAAAATATTACTTTGACAAAGCTATGCCAATGGGATGCTCGATTTCTTGTTCAGCTTTCGAGACATTCAGTACCTTTCTCCATTGGTGTGCAGTTAAGCGAACTGGTAATAGAGCCATTGCTCATTATTTAGATGATTTTTTAATTGCTGGAAATCCCAATTCCTCACAGTGTGAGGACTCCTTAGTTCAACTTCAGGAATTAATGCATGAGCTAGGTGTGCCTTTAGTGGAGGAAAAAACAGAGGGGTCACATACTCGAATTACCTTTTTGGGTACTGAGATTGATACCATAGCTGGAATTTCTCATTTGCCTAATGAAAAACTAGTGGCTATGAAGCAACAAGTTGGGATCATGTTAGGGAAACAAAAAGCTTTGTTCAATCACTTACAGGTCTTTTGAATTTTGCCTGTAGGGTTGTAGTTCCAGGACAAGCATTTTGTACAAGACTGTATAGGGCTACTGCAGGGATAGTGGCCCAGCATCACCACAGTAGAATCACAAGGGGCATTCATGATGATTTGAAGGTTTGGGACTCCTTTTTGGAGTATTTTAATGGCATATCATTTTGGAGATCTGAAATGCTGCTTAGGCCAGACTTTCAGGTGCATTCTGATGCTGCTGGTGCCCATGGCTTTGGTGTTTATTGGAATGGCCAGTGGGCTGCAGAGGCATGGCCTGCTGAATGGGTTAAAAGTGGTCTGACTAGAGACCTTACATTTTTGGAACTGTTTCCAATAGTGGTGGCTGTGCACTTGTGGGCAAGCCAGTTTGCTAATAGGACTGTCTGGTTTTGGTGTGACAACCAGGCAGTCGTATACTTGGTAAACTTTCAGTCCTCCAAGTCTCCTAAAGTTATGGGTTTGGTAAGGGTGATGGTGTTACAATGCTTGAATTATAATGTGTTATTTAAAGCTCAACATGTTCCTGGTTTGCTTAACCCTTTGGCGGACACCCTTTCTCGTTTTCAGTTCTCCAGGTTCCGGCAGCTGGCTCCCGAGGCGTTGACACACCTGTTGGAGGTACAGGCGTCACTCTGGAACCTTGGAGATTAGAAGTTCATAGGGCAATTTTAAACTCCCTTGCCCCGTCTACACGCAGGTCCTATCAAACAGCTTTGAATTCATTTAACCAATTCTTGCAGGAAATTGAGGAGGATCAAAAGTGGCCTATTGATGTTGACTTGGTCCTTTGCTTTATTGTATATCTTAAGCATGCAGGACTTTCACCTGTCACTATCAGGGGCAGGTTGGCCACCCTGGCATTTTACTCTAGGGCAAAGGGCTGTTTTGAACCTACTAAAGACTTTAGGGTCAAAGGAGCAGTGGAGGGATGGTCTAGAGAATCCCCTCTTACAAAGGATTCATGATGGCCGATAACTGGCCCTGTCCTTCTTAAGTTATGGGATCAATTAGCCCAGACATGTTATTCACCTGGGGAAGAGGCATTATTTAAAGCGGTATTTGCTATAGCCTTTTTTGCTGCTTTAAAAATCAGTGAGATTGTGCCTGGATCTAGTAATGATAAATTTGGCAGGGCACTATCAATTCCTGATATCAATCTAACAGGACAGGGGATTCAAATTCACCTTAGGCGTTCTAAGACAGACGAGTTAGCAAAAGGTCAGTCTATTTTCTTGGCTAAAGTGCCACAAGGTCAGATTTGCCCAGTGATAGCGATGATTAACTATTTGAATATTAGGCCCAATTTGGCTGGCTACTTGTTTATTCACTTGTCTGGTTTGCCCTTAACGCAATTTCAATTTAGGGCTGTGATAAAAGAGACTGCAAGGAGGGCTGAGTTGCCTCAGGAATGTTTCTCCTCGCACTCCTTTCATATTGGAGCTGCAACAGCTGCGGCCACTCATGGTTTGAGTGAGTGAAGCCAATATTTGCAGAATTGGCAGGTGGCGTTCACGTGCATTTAAGTCCTATGTCAGGCAATCAGGTAACTGGACTCCTGATAAGCCATGTTAACTTGTTTTGCTTCATTTCAGCTGGCTTTTACCACAGCAATATATGGATCATGGGCCACAGCCTGATCTTCTGGGCAGAACACCACCTGTTGGAGTATCACCACAACAATACGTTGGGCCTTTCCCATATTGGACTTACTGAGTGGTTTCGACAAAGGGGCATGATGTGGGGATCTCTCCTTCCACTTATTATGGAGTTGGCACGTTCGCATTCACGACCCCGGGTTTTGGTGGTACACCTGGGGGAGAACGATTTAGTTTTAGTTTTGATCCCGTGCTTGCAGCTGGCCAAACATAGTTAAGGACATGGAGGAAGTCCAAAAGATTTTGTCAGGCACTGTGATCCTGTGGACCAAACTTTTGCCAAGGCATTGCTGGCCTGGAGCGCAGAAGGACTCAGCAATTAATAATGCTCGGCGCTGGCTTAACCATTATGTGGCTAAGCAGCTTTCTAAATTGGGTATCTTTTTGGTGGAGCACAGTATTAAACTTGACCGGCCGCAGCTGTACAGGGGGGATGGGGTCCACCTCTCTCCAGAGGGAATTTTCTCCTTGACTTTCTTCAGCACTCTCTGACCAAATTGCAAAAGCAGTCTGCGGGGGGGGGGGGGGGGGTAGCTAGCTGGCCCCCTCTTGTGGCGGGTAATGACCCCACCCCACAGAAAAAATTTAATCTGGCTATTTAAAAATGGGGGGGGGGAATTGTCATAACACAAATTTAAAGGAAATGGCTTATGCATTTAAATGCATGACGTCATAAAATTGCATGATGTCATATGACGAAATATGATGTCATTTCCGGGGGAGGGGTTTGTAAATTTGTTGTTATTATTGTTTACTTGTTTTGTCACGTATGGTGAAGGACCACCCACTTGGGGGGTTACACCTTCACTTACACATGTGACAAAATTGTTAATGTTTATTGGTTTGTTAATAGACCCTGTGCAGCTAAATAAAAGTTGTGGCCTGTTTAAACCCAAAAAGAGGCGTCTTGTGTCCTTTGTGCCAATGCAAAGCAATGGGAAATCTCCACTGAATAAATCTTACCAGGAAAACCCTATGATCGTATTGCCATACGTTGCAGTCAACTTGAAGGCACATAACAAAAACCAAAAGCTTATGTAGGCATGTGATTTAAAATTGTTAACCTGTTCTTATTTGTGTCAAGATAGCTTCAATTTACAGAGATCTGATCAACCTACCTGATCAATGCATATGCTGAACATATTATAAGAAAAGCAAGCTTGAACACAGAAGGAGGAGTGAAAACAGGGTCATCATGGACTGAGATTGACTTAAGGGTGCTTAACAATAACAACAACAAATGTATGAGAAACCTCCAAGAGTCCAGCTCATCAAGAGCCTGTAAACTTTTCAAGAGCTTGTAATCAGGTCTTGTAAACTCAAGGATCGTGGCTTCCTCTATTGAAACTATTCATTTGTGATATGGTCTTCCACTTTTCAAAGAAAAAAACTAAACATCCAGGAGTAGTCATGTTGGCCATATAACAAATCCAGTAACAACAAAAATCCAGGAAACCGTGATACCTTTATTGGGCCAACACACAATATACGTGTTTGATGCTTTCGAAAGCTGATAAATGTATCACAGTGGATTTTTGTTCTTACTGGATTTCCACTTTTCATTCTGTCTTCCACTCTACCAAACATTATTTCCTTTTCAAGTGTGTCATGCCATCTCATGTTGTGTCCAAAGTAATTAGCCTCACTTAAATCAAATTGACTTCTTGTAAAGTTTTAGTTCAATTGCCCTCAGACTCACATATTTGTCTTTTTGCAGTTCACAAAACCATAGAACTCTTCTCTAGCATCACATTTCAGACTCACATATTTGTCTTTTTGCAGTTCACAAAACCATAGAACTCTTCTCTAGCATCACATTTCAAATGAATTGAAATGAATAGGATAAAATAGTCATGACTTACTTAACTATTGACTATGGAACCAACAGTAAGTAACCTAGTTTAGATCCAGCAAAGCTTAATGAAAATCCCTTTCTCCACATATGGGAAGGTAAAGGATGTTGCTATACTGCAGAAATAAAGCAATTTAACACTACTTTAACTGTCAGGAATCCCAGATTTTGTAATGTGATAAGGTATTCAGCCTGGTCTGTCAGAGAGCAATGGTGCCCCACCACACTACAAATCTCAATGTTCCACAGGATAACCATGGCAGTTAAAGTGGTGTCAAACTGCTTTAATTCTGCAGTGTAGGACCACTCATAGATATGTTTTGCATAGCTTCCCATGTTCCTAATGTCTTAGTCAGCCTCTTCTATGGGATCTGTGAATTTTAATTAATTCCCATTAGTTCCCAACATGGAGATGGGCATGGTGTACTTTCCTACCACATGACATTAAAAGGCAATTCAACGTAAGGAATCAAGGTATGAAACAAGCTGGATAACCTATGATAAATTATTAAAGAGAGAAATGAAAAGGAGGAACATAAATTAAAAACAAGAGGAGCTAAACAATGAAGGATTTGCTATAGATTGGTTTAGAGTTAGACAAATTTCTGAATGCTGTAAAAAGGATCTTAAAATGCAGGGAGTAGATTTGAAATTAAACGATTTTGATAAGATAAGATAAACGAGGCTATCAATTATATGTTGCAGATAAAAATAAAATAAAATAATAATAAAAATACAGATCCACACAGAGATTTATTTGCTGAATATGTGGAACAAAGAATTAGATAAAGAATATGGGAAAATTCTTCTTTATTTAATTACAACAACAAGATTGACATTATTACAAAAATGGAAATCAAAAAGTATCCCAAGTGTAAAAGATTGGATAATTAAACTGTATGATACAATCAAGATGGATATACTCACACAATTTCTAAGAAATTATGGTAATGGAAATGAAAAGGAAAATTGGAGACTGGTATTGAAATATTTTGAAGAAATGTGGGGAAACTTAGTTGTAATTGGTTACTAAGATTGAACAAAAATAGAGGAGAAGAAAATAGAAAAGATTCACAGACAAAGGGAACTGAGAAAAAGAATAGAGTGAAACACATAGGCGATTTTAGAATACTAAAAGAAAAGTAGGGAGGAGGAAGTGAGGGAAGGAAGGAAGGAAGTGTAGAAGTACGGACAGTCAAGAGAAGGATAAAAGTTAAAGAAAAGCTAACAATATGATAGAGAAAAAGAATCCATATTATGCATAGAGTTGAAATAACAAAAGAAAATAGCAGTTAGAGTTGTGTTAAATAAGATAATACTAAAAATAGGAAGTATATGGTAGAAAGATCTCATAAGAAAAATAGTATATATTTCAAAATTATTTAGAACAACGACTAGAAAGTAGAAATAAAAAACACAAATGGATCAGAATACAAAAAGGAAACAACTAAACAGGATGAATTATACTAAACTAGAATAGACTAGAACAAGAAGGTCATTAAACAATATTAGATAATCCAGTTATGATAAGATGGAAGTACAAGGATGAATGGCAGAAAGAGAAAGAAAGTCGGGTGTGGATGGAATTAGGTAAGACTAGAAAGTGTTAGAAAGTTGAAGAGGGTAAGAGAATGTAGTATGGGAGGAGAGGTAGAGAGAAGGAAAGTGAGGTGAAGGAAGAGTAGGTAAGTTAGAAAAGAAAAGGAAAGGTAGATAGAAGATGGTGAGGATGGAAGAAGGAGTGAGATATACAGGGTAAGAGGGAAGAGGAAGTGAATGGATGGGAGAAAAGTGGATGTATAGTATAGAAGAAAATGGAAGAATGTGACGAGAAGAGAAATAACAATCAAATTTAAGAAAATCCCTGCCTATTGTAAAGACTTTGACTAACGTGGACTTGATTGTGAATTCAAGATAATCTGGTTGGATACATGAGAGAGCTTAACATGTAAAAATGAGACAATGATTGATTGTATATTTTAAAATTTTGATTAATATTTTTTTTTTAAAAAAAAAAGAGGAACCACAAGGGGGGAGGAATGCAAGAGATAGCAAGCACCATAAATCCAGCACCAAAACACAATTGAATACATGGGGGTTCAATGCCAGACATTGAAGGCTTAATGTTGGAAGCTTTCTGTCAGGATGAACATTTCGCTTTCTTCCACATTTTAATTTCAATTATACTCTTGTATTATTTCCACAGTTTTTTATTAAGAAGTTTGCAAATTTTAGAAAGTTAACATGTTTTGCCTCCTCAAAAAAATCTAAACTGAATGAAATGTTCACCCATCCCTAGCCTAAATATATTTCTTAGCAAAAAAGTCATGTCAAAAGAAGTGAGTAAACAAGTATAGCATGGCACTCTAAGCCTTCCTTCAATGGCACAGTTCAAAACACTTAAGGACAATCATTTTAACAGTGAAAACATTATCAGGATCCTGTGGAATGGCCAGTAAAAAGAGTCCTTTAATTAAAACATCTCTCCTTTCCATCTCTCTTTAATTACTCCATCCATCCTGCCATAATATAGTTTATTTTATTTTAATTTTTCATGGTGTATGAACATTCAGGAAGGCCAGTACAAAAGTTGGACTGTCAAGAGATGCAGAGTGTCATCATCACGTGGGTCATGGCTAGGAGCCAGGTCTGTCAACACTTGGCTTTGTACTATCCGGGGGAGAGAATCTGATTCTTCAGCAGTGTCTAATCAGTTTAAAACAAATCTGGAAGATGTTACTAAAACATTAGATGAGTTCCAGGCCACAGCAGCCTCAGCATACAAAGGAGTGAGGGATTTAGTTTGAGAAGTAAATTGAAGATGTGGAGACAACACTTGACAGCTTCAACATGATTACAGCTGTGAACAACAAGGATTGCACTACTGTTCTAGAAAATTGGATTACAGGTACCTGGCAGAAGATGCTCACAGATACCTTGGCTGTATGAGAGACAGGCTTCAGTATCCAGATTCTCAACTCAGAATGTTTTCCTCTTCTATACTCTTCTGATGTTTTCAGACAACAATCTTTCAAAGCAGGCAATAGTAAAGAAAACAATGGTGTAATAAACTTCAAAGGGAATACTGAGGGATGATACTGGGGTACAAACAAGATCCAGTCCTACTCTCTAGTTTGTCATAATCTCAAATTCCCCTTTCTTCTTTTGTAGTGGTTTAATACACAAGAATTCTACTGCATGAAATACTCCTAAAGGAATCCACATTGATTATACTTTAAGAAAAACATATGCATTGTCTTACTTCCGAGTCAACATGGATAGGTTCAGGCCATGTGCTGAGTGAGCTGAGTTTGTCTAAAACTTTTATTTTCCTGCTGTATATGTATATGAGCTCCATTATCACCACTGCTACTTCAATGCATGTATGCTTAACATAACATACTAGAGAGAGAACGTGTCTGTGTCTGTGTACACAAGGGCAGCTTTTTGCCATTCTAAAAAGGAGCAGCATTTTGCCTCTCCTTTTTGGGCCACAAAATTGCTGGATTGGGGCTGCACCATGAGGTGCTAAAAATCCCAGAATGCAATTGTTTTATATAGCATTTGCAGTCACATTACAGGAATCAGGAGATGTGTCATTTCTGATGAAATGGAAGCCCAGTGGCCTTGACAATGTACAGAAGGAGGTGTACCTATGCTACAGAAATAAAGCAGTATGATAGCACTTTAACTGCCATGACTCAATGCTATCGAATTCTGGGAAATGTAGTTTTATGAGATATTTGGCCTTCCGTTAAAGAGCTCTGGTGCCCCACTAAACTACAAATCCCAGAATTCCATAGCATTGAGTCATGGAAGTTAAAGTGTTGTCAAACTGCTTCATATATTCAGTGTGGTAACAGCTGGGTTGTGTTTATGGGGCTCAACAGACAGCCCCAAAGGAGCAGCTTCCCACCACCCCTTTCAGCACTGTACTGGGGCTGCAGCAACCTCATGGTGCAGCCCCAATCCAGTAATTTTCTGGCCCAAAAAGGAGAGGCAAAATGCTGCTCCTTTTTAGAATGGCAAAAAGCTGCCCTTGCCACCACAGGGGTGGCTTTTCGCCATTTCTTTGGTGTAGCACGTCTAAATGCTGTGCTACAGAAATGGTGAAATGCTAGCATTGGGGCAGAGTCGGGGTGTGCGATCGCCTCCCCACTCCACCCTGATGTTGGTCCTTTGTGCCAGTCTGTAGAGGCCCTCTGTTTGCATGGGCAACAAGCTATGGGGCAGTTCCTTCAAAAACACTCCCCAGTAAAGATGGCTGGCTTTCTTCCTGATTATTTGCAGACTGACTCAGATGAAGCAGTGTTCATTCCCACTTCTAAAACTAGAACCACATTCTTAACCAATCCAAGCTAAATCCAACTATTTTACTCCATCAGTTGGAAGTATATCAGGCTCCTGTTTCCTTCCAAACTCTCATGAGCATCCCAATTAATTTTCTATGTATCTTTCAGGTATTGTTGTACCCTCAGTTCTGAACAAGATGGTATATGGTAGGGACAACTCTTTCTCTTTTCTTCCTGCCATACATGTCATTGATGCTGCTAGAATGCATTCTT
The DNA here is from genome assembly GCA_026167975.1 of Phrynosoma blainvillii. Taxonomy (NCBI): domain Eukaryota; kingdom Metazoa; phylum Chordata; class Lepidosauria; order Squamata; family Phrynosomatidae; genus Phrynosoma; species Phrynosoma blainvillii. The sequence continues at coordinate 278,080,457 of JANUYF010000001.1, forward strand.
CTTTTTGTTTATTTTTTCATGTTTACATCACTTGTTCATATGCAATTTGGGTTGTTTGCAAAACTTAAAAACAGAGTTAAAATGGCCATTAAAAAAAGGCCATTATTCTGAAGATGCTAGCCACAGATGCTGGCGAAACGTCAGAAAGAAACTCTTTCAGAACATGGCCACACAGCCCGAAAAAACCCACAAAAAAACTATGGATGCCGGCCATGAAAGCCTACGACTTCGCCATTAAAAATGATGGTGAGTTCCCTGTTATTTATAAAGAAAGGCAAGATATACATTTTAGAGACAGATTTCAAACAAATGGGTGGTTCAGTGGGAGAAGCTGAGTTCTTCTTCAGAGTGGATTATAATTTAGGCCTAGAAAGGACTTCGTGGAGGGAAGCTGTGATATTCATTTTATAATCAAGGTGTGTATTATGGGTAAACAAGATCCATAAACCAGTTAAGAGTCTTGACATTTTTACCTATTGCCAAGATAGAATTTGGAGAATAGCCATGTTAGTCTGGAATATCAATACACAAGGGTATTTTGCAGCACCTTTAAGACTGAGAAAAAAGTGTAGCATAAACTTTCATAGACTTGATCTACTTGCCTCTGAGTTCCATCTAGTTGCATCTGGGGAAGCAGACCAGAAAGGTTATGCTATAACATCTTTCCCTCAGTTAGTCTCGATAGCTATCTATCAGGAGTGCTTTGATGCACAGCAGTATTCCTGCACAACACAAGGTTGGACTGGATGGACCTTGTGGTCGCTTCCAAATCTCTGATTCCATTATTATATCTATGCTCATTGAGATTAACAATAAAGTTTAGGAAAATATCTTATAAGGTGGATGGACTTTTGCTTTTATGTTTTTGATCAACATTTGGCAGCAGAGGATAATTTAAAACAGACCTTTTTTTGGTTTTGCATAGGAATATGTGACATTTTGTATTGATTTTTTTTTCTTTTGCCTCCTCTTAATAATTTTTATTATAATAGGGAACTGAAACAAACAGTTACAATATAAATTTTTCTTGTCCAGGATTCTTGTCAATTAATCCAACACTTTTCCTGGATACTATAGTTCATTTATACATGCTCCCCTCCCCACTTTTAAAATACATCTATTCTGCATTCTGTGGCCACGGAATATGTTCAGTTTCTGTGGGGGGGGGGGGGGAATCCCACATTGGATTCCCCTGAAAAAGTTGTTTTATGCTACTGAACATTTGTCATTATCCAATGTACCCTATTGTTATTATTTTCTCAGCAGTCTATTTTTGCTATATAGCATTGCAAGTTTATTATTATTATGTACAGTTTGAAGGCTATGGTGTTGCCAGGTGAGAAGTAAAAGACAAGCCAGTGAATACTTGCCTGAAATGGAAAGACTGAAAGAAATTCAGCCTACAAGTAGGGAGATAGAAAAGAAGTGGGACTAGAGCGAGAGAGAGCTTGGCTGACCAGCTGCACAGCTCTTGCAACCAAGGTTATTGAGCTGCTCCAGGTATGCTTATTTGGGACCTGATAGAGAATCCCATGGTTTTATTTTGGAAAGCAACTTTCTATGAAACAGCCTAGAAATAAGAATTTCCAGTGGGTGAATGGATGGGCAGTGGGAAGAAACCTCTGAAACCTCTTTTGCTCTAAATTCAGTAACACCAGAAGCAATTTATATTCTGTTCCTGCATTACTGTGAGATAATTCAAAGACCAGAAAATCACAGAGATGTTGATAATCTGCAAAGAGATCTTGTAGCCCCTTTGAGACTAGGGTCTTTGCAGACTGCTAGAAATAGTGCAAATTGAGTCCACTTTAAGGGTTAGGGTTAGTGCTAGGGAATCATGGGAATTGTTTTTCCCCATGAGACATTGAGCCTTCTCTGTCAGAGAGCTCTGGTGCCACAATAAAATACAGTTTCCATGATTCCCTAACCCTAACTCTTAAAGTGGACTCAATTTGCACTATTTCTGGCAGTCGGCACAGTGGCCCATCCCAGTCCATGATGCTTCCTTATGTAGGCTTTTCAAAATTATACAAGTCTTTTTTTTTTTTTCTATTATGCATTATTTGTCAGGATGAGCCTGGTGGCAAAAGGCAAGCTTACATTCTCCATTCTGTATGCCTGATATCTACTTTATTATAACATAGTGAATCAGGCAGCTTCATCTTTTGAAAGATGTTGTTTTCAAATCTGGTGCATTTGAGAAGTTACAGTACCTGGTATGAATGGCATGAAGAACATTCTGGTAGAAATTGTGATTCAAGAAAGCCATATTGTTTGCCAAAATATTAAGTGAGCTGCTGGTCCCAGAAGTAGGGGTCAGATCTTCTGACTTTCGGCTGTAGATGTTGTAGGGGACCTTCTAAGGAAGATGAATGTCTATTTGAAATGTGATTAATGGTTAAATTTAGATCCACATGGACACATGTTAAAAATTGCCACAGTTGGCAAAAAAATATCAATGGTGTTGGTAGCAATGCAAAGGCAACAAGAAGTGAATGAGCATTTAAAAGAGCTTTTTAGAACTGCATTCTGGCTGCTTCTGTTACATAGGAAAGCTAGGTTTAAATACAGGTGAGTTCCCATAGGAATCAGAAGAGAAAAGATATACCACTGTGTTTCTGTTCTTGTCCACATATTCATTCCCCAAAGAGTTGTTACTAGCCATAAAATTTCTCTTACAGATCTGTAAATTATGACTATTAGCCAAAGATACTCTTTTTTAAAAAATGAGGAGAATGCGCAGTGTCACCCCGGGGTTTCTGGAGGATGGAACATCTAGCCAGCACTTCTGGGAGGTGGGGTCACATGGAAAGTGGCCCCACAGGCTGAGGAAATGGCTGCTAGCTGGCTACCAGGACCAGAGACCCCTCCCCAAGGTCTGGAGAGTCCCCAGAAGCCTGTGAAAATGGCAGTGCGGCCAAGAAAAATGGTGGCACGGCTGGGAGAAACAGCACCGTGGCTGAGAAAATAGCTGCCCACTGACCCCCAAGGATCAGAGACCCACCAAAGCCTGGGAAAACAGCCACACAGCTGAGAAAAACAGTAGTGTGGCTGGGAAAACCACCACCCACCCAGGCCACAGACCCCTGAGGAACACCTGTGGTGGCAGGAGAGCGGGTGGGTGTCATCCCCCCTCTTTTGTGGTGTCACCCCCCCTTCTGGGGTGTCACCTGGTACAGTTTGCCGCCCCTGCACACACATACACACCCAGTAACACTACTGAGAATGAACACACATAAGTACTATGAATTTATCACCACACGTTTCTTACCTGTCAAAATGGTAGGTAAATTTTAAAATTAAAACTATGAAAGCAAATCATGTGTAAGGGTTCTTGTCCCCATGTTGTGTGTGTGTTCTAGAGAATATGACACATTTATCATCAGTTCGGTGATCATAGTATATTGTACCTGAAATAAGCACAAGCATGTGGTAACAATAAGAAACAGGAAAGAACTGTCACTAAGCCAGTGTCAGCTGGGAACATCCAAGTTTTGGGGGATTATGAATGAAACCCACCTTTTACATCAAACATTAATAGAAATATCCAAAATACTCAATATACCTTGGGGATAGGTTTCAGCATGATGAAAAACACCTTCAATGTTCACATAAAAACCTAGAGTGTGATTCATTGTGACACTAGCTTGGTAGCCCAGCACTTGCTATTTCAATAGATACAGTACAGTAGGCCTACTGTATCCACAAATTCTGCATCCACAGATTCCAAAATCCATGATTTGAAAATATCCCCCCGCAAAAAAAAGAATCCAAAAAGCAAACCTTAATTTTGCTATTTTATATAAGGGACACCATTTTACTACCCCACATAATGGTACCCGAGCATCCACAGATTTTGATATCCATGAGGGGTCCTGGACCCAAACCCCAGTGGGTACTAAGGGCCCATTGTATTAATTTTGTATTTGGGTCAAGATATGGAACTCAGATATTGATAGATTTTACAAATTGATAGATTTTATGAAGGAGTACAGGAAGAAATTGACAACACACCAACACAGGATGTCAACCTGATCATTCAAAATTGGAACATAAAGGTTGGAAGTAAAGAAGAATAAAAAATGATAGGCAGATTTGGAGTAGGCAAAAGGAATGAAGCAGGTGAGTGTCTGATAGATTTTTGTGAAGCTAACAATCTACTCATTGCAAACACATTTTTCATACAGCCAGAGAAAAGGTTAAGCACATGGACATCACCAGATGGCCAACACAAAAATCAAATAGATTACATAATTGGAAGTAAAAGATGCTGAAGGTCCATACTGGTGGCCAAGACTAGACCAGGTGCAGATTGTGGCACATATCACAAACTACTCATTTCAAAAATAAAAGTAAAACTCAAGAAGAGAACAAAACTAGTCATCATACCAAAAAATGATTCAAACAACATTTCCACAGAATTCATTGACAATATATGGAACAGATTTGCAATACTAAGTATAATAGATCGTGAACCAGAAGATCTTTGGTCTAAAGCCAGGGACATAATAAAAGAAGAATACATAAAGACATGTCCAACAGACAAAAGGAAAGTGAAGAAGCTATGGATGTCAGATAAAATGCTACAAGCAATAAAAGAAAGAAGAGAAACAAAACAAAAAAGAGATAGTAATAAACATGAACACAACAGTACAACAGCTAGTGCACAAAGAGAAGGAAAATTACTACAATGAGAAATGTAGAGAAATAGAAGACAACAAAAAGGGAAGAATGAGAGACCTATTCCACAAGATTTGAGAAAACAAAGGAAATTTCAGACCAAGCACTGGGATGCATGACAACAATAAAAATAACATAATTTAAGACCAGGAAGAAATAAAAAGACGTTAGATGCAATACACAGAAGAACTATACAAAATAGATGACAAAATGAAGGACACATGGAGTGAAGAGCCATATGAAGATATACCCTAAATCAGGGGTAGGCAACCTTTCCCCTTTAAGGGCGGAGGGACTTCAGCTCCCAGAATCCCAGGAGCTATTGACCAACATGGGACTATTGGCCAACATGGCTGAGGCTTCTGGAAATTGAAGTCCCTCGGCCCTTAAAGGGGAAAGGTTGCCTACCCCTGCCCTAAATTCTAAAAACTGAGGTGGAAGCTGCAATAAAAGAAATGGAAAAAAAAAAAGACTCCAGGAACAGAGGATATACAAACAAAACTGTTGTTATCCACACTGACAGAGTCAACTCTAGTGCTAATCAAGATACATCAACAGATATGGAAAACAAAACAAAGGCCAACAGATTGGAAGCGATCAATACATATCCCCATCCACACAAAAAGGAGACACAAGAGACTGCAGCAGTTATAGAACCATAGCACTAATCTCCCATGCAAACAAAACTATGCTCAAAATACTGCAACCACACATGGAGAGAGAATCCCAGAGGTCCAGGCAGGGTTTAGGAAAGGAAGAGGCACAACGGATCCATTGCAAATGTATGATGGCTAATGGAGCATAGCAGGGAGTTCCAAAAGAAAATCAGCATGTGCTTTATACACTATAGCAAAGCCTTTGACTGCATAGATCTTGAAAGGCTATGGAATGCCCTTAATGACATGGGAGTGCCAACACATCTGATAGTGCTGATGGGAAATCTGTACTCAGGATAAGACGCTACTGTCAGAAGAGAACACAGAGAAACAGAATGGTTCCCAATTGGCAATGGAGTCAGACAAGGCTGCATCCTATCACCCTACCTATTCAAACTATATGGAGAACATATTGTAAGGAAAGCAGGGTTGGACATGAAAGGTGGAGGAATGAAAATAAGAGGAAGAAATATCAACCATCTGAGATATGCTGACAACACCATAATACTTGCAGAGAACCTCACAGACTTGGAATAACTACTAAGGAAGATGAAAGACAAAAGTGCAAAAACAAGCTTACTGCTGAACATAAAGGGGAAAAAATGACCACAGAGAACTTACACACATTCAAACTACACAATGAGGAAATAGAAATAGTAAAAGAGTTCTCATATCTAGGATCAAACATTGATTGGAACGGGGACTGCAGCCAGGAAATCAGGAGAAGATTAAGAATGGGGACAGGGGCTATGAAAGAATTAGAAAAGATCCTAAAATGCAAAGACATACAACTCAGCACAAAAGTCAGAATCATACAAGACATCATATTCCTTATCACCATGTATGGATGTGAGAGCTGGACAGTCAAAAAAGAAGGTAGAAAGGAGGAAAATCAATGCATTTGTGATGTGGTGCTGGATAAGAGTGCCGAGGATTCCATGGACAGCCAAAAGGACAAACCATGGGTAGGCAACCTTTCCCCTTTAAGGGCCGAGGGACCAGCTCCCAGAAGCCTCAGCCGTGTTGGCCAATAGTCCCATGTTGGCCAATAGCTCCTGGGATTCTAGGAGCTGAAGTCCCTCGGCCCTTAAAGGTGAAAGTTTGCCTACCCCGGGACAAACAAATGGGTCCTAGAGCAGATTGAGCCAGAGATATCCCTAGAAGCCAAGATGACAAGACTTGTACCCTGGATACATCATGAGAAGGCATGAATCATTGGAAAAGACAATGATGTTAGAAAAGGTGGAGTGAAATAGAAAGAGAGGAAGGCCACATGGTAGATCAGGGGTAGGCAACCTTTCTCCTTTAAGGGCCGAGGGACTTCAGCTCCCAGAAGCCTCAGCCATGTTGGTCAATAGTCCCATGTTGGCCAGTAGCTCCTGGGATTCTGGGAGCTGAAGTCCCTTGGCCCTTAAAGGCGAAAGGTTGCCTACCCCTGTGCTAGATGGATGGACTTTATTAAAGAGACCACGAATATGAGTTTGCAGTAGAGGACAGGGGGGGCTGGAGAGGTCTCATCCACAGGGTCACCATGGGTAGAGACTGACGTGAAAGCAGTTAACAAACAAAATAAAAAAATGGAACTCAGACTTAGCAAGTGCCTTTTATATCTGATATAAGTGCTCTTTTGGAGGGGTGAAAATTTTATTAACAAAATAAAATATAGTAATAAAAATATTAGCAATTCTGTAAAAGAATGCAGGCAATAACCAACTTTTCTATGTTAGAAAACTGGGAGAATTCTTTTCTTCCACCCAAAACTAACAGGCTTTTTTGGTTTTCTTGTATTATCCAGCATAGTTCTATCAAGCTATACAAAAATAGTGATGGATTATCAAGAAGAAGAAGAAGAAGAAGAAGAAGAAGAAGAAGAAGAAGAAGAAGAAGAAGAAGAGACATCATGTCATATTAAAGTGGAACCTACATTTTTATTAATAAGTAGCTAAAAAAAACATCACTGCATTCTTTTAAATGTCTTGCTTGAAACAAACTGAATTATTCATGCATAGAATTGTACAGCATTACAACACCTGTTTTCAATCATGCATAATGTAAAATCACTCATTACCTCACAAGAGCCTCTACATCTCCAGCAATCAAATGGCATTGAAACAGCAAAACAGGTGCCTGGCAGGTGGATCCAAACAGATGTTTGGAGTTTGCATGTCTTTTCTTGTACAGGTGTGATGATCTTGTTTTCAGCAGCATAATTGCTATTTAAGTAGGTAATGCTTAATTCTTACATGTTTTAATATTTATTTTTGCTTCTTCAACTCCTTTTCTTCCCACTTTGCAAACTGCACAGGCTTGAAGGAGATTTGGCGATGCGTAAAAGCTTTGGATGAGCTGTTGGCAGAGTGATGCCAGCTTGAGAAGGCATTGCTTCTTCCTTGGGTTTTCATTGCACTGAATTGGATTCACTTTGCTTTTCTAGTTTTTAAAAACACAGCTCCTTGCTTCTTTGTAGGAATGAAACCATGAAAGAAAGTTGTAATAAGAATGGCAGAAGGGTGAATTTTAGTCCATATGTAATCATGCCTCCACGGGAAAGCTTTTTTTCTTTTTCTTTTTTTGGAATGATTTGAAGAAAGCCACGTCCATGACAAATAGCATGTGGATTTCTCATTGTGAAAAAAAATATCACATGATAGACTCATTTACTGTATGAATGTGTACATTTTAATGTGTCAATTTTGGAATAACCAGTTCCTATATAGAGCCAAATTTTGTGATAAACAGCAATAGTATGCATAGAGGAATTTTACTCAGGGCAAACTGTGTAGCTATTTATACATACAAACTGAGTCTCCCTTATCCAAAATGCTTGGGACCAGAAGTGTTTTGGATTTTTGATGTGTGTGTGTGGGGGGGGGGGGGATGCAGTGGTTCAAGTGGTTAAGATGATGACTCTTGTGGTTGCAAGATCAGCAGGTTGGCAAGTTTTAGGCCCAGTGCTGCATGACAGGCTGAGCTTCCATCGCTAGTTCCAGCTTCTGACAACCCAGCAGTTCAAAAGCATGCAAATGCAAGTATATATATATATATATATATATATACTTTTAATATACCTAAGAAGATATCCTGAAGATGGGACCCAAGTCTAAACATGAATTCCATTTAAGTTCTGTATATACCTTATACACATAGCCTGAAGGTAATTTTGTACACAATATTTGTATTAATTTTGTGCATGAAACAAAGTCTGTGTACACCTGAACCATTAGAAAGCAAAGGTGTTATTATCCCAGCCACCTATGTGGACAATTTTGGATTTTGCAGTATTTTGGAATTCCCAAGAAGGGAGAATCAACCTGTATTTGGTTTAGAATTGGTAACAGTCCATAGAGGGAAATGGGAAGACCATGGGGGATAGGTGGCCCTGGGTTGCCCTGGGAAGCAGAGGGAAGTGGAGGATCGAGGCTGAGGCTGCCGGACAGCGTGACCTCGATCCTCCTTTTTGCCAGCCTGGAAAGGAGCAGCAAAATGCCGCTCCTTTCAGAGCTGACAAAAGGCTGCTCTAAGAGCCGCCACGTGGCTCTTTGTTGCCCCTTCCAATGCGGCACGTCAAAAGGTTGTGCCGGATGACATCCTGATGCCACACACTGTGCATAATGGCGTGCGGCATCAGGACATCTTCAGGGAGGGGTTGAGGTTGAAAGCATGTGGCTGACCCTCCCATCCCTGCCTCCAGGATGGCCCAAAGGGCCCACCCCATATTAACTATCTATCTGTCTTTATAGCTTTAAATATAATTTGAGGTTCTTTCTTCAAAGTTGTTAAAAAGAGCGAAAAGCTGTTTTGTGTGTGTTTTTTAATTGTAACTTTGTCAACTTAAGACACTAGGAAGTGTATGCTGCTTAGTTTGTAAAACAATCTGATCATTTAAACCAGGGGTAGACAACCTTTCCCCTTTAAGGGCCAAGGGACTTCAGCTCCCAGAATCCCAGGAGCTATTGGGTAACATGGCTGAGGCTTATGGGAGCTGCAGTCCCTCGGCCCTTAAAGGGGAAAGGTTGCCTACCTCTGATTTAAACTATACATCTGACACACTGGGCCCATTTCTCCAGTATGCCTTTGCTCTTGTTTTGAGAATTTCTGCTTTAAGGAAGTTCTCATCTACCAGATGACTTACCTTGTAATGATGTAGAAATTAGTACATGAACCTTTTCCACACTGTTTCACAATGATTTGGATACAAGAACCAGGACACTTGCATGTCTCCTCATCCCAGTCCCAGGGAACATTCAGTCCCCTACCAGTCAGTTAATGAATCACACAATTGGACCTGTCAATTTGATTCCTATATCCAAGGAGAAGGATGCTGAACAAGAAGTCAAAGGGAACCAAAATTGTCTTTGATTCTTAATGGCACTGAACTACAACAAGGACTTCAGTCCACAAGCATATTTCTATTCAATGTTGGCTTTCCAAGTGAAGTGGTCTTCTTTGGAAAGTAAAGTAAATGCATTGCAAATTATTTTAAAAAAAACAGTTTTGTACTATGCATGCAGAGTTTCCTAAAGCTTTCCACTCCTTCAGTTTGTGCTTATCTTTTCCTGCCATCTTATATATACACTGAATGTGTGTATGTCTCTGTGTTAAGGAAAAAGCAACATGGGATATACAGTAATAGAAATAAAAATATGTATGTGAATGTCAAAGTGACTAAGCAGGAGCAATCAGGAAGATACACAGGTGAAAAAGATAATATAATTAAGAAGCCTTGAGAGCCAAGGACAAAGTTATAGAAGGTATATTGAGAACACCTGTGATAGATTGCAAACACCTGAGACTCATTAAGTGGTCAAGGTAAAGTGATGAAACACTTGGGTTGGTCTTAGGTATGGGATGATCTATGTGGACCAATCAAGATGTATGTACACACCCACTGGGTGGAAACTGACTGGTGGGTGGTGTCTAACAATGGCTATAAATTGCAATGTTTGCTAATGTATATTGTAGAGTGTTTTGGAGTAGTTTTGGAGATATTGTGAAGTGTAGAGATTGTGATTTGTAGGGCATATAGTATTTGTGTATATAGTAGAATAAAGTAGATCTTTTATATAAGACTACTGAGTTGTCTAGTGTCTTGAGGGAAGATACAAGAGCCAGAAGAATCCTGGAGAAGTTTGGAGACATCTCAGGAAGAAGAGTGAGAAGGCTTGGAGAGTTTGTCAGGGTCTTCAGCCTATTCTCTGAAACTCTGCTGCTTGGGAAAGAAGCATCAACCACTGATCAAAGCTGGTCAGCTCTGCTGCATAACAAGGTGGTGAGTTAGAGCCAGAGGTGAAGAGCTACAACTCCCATCATCCCTGACATGTGAGATCCAATTTATTGGATTTTTACAAATGGACCAAATTTGTGTAAGTGGTTTTAGCAAATGAAAGTGACCTCTGTGAAGGGGATGCTATCAGACATTGCAGGACTTGAACAAGGAGCACTATAGATTAGGCACAGGCTCCCTCATATCTTTTCTACCATGTTGACTGAGTGGAAGACATAACTAAAGGCCATTATGGCTGGAAATTTGACCCTACATCCTATCTTTCTTTTTGACTGTGAAAGAGCCAATCTGGAGAAAAGCCATTGTTGTGCTATTGAGAAAAATAAAGTCACAGATTCCCCGTGTCATCTTTCATTGCTAGGGAGACTGCCCAGAGTTTCCCTTGTCCCATCAAACAGTCATGCAGCTAGTCTGTCCCCCCTCCCTTGCTTCCATCAAGCCTATTCTTATGCTTCAAACTGCTTTCAACTCAATTATCTCCCAGTTACAAGCTCACAGTTACCTGAATGTCTGAGAAGTAGCTCTTTATTTTCAATCTACTTTTGTACTTGGCTCATTGAGAAACAGTCAGGTGAAACTTGCTAAGAGAAAGGAAACGTGAATCTTAAATTGCTTTCTTTAAAAAAAATAACAAGCATAAATCTTATATCTAAAGTGAATCTGGTTTGAACTTAAACCTTTATGGGGGTATCATAAAGTTTTAATTATCACCTTTTAAAAAATTTGACAGAAAGTTTGTTTTGATTTGTAGTTGTTACATCCAGATTTACATATTTTCCCCAGTGTTTTTGGACCCTCCTAATACCTTTATTGTAAAAGTCTAAAGATTGTGCCTTAAACACTCTTCCACTTCATGGATGACATCACCTGTGTTGTCAAATTGGTGACCCTGCAACAGAATTTTCATTTTTGGAAAAAGAAAAAAAATCACTTGGTGATGATACCACTGACAGAATTTCATCAATATACCATAACAACCTCTGAGTGATAATTATTACTTCACCATACTCCTGTTACACTCCACATGCATGCTACAAATTTACAAGATGAATAGTACTTGTAGCAAAGATAGTCTCACCACGAAGGGCTTTCAAAGTGCTTTAAGCCAAACATCACAGCACAGATCCAGCCTCATCTCCCTTTCCTGCTTGCCAAGCCATGGAGTGCTCATGGATTTACTTTGGTAGCAAGGAGGGAAGAATCTGTCCCTTCCTATAGAAAGAAATGTCAGCTGACAAATATCAGAGCCCTAGAAATATTGATGTGCATGAAAGCACAAAATCTCCTATTAGATGTCACCATGTTTACAGGAATGCATAGTTCAATTATCTCTCTCTCTCTCTCTCTCTCTCTCTCTCACACACACACACACACACACCATATACATCTTTTTTTGATGGTGGTTGTTCTTGTTGCTGCATCTGAAATCCAAAGTCATGCACTTTTTCCTGCCCTTGATACTCCTGTCATCCTTGTGCACCTAGCACTGCCGGCTTGTCAGTGACAGTATCTGCTTGATGAGCAGGCCAGGGCTAGTCCCAGGCAGCTCCCCTTTCAGCCTGACAGCTGCATATCCCAGGTGGTCTGACATTTGAGATCGAGGCTGTGGATAAGATTGAAGGTGTTTTAGGGGAGAAGAAGGCTGTGAATAACACCAAGCCCTCATCCAGATGGAATCATTCACAACACAACCTGAGATACTCTATTACCATCCATATGTCTTCTAGGTCTCTAAAGGCCATGCTCTATTGATTTATTAGAAATTCTGCTGCTTCTTTATAGTGCCAGAAATGGTCCTTGTCCTTCCTCCCACCAAACAGACAATATGGGTTGGATATCAGGGGAATGCCCAGTTGCAAAAATCCCCATCACACTAAGGGCAATACTAATGCATTGCCACCATTTCATGTTTTAATGATTAATAAACCCTCTGCATTTTGATTCAAATAAATAAATAAATAAATATTAAAAGACTGAGAAGCTATTGAAAATTCCAGCTGCCCCTCCTTTCCCCACCTTTTAGCCAGGTTTCTGGGTTGTTGTTTTTAATAAGCAAAATTAAGGATAAAGAGTTTGGGTGGTTTTTTTTTTGGCAGCAGCACCATGATAAATATATGACTAAATACCAGTTCAAATGCAGTGGAAATAATATTTCTGCTTATACGCATTACTATTTTCCTCTCTGAAAAGGAAGATTCAGAAGCATTTACATTATTGTTTTGGGAGCTTCAGTTATTATTAGTGTGCCTTATTTATAGACAGTTCGTGGAGGCACAATAGTAATATAGCAAAATATCTGTTCTTTCATTGTGCGGGTGAATTTAATGAACCTGAAGGTGTGTGTTATTTTAGCACTTGCTACAGCTCCTGTGAAAACCCAGTGGTGCTAAAATCTGTAAACCTGTCATTGCTTAAGTAATAACCTTGTTAAAAGCATCTTCATTTAACTTATTTTGGCATTTGCAGGAGGTAGATTTTATTTTATCTGTGAAGGGAATAGGTGTTTCCAACTAAGCCATTTATTGTAAATATACTTAATTGTACTTCATGGTTTTATTCCTCAGATTATTGCTTCACTTGCACAACAAATAAGTCAAATGAATATTTACTCAGAAACAAGTTCCACTGTATTCAATGTGGCTTACTCTTTAGTAAGAGTACCTGGGAGTGCAGCCTTTTAACTGTTATCTGGAGACAAGTTCTCATTTTATATAAAGTGAATATTTTTAATGAATGAATGAATAAACCAAACAAATGTAATTTCTTTGTAATGTCAGCATTAATAACACTAAGATTTTGTTTCTAGTAATAAAAAGCACACCTTTGAATCATAGAGATTGCTTTAGCAAGCACTGATTTTTTTTAAAATTTATTTATTTTTTTGGTATATCACCACTTATGGAAGTATCTCTGAGCTGGGGCATGGAACTCCATGTTATGACATTATCTTCATCCCTTCTTCAAGCCATTGTTCTTTAACCAACTTGGTAGGGGACTTTTTTAGGGTTTCACTAAGAAATGGATTACTCTCAAACTTGCCAACCCATCTTTGTTTATCTTTCTATATTTCAGAAGTAAAATGAGATGCAATTTTGACTGTAAATGTTGCAAATGGTTGATTTGAAATTACAAAGTCTACACTGTTTTCATAGAATTGTGTTTTTAAAAATTTCACAAGAAAAGTAGGAATGCCTGCTAATTTAATCCAATTAAGAAAAGAAATATAGACATCACAACTTGCATATTCACAAACTAACCATTCTGAAGCAACTGTATTATTCTGTTTTAATGTAAACAGGTTTATGCTGCATCAATGGACAAATCTCTATTATGCTGCTTCACAATTTAAAAGTGAGTGCCTATGAATACCCTTTTCCAAATGAGTACATCACATCCTTATACAGATTTAAATTATGCCAGTGAAAATATTTTTAGCAGCTTCTGTTTTAACTGTATTCAAATTCTAATCTATACACACAGAGAATTTCTGTTTATGTAAAAGAAGTCATTTTCTCTGTTTCTCAATATCTTATCATCTGGACAATTTTAATTTTTTAAAAAATATATATTTTTAAAGAAGATCTGAATTGTTTGATTTCTGAGTTAGGTCTGACTGCTATTCTATGCTGGGGGAGGAGGGATGTCACAGGGATGAAGAGATAAGATGGAGCCCATTATGGGAGAAAGCTGGGAACAACTAATCAGAAAAATCAAGGAAGAAGTGTAAATGCAGGCTTATTGTTGAACATAAAGAACACATTGTTGAACATAAAGAAAACAAAAATAATGACCATGGAGAACCTACACAAATTTGAATTAGACTATGAAGAAATAGAAATAGCAAAAGTATTCTCATACCTGGGATCAAACATTGATAGAAATGGAGACTGCAGGCAGAAAATCAGAAGAAAATTAAGAATGGGAAGGACAGCTATGAAAGAGCTAGAGAAGATCCAAGAATGCAAGGATATACAACTGAGCAGAAAAGTTTGAATCATACAAGCCATGATGTGAGAGCTGGACAGTTAAGAAGGAGGAAAGAAGGAAAATCATCTCATTTGAGTTGTGGTGCTAGAAAAGAGTGCTAGGGATTCCATGCTTAGTCAAAAAGACAAACAAATGACCCTTGGAACAGATCAATCCAGAAATCTCCCTAGAAGCCAAGATGACAAAACTCAGGTTGTCATACTTTAGACACATCATGAGAAGGCATGAATCATTGGAAGAAAAGCAATAATGCTAGGAAAGATAGAGGTAGAAAGAGAGGAAGGCTGCATGCAAAATGGTGGACTCTATGAAAGAGATCATGAGTATGAGTTTGGAGGAGTTGGACAGAGAAGTGGAGGACAGGGGGTCTTGGAGATGTCTCTTCAGCAGGGTCACCATGGGTTGAAATCAACTTGAGGGCAGTTAACAACAAACAAAAAAGGTGTAATCCTATGCATATATCAGAGTTCATCTGGATCTTACTCCCAACGAAATGTGTATAGGCCTGCCCTTTGTCAACTTTTTTGTTTTTGCATGACTGTTCAGTATGAGATTGAAACAGAAGATACAATTCAGTTCTGTGACCACCAAATGTCCAGAATCAATTGCGCTGCTGCAGTTAATATCACCCAGTGTGTGTGGGGTGGTGGTGGTTGCCCAACCTACCCTCCCTCTCTCCTTGCAGACTGGCTACTTATCTGCCAAGACTGCTGCTGTTGGGGGTGGCACTGTGGCCTTCAGCGTGGCCATTCAGGGTCCAGAGTGGCTGCTCACCTAACAGGTGTTCACCCCTTCTGGGGTGTCACCCAGTGCAAACTGTACTCTCTGCACCCTCTAGTGATACCTCTGTCCAGGATTCTGACTTTTTCCATGGGATCCCCAAAATGACTCTGGTAACCTTTTTACTCATTACCTGAAATGGCAGGGACACTGCTGAACCCTTATTATATGGTTGAACCCATATTAACCCAGATAACATCAGCATGCCTCATTCACATAAGAGTGGAATCATGATGTAAATCTTCACTTAGTTCATGTTCAGATTCATGAACAAAGAATTTTAAAAGTTTTTTTTCCAGGGTGAAATTATGAATTTTGGGTGGTGCCAGTTATTTTTTGTTATTCCAGGATTATAATTTTTGGATGGTGACAGTTATTTGTTTTTGTTTTATTCCAGGATTATATTTTTTTTGCAAAAAAAAAAAAAAATAGCAAACCAAAAAGGTTTCTGCACAAAAAAATAGTTGTGAAAAACATTTTTGCACAAAAATTATTGTATTTTGCACAAAAAATGTCCCAAAATGTAATGATAGTTGAATTTTTTGATATCTTAATGCATTATCATTAAATATGAGAATATTTTCAAGTAAGCTTTATAGTCCTCAGATGGACTGCTAGCAAAGCAAAACTTGAATCTATATTCCATGAGAAATCTAGAAGTCTATTTGAAATCAGTTTTGACACTATGCCAAGTCAGTACTTCTATGCCAAGGAAGTACTTTAGATGTTTCCTGAAGACTGTAGGGATTTACACCAAGATAATATCTTCAAAACATATTCATTTATGTTTCTCTTTCCGTAAATGTCTGCAGTCTGAAGCAACTGTTGAACAGAGAAGCAGAAAGAGCAATAACTAAGCAGAAAAATAATGTGAACTTGTACAATAAATCTAATGAAATATATAATACAACCATACATTGTAAGGGATTAAGTGTACCATTGCCATTCTTTACAATAAAGAAGTAAACCATGCTTTTGTGTGTGTGTTTGTGTGTGTATAAAGATAGGATTGTCCATGCCATTGTATTTCCCATTTCTGTTTGGCTGTGAATCTGGACAGTGAAGAAATCAAATAGGAAGAAAGTCAACTCATTTGAGACGTGGTGCTGGAGAAGATTTCAGAGAATACTGTGAACTAAAAGTATCAATGAATGGATCGTAGAACAAATCAGGCCCATCCCCCCCCCAAGAAACAAAGATGTCTAAATGGAAGTTGTCATATTTTGGCTGCATCATGAGAAGAAAGGACTCACTAGAAAAGACTATAATGCTTTAATGGTAAAGTTCAGGGCAATAGGAAAAGAGCAAGACTGCATTCCAGATGGATAGACTCAGAGAAGCCACAGCCATAAATATAAAGAGCTGAGCATGATGGTTGAGGAGAGGGTGACTTGGAGTTCTCTCATTCATAAGTTCACCATGGGTCAAAGTCAACTTGAAGGCTAACAACAAAACTTTCCATTCAAAGAACTAAATACATGATTATATATTTATTACAGTTATTTCTCACCATTCTTCCAAGAAGTTCAGAGAGCCTGAAGAGTTGTCACTACTCATATTGTCAACATAAGAATCATTGAATCACAGAATCATCGAGTTGGAAGAGATGACAAGGGCCATCCACTCCAACCCCCAGCCATGCAGGAACTCAAAATTAAAGCATCCCCAACACAAGGCCATCCAGTCTCTTTTTTAAGACCTCCAAAGAAGGAGACTCCACCACACACAGGAAGTGTGTTCCACTGTCGAACAGCTCCCATTGTCAGGAAGTTCCTCCTAATGTTGGGGTGGAATCTCTTTTCCTGTAGCTTGCATCTGTTGTTCCAGGTCCTTTTCTCTGTAGCATAAGAAAACAAGCTAGCTCCCTCTTCAACATGACATCCCTTCAAATATTTAAACAGGGCTATCATATCACCACTTAACCTCTCTTCTCCAGACTAAACATACACAGTTCCCTAAGTCATTCCTCATAGGGCATGGTTTCCAAACCCTTCACCATTTTAGTCATCCTCCTCTGGACACACTCCAGTTTTTCAACATCCCTTTTGAATTGTGGCCCCCAGAACTGGACACAGTATTCCAGGTGGAGCCTGAACAAAGCAGAATACAGTGGTGCTATTACTTCCCTTGAAGTAGATACTATACTTCTATTGATGTAGCCTAAAATCGCATTAGCCTTTTTAACTGCCACATCACACTGCTGACTCATGTTCAACTTCTGGTGTACTAGGACTCCTAGAACCCTTTCACATGTAGTCTTGTTAAGCCAGGTGTCCCCCATCTTACATCTATGCATTTCATTCCCCCCCCCCCCCCCCAAGTGCAGTACCTTCCATTTCTCAGTGTTGAAATTCATTTTGTTAGCTTTAGCCCAGCTTTCTAATCTATTAAGGTCATTTTGAATTTTCATCCTGTCCTCTGGGGTACTAGCTATTGTTAGGCATGATAACGCAGTGCATGGAGACCACATAACGTGAAGCACCAGGGTCCAGACTTCTCCGATGAAGCAGGCTGCTTGTCGGCTGGAGAAACTCCTCTCCCTTTCCAGATGGAGCACAGAGACTCCACAGACAGATGTCTCACGAATGAGGCTTTAATTTTGTTGCTCTATATACAGATATGTACAGCATACACCAACAGCAATCCAACAACACCACGAACTCATCCCACACATGTGCGTCCAGAGGCTTGTGCCTTATATAGCCTGTGCTCCACATGGCTTTTTGGCCCTGCCTCTTCCTGCTGGACACCTGTCACTCACCTGAGTGACACAGCACTTTTGCAGCAGTTTTTGTGCTTTCCAGCACCAGGTGACTACCCACATGATGTCATGTCCTGTTACATCAGCATAAGTCTGCATGACTCAGCTGTGTCCAAATGCTGTGTCATCATGGCTGCTGCACTATCCCACAATGTACATTTTCCCTTGGGACCCAATCCTAACAATCCCCTCCAAAATGTACAATGTGTGCACATCTCTTAGCTCATTTTCTTGGAGTGTTTGCATGTGAACCTCTTAGTTTCCTTAGTGTGTCATATCCCGCCAGCCTGACATCACCGATGTCCTCCTGCTGGCTCCCAGTGCTCTGGTCCCCTGTCTGTGCCACTGTCAACCTGACCTAGGGCAGCCCAGACCTCAGAACCCTGTTCTAGACCTCAGAACCCTGTTCTAGACCTCAGAACCCCATTCTAGGCATCAGAACCCTGTTCTTTTCCCCAGCAGCACTCTCCTGATATGCACCCCTGTACTAGAAACTGTTCACCACTCCAGGCACATCTCTTCTAGTACATCCGCACTCTGGCCTAGATCTTCTGGCCCTCTGGCCCAGATGTTCTCCACTCTGCCAATGTCTTGGCTGAACCTACCAGTCTCCAGAGCCTTGAGCTTCCGCTGCCATTCCTGGTGCCAAGCCTAACTCTCATGCCATCCTCTCATGCCTTTCCACTTGCAGAGCCTTTGTGAGGATGTTTGCCACATTGTCCTCTGACCTGATGTAAGACAGACGCAGAACACCATTCTGGACCATCTCCCTCACATTCTGATACCTGACACCAATGTATTTGGTCCTGTTCTTTAAATTCTCCGCCTCAGCCATGGCAATACAGGCCTGTGAGTCCTCGTGCACAATCGTTGGACCTATGAACTCCTCACCAAGATACTTCAGAAGCTGCCTGATCCATTGCACCTCCCCTGCCATCTCAGACAACGCTGTGAACTCTGCTTCTGAGGTGCTCAGTGCCACACAGCTCTGCTTCCTGCTCTTCCAGACTATTGGACTGTCAGCACACCTGATGAGCAACCTTGTTACTGACTTCCTGTCATGCATCTCTGATGCAAAGGAAGTGTCTACATAACAATCCAGCTGGGCTTCAGATCCCTGCAACACCAGCTTCTGATCCTTACTGCCCTTCAGGTACCTCACAAGTCTTTTTACTGCTGTCCAGTCCTCCACCTTGGGACAGTTCACCCTTTGGCTCAGCACACCCACAGCAAAAGCTATGTCCGGCCTGGTGTTGTTGGCGATGAACATGAGACTACCAATCACTGACCTATACAGATCTGCATGTTCAAACACCTTGTCAGACTCTGCACTGCTGGTGAATCCTGGAGTTATGGGCCTTCTTACCACCTTGGCATTCTCCAAGCCACACTTCTCCAGCAACATTTCAATCTTCCTGGTCTGACTTAGCAACACCTGACCATCTGCAGTCTTCTCAACCTCAATCCCAAGATAGGCCTTGAGGTTCCCCAGGTCCTTCAAAACAAATTTTCTGGCCAATTCTGCCTGCACAGCCTTCACCTCCTGCTCCGTCCAAGCAGCCACCCAGAGGTCATCTACATAAATTACCAGAGTGACACCTCCTTTCCTGTACACACATGCATCCACTACACTGCGTGTGAATCCATGCCTCACCAGCTCCTCATGGATGCACATGTTCCAGCAGCGCGCACTCTGTTTCAAACCATAGAGGGCCTTCTTGAGTCGATAGATCTTTCCCTCTTTGCCATCATCAAACCCTGGTGCCTGATCCATGTAAACCTGTTCCTCAAGCTTGGCATTCAGGTAGGCAGTCTCAAAATCAAAGTGACTCACTATCTGTCCTTTCCTGGCAGCCAAAGCAAGCACCAATCTCAGACTTTCTGGCTTTGCTGTGGGAGAGAAGGTCTTATCATAGCTTTCAAACCTCTGCTGGGAGAATCCTCTAGCTACTAGCCTGGCCTTGTACTTTTAGGTCCTATCAGGCATCTCCTTCTTCTTGTAGACTCACCGACAACCTACAACCTTCCAGTCACCTGGACTACTTACCGCCTCTAATACCTCTCTCTTCACAAGTGAGTCAAACTCACTCTCCATGGCCTGGAACCACTTCTCCTGTTCCTCCCTGGGATATGTAAGAAACTCCTGAAAACTCTCTGGTTCCTCTGCTACTGCAGCACACACCCTAGCTTTCTGAACTACAAATTGCTCTGGGGGCCTTCTGACTCTTTGGGTTCCCCTGGGAATGATCACCTTTGTCTTGCCCCTCTCATCCTCACTATCACTACTGCTCTACATGCCTATGTCGATGGATGTAGGTGTTGATGCCTCAACCTTAGGTGTAGTGATAGTGGGGGCTTGTGTATCTGTGCGTTGACTGGAGGTGCTTGGCTGGCTTTGAGATGTTTTTCTTGGTGTTTCCACCCCTCCAGCCCCAATACTACCACCACCCTGTTGTCCCAGTCTAACAAAGACTTCATGGTTGGAGTGAATCCTCTCCCACCCAGAGTGCTTCTCAAAGTTAGCACTTCTTGACAACAGAATGTGCCCATTCCCCAGGTAGAACCTGTAGCTGTTCCCCTCATAACCCACAAACATCAGGCATTGCCATTTGGGGTCACCTTTCTTCTGAAAATTGTGGGGAACCAACACATTGGCAAACTGCCCAAACAACTCAAATTGGGTGGCCTCCCATAAAACATGAAATATGGAGTCTGTTTTACAGCTGGATGCCACAGTCTGTTGCTGATGTGGCATGCTGTCAGGATTGCATCCCCCCAAAGACCTTCTGGGGCCCCAGCATCAGACAGTCCTTTATCTGTGTCAGCACCCCTATCTTCCTCTCCGCCAATCCATCCTCCTGAGGGGTGGCAGGGTTAGTGGTGTTGTGGCGGATACCCCTCTGCTTCAACCAGTTCTCCAGACTGGAAGAAAGGAATTCACCGCCACAATCTGTCACCAGGGAGCCCACCTTGTAGTCGAACTCCCTCTTGACCATCTCCACCCAGGCTCTAAATGTGGAAGCTGCCTGATTCTTCTCCTTCAGGGTGAAGGCATAGGTGTACCTTGTGTGGTGATCCACAACCACCATCAGATATTTGCTGCCCCCTATTGACTTGGTATAAGGGCCCGCAATATCTGCATGCACCACTTGGAATGGCCTCTGGGTGGTGCACTTGCTCCTTTTTGCAACAGGATAAGCCCTCAGCTTGATCCTGCTGCACACAGAGCATTCCAAGTGGTTGTTGCAGTCCTCCCACTTTAGCCCAGGACACACCCTCTTCAATCTCTCCAAATTTGTGAACCCGGTATGTCCTAATATTCTGTGGAGATAGTGTACACAGTTAGAGTGCAATAGCATGTTTCCAACTGTAGCACACCCTGCCTGGGATCCAAATAGTAACGCTTATTGCGCTTGTAAGCTTTAGTACAAACTTGCCCCCCTCTGGTGATGAGACATCCATCCCCCTCAAAATGCACTGCAT
The DNA here is from genome assembly GCA_026167975.1 of Phrynosoma blainvillii. Lineage (NCBI taxonomy): Eukaryota > Metazoa > Chordata > Lepidosauria > Squamata > Phrynosomatidae > Phrynosoma > Phrynosoma blainvillii. The sequence continues at coordinate 278,102,088 of JANUYF010000001.1, forward strand.
AGCCCTCTGCAGCCAGTGCTGGGACACTAACTAATCAATTCTGTAACTGGGGGGCACACAGTACATTCTCAAAGTCCCTGTCAAACCCTGGGAAATGCACTGTACCCATGTCTCTGATTTGACTTGAACCCCCATCAGCCAAGCCCACTTTGTTGACACAGGAGGGCTTCCTGTCCTTCAGCAAGGACTTCTGGTTCACAATGTGATGAGTCGTGCCACTATTGACCATCCATTGATGTCTGGCAGCATCAGCATGATGGGCTTGAGAGTCACTGTCCTTTACTGCCGAAACAACTCCTTTTCTGTTCCCAGGAGACAGGCATTGTTGTTTCCCTCTGGCAGCTGGTGACCTTTTGCAGTTCCTCTGGAAATGCCCTGACTGTCCACAAGCAAAACATCTCTTGACCTTGCAGACAGCAGCACTCTCAGTCCCTTGAATTGCCTCTGGTGGTGTGGTTGTTGTTGTTGACTCAGTCTGTCGCTGTCTCAGAATGCCAGTCTCAAACTGCCGTCTCTGGCATTCTTCCAAAACACGTATAGTTACTAGGTCTACTGTGAGCTGACTCTCTGGCACTCCCTGGAGGCTGTACAGTATATGGTCAAAGACAGAGGACAAACTGCTCAACAGAAGGTATGCCTTTTGCTCCCTTGACAGGATGATTCCTCTGGACTGCACTTCCAGGAACAAATGCTTCATGTTGGCTAGGTGCTCCTCTGGAGGCTGACCCTGAACCATTTTGCAAGCATAGAGTCTTTTTGACCAAAGCATTTTTGACAGGGAGGAGTCAGACTGATGCACACTTTTCAAAGCTAACCAAACCTCCTGGGCAGACCTTTCATCTCGCACATGGTCCAGCTGGGGCGGGTCCAAGCTGAGACAGATAGTCACACATGCTTTTCTGTCTATCTTAGCATTCACAACAGTGAGATGTTGTTCCACCGGTTCCCAAAGATTCTCTCTTATCAAAGCAGATTCCATATACACAGCACATTGAGAATAGTTGCTGTCCATCAACTTAGGGAACCTGAGAAATTCCATTCTTGCCAGTAATCAAAACAAAACCCAGTGTTAGCAGCCTTCCCAGCTTTCACTATCAGGAGTTGATAAGAAGACACAGCTAAACAGCAAGACTTCTTAACTCTTTGCCCTCCTGCACTATAGACAGTAGAAAGCAGCTCCTCTGGATGCAGACAGAAACAGCCACTTACTTGCATCTAGTCAGAACTGCTGGCACAAACTGGGCATGGTAACGCAGCGCATGGAGACCACGTAACATGAAGCACCAGGATCCAGACTTCTCAGATGAAGCAGGCTGCTTGTCAGCTGGAGAAACTCCTGTCCCTTTTCAAATAGAGCACAGAGACTCCACAGACAGACGTCTCACAAATGAGACTTTAATCTTTGTTGCTCTATATACAGATATGTACAGCATACACCAACAACACCACAAACTCATCCCACATGTGTGTCCAGAGACTTGTGCCTTATTTAGCCTGTGCTCCACATGGCTTTCTGGCCCTGCCTCTTCCTGCTGGACACCTGTCACTCACCTGAGTGACACAGCACTTCTGCAGCAGTTTCTCTGCTTTCCAGCACCAGGTGACTACCCCCATGATGTCATGTCCTGTTACATCAGCATAAGTCTGCATGACTCAGCTGTTTCCAAATGCTGTGTCATCATGGCTGCTGCTCTATCCCACAATATACATTTTCTCTTGGGACCCAATCCTAACAGCTATTCCTCCTAATTTTGGTGTCATCTGCAAAATTGATAAGTATGTCAGAACCCTGTGGCACCCCACTGATCACTTCTCTCCAGGATGAAGAGGAGCCATTGCTGAGCACCCTTTGGGTTTGGCCACTCAACCAATGACTAATCCACCTAACAGTTGTATTGTCTTGTTTGCAAGAATATAATGGGAAACATTGTCAAAAGTCTTACAGAAATCAAGATATGCTATGTCTAGTACATTCCCTTCATCTACCAAGCTGGTAATTTTATCAAAAAAGAGATCAGATTAGTCTGGCTTGCCTTGTTTTTGAGAAACCCATGTTGACTTTTAGCAATTGTGGCATTCCCTTCTAAATGTTCACAGACTCTCTGTTTTATTAACTTAAATTCATTTAGGTTAACCAGGTATTCCTGTACTACCTCTTTACTTAGTCTGTGCTGCATTTCCCCTATTGTGTCCTCTGCTCCATTTTCCTCAGGTTGAACACCCTTTTCCTTTTGTGAGAAGACCGAAGCAAAGAAGATGAGTAGTTCTGCCTTTTCTCTGTCTCCTGTTAGAATTACTCCATCTTCTCTGTGCAGTGGCCTACTATTTCCTTCTTCTTTCTTTTGCTATGGACATACCCCAAAAAGCCCTTTTTATTGTTCTTAACTCCTCTAGCAAGCCTGAGCTCATTGGTTTTTCTGACTTTACCCCTACATGTGCTAGCTATTTGTTTGAATTTCTCTTTAGTGATTTCACCCCTTTTCCATTTCTTATACATCTCCTGTTTAAAACTTAGTTCAGTTGAAAGTTCTTTTGTCATCCAACCCGGCTTCTTGAGACACCTCCCATTTTTTCCTTCTCATTGGAACAATTTAAGATTGTACCTTCAGTATCTCCCTTTTGAGAAACTCCCATCCATCCTGAACTCCCTTCTCATTTATTATTCCTTACCACGGGATTACTTCCAGTGTTTCCCAAAGGTTATTGAAATCAGCTCTCCTAAAGGCTAGAATGAGTGTCTGACTATCATATCATCCCTTTTCTCAAAAGAAGCCTATGAGGTAGTGTCCCCTGAGTAATATTGCCTTAAGCTCATCCAGTGAGTACCATGACTAAATAGGATCTAAACCTGAGTCCCCCCCCCCCCAGTACAACAATTTAACAACTCCATATGTGCACATGGCTAGCACATGGAAGCCAGTAAGTAAAAGAGCAACAAGAAATTCTCCAGTTGTCTTTGATGAGTTGGTCAGTGGCTCCATTGCTCCAGGATGGTGAATCCATGCTAAAGTTTAAAGGAGCTTTCAAAGTGCTGAGCCTAGTTGGATTCTTGAAGTAATGAAGCATCCATCTACTTCTTTGACAGCCATTATACATCATTCTTAAGTATTTTTTCCTGACAACAAAGGAGGAAACAATTTGAAAGATATGTTGATATATCTTGAAGATTAAATTCAATATGGTTACATCCAATATGCTGTACTTATATCTGAGCAAATAGGTTGGCATCCTTTTCAACATTTACAATGTTATAAGCTAACCTTTGTTTGTTTTTTTGTTAACTGCCTTCGCATTAATCTCAACCCATGGTGACCCTATGGATGAGACATCTCCAGGTCCCCCTGTCCTCTACGGTTCTAACCAGCTCCTGCAAACTCATATTTGTGGTCCCTCTAATAAAGTCCATCCATCCAGCATGTGGGCTTCCTCTCTTTCTATTTCCCTCCACCTTTTCTAATATTATTGTCTTTTCCAACGATTCATGAATCTTCATGATGTGTCCAAAGTATGACAGTCTAAAGTTCTCTACAGACGGGCCCTTTGGGCCATCCTGGAGGCAGTGATGGGGAGGGGAAGCCACACGACGGCCACCTCAACCCTCCCCAAAGATGTCCTGACGCCACGTGCCATTACACATGGTGCATGACGTCAGGGCATCCTTCCGGTGCAGTCACGTGACAGCTCTTAGGGCACCCTTTTGCCGGCTCTGAAAGGAGTGGCATTTTGCTGCTCTTTTCCAGGCTGGAAAAAGGGAGGTTTGGGGCTGACACATCCGGCAGCTTCGGCCCAATCCTCCATTTCCCAGGGTGGCCCAGGGTTGCCTGTCTGCATCCCCCCTAAGTCTTGTCATCTTGGCTTCTAGGAATATCTCTGGCTTGGTCTGCTCTAGGACCCATTTGTTTGTCCTTTTGACTGTCCATGGAATCCTCAGCACTCTTATCCAGCACCACATCTCAAATGTGTTGATTTTTCTCCTATCTTCTTTCTTGATTATTCAGCTCTCACATCCATACATGGTGATAAGGAATATGATGTCTTGTGTGATTCTGACTTTTGTACTGAGTTGCATGTCTTTGCATTTTAGGATCTTTTCTAGTTCTTTCATAACTGCCCTCCCCATTCTTAATCTTCTCCTGATTTCCTGGCTGCAGTCCCCATTCTGATCAATGTTTGATCCCAGATATGAGAATTCTTTTACTATTTCTATTTCCTCATTGTCAAGTTTGAATGTGTGTAAGTTCTCTGTGGTCATTATTATTATTATTTTACTTTATGTTCAGCTGTAAGCCTGCCTTTGCACTTTCTTCTTTGATTTTCCTTAGCAGTTATTTCAGGTCGTAAGGTTCTCTGCAAGTATTATGGTGTCGTCAGAAAATCTCAGACTGTTGACATTTCTTCCTCTTATTTTCACTCCTCCCTCTTCCTTGTCCAAGTCTGCTTTCCTTACAATATGTTCTGCATATAGGTTGAATAGGTAGGGTGATATGATACAGCCTTGTCTGACTCTTTTGCCAAATGGGAACCATTCTGTTTCTCCATGTTCTGTTCTGATAGTAGCCTCTTGTCCTGAGTACAGATTCCTCATTAGGAATATCCGATGTGTTGGCACTCTCATGTCTTTAAGGGAGTTCCATAGCCTTTCAAGATCTATGCAGTCAAAGGCTTTGCTATAGTGTATAAAGCACATGCTGATTTTCTTTTGGAACTCCCTGCTATGCTCCATTAGCCATCGTACATTTGCAATGTGATCCCTTGTGCCTCTTCCTTTCCTAAACCCTGCCTGGACCTCTGGGATTCTCTCTCCCTGTGTGTTTGGGTCTGTGTTGCAGTATTTTGAGCATAATTTTATTTGCATGGGAGATTAGTGCTATGGTTCTATAACTGCTGCAGTCTCTTGTGTCTCCTTTTTTTGTTGATGGGGATATGTATTGATCGCTTTCAATCTGTTAGCCTTCCTTTTGTTTTTCATATTTGTTGACATATCTTGGTATGCACTAGAGTTAACTCTGCCAGTGTGGATTGCAAGAGTTCAATTGATCTAGTTCTATCTGTTCCTAGAATCTTGTTTGTTGTTGTTGTTGTTGTTGTTTTGCCATTTCTTTTATTGCAGCTTCCACCTCAGTTTTCAGAATTCTTCATATGGCTCTTCATTCTATGTGTCCTTCATTTTGTCATCTCTTTTGTATAGTTCTTCTGTGTATTGCATCCAACATATTTTTATTCCTTCCTGGTCTTGACTTAGGTTATTTTTATTGTCGTAGAGCGTCCCAATCCTTGGTTTGAACTTTCTCTTGTTTTCTCGAATCTTGTAGAATACGTTTCTCTTTCTTCCCTTTTTGTTGTTGTCTTCTGTTTCTCTAAATTTCTCATTATAGTAATTTTCTTTATCTTTGTGCATTAGCCATTGTACTGTTGCATTCATGTTTCTTCGTTTATTCCTATCTCCTTTTTGTTTTGTTTCCATTCATTCTTTTATTGCTTCTAGCATTTTGTCTGTCATCCATAGTTTCTTCACTTTCCTTTTACCTGTTGGAAGTGTCTGGCTTGGGCCCAACCTACCTTTGAGACTGCCTCCTCCCATATAATCAGCCCCGTGCACTCCGGTCCTCTGGGAGGAATCTGCTACAGGTGAATAAATCTAGACTGATGGCTACTTCCCAGAGGACCTTTTCAATAATCGCTCCCAGACTATGGAACGGCCTGCCGGATGAGATCCGTCACTTACCAATTTTAGACAGCTTTAAAAGGGCAGTCAAGACGGATCTCTTCTGACAGGCCTTTCCTGATTAGTCTACCCAGTCAGAGAACCTGTCACTGGTACCTTTGTTTTCAGTACCTCTCTTCCCCCCCCCCCCCCAAATCCCAGCTATTATTATATTCTCGCCACCGTAATTTATAGTAATTGGAAATCTTTTTGGGTAATTTGTTTTAACTGTTTTTAAATTAGATGTTTGTTTAATATTTTTTTAAGGGTTGGGAGGATTGGGGTTGAGGGTTGATTTTATTGTATTGTATTTTTATGTTGGAAGCTGCCCCGATTGCTATGCAGAGGGGCGGGGTATAAATAAATGTTATATTATTATTATTATTATTATTATTATTATTATTTATGCATTCTTCTTTTATTATATCCCTGGCTTCAGACCCAAGCTCTTCTGGTTCACAATCTATTATACTTAGTATTGGAAATCTGTTCATTATATTGTCAATGAATTCTGTGGAAATGTTGTTTAGATCGTATTTTGGTATGATGACTGATTTTGTTCTCTTTTTGAGTTTTACTTTTATTTTTGAAATGAGTAGTTCATGATCTCTGCCACAATCAGCACCTGGTCTAATCTTGGCCACCAGTATGGAGCTTCGGCATCTTTTACTTCCAATTTTGTAATCTATTTGGTTTTTGTGTTGGCCATCTGGTGATGTCCATGTGAATAACCTTTTCTCTGGCAGTATGAAAAATGTGTTTGCAATGAATAGGTTGTTGGCTTCACAAAAATCTATCAGACACTTACCTACTTCATTCCTTTTGCCTTGTCCAAATCTACCTACTTTTTTTTACTCTTCTTTGCTTCCAGCTTTTGCATTTCAATCTCCAATGATCAGCTTGACATCCTATGTTGGTGTGTTGTCAATTTCTTCCTGTATTCACATTTATGATTGTGACATCATTGCCACTATCACAAATTTTCTCCTCAAAGAGAACAGCTTGAAAAATAGGCAACTACAATAACTGAAGGTGGTGATGGTGCCGGCAAGCAGGATATTGAAGAATGATGCATGCAGACAACTGTCATGGGACAAGCAGTTGTGACAGCTCTATGACAGCTCACTGCATCACAGTGCATCATCCTTTCAGTTGCCTGCTTGCCAGTGCCACAAAATCCTATCAGTTGGTGCAGCTGTTTGACTTTTAAGCTATTTTTTTGGGGTGGGGTATCAGATCAGAAGATGGATCATAGCTATGTTATCATAGTTCTAATGGACCCTTCCCTTCTATATGGGTTCAGTTCCAGGGGGAGTGTGTAGATAGGAAAGAATATAGGGGCTGACGCCCAATATTATTCAATGGCTAGCAACATGTGTGCATCTACATCAGTGCATCTGTGTGCACACACCACATTTGAATAATATGGGCTTTGTGAGAAACAGGCAATTAAATCCATGGGTTGCTAGCCCACCTATACAGTCAGCCCACTGTATTTCTCCCACACAGGATATTGAATGAAGCTATTTTATGTAAATATCAGCTGGAAATGCTCCTAGAAAATATAAAGATTGATTGTGTGGAGATATTGAGGAGGACTCAAACTGACCCCCTTAAGCGAAACATCCACTGATTTTCTTTCCATTGGGGAGGAGGGGATTTTACCAGGGCCAGATAAGGGCTGAAAGGTAAATTGTTCTATCACACCCAGAATGCTTCTAAATAATGGCCACCTAACATATCCCATTGCCTGAGACAGGAAAGAAATCACTAGCAATCCTATCCTTATGTCAATGTAACTCACTTCTCACCCTTTCTTTTGTGCTGAGAGCAAAACAAAGGGTTGATACACTCTGTAGAAAGCTGTGTGTATGTATGTGTGCGTGCCTTCAAGTTGTTTCCAACTTATGGCAATCCTAAGGTGAACCTGTCACAGTTTTCTTGGAGAGTTTCTTCAGAGGGGCCTTGTCATTACTATCCTCTGAGGCTGAGAGAGTGTGATTTGCCCAAGGTCACCTGGGGGTTTTCATGACAGAGGGGGGATATGAACTCTGCTCTCCAGAGATAATCCAATACTTAAACTACTACACCAAACTGCTAGCAGTATAAAGTGTCCACTACAGTTCTCCACAGGGGTAGCCAAGCCCAAATGTCTGGCTTTGTTATACAGTATTTATATCCCACCTATTCCCCTCAAATTGGAACTCGTGACTTTACTGCTGGAGGTACTGGGGAAAGGTGTGCTTGGCATGGCATTTGGGGGCAGGACAAATCTGGAAACTTGTATGATGGCCTGCAATGTTAGGATGCAATGTTAAGAAGGAAGTGTGAGTACTATTCAGAGTGATGTAACACTTGGCTTACATAAAAAGCAGCCAGCAAGGACCTCTAGAATGATGACAAGTTTGTCTCAGTGTCGGGAAGCCCCACTAACTGCTCTAGCTCTGACAGATGAAGCAAGTGCCTTATTTTGCCTAATGCTATACTATGACTTTTCCTGTTAGATCACCAAAGCTGACACATGAACAAGAATGCCTTGACTTATTTATACAAAGAAAAAAAATCTCCAAATAATTCTTTGATACAGGCACTCAGAAGCAAGCCCCAGTGAATTTAAATAGACTTATTTTCTGACACATATGCTAAGTAAATGGGCTTTAATCTGTCCTCTTTTTTTGGTTAACAAAAGCGTTCATTTTCTTCTAACACCCCCTCCAAATAAAACATTAAAGTAAACTTTTCTTGCCTCTGGATCAAAATAATAATCTTGCAAGCCAATCAAACGTTCTTTAAAGATGACTCGTTAATTATTTGGAAGATTAGGACACTGGAGTCATATTGTTTGGTCACTTAGTGCAGCTTTTAAGCAAAATAAAGTCTAATCATATCTTTTGGCAGCTTTGACTACAAAGATACACTAATGTTAGAACAATTTAATGAAATTCCCATTTATTGCTAGGGATTTTTAATTAAATCTAGTGGTTGTTGGTATCCATAAAACCTAAAGAATAAACACCTGCAGTGTTTTATTATGTAAAAAGGTGGTTTAATTGCTTTATATTTATCACTGACAAATCAAGCTCTATTCAGAAGATAATAATGACATGGTAATTGGATCAGTAATTGGTTCAGGATGCTTCAATATTGTACTAATAATCATAAATACTTGTGCCTCCTGCTTTGGTAGAGAGCTGACTCTACATTATAGATTGCAATAAATATTAGTGTGCTGGATCCAATATCAATGAAACATTGTTAGTCTGACCATATTGGTCACTAACAGGTATAATCAAATGATGCACTCTCAAAAACAAAATCTGTATGTAGTGCACTAAATAGGCTTTCCCCCTATGCTTCCCATTATGTTCCCAATTTCAAACTAGCGGGATGTCTGTAAAATTGTTGGATTCTTTCAAAACTACTGTGTGGTCTCATTTTCCATTTACAGCTCTCTGTGAACCATACACATAACAGAGGAGACAGAAGGAACTAGCCAATTGGATTTTAATGTTAGTGCTTGGAAAAGTTACTTTTTGAACTATCATTGCAATCTGACATCAAGCTCTATCTGATGTTACAGTGACACCTTCATGTGAACAGTGGCAGTATGGAGTTTCAGAAGTGGGTATTGGTGATGATTCTGGTGGAGATGAAATCACACTGTGAACCAAATCTAATGTTCCTGTGAAGTTGGGTCCTGACCAGTAAAAGTCCTAGTATCACCTCTTCCTTACTGCCAAATTTGTCTCAGAAATTTGGAAGCAGTGCAGGGAAAGTTAGTGCCACATCTCCCATTATGTCAGAGGATAATCACTCATCAGTGTCCTGAACACCACAGATATGTGACTTCTTAGGACACTTGAATTCTTAGGCCATGTCTGCACTGATGGGAAAACCCAGCTTACTATCAGGGCTTCTAGATCCATGGGAAGGATGGGAAATCCAGACAACCAGCACCTACAATAGGCTGGTACCAGAAGCACTGTGTGCACAAATTGGTGTGTGAATGTGTGCTTGTGTGATCAATTTGCATTAGTATACTGTACTGATGATATTGTTATGTTAATGTGCATTTGTGTAATAGATGTGCATGTCTTCAAAAAAAGAAACCCAACCCAAAACAAAAACAAAAGCATGGCACCAGAGGAACCATGTGGACTCAAAAATGAAAGTGCTAGGTGAGTTGGAAATTTCCAGGAGGAATAGGTCAGTAGCTCACCTGACTACCAGTGCTTCTGCCCCTGTCTTCATACTGGCATGCATAGTCCACTTGTCCAGGAGATCCACATGTCCAGGAGAATTTCCAGATTGATCTGGATTGAAAGGGGACTCTTTTCACTCTGGAGCACAGATTAGGCCTGTGCACCATGCATCATCCAAACAGGTGTAGGAACAGAGTGGCAATGTTTCTTTTTCTCCATGGAAGCACCACTTATTAATGGTTCATGACCCCTGAGAACCAACATATTGAATATGCCCACAGTAGTCTGAAATATAATTTCTCAAGTGTTCTGAAACCTCAAATGATCTTAAGAATATTGAAAAACTTGATATCAGCCCTTCCCATGGTGAGAAGGTTTCTGCTTCACTGACTATCACCATTAAGGTAAAGAGAGCACAACAGAGCCCAGATTTGAGAGTAGCTTGGAAATAATGGATGCAATCCATAGCAGAAGTAACAAGTATCTGCTGTCACAACATAATTTCTTCTCCACCTCCCCTGCCTTCCAACAATATTGCATCCTTCTTGTCCACTCTGTTCTAGGATTTGATGTAGCGGAGTTTGAGGGCAAATTGCATGAAGGGGGTCCTAAAAGCTGGACATAATTTTATTTTCATATTCCACTGAAGTGGTTGTCAGTGAAATGGTAGAACTGGATCCATCCCCAAATGTTTTATTTTCTGATTTGATGAGAAAGAATTTATATTAACAAGAGACTATTTCAAGTCAAGATGTGATGGGAGCAATCTCCCATCACTAATTGATAAATTCTTGGCTTTACTGCAAATCATAAGAATATCTGGTCTGTTTGGGGGTGGAGTCTGTTCAGGTAAAGAGTATATGCTTGTCCTTTTACTCCCTTTCTTCTCAGCTTTCTGTTATGTCTTCAGTCTGTAGCACTGAAGAAAACAGAAAGAAGTGGACAAACATAAAAGGTTAAAAGCCTTTGGAATACTGAGACACAGTACAATAGTTTGACTGTGTTTTGGAAATCCAGGGTCATATTCCTACTAAGACAAGGAACGTAATGGGTAGCCTTGAGCCAGTTATTCTCTTACACCTTGCAGGATTGTTGTGAATGAAAACAACATGAGAGGGAGAAGCCTAGATTTTAAACCAAAGAATGAAGCTTTATATTTCAAACCTGACAACACAATTCCAAAAATATGAGGAGGGACCTTCAGCCACAAAATAAAATATCAGCCTTATTATTTCTGTGAAATCATGGCATTTACATCTGCTATTTTTAGCCTGAATTTATTGCCCTATATTTGTTTAATCTCATAGCACAATTATAAATTTGTCACAGGACAGATGGGCAAACATGTCTCTAGCTAGCCTCCTTTTGGGGGGTACCATCAACAGCTGGACACATTTGAGTCTCTTGTCTTTCCCCTATATTGGAAATGGGAAATGGAAAGGATATAGAAAAGCTGGTACTTTACTTATAGCCAGTCAAGCAGGCAATAGAAGTAGGAGAACATAATGTGTTGAAAATATTGCAGTGCCAAGCCAGGAAATAACCATTAACACATCCCTAAATGATATTTTCAGTAAACTATGTTTCCTTTTCATGGCCATAAATTTCAGGGTACCTGTGTGTTCACTCAGCCCTACCCCATGTATAGTGTATGGATGCCACAATTTTCTCAGCATATGCTCAGTTGAATCCCTCATGATAACATCTATGTTGGCCTATTTCCATGTATAGGCATGGAGAGATGACTTCACTAGTAGAAGTCTGGGGCTACAGCCAATGGCAAAACTCCAAGCACTGCAGGCAAGGCAAAAAAAAAAAAAAAAAAAGATAATTTTGATTTCTGAATAAGAATTTGGGGGTTTGAAACACCTGAGTGCTGAAAAGTCTGAAGAGCCTTGCTGTGGGCCTGCTACATAATCAGTTCCCATACATTGCCAAACACAATCCTGTTGAACCAAAAGGTATTTTTATGTAAGATCTGTCAACTTTAAACTATAGATAACCAAGCAGCAGCAGCAACAACAACAGTAACAACTGCATGGAAAGGTGTGTGCAAAATTGTTCCTACCAATCGTTTGATAGCTTAGTATTGGACCACGTTTCTCTGCCTGATCAAAAAATATTGAACTGCTTCCTTTTGTCAGGTTGGTTCAAAGCACGAGAAGTAGTGCTGGTATGAGCATCATTTCTTAATTACTTTAACATGGGGAAATTGTCCCCAAATTCATCAGTATGTTCAGTACCCCCACACACATACACACAACAACTTAAAATTGCCATTAGCTTTCAGTTCTCTGGATTACAAATTGCAGTGTGAGAGATTTTGTGCAGCTGGGGTCAAAATGTCGGAACACGTCAGGTTTGGCTTCATAAAAATGGCTCAACATATGGAGATGTATCTGCATGTTATGCAGATGCATTTCAATTGGCCACCCAGAAACTGCTTGATATGTTAACTTGCTTTGAGATCCTAGAGACAAGAAACTTTGACAGCTAAATTGTCAGAAGGCTCCAGACAAGGCCTCACGTGCTGAAATAAAACCATGTTGAAAACTAAGGGCCTTTGCAGACTTCCAGAAATAGTGAAAATTGAGTCCACTTTAAGGGTTAGGGTTAGTGCTAGGGAATCATGGGATTTTTTTTCTGAGACATTGAGCCTTCTCTGTCAGAGAGCTCTGGTGCCACAATAAAATACAGTTCCCATGATTCTTGTTGAGGTAAAGGTCATAAATATATCCTGGCTGAATATATATTTTAAAAAGTAGCAATAATAGTACAAGTAATAAAAGTAGTTGTTATTGTGATGAACCATAATCTTAAAACACAGTGGAATAGGCTCACTGCCATACTAGAGCAGTAATCATCTATCTAGTTGTCTGCGAGTAACTCACTATGAACTCAGGTTTAATTTTGTTCAGAGGGGTATAGAATTACATACTTATGAACACAACTAAATATTGACATGTAATATTTCTTGACCCCTTTTTGACAATTTCATGAGCAAAATTAAAAGGAAAGAGGAAAATTTAAAAAAATCAAAGTAGTCTAAAATTAAAATTCATGGGTGGCTGAGATAGTGATACCTTGCTTTCTGATGGTTCAATGCTGGTATTATATAGTTTGAGTCTTCCTTATCCAAAATGCTTGGATCCAGGGGTGTTTTGGATTTTGGAATAAATATTTGCACATATGTGCATAATGAAATATCTTGGAGATGGGACCTAAGTCTAAACACATAAATCATTTATGTTTTATATACACCTTATACACATAGACTGAAGGTAATTTTATACAATATTTTAAAAATGATTTTGTTCATGAAACAAAGTTTGTGTACATTGAACCATCAGAAAGCAAGGTGTCATTATCTCAGCCACCCATGAATTTTAATTTTTGACTACTTTGATTTTTTAAATTTTCCTCTTTCCTTTTACTATATATAAAACCTGCAAACAAAAAAGTGTCTTCATGACATGAATTATTATAGAAACAGGCTAGTGGGTCTAAATAACCATTTTCTTCACATCAAGGGCCTCAGCCTTTGTTTCTGTCAGCAAATCTGCATTTGTAAGCTGTGAAATTTACTACATATCACCAGATCCTAGAGCAGTGATTCCCAAGGTGGGTGGTATGCCCCCCTGGGGGTGGTGGAAGGTTCCAGAGTGGTGATGAGGGAAAAGTGGGGTAGCAGGAGGGTGGTGAGGGGAAAAGGGAGTGGTGGTGGTGTGGGGGCTTCAGTCAAATATTGGTACACAAGAAAGAAAAGGGGAACCAGTGGCCTTTAAGACCATGGTGGGGATGAGGATTGAATGAATCTTCTTTTCAGGGTCCTCAAAACAAACAAACAAAAAACAGCAAACAGCTTCACTGATTATTTTACATGGTGTTATCTCCCACTCTTTGCCTGCCCATGTGAGCTCACTCCCTTACTGGTGTCTTTCACTAATATGGCAATTGGGAAACTCTCATGAGGCTTGGGCACAGGACATTGCTTCTGTGGCTTGGAGTGGCACCATTTTGCGACAGACTGGAACAAAGAGTTAGAGCACATGGTGGTGGGGGAGAAGTGGCAGCAAAAATGAGCTTCCACATTTGGGACCCTGCTTCAGCTTTGTGAACTTTGCTGGGATTTGGCTGACAGGTTGGAGTTGTGCCACTCCATCTGATTTATTTCATCAGATGGAGTGAGAGAAGAGGTAGCAGAAGAAACCTTTTTTGTGTGTGTGAGAGAGAGGGGACATTTGAAGCTGTGTGGAGAAGACATGTCTTCTGTTCTGAGAGCATTTCTAAGGAGCGGGGTATAAATACAACAGCAACAACAACAATAATAATGTCTCTGGGGAAGCAGTAACTGTTCTCAATTACTGGAAAGAGTCCTTTGTCATGGAGTGGCTCCTCCCTTTCCCAGTCCACACCAGTCTCCAGTCCAGAGATGTAACCTCTGTAAATACTCATACACACTGGCTGTGCCTTTCTCTGTCCTGATGAAGGATTGAGAGTCCCTCTCTCTGCAGCTGCCTGAGCAGTATCCAAGAGGCCTCTTGTCCAGACTGGCCTTTGCTGCAAGGCTGGTATGGGTAGAGGCTTCTCAGTCACTACTCAGCCAGCTGCTGAGTTGCTGCTCCCAAGATGACAGGGTGCAAAGGGAGCAGTGACTGAGCATCCAGTCAAACAGTGATGAAAAAGACTCTCGTCTGTGCCAGCCTTTGCTGCAAGAAGCTTCTTAGTTGCTACTCAGCCAACTGCTTGGTTGCTTCTCCCAAGGTGACTAGGTGCAAAGGGATCAGTGACTAAGATTGCAGTAGAACAGTAGACCTAATATCAAAAAAAATATGCCTGGTGTGTGTGTGCTAAGATTGTTACACAAGATGAAAGGGGGTGACAGCCCAAAAAAGTTTGGGGACCACTGTCCTAGAAGATTATCACACCGAGAAATAGTTCCGATATAGATGCAGGATTAAAAACTCAAAACTGGGTGTTATTGCACTAGTTGGTGGCCAAATGAGTGCAACCTGTATGCAACCCAGACCCCAGCCATATTTATCCAGTGGCTTTTCAAATATGGCAAGCACCAGTTTTTGAAAAGCTGCTCAAGTGCAGCTGGGGTACGGACTGCATATGGGTTGTACTTGCCTGGCCACCAGAGAGTGCGATAACACCCAGTTTTGAGTTTTCGATCCCGCATCTATATTAGGAGTATTTTTCAATGTGATAATCTCCCTAGAGCAGGGGTAGGCAACCTTTCCCCTTTAAGGGCCGAGGGACTTCAGCTCCCAGAATCCCAGGAGCTACTGGTCAACATGGGACTATTGGCCAACATGGCTGAGGCTTCTGGGAGCTGAAGTCCCTTGGCCCTTAAAGGGGAAAGGTTGCCTACCCCTGCCCTAGAGAATACTTAAAAATGTATGGATAAAGATATTCTTAAGGTTGAAAAGAGAAAAGGCAATAGTAGTCCTGCTGCACCTTCAAGACTAACCAGTTGATATCAGCATGAAATTTTGAGGGCTTCAGAAGGATCTGAAAAAGGCAGTTTTAACTCATGAAAGTTCATTGTCTTAAAGATGTCGCAAGACTACTTTCTCCTTTCTTTTTCTTTAAATATACTGGAACAGATGAAGACATCAACCTCATTGAGAATTTCCAAAGATAGTAACAAACAACATAGCTGTATATGTTTACACACATGTAGATATTTTATTTGGATCTATTTGGAAACTTTTGGACTTTACTCTGAAAAAAGACTCTCTCTACTTTCTTTTGCTCCAACCCCTAAAAATCAAAAGTGGATTTCTGGACAGTTCTGGTTGTGGGGTGGAGAGGGGGAACTTGGTGTTTGAAACTTCCCCACTCCAGTTTAATGATAGGGTCTTCCAAGGTAATCAATACACATTTCATAAAGAGTAAAGGTGTGTGTCAAATAATGGACTTCTGAGGACATAAATTATGATTTTGATGACCTACTTTAATGAATTCAGAAACAATGTCAATCAACCCATAATAATCTTAGTCCAATTAGCACATACAGACTTTGTGGACAAGGCAAGATTTTTTTCTTGGAATACATAATCTGGCTATTATGTTTTGTGGGAAATTTGCACCACAAAATAAACTGTTAGTGTTGCTAATTTTAAAGCATCTGGATTTTCTACATCCTCTCCCCTCATTCCCCCTCTGGAGCCAAGGCAAAGGCTTGAATGGGGGATGAGGGAGCCCAGAGCAGAGGCAGAGGAGGAAAAGACTGAGCCGGAGTTCTCCCCTGAGCCCTGCTCTCCACACGATCTGGCACTAGCCATGGCCAGCAAAAGGAGCTCTTTGTTCCTCTGGATCATGGAAGGAAAGAAACTGCCCGCTAAAGACATTTTCCTTGCACTGGAAGCAGCAACGATGGGGCCGTGGGAAGGTCGGGTGAAGGCCCAGGAGCCCACCCAAACACCACCATCTCTGGCAGCACGGCAGCAGCAAGGCATCTGTGAGGCCAGGCAGGAGCATAAAAGCCCACCCAGTACCACCTCCACCAGTAGTGTGGTGGCGGCAGCAGCGGTGGGGCCATGGGAAGGTCAGGCAGAGGCCCAGGAACCCGCCCAAACACCACTACCTCTGCCGGCATGGCAGCGGCAGCAGCAATGAGGCAGCTGCAAGGCCAGGCAGCACCATAAAAGCCCACCCAGTGCCACCTGCTTCAGCAGCACAGCAGCGGCAGCGGGAAAGTCGGGCGGAGGCCCAGGAGCCCAACCAAACACCACCACCTTTGGCAGCACAGTGGCAGCAGTGAGGGGGCTGTGAGGCCGGGTAGGAGCATAAAAGCCCACCCAGTACCACCTCCCCCAGCAGCATGCCAATAGCAACAGGGCCGAGGCCGGGAGAGACTCAGAGGGAGGCCATTCATCCTGCCAATTCTCTTGCTTTAGCAGAGGCAGAGGACCTTATAAATCAGTCATTAGGTGGGAGTTTCCATCTGGTCCATGTAGTCCTTCCACTAGTAACAGCAGCCGTGACATTAATGTCAAGAGCCGGGTGGATAATTCGGACTGCTCAGAGACCGTTAGCCCCTCCCAGCCTCCCAGCCTTAACAGCAATAGCCCCTGCCCCTAAGCTCGCCATTGAGGACCTTCTCTTTGGACTGGACATGAGCATGTGGGGTGGGAAATTATTTTGGCATCCTTAACATCTCCTCCTCTAATAATGGCCGGGAATGATCTGGGAGCGGGAATTGAGGTTGTGCGGGACAAGGGAAGCTATGGTGGCAACAGAGTGAAGAGTTATTACAAAAGAAGGTGGGATCGATGTCTGAAAACTATCCCACCTTCAGTTCACTCTGTTTCCCGGAATGGTTTGGAGATTGCACCAACCATTCCACAAAACCTTACCTTGTTCTTTTGCAATGCCAGGTTGGTTAAAAATAAGACCCATATTATATATGATCTCCTTGTAGATGAGGTTGCCATCCTGGCTTGCTTTACAGAGACCTGGCTAGGAGAGGATAGCGCTACTACGTGGACACAGGCCCTCCCGGCTTTGTACTCTGTCAGTTAGCAGGTTAGGGGAAGTGGGTGGGGGGGCAGAGTGGCTATGGTCTATAAAAACAACCTTACCTTGACCAAGGTACCTGTCCTGAACACAGTCCACTTCGAGTGTGTGTACCTGAGCCTGAGGACCAGGGATAGCTTTGGGATTCTGCTAGTATACCGACCACCTTGTTGTCTAGCAGATTCCCTAACTGAACTGACACAGCTGGTCTCAGAGTTGCTGTTGGAGTCACCCAGCCTTCTAGTTTTGGGTGACTTCAACATTCCACTTGAGACCAGTTTATCAAGTTTAACAGGTGTGGTTCAAGAGTTCATGGAATCCATGACAAACATGGGCCTATCCCAATTGGTCATTGGGCCCACTCATTGTGTGGGTCATATCCTCGATGCGGTCTTTAGTAAGGAACAGAAATATCCATGGGTGGAGATAACAAACATCTCCGCAATGTCATGGACAGATCATTTCCTAATGAATGCAGAACTAAGAACCACTGTCCACCCCACCAGGGGTGGTGGACCTATTAGAATGGTCCACCCTGAAAGGCTAATAGAGCCAATTGGATTCCAAAAAGCCTTAGAGGGTTTAATGGTTGGTAACATCGGTGACTATGTTGAAGCTTTGGTCAATACCTGGAACACCAATCTCACCAAGGCTTTCTATACAATCTCTCCCAAGTGTCCTTTCCAACCTGCTTCAAACCGGAAGACATGGTATACAGAAGAGCTGAGGAAAATGAAGCAGGTTGGACAATGACTGGAGTGCATCTGGTGGAAAAGTAGACTTTTATCTGACAAGACTCATCATAGGAACTTTCTTGATTCCTATCGAGAGGCAATACCTGCAGTGCAGAGATCTTTCTACTCTGCAGAGTTCCATCCAGCAGAGCTGTTTAGGGTGGTGGGGGAGCTGACATGGGTTCCACCTGCACAGAACTTAACCCAACAATGGGCTGCTGTGATGCATTTAACAACTTTTTTGCAAATAAAATCTCTCAGATAAGAGCCAACTAAGACGCCAGTGTTGTATCAGAATCAACTGAGGAGGTCACCAGCAACTCCGTTAGTGAAATTATACTGGATCGATTTCAATCTGTAAGTACCGATGACGTGTACAAGCTCCTTGGAGCCCACCCAGCCCACCAAGAGGAAAATGACTTGCCCTCTTGATCCTTGCCCATCGTGGCTGGCCGTCCGGGGGGGGGGGGGGATGCATTGAGGCTACTCCCTAGGGATATCATTAATGCATCCCTCAGGGAAGGCCACATTCCATATTGCTTGAAAGAAGCGGTAGTTAGGCCGCTTCTGAAAAAGCCTTCCCTGGACCCCCGGATATGAACAACTACAAGCCAGTCTCTTTGTTACTGTTCTTAAACAAAGTGATTGAGAGGGCAGTGGCTCTTCAACTCCAAGCTGTCTTGGAGGAAACTGATTATCTAGACCCATTTCAAACTGGCTTTAAGACAGGATTTGGAGTTGAGACTGCCATGGTTGCCTTGGCTGATGACCTTTGACTGAGCATCGACAGGGGTAGTGTGACCCTGCTGGTGCTCTTAGACCTCTCAGTGGTCTTTGACACAATAGATTACAACATCCTCTTGGATCGCCTGAGAGGGTTAGGAATTGGAGGCACTGCTTTGCAGTGGTTCAATTCCTTCCTCTCAGGCAGATTCCAGAGGGTGTTGCTCGGGGACAGCAGCTCCACTAGAAAGAAGCTTAATTGTGGTGTCCCTCAAGGCACCATCCTGTCCCCGATGTTGTTCAATATATATATGAAGCCGCTGGGTGAGATCATCTGGAGGCATGGGGCGGGGTGTTATCAGTATGCTGATGACACCCAGATATATTTCTCCATGCCTCGGTCATCGGCTATGACTTCAGATGGCATCTCTCCTCTTAATGACTGTCATAGGGCAATAATGGGCTGGATGAGGAAAAACAGATTGAGAGTGAATCCAGATAAAATGGAGGTACTAACAGTAGTGGCCCCGAAAACAGGTATTGGGATGCAACCTCCAGTCTTGGATGGGGTCACTCTCTCCGTGAAGGACTGTGTTTGCAGTCTGGGGTTGCTCATGGACCTGTCGCTCCAGATGACTGATCAGTTAAATGCAATGGTCAGGAGTGCCTGTTATCAGCTTTGGCTGATTCACCAGCTGTGCCCTTTCCTGGAAGTAAGGGATCTTAAAACTGTAGTACACACACTGGTGACCTCTCACTTGAATTTCTGTAATGCGTTCTACATGGGGCTACCCTCGTGCTTGGTCTGGAAACTTTAATTAGTTCAGAATATGACAGCCAGGTTAGTCACTGGTACATCTAGAAGAGACCATATTTCACCTGTTCTGAAAAGACTTCACTGGCTGCTGATTAGCTTCCAGGCTCAGTACAAGGTGTTGGTTATCACCTTTAAAGCCCTATTTGGCTTGGGTCCAACCTATCTTCAGGACCGTCTCCTTCCATATAATCCTACTTCAGTCCTCTGGGAGGAATCTGCTTCAGCCTGTTAAAACTAGGCTGTCTACAACCTCCCAGAGGGCCTTTTCGGTAACCACTCCCAGATTATGGAACAGCCTGCCAGATGAGATCCATCAGATTACCAGTTTATACAGCTTTTAAAAAGCTGTGAAGATGGATTTCTTCCGACAGGCCTTTCCTGACTAGTTTCCCAGCCAAGGAGTGAGTTTATTTTTTCCCTACCCACTGCCACATTTATTGTTGGCAGTCTGCTATGTTGACCTTCCTTTTATTGTTAATTGTTATTTTCCATTTATTGTTTTAATCTTTATCATGTTTAATACTATTTTAAGGGGTGGGCGGGTTTGGGATTGTACATTGTGGTATTTTATTGATGTAAGCCACCCCAACTGCTTCTGCAGAGGGGTGGGATAGAAATTAATTATTATTGTTATTGTTATTGTTATTACAGCACACTTTGTAGCAGTCAAAAATGTTACTTTAAAGGAATCTGATATTATTTTCCATTTTATGAAAAAAAGGATGTTAAAAGATATCTTTTGACAGAGGGAACTGATATCACTCAATAAAACTAGGCAATGTTAATAATTTATAAAATTAAAAATTAATCATTTGCACAAAGTCACACTTCTCTGACAGACAATAAAACATTCAAAAGTGTGTGTGTGTATGAGAGAAGGGGAGAGAATATTGGATAAGATATTTAGAATCTGCAGACATAAACTGTGTAATATAGCTGGTCAGGTTTATATTAAAATTATATACTCTAAACTGTACATCTTCAGATGAGAAACACTGAACAACTAAGTAATGTTATATACATTTCTATATTTACTGTCACTATCTTTGTTCCCTTCCTCTTATGCTTCCTTTAGATATTGAGCTTTTACAAAGAGAGGATAACTGAACATGACTAATTAACAGCAAAATAACTAAACTCTTCACTGACTAGCTACCTTTAAATCAAATGAGGAAGGCAACCAATACTCCAAATTAATCTGTCCTCTGGGACAGGAGGCATATTTCAGGTTCTAGTAAGACAGCAAATGTACCTAAGGAGCTGGCAGAGAAGATCATGTGGCTAGGGTCTAAAAACTAATTAATCTACATAAAGCTGCAAGTGAGGTAGGCAGGATGACTTGAAATCTGATTACCTTGTTGCATTTAAAGGGGGAGACTGCCAGTGTAGATTTTTCATGTTGATTTTAACCACCTGAGCCCTTAATGTTGCTCAGAACCTCCTAGAAAGAAAGAGGGAAGCATTTTTAAAAAGCCACTGATATGTCAAAGCCATTTTTGGATAGTCAATACTATAGCTCAAAAACCCCAATGGAAAATGCAGATTTTGTTATAGATTTAAAAACAGTCAGACAGACAGATAGACAAGAAGTTCAACAGAATTATGGATTTTAGGGGAAATCCACAATATAGAAATGTTAATAAATTCAGTGTTGTATAGTGGCTTGAGTGTTGGACTGAAGCTCTGGAATAGTAGTAGTTGTTGTTGTTGTATGCCTTCAAGTCATTTCCGACTTATGACAACCCTATCATGGGAAAACCATGGTTCAACTCTCTGCTTTGCCACAGAAACCCACAGGATGACCTTGGGCAAGTCATATACTCTCAGCCTTAGACAAAAAAGTGATGGAAAATTTCCTCTAAATAAATCTTGCCAAGAAAATTCTATGATGGGATCACTATGAGTTGGAGTCAACCTGAATGTAGATAACAACAACAAGAATATGTTAAGCATGACTGAGGGAAATGATTGAGAAATCAATTCACATCCAGTTGAGAGCCCCTTCCTGCCATTACTGCCCCTAGCTGAGAGTCCCCAACATCCATTATTGTGGACCCAAGCCAGAGAGAGTGGAAGCAGCATTCTTATTGTTCTTAAATCCAGGGCTGCTGCCACACTGCAGGAATAAAGCAGTTTCACTCCATTTACCTGCTATGATTCAATGCTATGGAATTCAGGGATTTGTAGTTTGCTGGGGCTATCTCACAAGTCCCAGAATTCCATAGCATTGAGTTATAGCAGTTAAAGTATTGTCAAACTGCTTTATTCTTGCAGGGTGACAGCAGCCCCTCTCTATTGCCTGCTTTGTCTGCCTTTGCAGATGAAGTTACTACCTCCTCAACTTTATAACCAAGGATCTGGTGCCTAAGAGTTTACTTTCCCCTGCTACCTCTTCCCTCCCAATCCCTTTTCTTTTTGTTGCCATATCTTTTTGATTTCAAGCATGTTGGCAGGAACTTTCTGATTTCTGATATTTGTATGTCACTTGGGCTGCATCTGCACTGTAGAAATAATCCAGGTTGACACCACTTTAACTGCCATGGTTCATTGCTATGAAATTTTAGTTGTAGTTTTGTGAGATATTTAGCCTTCTCCATCAGAGAGCTCTGGTGCCACAACAAAATTACAATTCCTAGGATTCCCTAACATGGAGCCATGACAGTTAAAGTGGTTATTTTTACAGTGTGGATGCAGCCTACAAGAACCTTTGGGTGTTAATGAATGGGTAGAAATGAGATGAATAAATAAAATAAATAATAATGGCTATTCTGCTCATTGCCTAATTGCACATTTTCTCACCTCATCACTAAATTCAAATGATAGATGGGAAGAAAAAAAATTTAGAACAGAAGGAAGATCTTCTAAAGTATTTGTAAAAGAAAACCTTTCTGTAGACAATGGATCGTAGTGGAAGGAAAGAGTCTTAGGCTAGTTAAAGAAAGAAATGGCAATGGATAAATATTTTTGTTTTGTGACACAGGATCCAGGGCTGCTTAGATAGTACTTGGATCAGGGCAAGATGTACGATCAGGCCTCCCTCCTAAATTTTATGACATTTTAACCAGTCTCTGAGGTGCTGATCCCACACTTTATTGTGTAAAGTACAGCTTGGTTGTTGTTTTTTTCCTAGGACCTTAAAAGATTCAGGAATTTGTGGTTCTGCTTCCCTGAGCCCCAGCCATGAAAGGAAATTTTAAGGGTTTTGACTGGCAGCAGTGATGTTTAGAAAGTGTGCCCACCATAAATGCCATCCAATTTTTTTTCCTCTGTTTCAGGGAGCAACAGTGCTGAGGCTAAGAAATCTTGGGTGCATTGATGAAAAGATGTACACCAAGCTGAAAGGAGTCTTAAAGCAGATCTTGATTAAAGCTTTTGGGTAACATATTCATATTCTTCTGTAATTATCAGCAGCCATTAAGAGAGGGACATCACTAAGGGCTGTGGCTCTCTATGCACGTCTATGTGTGATTCTCATTAATTATAGTAGTATCTGTGTGTGCATAATTTAGCAATTTATGAATTACTTCAAGCATCCAAATAGAACTTACAGAATTTCTTAAGAACACCATTGTCAGAACATAGATCATTAGACAGACCAGAATATAATTTGATTTACCAGAACATTACTGCATGACAAGCTGTCATGTGTCCTGGATACAGTTATGTGAGAAATATTTTTCTACTTCCATGATAATGCTGAATAACAGATCATATAATCATGGAATTATAGAGTTGGAAGAGACTCCAAGGGCCATACAGTCCAACCCCCTGCCATGAAGGAAGACACAATCAAAGCACTTCCAACAGATGGTCACCCAGGCTCTGTTTAAAATTCTCCAAAGAAAGTGACTCCAACACCCTCTGAACCACTGCTGAACAGCTCTTACCATCAAGAATTTCTTTCTTATGTTCTTGTAGTCTGAATTCATTGCTCTGCCTGCTATTCCAGGTATATCAGGGAGTTTTAAGGACAA
This sequence comes from Phrynosoma blainvillii, assembly GCA_026167975.1. NCBI lineage: Eukaryota > Metazoa > Chordata > Lepidosauria > Squamata > Phrynosomatidae > Phrynosoma > Phrynosoma blainvillii. The sequence goes on from JANUYF010000001.1 coordinate 278,125,769, forward strand.
TAGCATGTGTAGTGAGACTTTTAGCAAGAGTGTTTAGCTATTTCCTAAAATCAGGAGAAGTGGGATGCTAAAAACAGAAGTATATGCATTTTCCCCACTATACTCAGTACCTCCCCAGAGGATTGCTTCTTATTTCATATGTCATAACCAGAGGTGGCAAAGAAATTCATTGAGTTCATCTTCTCCTATGAAAATATCTATTTCCTACATCTTGAAACTGACAATGGGACAAAAATGTGTATCTAGCCTCAGAAATCTGTACATGTTGTATAAAATAATGTGTAAACAACTACAGATACATTTGGAAAATGTGCATGACAACTGTTTATATTTTTAACATGTAAACAGATATACTTTGGGGGGGGGGGGGAATAGATGAAAATACACACATATTTCTGTACAGGAAGGAGAGAAGTCCCACAACCAAATATGAACTGAGAGAGGATCAAAACATGCTGGTGAGGTTGTGAGAAACAGAATGAAACAAACCTACAATATGTTCATATATCTAGATACCATTGCATCCAAAATAGTTGTAAGAAGGACTTGAACCAGGGAAATTACTAAAGTCCAAGTCTGCAATGGGATCTTTTATCCTATGACTACAGAGGTAGCTAGGGAATAGACTGATAGAGACAAACCTTTCCAATGAACTGTGATTTATTTGGGGATTCAAGCATACAAAAACACTCTAACATTCAATCATACACACAAGAAGTCAAGAATAAAGTAGTTAACTTGGAGAGAGAACAGAAGGCTTTCTAATAGTGATAATTACCTGAAGGAAGCTGCTTCAATGATGAATGAAGATGGATAGACTCAACCATTATGAAAAGGAAAGGACAACGGAAAGAGCCAAGACCCAAGCCAGAGTTCACAGTGGCACCATGAAATCTAACCAGACCCAATGTGCCTGAGATTTTGGGGATCTTTTATACCCTTAAACCTAGCCTGGGACAAAGAGTTGCTATTGTATATCCAAGGATTCCGAATTACTACTCTTTGAAGTAAACAATTTCCAAGAGAAGAGATGGTATGTTAAGGTCATCTCATCTTCAGCTGGACATTTCCTGACTGGTACTCATAAATCTCCTAGGTGTGAACGTCCTGCTTTGCAGCTCCTAGGCCTGTCCCTTTTGATCTGCAAATTGTTGTAGGTGCAGACATGATCGTTCAGTGGCCACAGAAGTGGCTGTTTGGGGCCACATATGTTCCACAGAGAGAGTCAGTGTGGTGTAGTGGTTTGAGTGTTGGACTATAACTTTAGAGACCAGAGTTTAAGTCCTCACTCAGCCATGGAAACATCCTGGGTGACCTTAGGTGAGTCACACTCTCAGCCCTAGAAAACCCTGTGATAAGGTTACATTAGGGTCACCATAAGTCTGAAACCACCTGAAGGTACACAACAACAACAACAACAACAACAACAATGTTTTTGGGCTGTACTTTTGCTACCTTTCATCAAAAGCATCTAAAGCAAGGGCAAATGTTATCTGAATGTTAGGTTTACAAAATAAAGACACTAGAGAGGCTCCATTTTTATTAAGTGAGAGGCAAAATATGACTTCCAAATCTGACTGAGAATGATGACAACTAAATTCTAAATTAATATAGAAGGCACTTCAACTATTAATCATGATTACAAATCATTTCCAAAGTGGCAAGGTATGATATAATTAAGGAGAGGAAAAAAGTCATAGGAAAGTAACAGACCATTCAAAAAATTCTATGCCATTTGTTACTACAAAGTTAAACTTGGTTTTATAATCATTGACTTTGTGCACAAATCCAAAATTACCAATTAAACAAGTAGAAATATCCTATTTCATAGTTTTAAGATCTTGATTTGCCACGTTATTCTTCCCTTCCTCTCATGCTTTTTTTCAACAAATAAACTCAGCCACAATGAAAATAAACCTGCTAACGTCTCAGCAACCAGAGACAAGCTATAACACACTTTGGCTCTGCAGGGTGGGCTCAAGGGATACCTACAGAGAAAATGCATGCCCACTGAGCATGCCCAGACTATTAAAATGAATTGACATGTTAATTCTGACAGGAAAAGAGCACAAGAGAGCTGGCTAAATTACTGCTCAGTCAGGCACTAGGAATTCCTGAGTGGCTGACTCTGGAGCAAAACCTGCAGCAAGGGGTGTGTGGGAGGAAGCGGTAGGGAAGAAGGCTGGTGGAATTGAAACTTTAATGCACTAAATGCACTAAAACAAACAAAAACTGAAGGGGTGTCATGTTAGTAATGCACCTACTCATAAATCATATGGATTTTAATCATACCTGCCACCTCAGTCTGCTTTTCCCCTGAGAAAGTGTTTTCTTTTTTTGCTTTCCTCCTTCACTCACTTTCAATTATCTGGAAACTGTTTCATGTGTTTATTTATTTATCTAAAGTTCACATACATGCACAAATTTGCTGCTGGAGACACAAACCATACAGATCATACAAAGAGGTGGTGGAGCTTAGTGACTGGCAGTGCAAATGAATTGTTGAGCCTCCACATAAAATGTGTTGTTAGACCTGGATGGCAATGGAAGGGGAGGCCAGACGGCAATTAGCATGTATGCTCTACAGTGATGGATTATGGTTTAATATTCAGGTATTTTTAGGATAAAATAGGTAGGATCACAGAATGACAAATTTAAAACCAACACATTTATATATGCCTTCCATTGATAACAGTAGCAGCAACAGTTACTGTTACTAAGGACTTTATCACATCCGGCTCGTAAAGTGCCAAAATAGTGTTTGTGTAGGAAATTCAACAAAATGGGATGGGGGAATTCATTATCACACAGCTATTCAAAAGTGCAATAGTTCTGCTTCTGTCCCAGTCTCTGTCTTCTGCATTCCAGGCTCCATAACCCCACCTCCCTGCTCTGCCACATCCCAGAATGCCTTCGGTTGGTATTTACTTTTATTTTTAATGCAGTTGTGCAATCTTGGCAATCCACTAAGTAAAAAAGAAAGAAAGAGAAGAAAATTTTAAAAGAAAAGAAAAGCAGTTCACTTGGAAATTATGAGGAGAGAAGGAAAGGGAGAGAGGAACATAATGGTGCCCATTCACACTGTGTGACTGCCTGCATATCGGAACTGCAGTGAGAAGAATTTTATCACATGTGAATCAAAGTGGAAAAGCAGTGTGATTGGGAGACGTTGATGGGTTTTGCTCATCAATTAGAAAGAGTACTCCAGCCATGGATGGACCACAGACCAGCTACTGGACGAACACAGCATCATGTGATAAGCTACAGCCACAGATGCTGTTATCCTACTCTAATTCCACTTTTAACACTCATGTGATAAAGTCCAATGACACTATGCAAAGAGAATAACAGCTAAGAGTGTGAGCTATGAGCCAGCAAAGCTAGAATCTGACTTTGACTGTGGATGAACTGAATAGCTTTTAGTAAGCCACTGTAACTTTCATTCTCCTCATTAGTACTGATCAAGTTCCAACCATGGGATATTCTTCTCTCCTCCTGCTATGCCACACAAAAACCAGATTAAGAGCAGGGGAGTGTGCACGGGACTGTTGGGAGAAATGATCTGCCCACCCCAGTTCCATAGACGAAAGCAGTTTGACTCCAGAACAGTATGTGTATAAACATCCACAGTACCAAACAGGAAAGATGGGGAAAGTATCAAAGTATCTATTCATACTCTTCAAGAAAAAGCAAGAGCAAGAATGTTTCCCACTTGCCTTATCCCAACTCCAAATGGCTCTGGCTACTGACTGAACACTTGAATTTACATGCCTGGCAGAAAAAGACAGAGTATAAGTGCTTATCCCAGTTGGTGTTGCCTCAGAGACCACAAAGAAAGTTCCATGTTTTTTTCTTCTTCTATGACCACTTATCTATAAAGTAGAGTAAATACAAAGAATTTGACATGATATCTTTGAACCCAAATCTGACATGTTTGAAGGTTGTAATGGCCCAGTGAGATCTGAGACCCATAGGGAACAAATACTTTCATAGGTCCACTGTATGGGCATACGAGGGGATATTGTAAAGTTTTAATTATCACCTTTTAAAAATTTAACAGAAAGTTTGTTTTGATTTGTAGTTGTTAACTTATTTCTATGTAGTCACCATCCAGATTTACACATTTTCCCCAGCATTTCTTGACCCTCTGAATACCATTATTGTAGAAGTCTGCAAATTGCGCCTTAAACCACTCTTCCATTTCATGAATGGCGTCATCTGTGTTGTTAAATCAGTGACCCTGCAATGGATTTTTAATTTTGGGGAAAAGAAAAAGTCACTTGGTGATGATGAAACTGACAAAATATACCATAATAATTTCTGGGTGATAATTATAGCTTTATGATACCCCCTTGTATAAGAGAGGGCCATTTCTATATGGCTCAGGAAGGGTATGAAGCCATATCTCTTAGGACACTTCAAGCACTAGTGTCTGTACATGTGTGAATGTGTGTGCATGTGTGTGTCTATGTGGAAAGAGAGGTTTAACATTTAATAAATAAAAATATTAGAAAGAAAAATCAAAATCCTTATTCCACAATTCCATTTTCCATGAAAAACAGGGACCCCTCCTGAGAGAGTTTTGTAGACTGCAGTGGCAGAGTGAGTGTAATGATCAATTTTAGTTTCCCAGGGTGTTAACCCTTTTAAAGGGAAACTAAAATATGCAGGTATGAAAGTTAAACTTGTTAAAGTTCAGCTTTCATCAGCAGAACAATGAAAGTGTGGGTCAGACTATTATTTTAAATCTGTCTTCTTAAAGAATAAGGACTTAGTCCAAAAAAACAAAACAAAACATGCAGTTTGTAGTTTAAAAAACAAATAATAATGACTTTAATAAATAAATACATAAAAAAACTAAAACCTAATCTAACTGGTGATGGCTTGGGTAAAGAGAAATAAATCTCACCATCTTTTTAGCTAGCAGGAAGATGGGACAACAACTGACTGACTGCTTGAAGCAGTTTAGAATCTCCAGAGAGAGCTCCTAAACTGCCTCCAAGATTCAGTGACCAAAGTCACATGATGGTTAAAATGAGAGAGACAGAGTGAGTCCTTATCTATATAAAGAGGGAAAGGAGATTGTAAACATAAATTTTCCAACAATCCCCTTCTCATTCTCTTGGACCAATGTCAAGGACCTTTAGTCCTTTGCGTAGCCTTTGGAACTGATCTTTGGGTAGAGGTTTAGTGAGGATGTCTGCAATGATTATTTCAGTGTTGCAGTACTCTAGCTGGACAAGCCCACTTTTGCACATCTCTTGCATTTTGTGAAATGTAATGTCAATATTCTTCTTGTGGCTTTTCACTTTCAGAAATTCTGATGCCGCACTGATTATCATGCATCAAAAATTGTTGGTTTGGGTTCTGTAATCCCAAAGTCCAGGAGTAAGTTGTGCAGCTATTTGATTTCATTTCATGCTGCTTTTGCTGAAACACACTCAGCACCAGTAGAAGAATCATTAATGGTGGATTGCTTCTTAGTTGTCCAATTTACAGTTCCTCTACCATACATCAGGTTTCTGGTGGTTGACTTTCTGTCTGCCAAATCTGCAGCCCAGTCTGCATCTGCATGGGCATCAGCTATGGTTGTTTACAGGCTGGCAGCATCAGTTTGTAATCTGCTGTTCCTTTTAAATATCTGGCAACTCTCTTCACTGTGATGAAATCTCTTTCAGTAGGAGAGTTGACTATTCTGTATAATATGCTAACAGCATTTGCTATGTCAGGTCTAGTGAAGTTGGCAATGTATAGGAGTTTTCCATCTGCAGTCCTATACTTGTCTCCATTTTGTAAAGGTTCGGATTTCTTAGTGTCCTTTAAGAATCCTACTTCCATTGGAGTTGGCATAGCATTTGCATCTTTTAGACTAAAACAGTCCAGAAGATCTTTTATCTTCTGCTTCTGATTCAGAAAGAAACTTCTATCACTGCCTCTTTGTATTTGCACTCAAAGATAGCGTGAGATGTATCCTAAATTCTTGATATCAATTTCTTTCTTGAGATTCTGGATTATCTCTTCACTATCTGATTTGTCCTTAGTGCACAGGATCAGATCATCAACATAACTTCTGATGCAAGTCCATTTATTATTTCTGAATCTCTTGTATATACATTTGTCAACAGTGCCTAGAGTGAACCCCTATTTGATAAGAAACTGGTTCAGTTTCTCACTCCATGCTCTGGCAGATTGCTTTAAACCATAAATGCTCTTTTGTAATTTGCATACAAGAGGTTCCTTACCAAATATCTGGAATCCTAGAGGTTGTGCCATATAAATTTGTTCAGTGAGATCACCATACAGAAAAGTTGTGCAAATATCCAGATGTTGAACATTCATTTTCTTGTAAGCTGTGACAGTTAGGAGAGTTCTGATGATTGTATGAGTGACTACTCCAGCAAAAGTTTCATTGCAGTCCTCGTCATACTTCTGAGTATAACCTTTAGCAAAAAGTCTTGCTCTGTACCTCTGAATCTCCCCTTCTGTGTCTAGCTTTGTTGTAGACCCATCTACAGCCAACCCTTTTTCCTTCTGGCAATTCTGACAATGTCCATGTCTTGTTATTATATAAAGATTGCATTTCCTCACTAGCTGCTTGCACCCACTTCTCAGAATCTGTCTTTGGAATTCCCTTGATCTTCTTCTAATCAGAGGGTTTTGGAATTATTTCCTCTGTGGTTTGATAAGAGAATTTGTCAGGTGGCATACCTTTACTGGAACATTCTGACCTTCTCTCCTGGATTTGGATACCTGGCTCTGCTTCCTGTGTGCCCTCCTGTACCTCATTATTAGATTGATCAACTGCAGGTGTGGCCCTTCTGGATGCAAGACTTATGAAGGATGAATGAATTCCATGTGCTTTGGTCACTGGTGGAAGTCTTCTTCTATTGCAAATAAATCTTGATAAACATCTTGGTTTGCATTAGATTTGGGCTGTGATCTTTCATCAATATAAACAGCACTTGTTAATTTTATTGAGCATCCACCTGGATTTAGATGTCTGATCAGTTGATCATTAATAAATAATTATTCAGAATTTTGTAACCATTTCAAAAATCCCTCTTCACTTCTGCAGTCAAGTTTGCCTCTTTTCTGCTTGGGAATATAGGTAAATGCAGTTTCCAAAAACCTTCAGATGTTTTAATTTAAGCTTAACTCCATGCCATAAATGGATTCAGGTTACATTTTTAGATTTGGTTGGCAATCTGTTACACAAGTATATAGCAGTCATGATCGCTTCAGACCAATAGCATTTAGCATATTAGCTTCCAAAAGCATAGTGACTGCCACCTCCTTGAGAGTTCTGTTCATTCTTTCTGCTACAAATACAAATCTTTTATTATGGCACAGTGTAAAAAATAAAAATAAAACAATTACATAAATTATAAAATGTATAATAAGCTTTAGCATGATCATATGGTTATCTACTGTCAAACATCTCCAAAGCAAATTATATATAACACCAGAGAGAAATGGTTATAAACCAAAATATACAAGGTGATAAAATGATAAACCCTTATTGACCTAATTTCATAAATTGCTGCATCTGTTTTAAGAAATTTTTAAGGCAAATAATTGTGACTGCAAGGAATTTAGCAACTTTAACAATTATCTGTTCTTTGCAGTCTGAAAGGAGATAGTTTACATAAAACCTCTCTTGTCTGGCAGGTAGATATTGGAGAAGCGAGGGTATGTATAAGACATGAGGTTCTGTATAAAGGGAACAGTGGAGAAGGACATGGTCAATTGCTTCAACTTCCTCAGAACCACAGGGGCATGGCCGACATTGATAGGGTATCTTTTTATATCTTCCTTCAGCTACGGCTGACTGAAGGTATTTAATCTCATGAGGATAATATTCCCATCTTAACTTAGGGATGTTCAAATTATCAAAATATTTAGTGTATTAGACTTCCAGTTGGGAAGGGTGCTGGCTCGGATGGGGTTTGAAGGAGCTCCGTCTCAGCTGTCCTTTGCCATGCAGTGTATTAAATATAAGACCTAAAGAAAGAACTTCTTTTGGTATAAAGAAGGCTGAAGATCCCACGAAGGTCAGGTTCCCGTCTCAGCTTTGTTTATGGGACAGAAGAAAATCCCCCAGAGAGGAGCAGATGAGACGGAGGAGACCCTAGGTTATCTCCCGCACGGAAAGGTTAGCTTTTGCTAAAATAAAGCCCTCCAAATATTTTTTCATATAATTAATTTTGTTAATAAGACAGCCTCATAGCAGGCTGGACAGAAGCATGGAAAAGTCTACAATATAACATCATGTAGCATCTAACAAAGAGTCCCTTTGTACTGGATTCAAGCGGCAAAATTTAGCGCGAAGCGACTGTAAAGAAATAAAATCAATGCAAAAGACAGTAAATAGCTTCATTAACAAGAAGTAACATCAAGATTAACAACCAAGATATCAAGAATGAGAATAAGAATAAGAAACAAAATTATTTGAGAAATAAAGAGAAATAAAGTATCGCTTAGCAAAGGGGAAAAAAATCAGACAAAGGCAATAGTACACATTAAGGACAAGTCAGCAGTTGATACAGCTTTTGGGAGGTGATTCTGTAGAGACATTGAGAAGCAGAGAAAGGGAGAGGAGTCCAACCACCGAAAGCAATTACTCCAGTGTAGGATTGGCAAGCTGGGACAGCTGAATGGAGTTAGTTATTCAAAGAGTGGTCTGGCTGTTGATTGGAGAGGCAGCTTCCTTGCAACTCTGTGGTCAGCTGTTTTGTTGGTTGCTGGCTCCTTTGTTCATTCACCGTAGATACTGTTTACTTACACCCCCTTACTGACAGGCCCTTGTCAGGGTTGACCCCTCTTCCACCCTGACCGACTTGAGCAGAATTCTCCACCTTATCTATTATAAACAGCAGAAGGGTGATTTTGTGCCACGCTAAACTGAAGAATCTATAGATATTCGGTAAGAGGTTTTTGAGGGGGAGAAGGAGCAAAGCAAAGCAAAGCAGCTTCATTTATATACCGCTTCATATCACGCTATGGGATGTCTAAGCGGTTTACAACTGTGAGCTGATTGCCCCCCAACAAGCTGGGTACTCATTTTAGCGACCTCGGAAGGATGCAGGCCTGAGTCAAGCCTCAGCCCTGGCTCGTATTGAACTAGCAACCTTGTGGTTTATGAGTGAGTGGCTGCAGTACAGGCATTTAACCACTGCGCCACCAGGGCTGAGAGAGAGAAGAAAGAGAGAAGGAGAGAGGGAGAGAAAACTTTTTTCATAATTTTAGCAGGACTGATATGGAAGAGAGTAAGAACAAAGAGAAAGGAGAAGACAAAGAGAAGGGGATAGCAAAGAAGGACTTATTATTATTATTATTATTATTATTGTGAAGCACATTTGTGTGGAAGGGAAAGGGGGGAAAGAAAAAAAAGAAAAAAAGGGATTGGGAATAACTTTCTGTATTTCTGCTAAATATAAGTTAGTTGATATAATAGGAATATAATTTGCTGAATTAATACGACTGGGGAGTAAGCCAATTATATATATATATATATATATATATATCATTTGGGGTTTGTTTTTTTGTTTTGTTTTTTTATGTAAAATACTTAAGAAAGCTAGGAAAGGTTAGACACTGCATTAACTGTATAAAGTGCTGCAAATGAATATAAAGTGGCTGTACTGAGTATACAATTAGAATTTTTGAAAACTATTAAGAGAGTACACGGACAATAACAAACTGTGACATCCAGTGGAGAAAGTGGTGATTTGGAAGTAAAATACTCAAAAAGTATTTAAGGCACTATTCTCAATATATACCATACAAAATACAATTTTAAATAGTTTGAGAGTTAAGAATTGCCATTTTTGTTATATATATAATTTGATAAATAGAAGAAGATACTTGATAATTTAATCACTGATTTTTTTCAAATAACATTTGCTTACTTCAATTTAAAATAATTTGGAAAAATAGTGTTATTGATGTATCTATCTTTTTCAGTGTAATAGGGAAAGATATCTGTTGAGGATGCTTTGGTTTTGAGATTTCTTAGATAATCTTGTTAATATAAAAAGGTTAAAATATTGTAAAATATACAATACAGATATCTTTTGAGATAAGACTTTTCAAAATTTAAATACTGGACTGTGATTAGATGATAAAAAAATTAATTATATATCTTAGTGAATGGCAACCTCTACAAGATCGCAAGTTGCAAAAATGCAGGCACAGACACTGGCACAGCCACAAAGAAGACCATCATTGGAAACAAACAAAATGATAGAATCCAATTTAATGATTTTGGATGAAATTAAGAAAATCAGATCATACATGAAAAAAGATAAAGCAGAACTGAAACAAGATATGAAAGACACAAGAGATGAACTAAAGAGAGATATAAAGACGAAAGTTCAAGAAGTGGTAAAGGTGGTTGAAAAGCTGGCAATGGAACTAGCACAAGCTAAAACTAAGATAAACGAATTAGAGAAGCAAAATAAAGATTTAAAAAGTGAAATCCAACTGCTAAAGAAAGACCAAAATAAAGAAAAAGAAGAACAGATTAGGATTGAACAAAAAACCAGAGATAGATGTGTAAAACTTAGAGTACTGCCTGAACAACCGAAAGAAGACTTATATGCAAGATTAGTTCCAACAAATTCATCTTCATGAATTTATGAAGAGAGACGAGGAAGAATATAATTTTGAAATCGATAAGATGTACCGGATAAACTCCATGATATCAAGAAAAAAGAAAGTTCCATGTGACGTTGTTATATATTTTGTGAGAACACACATAAAGGAGCAGTTGTTAAGAGCAGTCTTTGACAAACAATTGACAATAGATGGTGCGGAGATACAAATATTTAAAGATTTGTCTGGTGAAATTTTGAAAAGAAGAAAGGAATACTTGTGATTGACACAGATCCTAAGAGACAAAGAGATTAATTATAAATGGGAATATCCAGAAGGCCTTTCGTTTATATTTGAACAAAGAAAATATAGAATTAACTGCACTTCTAAAATAAATGGAATGATAAAGATATTAAAGAATGGAATGAAGCATAACCAAAAGACAAGACAAGATATAGATGATGAAACCCCAAAAAGTGAAGAAGAAGAAGAAGAAGAAGAGATTAAAAACCCAACAGAACGAAGACTAGGTGAATAAAACAGAAAGAGTAAAGAATAGAGATGAAAGTCAGAGACTCTATAGAGATAAGGATGAAAGTAATGAGGATAGAAGTAACTTAAAATCAAAAAGAAAAGGATATCAAAGACAAGACGAAGACACAACACTACTAGGAGAAGAAGCAATATTATTGTAAGAAAAAAAGCAAAGAGAAGAAGAGCAAGAAGAAGAAGAAAAACAGATAGAAGATGATGAGTAGAAATACACAGATACTTACTTGGAACTTCAAAGGTATGAACTCTCCACAGAAAAGGTCCAAGATATTTCATTATTTGGAGAAACTTAAAATTGATATTACCTGTTTGCAAGAAACCCACATAAAATATAAGGATATCAGATGACTGAAAAATGAAAAAAAATTGGGAATGCTTTTTGTCTCGGCATCAGAGAAAAGAAAGAGAGGGGTAGCTTTATACATAAAAGAGGATTTAGAAGGAAAAAAAGTTTTTGCAGATCAGAATAGTCAATATATTGTCATGGCAGTGAAATGGGAAGATCAGGAAATACTGTTAATAGGTGTATATACCCCAATCAATGGTAAAACCATTTTTTTTTTGAAAAACTACTCTCTAAAACTTTGGATTACCCAAATGATAATATCATCTTGATGGGGGATTGGAATGGGGTCCTATACCCTACTCTTGATAGAAAGTCAGACACAAACAAAATAGGAATAAAAGATAAATTACCTAAGCCATTCTTTGACATGATGGAGATCTTAAAGGTGGATGATATGTGGAGATATAAGAATGGACAGTTGAAGGATTACACTTTTTATTCCACTGCACATAAGTCATGGTCAAGGATTGACATGATATTAGCATTGGATACAATCAAAACAAAAATAGATAGAATTGAGATATTACCTAAGATTTTGTCGGATCATTCCCCAATTAAAATGCTTCTTAGGAAAAAGAAGAAAGACAGATATTGGAGATTAGATGAATCACTCTTAAGGGATGAAACAATAATTAAAAAGACAAAAGAAACACTCACGTTTTTTTCCAAAGAAAATATGACTGAAAATATGGATAAAAATATAGTATGGGAAACTAGTAAGGCCGTGATGAGAGGCTTTTTTATTAAACAGAGTTATGAGAAGAAAAAAAAGAGAGAGGAAAAGTACAATAATATACAAACACAGGTAAAACTGATTGAAGACCAGCTTAAATTGAAACCAAATGATAAAAAAACTCAAAGCACAATTATCGGTGTTACAGAAACAATTATCGGTAAAGCTAATGGAAAAATTAGAGACAAAATTAAAATTATTAAATAAAAACATTTTGAAGGTGCAAATAAGCCAGACAAGTGGTTAGCGCTAAGATTGAAAGAAGAGAAAAAGAAAAAAATTAATTACTAAAATTAGAGACAAAGGAAAAATACACATCAGAAAGACATCAAAAAAAGTTTCTATGAATACTTTAAGAAAATATTCAAAGAAGAAGAAATAAATTAGTATAAACAAACAGAATATATAGAAAAGCAAAATACACTGGGTTTAAAAAAGGAAGAAATACAAGATTTAAACAAAGAAATAACCCTTGAGGAAATAAAAGAGATAATCAAAGACCTAAAAACATCAAAATCACCAGGCGCAAATGGGCTAAGTGCTTTATACTACAAAAGGTTAGCTGATATATTAATACCCAATCTGCATACTGTAATGAATAGAATAAAAGAAGGAAAAACCCCAGAATCATGGAAATCCGCATATATCTGCTTAATTCCTAAAGAAGGTAAGGATGAGTATGAACTGAACAATTACCGCCCAATATCATAGAATCATAGAATAATAGAATCATAGAGTTGGAAGAGACCACAAGGGCCATCCAGTCCAACCCCCTGCTATGCAGGGACTCCCAATCAAAGCATCCCTGACAGATGGCCATCCAGCCTCTGCTTAAAGACCTCCAAGGAAGGAGACTCCACTACTCTCTGAGGGAGTGTGTTCCACTGTCGAACCGCCCTTATTGTCAGGAAGTTCCTTCTAATGTTGAGGTGGAATCTCTTTTCTTGCAGCTTGCATCCATTGTTTCTGGTCCTAGCCTCTGGAGCAGCAGCAAACAAGCTTGTTCCCTCCTCAATATGACATCCCTTCAAATATTTAAACACAGCTATCATATCACCTCTCAGCCTTCTCTTCTCCAGGCTAAACATCCCCAGCTCCCTAAGTCGTTCCTCATAGGGCTTGGTTTCCAGACCCTTCACCATTTTAGTTGCCCTCCTTTGGACACGCTCCAGTTTCTCCACATCTTTTTTGAATTGTGGTGCCCAGAACTGGACACAGTATTCCAGGTGAGGCCTGACCAAAGCAGAATAGAGTGGCACTATTACTTCTCTTGATCTAGACGCTATACTTCTACTGATGCAGCCTAAAATTGCATTGGCCTTTTTAGCTGCTGCATCGCACTGTTGACTCATGCTCAACCTGTGGTCCACATGGATTCCTAGATCCCTTTCACACATAGTCTCATTCAGCCAGGTGTCCCCCATCGTATAGCTGTACTTTTCGTTTTTCCACCCTAAGTGCAGTACCTTACATTTCTCAGTGTTGAATTTCATTTTGTTAGCTTTGGCCCAACTTTCTAGTCTGTTCAAGTCATTTTGAATTTTGATCCTGTCCTCTGGGGTATTAGCTACTCCTCCTAATTTGGTGTCGTCTGCAAATTTGATAACTATGCCCCCAATACCGTCATCCAAGTCATTAATAAAGATATTGAATAGCACTGGGCCCAGGACAGAGCCCTGTGGCACCCCACTGGTCACTTCTTTCCAGGTTGAAAAGGAGCCATTGTTGAGCACCCTGTGGGTTCGACCAGTCAACCAATTACAAATCCATGTAACAGTTACTTTGTCTAGCCCACATTTTACCAATTTGCTTGCAAGAATGTCATGGGGAACCTTGTCAAAGGCCTTACTGAAATCAAGATATACTATATCCACAGCATTCCCTTCATCTACTAAGCTGGTAATTTTATCAAAAAAAGAGATCAGATTTGTCTGGCATGACCTGTTTCTCTGAAACCCATGTTGACTTTTTGTGATTATGGAATTACTTTCCAGATGTTCACAGACTCTCTGTTTAATGATCTGCTCCAGAATCTTTCCGGGTATAGATGTCAGACTAACTGGACAATAATTGTTGGGATCCTCTTTTTTCCCCTTTTTGAAGATGGGGACAACATTTGCCCTCCTCCAGTCCGCTGGGACCTCTCCTGTTTTCCAGGAATTCTCAAAGATTATTGACAATGGTTCCGATATTACATTTGCCAGTTCTTTTAATACCCTTGGATGTAATTCATCTGGTCCTGGAGACTTATATTCATTTAGAGTAACCAGATGTTTCTGTACTATCTCTTTACTTATTCTGTGCTGAAATTCTCCTATTCTGTCCTCTGCTCCATTATACTTAGGTTGAGCACCCTTTGCCTTTTCTGAGAAGACTGAAGCAAAGAAGGTGTTGAGTAGTTCTGCCTTTTCTCTGTCTCCTGTTAACTTTTTGCCATCTTCTCCACACAGTGGCCCTACCATTTCCTTCTTTTTCCTTTTGCTGCTGACATACCCCCAAAAGCCCTTTTTATTGTTCTTAATCTCTCTAGCAAGCCTGATTTCATTCTGCGCTTTAGCTTTTCTCACTTTAACCCTACACTTGCTAGCTATTTGTTTGAATTCCTCTTTGGTGATTTCCCCATTTTTCCATTTCTTATACATGTTCTGTTTAAAACATAATTCAGTTGCAAGTTCCTTAGTCATCCATCCTGGTTTCTTGAGACACCTCCCATTTTTCCTCCTTGTTGGCACGGTTTGAAATTGTGCCTTCAGTATCTCCCTTTTGAGAAACTCCCATCCTTCTTGAACTCCCTTCTCTTTTAGTATTCCTGTCCTTGGGATCACCCCCAGTATTTCTCTAAGTTTAGTAAAATCAGTTTTCCTAAAGTCTAGAATGCGTGTCTGACTATGCCTGGTTTCTCCTTTCCACTGTATAATAAACTCGAGGAGGACATGATCACTCCCGCCTAAGGATCCAACCACTTGCACCCCATTAACTAGGTCTTCCCTGTTAGTTAGGATCAGATCCAAAATAGCTGACTCCCTCGTTGCCTCTTCCACCTTTTGAACAATGAAATTGTCTTCAAGGCAAGTGAGGAATTTGCTAGACCTTGAGGATTTTGCCGAGTTTGACTTCCAGCAAATATCCGGGTAGTTGAAGTCACCCATCACTACTATATTTCTCCTTTCTGAGTGTGTGGTCATCTGTTCTAGAAAGCCTTCATCCAATTCTTCTGCTTGAGTTGGGGGTCTGTAGTAGACTCCCACACTAACATCCCTGTTGTTTCCCTCTCCTTTAATTTTTATCCAGATGCTCTCCACTTGGCCTCCAGGATTGATGCCCTGGATTTCTTCACTGGTGTAAATATCTCTGACATATAATGCTATTCCTCCTCCTTTCCTGTTTGTCCTGTTTCTCTTGAAAAGCTTGTACCCCTTTATTTCTACATTCCAGTCATGAGACTCATCCCACCAGGTTTCAGTGATGCCTATTGTTGAATGTCGACTACAAAATCTTCACTGGGATATTAGCTAAAAGATTAAAAGCAATATTGGCAAGATGGATACATCCTGATCAAAGAGGTTTTCTCCCAGTCAGGCAAATAAAGGATAACACCAGAAACTTATTAGATGTAATAGAATTTTACCAGAGTAAGCCTGATAAACAGATTGCTATGATATTCCTTGACGCGAAGAAGGCATTTGACAACCTAAAATGGGATTTCATGCTCCAAATGCTAAAGAGATTAGTAGGACGGGGATCCTTCTTAAATTGGATAAAAGCAATATACAAAGAACAAAAAGCCTATATAATTGTAAATGATGAAAGAACACAACTATGTAACATACAAAAAGGTACCCATCAAGGTTGCCCTCTTTCTCCCCTGTTATTTATAATGATGTTGGAGATTCTTTGTAACTTAAGAAGAGAAGAAAAAACTATCACAGGAGTTAAAATTAAAGGTTATGAGATTAAGTTTAGAGCATATGCAGACAATATGGTGGTATATTTCACCGACCCATTGAACTGTATTCAAAACCTATTAGAAAAATTGACAGATTATAGTGAATACTCCAGATTTATGGTGAATAAAGAAAAAACAAAAGTTCTTATAATGAACATGACAAATAAAGAGAAAGAACTGTTTAACCAAAAAAAAAAAACAAATTTTAAAATAGAAAAAACAGTAAAATATCTGGGTGTCATCTTTTCAAACAAGAATTCGGAGTTATTGAAAAATAATTATGAGTCAATATGGAAAAAATCTGTGGAAAATTAAAAATCTGGAATAAATTACATATTTCTTTAATGGGTAGAATATCCATCATTAAAATGTATGTACTGCCTAAGTTGTTATTTCTGTTTCAAGCAATATCAATAATTACAAACTCCTTACCGTTTAAACAATGGCAGAAGGACCTGACCAATTTTATATGGTCAGGAAGAAGAGCAAGAATTAAGGTAAAAATATTACAAGACATGCCAGAAAGGGGGGGACTAGGACTCCTAAATTTGCAATTATATTATCATGCCTGTGTTTTGGATTGGGTAAAAGAGTGGTTAAGACTCTATGACAGATGACTACTTTACTTAGAAGGTTTTAATAACATCTATGGTTTCCATGCTTACATGTATTATGATAACATAAAAGTGAACAAGGAATTCAGCAATCACTATGTGAGAAACTCTTTAAGTAAAATCTGGGAAAAATATAAGATGAGAATTAACAAGGGAATTTCACTTTATGCCTCACCTAATGAAGCATTGCACAGGTATGATGAGATGATAGAGAATGTCTGGGCTACTTATGAAGATCTATTAATTAAGGCAAATAAGATCTGGAGACTGAAATCCAGAGAAAAACTCAGAGAGGACGGGATAAAAGAAAATTGGTTTCTTTATCTCTAGTTGAAACAAAGATTTTTAGCTGACCGAAAAAATCAGGAGATAACATCTATGGATAATCCAATTGAAAAAACATTGCTAAAAGAAAACAAGCAAATCATAGATAAATTGTACAAGATACTACTGCAGTGGGATACAGAGGAAGAGCAAATAAAAGAATGTATGGTTCTCTGGGCTCAGGATTTAGGAAGAACGGTTTAACTGGATTCAATATAAAATACAGACATAATCAGATTTCTTCTTCTTCGTAACTATAATGTCTTGGATAGTATACAAACAAAATAGATATAAGACAACAAAGAAGCAAATGAGGTAAATTTATCTATTGTCTTAAAATTTAATAAACAGAGACATAGAAAAATAATGTATACATTCACGATGAGGAGAGCAATAGTACAAGTATGGCGATGTACTTTAAAAAGTGGAACAAAGGGTTACATAGGTTAATTATTGAATGAAAAATGTTCATTGGAAATAATTATACAATTAAGATATGAAGAGTTATGATTAGAGACAAAGGGCCTCGGCAGACGACTAATTGAGTCGTCTGCGAGACCCGGAAGAGGAGGAGCAACCGCACGCGCGGTGCTCCTTCCTCTTCCTGAGGTCACCCTGGGAGCTGCCAGCCCTCTGCACGGCCGGCGCTTCCGGGGCAACCTCCCGCCGCAGCGACCAGACGCGCTGCTGCGGAAAAGGCAGGGAAAGTGCACCCTACGCTTTTAGGGTGCACTTTCCCTGTCTTGTGGAAGGAGCGCTGATTTAGCGCTCCTTCCAGGGACGCCGCAGGAGCGCCGGGGTGCGGGGGCTGCATTCCCGCGGCGCTCCATCCGGCGGCGTCTCCGGCACCTCCGTCTGCTTCCCCCCAAAGATAGGTAAATAGGGTTTAGTTGTAGACTTGAGGAAGTATTGTTTTTAAAGTGTCGTTTTGATTGTTTATGTGAGTATGTGGGAAGGTATGTTGTATGGTATATATGTTAATGCTATGTTTTAAAATGGAAAAATTAATAAAAATAATTTTTAAAAAACCCAAAATATTTAGTGTATTAAAATGTTCTTACAGTTTCCCCAATTATGGGATATAGAGTTGATTGGCTTTTATGTATTTGTAAATCTATATCTTTAATTCACTGAATGATGACAATTTTTGCTTTATTATAACCTAACAAAGATACATGAGCCATTGAAAACCAATAAAGGCAAGTTTTATACTTAAGGTTTTCTTCCAAGTTGATAAAAAAAGACCCCATAATATTAACGGGGCAGCCCAACAGGACTGAAAAGCATTTTTAGCCATAGATTAAATTTGTGAATCCAAAAGTGAGACTCAATTGATAACAGCCCAGTTTCCAAATGGAGAAGAACATTTGGTACACAGTGTGGAATTCCAAGGATCAATCTCAGAAACTTAGGGCCTTTGCAGACTGTCAGAAATAGTGCAAATTGAGTCCACTTTAACTGTCCTGATTCAGTGCTAGGGAATCATGGGAATTGTATTTTTTTCTGAGACATCGAGCCTTCTCTGTCAGAGAGCTCTGGTGCCACAATAAACTACAGTTCCCATGATTCCCTAGCACTGAGTCAGGGCAGTTAAAGTGGACTCAATTTGCACTATTTCTGGAAGTCTGCAAAGGACCTTAGTTTGGCCAACCTTGAATGGAGCAAAATTACTAAAGGGACAAACCTCAGAACTATATAGAAGCTGGGCTAATATTTTTGGCTACAAACACTTGTAATGCTGCAGGTACATATTGGCCACCCCTATTATAAAAAAAAAAGGAGCAGAGAGCCTTAGTGCTTCTTTGTACATTAGTTATGACATTCTTTTGATGGAAGTTAGCAAATTCCTTTTCATGGAAAACTATTCCTAAATATTTATAGGATGATACCTGCTCAATGCAGTTTTTATCAATTGTCCACTTGTGATATATATTTGAAAATACCATTGTTTTAGTTTTACCTTGTTTTAGTTTTATTATAATTGATTTTTAATGAGTCATTCACACAGTGGTTTGCAAGCGCTCTCAGGAGCCTGTTAAGTCCCATTCTAGTGAGAGACATAAGAACCACATCATCAGCATATAATAGTATCGATAAGGGTCTGTTTGATAGAATGGGTGGTGTGATGGTATCTCTGTCATGGACGTAATCACAGAATTTATATAAAAATTGAAAAGGGTTGGTGCTAATACACAGCCCTGTCTTACACCATTGAATGTGGGAATAGATCTTGTTAGATTGCCATGACTATTACATCTTACAGCTAAATGAGAGTTCTTGTGAAGCTTACAAATTAAGGTCAGCAGGTGTCTATCAATATTGATGGCTTCAAATTTTTCCCAGAGTGTATTTCTTGAAGTGAGGTCAAAGGCTGATTTAAAGTCTTTAAAGGCCATGTATAAAGCTCCCTTGGCTGAAGATGAGTATTTTTCAATTACATGATGGAGAACCAGGGCATGTTCTGAGAGTTCTGTTCATTCTTTCTGCTATGCCATTTTGTTTTGGAGAATAAGCCTATGTAATGTGATGCTCGATGCCTTGTTCTTTCAAAAATTCATCAAATGCATCATTGACAAATTCAGTTCCATTCTCTGTGCACAGACTCTTCAGTTTATAGCCAAATTAGTTAGAGACTTGATTAAAGTACTCTTTGAATTTTTGAAATGCTTGACTCTTCTCTCTGAGAAGATAAGTATATATGTATCTGCTAAAATAATCAATAATAGTCAAAAAGCAAGAATTTCCTCCTGCTGACTTTTGATTTATTGGTCTAGAAAGATCAGCATGTAAAAGATCCAATGCCTTGTTGGATTGTCTCTCAGTAACTGGAGGGTGTGAAGCTCTTGTGGCTTTTGCTTTCAAGCATTCTACACATTTGTCACTATTAGAACATGCTTTGAATTTAAAGTCTCTTGCAAGCTCTTGATTAGCCAGTCTCTTAATATTTTCAACAGTTTGATGATCAAGTTAAACTTGTTAGAGTTCAGCTTTCATCAGTAGAACAATGAAAGTGTGGGTCAGACTATTATTTTAAATCTGTCTTCCTAAAGAATAAGGACTTAGTAAAAAAAAAAAAAAAAAAAAAACACCCAGAAAACCAAAACATGCAGTTTGCAGTTTTTTAAAAAATACAAATAATAATGGACTTCCGGTTGGTAATGGCGTCCGATTAAGAAACTCCAAAGTGACAGCACCAGGAGTGAGTTGTCTGCAGGGGCATTCTGGCATTGTTCTATCATGCCAGAAAAGAGTTCCCCGGGTATGGGGACCCCCAGAAGCCGATAGAGGGTCTATTCCTGCTTTTCCTGTAGTCGGAGCCCTGGATGGAAAGAGATTCAGAGGCAGGACAACAGAGACTAGCAGAGGTGACCGAAGAGATAATCTGGCCCTTGGGACTTTGATTTGTCAAGAACGACCCGGAAGCCACCAATTTTATTTAATAGACTTTCTTGAAAGTTAAAATTATTTACCTGATTGGACAATTTCTCTCTTACAAATTAACTTCATCGTGACGAATATAAAAGTGAAAGCGGGGAGACTATCACCCCATATTGCTAAAGTTTGGCTATTACATTGAACTTGGGGAGTAAAAGAAAAATTGAAACTATACTTTAAACAGAAAATAAATGGATATTTGGACACGTTAATTCAAGGATTGATACTTACTTCCCTTTTCCTTCTTCTGTATGTTTTTTTTTTTTTTTTGGACAGGAGACAATGGAGAAGATGGCGACATATTAACTTCAGTGAGACCACCATTACCAGCGAGGCTGCTGTAGATCACTGTGGATTAGCCAGTAAATCTCATGACTGGGGAGAGAACTTTGGAATAATATCCTCTCCGTTAGATTAATTGATTGTGAAGGAAAAGGTTTGGGAGAGAAGAGGCATGTGGTGGATCCTTTTTGAACCTCCGTGTTCTAAGCAATCTTAAAATTTAAAATCTGGCTGCTTTAAAGTCCCCCCCCCCCCGCCCCCACGGAGTAGCAGAGAAGAAAAAGGGACGCTTAAGCAACTGGTGGTTGAACTGGACTTTTTAAACTTTATTTCTTCCTCCTGCTACCAAGGGTGTGCTTTGTGAAGAACATTTTGGCTTGGATCAAAGCGAGGCTGCTGATTCTGCACCGGCAGATTGGGAGGAACTGGGAACGGAACACACTAACTAGTGCTAAGTTTAAACTGCTTTGATCATCTCCCGGATGGCTTTTGCATTCACCAAACCAGTTTCGGAGGCTATATTTGGATCTTGGGGAGACTAAAGGAAAGAGGGGGAGAAAAAAGCTGTGGGGTGATCTCTAAGAAGAGCTCCAGTCTCACTCCTGTCATATTTGGAAGGAAGGGGGATCCACTGGGGAGAAGAATATTTATTTAAGTATTCTTATGTCCCTTTTCTTCTTTTCAACTTGTCTTTGATATTTTTCTTTTTTCTTATCTCCCTCTTATTTTTGATATCTTTGTTACCTTTATTATTAAGGAGGGGAAAGGGAGGGGAAAGGGAACCAGTTGAAATTAAAGTGAGAGGGGAAAGGAGGGGGGGGGGAAATTAAGGGTTTCCTGGGATAAGGGGGGAGGAGTACATAAATTGATTCGTTCTTGAGGACCAAAATGCATTCTGGGAATTGTAGTATTTAAGGGTAAGAAGTCACATTGTGAGAGTTGTAAATAACAGTTAGAGGTAGTAAATTAATATAGCTTAAATTGAGACAAGAAGATCGCTTTGGAAAAATTTGCTGAAAACAGATACGGTATTGTATACATTTGTATAAATAAATACAAGAAAGAAATAGGGAAAGTTTATACCTACATAAATAAGAGTAAACAGGAAGGAGAAGGGGGGGGAAACCATATATAACTCCACTGGTTAAAGGATTAATTTTTAAGTAATAATTAAAAATAAATTATAAATTTTAAATAAGAATTAATTGAGTAATAAGATCTTTGACCAGAATAATTGGAGATAATTGGACACAAGTAAATAAATCCTCCCAAAAAAATAAAATAAAAATAAAAATAAAAGTAAAATAAAATATATATTTATTTTAAATAAAATAGTAAAAGGATCATTGACTAGGGAGCCCAACTTAAAAGTTTTTGATTAGTAATTTCTTTCTTTGTATAATAATAATTAAATAAATAAATAAAACAAAACAAAAAAACAACAACCAGAAATCAAGAAAAATCAAAAACAAAACAAAACAAAATAAAATAAAACTTAAACTAAAATTAAATTATAAAAATGAATTAAAAAGGGTGAAAAAAATCATAATTAAAAATCATAATTAAAAAAATAATTTAAAAAATTAACATCAATCAGGAAACTCAATATAAATAAATAAATAAATAGCATTTTCGGGGGAAATTAAATTAATTAAAAATATTAAAATTGAATTATCTAGAAAATTTTAGACACACTTAAATTAATTAATTAAAAGAATATTTTTTCTGGTATATCCCTTTTAATTTAAACAAAATGTCTATGAATTTAAGGAGCCAATCTGCCAAAGCCTCAGTAAGTAAGTCACAGTCCCAACTTCAATTCATTAGAAGACCCTCTTTAGAACACCAGAAGGCCGATCCAACTAACCAAATGAAATTTGATGAGATAAGAAAACTGAGATCTGAACTTAGACAGGAGACGAATTATTTTAAAGCTGAAATCCATCACGAGATAAGAACAGAATTGAAGGAACTTAACCAAACTGTAGAGAAATTAACAAATGAAATGTCTACTGTGAACCAAA
Source organism: Phrynosoma blainvillii (assembly GCA_026167975.1). Lineage (NCBI taxonomy): Eukaryota > Metazoa > Chordata > Lepidosauria > Squamata > Phrynosomatidae > Phrynosoma > Phrynosoma blainvillii. Next base: position 278,148,618 of record JANUYF010000001.1, read on the forward strand.
AGATTAATAGACTTGAGGATAAAATGGATTTAGCAGAAGAGGAATTTGATAAAATAAAAGGAAGAAAAGAAGAAGAATTGGACGAAAAAGCAATGTGGGAACAGAAATTACAGGAAAAATGTTTAAAAATTCGAGGCCTTCCAAAATCGAAAGGAGAAAATTTATTGAAATTGTTTACAGTAAATCTCATGAGATTTTTAGAGAAAGAAGAGAAATTTTTTGAATTAGAATTGGATAGGATCTTTCGCTTGAATTCAAAGGTTGCTAGGAAGAAAGACCTTCCCAGGGATATTGTAATATATTTTGTGAGGAAACAGACCTGTGAAGAATTACTGAGACAACATAATATATCACCCCTTACGATAAGAGGTTATGAGCTACAACTTTTCAAGGATATGCCTGCAAGAATTCTTAGGAAAAGAAAAGATTACTCTTTCTTGACCACATCATTAAGAGAACTAGATATTTCATATCGCCGGATGCAACCAGAAGGCTTGTCATTTTGGTATAACAAGAGAAGAATAGTGATTAGGAATGTAGAGGAAACAAGAAGCTTTTGGGAATTTCTAGAAATGGCAAGGAAAAGGGAAAGAAGAGAAAGAAAAGAGAGACAGGAGGAATATGCAAATACTCCAAGAGAGGAAAGAGTAAGAGAGGAAAGGATTAGTAATATAAAACATGACGAGATGAACAAGATAAGAGATAGAGAACACAGAGAAAAAGTAACCAGAAGAATAAAGGGCCAAGATGATACTAACTTTTTGTCAAAAAGATCAGAAGATGAAGCAGTAAGAGACTTGATAAGTTTAGGAGGAACACAAGAAGAAGAGGAAGAAGAAGAAAAAACAGAAGAAGAATCAGAAGATGAAACTGGACTTGAGTTAGAGTGGGATCCAGAAAGGTGTAAATTAAAAGAAAAGTAATCTTATCAGAAATGGAGGAAAGAAAGAGAAGTAAGAGAGAAAATAGGAGAAAGATATAAATGAATAACCAAATTCATTTCATAACTTGGAATATAAAAGGTCTCAATTCCCGGCAGAAAAGGAAAAAAGTATTTCATTATCTCCAAAAGAAAAAAAAAACTGGGATGTGATTTGTATCCAGGAAACCCACATAAAAGAAAAAGATATAAAATATTTGAAGAATAAGAGACTAGGGAAGGAATTTATTTCTGTTGCTAAAGATAAGAAAAAACAAGGAGTTGTTATATATATATCAATTCAAAATTTGAGGCCAAAGAGATAAGTAATGACACGAATGGTAGGTATGTGATGGTAGAATTAAACTCTTTGCTAGGGAAAATATTGGTAGTGGGGGTGTATGCACCATTAGAAAAGAAAAACAAATTCTATAAAGAGATCACAAATCAAATCGAGGAATTGGATTGCAATTCAATAATTATGTTAGGCGATTGGAACAGAGTGTTAAATCCTAAATTAGATAGACTATCAGAGAAAAGAATAAAAGAGAACCAAGGGAAATTACCAAAAATTATTTTTAGAATGATGGATAGACTTGAGCTAAGAGATATTTGGCAGGAAAAATATCAAGACTCTAAAGATTTTACCTTTTTCGCTAATCCTCACAAATCTTGGAGCAAACTGGATATGTTTTTTCTTTTTACTCACTTGGTTAAATTAGTTAAAAAGATAGATACTCTTCCAATGATTTAGTCGGATCATAACCCGGTATTAATGAGCACAGGAAAAGAAAAGAAATCTTATAGGTGGCAATTAAATGAAACACTCTTAAGGAATGATAAAATGGTGGAAGAATTGAAAGATCAAATAAATTTTTTCTTTGAAGAAAATTTAAATAAGGAAACGGCTTTCCATATGGTATGGGATGCTGCAAAGGCCTTCATAAGAGGACTTTTTATAAAAAAAAATTGATTGGAGAAGACAATAAAATCTACAAAAATTAGAGCAAGAAATAAATAAAGAAAATCAATTGAAAATAAATCCAAAAGACAAGGAAAATCTAAAAGAAATCAAAAGTCTTCAAAAACAGATATCAATGTTAACAGTGGATGAAATGGGGGGAAAAAAAACTGAAATTTATCAGACAAAGGAACTTCCAACATGCAAATAAACCGGGGAAATATCTTGCATATAAACTAAGAAAAGAAACTGGGGAAAAATATATTACACAAATAAGAGAGAACTACAAAATCATTTCAGACCAAGAATGGATAAAAAACACCTTTTTAAATTATTTTTCTAAATTATCGCAAGAGAAGGGAATTAAATCTAAATCAAATGGAAAATATTTGGAAAACCAATTAATAAATAAGATAACGGAACAAGATAGAGTGTCTCTCAATCAGTTAATCACAACGGAAGAAATAAGGATTGCAATTAACAAAAGTAAGTCAGGAAAGACCCCTGGCCCTGATGGAATCCCGGCAGAATTTTATAAAACTTTCCAGGTTCAATTGCTTAAGCTGCTACAAAGTGTATTTAATGCGATCTTAACCGATCACTACCCTGAATTATGGATGAAATCAATAACTGTATTAATTCCAAAATAAAATAAAGATCATTTGGACCCAAAAAACTTCAGACCAATATCATTGTTAAATAATGACTACAAACTATTTGCAGGTATTATGGCAGACCAATTAAAAAGTGTATTAAATAAATGGATCCATGAAGACCAAACCGGGTTTCTTCCCAAATGCCACATGAAAGAAAATTTAAGAACTTTATTAAATCTTATCGAGTATCATTATAAAAAAAATAGATAAAAAATCAGCATTGTTATTTATCGACGCAGAAAAAGTGTTTGATAAAGTTAATTGGAAATTCATGTGTAAAACATTAGAATCTATGAATTTGGGGAAAAACTTTCTAAAGTGGATTAAAAATATCTATAACACACAAGAGGCAGCATTGGTCATTAATGGGGAATTAACAAAAAAATATAAGATATTTAGAGGAGTTAGACAAGGTTGCCCCTTGTCACCACTCTTATTTATAATTACATTGGAGGTGTTGAATAACACTATAAGAAATAACCCAAAAATTCAAGGGATAAAAGTGAAAGATAAGGAATTTACATTAAGGGCATTCGCGGACGATCTTATGATTTCTTTAGCTTACCCAACAGATAATATAGATGAATTATTGACAACACTAAAAAAATATAGTAATGTTTCTGGTTTAACTATAAATAATGAAAAGACAAACATGCTAACTTTGAACCTGACTGAACAAGAAAAACAGATATTGGAAGCCAAAACAAATTTTAAATGTGCAAAAAAAGTTAAATATTTAGGGATATATATAAAAATAAAATTTCGGATTTATTCAAAAATAATTATGAAAGTAAATGGGAGAAAATTAAAAAAAGATTTAGATAATTGGAATAAATTAGAACTTTCAGGGTTAGGAAAAATATCAATGATTAAAATGAATATACTACCTAAAATGAATTTTTTTATTCCAAAATATCCCCATTATAGCAAATGATAAACCATTCAAGAATTGGCATAAAGATATTTCTAAAGTTCTATGGTCCAGGAAGAAGCCCAGGGTGAAATTTAAGCTATTACATGACCAAATCGATAGAGGGGGATTGGCGTTACCCAACTTGAAAATCTATTACTACGTGTGTGCAATGGAATGGGTCCTGGATTGGCTGAAACTTGAAAATGAAAGACAATTAGAATTGGAATGAATAGGTTGGCATGGATATCAGTTTTATGATAAGATAAGAGTAAATAGAGATTTTAACGACCACTATATAAGAAAATCCCTATTAAGAGTCTGGCTAAATATTAAACCTAGAATTTGCCCAGGAATTCCGAAATGGGCTTCAATTAATGAAGCTTTTTACAGAATAACCCCATTGAAAAATTCAAATTGGGTAACATATGAAGATTTAATAAAAAAAAGAAGAGATGAATCTTAAACCACTCGACCAACTATTAGAAGAAGGTATGGATTGCACATGGTTTACTTATCGCCAGTTGAAGGAAAGATTCTTTATGGATTTAAGGTCAAACAATAGAAAGGACGCATATTCTAGGTTTGTTAAAATAATTAAATCAAATAAAGAACATATGATTAAGAAATATATATATATATATATATATATATATATATATAAATATATAAATTATGTGAAATTATGTATGTGAAACCATTTATGATTAAATGGGCCAAGAATTTTGGAAAACTAATTTCTCTGTCACAATGGGGAAAATTATGGACAAAAAAAATGAAATACACGGTTAGTTATGACTTAAAAGAAAATACTTATAAAATGTCATATAGATGGCATTTGACCCCCTTCAAATTGGCAAAGATTTATAAATTAAAGAATAATAAATGTTGGAAATGCGGGAAAGAAGTGGGGACATATTTCCATATTTGGTGGGAATGCGCCCACGCCAAAAAAATTTGGAATAAGATTCATATAGAATTAGAGTTAATTTAGGTCAATCGATTAAGAAAGATCCAGCAATGTATCTACTTAATGTAAATGAAGAGAAAAGGCTAGAAAAAGAACATGGAAGACTTATATTCTATATGACAACTGCAGCTAGATTAATATATGCCAAAAATTGGAAGCAAAAGGTAATTCTGGATATTGAAGATTGGGTTTGGCAAGTTTATGAGGTAATGGAAAATGACAAACTTACACAACTGTTAAAAAAAACTGCAAAAAATTGTTTAATAATGTATGGAATCCGTTTATCAGATATATTGAACAGAAATGGGGTAAACTTTGGGTAAAAGGATTGGAAAATATATAAATTATATAGCAGTTATTGGGAAAAAGAAGCTAATTGAATATAGAATTTATTATTAAGAAGATTTGTACTTCGTTCCTTTTTTATTGTTTATTCTTTTTTCATGATGAAGTCATTTAGAAATAGAAAATTTGTGGTATGTTTAAAGTAACGTTTATATATATCTTTGGAAGGAGAATGTAATAGATATAGTAGAATTATTGGCAACATAGTATAGTAATGTTAATTAGTATTGCTAGAGGAAACTTTTAGTATTAGTAACCGCAATCAGTTGGCGGTATGAGGAAGTCTTTTAAAATCTGTGTAGTAATAATTATTTGGGTTTTTTTGTTTTTCCTTTGTTCTTTTTTGAATGTCTAAGATGTGTGTTCTTATTACATCTGGTCTTTATGTATTATTGTATTATGTATTATTGTTGTTTTGTTTTGTCTGATATTTGGTTTTAAAATATATAATAAAAATTTAATTTAAAAAAACCAAATAATAATGACTTTAATAAATAAATACACAAAATAACTAAAACCTAATCTAACTGGTGATGGCTTGGGTAAAGAGAAATAACCATCTTGTTAGATAGCAGGAAGATAGGTCAACAACTGACTGACTGCTTGAAGCAGTTCAGAATCTTCAGAGAGATCTCTTAAACTGCTCCAAGATTCAGTGATCAAAGTTACATGATAGTTAGAATGAAGAGGGGGGTCCCTATCTATATAATGAGGTAAAGGAGAATGTAAACATAAATTTTCCAACAGTGAGGCTTCACAAGCTGCCACATTTCTCTCCAACACAACTTCTTGTTCCTAGGTCCCTTTGCAGTTTTTACAGGTCCAGGAAGAAGTACACTATTAGCAGTTGGAAGGGGTGGTACCTTCCAGGTGCTGGACACTGAAGCTGCAGGCTTCAGCAAGGTTTGTGTGGGAAGCATCAGTTTAGGCAAGCTCCATTTCATATTTTATTGTCACAACTTTATCAGTGTGGCATCGGGCAGGGTCCACTCTGTATGGGAGGGAGACAGCTTCAAACTCATTCCCCAAGGAAGGTCCTTTGAGTCTGAAGGCATAAAATGTAATACCCAACTCAAGGGCAGGACCTGTCCCACTCTCAGATGGCAAGAAATCACAATGGCGGTATGCTGAAGTCAATTTCTAGCTGCCATCTCTGTGACTACCCCCTCCACTTTTCATGAGAAGGTTGAGTAACACTGAATGCATCAGGTCATCCTGTAAACTGATTTGGATTACTAGATCCATGTCTCATGGCAGGCCAATCTACACAACTGTAACAACAATAAAGTTGTGGCCATTTTTTCTTCCAAGCCAAAGTGTCAATGTGGTTAAGTTGAGGTTTCAGTGCCCACCAGCCTCATGCCAGCTTTTCACCATCAGGCCCACAATTGTTTCTCCAGATCTCCTAGAAATTTTATCTTGTCTGTGGAGTAAAATTTGTGCCTGCTATGTGGGCTATATGTTGCCACATCAGTCAAAAAACCTTTTTCAGATTTCAAATTTCATAAAAAAAACAAAACAAAAAACAAAAATGGCATAGCAAAATGGATTATTGAACTAATGTCTAGGTACAAGAATATGAAAGAAAATGTTCCATAAGCTGAAGTTGAATCTCAAAAAGACAGATGCCCTGTGGATGGTGGATTGTCATTTCTTGGAATTCAGTGTTCATTCTGTTCTATATGGGGTTGTATGTTTCTAAACAGGGCAGATGCAGAGCATGCATAGTTCTCCTTGATCCAGGTTTGTCACTTGAGGCTCAAGCAGTCCCAATGACTTGCTATGGTTTTTCCCAGATTTGGCTGATTCACCAGCTGCAGCCAGTCCTGGCTATTGTGATTCTGACTGGGCCCTGGTGGCACAGTGGTTAAATGCCTGTACTGCAGCCACTCACTCATAGACCACAAGATTGCGAGTTCAATACTAGCCAGGGCTCAGGCTAGACTCAGGCCTGCATCTTTCTGAGGTCGCTAAAATGAGTACCCAACTGTTGGGGGGCAATGAGCTTATAGTTGTTAACCTTTTAGACATCCCATAGTGAAATATAAGTGGTATATAAATGAAGCTGCTTTGCTTTTGCTTTGTTACTGTAAAGCATTGTATCTTCATTTGTCTTTGAAGATGACTTGGAGACTTCTACTAGAGAAATATGTTGGTACTGGAAAGGTAACTAGGGCCTTGTTCCTACTATGATTTAACTCGAATTGCTGGTCAGGTTATATTTGCCTCGTCCCCACTTGAAACCAGTTTCAATCTTATTGAGCTTGGTTTCAGTCATGATGAAGTGAGGCAAATGCAAAAAAATAGCTCTTTTCTGAAAGCAGTTTCCTTGTGGTTCCTTTGAAAAAAAACAATTCAGAGATGTGTTCAACAAGTGGGAACTACGGACCTGAATCTCATCGTTCTGGAGAGGAGGGACTAATGGGAGAGGGGTGTTCAATACTACATCATGACTCAGTTTTGGGTAAATCAGCAATTCCCCCCCCAATTCCCCCCCCCCTTCCCCAAGGCTGATGATGGCTGGCCAAAAGGAGGGCACAGACTCCTGATTTCCTCCCCCTTTTCCCAAGGCTGATGATGGCTGGCCAAAAGGAGGACACAGATCCCTGATTTCCCCCCCCCTTTCCCAAGGTTGGTGATGACTGGCCAAAAGAAAGGCACAGAGCCCCGATCCCCCCCCCTTTTCTCCAAGCCTGATGATGGCTGGCCAAAAGGAGGGCACAAACCCCCAATTTCCCCCCCTTTCCCAAAAGCTGATGATGGCTTACAAAAAAGAGGGCACAAACCCCAATTTCCCCCCCCCCTTTCCCAAAGGCTGATGATGGCTTACATAAAGGAGGGCACAGACCCCAATTTTCCCTCCTTTCCCAAAGGCTAATGATGGCTTGAAAAAAGGAGGACACAGACCCCTGATTTCCCCCCTTTCTCCAAAGCTGATGATGGCTGGCAAAAAGGAGGGCACAGAACCCACCCCCGATTTCCCCCCCTTTCCCCAAGGCTGATGATGGCTGGCCAAAAGGAGGGCACAGACCCCCAATTTTCCTCCCTTTCCCCAAGGCTGATGATGGCTTGCAAAAAAAGAGGAACAGCCCTGTCCTCACCATGTTGCCGCATGTGTCACCGGTGATGTGCAGATGATTGAAATGGATTTTGAAGGGACACAAGCTAGTGGGAATGACAATCATGCCAAAAAAAGAAGTAATTACAAGGGAATAATGAAAAGATCCACTTTCATAGTGGGAGCGACAGACCTTTTGGAATCGATTCACTAACACAGAGCGAAGGCAAGTTGCAAACTGGTTTAAATGTAAGTGGGAATGAGGCCTAGGATGGCCAAATGGTCACATTACACTTTCTTCTGAAGGTGCTATCTTGGATGGTGTTTGTATGACCCAGAATACCTGGGAGCAGCCCAGAATATTCTGTTTCTGCAGCTGCCCTGTGGTCCCCCTGTTACTTGGGTACTCCCATTATGATACTAGGAAGCAGTTCACATATGTGTGCTGCTGTGCAACCTGGTATTATACTGCTGGTGAAAGTCATTTAGGGCCTTTACAGACTACCAGAAATAATGCAGATTGAGGCCACTTTAACTGCCCTGGCTCAGTGCTAGGGAATCATGGGAACTGTAGTTTATTGTGGCACCAGAGCTCTCTGACAGAGAAGGCTCAATGTCTCAGGAAAAAAAAAATGCAATTCCCATGATTTCCTAACACTGAGCCAGGACAGTTAAAGTGACCTCAATCTGCATTATTTCTGGCAGTTTGTAAAGGCCCTTACTCTGAGGTCAGAACAAGTTGCCCAGGCTCCATTAAATGACTGGGTGCCTCATTTGGACTTCAGAGTTCTGGCATCCTAGCTTTGAAATATACTTCCCATGGAAGGGTGATTGGCAACAGTTAAATTATTTCAGAACCAGCTGACTCAAAATAATTCTTCCCTTCTTCCTTCTGCCAAAATATTTTCAGTTTGAGTGGATGATAATTTACTTGCTTTGTTGTGATTGTTGCTTTTCTCCTCCTCCTCCTCCTCCTCCTCCTCCTCCTCCTCCTCCTCCTCCTCCTCCTCCTCCTCCATCATATTGTTTCAGTGGGCTTTTATTGCACTTTGAATGATTTCAATCACATTTTGTACAGCATCAAAATGTTTTAACAACTAATGAAAAAGGTAATTATTCCATCCCTACTCAAACACACTTTTCCCATATAGGTTATAACAATTTTTTATAGTTTACTGACGAGGACTGACATGCTGGAGCACAAAGGAGCAATGAGCAGGGCAATGGAGAAGTATGTGGGCCTAACACTTATTCATATTATTTACAAAAAAATTACTAATAGATTACTAATAGTTTAGTAATATAGTTTACTAATAAACTATTATTTACTAAACTACTCATGTTATGCCCCAAAGGCCAGTCATATAGTTTTCTGCACAGAAACTATTGCCAACAATCAATTCACTTGTATTTGCCTGTCTGTGACCCAGAGCTGGATGGACTACTTGGTTTTCAGCTGATCATTCTAATGTTCTCTTCCTCCAGCATGAGAAATATGTATCAAAAGAAAAATGCTTAGGGGAAAAATGTTTCATTACATGCTTTGTTGTTAGTTTGTGTGGTAGTAGCAACCATGTTCTGCAGTTCTACAGCTATTTATTTTCTGAGACTAAGCCACACTGAATGCAGTGGAACAGAAGACAGTGCTATTAAATACAATATTTTAGCCATAGCACAGTCTATACATGTCTTCTCAAAGTTCCATTGAGTTCAGTTGGGCTCAGTCCTTGATAAGCAAATATAGGATTTAAGTTTCATGTTTAAAGAAAGGAACTATCGGCTGCCTTGGTTTTTCTTTCCTGCTGTCAGAGGCAAATGAGGAGCATAGGCCCATCACAACCAAATAAGTAATGATAGATTTTATGCCACATCTCATAAAGGGTAAGATTTGTGAGCTGAAACTGTTTATTTTATAAATATTGTTTCTTTTTTTCTTTTTTATTAAACATATTTAAATCTGTGTTTACCCCCATGGTGTACTGCTCAATTAAAAGAACATCTAGACAACTCTCTAGTTTGGAACACCCATAGAAATTAAAAGGATCACAGGGAGTTTGACATTTTCCAAAATGAAAGAATAATTAATGCACCATATTGGGTTTTTTCCCTTTTAAAAAGACTGTTCAAGCCACCCTTGTGAAGCTTAGCTGGAAACAAAATTTAGGCCCTGGTTTCTATTGTATTTTTCCAGGAAGCAATAATAAATAAAAGCAATCATAATTAACTGTCTCATCACCAAGTATGTTTTAATTGGTAGGACTGGATTTTGCAATATTAAGTGTTTTGTGCCTTGTAATTTATTTTTCTATAGATCCTCATTAATACAAAATGGTTGAATATAAGCATATAACAGATGGGTGCATCTTCATTGCTTTACCCAAGGCCTACAATTTGGATGCTCTTTATACAGACTGTAATGCAATTCCACTCTGCATCAACAAAGTATCTAGAATAAATATTGTATAAGAGGCAGTGTGGTATACTGGTATGAGGAGATCAGGGCTTGAATCCCTGTTCAACCATGGAAATCCACTGGGGATGTATCCACACTGCAGAATTAAAGCAGTTTGACACCACAGCCATGACTTATCCTACAGAATACTGGGACCTGTAGTTTGGTGAAGCATCCAACCTGGTTTGTCAGAGAGCTCTGGTGCCTCATCAAGCTACAAATACCAGCATTCTGTAGGATAGGGTCAGACAGTTAAAGTGGTGATAAACTGCTTTAATTCTGCAGTGTGGATACACCCTGTGCAATCTTGGGCAGATCACACATCTCTCAGCCTCAGAAGCAGTCAATGGCAAATCTCCTCTGAATAAATGTTTCCAAATTCTGGTGATTCTGTCAGGATCACCAGAAGCTAGAGTCAATTTGAAGGGACCTAACAACAACTCTATTGTTTTGTTCAGGTTTCACCTAGTGTTGTAGGTACCACAGTTTAAAATGTGCATGTTTCCAAAGGAAGGTGAGCTAGAAACGAAGACCTATGAATGGTTAAGGGAGTGGAACATGTTTATTCTGGAAAAGAGAAAACTGAAAGGGCATAAGATAGCCATTTTCACTTGGATGAGGACTATTAAATGGGAAATTGAGTACCTAAATCAATGGACCCAATTTACAAGAAAAGAGATTTTGAATAAATACTAGGAGGTATTTCCTGATTTTCAAGACTCTCCCATAGTGGAGCAGAATTCTGGAAAATAGTGAATTCTCTGAGGTTTTAAAACAGAGGCTGGAATGTTGCCTGTCAGGGAAGCTTCATCTGTGTAACATACATTGATGTTGGGTTGAACTAAATAACCTTCCATTTTTACAATGCTATGATTCTGTGATGTTAGGACTTCTACAGACGGGCCCTTTGGGCTGTCCTGGAGACAGGGATGGGAAGGGGCATCCACACGCCAGCTGCCTCAACTCCTCCCCAAAGACATCCTGATGCCACACACCATTATGCAAGGCGCGTGGTGTCAGGACATCCTTCCAGTGCAACCTTTTGACGCGCTGTGCTGGAAGGGGCGCAAAAGAGCTGAGCAACAGCTCTTAGGGCACCCTTTTGCTGACTCTGAAAGGAGTGGCATTTTGCCGCTCTTTTCTGGGCCAGCAAAAGGGAGGATTGGGGCCGACGCATCTGGCAGCCTCAGCCCCGATCCTCCATTTCCCGGGGCAGCTCAGGGCCACCGGTCTGCACTAGTTCTTTTGAAACAGAAGGTTATTGTGAAGTTCAGAATGACCAGAAATGTTGGAGTGGATATACAATTGTTTCTTTTTTTAAACAGAAGCTCTCCTTCCATTTGTGAAATGGACAGAGATCCAGTAGAGGAAGTTAAGTGGGTAGGTTTGCTTCTTTTGCCACTTTTGTTTGCCTCTTGTAGCTCCCCACAGAATATGCTACATTTTTTCTGGGACATTCTCCCAAGCTTTTAAGCAGTTTTCCCCCCCTCCCATCCTTGCACAGAGTTCTGCTCATAGAAATTCTGGACACCCACACTTACATGTGACAAAGAGATGCTTCCAACTTTCTGCACACATGCACACAACTTCCTTTGTTTGGACCAGTGAATATGGAGGGTCCCTGAATTAGTGGTTGAGTATAGACAGCCCCAGGTTCAATGCCAGGACTCAGGGATGACATAAAAAAAACCCTTCAAATAATGTGAAAGACCTTTGCCAAAGATGTTGGAGAGAACAAGGCACAGTGAGTGTAAATAACACTCAGCTAGTCTGGCCTCATGTAATGAATCAGTCTATGCGGGCAACTTTTCCTCTGGTTGTATTTCCATGTGAGACTGAATAGGTGAATTATTGGAGGCATAGATTAGTGCCAAGGCATCCTTATTAAAATCACAGTGGCCTTGACCCCCTCCCCACTTTTAGCTAAATCATGATGCTTATAACTATCTTAAAATAATGGCTAAGGACAATTATAAAGGTAACAGGGAGCCCCTTCTTCCCCCTTTTCATTGGATAAAATGCTCTATCATGTCTTGGCTCAGCAACAGATGAAAGGACTTCCCTACATTCAATCTGCTATGTCTGTAATCTCTGATGCACAGAAGAATAACCACCATCTTCCCATTGCCATCTCTTTTTCCTTGTGTTCCATGTCTCACTTAGATTGTAAGCCTGAGGTCAGGGAAGTGTCAAATGAGCAATTTGTAAGCTGCTCTATGGGTGTTTTGGCTGAAGGTTGGGGTATAAATACTCCAAATAATTAACTAATAAAGAAATAAGAATTATAGAATCATAGAGTTGAAATAGACCTAAAGGTCCATGAAGTCCAACTCCCTGCCATGCCTAATCAAAGCATTCCCAGGAACTGTTCTCAGCTGGCTTGCCTCTCAAGCTCTCTCTTTAAGCATACAACCTGTGTGAATGTTGGGGTCAGCTGTCAAACCTAAAAGGAGCACACTCAGTGGCAGTGAAAATGGAAAACCCATGTGTCTCTGTATGTTCTGGAACACTGTGAACATTCTCTCTCTCTCTCTCTCCTCCCAAAATACTCACAGGCCACCCTGCATCCTAGCCAAATGTCATGCCTCTTCTTTGCACATTACATTTTCAGATAAGCACTGAAAATCCATCTCCTTCATTCAAGGTCTTCAAAAAGCTGCCAGCACATGTAGCAACATTACTTGATACTTGCTTCATGAGGAGGATTAAACACAAACCATTGTATGTGGGTTTAGGCCAACAACTACATCAAAGAAAAATAATATGGACATGCTCCCATGACCTTTCAGATGATTGCTCTTTCTCCCAAGTGTATACATATTCTCCATGTGTCAATTTTTTTAAAGCTAATTATTAAAACATTTCTTATTATATATTTATCTATAATGTAATAAAAAAAAAACACTCCTTCCTTTCTCCTCTTCTTTTTCTCCTTCTGGCAGTGTCTGAGTTTCATATCCATTTCTCTGCAGAAATGTTATTTGTCATTGTAAGCAGGTATGAGAACTTTGCTCCTAACATAACTATCAAGTTTTCCCAGGTTTTAGAGTGTGTTTTACAGTCATTTGCTCTCACCCTTATTCTCATTACAAATGAGGCATCAGAATTATAATGACTTACATGTTCTGTCATACTATACTACTCTGACCTTTTCAGTATTCTGCATTTTGAAAGCTTGACAAGTCTACCTCCGCTTTGCAGGTTAGTAAGGCTGTCATGTAAAGTAGGGAAAGAGGATGGAGGGAGGAGATGAAAAGCAAACAGAGATTCATGGGCTGGCTGTCAAATTTATTTCCCTTTTTAAAGGATCTGACACCAATATTTCACTTGCCTTTCTCTCCTTTATTCACCCTTTTGTTTCTAGTCATCCACTGTAGCATAGGCCTAAACAGAGCCCATGCAAGTTCATCTCAAGTTGTAATGTTATGTCCACTAAAATAGGAGCAAGCTCATTTCAGTGTGACTTTATGTTTTGACAAGTATAGGATTGCATTGTAGAGCCTGCTAAAGGCTACCTATGCATCAGAAAGGTAATTTTCTACAGGATCAACATTTTCCAGACCAATTCTAGGCTAAAGTTACCTACTTCTATAACAGGGGTAGGCAACCTTTTTGAGCCGGGGGCTGGGTTGCTATCCCTCAGACAATTGGGGGGCCGAAGCACAATAAATAAATAAATAAATAAACAAATAAATATAAAAATTAAAATTAAAATTAATTTTTTAAAAAAAATATGCATGCATACTCTCTCAGCCCTAGAAAAGCCATGGCAAAACCCCTGTGGAGATTTTGCCAAGAAAACCCCAAGCAACAATAATCAATATCATCATGGTGGGTGGCGGCAGCAGCAGGACCGGCCTGGGGCCGGTCCAAAGGCCTCGGGGGGGGCCGCATCCAGCCCCCAGGCCTTAGGTTGCCTACCCCTGTTCTATAAGAACATAAGAAGCTGTTTGGTACTAAATCAGATGTGAAAAAGGTGGGACTCTCAGGTATATATGCATGGCTCTCTTCAGCGGCTGTTAAAAAAAGACAATTTTTTTTCTTGTTTGAAATATGTTGGGCTAATTTGTACAATAAAACCTGAGAAAGAAAATACTTCCTGAGAGCCAATCTCTCCCTTTAACATCAGGATTACAGGATGTTTCCATTCTTGATACTAAGTCAGGCCATGGATCCTTCTAGCTCAGTGCCACTTGTTACGTTGTAGTAAAGCTAGGGCACACAGATTTGAAACACCAGAATGTTATAGTCAGCAACTCTAACCAAATTCCCCTTTCCTATGAGCAGAGCTGCAGTTTTCATAATAGATGAAGAGAATGGGAAGGGAGCTGGATCTATTATACACTGTATTTTCCGGTGTATAAGACAACTGGGCATATAAGAGGACCCCCAACTTTTCCAGTTAAAATATTGAGTTTAGGATATACTCGCTGTATAAGACGACCCCTCTTCAAACACATACCAAATAAAAATTTAAAAAACAACAGATTTGATTTCAATATGGTAATTTTAACTCAAATGCTTATGACATGCAGGTTCTTAGCAGCAAACCTGTCACTTATAAAACAGGGGTAGGCAACCTAAGGCCCGGGGTCTGGATGCAGCCCCCCGAGGCCTTTGGACCGGCCCTAGGCCGGTCCTGCTGCCGCCACCGCTGCCACTGCCCCCCACCATGATGATATTATTGTTGTTATTACTTGTTCTTGGGGTTTCTTGGCAAAATCTCCACAGGGGTTTTGCCATGGCTTTTCTGGAGGTGAGAGAGTGTGCATGCATATTTTTTTAAATTTTTTATATTTAATTTATTTATTTATTTATTTATTTATTTTTGGTGCTTCCCCCCCCCCCCCAATTGTCTGAGGAACAGCAACCCGGCCCCTGGCTCAAAAAGGTTGCCTACCCCTGCTTATAAACACAACAAACTACAGCTCCCATGTTCCCTAGCATTTATTTCTGCAGTGTGTTTTGGACCTTATTTTTTTAAAAATAGTCCAGATTTAAATGCTGCTTTAAAAATTATTTCCATCTTCCAGCTATGAGATGGTTGAGGGGAAATGAGAAAGTGTTTGGGGGAAGGATTGCCAATATACTAGGTGATGCATTCTGGGGTATGTAAAATTTGTGGCCAAGTAAATGACCCTGGGCATGTCACCCACTCTCAGCCTCAGAGGATAGTAATGGCAATCCCCCATTTGAAGAAACATGCCAAGAAAACCCCATAATAAGGTTGCTTTGGGGTCGCCATAAGTCAGAAAGGACTTGAAGACACACAAGAACAACAAAAAAGTCTGCAATTGTTTCATAGGGAGTACATGGGAACAGGAGCCACTACACCTTGCGTAGTGGTCTGAGTGTTGGACTACCACCTCGCCACCCCTGTCCTCCTCCTCCTCCTCCTCATCATCATCATCATCCTGCTCTTGCCTGGTTTCTCCCTCCTTTCTCCTGGCTTCTTCCTACCTTGTCACCCCCAACCTCCTTGTCCTCCACGTGCTCTTGCCTGGCTTCTTCCCTCCTTTCTCCTGGCTTCTTCCTGCCTTGCCACCCCCGTCCTCCTTGTCCTCCACGTGCTCTTGCCTGGCTTCTTCCCTCCTTTCTCCTGGCTTCTTCCTGCCTCGCCACCCCCGTCCTCCTTGTCCTCCACGTGCTCTTGCCTGGCTTCTTCCCTCCTTTCTCCTGGCTTCTTCCTGCCTCGCCACCCCCGTCCTCCTTGTCCTCCACGTGCTCTTGCCTGGCTTCTTCCCTCCTTTCTCCTGGCTTCTTCCTGCCTCGCCACCCCCGTCCTCCTTGTTCTCCATGTGCTCTTGTCTGGCTTCTTCCCTCCTTTCTCCTGGCTTCTTCTTGCCTCGCCACCCCCATCCTCCTTGTCCTCCACATGCTCTTGCCTGGCTTCTCCCTCCTTTCTCCTGGCTTCTTCTCTCTTCTCTCCTGGCTTCTTCCTGCCTCACCACCCCTGTCATCATCCCTGTCCTCCTCTTCTTGTCTGGCTTCTTACCTCCTCTCGCCTCTGTCCTCCTCATCTTTATACCTGGCGTATAAGACGACCCCCGACTTTAACCCAGATTTTCCTGGGTTTAAAAACCGTCTTATACGCCGGAAAGTATGGCAGATACAATGCAGGTTGAGTATCTCTAATTCAAACTGCATGGACCAGAAGGGTTTTGGAGCTGTGGGGTTTTTGCGGGGGGGATGGTGGAATATATAAGTAGCACAGTACGTACCTGTACTGTATTTGTGAGGCCAGAGAGAGAGAGACACAACACTGAAGAGAGAAATTGATGGAGGCGTGGATTCATGCTAAGCACTATGGTTGGATTCGCACCACTTCACACATCCTAAATCTTTCTCCAGCCTCATGTCTTTTTGCCTCCAACCACCTACTTCTACTTTTGAGGTTTCATAATAAGAAGAATCCAGCAAGAAAAGTTTTCCACACAATAACTTCTTATTCCAGAAACGGAGGTACTGCATTGTCTACCATACATCTATCATTATCAAGCTTCTGCTGGCCTTCAGTCTCTCCACTACCTACTGCCCCCATATCCACCCCATCCCACTACAGAGAACTGATGGGATACATTTGTTTTAGCCTAGGATATAAAGTGTTAAGGATCATTGGGCATATTTCTCATGGATTATTTAGAACACCAGGTGCCTTTCTGGCTGGAAGTGGAGTGAAGATGAATCATTGTTGCAGCTGTGAACAAGAGTGCTCTGGAAGCTAAAAGTGAATAGCTTTGGAAACTGGTGAGGATCTCTATTTTCTTGGAATTGTTTTTTGGTGTTTATGTAAACACTGAGTGTTACTTACATAAATTTAGATCAAGTCCAAATAGGTGCTTTCAGATTTCTCTCTTGTTCCTGTAGCATTTTGTCCACCTTGGTCTAAAGCATGGAGTCATGGAGCCCTCCAGATGTTATGAAACTATAACTCTCAGCCTTCCTAGCCATCATAGTCAATGTTAAAGAATGCTAAGAGCTGCAGTCCAAAAACAATGGGAAAGCCAGATAAATCCTGTTCCAGGTCCAAGGGGAGGTTTGAGACAAGTGGGTATATACAGCCCCGCATGAAAGACTGCATTTAAAGCTCACATTTCCTTAGAAAAGTTCAGGCCAACCAGAAAGAATGATAAAACCCAAAGTTATCATTTAAAACATTCCCTTGCAATGGAACGTTAACTCATAGCAAGCAGAAACATTTCCCCGAGGCTCTCCTTTATTTAGAAATCTTTAAATGCATTACCAAATATCAGTACCTGGTCTTCACATTCTAAAGTTAAAGCCCAAAGCTGCATGTTTACACAGTTCTTGTTGTTTAGCACTAGATTTAGGCCATTTTGCAAGAAAAGTGTAGTGTATATATGTATGTGTGTGTGTGTTTCTATGGTGAGCTAGTAAAGTTTTATTCAGCTGCAATTGTCCCATTATTTGTACTCAAAGAGCCCTGGCTTCTTCCTCTTTCCAGGTGGCCATGTGCCATTGTGATAAAGCAGAGGGCTTGCTGGTAGTTCACAAAAGGAAGTGAGCATTAGAACTGTGGAGAATGGCTCATCCTGCCAGCGAGGAGCTCAGGTAAATGAGATGCGCTGTGCCAAACTGAAACACTTAGCACCATTCACTCGGCAGTAGCACGATGTACCACAAGCTGAAAAGTGATCATTCAGGCAGCAGGAAATTTAGAGGTTAGGAAGCACTGCAAAGAAAGCTGCTGCGATGTTAAGGTAACAGATGTGACTGAAGGATTTGGAGCTGACATTGTTGTGAATAGGGGTGAAAGAGAAATGGTTTGATTTCCTAGTAGAGCTGAAATTAATAGTATTTTCCCCCAATCTGTGATTCATAGTCAAGCATTCATTTCCTTGGAGGACTACTTAGCTTTGAATCAGAATCTTCTGACCAGGAAATCTGCCATGTTTGCTCTATAGGATTCAAACCAATTATGTCTGTCAAATTTGCAGCTAAAGATCTGAATGTTTATCAGATGTGCTGGTCACATTTGCAGTTTGTAACTCCCTACACATTTGTCTGATTCTGAGATTAGAGAGGAGTTTTTCACATCATTCTGTTTGATTCAGGTGAAAATACTATACAAGAATAGAGGCAGGTACATCCCCTTTTGGAAGGATGGTTGACAGGGATATATGTTCTCATAATTCCTTAACAATTTTGTCTCTTCCTACCTATCGAAGTCATCTTCTTTTCTCACTTACCCAGAAATACAGTCCAGTTCATGAGGGCAAGGGATTCCACTCCCAGATTTCCAGACAGCAGCCAATTTTTCAGTCTCCATTTTCTTTACCTCCATAAATGTTGCGTTCTCTTCAACATGGTTCATGATTATTTTTATTTTTATTTTTTCAAAGTTGAAACCCACATGTCCCTATAGTTATGTGAGCTCCTATTTAACTCATTCTTTTTCTAACCTGCATGTCCTGAAAATTGTTGGGATGTTGCCTTCATGTTTTTTTCCACCAATGGGAAAAAAAGTTGCTAGAGGGTAAAAAGAGAAATAAACACAAATTAAAATGTGGGGCAGCCAGTGTGCTAAAACTATAAACAGCCCACATGAAAAAGAGATGATAACATGGGCCTACAGACGAGAGCAGTTAGCAATCTTCCAGGGGGTCATTCCCCTCTCTGAAAAATGTGGCAAGTAGCCATACCTCCATGGCAGAGAAAATCCAAGATGAAATTAGTAAATGCAAGTCAAACTGGGTTATACAGCAAGATACCATACCAGAAATAGCACCCCATGGGGGAAATGAACCAATGAGGGCATGTAGCCAGTGCACATACAGCCCCTAAGCATTTTTATGGCTATCCTCCTTGTGTAAAAACATATTTAAAATTAATGCTGGTACCCTGAAATGTTTTTTAAAATAAAAAAGAGGAGTTCTATGCTTATTATAATTAAAGACAGCCATTTGTTTAGCAAGAAACATACCTGGAGAACCACTGAAAACTAAACTGTAAAGACTGAATAGGAGATGGAACTTACCCCTGACTTCAGCCCTGTTGGCATACATTGCTCAACAGATTACTCCTGAGAGATTGTGGTCTTCAATTTTTTAAATAAATCTATGCACTTTTATTCTAGTCCATTTGAATAGTGATAATCTAATAGTAAAAAGTACTATAAGAGTGAAACTAAACAGTGTGATGTGGCAGCTAAAAAAGCCAATATGATTCTAGGTTGCATCAATAGAAGTATAGTGTCTTGGTCAAGGGAAGTAATAGAACCACTCTATTCTGTTTTTGTCAGGCCTTCCCTGGAATACTGTTCAATTCTGGGCATCATAATTCATAAAGGATGTTGACAAGCTGGAGCATGTCCAGAGGATGTCAACCAAAATGGTGAAGGGTCTGGAAATCATGCCCTGTGAAGAGACACTTAGGGAGGGAGGTATGTTTAGCCTGGAGAAGAGACAGTTAAGAGGCAATATGATAGCTCTGTAATAATAATAATAATAATAATAATAATAATAATAATAATAATAATAATAATAATAATAATTTTATTTTTAACCCGCCCCTCTACTCAGTATTTGAAGGGGTGTCATATTGAGGATGGAGCAAACTTGTTTTCTGCTACTCCAGAGAATAGGACCCAGATGGATCAATGGATGCAAGCTACAGGAAAAGAGATATAACTTAACTTCCTGACAGTGAGAGCTGTTTGACAGTGGAACACATTCCCTCTGAGAGTGATGGAATCTCCTTCTTTGGAGTCTTTAAACAGAGGCTGGATGGCCATCTGTCAGGGATGCTTTGATTTTGAGTTCCTGCATGGCAGGGGGTTGGACTGGATGGCCCTTATGGTCTCTTCCAACTCTATGATTCCATGATTCTATGATTCAAGGCAGCTATCCCTCTGAAACATGTGTGTTCTGTCATTGCACAAAAGGAAGTTCTAGGAAGCTTAAAAACAGATGCAGCAAAGCTTACATTTCATATCTGTTGAGGCCTCTTTCCAGGTGGACCTATGCTGGTTTCCAGGGCTTTTTTAGGACACCAGGCAGGACACTAACCCTACCTTTCAGCTGCCAAATGCTTGGCATTAGCAGTGACATCATTAGGGCTGGCATCAGCTGGTGCATTAACTCATGGTGCCACCACTCTCTGACCTCCTCCCATACTACACCATAAAAATCGTTGGTAATGTTTTTTGACTAATGTTACTCATACAACGTAATTCTCATATATACTGAATGTAATGGCAATGGTTGTGATATATACAATTAACAAATTAAGATTATACCTTTAAATGACAATATCATATGCACAGCCTAAATGTATTCATGTATGTAGTTTTATGTGATTAAAGTGAATATTTGGTAATTTAAAGAAAAGAAAAATTAAAAAGAATTAAATTTAAAAAAATAATTTTAAAATTTAATTTAAAAAAAACTGAGGCCTCTCCTTACTCCTCCTACTGAGCCTCACCCCATTCACCATCTGTTCCACTGAGCTCCAACATTTTAAAGGAACACAGGTGGATGCCAAAGCCCGTGTCTGTTCAAAGGCAGATGCTTGTGAAATAGGGGTGTCACCCACCTTCGGATGTCACCTGGTGTGGTCCACATTCCCTGCACCCCTTAGTGATGCCCCTGAGCATTAGCACTCCCAAGATTGCCTTGTCTTGTATCCCTTGGTTCAGAAGATATCCTTGATAGTTCAATTATGATATTTTTAAAATAATCTTTATTGAGTTCATCCATCATCATATCACACAATTATATGTTAGTGTGCTACTGGTGGTGGTGGGGACACAAACTCAAAAATCTGAACTTCAGCAGATTCAAGCAGTAGCTGAAGCCTCTTCCCAAGAGCAGCCACTGGGAAGTTAAACAATAGACACTTTGAAAGTTTATGAGATGATGATTGTGAGCGAACCCCACAGTTTCTGCTTGGCAGCACAGGTATCTCAGCTGAAGGTGTACAGTAGCAAAAGAAGGTTTTATCAAACTCTATCTATGTCCTGCCACTCCAGAAAGGCCCTTACCTTACCTTCTTTTCTCCTGTGTGCCTACTTCAATATTGGTTATGAATAATAGTATCAAGGAACAGGAAGGAAGTAATAGCAACATATGTAGTATCAGTCATTTCCCACATAATTTCAGGCTTTCAGCAAGAGGAGGAGTACATAGAAAAGGCATCATCATCATCATCATCATCATCATCATCATCATCATCTCTTCACCACTCTGCTTCCTTAGTTGCTTTTTGTCTATTTCACAGTGTGACATGTGAGTGCAAAAGAGAAAAGACCAAGGAGATTATCACCCACCCAAATAAAGCATCCTATCCCCAATGGGGGGATAAGGGGATAAGATCATGTTACGGGTTGCTATTGGATATTATCACATGCTAAAACTCTGACTCTGTCACAGGGCGACTACAACCCATCTCCCAGCCACACTTAGCCTGCCAATTTTCAAGAATGGGAAGCTTCCGTACTTGAAAATCAGTGGACAAGCGCATCTGGGAGACAGGTTGTAGTCACCTTGAAACAGAGTTGGCATTTTAGCATATGATAATATCCAATAGCAACCCATAACACAACCTTATCCCATCAGGAATAGAATGCTTTATTTGGGCGTGCTATAATCCCTCAAGTTTTATCATCATTGAGGAAAGGCTTTCTCTATTTGTCGCCACTCTCCCAAGCCTGCCTGGTGAGGACACAGGAGAGAGCCTTCTTGGTGGTGTCTCTTAAGCAGTGGAACTCTCTCCTGAAGAAAGCATTGGTGGCCTCCCTTTCTGCCCTCTTTTCACTGCTAGGCAAAGACTTTCTTATTTAAACAGGGTTTCAGCATTTAAATATTTGGGGTAGAAGGCTAGGCAGTGGGTGTGCTGGCTTTCTCAATATATAACATGTGCTTTATATGTTTTGATTGCTTTAAATTAATGTCATAAAAGTAATGTTTTAATTGGACTGATTGTTTAATGCTTTAAAATGCTTTTCTGTTTAATACAAAATACTTTTGTATTACATACATATTGATCCAGGAGATTGTCACACTGTCTTTTGGCCCAGCCTCAGAGTGGGCTGAAACTTTTGATTTTTATTTTTAAAAAATGGGTGTTATTGCACACCTCCATGTCCTGTCTGGAGAAATCATGTACCTGATCTTGGCATTCTGTCCCCGATCTGTACTTTTCCAGCACTTTTTGAAAGAATGGGAGTTTCCTGTTCTTTGCAAAGTATGGGAGAAGTACAGATCAGGGATGAGATGCCTAGATGTGATATGCAATACCTCTGTACTGGGCACAGAGTTGTGCAATAACGCTCATTTTTTTTTTAATTGAGTTTCAGCCCATGCTGAGGCTGGGTGGAAAGGCAGTGCAATAATCTCCTTAGGCCTTTTGGTTTAACTTAGGGCCTTTGCAGACTACCAGAAATAATGCAGCTTGAGTCCACTTTAACTGCCTTGGTTCAGTGCTAGGGAATCATGGGAACTGTAGTTTATTGTGGCACCAGTGCTCTCTGACAGAGAAGGCTCAATGTCTCAGAAAAAAAACCAGAATTCCCATCATTCTTGGAGGCCCAACCATTCCACAGACCCTTACTCTGCTCCTTTGCAATGCCAGGTCGGTCAAAAATAAGACATATATTATCCATGATCTCCTGCTGGGTGAGGCGGCCGACCTGGCATGCTTTACCAAGACCTGGCTGGGAGATGCCAGTGCGGTGACATGGGCGCAGGCTCTCCCGGCTGGGTATACAGTTAGTGAGCAGGTAAGGGAAAGTGGGCGGGGTGGTGGTGGCCCTGGTTCATAGAAACAGACAGACCCTGACCAGGAAGCCTATCCAGAAAACAACCTGCATTGAGTGTATGTACCTCAGCCTGAAAACCAGGGATAGTTTGGGGATTCTGTTGGTTTACCGGCCACCCCGTAACCTAACAGACTCCCTAACCGAGCTGTCTGCCCTGGTCTCTGAGTTGTTGCTGGAGTCGCCCAGACTTTTGGTTCTGGGCGACTTCAACATCCCACTAGAGTCCAGTTTGCAAAATCTAACTGAAGCAGCTCGGGAGTTCATGGAGACCATGACAAACATGGGCCTATCCCAATTGGTTGACGGGCCCACGCATTGCGCGGGTCATACCCTCGATGCAGTTTTTAGTACGGAACAGGAATATCCATGGGCGGAGGTTACAAAAACCTCCGCATTGTCATGGATGGATCATTTCCTGGTCAAGGTGGAACTAAGAGCCACTGCCTGTCCCCCCGGGGGTAGTGGACCCATAAGAATGGTCCGCCCTCAAAGGCTAATGGAACCTATTGGCTTCCAGAAGGCCTTAGAGCAGGGGTAGGCAACTTTTCCCCTTTAAGGGCCAAGGGACTTCAACTCCCAGAATCCCAGGAGCTACTGGCCAACATGGGACTATTGGCCAACATGGCTGAGGCTTCTGGGAGTTGAAGTCCCTCGGCCCTTAAAGGGGAAAGGTTGCCTACCCCTGCCTTAGAGGGTTTGTTGGTTGGTAACACCGGTGATTCTGTCGAAGCCTTGGTGAATACTTGGAACACCAATCTTACAAACGCTATCGACACAATCGCTCCCAAGCATACTTTCCAACCTGTTTCTAATCATAAGCCCTGGTATACAGAGGAGCTTAGGAGAATGAAGCGAGCTGGACAATGACTAGAGCACAAATGGTGGATGACTCGTCTCTCATCCGACAGAATTCGCCATAGGAAGCATCTTGATTCCTATCGGGAGGCTTTACATGCAGCGCAGAAATAGTTCTGTTCTGCACGCATTGTGTCTGCAGAGTCTCGCCTGGCAGATCTGTTTAGGGAGGTAGGGGAGCTGACAAAGGTTCCACCTGTGCCAAATCCCCTACTTAACCCAATGACGGCCTGCTGTGAGGTGTTTAACACCTACTTTGCAGATAAAATCTCTCGGACAAGAGCCAACTTGGACGCCAGTGTTTTGGCAGAATCCGTAGACTAGGTGTCCAGCAACTCCGTTGATGGTAATTTACTGGATCAATTTCAATCTGTGAGTACTGATGACATGGACAAGCTCCTGGGAAGGGTGAGGAAGACGATTTGCCCCCTTGATCCATGTCCATCTTGGCTGGTCGTCCGGGGGGGGGACGCATTGAAAGTGTTCCTTCGGGACATAATCAACGTGTCCTACAGGGAAGGTACTGTACCATCCTATCTGAAGGAGGCAGCAGTTAGGCCTCTCCTAAAAAAAACCTTCCCTAGACCCCCTGGATAGAAATAATTACAGACCAGTCTCCTTGCTCCCTTTCTTGAGCAAGGTGATTGAGAGGGCAGTCGCTTCCCAACTCCAGGCAGTGTTGGATGAAACCGATTATCTTGATGCATTTCAAACCGGCTTCAGGACAGGATATGGAGTTGAGACTGCCATGGTTGCTCTGACCGATGACCTCCGCCTGGGCATCGACAGGGGTAGTGTGACCCTGCTGGTGCTCTTGGACCTCTCAGCAGCCTTTGATACAGTAGATTATGCCATCCTCTTGGATCGCCTGAGAGAGTTAGGAATTGGAGGCACTACTCTGCAGTGGTTCCATTCCTTTCTCTCGGGTAGATCCCAAAGGGTGAGGCTCAGGGACAGTTGCTCTTCTAAAATAGAGCTTAATTGTGGCATCCCTCAGGGCACCATCATTTCCCCAACATTATTTAACATCTACATGAAGCCGCTGGGGGAGATCATTCGGAAGCATGGAGCGCGGTGTCATCAGTACGCTGATGACACCCAGATATACTTCGCCATGACCAGATCATCGACTCAGACTTCAGATGGTGTCTCTCCTCTTAATGACTGTCTCAGAGCGGTAATGGATTGGATGAGGAAAAACAGATTGAAGTTAAATCCAGACAAAACGGAGGTACTAAGAGTCACAGGCCCAAAACCAGGTTTGGAAATACAGTCTCCAGTCCTGGATGGAGTCACACTCTCCTCTAAGGACTGTGTTCGCAGTCTGGGGGTACTCCTAGACTCGTCGCTTCACATGACTAGTCAGGTGAATGCAACGGTAAGGAGTGCCTGTTATCAGCTTCGGCTGATATGCCAACTGTGCCCTTATCTGGACATGAGAGATCTGGAAACTGTGGTGCATGCTCTGGTAACCTCACGTCTGGACTACTGCAATGCACTCTACATGGGGCTACCCCTGTGCCTAACCCGGAAACTGCAACTGGTGCAAAATATGGCAGCCAGGTTAATCACTGGAACATCTAGGAGGGAGCACATAACACCAGTGCTTAAATCCCTCCACTGGCTGCCGATTAGTTTCTGGGCACAGTACAAGGTGTTGGTTTTAACCTTTAAAGCCCTACATGGCTTGGGTCCATCTTATCTCAGGGACCGCATCTCCCCATATGAGCCCCCCCCTCCGCACCTTTGGTCCTCTGGGAGGAATCTGCTGCAGCCTATGAAGACCAGGCTGGTGCAAACCTCCCAGAGGACCTTTTCTGCGACCGCTCCCAGGCTATGGAACGGCCTGCTGGATGAGATTCGTCTTATTACCACTCTTGCTGCCTTTAAGAAAGCAGTAAAGATAGATCTCTTCCGGCAGGCCTTCCCAGAATAACTTCCTGGCCCAATCAGAGTGACTGCCACCCCTCTTCCTTGTATTGTTGCTGCTTCCTGTTTTTATTATATTTTTATATTTTACTGTACTATTGTATTTTAATCTTTGCTTGTTTAATTCAGTTTTAAGGGGGGTGGGTTGGGGAGAGGGTTGAGGGAATGTTTTTAGCTGTTGCCTGTTTTAATATGTTGTACCCCGCCCCAGTTGGCTAGCAGAGGGGCGGGCTAGAAATAAATAAAATAATATACACTAAAATACCTTTATGGACTTCACCACACGAAGCTTTTTTTGGAAGATGGACAGCCCTTCGAATTTGGTTAAAATATAAAGAGATACTGGAGAAGATTGGAAACCAATTGGAACTTAAAGCTATGTCTGAGATTCAACACTTAGATGATAAAATGCACTGGTTATTATATACCCAAATAAAGGAAAGATTTAAAATGGATATTAAGCTGCAAGGGGTGGAAGAAGAATTGAAAGACATAGATAAAATTTGGCTGGGGACAAGAGAGAAGAGAATAAGTAAATTATATAAAATATTAATGTGTCAGAGACAGGAAAAAGAAATAATATCAGACAATATGATCAAGTGGGCAACAGACATTGGTAGGACAATAATGGTAGATCACTGGGAGAAAGCAAGGAAAATGACAAGAAAATTTACTCGCTCTCAAGACATAAGAGAAAATCAATGGAAAATGGAACAAAGATGGTATCTCACCCCTGCTAGAATGGCAAAAATTTATAAACTACAAACGAACGAATGTTGGAAATGTAAAAGCAATGTTGGATCTTGGTATCATGTTTGGTGGAGATGTCCCAAAATGAAAATGTATTGGAAAAAAATACACATGACGATGGAAGACATACTTAAAAACAGACTTGAATTATATCCAGAACTATATTTATTAAATATGACATACAAACTAGAAGCAGATATAACTAGAAAATATTGGAGACTAATACTTTACATGGTCTCGGCAGCAAGAATACTAATAGCCTCCAAATGGAAACAGGAGACAACTCCAACGGTAGATGAATGGCTATTGAAATTGTTAGAGATGAAGGAAATGGACAAATTGACAAGGTTATTGAATAATGAGAATGTGGAATTGGTTGAGGAAGAGTGGGCTCCAGTGGAAGAATATATAAATAGAAAATGGGAATAAAGCAGCAAAGTAGTTATTAAGATTGTGTAAATGAACTGGATCTGAGATGATGATAGAAGATAGAAGTAATAGACACAGAAATGATGTATGTAAAATGAAAAAAAAATGTACTTACTTTCAAAGAACTATTGAGAAGTTAGAACTATGGGTAAATGTACTGTAAAGATGACTAAGAATATATGTTAAGTGGATTTTTTATGTTTTTTTTTTAAATAAAATAAAAAAAAAACTTCATACAATGGTCAAGTGACTCACTTTTGATTGTGGTCTCTGCCTTCCCTAAGTCTTTCCACCTTCATGTGATTGCATACATTCTAGTAATACAAGGGGGTATTGTAAAGTAATAATTATCACCTGGAAGTTATGGTATATTGATGAACCTTTGTTGGTGTGATCATTGATCCCTGTTGAAAAACTCCACTCTTTGTGTCCTTTACTTTTGTTACAGGTTGTGCCAGAAGTTAATAAAGTGTAAGATGGAGAAGACTGAGGCTCACAGAGTGATTAAGTTCCTGCATTTGAAAGGTAATAGTGCCCAGCAAATTCAGGATGAGATGATAGTAGTTTATGGAAACAATTGCCCATCTTATGACACTATTGTGAGGTGGAAGAGGAATTTCCAAACTGGTCACATGTCCCTCACAGACGAGCCAAGACCTGGAAGACCATTACTGAGGGACGATGTGGCCACAGTGAAGAAAGTGGAGTGTTTCTTCCTGGAAGACAGATGAGCAACCACCCAAATGATCATGAATTAAACTGGTCTCAGTTATGGTAGTGTGTGGAAAATTATTCATGACAAACTGCACATGTCGGAGGTGTCTGCACACTGGGTTCCACATTTGCTAACCCCTTTCCAGAAACAAACACAATGTGGCCTTTCAAGACAGATGTGTATGCTGTTGGAACAGAATGAAGAGGATTTTTTTGGTCATCTTGTAACCATGGGTGAATCTTGGATCTATCTGTATAATCCAGAGACCGAAGCCATGAGCATGGAGTAGAAGCAAGTCAATTCCCCTTCCCCCAAAAAGATAAAGGTGCAAAAGTCAGCAGGGAAGGTCATGCTCTCAGTTTTTTGGGACTGTCATGGAGTCATTCTCATAGATTACCTTACAAAGGGACAAACCATCACTGGTGCTTACTACAGCAATCTTCTGGACAAGTTGTGAGATGCTCTGAAAGAGAAATGCTGCAGTATGCTCTCCAGAGGCATTTGTCTCTTAGCTGACAATGCACCAGCTCACTCATCTCAAGTTGCAGTTAACAAAGCAAGGGCATGTGGCTTTGAGATCTTTCAGCATCCGCCTTATTCTCCCAACCTCGCACCAAGTGACTTTTTCTTGTTCCCAGCAATGAAAAGTCTGTTGTGTGGTCACCAATTTGACAACACAAATGATGTCATTCATGAAATGGAAGAGTGGTTTATGGTACAATCTGCATACTTCTACAATAACGGTATTTGGAGGGTCAAGAAGCGCTGGGGAAAATGTATAAATCTGGATGGTGAATATGTAGAGAAATGTTAACAACTACAAATCAAAACAAACTTTCTGTCAAAAATTTTTAAAGGTGATAATTAAAACTTTATGATACCCCCTCGTATATCTGTCCATCTATTAAAACACAGGTGAGGAAGGTATCATAAATGAACTGCATGAAACTCTCTAGGGCTGTTTTGTGGCCACCAGGGCTACCCAAAATGGCTCATTTTAGTTCTAGGACAGGCCTTTTGTCCCAACAGAAAGTGAATTGAGGCTACATCTATATCACAGAACTAAAGGAGTTTGACATAGCTTCAACTGCTATGGCTCAATGTTATGGAAATCTGAGTTTTGTGATATATTTGTAGTTTTGTGGTATATTTAGTGTTCACAGTAAGAGCACTCTGGGGTCACTACAAACTACAAATCCCAGGATTCTGTGGGATGGAGCCATGACAGTTAAAGCGGTGTTAAATTACATTAATTCTGCAGTGTGACAACAGCCATAGAGAGAGCCAAAATGTGGCATAATAGTCCTCCATATCCCCTAGGGGCACTGGAAAGTATCTGAGGACAAACAAATAAAAAGAGAAGGAGATTTGTATGGTAGTGGCAAGTATCCCTCCAGGGTTTCTTGAGGGGCAATGTGGCTCCCAGCCCCTCAACAATTACCCACATGTATATATTTTAATGGGAACCTAGGAAGCTGCCCAATACCAAGTCAGATCATTGGTTTATAAAGCCCAGTATTGTCAACACTGACTAGAAACAACTCTCCAGGGCTTCAGGCAGGATTCTTTTCTAGTCATAACCTGGGTTGGCAAAGATTGAAACTGGGACTTCTGCATGCCAAGTGTGTGCCCTCCCAGTGAGCTGTGGCTCCTTCCCCAAGTGTGTTGAACCTGAAGCAAGGTAGGGCATCAAAACTGGCAAAGCAAAGGCCAGACATGGTTCTGATGTGAACACTGAGCCCTGAAGCTGAAATTGGGATTTACATAATAATTATCTCCAGTGGACTTGGACAACCCCGTCTCTGTGCAATGACTGTGGATGATTCCCCTGTTCACTCCTAAAAAATCTGTCTAGCTAACGAGTCCAAAAATCAAACACCTGTGTGTCAGGATGAACAGCTGCACACTTGCCACTGCTTTTCTGTCAGCCGAAGATGCCACATGCCAGTTGCGGTACTTGGAGTGTTTGGGGAGGGCAATCCATTAGAGAGAGAGAACACAGCATAATTAAGAAGTAACATGCTTTCTGCTTCCTGCTGCCCTATTTTTTTTCCCTCCCTTTTTGCTTTGTTTAAAAATCTCTGTCGACTTTATTATGATGTGCTTTAGGGTTGCAGGAGGAGTATATTTGGTACACTGAGTGTCTTTTTCATCCAAATTTTTCAGTCAGCAAAGAAAGCTGAGTATGCTTCAGGTTTTGTTTATGATTCTACCTTTGTCTCTTTAGGTGGAGGCAGTGATTTGTGTGTGTGTGTGTGAGAGAGAGAGAGAAATCACTAAGGAAGAAATGGAGAGAGATCAAACAAAAATATATTTTAAAAAAATCTAAAAACTGAAATACATTCACAGCAAAATTCAAGCTTAATTTCAAAATATTGCAGAAAGCAATATGTGTGTATATATGTGCATTCAGTTAAAACCCATTATTGCAAAAGCTGCAGTTCTCAAGATATTTATTGTATCTCAAAATCCCTTTTAGACTGTATTTTACTGTCTTTTAGCAGAATGTCTCCTGGTCCTACTGAACCTGCAACACTTTCATTTTCTTATGAATAATTTGCACGCAGACTCCTAATTTGCCAAGTGCCTGGCTTCATGAAACATGGTACCTTTTGTGCTCTTAAATCTCTTGGGGCTACCTATACTTGTCTTTCTGCACACTGTGGATCACTGCTAGTAGAGGCCTGGAAAAGCATCTCTAGCAATCTTTAATTCATGTGATTAAAAATTCAAAAGAAGCCTTGTACCAGCTGTTAAACTATGTTAGTAAGCTGTAATTCAGAGTTCAAATCCCAGCAAATTGAAGGTTAGGTTAACAGGATCATTCAGTGGAACTGCATTATATTGGAGCAAGTAGAACAGTAGGTGGACTGTTTTATACACACTCATTTGCAGCAGATAAAAAAAGGATGAGCAAACGCAGTGCACAGGCGAACCTTGCCACTGGATTTGATCTCCTCCTCCCTTATTTTCTGCAGCAGGCTTTAATTTCTCTTAAAAGAATGGCAGACGAAACTAACTGTGGGCTTTGTTTAATCTGTGCGCAGATAGGAGCGGAATAAAAATTAGCATGGAGTGTTTTGTTTAAGATTATCTGGAATCTGAGAAATATGTGTTTCATCTCTGAGACTAATTAGTTTAAATATAACAAAGGTGGAATGAGTTTGATGGTCTTAACTCTAATGCACTTTCCCCTTCAACTGAGAGTAAATTATCTGTATGAGACGAAAAAGCCATGCTATTAGCACAGTTTGACTTGATTATTCTTTACTCAAACTACTCCCCAGATAAATTTCTGGGAAACTTGTACTATAATTCCACATCATTTATTTCAGCTTCAAAATAGCATAGCTTAGGTTACAAAGTGATGGTGGCTATAGGTGTCTCTGGCAAATGGATAAAGGGCAGCACAAAACTTGCCCACCCATAGGGCAAATAACACACTTCCCTCAGGAGGTAAAGCAAAGGGGAGGGGGGAAAAGCAGTGTATTTTGGAGCCATAGCAATAGGTTAAAAAAGGTGAAAGTAAGGAAAGGAATATTGTTAAGCCTGTACAGTTTCAATCCACCAAACCATACAGAATCAATCGACCATGTGTTGTGGCCAGCCAAGTGTTCAACACTGTCTGTGTTTCTACAGTCACAAGCAGGCAGCAAAATCACAGACTCCCCCCCCCCTCTGCAATGCACTAAGGGGCTATGGGCAGTTTGGTGAACTGTAGTAAACTATAGGCTCTTTCCCACTAGGTTTTAAAGTGAATTGTTGATCAGGTTATATGTCTGTTGTTCCCACTTGAAACTGGTTCTGATCCTACTGTGCTTGGTTTAAATTGTGCTGAAGTGAGGAAAACACAAAAGAACTGCTCTTTCCTGACACTAGTTTTTGGGCAGTTCTTTTGAAAAGGCCCAATCTCTGTTCAACAAGTGGGATTGATGGGTTGGATTCACATTGGGGGGGGGGGGTTATACCAGCTCTTGCTGACTTCTTTCTGCCATCCCCAGTGCTCTGGAGGCTGCGCTGGCTCTTGCCAGATTCTGTCACCAGCCCCGGTACTCTGGAGGATGTGCCAGCTCTTGTCAGCTTCTTTCAGCCAACCCCTCCTCTATTTGTTGTTGTTGTGTGCCTTCAAGTTCTAGAAAGGTTTGTTCAGAAGGAGTTTGCCTTTTCTTTCCTCCTCTCCTCTTCCTCTCTCTGTGACAGCCATTCTCCTCAAGTGTGAATGACAAAGGGGAGTAAAGGAGAGTAAATGGCCCCATACCAGGTTATTTTGTAGTGGGAACAAGCCCTATGTCATCTTGGAGAGCAGAATGGCAGGGGAAATTAGGTGCCAGCCTGACATGCTGGTGCTAGCTGACTACCAAAGTTCATTTTGGTGGCCTGCAAAGATGGATGTTGGATCTTCTATTTAGTATGGATGAAATTCACCAAACAGTTAGAGAATGGCAAGATCATCTGATCATATTTTGCCCTTCAATAAGATTAAGAGAAATGATTCACACCAATCCTTCTTGGCATACTGGGAAATAAAACTGAAACAATCCAAAGCTGCCATTTTATATCTGTTGAAGTGGTCAACTGAGTCACAAACCTTTGAGGATGTGCCAACCCACAATCTGTACATGTGTTAAACAGCCATTTGAGGTCCTTGGTGAGGTGGTTTTCCCCCCAACCATAAATAGGACAGCAACACAATACACACACTTTTTTTTCTTTTACTCTTTATAGAATCTATATTCTATTTTCCCCTTGTACCTTTTACAAAGATAAGAGATTAAGACTAATCACACCTATTTCAAACAAGCTTCCAGGAAGATCTATGAACTGGTACTTGGCATATTTGCTAGGAGATAATGAAAAAAAAATTATAATGGAAACATTTGCAAAGTGGTATCAAATTGCTTTAATTCTGCAATGCAGATAGGTCCTCTGAAACACAGAGTGAACATAAAATGTTCATGACAGATTTAATCACTTAGTGGGACATAAATGTCTGGGTTTTAAAAGAAATCTGCCTTTGTACTACTACTTCCAAAATTTTCCTTGGCAGCTTAAGAAATCACAACAGATATATGGGGACATCCTTCATGTTGTCTGGAAGTCATTTGTTACAAAGAATAAGTTACTTGTAATTCATACTTTTTATACTTATAAATCATAACTAAATCACATTACTAGTGTAAATGCAAAGATATAGCTGTATTAGTCTGTAGAATCAGTATGTAGAGAGATCTTGTAGCACCTTTGAGACTAAATGAAAGAAAGAAATTGGCAGCATGAGCTTTAATAGACTTCACTCTACTTCATCAGATGCATTTGGTGGAGTGGAGGCCAGGCACAAACATATATATGTGAGGATGTCAATTCAAATTACAAATCCTTTGTGCATGGAAATGAATTGGCAGGTCCAGTCTTAATAACGGTCGTTAGTGCACAAAGACATAGGGAACTGGTCTTTGTGCAAGGGGCTGAACTGGCAGACCCAGTTTTGTAATGGGACTAGTCTGTGGTGAGAGGAATAGATGAATGTAGGGCACCCTTATGAGGATGGGGTCAGATAGTGTTGAAGTGTTTGTAGTGAGTAAGAAACCCATTGTCTTTGTTCAATTCATTGCTGAAGAACTGTCATTTGTGGATAAATTCAAATTCTACTGTTTCTCTTTCCAATCTACCTTTGTAGTTTTTTTGTCCAAGGACCGCTGTTCTGAGGTCTAAGATGGAGTGGCCAGGGAGATTGAAATGTTCTGCCACTGGTTTTTGTGTATTACCATTCCTAATGTCTGATTTATGTCCATTTATCCTCTGGCACAGGGACTGGCTTGTTTGCCCAATGTAGAGTGCTGAAGGGCATTGCTGACATAGTACAGCATAGATCACATTGAAGGATGAGCATGTGAAGCCCCTGCCCCCTAATATTGTGGGTGATGCCATTAGGTCTTGTGATGACATTTCTTGGATAAATGTGTGGGCAGAGTTGGCATCTTGGTTTGTGGCAAGCTTAGTATCTGTGTCCCCATCTGTGTTGTGTGTTGTCCTGTAGGTGAGTTCCTTTTTTGAGGTTTGGAGGGTGTCTGTAGGTGAGTAAAGGTCTGCCATCAAGAGTCCTTGAAAGAGTGACATTATTGTTCAGAATGGATTGTAGTTCCTTGAGGATGCACCTGAGTGGTCCCAGTTGGGAGCTGTATGTAACCACTAGTGGGGTTCTGTCATTTCCCCTCTTCAATTTGTTCTGTAATGGATCAGTCCTGGGTACACGTCTTGCCTTGTTTATTTCTTTTTTCACTTCAAGTGGTGGGTATTGCAGTTTGAGGAATGCTTGTTGTAATTCCGTGAGTTTGAAATCCCTGCCCTGTGGGTCTGAGCAGATGTGATTGTATCGAAGTGCTTGCCTGTACACTATGGATCTAGTGATGTGTTCAAGGTGGAAACTTGAGGCATGTAAGTACATGTAGCGGTCTGTGGATTTGCGATATAGTGTGGTGCTTATCTGTCCATTTTGTAGCTGTACTGCGGTGTCCAGAAAGTGAACTTGTTCAGTAGATAGTTCCAGGCTGAGGTTGATAATGGGGTGGAAGTTGTTGAAACTCTGGTGGAATGTCTTGAGTGGATCCTCTCCATAGTCCAAATTATGAAGATATCATCAATGTACCTCAGTTGGTTTCTGGGTGCAGGAGTTAAGGAAATGTTGTTCTAGGTCAGCCATGAAGATATTGGCACATTGTGGTGCCATGCGCGTGCTCATGGCAGTGCCATTAACCTGAAGGTATATGTTGTTATCAAAGGCGAAGTAACTGTGTGTGAGAACAAACTGGCAGACCTTAGGGGCTAGGTCTGATAGGTTCCCATCTAGAATGATGTTCCTGATGGCTTGTAGTCCATCTTTGTGCGGGATGTTGGTGTACAGGGATTCCACATTCATAGTGGCTAAGATGGTGTTTCCTGAAAGGTTGTGAACAGATTGTATCTTCTGTAGGAAGTCCATGATGTCCTTCACATAGCTGGGGGTGTTGGTGGCATATTGCTTAAGGATGTTGTCCATATATTTGGAGGCACCACCTGTACGTGTTCCAATGCTGGAGATGATAGGTCATTCAGGGTTGCACTGTTTATGTATTTGGGGCAATAGGTAGAATGTGCCTGGTTGGAGCTCCTGGGTACAGATTTGGTTTTGTGCCTCCATGGGAAATTTCCTGAGCAGCCTGTGTAATTCCTTCCAGTATTCCTCTGTGAGGTCGTTAGATAGCATTCTGTAAAATGTGGTGTTGGACAGTTGTCTCTCAGCTTCCTATATATAGGCAGACTTGTCCATGATGACTACCGCTCCTTCTTTGTCAACCTCTTTGATGACAATATTAGGGTTGTTCTTGAGACTGTATATGGCATCTTGTTCCTTGCAACTGAGATTCTGTTGTAAATTGCCCTTCTTATTGATTATTCTGTAAGTGTACAGTAGCAGAAACTTTCTATGCAGGAGTCTAGTTTTGTGCACCAGCCACAGGAGTCCATGTGGAGTTCTTCTTTTTATGAGTCTGAGGTATATTGCTGTAGTTTCTACAGTTGTGTTGAGGAGACAGGTATGATCCTTGTGTGTTGTTCTCCTGGCTGTTAGCATAATCCCTGAAGTATTCTTTGTGGTGTAGGCATGAAAGAAGGCCTCTAGATTACCACAGTAACATATCATGTGCATGGGTTTGGAGGATTAGAAGGATAAGCCCCTTGACAATACAGACTCCTCTGCCTGACTAAGGTGGTGGCTTGATAAATTTATAATGTTGCTGTCTGGAATAATAACTTCACTCCTTTTGCAATAACTGTAATTCCTTTACTTTTATAGTTACAGGCAGGATTGGGTGACATCACTACTTATGTGTGTTTTGCACTATAAATATGCAGCTTCTAACAGTCTGATGTTTTTTAAAAAAAACAACTAAAAGCACTATTTTAGTTACTTTTGAATATCATGGAAATAAATAGTTACTTTTAAAAATTGTTACTACAGTTGTTCCTAGCTAATTTTGGGGAGGGCCTTAGAATTGTAGTTAATTATGAGTTTTGATCTAAATACAGTTGCTAGTACAACCTAGAGATATTGAATCAATTGTTAAACAATACCTATTTAAGTCCTGTTGTTTTGACAAGCCTACCCTATTGGGGACTAGAAACTGGGTTTAGTTCCCTAGCTCTAGACTTTTCAGAACAGTCTGAAAGAAAAAGAAGCTGTATCCAGATTTTCTGGACTTTAAAGTGCAAATAGTCATCATTAATTGAGCATGATGGTAATTGTTCAATAACAAGTCACTCATTCTTGTTGTAGATTATCAGAATAGAGACATTCTTTTCAACAGATGGTTAAGCCAGGAAAGGAAGAGGCCAAAAGACATGGAGATCACCAGGGAGAGATAAATTATGCCCAGAATGCTGAAAGAATTAGGTCAGGATAGCTCCACACTTTCTGCAATTCTGTCTAAGAATCCATGAACCCCGGTGAAGGTCCAAGACAACATCTTAAATATTATGAGGAGGAGGAAGCTACTGACTTTGATAACAACCCCCCCACCCAGAATCTCACTGACTGTGTGTTTCTATGATTTAAATTTTAAAAAGGAACTTTTCAAGGCTATGGTGCTGATGAAAAGCTAAAGCAGTCCCCACCCCCAAAAAAGAGATTCTGAGTTCATTACTTACCTAGAAACCTTCCTTAGAAGCATTCATGTTTTCACTTTAGTAATAATGGCAAGAGTGAGAAAGTGCCAGTTAAAAGAGTACCATATCTGTAGAAATGAAACAAGAATAATTGCTTAATAAATATCCATATATGTAGGGGAGAAAAAACCAAAAGGGACAAAAATCTAAGTAAGAGCTGAGTAGATGGAGGGATGTATAACTTCAAGAGACCTTGGCCAGGGGACATAGGAGGAAGTGGCTACTATCCTTGGAGGCTTCTAAGAAGTATTTGGCAACCAAAGCAGATTAACGATATGTGGAGCATGAGCTCAGGGGCAGGATAAGATGTTCTCTCTTTTTTAGCTCTACAGATCTCTGACTCTAAAGGACAGTGATAGTCATTATAGATCACTGAGGAATCCTCATTTGTGATCCTACTCCTTCTCTTGTCAGAAGCCAACTGCCTGCCTTCCAAGTCCTTGCAAACATAGACTTGAGAATCAACTCCCAAGATAAATCAAAAGGGAAACTGGAGTTGCTATTCAGAAGTTCCAAACTATGCATTATTGTGTAATCTTAGAAACCAATCCTGCATCTTCAGTGACTTTCTTCTACATACTTCCATTCTATTTCATTTAACAACATAGATATATTCAAACTGCATTTTATACATGTTCCCAACACACACAGTCTTTTACCTCTCAGGTCAAAATTAATCTATTTTATATGACTGTAACAAGACTGGCTTTACATCATGGTAAGGACACAGTGGTTGTGTTTAATGTTCTGTTTTTCATCCCCTATGAAACAAAAAAAGTCTTTAACTTTAAAAATGTTATTTTCCACAGACATCCAGACATGCATATTTTAATATCTGGATGCTAAAAATTAACTTGTGTCATCATCCAGCTGAAGAACCAAACACTCTGCAGTTGCATTTCATAATTCATATTATTTTTGTTTCAATTAATGCTACATTCTTTTAGAGCCACCTTCAGTGTTCCATTGGAACCATAAGGTAGGATTTAATGTTCTTTCTGAATTTGGCATATGCCATCAGTTGTGCAAGCCAATTACAGCAAGGAACCTGGAATTCTGCCTGCCAAATTGAGAGGATATTTGTCTTCACCATAAGGGTGAGATTTGTTCACACTAGAAACTGGCTTTGGGTATGTGCAGGAAAAGACCCACATGTATGTCCTACATTGTGGGAGCTGCCTTGTTTTCTCTTTTTTCTTTTGCTGTTACTGAAAGCTAGTGTGATGAAATGTTGGACAAAGCCTAGGGAACTGAATTTGAATCTTCACCTAGCCTTGAAGTTCACCAGCTAATATTCAGCCAATCATACTTTCAGAGCAAACTATTTCACAGATGTCTTGTGTGAATAAAGGTGTGTGTATGTGTGTGTATGTGTGTAGGGGGTAAGAACATCTCTGTTTTTGTGAATAACATGGATGAATGTCACCATGAATACAAATAAGGGATGTAAAGAAAATTTTTCATTCTCCACAAGCTGGATCTCAAAAGCAGTAGATTTTTGTCTTGGTAATGGAATTTAAAGTTTATTTCCTGGACAGAATCTCCCAGTACCCTTATGGTCAGAAGTAGGTGAGGCCTACCAGCATGAATACCCTTTCATACCATCTGAACTGAAGACAACAACCACAACACCTTTTCCAAATGCAGGGCTATAACTAACTACACCAATTCTTTCTTTCTTTCTTTCTTTCTTTCTTTCTTTCTTTCTCCTGAATGCTTTTAAACACCCTTTGCCTGATGAAGAAGCCAGGGGAGCTTCCAAAGCTTGCAACATGTATTTTGCGAATTTTGGTTGACCCAATAAAGATATCACTATTTTGTAGATTTTGGATGATACTGTACTTCACTTTTTGTTGTTTATTTTATTTATTTTGTATGTTTAATTTTTATTCCACCTTTATGTTAGCGCTGGAATACAACAGTGTCCACACGCAGAAGACTGCCAGCCAAAAAGGCAAACACTACTGCTGAATCTGGAAGTAGTTCTCAACTGCTGATGTTCTTCCAAAGAGGCTTTTAATCTTAGTTGCAGCAAATATTTGCAATAACGATACAGTAATATTTACACAAACCAGCATAATGCTGTGATATCAACTGACAACCACTGGAGCATTTCTCCGTATATACATAAACATAGCTAGGATTCTGATCCAACCCCCTACTAGTATTTCATCATCTTCCTGTCATATGTTCACAGTGACAGTGCAGTTTGGACCTGCTATGATGCATCTCCATGCTCAAGTTGCATCAGTTTCCTCTGAGTCAGCATTTCCTCTTTAACCCATTGCATACACCTGAGAAATTTTTCACAGCCTGGGGCAAAAATTCTTACTGACAATCCCTTCCAAAATGTCTTAGATGCAATGCAGGATAAACAAACTACATCACAATACATTTTACTCATACAGTCCCAAGTGTTTTCATTGAGTACAATTCTTTGTTCCAAGACCCAGCCTACTTGTTAGTCTCCCATGACTTTCTACAGGTAATGCCTTTGTGAGTAAATCTGCAATGTTTTCTTCTGAAACACAGTACTCCAGTTTTAGGATTCCATCTTGCACATTCTGAAACCTCACCCCAATGTCCTGCTTTTTAGATTTTCTGCTTCCACCATTGCAATGCAAACTTGTGAATCTTCATGTATCACTATTGGTTTATGGCATGGTTCACCAAGATAGCTGCCTGACCCACTGAACTTTGCTAGCCATTTCCAGGAGTGCAGCAAATTCAGCTGCTGTGGTGCTTAAAGCTACACAACTTTGCTTTCTGGATCTCTACACAATGGGATTATCAGCAAATTTGATGACCAAACCAGAAACTGACTTTTTGTTTGCTATCTCTGATGCAAAAGAGCTGTCTGGATAGCACTCTAGCTGAGACATGCGTCCAGCCATCACCAGCCATCTGCCTCTTGTTCCTTTGAGGTATCACACCACACACTTCAAAGCAGTCCAATCCACTACCCTGGGTTTTGAGGTTCTCCTACTCATCAACTCCACTGCAAAACTGATATCCAGCCTAGTGTTATTTGCAATGAACAAAAGACTACTGAGCAATGAATGGAACAATTCAGGATGTTCAAACAATTTATCTGACTCTAAACTAGCAAACTCAGGTGTCTTGGGGCTTCTGACTACCCTAGCATTGCTCAGTCCACATTTCTCCACAATCTTGTCAGTCTTCTTCTTCTGACACAACAGAATCTCCCCATCCTGGGTTCTCTATACTTCAGTTCCTAAATAATTCTTCAAACTGCCCAAATTCTTCCATTTGAATTTTCTTGGTAACTCCTCTGTATATGCTTCACTTCATCCAAACTACTTGCAGCCACACAAAGATCATCAATATAAGGCTGATGCAGATGGCATGTTTGGGGTGGCAGAGAGCCGCCATGGGGACCAGCGAATCGAGGCTGTGGCAACCACACGCTGCAGTCTCAATCCTTCCTTTTGCCGCCCCTAAAAGAAAGGCAAAATGCCACTCTTTTTAGGGATGGCAAAAGGCCACCCTAAGAGCTGGTGGCATGGCTCTTATGTGCCCTTTCAGTGCAGTGTGTCTGCACGCTGCACCGGAAGGGCATCCTGACACCGTGCGTATGGCCATGCAGTGTCAGGATGGCATTGGGGTGGGGCTGGGGAGGCTGGCATGCGGCTTGTGGCTTGCAGCTTCCCCACCCCAACTCTACCTCCAGGCTGGCCCTTTGGGCCAGTCTACAATGACCGATAGATCACTAGGATGACACTACCCTTGGTATATGCACACACATCAGCCACGCTGCATTGGTATCCAAGTTTGACAAGCTCATCATGTATACACCTATTCCAGTATCTAACAATCTGCTTCAAGCCACATAGGGTCTTCTTCAACCTGTATACCTTGTTGTTACCAGCAAAGTCATACCCTGGAGGTTGCTCCATATACACAGTCTCCTCCAAACAAGCATTCAGGTATACTGTCTCAAAATCAAAGTACCTTATCTCAAGGTTCCTTTTTGCTCCCACTGCCAAAGCCATCCTCATGCTCTCAGGCTTGGCTGTTGGAGAAAAAGTCATGTCACAACTCTCAAACCTTTCTTGTGAGAAGTCTTTGGTAACAAGTCTGGCTTTGTACCTTTGAGTACCATCTGGCATTTCTTTCTCTCTGTACACCCACTTGCATTATACAATCTTGTGATCTCCTGGCCTATTCACCACTTCAAAAACTTTCCTTTCTACAAGTTACTCGAACTCAGAGTCCATGGCCTGGTTCCACTTCTCTTGTTCCTCCTGAGGAAATTTCTTTATATATATATATATTTTAGTTTATTAAAAAAACAAAGTATACAATCATAAATTGATACATAACATATAAAGTCATTATCTTATAATCAAAGCATTATTGAGTATCATGAATAACATTACAGTATGATAGTAACACTTTTAAAAGATTAAAAAAGACTTCCTCATTTGGTTTGCCCTGCCAAATAGCCTGTTCCAGATTGTTGTATCATTCAGTATTGTATCAGCCCTTGTTAAATTGCTACATCTTGCTACTTATTGTATATAATTACCATTAAATCTTATTATTTTCCAAATCCTATAAAAAAACTTATTTGTTTCATTTCAAACCAACAACTTCTATAGTGAGATTTATACAAGTTTAACTCATTCCATTTTATTTAAGCTCAAAACCATGATGGAGATTATTAATCATTTTCTGAGGAATTTTCAACATGTCCTGAAAACTGTCAGATTCCTCAGCTACCACAGTGCAAACCCTTGCCTCTTGGATACCAAATCTATCTGGTTCCCTTCTGACTCTGTGAGTCCTTCTGGGAATGATTACGTTTGTTCTTCCTGACTCATTTTCACTGTCCTCACTATTAGTCTGCATCTCTGGTACCACATCTGACTCTTTCTTAGGCTCAAACATGTGTGTGGGAATGGTTTGTACAGTTGTTTGTGTGTGTGGCATTGAGGCAGTATCCTGTGATGTGCCTGGCTCTACATCATCTTCT
Organism: Phrynosoma blainvillii; assembly: GCA_026167975.1. NCBI lineage: Eukaryota > Metazoa > Chordata > Lepidosauria > Squamata > Phrynosomatidae > Phrynosoma > Phrynosoma blainvillii. The sequence continues at coordinate 278,190,041 of JANUYF010000001.1, forward strand.
GCCTTAGGCAAATCTACCCCTCTGTTTCTGGCATTTTGTGGCTTAATGCCCAGTGGTACAAACACAGATTGGTTACAGTGTAATGTCTCCCAACCACTGTGTTTTTCAAAATTGGCACTTCTGGAGAACATTACCATTGTGCATCAAGAACCTGTATTTATTCCCTTCATAACCAACAAAGCAAAGCCTTCTCCACTTTGGCTCTTCCAACAAGTACATTTGCATGTTGCCCAAAAATTCTTAAATGGTCCAGATTGGGCACACCACCATACAATAGGAAATATGGAGTTTGATGAATGGTTGAACTTCATATTCTATTGATGATGTGGCTTGCTGTGAGGATGGCTTCTCCTCATAGATGAGCAGGAGTTTGCACATCCAGCATCAAGCAATCACACATTTGACTAATAACCTCAATGTGCCTTTCAGCCATACCATCTTCCTGTGGAGTGGCAGGATTCGTGGTCCTATGGTGAATTCCTTTCTGTTCCAGACAATTTTGCAAGTTGCTGCTGAGGAATTCCCCCCCCCCCCATCAGACATGCCCTCTTGCAGCTTGCAGCTGTACAAACGCTTCACCCAAATCATGTGAGACAAGGAGCAATCAGACTGGTGAATGGCTTTCAAAGCATTCTATAGCTCAAAAGCAGTTACATGTTTCTGAATTATTGTAACCCTAAGGTGAACCTATCATGGAAATTTTCTTAGCAAGATTTCTTCAGAGGAGCTATTTCCTGAGAAAATAGGACTTGCCCAAGGCGTACACAGCCAGAGTCCATAGTTTTCTGTGGGTTTTCTGGGCTATGTGGCCATGTTCTAGAAGAATTTATTCCTGACATTTTGTCTGCATCTGTGGCTGGCATTTTCAGAGGGTGGTGGCATGGAAATGTGTGGGTGTCTGTGTATATATATGTGTGTGTGACCCTTGGTTGGGAGTAAGTTATTTACATGCTAATCTGTATGTTGGTTTATTATTGAATGGCAAGGCCTCAGGGTGGAAGGGATATGTGGGAGGATATCTGTGTGCATTTAATTAGCAATACACTATCCGCAAGAAAAACCCCTTTGGCTACCAGTCCTAAAAAAACATCAAAATCAAGACTCATTTCATGCAAATGAACACCACCCAGGGTCAGGGGATTTCCTCCTTCATCTGGAAACCATAATGGGTAGATGGGAGAAGATGGATCAGGAACACTGCTAGGGGATAACTGTGAGGACATTTCCCCCACCCCCCATAGAAATTCTGCCCCTGCAATAAATTTATTCTGTTGTCCCCAGATTTTTAGCATTGTGGCACTTCAATTGACCATGGAGGGGGCGGAATTTAGGGATCCAAACAAAAGAAGTCATATAGCTACCAAAGAGATGTGAATGTAGCAAATATAAGAGATCTAAGCAGGAATGATTTTTAGTGTCTCATGCTGCAGAATTAACATAAGTTGACACCACTTTAACTGCCATGCCTCATTGTTGTGGTATTCTGAGATTTGTAGTTTTGTGAGATATTTAGCCTTCTCTGTCACAGAGCTCTGAGCTCTGTTGCCACAAGAAACTACAAATCCAAGAATTCCATAGAATGTAGCCATGACCATTAATGCAACCTCATTCTTTGGAATAGTGGAAATTTGGGGACTCCAGAAAAAGTTCATTGGCAGCACAGAGTTCTTAGGGGGCAATGCCTTATTCTCCCCCAGCTATACATTCAATCAGCTCTGAACAATTCCTAGTCCTCATGATAGAGGAAAATAATAATAATAATAATAATAATAATACAAATTTATTTATATACCTCCTGGTGGCGGACCAATCTAGGCGGTTTACAAGGCTAAAAATATACACAGCTTAAAATAATATCACTCCCTCCCCACATTAAAAATGAATTAAACTAGATATCAATTAAAAACAATAACTATTAAACAACAAAAACAATAAAACCAATTAAATAAGAGCAACAGACCTCGTACGACTTCAGATTCTAACAAGGGCTGAAGAGACATTCTTAAGAGGAAACAACCCAAGGTCCCAAGACCCCAAGGCTCAGTATTTTAGTCTGGAAAGGCCTGCCGGAAGAGATCCGTCTTGACAGCTCTCTTGAAACTGTCTAAAGATGTTAACTGACGGATCTCATCCGGCAGGCTGTTCCAGAGCCTGGGGGCGACAACCGAGAAGACCCTCTGGGAGGTCACCACAAGCCTAGCTTTTGGAAGCTGCAGGAGATTCCTCCCAGAGGAGGGGAGAGCATGGGGAGGATTATATGGGAGGAGACAGTCTCTGAGATAACTTGGGCCCAAGCCATTTAGGGCTTTAAAGGTGATAACCAACACCTTGTACTGGGCCTGGAAACCAATGGGCAGCCAGCGAGGGGACTGCAAGACCGGAGTGATGTGGTCCCTCCTGGATGTTCCCGACAGAAGCCTGGCTGCCATATTTTGAACCAGCTGAAGTTTCTGAACCAAGCACAATGGTAGCCCCATGTAGAGTGCATTGCAGAAGTCTAAATGTGAGATTACTAGTGCGTGCACCACGGTCTCGAGATCCCTTACTTCCAGAAAAGGGCGCAGCTGGCATATCAGCCGAAGCTGATAACAGGCGCTCCTGACCGTCGCATTTACCTGATTTGTCATCAGGAGCGACGAGTCAAGGAGCACCCCCAGACTGCAAACACAGTCACTGGAGGAGAGTGTGACCCCATCCAGAACTGGAGGTTGCAACCCAATTCTTGGTTTTGGGGCCGTTACCGTGAGCACCTCCGTCTTGTCTGGATTTAGCTTCAATCTGTTTTTCCTCATCCAGCCCATTACCGCCCAAAAACATTCATTGAGAGAAGAGATGCCATTGGAATTCAAGGCCGACGAACGAGACATGGAGAAATAGATTTGGGTGTCATCAGCGTACTGATAACACCCAGCACCATAACTCCATATAATCTCACCCAGCGGCTTCATATAGATGTTAAACAACATCGGGGACAAAATAGCTCCCTGAGGGACCCCACAAGTGAGCTCCCTCTTACTGGAGCTACAGCCCCCGAGCAGCACCCTCTGGGACCTACCCGAGAGGAAGGACCGGAACGACTGCAACGCAGTGCCCCCGATACCTAACCCCCTCAGGCAGTCCAAGAGGATGCCGTGATCTATTGTATCAAAAGCCGCTGAGAGGTCTAAGAGCACCAACAGGGTCACACTACCCCTGTTGATGCTCAGACGCAGATCGTCGGTCAAGGCAACCATGGCAGTCTCAACCCCAAAGCCTGTCCTGAAGCCGCTTTGAAATGGGTCTAGATAATCGGTTTCATCCAAGATAGCTTGGAGCTGGAGAGCAACCGCCCTCTCGATTACCTTGCTCAAAAATGGCAGCAACGAAACAGGCCTATGATTCCTCATCTCCAGGGGATCAAGGGAAGGTTTTATCAGATGCGGCCTAACAGCTGCTTCCTTCAAACAAGCTGGAATATATCCTTCCTGGAAGGATGCATTGATGATATCCATAAGGAATCCCAACAATGCATACCCCATGATGGGCAAGGGTCGAGAGGGCAGGTTGTCTTCCTCACTTTACCAAGCAGCTTGTCCACATCCTCGGTGCTCACAGATTGGAGCTGATCCAGAATAACTTCATCAGTGGAGTCACTGGATACCTCATTTATAGCCTCTGCTACAACAGTGGCGTCTAAGTCAGCTCTTATCTGAGAGATTTTATCTGCAAAGAAGTTATTAAATGCGTCACAGCAGGCCGTTGTCAGGTTAAGCAAGGGATTTAGCACAGGGGGACCTGCGTCATCTCCCTCACCACCTTAAACAGCTCTGCCGGACGAGACTCTGCAGACGCAATACGTGCAGCAGAAAACGCTCTTCTTGCTGCACGTATTGCCTCCCGATAGGAACTAAGAAAGTTCCTATGGCAAGTTCTGTCAGATGAGAGTCGAGTCTTCTGCCACTCGCGCTCTAGTCGTTGTCCAAACTGCTTCATTCTCCTAAGCTCTGGTGTGAACCAAGGCCTTTGGTTCGAAGCGGGTTGGCAAGGACGCTTGGAAGCAATCGTGTCGATAGCCCTGGTAAGATCGGTATTCCAAGTATTAACCAGAGCATCGACAGGGTCACCGGCATTCCCAACCAATGAACCCTCCAAGGATTTCTGGAATCCAACAGGCTCCATTAGCCATCGAGGGCAGACCATTCTAATGTGTCCCCCACCCCCGGAGGGGCAACCATTGGCTCTCAGTTCTGCCTTGACCAGGAAATGATCCGTCCATGACAATATGGAGGTACTTACCACCTCCGCCCACGGATATTCCTGCTCCATACTGAAGACCGCATTGAGTGTATGACCAGCACAATGTGTGGGCCCGTTGACCAATTGGGATAGGCCTATGTTTGTCATGGTCTCCATGAACTCCCGAGCCGCACCTGTTAAGCTGGTCTCGAGCAGAATATTGAAGTCCCCCAGAACTAAAAGTCTGGGGGACTCCAGCAGCAGCTCTGAGACTAGTTGCATTGGCTCGGTCAGGGAGTCTGCTAGACAACGGGGTGGTCGGTAGACTAGCAGAATCCCCAAACTATCCCTGGTCTTCAGGCTAAGGTAAATACACTCGAAGTGGACTGTGTTCCAGACAGGTATCCTGGTCAAGGATAAGGCGTTCTTATGAACCAGAGCCACACCGCCCCCCCGCCCACTTCCCCTCACCTGCTCCTTAATGGAATACCCAGCTGGGAGGGCCTGTGCCCAAGTAACAGTGCTACCCTCCCCCAGCCAGGTTTCCATGAAACAAGCCAGGTCGGCATCCTCATCTAGGAGAAGATCCTGGATGATATAGGTCTTATTTTTAATCGACCTGGCATTGCAAAGGAGCAGAGTGAGGTTCTGTGGAATGGTTGGTCTGCTCTCCAAGCCATTCTGAGACACAGAGGGAACTGAAGGTGGGATAGCTTCCAAACAGTGATCCTGTCTTCTTTTGTAACATTGGTTCCCACTGTTCCGGCCATACCTCCCGTTCCCCAGCACAACTCCAATAGCCGCCCCCATCTCCATCCCGGCTTCAGGTAAGATGATAGAATTTACACTCATAACAGGACACAATACACATGTTCCTCTCAGCACTGGATAACCCAGTCAATCCTCCAATTCCCTGGAAGTCATAATAGGGGAAAAGTTACAGCCAACCCCTGGTCAGATATTATAACCTTATTTGGCTATGAAGTGAACCTAAACATACTAAAAAACCGCCCACTTCCAGTATCAGCTCTCAGCAACTATGCCTGAGAAGCCCAATATTAATTGGGGCTGGCTGAAGCTTCAGAGTCCTCTTAGCGGCTCAGACACCGCCACTGCTGCGTTTAGCAGGGGAAGATGATCCGGGCGGAGTTTTTATGTCCGTCTGTGCTCCCCGCTCACCACAGGTGTGCCTGAGAAGCCCGATGGTAATTAGGGCTGGCTGGGGCTTCGAAGTCCTCTTAGCGGCTCAGACACCACCGCTGCCGCGTTTAGCAAGGGAAGATGGTCCGGGCGGAGTTTTTATGTCCGCCTGCACTCTCCCCGCTCACCGCAGGTGTGCCTGAGAAGCCCGATGGTAATTAGGGCTGGCTAGGGCTTCGAAGTCCTCTTAGCGGCTCAGACACCAGCGCTGCCGCGTTTTTGGCTTCTACTGGGAAATACTGGGTTAGCCAAATTGTTGGATAGGATTTTGTAATTTTTTTATGCCTAGTGCAACACTCCTTCCAAATATTCATTGAAACTTTTATAAATATGGGCTGAAACTTTTTTCACATGTTCCTTTTAATAAGGCAAAGTTGCATTCCTCACTGGAAGACAGACAATACGTTTTTAGTTACCGGCATACTTCAGCAAGGAACAAACAGTTAAGATTTTATTAGAATTCCAACTATTTAAAATAAAATAGATCCCACCCCCATTGTTTGCAACAGCCATGGCAAAATAATGTTGTAGCATTTACTGGGTGAAAGTTTTTTCCCTGAAAAGTTTTGCAGAGTAATTAGGTTTTTAAGATATTTTTCACCTACTTCAGTTCATCATTGAAATGTAATCTCTATGGACTGTAATTGTTGCTAGGATTTGGCCACACCTTCCTTTATTTTAATCAATCTAGGACTCATTGACTGAAATCCTGTAATTAAGAAACTTGCACAAAGTCAGTATGTGGCCATTGGCAAAAACATATTGAGTGTTACTACAGGTGTTACATTTTTTTCTTTCCACCCCAGTGACCCGTAACAGTTCTATTGGACTACAAGAGGAGTGAAAAACAAAGTCCCAGCATTACAACAAAACAAAACAAAACAGCCCATGCATATAAGGCCACATGGCAAGGATTGCACAATAACCCATTAAAAATGAACATTTGCAACCACAGATAGCTGGACTGAAATCCCTACTCTGATACAAATAACATCTGGACAGTTTTTGCATGCATCCTTTGGCATAAAACACCCCAGAGAAGGAGGGGGGAGGAAAAAGAAAAGACAAAGGGCCACTAAAGTTTTTTATTTTACTTTGGGTGTGGTGCCATAAATTTCAGGGATTTAAGCAACAATTGCCAAACCTGAATTTAAACAGCATGTTGTTTTTAAAAGCTGTAACATTAGTGATGAACAAGTCAGTATACTTACATAATTAATCCAGCGTGAAATAGAGGGACTGGAAGCTATCCAGTGGTTTAAAAATAACTCATTCATTTATAAGATCCCCAGTACTATAGGATTTAACATGAAGGCACAGGAAGTGCAGGCATCCTGGCACTGAGCATGCTGTTTTAATTCTGCAAAAGCTTTCTAAAGTCTGCTTAAATCAGCCAGCTTGCTCTGTGTAGCAGCAACTTGGGGGTTTCTCAACAGATAGCCAGTTTAATGACCAAGTGTTTTCTTTCCCTCTGCTCATGACATGCAAAAATTGTCAATGACTACAGATGTCTGTAAACACACACACACACATATCATAATACTTAGCCAAAGTATTGAAAGCAGCATAGGCAATGGAGTCCCACAAATGATGGATAATAGATGCCATTAGACAGCATATAACAATAATAATGCCATGACTCTGAATGCTTTTTAACTTTTAGTATTCAGTCATTAGCCCTGTTTCCTATTGACCTGGAGCAGTATCAAAGGAACACCAGTGACAGAAGGCAGCTGTGAGTCTAACCTAATGGTCAAATAAATAACTAAATGGAAATGCTTAGTTAGAAAGCTCTCTGGAATGCCCCTAGCCTTGGTGTTTTGACTGTGGCTCAAAAAGTCCAAAGACCCCGAGCCAATGCAGTGCATTTAGGAATAGGATGTCTTGTGGATCACTTTCCCTAGCCCATTACATACCAAAGACACATTCCCTACAGACTTTGCACAGTATTTGCAATAGTGACTTGTTCCCAAGGCAGCAACAAGTGTGTGAACTGACTAAACTGCTGATACTCACAGGTTAGCAAATAGATTCCAAAGATGCATTCACTTCCATAACTTGCTTTGATATACTGTGTGTATTTGTTCACTCTCTCTTTCTCTTTCTCTTTCGCTTCCACTTCCTCTTCCTCATTCCCCATCCCCCAGGTTAAGCAGTCTTCTAAACTCCTTGCCTGCTCTGTAATGGTCAGGCTGAAAAACTGTTGCTTGGTTATGTCAACAAGAGGGGGAAATTGTTCACTCCAAGCATCTTGTATTTTTATTCCAGTCCAGCTGTCATGACGTGCCCAGATTCTGTCTATGAAATCTCTTTTGGGAATTGTGAGAGACAGCAGAAGATCTCTCAAGCAGAGTAAACATTTTGTAAAGGCAGAAGCTGAACAACAACTAGTACCACCCAACCATTGACACACAGGCTAGCAGAGAATGAAAACAAACTAAGGTTGTCGTTTTTCTTGTAAAGCATATGAAAGTAGCTTTACTTACAAAAGTTGTGCTTAGTGAAACACATGGTCAAATGGAGAAGGGAGAAAAATGTTTGCAGATTATGTGATACAAGAAGAGAAAAGATATGGAAAACCTTAGTAAACAGATAGTAGTCATAAACATATATTCTGGCTAAATTCCTATAGAGTTACATGGGAATTCAATATGGGCACACAAAGTTTGCTAAGGAAGATGTTTAATCAACTTTCGAGGACAATAAGTCCCATACACCCATGAGACTCACAACTGGCTATATGAAGTGGCTTAAGATTTTGCTGCATATTACTTTGTGAAACTTACAAATTTTGGTTAAATTTGACATCAATGTTTCCTGATCGGTCCTATAAAAATGAATCAAATAATCAAGATGTGACAAGTGGAATTGTGAAAAACCCTTAACTTACATGTTTATCCTACATGAAAGCATCTCTCCCAGTGTCACAGGACAGCAACTTGGGTTAGAATGGAAATGATATGGCTCTGCATGCCATACCTACCAAGACTATGAACAGAGTAGGACACGTCTTGCCTTTAAAATCTGGACAAATTTCATTATAAAAATTTCATTTTGGTCAATGCAGACAAAATCATATCAAAATGCATGCACTAGAAAAATCCATACAAATGTTTAACTAAGGCGAGGGGAGGGAAAGCACACAAACAATGCATGGATTTCTGAGCAAAGGGGGGGGGGAGAGAGAGAGAGAGCTTTGCAACTTGAAACAAAAATGGGGACAGAAATGGGGAAACTGAGAAACTCAGTATAGCTTACAGGTGTTCACATTGTGGATACCAACTTGCTGGTAGCAGCTCACTCCATTCTGCACAGAGATCAATAGCACTTTCCATCCTGGTAGGTCAGCTGTTGCTACTGGGAACTGGGTAAACCTTACTATGGCTAGAAGGGAAATTTTACAAGGTCAGAAGTGTGGAAGGACAAAAGGAGACAGAATAAATATGTAAAGAGAGATGCTGCTCTTGATGTCTCTTTCCTTCAGCCCCAAAACATTTCATCCCAATTAAGACAGGCTCAAAATGACAGTGATCATTTCTAAGGCATATCATTTGCTTCAAATGGATTATTTGAATCATGATTGGTGGTTTGTGATGGACGGAAATGTTTTTTGGGTGAAATAACCGAAAGAAAGTTTCTTTTAAAACAGAGCCAAAAGTTTAGAAGGCACTCTGTGTCACACATTTTTGAGTAAGAAATCAAATTATAGGTTATAGGGTAATTCTATACAACAGATTAAGAAATTTACCTTGGCTTCATCTACAATCCAGAATTAATGCAGTTTGACACTGCTTTAACTACCATGACTCAATACTATGGAATTCTGGAATTTGTAGTTTTGTGATATATTTAGTCTTGTCTGTCAGAGAGCTCTGGTGACACAACAAACTACAGATCTCAGGATTACAAAGGATGGAGCCAAGACAGTTAAAGAGGCTACGCAGATGGGCAGGAAAAGGTGACCTGAAGTTGCCTTTTCTGTAAGCTGCAGCAACCCTTAAATGGGGACGGAGCAACCACACTGGGGGGAGTCAATGCAGCTTTTCTGAGGCTGTATTGAAGCCCCAGCAACTGCACCGCCAGCCCCAAGGACGCCACAAAAGGAGATGGAGCAACTGCATGGGCTGGCAGCAGCTTCTTTAATTTTTTTTTTCTCTCAGACGCATGCGCACGTGTGCAGGAACACATCCCTGCACACCTGTGCAGGACCTGTCATGGGCTAGTATACAGTCTGTCACTCTCTGTGTACAAAGGTGACTGAACTTCCGCATCCCTGCGAACCTGTGCAAGACCTGTTATAGGGTGGTATATACAATCTGTCATTTTGTCTGTACAAAGGTGACTGAAGTTCAGCATGCCTGCACACATGCACAGGACCTGTCATACACCCACATATCATACAAGGATTCACTGACTTCGGCTTCCTCCAAGTAGTAGGTGCCGTAGATAGGTGCCACTGTCTAATTGTGCCACCCTTGGAGTGAAAGAATGAGTTTATCAACTGAAAATACACATATTCTGTTGTCCTCCACAAAACATGTCCCACACAGATCAGGGGGGAGGGGAGAGGTACATGCAAGGGAGATTTGTGTGGACAGACTGGATACATGCAGGTGGTGGTCATGTAAGGGACAAGGTCAACAGGACAGATGGACATATGTTACTCCAGAAACCCCTTCCATCATGGCAGGAAGTGGCATGCAGGTCTTATGCACACCTGCACAGAAGAGGTCACAAAAGCGTCTTTCGTGCAAACTGCTATGCATGCTGACAGCAAGTGTACAGGGAACAGAATGCATTTATTGTCATAACAGAGGACAGTTGCTAGGGTGCATGCATAAGGTCACAATTAGAGTTAGGGTTACAATTAGGATGAGTGTTACAATTAGGGTGAGTGTTACAATTAGGGTTAGGGTTACAATATTCAAGCACAACTGCGCCAGTGCATCCACACCTGGAAGCATAGGGTGCTTTAAATTAAAACCTGTATCGTAGGGCACATGCTCTGGATTGCCGGCTCAATTTCTGCTGTATGTGCAACGGTGCATTTTTATGGCTGTTTTCTGGTGCAACAGTGTTGCTCCATACATACGCACATGCAAAGGTGCACATCTTTGTGAAAGGAGTGGAAAAAAGCAGCTCCTTTTGGGAGCAGCTTTTCTCAGCATATAACAGCTAGAAAGCACTTTCCTGGTGACTTTTAGGCATGCGTCATCTAAATATCACACCTACAAGTCACCCTCAAAGCAACTCTTTTTGCCTGTCTGCATAGCCCCAAAGTAAGGTCAAACTGCATTAATTCTGCAGTGCAGCAGCAGCCAAAGTTGAGTTAAAGTGACTCACCCCAAAGTAAATATTCTGCTAAATCTCTAAAATAAATTGATAAAATATGGCAAGGATGGGAACACATTTTATGAAGGTGATTCTTCCCATGTTACTGGGTGAATTTCCCAAACTGTAGCTTGAATTCTCAACAGTGATACTTAGCAAGTGGTAATTAGAGAATATCTGTGAAATTTAGAGAAAAAAATGTTCCATGAATTTGGTGGAGGGTCTTAGAAAGGACACAAGCAACCCATAAAGACTTGCACTGAGACATGAGTTTCTGGATGATATGAACCATGTCTTTTTCACATTTTTTTTAAACTTCAGTGAATGTGTGTTGGAGCAACATGGCAGAAGTAGGCTCTACCTTGACTTAGGCTGAATCTGCACTGCAGAATTAATAAAGTTTGATATCACTTTAACTGCCGTAGCTCAGTGCTATGGAATTCTGGGTTTTGGAGTTTTGTGGGCTATTTAGTCTTCTCTGTCAGGGAGCTCTGGTGCCAAAAATTACAAATCCCAAGATTCCATAGGATAGAGGCATGGCACTTAAAGGCCTCGTTCCCACTTACATTTAAACAGGTTTGCAATTAGCCTTTGCTTCATGTCAGTGACTCATTCCCAAAAGGTTCATCATTCCCACTATAAAAGTGGATCTTTTCATTATCCCCCTTCAATCATGTCTTTTTTGGCATGATTGTCATTCCCACTAGTATGTGCCCCTTCAAAATGCATGTCAGTCATCTGCGCATCATTGGTGATGCAAGCAGCAACATTGTGAAGAGGGGCTGTTCCTCTTTTTTGCAAGCTATCATCAGCCTTGGGGAAAGTTGTGAGGAAGAGAGGAAAGTTGGGGGTCTCTGTGCCTTCCTTTTAGCAAGCCATCATCTGCCTTGGGGAAAGTTGTGGGGAAGGGAGGAAAATCAGCCATAGGTCACACTGCAAAGCAAAGGCAGTGCTGAGAGAGGGGAAAATGGCTGATTTCACAAAAACTGAGCCAGGATGGTACGCGTTCCTTTGCCATTAGTCCCTCCTCTCCAGAATGATGTGACTCAGATCCATCATTCCCCCTTGTTGAACAGGCTTCTGAATTGGTTCTTTTCAAAAGAACTGTCAGGAAACTACTGTCAGAAAAGAGTAAGTTTTTTGCGTTTGCCTTGCTTCATCGTGACTGAAACTGAATTCAATAGGATCAAAACTGGTTTCATTTGGGGATGAGGCACATATAACCTGATCAGCAATTTGAGCTAAATCATAGAGGGAATGAGGCCAAAGTGGTGTCAAACTGCATTATTTCTGTAGTGCATTTTCAGCCTTAGACACATTATCTGTAAGAACCCAGCCCAGCACCCCCCTAATCTAATCTGTTGCCCCCCCTCCCATAATGGAGGCTGCTTTTCTGTATCGCACCAGGAAGAAATACCTAAAATTAATCACTGCATTCTTCAAGAAGAATACTAGTAACTAATTATAGCTCTATGAACACTGAACAGCAGGTTGCAGCCTTTCAGTAGAGATGTTTCTGACTCTGGACTGACTCCATCGACCCTAGTTGGCAATTGGGTTCTACTGACCAGGAACATGATAAAGGGATTCCTGTTCCAATTTGGCCTTAGTCAAAACTAAGGGGGAAGCAGACGGGAGGACGTGGGCCGCCCCGAGAAGCTGCGCCGCGGGGCCGAGGTATCCCCACACCTCGACCCCGCGACGCAGCTTCGCCACCCCTGGAAGGAGCGCTAAATTGGCGCTCCTTCCACAAGTCTGCCGGCGCACCTTCGGCGACTCTTCCACTGCAGCGTGTGCGAACGCTGCAGCAGGAGGTCCTCCTCAGAGCGCCGGTCATGTGGAGGGCCGGCTGCTCCGAGGACGACCTTGGGAAGGGGTTGGGGGGTCCACCGTGCGGCTGCCCCTCCCCTTCCCTGCCCCCAAAACAGCTCTTTAAGCCGTCTGCTTCCCCCCTAAGGCTCTTTTAGAGGTCTGGTTCTCCCCAGATACTTGATGATTCTTTGTTTGTTGTTTTTATTAGCCATAGTAGTATTAGACAAAAGATAGAAGTCAACAACACAGCAAACTATTTAAAAAGTCTTGCTGTCTGTTCTTAAAGGTATGCTTGAAAAGAAAATGATCACTTTCCAATGGAAAGACAGCAGGATGAAATAATCCTAGCCTGCTTGTGGAGGAATTTTGAAAGCCTGGCACCCACCACTGAGATGGTCACAATAAAAAATATCTGTGAAGGTGTTGAGTCCGAGAGTCCTTAGAGCCTATACAATATAGGAAACTAGTCTTTCAGATTACCTGAATCCTGAAGTTTTAATAAGGATTCTTAAGCCCTGGCTTCTAGTTTGTTCTTTCATCCAAACTTCCCATTCATCTGTGTTCAGTTTGCCCTGACTTGTTCCGTGTCCATATGTCTTATGGCTAACAGTTCCCACTTTCCAACTCACATTTCTCTGCTTCCTATAGTCTGGCCAGGATAGATATAAAGCAAACCCATAGTTCAGTTTTCCCTCCCTGGTACAGCTCCAAAGAGAAGCTGGGAAGCTTTTGCATCTATTTTAATTTTGCTACAGTTAGCCATGCTGTTTGAATCCAGATATACTGCCATACTGCTTAAATCTGACTTGTTTTCACTAATGATAAGAGTAACCACCTTTACTCTTCAGCATAACTGAACATAATTTAGAGTTCAGATAATGTGTAAACTGCACTTAAAATGGAAGCAGAAGCTTTTCATCTCATCCTCTCAGAAACATCAGAGGGGAGAGGGGCACAAGAACTAGCGGAAACTAGACCTTCGTCAATATTCAGCTGCTTTGTTCAGTCTTTTCTTTTCTTGGGGAGGCAGCAGATTTAACTCTGTTCCTCACACAGCAGTTCATATTGGTATGCTAGGTAAAATAACTGTTCCTATTTCTTCAGGGTTTTTTTAAAGAATTACCAATAGCTGTTATACATTCCAAAAAGTTATTTCTCTGTGGGGTGTTTTTCCATTGTTTTCTAAAAAGAATCTGTTGCATATAGCATCAATGAGCTTCAACCTACACCATAAAACATCTCTCACAGATGTGAGCAGGAGCTTTACATATGGAAAAACTGCATGATTATACTAGTAGGGTAGAAGAAACTGCATGGGACTTAGAGTGGGCTGTCTGGATAACATTACAAATCAAATTTAATTAAAACACCACAACATACTGCATTGAATCCAACAGCAAATTATTGAGAGAAGGGGAATGTTGGATGAATGTGAATATTACAATTACATTACAATTAAAGGGGGATGCCATTGATATCTGTATTTTTTTTAAAAATAATAATAATCACATATCCATTCTTGTAAATAAGTGTTTCTGCTATACTTCAAGACTAAATAATATGTGTTTGTCTTTCCAAATATGGAAATATAGAGGTACTATCTGGAATTTATTTTATGGGGGGAAACTAGCTCCAATGATAAATCATCTTTTTGCCTCTTGGAATCTGCAGTGGGGAGAAGTCATCCTTGTTCATCACCAGTTGTCAACTATACACTCATTAAGGTCCTATTGATTTCAAAGGACTTAACTGGATCTTGTCCACTGTAAGAATAAAAAAAGAAATTTCTTGGGCTTGCAATTACCTACAAAAATATTCTTTTCTCAACTTCTGAGACTGGCAACAGAATAGGGTGTATCTTATCTCAGAGATCACACATTTCCAAGGCTTGTGATGAATTTGGAAGAAGAAACATTGGCCCAAAACATCATGACTTTGATAGGTTGTGTTTGAAAACTGAAAATGGGAATTCTGTTCATTAGTCCCAACTAGAATTGAATCATTGGATCTATTGCAGAACAGTAAATTAACATAGAAGTAAATCCAATTGATTGAGTGGCTCTGCTCTAGTCATGACAAACAATAGTCACCATTGTGAAGAAGAAGAAGAAGAAGAAGAAGAAGAAGAAGAAGAAGAAGAAGAAATAGGTGAGATACATCTATGTTGTTGACTTTTTGCTGTGGTTTGATAGTCTTCATTCTAGTGGCATTGCCTATTTTCATGCCAAAGTTTCAACAGGTTGCTTCACTCACTGAAGTCCAAAACACACTGCAGAAATAATCCAGTTTGAGACTGCTTTAACTGCCCTGGCTCAATGCTAGGGAATTCTGGGAAATGTAGTTTTGTGAGACATTATTAGTCTTCTTTGTCAGAGAGCTCTGGTGCCACAATAAGCTACAATTCCCAGGATTCCCTAGTGCTAAGACAGGGTAGTTAAAGCAGTCTCAAACTAGATTATTTCTGCAGGGTATTTTGGACTTGAAAGTTCACTCTGAAACAATTAATCATTATTTATAAAAGAGACTCTACGTCCTTGTCCTATTCTATTCAATAATAGCTATTTATTTATTTCATTTATTTCATTTATAACCTGCCTTTCTCCCCAGATGGGACACAAATCTCTGAAGAGTGTATTATATCTTCCTGTTTAGCTCTTAAGATACAAATATTAATTCTTACTGAGAAATCCTTATTAGTAGGTAGGAATTTGAGTGGAAAACACTTAAAAGCAGATCATATCAATACTATGAGATGTAACTAATTGCTTAAAAATTCTGCATAGATTGCCTCACACAGTTCAGACCATAGGGTGCCACAAATGAAATTCCCACATGAGTTGGGAATGCTTTAGAGTTGGTTTTTGCAAGCCTATTTATCACATGGTTGCAACATCAATGACCTTTTTTGTGAATGGGTCATTGTATCTAAAATAACGTTTGTATCTCTGTACACCATTTCAAATGCATTCCTAAAGGAATATGGACAAATATGAAAATAAATATTCATATTTATTCCTTCACATTCCTTGGTTCTGCTTTAATTACCATCCCCGTTCCACACTGCAAACACATTGATGATTTGTTCCCACTTATTTTTGGATGCTAGGGATGACTATTTCTACAAATGAGGTGGTGAAGATCTGCACCAAATAATATTGCATTCACTGCATCACTTCTTTTCTTTCTCAGGTTTGGTTTAAATATGAAAAATAATATTTATTAATAAAATAATATTTTAATATTTAATATTTATTAATGAAAATTAATATTCATATTTAAACCAAACCTAAGAAAGAAGAGAAGTGATGCAATGAATGCAATTTTATTTGGTACAGGTCTTCACCACCCAGTATCCTATTTGTACAAATGGTCATCCCTAGCATCCAAAGGTAAGTGGGAACAAATCATCAATGTGTTTGCAGTGTGGAACAGGGATGGTAATTAAAGGAATCTACAGTTCAAATAAATAAGTATATTTCTTTGGAACTTGGGGAGAGATTCTTGATCTATACTGTATTTCCATACACTTTAAACAAAATTGTAACATCACTAATCCTTTAAATTATCTGTGGTACCAGCTTTAAAATTTGCCATCTAGTGGCATGCAGCAAGTGATTTCATTAAAAGTTGGCCTTTTGTTTTTGATTGCATCACACATGCGGAAGGTCTTATTTTCCCCTCCCAGTGTAGTCATTAGATCCACAAAAGATGTGTTGAACACAGAGAATTAGTGATAATTGGTATAGGCCAACCACAGATTGCAGAGGGCTAGCCTGTTAAAATAACTTTCAGAACTCCAGTCCTGTCTAATCCAAGGAAACCTGCAAACAAGCAACAAAATTCAATAAGAAGTAGGCAATCCTTGCAATATATTTTTTTTAAAAAATCATAAGCACAGCATGGGGGATGAAATACATATGTTGAAAGTAAAAACCCAAAGAAATGATGCCCTGATATGTGAGAGTGCATGAATGAAAGGTGTTTCAAAGAAAAAAAGGAAACCACTGGAATGTAAAGAACTTTATGAAGTCAAAACCACATACTGTAGAAATTGTAGGGATTGCACTGTAACTTCAAAAGCAGGTAATTCTGAAATACATAAAAAGTATCCTGCTGATACACTGTGTTTTTATAGACATGTGAACATAGACAGAGGCAAACTTTCTAGATGGGACATCTATAAGGCTATGCATTGTTTAGATCTTACTTAAAATAACAAATAACCACAGCCAGATGGATAGGTATATCTGATGGAGAAATTAGCATCTCCATTTGAAACACATAGTAATGTCCTGTGTAAGACTTATAGCTAGAGCCGGATCTGAGCAATATATGAAGCAATCATTTAAGTATCTTCAGCAATAAAAAACTGATCCTTTGGTGGTAAATTTATACATCTGATGCAAAATACAGTTTCAGAACATGGCCATACAGCCCGAAAAAAAACCCCACAAAATACAGTTACTTTTAAAACTAAACAATGAAAACAATGTTAATGCATTGCATTAAGTTGGAGCTTATTTATATTTAATCACCAGGTTAGGTTTCTTTCACCTCTCCGAGCTGAATTTTTCATACTGTCTGCTTTCATTAAATCCTAAATCTAGGCCAGTTTAGCTAGCTTTTATGGATTGTTTCATGTGACATTTGTAACTTGGCAGACACTGAGTGTCTGTGTAAATGAAAACAGCATATTTAGAAATGAAAACCTGTAAAGGTGTTTCTGCTTGTTTGGGTTTCTGTGTGGTGGTCATTGTCAGTTTCACATTAAAGCCATTGTAATTAGGGTCAAATCCATACTCTGAACATGGGTAACTCAACATGTAAACTATAAATGGTTTCCTAGAGTCATGTCTTCAGCATGACGCCTTTGAAAGGAGAAATTTATTCCTAATGTTTTATCTAGATGTTCTGAATGCATTATCTTGTCAAGCAAATGGTTCTGTTCTCAGGAATGGTGATAAAATGAAAGAGAAGGGGAAAGGACTATAATATTCTGTGTGTGTGTGTGTGTGTGCGTGTGTGCGTGTGTGTACTGTATAAGCCAGAGCACTGGAAAACATACTGTAAGTCCTAACTCTCTTTTCAATTGGCCCTTTGGAGTGTGGGCTAAATTAGAGAAGGTAAGGATGTTTATTTGAACTTTGAAACCTGCTCCCTTAATTGCTTTAATTAACTCTCCAAGCTGTGGTTAAAATGCATCACAAATGTATATTTTAAAACAAATGAA
This sequence comes from Phrynosoma blainvillii, assembly GCA_026167975.1. Lineage (NCBI taxonomy): Eukaryota > Metazoa > Chordata > Lepidosauria > Squamata > Phrynosomatidae > Phrynosoma > Phrynosoma blainvillii. The sequence goes on from JANUYF010000001.1 coordinate 278,207,829, forward strand.
ATAATGGACATCTGCTGAAAATGATAACTTTGTGTTACCATAGATCAGTGATTCCCAAAGTGGGTATTACACCCCCACCCCCTCGGGGGGCAGTAGAAAGATTCAAGGGGGCATTGAGGGGGAAAGAGGGAAGTCAGAGGAGGCAGTGAGAAGGAAAAGGAGGCTGCAGGGGGGCTTCAGTCAAAGTACTGGTGCTCAAGAAACACAAGCAGAATCAGGGGCCTTAAGGGCCATGATGAGGGTGGGAGCTATATGAAACACCTTTTCAGAGTCCCTTAAAATTACTGCACAGCTTTGCAGATCACTTGTGTGGTGGTGTCTTCCACTCTTCACCTCCCCACATGAGCTCACTCTCTCAGCAATCTGTGGTTGGCCTATACCAATTATTTCACTAGCAGCTGTGGCTGGGAAATTCTCACAAGTCTGTGGTGCAGGGCATTGTTTGTGTGGCTATGAGCAGCACTATTTTGGGACTGACTGACTGACTCCCTGGAATGAGGAGTTAGAGCACATAGTGGAGAAGGACAAGTAGTGGCAAAATTTGGGACCCTAGTTAAGCTTTGTGATCTTTGCCAGGATTTGGCAGGCAGGTTGGAGTTGGGCTGCTGCTCAGTGGTGACCCTGGTCCAGGTGTCACCTGCTGTGGCCACTTGTGAGCAGGGGATGGGGCTCAAGGTATGGCAGGGCTTTCTGGGGGCAGTTGCGCCTTTGCCCATTCTCTGCTGCTGTTGCAGACTGCTTTCCTAAGGATGAAAGTAGCACCGTGGCAGTGAAGTCCAGAGGGATGCGCATAGCCTTCTCCTTTGTTGCTGCAGCACCGTTCTCTTCAGGAGGAAAGAGGTGCTGTGGCAGTGCAGTGCCATAGTAGCACAGTGTAGAGGGACAGACTGATAGAAAGCTCCTGGGGGCCATGCTGCTGCAGTGCCATCACAGTGGGGTCTGGAGGGACAAACTGACAGTGAGGTCTGGAGGCCTGCACCTAGCCTTCTCCTTCACTGCTGCGGTACCATTCTCCTCAGGAGGAATGTGGTGCCACAGCAGCGAGGTCCAGAGGACCACACCTAGCCTTCTCCTTCAGTGCCTTAGCACTCTTCCCCTTGGGAGGAAAGTGGTGCCACAACAGCAAAATCCAGAAGGAAACTGACAGCAAGGTCTGGAGGACCATGCCCTGGCCTCTCCTTTGCTGCTGCAGCATCATTCCCCTAAGGAGGAAAGCAATACTGTGGCAGTGCAGCACTGGCCCTCCAGACCTCACTGTGGTGCAGCATCAAGGTCCAGAGGGCTGCAACCAGCCATTTCCTTCATTGCTGTGGTGCCGTTCCCCTCAGGAGGAAAGTGGCACCACAGCATCAAGGTCCAGAGGGGTGCAGTGGAAGCACTCACTGTAGCAGTCCTAACCCTACAACCTGGAGGGGGGTGGAACTGGGTGTCACCTCTCTTCTGGAGTGTCACCTGGTGAGGTCCACACCACCACCCATCCCTGGTGCACCCCTGCTGCTGCTTCTGCTTTATTTCTTAAGACAGAGTGAGAGAAGAGGCAGCAGAAGAAGCAATGTTGTTGGGGTTGCAAACATTTGAAGCTATGTGGGGAAAGCATGTATCTGGGTAAGGAGTGGGAGGAGTATCTGGGGTCAATTCATGGAAAGAATCGCTTGCCTTGGAGTGGCTCCTGTAATTAAAATCTCTTCCTTTCCCATCAGTGCCAATCTGCAGTCCGGAGCATGTGGCCTTTGCAAACCCCCTACGTATGCACTGGCTGTACCCCTCTTCAACAGGACAAAGGGTTGAGAATCTTTCCTTGCCAGGGAGAAGCATTTCCCTTTGCACTTGGTCCCCTTTGGAACAGCAACCAAGCAGTGACCAAGAGGCCTCTTGCCACCATGGCCTTTCCTACAAGGCCAGCATGGGCACAGCCAGCTGCTCAGTTGCTGCTCCCAGAGTCACTGGGTGGCAAAGGGAGCAGCAACCAAAACTGGCTGTTTTGAATTTACAATAGAACAGTAGACCTAATATCCAGAGATGTGTGTGTGTGTGTGTGTGTGTGTGCGCGCGCTAGGGTTGTCATCAAAGAGGAAAAGGGACAAGAGTCTAAAAAAGTTCAGGGACCACTGTCATAAATGAAAAAGGAATTGCAAAATGACAGCTTATTCTGTCATTTTCTTGAGATAAGAAGAAGCATTGAAAATATACTTACTATTTTTAGTAACCACTTATTGTGAGGGTTCGTGTTGCACCCATAGCTCTAATCCCTATTATCTTTGTTTTGTCTGGACTACACTTTTGAACACTGTGGATCTGAAACTCACTAGTTCTCACTCTACATGGCTGCTTCTAATCCATGTTAGACTAGCACTGTCCCTCCTCTCTTCCCATAAATAGATGAAGACTTTTCTGTTTTGACAGGCCTTTGAGAACTGATTTAGGCAGGACCCATCTTGTATAACATGCTGAATTTGCTGTCTGTTACTTAGTTGTATTGTTGTAGGTTTTTCTTTTAATGGTTCATGGTTTTTTAAAATAAATAAATAAATCATTTTTTACCTTTTATTAAAATTTCCTGAACAATTGACTTGACTGTTTTTCTGCAAGGAGTGAAGTAGGCAAATGAAACTGAAATAGAAATAATCCTACAGAAGGATGGGTGGATGGGGAGGAAGAAATAGAAAGGCTTTTGCCTCCTTGTGAATAGAGCATAGACAGTGAGCTAAACAAGTCTCCAGTGAGAAGAAATGGCACAAGCATGTATACAGATCACACTGGCCCTAGCAGTGAGATTTAGCTCACAAACACCCATAGCATTTCTCCCCATTCTCTGTTGCAGAAAATATAATAGTAAGGATCAAGTAAATAATTCACAACCCACAACCCTTTCATGACACCTGTTGTCAGCTGCCTGAGATAGCCACCACTTTCTTGTTGTTATTGTGTGCCTTCCAGTCATTTCTGACTTATGGTGACCCTAAGGCAAACCTACCACAGGGTTTTCTAGGGATGAGAATATGTGATTCAGCCAAGGTCACCCAATGGGTTTCCATGGCAGAGCTGAGAATCAAACCCTCCAGGGTCATAGTCCAACACTCAAACCACTACAAAAAGCTGGCTTCTCCATCTTTTTTTGCCAGGGGATAACAATGGGAGTGGTTCTGGAAAGGTGATAATTTTCTTAAGATTACTGAGTGATTATATAGTTATGACCAAGGACTTCCAGCTTATAGTTTATACATGGAACATAAGGTACTAAAAGGCAAAGGTGTCAAGCAACAAAGAAAATGTACAGAGGTGCTGGGTGTGGGTGGGTGTTTCTGCACACCAGAAATCTTGATAAAGTCAACCCTGATATGTATTCATCTTATGAGGAAAACTAGAAGAAAATTAGAGAAATCCTTTTGCACAACCACATTGGTAGGCATCAAGGTACACAATTATTTTTTCTTTCTTATAAAGTTCTGGTTCTTCTAAACTGTCCCCTCATGAAACAGGATTTTCTCTTGCTAAATCTACCCAACTATTTGGACCAGACTTTGGGGTGACTGGAGAATTTGCACTGGGGAAATCTATTCTACAAACAGGATCACATCTGATGAAGACTGTACACTGTTGAGTTTGACCCATTAGGACAACTCAAGAGCAGAAATAAATAAATAAATAAATGCTAAGTGAATACTAGTTCCTGGGCTTGGGATCATGCTTTTTGGAGCATTTTAAATCACATTTTTATTAAACTCTTGGAATAGCTGAGCAGACCAAACATATTAAGAAGCTATGCCTGATCCTATAATCATTTTTGTTTTACTCACTCAAGAATCCCAAAATTATTTATTTATTTATTTATTTATTTGTTTTGGTTTAAATATACACTTCAGAGGGTCTTCACACCCAGAGGTCTATGTTTCAATTTGTGTTTCTTTCTTCTCTTTTTATTTATTTATTAAGGATAAGGAATCTGGGGACAAAATTGTTCTAACCTGAGTAAAAGCATCTTTTGTTTTCTGTTTTTAGTGTACTGTACCACACCATAACTTTTGAGTTTGCTCACCCAGCATTATTTGTTTAATAGAAATATTTTCCATACCACCTGGTTCTGGCATAAAGTCAAAAATTTGCATTTATATGAGGTAGTTTATCAAATATAACATACAGAAGTCTGTTAAATACACATTGCATTTTGTTTGTGAGAAAATCTGTTCATATTTAATGTAGTTTTTAAAATTAACCTTAATGAAAGCTTCTGAAAATTGTTGTTCTAAGCATTTGAAATATGCAACAAGAACTGGTGGAAGACATAAACATGTTTTCCATTATATGTTATCAGATAGCCCAAAATTACTTCAAAGAAGAAATGTGGGACTATGTTAAATTAGAAAGATAAGAAAGCATTTCGTTAAAAAGCAAAGGTTTTTAAAAAAGTAAAACATCTGACAGTTAACCTCAGCATTTTTTAATCTCCTACTGGGTGGGATAGGAATGGGATCGGATGAGAAAGGCAAGAGAGACTTTATATATGCACAATCATGAAGTCTGTATAAGCCTTCCCCAACCTGTTGACATCCAGATGTGTTGAACTACACCTCCCACAATCCTTCAGACAGATTGTGGAAGGCTGAGGTGTAATTATGTATGCTCAATAAATGTGGATATTAGACTTTGATGCATAAGACAGGAAAGCAAGCATTCATAATGGACCAACTAGGGCTGATGGTGGCCTGGACTCTGAATATCTTGAAAAAGCCTAGCCTCATTTTAAACTATAAGATTTGGAATATCCAATCTCCTCCCTCCTTCCTGCTGGCAAGGAAATAGTTTCTTGACTCAGAGCAATCAATGATTAACTGTTTTGTTTACTTCCATAGAATGGAGACCTGCTGAACTGGCTCAGAATGGTATACCCCACCCCACCCCCCATGTGAGATAAATATCTATTTGTTGTTATATGCCTCCAAGTCATTTAATGATTTATGGTGACCCTAAGGCAAACCTATCATAGGATTTTCTTGGCAAGTTTATTCAAGGGGGGGTAGTGGCCATTGCCATCCTCTGAGGCTGAGAGAGTAAAACTTGCCCAAGGTCACGTGGGTTTTAATGCTCAACCGAGGAAGTGAATCTTGATCTTCACAGTCATAGTCCAATGCTCAAACCACTACATTACAACACTGTCTTTGTCCTGTGTATGAAATCCATTGTCTCTACTTGTTCAGACCACTTAAGAGCCATTATCAGAACCTGAAGGGCACTTCACCTCTGCCCTTTGTAAGCACACGTTGTTGTTTTTAATCTTCCAGAATAACATTGAGGTCACGTTTTACTCCACCCAGAGGTCTTTCTTTTACTCTTAGGAGATCACCCCTCAAGTTGGGACAACCTTTAAAATACAGAGACACAGAGAGATTCTCTCTTGTCCCCAGCCTTCTCCTCTCTGAGGCCTGCCTTGCTGCATTTGCTCCAGTCATCATCTTCACATCACAAGGTGAGAAAATCCATGTTCATATTTTAGCCTGTAGTCCCTTAAATCTAGCTTAAGCCAACTAATGGCCTTTACAGACTGCTAGAAATAATGCAGCTTGAGACCACTTTAACTTCCTGGGCTGAGTGCTAGGGATCATGGGAGCTGTAGTTTATTGTGGCACCAGAGCTCTCTGACAGAGAAGGCTCAATGTCTCAGAAAAAAAAACTACAATTCCTATGATTCCTTAGCATTGAGCTAGGACAGTTAAAGTGATCTCAAGCTGCATTATTTCTGGCAATCTGTAAAGGCCCGTAGATTGGTTAGAAGGGTTTTAAGCTTCCATGTTGTTTTCCCCTTCTTTTACTTTGAGAAAAAGCTTTCATTAGGTATAGTCTGTTGGTCTCTTCTGCTATCTTTTTCTTTCTTTTAAATAAAAAATAATTATTTTGTTTCAAAATCAGCTTGTCCTTCTACCTCATTTTCACTTGGAGTCACTTTGGTTAACTGCTCATTTTTAAACTCTGTAGCTTACAAGGTCCTGCGGAGAGCTGGTGCATATAAGAACTTTTTTCCCACCCCCAAAAAAACACAGTGAATTGTTCTTAAAAAAGTTATACCTTAACACAAACAATCATATATATGATGAAAGCAAATCATTTTTGTCAGACTCAGGAGATTCAAAACTGTCTCTTATAATTGCTTCCCTATGAGATTCTATCCACTTATTCGTGACCTGATTCTTGGCTTGTGGCTGCATCCAGGGTGTGCATCATCTGAACGTGGCTGTAATCTGTTCATAGAACATCCAGGTACATGTCTGTTTAGAGCAGGGGTAGGCAACCTTTTTGAGCCAGGGGCCGGGTTGCTGTCCCTCAGACAATTGGGGGGCTAAAGCACCATAAATAAATAAATATTTTTTTTAAAAATATATATTTTTTTAAAAAAAAATGCATGCACACTCTCTCAGCCCCAGAAAAGCCATGGCAAAATCCCTGTGGAGATTTTGCCAAGAAAACCCCAAAAACAAGTAATAACAACAATAATCAATATCATCATGGTGGGCGGTGGCGGCAGGACCAGCCTGGGGCCGGTCCAAAGGCCTCGGGGGGCCGCATTCAGCCCCCGGGCCTTAGGTTGCCTACCCCTGGTTTAGAGGCTGTAGCCCTGAGGGGATTCAGCATAGTGGGTTCCCTAGCCATTCTGTAAAATATCCTATTTAATCCTGATACATCCCACTTTGAATCCTAGATTTTGCTGACTTTACTTCTTAGGAGTTATTCTTCAAAGTGATGTGAATAAGACATTGTTTAGTTACTATATTTTATATCTGAAAATGTTTGTTACAATAAAAAGATGGGTATGAGTGTCCTGTAATTTCTATTTAAACTGTTTCCCTATCAGGTGTCCCAAATTATTCCCATATCCAATCCCCAAATTCAAGGCATTTTAAGGAGTAGTTTGAAAGTTCTCTCCAGAGTGGGTGAGGGAAAATCCCTAGATATGTGTGTATGCAGTTGATGTACAAGTGTCCCTGTGCATTACATACCTCAGGCACACATCATCAGGTCTGAGAGGCATACATAATCTCATTTTATATATGATAAGAGAAGAATATACTATTCCTTCTAATACCAGACACATACACACAAAAAGCTAATGAGTATCAATAGGATTGTACCCATTAAGAAATGACAAGGGGACATCTGCATGGTCAATGAACCCCAGGTTTGCAGAAATTGCAAAGAAAAAAATCTTTAGGAAGTATAATAATAAAAAATAGGACTAAGCATGCTCAGTGGGCACAACACACTATGCATTGATGGGAACAAGAGAGAGAAAAATGGGGGTGGCAGCTAGTGAATGGAACAGATTAGGACTGAAGAGGGCATGGCTGGATGGAATCTTGAACAGTAGTGCTCCAACCTGAAACATTTTGTTACAGATTCCATTTGCACTTCAGAATATGACAAGCATTTCCCTTTGTGGGTACCAGGGAGAGGTCTAATTGCCTCTATTTCTCTGTGTTTATCTATGTCAAAAAAAGAGCAGAGATTACAATGTGAACATACTAACATATTAGAGCAATATTCTGTTTGAATGCACCTATGCCTTCACAACACACACACACACAAACACAACCTGATGGTGATAGTCAGCTAGTATGACACTGGATTGCCTGGTCATGAGTTAAATCCAGATGAGGGTCACTGATGTCTGGTGTTAGCCCAAATTGAGTTCAGTATTAATACTGAAAAATCCTTGAAATCATCTCATCACCTATCTCATGGATTCCAGAAATCCTTCTTGCATAGGTTCAGTTTCAACCTGATGCTTAGAAGCTTAAAATGCAAGGCTGAAGTAAGTAATCTTGCTTTTGATTTTTAATTGCTGCTAGTACCCCTTAAACTCTTCTCTCCTACCTACTTTTTTATTTTAAAAGCTCAAATCTATGAACAAAGATGGCTATGTTTTAAGGATAAGATCTACAACCCTTTACATTTTAGGTGCCACTGCTAAACAGTTTTTCTGTAATCAATCCCGTTTCTGACAGCAGCCAATGGAGTTACCCTCTATAGATCATGGTTTGCTCTGATAAGTGTTCAGAAGTTAATACAGCTAGTATATTTGTTTGTTTCTCAGTGTGTGTGTGTGTGCAAATTACATATGCATATTATGATTTCATTGCAGCTGTGACAATGCTGATCTATATTCAGTAGGTTAATCATGGTAGCACTTAAAAATATCTAAGGTTCCTTTGTGCACTCATATCCCCAAAGTTTGAATCCACTAAATACACATTTTGTAAGTGTATAATAGCTAATCTCAGGCCACTAATAGATTTAACCTTGTGCATTTTGTAGATCTTTAAAAGCATTATAGTTTGAAGGTCAACTCCTCTGTATTACTGTAAAGGAAAAGCAAAGGAATAAAAATTAGAAAGAATTAATTCTTCAAAAAGTTTATACAAATCAAAACCCTGCAGTTTCACACTGAGAACAAAAGAAGCATATTAAACACCAAAGTTTATCAAGACAAATTAGGTCCCAGTTTCAAATTTTCTTTAATCTTTTGCATCTGAACGGGGTTTGTTTTTTTTTTTTTGCCTCATGCTGTTTTCCCTAGTTAAATGTTAAAATGAATTCTAGCCAATACCATTGACTTCCTCCTTTAAAAATATTGAGACACATAATAAAAAATTAATTACTTCCCCTAATTTCCGTGTGATTCTTTAAAAAGATGTAAAATTCATTTAAAGTAAGTGGTGACTTTGTCTTTGAAGATCACGACAATTAACATGGATCAAAGCGTAGGTTCTGTAACGATGATAGCTTATTAGCATAATGAAATTAACTTAGAGACAAGAATCTTTAATAGGTACAACAAAAACGCTTTAATAATACTTGAAGAAAATTATGTATTTGCTAGAAGTACAACAGTTTCAGACTTTCGATCCAATTAATAAGTTGTTAATTAGCTTTTTTCCCAAACAATGTGCACTTTAAGTTAACATCTGGGCACTGGATAACACTCTTCAGTGGTACTTTTTGGGACAGAATATAGAATTCTAAATTTGTTCTACTAGAAACACAGTTGGGGGACTCTTCTGTGGGAAACCGATCTCATATTCCATAATATGTTTCCTCCTACATCCTAGCCAATTAAAGAGAAGGATTAAATCAATGATATAGAGGGAGGAATGGATAATGTCCTTAATTGCAGCTGAGGTGTCTAGTACATATGTCTGGGCTTATCTGTATTTTTGATAACAGTTTCTATATTCTGCAATTTGTGTGCATTTGTGCCGTGGCTCTTTATTAGTATCTACTAAGTGGAGAATAAGTTCTAGAACAAACATGCAAACACTTTTCGAGCATTTCACTCAATTCACTGTTGTTGCATTCATTGTTTAGTACTTCCCAGTGGGTTAGCAAGATTTTGCTAATAAGCTATCTAGTGAGTGGAGTAGTTTCTGATTTATAGTGACCCTAAAGCAAACCTATCACATTGTTTTCTGAGGCTGAGAGTGTTGACCAAAGTTGCCCAGTGGTTTTCCATGGTTGAGTGGTGATGCCTACTCTGGTCTCCAAGTCATAGTCCAATGTTCAAACCATTACACTGTGAAGCACCTTCAAACCTGGCTTGGGAGGGGAACAGAAAACTATAGTCTGCTTTCCAACAAGAGCTGAAAAGGTTAAAGGAAGGGATGAGAGAGGATGAAAGTTCCACTGTGACTGGTAGCAGACCACTGGATTTGTCCCAGGCTTCATACATCAAATCTGGCAAGAATAAGTGCACAGGAGGAATGTCAAGGGCATTCACTTCAAGGCATCACAGCCCCCACATTCACCCTGGGCACAGAATGCATAGGTAAGCTACACCTTTGGTTTTCAGAATTCAGATTTTGCAAACAGCGTGTTCTATGGATTCTATACACAAAGGTATCTGTACACAAAGGTATCAATCAAAGTATCCTTGAAGATATGCTACTTAGAGACAGAATCACACATGGCTCCTCCATCTCTTATGTATTCCTACATGTGTCAGCAAGGTTTGAATAATATTTCAATGTAATGTTTGCATCTGTTGACTTAGTAATGTGAGTCTTATAATGTAAGGATTCCAGTGCATTTCTCCAGTAGAAGGTTCAACTCTGCTCGCCTTCTAAAAAAAAGAATGCCACAAACTGACATGGTACAAAATTGTATTACAATGTCTATAATACTGTACATAACATTTAAACAAACAATAAAGCTCTATTTGAAATTATCTATACAAGCAAATGAAAGTTTTTTTTTCTTCTTCATTCTAGATTCTGGAGGTGGTGGCCCATAAAAATGTACACTTTTTAAAGTATCTGCATTTGACTTTCAGGTAACACCAAGCTGTGAAATAATAATAATAATAATAATAATAATAATAATAATAATAATTTCTATCCTGCCCCTCTAATCAGGGCGGCTTACAACAATAAAAACATCGATAAATACATCCAATTACAACCCCTGCTACTTAAAAAATTATTAAACTAGAACAATTTAAAATATAGATAAAACAACATATAAAAACCAAACTTCATAACAATACAATACAACATAGTCAGCAGCAGCAGCAGCAAAGGGAAAGAATTATCTGGCTCTTTGGACCAGGATAATTATAGAGGAAAGGCCTGCTGGAAGAGATCTGTCTTAACAGCCTTCTTAAAGCTGTCTAAGGTGGAAATAAGATGGATCTTGTCTGGCAGGCTGTTCCATAATTTGGGAGCAGTAGCAGAAAAGGCCCTCTGGGAGGTCACCAACAACCTAGTTTTTATTGGTTGTAATAAATTCCTCCCAGAGGACTAGAGCGTACTACATTGGTCTTTTAATTCAAGTATTCTGTTCTATTTACCAAATGTAAATATCTCATCAGGATCTAACCCTTTTAAAACTAATGTGCTTATTTAAATTACTATTTTGAGGAGAAATGTTATCATACATTTATGATCCCCAAAGTTTTAATTTCCCCTGCAAAATACCTTCTTTTTATTTTATTTTTTTATTTTCCCCAACGTGAGACTTATGACTTCCAAAAAGATAAAGCTAAAAAACTTGATTCACACAAAATTAAAAAAAATTCAATATAAAAGCACTTAAAAGCATAAAGGCATTGATGGAAACAAATGCAAGCAAACTAGCAAGCAGAAACCTCTATACTTGATGAGATCTCAACCCAATTTCTTTTCTTTTCTTTTTTTCTTTTTTCACTACAGGGCACATGAATAACTTTTTGGAGGGCAAGTACACAGTTGTAACACAGACCTCTTTTCCACACCAGCATTACAATCCATTCCCTCTATATACAGTGTCATGAGATATGGGAGGAATCTGAAATTATTGCCACATATTCTGTTGTGTGTTGTTGTGTGTTGTGTGCCTTCAAGTCATTTCCAATTTATGGAGACCCTAAGGTGAAACTATCATGGGTTGTCTTGGCATTATTTGTTCAGAGGAGGTTTGCCATTGCCATTGCCTTCCCCTGAGCCTGAGAGCATGTGAATTGTCCAGGGTCAACCAGCAGGTTTCACAGCCAAACTGGAAACCGAGCCCTAGTCTCCAGAGTTGTAATCCAACACTCAAACTACTATGCCACACTTTATTTGTTTTTATTTAATAAAAAAAATAGAAGAATTAAAAAAGAAAACAGGTTATCAGTTAATACAAAAAGTGAGATACCTAGGAATAACGATCACCCAAAAAAATTTAGATTTATTTAAAAATAACTATCAGATTATGTGGAAAGAGGTTAAAAAATATCTGGCTCCTTGGGATAAACAACCACTAGCTATGATGGGCAGAATAGCAACTATTCAAATGAATGTATTGCCAAGAATGTTATTCTTATTCCAGACAATTCCTATTCTGATGAATAAACAACCATTCAAAATTTGGAAACAAGACCTAGCCAAATTCATTTGGCAAGGAAGGAAGCCCAGAATTAAAGCATCAGTACTACAAGATTGGAAAGACAAAGGAGGACTAGGACTACCTAATCTGGAAGTATATTACAACTCTGCTGCAATAATGTGAATAAAATACTGCATAGTGTTAAAAAATACAAAATTATTAGATATAGAAGATGTATCGATGAAACTAGGATGGCATGCCTATCTTTGTTATGAGAAATGGCAGTCGGATAGAGAATTTAACAAACATAGTATAAGGAAGGCTTTATTTAGGGTGTGGGAAAAGATATAAAAGGCATTTTTACTCCAAAATTCCACTATGGAATTTAATGGAGAAGCCCTTCATGGAAAAGAAGCCCTTCATGGAAAAGAAACTTCCAAAAGAGAAAAATAGATCAGATATGAAAACATATTGGAAAAAACATCTGAAGGAACAAACATAAAAAAGATAGAAGAACTTCAACAAGAAGGATTTACAGTTAATTGGTTTAAATATTTGCAAATAAAGGAAGATTATAAAAGAGATAAAATAGATCCAGGAATAGAAATGGAGCCAATTTTTTTTTTTTTTGACAGAATACTGAAGGAAGACAACCAGCACTGGATTAAGAAAATTTATAAATTACTATTACAGATAGAATGAGAGGCGGAAACTGTAAAAGAGAACATGGTAAAATGGATGCGAAACATAGGACATCCTATATCATTCCAAAGGTGGGAGAAATCTTAGAAAAATAGTATGAAATTTACGAAATGTAACATCTTATAAGAAAATTATTATAAAATCTTCCACAGATGGTACATGACCCCAACAAGATTAGTAAAAATGAAGAAATAGAATAACAAAAAATGTTGGAAGTGCAAGGATAAAATAGGTATGATGTACCACATGTGGTGGCATTGTAGAAGAGCAAAAAACTTTTGGAAAAATATTCAAAAAACTATGACTAAAATGTTGCATATAAGCATTCCATTAAAGCCTGAATTATTCTTGTTGAATATAACGGATACGATAGATGTAAAATTATTAAAGGAAGAGATAAATGTAATTCTATATATGGTAACAGCGGCGAGGTTAGTTTATGCACGGTATTGAAAATTAAGCAAAATACCTACAATAGAGGAATAGCAGTTAAAATTATTAGAATTAGCTGCAAAGGGTAGTTTATCGATGTATGTAGCCGGCAAAACAACACAACAATATGAAAGGAAATGGAGAGCAATAAAGAAATATTGTATCCAGACTTCGGTATGAGATATCAATGTAAATAAGTGAACAAAATTAACACATCATAAATGGATTTAAGTTCCTTTTTTTCTTTATTATTGTTTTGTGATTTTCATGTTACACAATTGTGTTGCAAAATTAATTTTATGTCAGTTAAAAATGTTGGAGAAAAATAAATAAATAAATAAATAAACCACTATGACACACCGGACGTTATCACACGGGGTCTAAAGCAGCCCCACCCCTTCGCCATCGCTGCATCATTCCGGTTCCTTTGCCTCCATGATCAGACGACGTTGCGGCAAACCCCGCCCATCCCTGCATCATCCTTGCGACATCGCTGCATCATTCCGGTTCCTTTGCCTCCGTGATCAGACAACGTCGCGGCAAACCCCGCCCATCCCTGCATCATCCTTGCGACATTGCTGCATCATTCTGGATCCTTTGCCCCATGATCAGACGACATCGCGGCAAACCCCGCCCATCCCTGCATCATCCTTGCGACATCGCTGCATCATTCCAGCTCTTTTGAATTCCTATTTCAAAGAGGAATTACGGCCTGCGCGACCAGAATCATTCCGGTATGGCTCTGGATTGATTCCTTGCCGCTTTTCTTGCCGCTAGTGTGATAACGTCCACTGACTACATATTCTACATTTCTGAAAAAAATGCCAGCCTTTGCTCTACCTTTGCATCTGGCCTGGACATGTTATAAGTCTGCTAGGAGTTTTGCAACTTTTTAGACATTAATAAATGGTCTTGTGTCTCCAAGTCAGTTTTTCTTGCATGTTCATAAGCAGAGGACACAATGGCTGGATAACCTGATTAGCACTATCTTGCTGAATTTTTTTCCAATTCCTGCCATATTGGCACTGTGTTTGTGTGGGAAATTCCTAGAGTTATGCACACTGCACTAATATAAGTGGAGCTAGTACATTTTCCCAAAGTATACCTGGAATTTTCCTCAACTGCAGCACTTCACAAGGAAAATTATCAGAAAGATTTGTTGGATAATGTAGTAGACATTTAGAAGTATCAACCTCTTCTGCAGTCTCTAATGTCTGATATTGTAGGATTGAACAGGATACATAATGAATGTGGTTGCTTTGGTTTAATATCCAAAATTGCATGCAAACCATGACAGTAAATAAATTAGACACTAAATGAATTAGTTATTCAGGGAGCCTGAAGATCCTATCAGAAGAAGCAGCCCTTGCTCCCTCTATCTAAACCAGGGGTAGGCAACCTTTCCCCTTTAAGGGCCGAGGGACTTCAGCTCCCAGAAACCTCAGCCATGTTGGCCCATAGTCTCATGCTGGCCAATAGCTCCTGGGATTCTGGGAGCTGAAGTCCCTCGGCCCTTAAAGTGGAAAGATTGCCTACCCCTGATCTAAACGGTGCTGTTTCCCCCTTCCAACTATGGTTCCCTTCTTCCTGTCTATGCACAAGGAATCTTGGGACTTGAAATTCTTGATGATAGAGCATGTAAAACAGAGAGAAAGAAATCCAAGAGTAAGTGCAAAGGCACACTTTCACTGTTCAAGAGAAGACCCTTAATCTCTCAGATAAGAGCTGACTTAGATACCAGTATTAATACAGAATCTAAGATGAAGTGTCCAGCAACTCAGTTACTGAGACTTTGGATCAATTCCAATCTGTGAGTACCGATGATGCAGACAAGCTCCTTAGTAGGGTGAGGAAAACTACCTGCCCTCTCGATCCTTGCCCATTCCCCATAGTTGGAAGGGGGAAACTCGTCTCTCATCCGATAGAACTCGCCTTAGGAAACATCTTGATTCCTATAGGGAGGCTTTATGTGCAGCGCAGAAATCTTTCTGTTCTGCATGTATTGTGTCTGCAAAGTCTCGCCCGGCAGAACTGTTTAGGGTGGTAGGGGAGTTGACGAAGGTTCCCCCTGCACCTAACCCCCTACTTAACCCAACGACAGCCTGTTGTGAGGCATTTAATATATACTTTGCAGATAAAATCTCTCGGATAAGAGCCGACTTGGACGACAATGTTTTGACAGGATCCATAGACGAGGTTTCCAGCAACTCCATTGATGGCATTTTACTGGATCAAGTTCAATCTGTGAGTACCGATGACGTGGACAAGCTGCTTGGTAGGGTGAGGAAGACGACTTGCCCCCTCGACCCTTGTCCATCTTGGCTGGTCATCCAGGGGGGGGATGCGTTGAGGGTGTTCCTTCGGGACACAATCAACGTGTCATTCAGGGAAGGCAATGTACCATCTTGTTTAAAGGAGACGGCAGTTAGGCCACCCCTGAAAAAACCTTCCCTGGACCCCCTGGATAGAAACAACTGCAGACCAGTCTCCTTGCTTCCTTTTTTAAGCAAGGTGATTGAGAGGGCAGTTGCTTCTCAACTCCAAGCAGTCTTGGATGAAACCGATTATCTTGATGCATTTCAAACCAGCTTCAGGACAGGATATGGAATTGAGACTGCCATGGTTGCTCTGACCGATGACCTCCGCCTGTGTATAGACAGGGGTAGTGTGACCCTGTTAGTGCTCTTGGATCTCTCAACGGCCTTTGACACAATTGATCATGCCATCCTCTTGGATCGCCTGAGAGAGTTGGGAATCGGGGGCACTGCATTGCAGTGGTTCCGTTCCTTCCTCTCGGGCAGATCCCAGAGGGTGAGGCCTGGGGACAGTTGCTCTTCCAAAATAGAGCTTAATTGTGGCATCCCTCAGGGTGCCATCCTGTCCCCGATGCTATTCAATATCTATATGAAGCCGCTGGGTGAGATCATTCGGAGGCATGGAGTGTGGGGTCTTCAGTACGCTGACGACACCCAGACATATCTCTCCATGACCAGATCATCGACTCAGACTTCAGATGGCATCTCTCCTCTCAATGACTGTCTCAGAGCGGTAATGGATTGGATGAGGAAAACCAGATTGAAGTTGAATCCAGACAAACGGAGGTACTCATGGTCACAGGCCCGAAACCAGATTTGGGAATACAGTCTCCAGTCCTGGATGGAGTCACACTCTCCTCCAAGGACTGTGTTCGAAGTTTGGGGGTGCTCCTTGATTCGTTGCTTCACATGACTAGTCAGGTGAATGCGGCGGTCAGGAGCTTCGGCTGATACGCCAACTGCGCCCTTATCTGGACATGAGGGATCTGGAAACTGTGGTACATGCTCTGGTGACCTCACGTCTCGATTACTGTAACACACTCTACATGGGGCTACCCTTGTGCCTAACCCGGAAACTGCAACTGGTACAGAACATGGCAGCCAGACTAATTACGGGAACATCCAGGAGGGAGCACATAATACCAGTGCTTAAATCCCTCCACTGGCTACCAATTAGTTTCCAGGTGCAGTACAAGGTGTTGGTTTTGACCTTTAAAGCCCTACATGGCTTGGGTCCATCTTATCTTAGGGACCGCCTCTCCCTATATGATCCCCCCTGTGCCCTTCGGTCCTCTGGGAGAAATCTGTTACAGCCAATAAAAACTAGTCTGTCTCAGACCTCCCAGAGGGCCTTCTCCGCAACCGCTCCCAGACTTTGGAATGGCCTGCCGGACAAGATCTGTCTAATTACTACTCTTGCTGCTTTCAAAAAGGCGGTAAAGATGGATCTCTTCTGGCAGGCCTTCCCGGAATAATGCTCTGGCCTGAAGGGATGGTTTCATTGCCCCTCCCTGAAGCTGCTACTATATGTTTGCTTATTGTTTTGTTTATTGAATTCTATTTTGTTTTTAATTCTTCAATAGTTTAATCTAGTTTTAAGGGGTGGGAGGGTTGGGTTTGGGATAAGGAATGTTTTAAAATGTATGTTTTTATTATTGCTGTTCCCCGCCTCGATTGCGATGCAGAGAGGTGGGTTATAAATAAATTTTATTATTATTATTATTATTATTATTATGATGATGGCTGGCCGTCCAGGGAGGAGATGCGTTGAGGGTGTTCCTTAAGGAAATCATCAACACATCCCTCAAGGAGGGCTTTGTTCCATCCTGCTTGAAGGAAGCTATGGTTAGGCTGCTTCTGAAAAAGTCCTCCCTGGATTCCCTGGACATGAATAGCTATAGGCTGGTCTCATTACCATTCCTGCGCAAAGTGATCGAGAGGGCGGTGGCTCTTCAACTCCAAGCTGTCTAGATCAGGGGTAGGCAATTATCTAGATCAGGGGTAGGCAACCTTTTTGAGCCGGGGGCCAGGTTGCTGTCCCTCAGACAATTGGGGGGCCGAAGGACCAAAAATAAATAAATAAATTAATTAATTAATTTTTTTTAAAAAAAAATTCATGCACACTCTCTCGGCCCCAGAAAAGCCATGGCAAAACCCCTGTGGAGATTTTGCCAAGAAAACCCCAAGAACAAATAATAACAATAATCAATATCATCATGGTGGGCGGCGGCGGTGGCGGCGGCAGCAGGGCCGGCCTGGGGATGGTCCAAAGGCCTCGAGGGGGCGCATCCAGCCCCCAGGCCTTAGGTTGCCTACCTCTGATCTAGATCTATTTCAAACTGGCTTTAGGACGGGACTTGGAGTTGAGACTGCCATGGTTGCCTTGACTGATGATATGCGCCTGAGCATTGACAGGGGTAGTGTGATGCTGCTGGTGCTCTTAGACCTCTCAGTGACCTTTGATACAGTTGATCACAACATCCTCTTGGATCGCCTGCGGGGGCTGGGAATCGGAGGCACTGCATTGCCATGGTTTCGTTCCTTCCTTTTGGGTAGATCCCAGAGGATGTTGCTCAGGGACAGTAGCTCCACTAGGAAGGAGCTCAAGTGCAGCATCCCTCAAGGCACCATACTGTCCCTGATGTCATTTAACATCTATATGAAGCCACTGGGAGAGATCATTTGGAGACATGGGACTGGGTGTTATCAGTACACTGATGGCACCCAGATATACTTCTCCATGTCCAGGTCATCAGCCTCAACTTCAGATGGCATCTCTCCTCTTATTGACTGTCTTAAGGCGGTAATTGACTGGATGAGGAAAAACAGATTGAAACTGAATCCAGATAAAACGGAGATACTTACAGTAGCGTTCCCAAAACCAGGTATTGGGATACAACCTCCAGTCCTGGACGGGATCACGCTTACCGTGAAGGACTGTGTTTGCAGTCTGGGGGTGCTCCTGGATTCGCCACTTCACATGATTAATCAGGTGAATTTGACAGCCATGAATGCCTGTTATCAGCTTTGGCTGATACCAGTCCTGGACGGGATCACGCTTACCGTGAAGGACTGTGTTTGCAGTCTGGGGGTGCTCCTGGATTCGCCACTTCACATGATTAATCAGGTGAATTTGACAGCCAGGAATGCCTGTTATCAGCTTTGGCTGATACGCCAGCTGTGCCCTTTCATGGAAGTAAGGGATCTCAAAACTGTGGGATATGCTCTGTGTCCAGGAAAGCTGCCAACATGTGGCTGATAAAGACAGGGCCTCTCCCAAGACAACAACCCAGCTGCAAGTGACGTACCACTGTTTGTTTGCAGCAGGCAACCAACAAGTCCAGAGTTCCAAAAGGCAGGTCCAGAGAGCAATCCAAGGTCCAGGGTTAACGCGAGCAGGTAGTCCAGAGCCGTTCCAAAGGTCACAGGATATAAACAGTCTAAAGTCAAGCCGAGAGCCAAGAGCTTTCACCGGGGAATCCAAGATAAGCCTTGATGGAGAGCTTGGCTTTTCCCAGCTGCTTATCTCGCCTCAGCTCCTCTCTCCCAGGTGTTTCTCTTTAGCTGCGCGTTTCTCAGCTAACCTTCGAGAACGCCGCAGCCCCTCCCTATCTGTTCTCCTCTGAGCAAAGGTAGGGATTTCAATCTCTTGCTCCTCTGCTTCTTCCTGGCCTGCAACCTCTGCTGGGGAAAGGCTTTCTGCTGGAGGAAGGCTAGGCTGCTGAGGAGGAAGACTAGGCTGTTGCTCAATGGGCTCCACACAGCTAGGTCCAGGTTCAGCTAGGTCTATGGGGGCTGGGAGCACCAAGCTAGGATCTGGCCCCACATCCTCCTCCTCAGAGTCCTCCAAGTTCTCGACCTGGCTGTCCCTGACACTCTGGTAACCTCACGTTTGGATTTCTGTAATGCGCTCTACATGGGGCTGCCCTTGTGCTTGGTTCAGAAACTTCAATTGGTGCAAAATATGGCAGCCAGGTTGGTCTCCGGTACATCTAAAAGAGACCACATAACACCTGTTTTGAAGTCTCTTCACTGGTTGCCTATTAGTTACCGGGCCCAGTATAAGGTGTTGGTTATTACCTATAAAGCCCTAAATGGTTGGGCCCAAACTACCTTCGAGACCTCCTCCTCCCATACAATCCACCCCACACACTTTGGTCCTCTTGGCGGAATCTGTTACAGGTAAAAAAATCTAGACTGTTGGCTACTTCCCAGAGAGCCTTTTCAATGACTGCTCCCAGACTATGGAACGGCCTGCCGTACGAGATTCATCATTTACCAACCTTAGACAGCTTTAAAAGGGCTGTCAAGATGGATTTTTTTTTTCCGGCAGGCCTTTCCTGATTAGTCTCCCCAGTCATAGAACCTGTCCTTTGTACCTCTTCTTTTCCCCATCCCAGCTGCTATCATATCCACTGATGCTGCAATTATCGTAATTCTGTAATTTTGTAAGTTATTTTTAAATTGTTTTAAACTTGATACTGTTTAATAATTTTTTAAGGGTTGGGAAGGTTGGGGCTTGGGGTTGATTTTATTGTACTGTATTTTTATGTTGGAAGCCACCCCAATTGTTATGCAGAGGGACAGGGTACAAATAAACTATTATTATTATTATTATTATTATTATTATTATTATTATTATTGATCCTTTCCCAAAAGTTCAGACTGTTGCTTGAAATTGCTCTAAGACTGCTTCTGATTAGGTTAAGCGAAGCTCACTAGATGACAATATGTACTAGGAAATAAGATCAAGCATGATCCATAATGTGTCTTTACTCCTTCCCTCCATAGTAATGGGGATTGCAGCATTGTCTGGTCCTCTCCAGACATCATGGTCCTAGTGTGCTTATACCTCCATGTGGGGCCTGTGATCACTTCTGCCTGTGACCACTTCTGTAATCAATGCAAGCACTTCTAGCAGTTTTGACCCCTCAACAGTTTATGCTTTTGTATAAACAGTCTATGACAAAGTCTTCTAATAAGTATAAAGGGCAGGGGATGAGGCAACAAGGGCATTTAGGAAGCAGAAATTTTAGCTTCCCATTATAGAGGATGGATATCCATTTCAGATTATGATGATGATGATGACAATGACAATAGTGCATTAACAGTATTACAGGTGTCTTCATAAACATTTTCAGCCTTCACATGGGTGAAGAAGTTGGCTATAAGAGAGAGACCTTGATCAAGTTATATAAAATTATAATTATTTAGAGTTCTCTCTCTCTCTCTCTCTCTCTCTCTCTCTCTCTCTCTCTATATATATATATATATATATAGTTAAGAAATGTTTTGGGTCAATTTTTCATTTTTTATTCCGTTTGAAATAACCCCATTTCCCTATTAATATGTTGTTTTTGTTAGTTCCAGCCTTCTGAGGCTGATCTTAGTTGTGTCCTGGATTTAACTTTTCCCTGATGGTTCCATTCTTTTAATGCTGTTCTCTTCTCTTTTTTGGAATAATTCATGTTACATATTCCATTTGTGTGGAGTAAAAACTTGCTGCAAGTAGTCTTGACAAGGATTTAACAGATATTTATTTCTCTTTTTATTTGATTGTCTCTATCACTTAACCTGCATGTTGGCCTGTGAGTCAGTGCTGGGGCCAGGCTAAAATTGTTAATGTTTGTAAAGCAATAATTCTTGCCCATGTTAGCTAATGGATCAAGCCTAATACAAGTTTATCATGACTCTGAACAGCGTAGGCTGCATTAGTGCAACATATTTACATACAAGAATCTCTCTCCTACCATCTGGCTTAAGATCAGACCAGTCACACTTTAATTCTGCAGTGGCAGGATGATAATAATAATAATAATAATAATAATAATAATAATAATAATAATTTATACCCTGCCCCTCTGTTAAAAACAATTGGGGTGGCTTACAACAGTTAAAATTGCACCAAGAATACAGAATAAAAGCCCCCAAACCCTACCCTCCCCCTTAAAAAAAATTAAACAGCACATCTTAAAAATCAACATAAAATCACAGAAAGAATGAAGAGAATTTAAAATGATTTCAAACAAACAAAAGACGTGGGCAAACCAAAACTGAAAGAGGTAGGGCGGCGCAACTCCTGAGGCTGGGAATCTAATCAGGAAAAGCCTGCCGGAAGAGATCTGTCTTCACAGCCTTTTAAAGCTGCTTAGGCTCATCAGGCAGGCCGTTCCATAATCTGGAGGTGATTACCGAGAATGCCCACTGGGAGGTTACAGATAGCCTAGATTTTAATGGCTGGAGCAAATTCCTCCCAGAGTGCACGAGGAGGATTGTATGGGAGGAGGCGGTCCTAAAGATAGGTTGGACCCAAGCCATTTAGGGCTTTAAAGGTCATAGCCAACACCTTATACTGGGCCTGGAAACTGATAGGCAGCCAGTGGAGGGACTTTAATACCAGAGTTATGTGGTCCCTCCTAGTTGTTCCCGAGACCACTCTGGATACCATATTTTGTACTAACTGAAGTTTCCAGACCGAGCACGAGGGTAGCCCCATGTAGAGCGCATTACAGAAATCCAGACGGGAGGTTACCAGCATGTGCACCACAGTTTCAAGGTCCCTTACTTCCAGGGGTCCAACGACCAATTGGGATAGGCCCATGTTTGTCATGGATTCCATGAACTCCCGAGCCAAACCTGTAAGATTTAACAGACTGGTCTCGAGTGGAATGTGGAAGTTGCCCAGAACTAAAAGTCTGGGTGACTCCAACAGCGACTCTGAGACCAGCTGTGTCAGCTTGGTTAGGGAGTCTGCTAGACAACGGGGTAGTCGATAGACCAGCAGAATCCCCAAACTATCCTTGGTCCTCAGGCTCAGGTACATACACTCAAAGTGGACTGTGTTCCAGACAGGTATCCTGGTCAGAGTCAAGTTGTTCTTATAAACCAGAGCCACTCCACCACCCCCGCCCACTTCCCCTTACCTGCTCACTCACAGAATACCCGGCTGGGAGGGCCTGCGTCCAAGTAATGGCACTATCCTCTCCCAGCCAGGTCTCTGTAAAGCAAGCCAGGTCGGCATTCTCATCTAGAAGAAGATTGTAAATAATATGAGTTTTATTTTTAACCAACCTGGCATTGCAGAGGAGCAAAGTAAGGTTCTGTGGAATGGTTAGTACGCTCTCCAATCCATTCCGGGGAACAGAGTGAACTGAAGGTGGGATAGCTTTCAAACAGCGAGCCCGCCTTCTTTTGTAATAGCATGTCACCCCATTCCGACCATATCTCCCTTTCCCCAACACAACTCCGATTTCTACCCCCAAACCATTCCCAGCCTCAAGTGATGGAGGAGTCAATAGAGGCATGTAATCCTCACAACCGTGTTGCTTCTGTGGTTGTCCCAGCTGATAAAGGGACAGGGCAGCTAGGAGAAGAAGACCTGCCAAGTACAGCTCTCAGCCGTGTCACCACGGCTGCTGGAAGTCGGAGAGTATAGATGGATTAGGTAAAAAAGACCCAGCCCCAGCTCTCAGGCTCTCCACTGACAGAGGAAGGGTTGGGACAGGTTAAGGTATCTTCACCCACTCCAGCATGCTTGGGCTGGCTCCCATGGTGTCCAGGTGGGAAAGGAGAATTGGGCAGGCTAGGTGGAATGTCCTCCGCCCCTGCCAACCTCTTAGGTATTGGGGCCCACTAGATGTCCTCCTTGCCTGCTCCCCCCCCACTACAGATGGTAAATGGGCAGAGGGATGAGCTAAAAAGCCTCCAGAGGAGGCCCTCTTCAGCTGCCACTACGGGTGATGGAACAGGTGGAGGACAGGCTAAAATAGCCTCCTGAGGAGCCCTCTTCTGCTGTTGCTGCTGCAGGAGGTGCAATGGGCCGAGGATGGGCTAAAATAGCCTCCTGAGGAGCCCTCTTCTGCCTCCGCTGCAGGTGGTGGAACGGGCAGAGGACGGGCTAAAAAAGCCTCCTGAGGAGCCCTCTTCTGCCACCGCTACTATTCTTACTTCACATGTAGAGTTGGCACATTTGACTTATTGTTTTCCTGGAAAAAGTAATAGAGCTTCCTTCCTTTTAGCATGATAGAAAGCCAAAAATGAAGATGTAACTTGGAATAGAGAGAGGTTAGATATTCCCTAGCATTTCATGCCTGAGTTCAGGTGTTTAGGCCTAGATCAGGATTTATGTGAGACTTTAAGTCCTGGCTCAAGTTGAAGTGAGGAAGAGCAACTGTTAGAATGAATTGCTGAGAGATGATGATGATGATGATGATGATGATGATGATGATGATGATTTCTAGCCTGCCTATTTCCAAAGGGAATCAAGGCAGGTTACAAGCATAAAAATAAAAGAATACAATAAGAAAACAATAATATAGAAGAAAAAGCAATCCCCTTCTCAACCCCCAAATCCCAACATTAACCAAAACAGTTAAACCAGGGGTAGGCAACCTTTCCCCTTTAAGGGCCAAGGGCCTTCAGCTCCCAGAAGCCTCAGCCATGTTGGCCAATAGTCCCATGTTGGCCAATAGTTCCTGGGATTCTGGGAGCTGAAGTCCCTTGGCCCTTAAAGGGGAAAGGTTGCCTACCCCTGAGTTAAACTATAGAGTAAAATCAATTACAAAATGATCCCAATAAATCAGTTAAAATGTCAGCTAAAACTAGCAGGAGAACATAGGGTGAAGATAATTATGATCCCAAGGTAGAGGAGCTGTTATGTTTGTATACACAGGGAGAGGGCTATTCTGGGAAGGTCTGTCAGAAGAGATCCATCTTAACTACCTTTTTAAAGGCTGTTAAGGTGGCAATGTGACAGATCTCCTCTGGCAGGTCATTACATAACCTAGGGGAGGCAGTTGAGAAGACCCTCTGGGTCACTGCAGCCAATCTAGATTATTTTAGGCTGCAGAAGATTTTTCCCAGAGGACCTTAGTGTGGAGGGTGGATTGTGTGGAAGAAGGCGCTCCCACAGGTAGTCAAGACCCAAGCCATGTAGGGTTTTAAAGGTTATGACCAACACCTTGTACCATACTTAGAAACTAATTGGCAGCCAATGTAGAGATTTTAAAACAGGTGTTATGTGGTCAGTGCTAGATGTCCCTGCGACCAGTCTGGCTGCCATATTCTGTACCAATTGAAGTTTCTGAACTTGGCACAAGGGTAGCCCCATGTAGAGCACATTGCAGAAGTCAAGTTGAGAGGTTACCAGCATGTATACCACTGTTTCTAGGTCGCCTGGTTCCAGGAAGAGTCGCAGCTGACAAATCAGCCGAAGCTGATGACAAGTGCTCCTGATCGTTGCATCATGAGCGACAAAGTGACGAATCTAGGAGAACCCCCAGACTGCAGACAGAGTCCTTCAGGGGAAGTGTGACCCCATCCAGAACCGGCTGACATATTCATGATTCTGTCTTCTCCAGAACCCAGTGTAACATTGTGAAGTGGAACAATGATTGGACCCTTTTCCTCTACATGGAAGGAAGAATGTTTGTGCCTTCTACATTATTATCCATGAATGTTGTTATGACTGTTAAAAACAATCTATCTTCCCATATTTTTGAAAAATCAATTGTTTCATGGAAGATGGTGTTTGTAATTAGATTTATTTCAATTTTAAGTGTAGATTGGGTTTTGGTTTTTGGATTTACAATCTAGTATGCTACAAAATGGTAGGAATATGGATTATGTATTTTCCCCTCTATTTCAAATCCCTTCGGGGTAGGCAACCTTTCCCCTTTAAGGGCCGAGGGACTTCAGCTCCCAGAATCCCAGGAGCTATTGGCTAACATGGGACTATTGGCCAACATGGCTGAGGCTTCTGGGAGCTGAAGTCCCTCGGCCCTTAAAGGGGAAAGGTTGCCTACCCCTGCAAGATGTTTTCCTTGCTGTCACACAATAGCACACTACATCCCACATGTTTGGTGTTTTTTTTTTTTTTCAAATGAAGTACACTCTTACCTTTTTGAATGAAATTGATTTAAGAAGATCTTGCCTGCTTCTTTCTCTGTATGTTTGGTCATATTTGTGCTGCTGAATTAGAGTTTCCACCTGTGTTTAATACTGACATCTTCTTAATTTTTAATAGATGTAACATGGCTCCCAATATTGAATGTGGATGAATGGGTTTTTTTATTTACTCTAGGCTTTTTGCAAAAAAAAAAAAAGTCAAAATTTGTAAATTTGCCATTCTCTCTGATTTGTTCTGGAACCAATGTGGAAACAGTACTCCCTACCAATCTTCCCAACAGATGCCACAAGCAAAAATGTAGTGTGGCAAAAAGGGGGCTGTTAGCACTCATAGATGCAAGTACACACAGACACACTCAATGGTACAATGAACTGCATGTCCTGCTAGGATTTTGCTGACTACCACCCTATTTATGTCCTCTAGAGCTATCTTCTTTCATCCTTCCTGACTTAACATTAAAATATTCTGTCCTGTGCCCAGTGCTACTCAACATCATTATCAACAACTTGGACGAAAGAATAGAGGGCATTCTTATCAAATTTGCAGATGACACCAAATTAGAAAGAGTAGCCAGAGGAGAGGAGCAAAATTCAAAATGACCTGAATAGATTAGAAAGCTGGGCCAAAACTAACAAAATGAACTTCAACAGGGAGAAATGTAGAGCAAAAAATTGAAATGCATAGATATAGGATAGGGGACAACTGGCCTAATAATAGTACATGTGAAAGGGATCTAGGAGTCCTAGTAGACCACAAGTTGAACATGATTCAACAGTGTGATGTGGCAATGAAAAAGGCCAATGCTATTCTAGGCCGCATCAATAGAAGTATAGCATCAAGATCAAGGGAAGTAACAGTGCCACTCTATTCTGCTTTGGTCAGGCCTCACCTGGAATATGGGGTCCAGTTCTGGCCACCACAGTTTATGCACCACAATTCAAAAAGGATGTTAACAAGTTGGAGTGTGTCCAGAGGAGGATGACCAAAATGGTGAAGAGTCTGGAAACCATTCTGTATGAGGAGAGACTTAGGGAGCTGGTTATGTTTAGCCTGGAGAAGAGATGGTTAAGACATGATATGATAGCCCTGTTTAAGTATTTGAAGGGGTGTCTTATTGAGGATGGAACAAGTTTGTTTTCTGCTGCTCCAAAGAACAGGACCTGGAACAACGGATGCAAGCTAAAGTAAAAGAGATTCCACCTCAACATTAGGAGTAATTTCCTGACAGTGGGGGGATGCAGACCAGGGCGTTTGGAGCGCCCTGGTCCGGAGCGCCGCGGGGCTATGGCAGCCTCACCGCGGCGCCTCCCCGGCGACCCTGAAAGGAGCGCCAAAAAAGCACTCCTTTCATAAGTCGCAAAAAGAGCGCCCTAAAAGCGGCGGGCGCCCTTTTTGCAACTTATCCTCCACAGCGCGTCCGGACGCTGTGGAGGGAGGTCGCCCTGAACGCGTCCGGCGTGCGGTGACCCAGAAGCGTTCAGGGCGACCTCAGGAAGAGGAAGGGCCACCGCGCGTGCGGTGGCCCCTCCTCTTCCTGGCCTCGGAGACGGCTCAATTGAGTCGTCTGCCGAGGCCCAGTGAGAGCTGTTTTACAGTGGAACACACTCCCTCAGAGTGTGGTGGAGTCTCCTTCTTTGGAGGTTTTTAAACAGAGGCTGGATGGCCATCTGTCGGGGATGCTTTGATTTTGAGTTTCTGCATGGCAGGGGGATGGACTGGATGGCCCTTGTGGTCTCTTCCAACTCGATGATTCTATGATTCCTGGTAGATTAAGACCTTTTTATTTAGGCAGGCATTTGACTCATTTTAATCATATGGCATAGTGTTAGAAGAGGTGTGCTTCTGTTTTTATTTTGTTTGTTTTAAATCATGCTTTAAATGCATTTTAATGCTGTTTTTAACTATGCATTTTTCATACAACTGCTGTTTTGTTGTTTTAAAATAACTTTTGAAATAGTATATTTTTTAAGCTAAAGTGTTAATTTTAAATTTTGCAAGCTGCCTTGGGTCCCCTCAGAGAAGGAAGTCAGGATATCAATTAAATAGATTAAATCAATAATAAATAAATAAAGTCACCAAAAACATACCCAAACTACTTTCAAACATTAATTTTGCCTTTTTTAAGTCCACACTATCCCCAGCTCCAGAAAAACCTTGATTTGGGGCTGCAGACTAGCTAAAAATGGAACCAGTAACATAAGATCATTTCCAGTGCAGCTTGCAACATTTGATGGACTTCAGGAGAGAGAAATTCTCTGGTAATGCCTGTCTCTTTGTAGTAGGGCAAAGCTGCCAAACAACTAGTGGACAGCTGCAATAGTGGTGGGTGACACTGGTGGAGGGTCCCTCTGAGACAATGGCAGTGGCACCATAGCTAAAACCCGTTAGTACTGTACAGAGGAATTGAATGTTCCTTGATGTGTATTTTGCCAGATTTTACATATGGAAATGGTTTTAATAGTCTGAATAAGGTTTCTACTGTGTGGAGAAATCCATGGTTTTCTAGTTCAGAGGCTTTTCTTTTCTTTTCTTTTCTTTTCTTTTCTGGATGTGCAACAAAGTACAAGAAACAAAAGTTACTAGTTACACTCTTCTCTTTCAATGTGAAGAAAGAGGTATTGTTCTGCTGCTTCACATGCAGAGCCCACATAACATTATCTGTTGAGTGTAATTTTTGTAGAAATACAATTGAACAGGCAGAATAACCTCAAGTGCTTGTTGCAGAATGTGCTTATCCTTTAAAAGTCTTTCCAGATGATAGTAGTGATGGTGGCAGTGGCGATGAGGATAAGCACCTGGAGGAAATTATGCTTCCACTGCCCATGTGTCTCCCCATTTGAATGTTCTTCATCTATCCCAAGCTCTTGGCAAAACCATAGATCTACTACAGAAGTTTGTACTCCAGAGATCTGCTCAGCACTAAGAGCTAGTATAAAAATTTGGTGCATACTGTTAATCTATAGCTAACATGCTTATATCCATGCACAGATATATTAAAAATTGGATCTTCTTAGCATAAATGTGGTTGACATCATGACAATCAATTCAATGTGTTGGGATACTGGTTATTCTTGGAAAATTAAGCATCAAGCTGTCTCTTTGTGGGGATTTCAAAATCCCCTCCCAACATAATGTGTTTCTCCCCAGGATTTCTTCTGCAATGATTCCCATGGGGAAATGCACCTTGAAAATGCCAGGGTTAGTTAAGCTTGAAAGTCCAGATGGATTCTTAAAGACAGTTTAGTAAGTGGGAAACTAGGTTCCTGCTGGTTCCTGCTTATGGATGTTTCCTGAAAGTTACAGGCATATTTATAGCCATGTGTTTTTCTCCTTGGGAATGAAGCACTCCTGTGGAGGGGGGTGGGAAACCTGCAAATTGGCCTTCTTGTCAGTGCTTACTCACAAATCTGTGTATTGCTAACATGGCAAGCTAGTTTTCTATTTGGGTGTAACTTCACCTCTTTCCCTTCTGGCATCTAAAATATGTAATTTCAAGTCTACAAAAGCCCTAGTCAAACAATGTAATTATTTTTACTTGACCCAGATTTAAGTAATTGTAATGTGAGGTGTTGATCATAGTAAAGTTTGACTGATTCAAAGCCTAGTAGCACTTCAGTGCTTGGCTTGTATATGATTTTGTTTCCAAGAAACCATTCTTGGCATTATTATTTTTCTTTGAGCCAGCTGGTATTTTACCCAGAACTGCAGGAAGCAATAATGTGAGCAGGGGTGGTCTAAGACATTGTGCTGCCTGAGACAAAGGACATATTTACATCCCTGCTAGGTTCACCGGGAGCTCCTTACTGCAACAATGGTAAACGGATAGCATACTCTACCACACTTCCAGAAGGAAAAGGGCTAGCTTAGAGAAGCCAGGACAGGTTACATGAAGCTCTGTCCTGCAGGAGGCCTTAGAAGGAATAGCCAGTTCCTTCTCTCAATCTTATGGTAGCAGGGAGTATAATGAATCTATACCAGTTTTCTCTGCTTCTGCTCCTGTGTAGAATTGGCAGCCGGGATTTTAACTGTTCTGTGGCCTGGATAATTTGCAAAACCTATTGTAGATATCATAGTAGAGGCAGAGGAAAAGGAAGCAAAAATCACTCATGTTTTAGGTTTCCTCAACTCTGTGATTATGTGCAACGTGGAATTTAGTTGCTGAGGATTTCTGATTGACAGGCTAACTTAGAATCCTACATCACTGATTATTTCAAAAGTTTTTGAATAACAATTGATCCACTGAAATAAATATGAGAGGCAACTATGGTAAATGAAGAGTTCTTATCCTCTCATTCTTGAAGTCCTTGGTCTAATCC
The DNA here is from genome assembly GCA_026167975.1 of Phrynosoma blainvillii. Lineage (NCBI taxonomy): Eukaryota > Metazoa > Chordata > Lepidosauria > Squamata > Phrynosomatidae > Phrynosoma > Phrynosoma blainvillii. Next base: position 278,237,327 of record JANUYF010000001.1, read on the forward strand.
TTTTTGTATTATCTCAGCAAATAAAATAGAGTACAAACTTTCTTCTGAAATGAGTAATTCTCAGAATAAAAACATTCACATAAATCATGTGACATAGGGACTCAAGCATTCTAAATGCAGACTTCCTTAAAATCGAGATTTAAGGATTTGAGCTGGCTTCCATGTCTTTGGCTTTCACAGAGGCCAAAAGAGTGTCAGATTTTATTACTGTTGTAAGGAATGTCACAGAATGGGACAGAATTTCTAAAAATGGACATTTTCTTCATTATTTTGTAATGCTGGGAGCTTGCCATCATCACTGCACTATCTGGCATGTCTATACCTGGAAAGAATGGAAGACTCATATTTCATTTCAGCTTTGCTTCCTTGCTCCCACACACAAATGGACATGATGAGGAGGATTTCTGGACTGGATATATAAGTTATACTATATGGGAATGTTATTCTTCCCTCACTTTAAGGAGCATTGTATAGCTGTACAAAAAACTTCATTTGTTTGGATTCATATCCATTGCTGAACTGAGACCAGAAGTTGGCTCATATGAATGACAGCATATATTACACAGGAAAACACTGATCTTACTTCATAATTTTCCAGGGTGATTTTTCACTTTCCCATCCTGAACAAGAGACTAGTTTGTTCTGCTCTGTGAAAGCTGAATCATATTCTGAGCGTGTTTCTTATTTCAAGTAGGGCAGGGTATCTAATATTAGGTTCCAATAGTACAAAGAATCTGTGCATATTTATCTGAGGCGTTGTCTGCACTGGCCAGGATACTCCAGGAACAGCCTAGGATATCCTGGCTTCAGAGCTGCCCCAACCTCCCCTCATTACCTGGCCCTCAATTTCCATGCCAGAGAGCTGCCTGCATGGGCATCTGGCTGATCTGGATGGCATGACTGCTGCCCCTGCAGGTTGCTTGATTCCGAGGTCAGAATGAGGCTCCTCCCCCCAATTGTAAATCTGCCTCTCAAACCTCTTCCTGACAATGTGAAGCCTTGTTCCCATTTACATTTAAACCGGTTTGCAATTCGCCTTCTCTCAGTGTCGGTGAATCGATTCCAAAAGGTCTGCTGTTCCCACTATGAAAGCAGACCTTTTCATTATTTCCTTGTAATTGCTTTTTTTTTGGGGGGGGGGGGGTATGATTGTCATTCCCACTAGTTTGCAGTGCTTCAAAATGCATGTCAATCATCTACATGTCATCAGTGATCCAAATGGAAACAAGGTGAAGACAGGGCCAGAACGGGGTGACTTTGGCTGCTCAAAAGTCCTTTGAGCAGCCCGGCTTGGGAACTATTTTTTTAAAAAAAAATGATAGAAGATTTGATCCATTGGTATTGCAACTACTTGTCTCGCTGAGCTGTCATTGGCCCGAACGCATGGCATGCCACCAAGTTGCAAAAACAGCAGATCGTATGTTCGGTATTTCAGTATGTGTGTGTGTGTGTGTATGTGTGTATATATATATATATAGTGCCCATAGGTCACACAAAGGCAGCATGGGGGGGGGGGGGATGGCAGATTTCCCAAAAACTGACTCAGGATGGTAAACACCCCCTGCCATTAGTCCTCCCCTCCAGTATGATCTGATTCAGATCTGTCATTCCCACTTGTTGAACATGCCTCTTTTCTTAATTTTTCTCAAAAGAACCACCAAAGAACTAGTGTCAGGAAATAGTGGTTTTTTTGCATTTCCCTCACCTCTTCATGATTGCAACCAAACTCAATAGAATCGGAACCAGTTTCAACTGGGAATTATGGTCATATAACATGATCTGCAATTCGCTTTAAATCATAGTGGGAACAAGGCCTCTGCTACCTTTTTTCAGTTTTAAAAAAATGGGGTTGGGGAAAATACAGCTTTCCAAGGTCAAGCAGATGGTATGTGTGGCCTCTGTACTTTTTAAATTTGTCCATGCCTCCACTCAGACAAGGGATCTAAGAGCAGAAGAACAGTAATGGGAGAAGATCTCTAAACTCATCCAACTTGTGAATTCAGCAAATCTTTCATTAGTATATGTGATGTTTTGTAAATATGACTGGTGTCAGATATCACATGTATCCTCCAATGCAACAGTACCTGATTTGTTTATAGTATCCTAAGGATATAATCCATTGTATTGCAACCACACAGTGAGATTGATTCATTCTAAACTATTCTTCAGCCACCACATTTCACCCTCTGCCCTCCATTATCTAGCCCCTTCAGAACATCTGGTCATCTAGTAGTTTGGATGAAGACAAAGTTCAGTTTTTTTTCCTCCTCGCTAGCCCTTTCTCCCTCATACGTTCTTTCACTGTCATTTGGCTTTCCTCTTTATCTCGAAAATGCAACTTTGGACTGTCTTCAAATTTTCTCTTTTCTTCTTCCTTATCTCCTTCTATACAACTGGCTTTTTCTTCTCTTAACCTTCTGCTCAAATTTGACTACCATGGAACCTTTTCTACTGACACCTCTTCCTGCTTTGGTTAATTCAGGCTGAAGCCAGATAGAGGGCAGAACTGGAGAAATACATCTCTTTCTTTTTAAAGGTTCTTCAAATATCTGTATAAATTCAGATTGGGACTATGGTATTGAAAAAGGGATGGAATTCAATCCATGTTGTTTTATTTGATTTTAAAATCTCTGGTGTTTGCATTTGCCTTGATACTTCACATATAAATATTTTATACCAGAGTCAATAAAGCTGTCTTGTTGTCACAAATGGTCTGACTCTTAGGATAACCCTACTAAATTCAATACTTTTTCCTCACCGATCCCCAATCATGAGTTATATAGCTAATAGTTTTTCATACTAATTTGTTTTGCCTAAATTCATTAGTAAAACATATCATACATGTAAGTGACATATTGCAAACAGCTTTTTTTACTTGTTTGAATTGAAACATATCCCACCCGCTTTCCCTCACACACATGGGAATACTACATCAGTCAAACTTTTTAATCAATAATAGTCATAACTATTTTCTGTTTATAGCAATGCTATTATATCTTTCCTTATGTTATTTTGACAGATCAATTCTGGATCACTAGGTCTAAAAGGAGGTTCCTACACCCACACACCCATAGAGATACAAACACTGTACCTCCATGTACATGACAAACAACAATTTGGGGATTCCCTAATTTTTACAGTATCCTGTTCTTGTGATGGTAGAGTACAATTTCCTCAAAGAGCATGATGGGAATGAAAGAGATTTTTATTCCTTGATTGATTATTACCTTTGAGTTGGTTGATTTACTGAATTCCTCCCTGATATTTTGTGCTTTGCCTCACTTGTCCAAGTTCCTTGCTGTACAGGTACCACTAGGTGGCACATCTTGTTGTTTAGGACTGTGGCTTGCACTATACAATAGTCTGGGTTGTAATGGCTGCCTATTGTGAACCTGGACTTTTCCTCCTTCTCTCTCTCTCTGTTCATTCACATCACCTGCCAACTTATGGCGACCCCATGAATGTCACAGAGTTTTCTTAGGCTAGGAATACTCAGAAGTGGTTTTGCCAGTTGTATCCAATAATTTTGTTGTCCTTTCTGATACAAGAATTCTACATATTTTCCAGATGGGAGTGCTATTTGGGGTTTTTGGAAGAGTACTTTTGCCATTTTAGCCTGTGTTATATGACACAGAACCTCGGACACAGGATTTTTCTAACACCTGGTGTCATTCTTTGAAAGACCAGAACAAAGAAATAAACTGATTTTTACCAGTTGTCAGTGGCTGAGTCCCCCAGCTTTGCAAATGGAAAATATTTCTTTAGAAAATCATGAAATCCATTAATAATCACCAGCTAATATAATTAAATGCAAACCATCCCAGTTTCTCACTGTTTGGTAAGAAGGCCACAAAAGCAGCCGTTTTGCTATTGACAGTGAGAAAACTCTGCCATCGCTGAACTGTTAAATTATTGAAATGAACTGTAACAGTACACTGGATTGTTGCTGAGGTCATTGTAGACTACTGGAAGTCAAGAGGGGAGCAGCAATGGGGAGAGAGTAAGGGAGCCAGAGCCTTCAAAGCCTGAGGCTAGTTTTTAAACCCACACATTTTTTCTCAAGCATTCAGTCCCTGATAGGTAGTCTGATAGCAGGACTGATTTGCTAGCGTCCGGGAGGTCTAACGGTGCTTGCTTGTTTTAAAGCAAGCCAAAATACGCTTGAGACGCCACCGTGAAGCTGTGATTCCCATGCCCTGTCACATTCCTTCTGAGAAGATCTCAGCAGGCCTCCCCCCAGCCTCCCCCCTGTATCTACGTGCCATCCAGGATGTAGACAAATTAATTCCAAGTGACCTATGTGGGGGTGGACTATTTGGAAACAAACAAGGAAGGGGGAGGGAGGACATCTCCTGACATCACATTTTCACATTAGCTTGTTTCCTGAATACAGTTTCTTCATGTATTATTAAAAAAAAAAAATGAAAACTGCACATTTGTGTGTTTCTGGAACTCTCTCTTTTTTTTAATTGCATGCAATTAACATATTTCAAGTATTGTTGCACAAAGGTTTTTACCTTGAACATGGTGTCTGTGGATATGGGGAGTCCCCACTGGGACAAGGATAAAGGGAGGAGGATGGTTTTAGGGGAACCAGGATGAATTTACTCCAAGTGGATTCTGTCACTGTTGCAACAGAGAAATAAGATGTTTTATTTGGGGCATTACCATAAGTAAAATCATAAAGATCCTACCATGAAAGGCTCCCTCAATGGATTCTGTTTTCTTCCTAATAGCTCAACACCATCCAAATAACTACCTACTAAAATTGTCAGTTAAGCATCTCTTATATGTGTTTTTCTGTGATCTCATATCCTAAGCCTGTTTGAACATGCTGTTGCTGTTCTTGGTTTAGTATTCTTTGTGAAACTGAAATAAATAAAAGTCAAAACTAAGATATAATAATAATAAAAGAAAGAATTGGTTATTACTGCCACTTATATACCTTGGGTCACATTTGTCTCACTCACTCACACACACACTATAAATTTCCCCATTTTCTTCCTAAAAAGCAAGCAGTGACTTTTCAGAGGATGATGTCCAGTTTCAACTAGGTACTTATCTAAGCCTCAGCCTAAATGCCCTAAAAGCAGATCTGGCAGCCAGACTTATTTCAGGAACATCTAGGAGGGACCACATTACTCCGGTTCTGAGGTCCCTCCACTGGCTGCCCATCAGCTTCCGGGCCCAGTACAAGGTGTTGGTTATCACCTTTAAAGTCCTAAATGGCTTGGGCCCAAGCTATATCAGGGACCGCCTCCTCCCATATAATCCTCCCCGCACTCTCCGGTCCTCTGGGAGGAATTTGCTACAGCCCCAAAAATCGAGGCTTGTGGCTACCTCCCAGAAGGCTTTCTCAGTCGTCGCCCCCAGACTCTGGAACGACCTGCCGGATGAGATCCATCTATTAACATCGTTAACCAGCTTTAAAAAGGCGGTCAAGACGGATCTCTTCCGGCAGGCCTTTCCAGATTAATGTCCCGGCCTCGGGTAATTCCCCCAATGTTGCTCACGTGGCCCCATAATGATGGATGAGCTCCATTGTGTAGGCCATAGATGGTCTATAGTTGTTAGCAGTTGGTTTTTTTTTTTGTTTGTTTTAACTATTGAACTCGTTTAACTTTTATTGTAATTTTAATTCATCTAGATTTAATACTGTTTTAAGGGGGGAGGGAATAATTTTTGGATTTTATGTATTGTATACTGTTTTACTGTTGTAAGCTGCCCTGATTGGGTTTTCCCAAAGGGCGGGATAGAAATAAATTTATTATTGTTATTATTATTAGATCTAATCTGACCTTGGAAGCTAAACAAGATCAGATCTGATGAGTGTGTGGATGGGAGATCATAAATGAATACCATGTGCTGCTGGTATATATTTCAGAGGAAGCAACTGGCAAAATCACCTCTGAGGATTCTTTGGTTAAGAAAGCCCTGGGAAATTCAAGTCAACAGGTGACTTCAACATGCATACTTACACACTCATCTAAAACCTTTTTTTTTTTTTGGTCTTGTTTTGTTTATCACATTTCTACCATGAGTCAGAGAAATTTTCCAGGTCTAGATCATAGTCATAGCTGTTCACTTTGTGGGTAAAGAGGCTGCTTTGAATCAATATCAAAGGGAAGAGAAATTACTAAGGAAATTGCATGTCTGGTAGATAGACACAAGTGGGTTCTGCTGGTGACAGCTACATGACTAAGACACAATACTGCAAGAATAGGAAGAGAAAGGTTAGACCAGGGGTAGGCAACCTTTCCCCTTTAAGGGCCGAGGGACTTCAGCTCCCAGAATCCCAGGAGCTATTGGCCATCATGGGACTATTGGCCAACATGGCTGAGGCTTCTGGGAGCTGAAGTCCCTCGGCCCTTAAAGGGGAAAGGTTGCCTACCCCTGGGTTAGACAAACCTAATAATATTGGTGTGGGGAAAGTACATTGTATAAGGTGCATGTAGCCTTCATGCCTGGAGTCCCCTAGTGCCACTTCAACCATCCAGTGAGCTCTAAGCTGGGATGTTTGTTGTTGTGTGCAGTCAATTCATTCTGATTTATGGTGAGCCTAAACTGAACCTATCATGGGTTTTTCTTGGCTAGATTTGTTCAGAGGGAGTTTGTTTTGCCTTCCTCTGTGGACAAGAGAGAGTGTGACTTGCCCAAGGGCACCCAGTGGATTTCCATGGCTAAGCAAGGATTTGAGTCCTGGTCTCCAGAGTCCTAGTCCAACATCCAAACTCTCAAACTGGGAGGGGGGTAATTTTATTTTATTCCCAAATATCCAGAAGCAAAGCCCAACAGTTCTATAGGTGCTTATGGCCATTTTGCTTTCCTTGGACCATAGGTAGATCTAATCATTTTTGGAATTTTTATAAACAGGTAGGCACAGAAGTCCAGGTAACGCATGATGGGGTGAGCTCCCATCACTAGTCCCAGTGTCTGCCAACCTAGCAGTTCAAAAGCATGCAAATACAAGTAGATAAATAGGGTACCACTTTGGTGGGAAGATAAACAATGTTATGAGCAATCATGCTGGTCACATGATCACAGAGTAGCCTTTGACAACACTGGCTCTTCTTCAGTTTTTTGGATTTGTGGTGTTCAAAGTGGCTCTGAGTCGCTTCTGAAACCATTCACAATGAGAACAAGGCACATATACAGCGAACTGCAATTCGCTGTAAATCGTAGTGGGAACGGCCCCTTAATAAGTGACTCAGAGATGGGCTCCCAGTATCCTTTTCTATTGTGTTTTAATATTTTTGGTAGCATGCTTTTGATGATGTTATTTATAAATTACTTCTGTCATGGATGATGAGAGTTGTAGCTCTTCACCTCTGGCTCTAACTCACCACCTTGTTATGCAGCAGAGCTGACCAGCTTTGATCAGTGGTTAATGCTTTTCTCCAAAGCAGCAGAGTTTCAGAGAATAGGCTGAAGACCCTGACAAACTCTCCAAGCCTTCTCACTCTTCTTCCCCAGATGTCTCCAAACTTCTCCAGGATTCTGCTGGCTCTTGACACCAGACAACTCAGTAGTCTTATATACAAGATCTACTTTATTCTACTATATACAAGTACTATATGTCCAACAAATCACAATCTCTACAAATCTCCTCAACTACCCACAATATCTCCAAAACTACTCCACACAAATACATTGGCAAACATTGCAATTATTATAGCCATTGTTAATCACCACCCACTAGTTAGTTTCCACCCTGTGGGTGTGTATATTTATTTTGATTGGTTCACATAGTTCAACCCATACTTAAGACCAACCCAAGTATTTCATCATTTTACCTTGTACACTTAATGAATCTCAGGTGTTTCCAATATGCATTCTATAACTCTGTCCTTGGCTCTCAAGACTTCTAAATTACATTAGCTTTTGCACCTGTGTAGCTTCATAATTGCTCTTGCTTAGTCATTGTGACTTTCACATACATATTTTATTTCTATCACTGTATGTCCCATGTTGCATTTTCCTTAACAACTTCAACCTATTCTTTGTAAACAAGAATTTTTTATTTATTTATTTATTTATTTATTATTTAGAGACAGAACTTGGAAATTGTATGTATTACATTCTCCTTTCCTTCCTTAGATAGGACAGGAACTTCCCTCTATGTAATTGTATCTACTCTTGGAGGCTGTTTAACAGACTTTCTCAAGAATCTAAACAGTCTCCTCCCAGTCCAAGACAGAGTAACAGTCTCCTCTGAGTGAGGGTAACAAGTCTATTCCTGCTATATTAATGATAGTGAGATTTTATCTCTTTTCCCAAACCATCATCAGTTAAGATAGGATTTAGTTTGCTCTGTATTTATTTATTAAAGTCATTATTATTTGTTTTAAAACTACAAACTACATGTTTGTTATTTTTTGGAGTAAGTTTTTATTCTTTAGTAATGCAGATTTAGGAAAAAAATAGTCTGTCCCACACTTTTACTGTTTCTGCTGATGAAAGCTGAACTCTAACAAGTTTACTTTTCATACTTGCATATTTTTGTTTCCCTTTAAAAGGGCTAACACCCTGGGAAACTCAAATTGCACCCTACAGAATTTTAGTATCTTTTTACAGTTGGTTCTCAAAACCTGTTATTACAATGTGTACACTACTTCATTTGTTACAAACTGTCTTTGTTCCAGGTCTCTCACTGACTTGGTTTCCACCTGAAACTGTGTTTTATTCCTCTAAACAACAGTTCCAATAAAGCCCCTCCATCAGGAGTATAAATCCTCTGAAAGTCTGGCTCAATTCACAAATACCATTTCCCCCGAACAAGATGGTTATGAGCCCCCCTTAATTAGCTCTTCACTTCTCAAAGAATATGACACACTCAACTCACTTCACTGGACTTCTTTTGTCCTTTTAAATCTTTCTTCCTTACACGGGAGTCTGAACCCCATTAATGCATAGTACTTAATGTACGCATCACATAGTAAACATCTTCTCCATTTAACAGTACATAACACATTCCTAACTCTTTTCAACAGCTCCTCAGGTAGCCCCTACCTTTGTAGCCAATCCAACTCTGGTTGTCAGTGGGAGAAATTCCACTCTGCCAGTGACTCTCCACAGAGGGCAACATGTTTTCAACTACTGGTTTAGGATTGGTGTGGATAACTGTGTGGGAGTCAGGAGCCATTTCCCCCCCCCTCCAACCGAGTGTGAGCCACCATCAACCCCAGCCACACACATACACCCACCCACACACATGCTCCATCCCATCACTCCCTTTCAATATTTCCAGAAGGACCTCCTAGAAATTAGTACAGTGAGACCTTAGTATCTGTGGGGATCTGTTCCAGACCACCACCCCTCCAATATCAGAATTCATGGGAACTCAAGTTCTATTGTCCCCAATGGCAGCGTGTGCATGTGGCCACACCACCATTAGGGACAATAGGACTTCAGGTAAGCCTCCATTGTCCCTAATGGTGGCACATGCACATGGCCACATTGCCATTAGGGACAATAGGCCTTCAAGTGAAATCCCATTGTCCCTAATGGCAGTACATCTGCATGCATGTCCCACCTCTGGGGACAATGGAGGCTGTCCCTAATAGTGGTGTGGCCACATGCACACGCTGCCATTGGGGAGAATGTGGGCTTGCCATCCGTGGATGCTTAAATCCATGGATGGCAAGTCCACAGATACCAAGGTCACACTGTAGTTATATTTTGCATGTTTTCATGAATTTGGGGGCAAAAATCACACTAAAATATTGTCCTGATTCACCAAAGCACCCACACCAGCTGGCTGGGAGGGCTAACAATGCAGGAAGAGGCAGTGAATTACCAACAACTTGAAAGTGTCTTTGCCTGTGAGAGTCCATCAAGAGAAATGCATTGGTCAAGCAGTCCCAGTCAAGAAGCAACAAGAATCAATGACAACACAGCCCAAAGATTGAAGAAGCCTGAAGCAGGCATTCAGAAGTCTAGAAACAGGTAACAGGAATGCTAACCATGAAACAGATGACTCCTTAGGGCATCTCAGCTCTTAAATAGCCTGATACCAGCTGGTTGTAATCAGAGCTTGATTGCTTGCTGCTTAGCCTGCACCCTGGCTGAGCATCTTAGCTCTTTCTTTTGTTGGATCCTTTTGTTCCTCCTCCTTGATTAAGAACTTAAGATCCCAGCTGTGTCCTCTGTCTCATCAGCAGGTGAGTCTTGCTCCAATTCTACAGGATGAGCTGCCTGAAGATCTTCAGCAGGGAGGGTTGACTGCTCTGCAACAGGGAGAGCTGCAGATTGTTCCCTGTCTGAAAGACTTTCCTGGGTCCCTTCTTCAGCCTTCTCATCAGACTTTTCCTCCAGGTCCCAGTCTTGTAGCTCCTGGCCCATGAAACTATCCCCCACACTAGGGACCTCCCCACCCACTGAGGGAGGACCTGGTCTCTGGGGAAAGCACCGGTGGAACTGCTGGACCAGCTATGGAGCATGGACATTTGTGGCATCCTCCCATGACTGCTCCTCCAGTCCCTAGCCTTTCCAATCCACCAAGTACTGCAGCCAGCAGTGGCACCATCGGGTGTCCAGGATTTGTGCCACCTCATATTTCAGCTCACCATCCACCATAACTGGTGGGGGCAGCCTGGACAGTTGTGCGGTGAGGGCTGACAGGAGACTTAGGGGTCAGCAAGGACTGATGGGTGGATCTTGAAAGATGCTGGCAGTTTGACTCAATAGGTGACAGGATTGATCATGGCCTCTATGGGAAATGGACCAAAGAATTAGGATGCCAACTTCTTCAATGGGCCCAGGATTGGCAAGTGCCTGGTGGAGATCCATACCATGTCCCTCCAACAGATAGGGAGGTTCCTGCTTGTCGGTCAGCAAAATGATTGTAGGCTTCCGCTGTTTGGAGTTGCCCCTGGAGGACTTGGTGAATGGCCCATAGTTCTTGCAGGAAGTGGTCTGGGATAGGCCAAGAAGGAGAAGTCAAGGGAAAGAATTGTTAGTGGAACCCATAGTTTGCCATGAATGGAGTCATCTATGTTGAGCTGTGTCTGGCATTGTTATAAGCGAATTCAGCTACAGCCAGAAGCATGATCCAGTTATCCTGGTGGAAATTGGTAAAGCATCAGAGATACTTTTCCAGGATGTAATTCATTCCTTCTGTCTGCTCATCAGATTGGGAATGATGAGACAAGGACAGATGGATTTGCACCCCAAGACCCTTCAGGAGTGCCCACCAGAATTGGGCAGTGAATTGTGGCCCACAATCTGACAATCAGATGGTCTGGCAAACCCTGAAGGCAGAATATGTTGTTCAGAAAGAGACCTGCTATTTTCTGGACTGTGGACAGGCCTGCACAAGGTATGAAGTGAGCCATCTTAGTCAAGGTGTCTTCAACTACCAAGATGGTTGTTGCTCCCTGTGATGGGGGCAAGTCTGTAATGAAGTCAAGGGATACTGTTTGCCAGGGCTGCCCCGAAATTGGTAAAGGAAGCAACTTGGCTGGCTTGGCTGGAACATTCTTAGCTCAATGACAGACAGGAAAAGATATCATGTATTCCTCCACCTCTGCCCAGAGGTGGGACCACCAAAAGTCTTGGGACACCAGATGCAAAGTCTTAAAGCAGCCAAAATGCCCTGCTGGGGGGCTATCAGGCAACAACCTCAATACATCACCCCTCAGGTGGCAATGGGGTACATAGTACCAATCTTGAAATTGCACCAGGTCCTGGGCTAAAGTCCAATGCCAGGAAGGATTCCCAGGTGCATCTTCAATTTTCTTTTGCCAGGCCTGCACATAGGGATCACGCTGCTGTTGATTCTGTAGGTCCTGCAAGAGGTCTATGGAAACCTGGGGTTCAGCAAAACATTCTAGGGGAAGGACTGTAGCCAGTTCAGAGTCCCCCTGGTCTTGTTCATACTCTGGCTTATTGAGAGTGCATTGGCCCATTTATTCTGACTGCTGGGAATATAGGTGAGCTTAAAGTTGAAACGAGAGAAGAACTGTGATCTATTTTTGGCTTAGCTTTTTGGCAGTCTGGACATGTTCCAGGTTCCAATGGTTGTCCAGACTACAACTGGGTGTTGGGCCCCCTGCAGCAGATGGCGCTAGACCCCGAAGGCCACTTTAAATGCCAGGAGTTCCTTATCCCAGATGCTGTAGTTCCTCTCAGATGGCTTGAGAATCCAAGAGTAACAACCACAGGGAAAGTGTGTAGAAGACTGTTGGCCAGCCTACAACAGCACTGTTCCTATAAACACATCTGAAGCATCAGTTTCCAGCACAAAAGGGCATGTTGGATCAGGATACCAAAGAATGGGTTGCAAGGCAAATGCAGCCTTAAGGGTGTCCAAGGCTTTCTGGGTCCTTAAGTTCCAAACAAAGGCTACCTTCTTCCATAGAAGGTTGGTCAGGGGAGCTGTCACTTGAGCAAACCAGGGGATGAAGGACCAGTAATAGTTAGCAAATCCCAGCTAATTTTGGGTTTGCGTGGAGGCTGCCAGGTCAGGATTGTCTCCACCTTGCCAGGGTCCATGGTGATTCCTGTAGCTGAGATGCAATGTCCTACAAAATCTATTGTGGACTTGTTGAGCTTCGTGAAGAGGCAATGCTTGTGGAGTCTCTGCAGCACCATTTGCACATGCTGGTTATGTTCAGCGGGGGGCGGGGGGAGAGTAAATCAAGATGTCATCCAAGTAAATGATGATCAAGCGGTTAAGAAGGTCACAGAACACATCATTCATAAAATGCTGGAAGACAGCAAGAGCATTGGTCAAGCCAAAGGGCATAACCAGGTACACGAAATGCCTGTAGCAAATGTGGAACACCATCTTTTATTTGTTCCCTTCTCAGATGTGCACCAGGTTGCAGGTTCCTGGCAGGTCCAATTTGGTGAAAACAGTAGCTCCCCAGTTGTTGGGAAAATGGATTTGAAAAGAGACAAAATAAGACTAAGGTGCTATAAATAAAACTTTATCTAGAAATGTTTAAAAGGGTAATAAACAATATATATAACAGAATCATACAAAACCCATATATAGAGTAGATACAAAGTAAACCATAGTAGTAATGGCAAACATAATCACAAATAGCAAATAATAATAATATAAACTATATAATACAAGCAAATAACAGAAGTATAATGTAACAGAAAAGATGGCTGAGAATAGAGTGAGCAAAAGAGGGAGAGAGAGCTCACTACAAAACTAGCCTTATTAAGACTCTAAGGTTGATTATGCATATACAGCTGGAGATCATCTGGGTTCTCAGTAGCCCTCCATTAACTTTGTAATGGTCATTAACCCTATAATAGCTCAAGTGTAGAGCTTGTTACTATTCCAACACCCGTAATCTCTCCAGGATCTCAGCAATGAGTGGTAGAGGGTACCAGTTATGGATGGTCACCTGGTTGAGCTTGTGGTAGTCTGTACAGATCCTCAACTCTCCTGATTTCTTCTAGATGAAGAGAACAGGGGTAGCAGTGGATGAAGAGGAGGGTCTTATGAAACCTCTCTTCAGATTCTTGATGATGAAATCCCATAACACTGCTAATTCCAGTTCAGACAAGAGATAGATGTGAGCCAAAGATAGCCCCAGGAATTCGATCACTGGGACAATCATAGGGACAATGGAGTGGCAGCTGGTCTGCCTTAGCCTCACTGAACACATCTGCAAACTCTGCATATTTCCTGGGCAGCTATGCAAATGATTCCCCCACTGGTCCTGCTGCAATGATTACAGGTGTTGACCCAACATGGTCCTTACAGCATTGTGCCCCAAAAGTGATCTTTCATTCAGGCCAACTAATCTGAGGGTCATCAGCTTCTAGCCACTCCAGCGCCAAGACAACAGGGAAGCAGGGAGCTGAGGCCAGGTAGAATTCAGCCTCCTTACTGTGAGTTCCTATCTACATCTGTAGCATATCTGTTGCCCAGGCTACTGGACCAGAAGCCCAAAGTCACCCATCAATAGTCTCCACCACAAAGTGTGGGGGGGTGGATGGGGTGTTTTGGAATGTCCTGCTTGTCTGCATAAGTTATGTTCATGAAGTTGACTGTAGCTCTGGTGTCTATCATGGCCCATGTTTGCAGGGCTGGTCTTCCAGGTGGTGTCAATGTATAGCAACCACCAAGTGCTGGGAAGGAGTGGAATGTGATGTTTGGACATGGGCAGCACAGACCTGCCCCTGGTTTACTTCCCCTCCTCAACCAGGCTGGCTCTATTTCCCAGACTGTTGAGGGGTGCCTTCTTGGCAGAGCATGTGGCTGCTAGATGGGCTTGGCTGCCACAGTAGGGACACAGGTCCTCTCTGCACCTTTGTGCTTTTTCACTTCTGTCAGTTGGGGCCCCCAATCTGCACAGGTTCAGAAGCTGGTGGGAGTTCTGGAACAGCTAAGGGGAAGGAACATCATGGAGGGACCACCGCCTGGAGGTCCCAGCCTCTTGTTTTTCCCTCTTCAGGCCAGTTCATCCAGGATTCCATCTGCTAGCCCCTCTTGGCATTGATCCAAAAATGTTGGTTCATTCCAGGTCAGGTCTTGCACCAGCAGCTTGAAATCACTGGTGCATTGTGCCACAGATCAGGTCTCTTGCTTCAGCCTCTGGATCTGTCGATTTGCTGTCTGTGCTTTGACAGGGTAATTGTACATGGCCTGGAGTTGCTGGCTGAATGCAGCAAAATTGTTCAGTAGGGGGTTCTGTGGCTGTTGCAACAGAGGTGTGGCCCACTGGCCAGCAGCTCTGGCTAGCAAACTAAGAACGAACCCCACATGGTGCCTATCTGTGAGAAAGTCTTTAGCCCTCAGGCCAATGAACAAAGTACATTGTTCCCAAAAGGTAGGGAAGTCCGACAAAGTTCCACCAAACTTCCCTGGACAAGCTATGGGACATTTCTGGTGGGGTGGTGTGACAGAAAAATGTCACACCTTTCACTGCCACCGTGGCTCCTCTGTGCTGCTGAGGTGTGTGGTATGTAATCACTGTGCCACAGGAATGTCCCAATGCTACCCGCCATCTGGTTGCATGGGCAGCATGATGCCAGCTTGGGGGCAGAGTCGGGGCATGTGGCATGCAGTCGCTCTGCCCTCATGCCGCCGGGAAACTGGCTCTTTTTTCAGTCTGTTCAGACCCTTACTGTGACTTCCTTCCTCTTAACACTGCCTCAGAAATATCTGTGGTTTTTTTTACCAGTTTCCTTTCAACTTGTCCATTGTTATACCCCCAATCCCCTCAGGAATCTAAGATTTCACTGAGAGAGTATTGTATCATCTAAATGGAAATATATTTTAGGGGGTGATAAATGTTCATTCTGAGCATTGAGCAGATTCCCAAAACTTGCCTTTTCTGCAACAGTACTTTTGGTTATATGGGGTTCCCCTCCCCCTGGAGGTTTTTGTTCAGAACTGAATCTTGCACTTCTGATGCCTGGCTATTCACAGCAATAATGACTTGTATATATTTCGTTGTTCAAAGGAAATTAGGGTAACCTGATTTTTATTATTCCCCATAGCCTTACAATCTCCAGAGTAATATTTTTTTTCCTGTTCTCTAATTTACTTTTACATCATTGGAAATGTATACCCTTTAGCTCATACTCTCCCATGATCAGTTGGGACCTGGTGATTACTAAGTGAGTAAGGTCTTCTGTGGAATGTAGGGAAGAGCTTTTCCCCACACATTTGCCAACACACAGAGGAGTTAACCTCTTTGTAAATGTTGTGAACTGGAATAAGTAATTTTTATGTGTTATTCCCCCAGGTACCCAGTGACCACTCTGAGTCCCCGTTATTTAATCTGACAGTTAACCTTTCAAAGGATGGTAGTCATTTTAGATTAACCTTTTGTTCTTAAAAATTAGTAAGCAATTTCCTTCTGGTTAATTTTTTGTTAATTTTTCCCCATATCCTTCCACTGGTCACCTCAGTTCCTAAACCTCTGCATACTCTACAATGCCGCAGTTTTTGTTAATTGAGTATATGAAGAAATACGTATATGCTTAGGGAGAAATGGGGGAGGGGGTTGATCAAGTTTAATTATATGCATGTATTTGTGGCATAATTTCCATTTATGATAAAAATTAATCCAGAAACCATTTCACATGCTAGAGATAGCACATTAGACACAAAAATGAGTTTTTGTAACAGATAGGCATCTTGAGAACACCAGAATCTTAGTAATTTATCAGTTTTCCTTTTAATTAAAACTCAAGTATAGTTTATGCACTGTTTGATTCGGTGTCAACATTTAAGATGTGTGTGGGGGATTTCTCTTTTAATTTTTGTACTTTTTAGGTCAGCTGGTGAAGGTTGATAGAACTTTCTTGATTCTGTTACAATTACTCTGATAAACCCAAGAGATTTGACTTTTGTGCGATCTGTCAATGAACACACAGGGACATAGTTGTCCTTTTGTGCACAACATTTCCTTTGTGGCTATTGTTAAAAGAGGAAAAACTGATTTCCACAGGAGTGACTGGGAAGTTAGAACTGGATGAAAAGGAAGCAATTTCCTGTCCACCATTTCCTTGCCCAATTGCTTTCCCTTCTTCTCTGGTTTAAATGTGCATATCCTTAAACTTAGGAACTCTATACAAAGGAGATGAGTTGACAGAAGCTGTGGGGAGGAAAGGGTGAAGCACCTCTTTACACATGGATACTTATCCACTCCTGAACCAAGCACTTAGGAAAATAACCCCAATATGTGTTGTTGTTAGTTGCCATCAAGGTGACTTTGATTTAAGATGGTCCTGTGAATGAGAGACCTGAAAGATATCCTGTTATCAACAGTTGTGCTAAGGTCTTGCAGACTCAGGGCTATAGCTTCATACCGTCCAACATTTCACAGATGAAAAAAAGTAACACATGTGACCAACACCAGAGTTTGGTCAAGATGGCAAAAATTAGTAATGAGAATCAATAAACAAGGTAGAAAAGGAAGTATCAATTTGCTTTTGCTTTGGTCTACTGGGAAGGTCAAGATCCCACCCCCACTTTTCTTCTTCATATTGCTGAGTTAATGAAGTACAAACTTAATTTTTCACTATGTACTCAATCTGCTGGGGAAGTAAGCTGAAGACTAAGGGGGGTTGCAGACTGCCAGAAATAGTGCAAATTGAGTCCACTTTTAGGGTTAGGGTTAGTGCTAGGGAATCATGGGATTTTTTTTTTCTGAGACATTGAGCCTTCTCTGTCAGAGAGCTCTGGTGCCACAATAAAATACAGTTCCCATGATTCCCTAACCCTAACCCTAAAAGTGGACTCAATTTGCACTATTTCTGGCAGTCTGCAACCCCCCTAAGAGGGAAAGCAGGAGGAGGAGGGAGAAACTGACACATTTCAAAAGCTTCTGAAGAAGTTTAATTGGGACTGTCCCTGACAAATTGAGACAGTTGGCAATATGTGTTACAACTGAACAGCTTCCATATTTTAGGTGTGCATGCTTTTCCTCCATGGCCCTATATGGAACTGTAGACATGAGCTGCCATGGACTCAAAAGTGAGCAGACCACATATGCAAGGCATTGAAATAGAGATCAAATGGTTAGTTTAGGAGTCACTATCAGAAAAGATTAACAAAGCAGGAAGGCTAGGTAATTAATGGCTCAGGATGTTTTCTGCCACAGCTGGAGAAGACCCAGTGTCAGTTCCAGAATCCAGCTATATCAAGTGATCTTGCTATGTAAATTCAGCATCTTTGAAGTGTAGTAAACAACCTGTGCCTGAGGCTAGTTTTGACCTATTTAAGAACCTCCAAATTATTTGTTCTGGTGTGCTGGTTGAAATTAATGGTGACTCCACAGCACTTTGAATCTTGACTCAGCTCCAACGCACTACTGCTCCCATCCCCTCCACATGGCCAAGTCCAACACATTATTTGATCACCTGGAGCAGCCACTTCTTAGGTAATTATTACTGTTAGCAAGCCTCTTGTCTGTTCCAGTGTTAAGGAATAGCTAATACCCCAGAGGACAAGATGAAAATTCAAAATGATCTTAATAGATTAGAAAGCTGGGCCAAAACTAACAAAATGAATTTCAACACAGAGAAATGTAAGGTACTGCACTTAGGGCAAAAAAAAATGAAATGCATAGATATAAGATGGGGTACACCTGGCTTAACGAGACTACATGTGAAAAGGATCTAGGAGTCCTGGTGGACCACAAGTTGAACATGAGTCAAAAGTTTGATGCTGCAGCTATAAAGGCCGATGCATTTTTAGGCTGCATTAGTAGAAGTATGGTGTCTAGATCAAGTGAAGTAATAGTGCCACTGTATTCTGCTTTGGTCAGGCCCCACCTGGAATACTGTGTCCAGTTCTGTGGACCACAATTCAAAAAAGATGTTGAAAAACTGGAGCGTGTCCAGAGGAGGGCGACTAAAATGGTGAAGGGTCTGGAAACCATGCCCTACGAGGAACGACTTAGGGAACTGGGTATGTTTAGCCTAAAGAAGAGATGGTTAAAAGGGGATATGATAGCCCTGTTTAAATATTTGAAGGGATGTCATATTGAGGAGGTCGCTAGCTTGTTTTCTGCTGCCCCAGAGAACTGGACCCAGAACAATGGATGTAAGCTGCAGGAAAAGCGATTCCACCTCAATATTAGCAGGAACTTCCTGACAATGAGAGCTGTTCGACAGTGGAACACACTCCATCAGACTGTGGTAGACTCTCCTTCTTTGGAGATCTTTAATCAGAGGCTGGATGGCCATCTTTTGGGGATGCTTTGATTTTGAGTGCCTGCATGGCAGGGGGTTGGACTTGATGGCCCTTGTGGTCTCTTACAACTTTATGATTCTATGATTCTAACTCCTATATGCCTGAGTTCTTGTGAGCATGTGTGAGTGTGTGGTTGTCTTAGTGTGTGTGTTCATAAAAAAATTACAAGTTAATTGAAAAGAGTTTGCCTCTGTTGGTTTACTGTCCCTAGCCCCCTAGTTAAAAATTTCCCCAGGTCCAGGTTACATAATATATGCAACTTTCAATATTGATCTAATCCAATTGTAAAATAGATTTCCTATTTTCATACTGCTTTTTGCTTTATGATACATTATTGCATTTTTAATCAGTCATGTTATCTCACGATATGTCCAAAGTATGATGCCATCAGTTGAGCTGTTTTGGCTTCTACTGAAAATTCAGGCTTGATTTTCTCTGGGCCCATTTATTTGTCTTTTTTGCAGTCCATAATATTTGTAGAACTCTAGAAATTGGAAATGCTATAGCATAGATGATCCTGATTTAATAAAGATATTATACATGCACACACGTGCAAAGCACACAACCTGAAACTTTTCCTCTGGGTACTGGGGGGCTTCTCCGATGAATTTCTGGGTATCACAGGTTAGGAGCAGTAAGAAGATCCTGGTTCATTGCAGGGATGGGTGTGTAAACAGCTGCCCATTCCCACACCAACCCCAGGGAGCACCAAGGCAAGGATCGTATGGGCTCAGTCTGTGCTATCCTTGCCCATCTGCTCAGGCCCTCTCACTCAATTTTAGCAACAGAATTCCAAAGTATAAATATGGAAAAGCTGTTTTCTTTTAAAAGGAAGACCACTAGCAGTTGCTTAATGCAATCAGAAATCAGCTTGTTTGTCCATAGATTCTGACTGTACAAATCACAGTACATTTTCTGATACTTCTGGTGGGAATGTTGAAAGGGGGAAAAATCACTAATGAACTTTTCATTCACATTCAAGGGACTGGATATTTTTCTCTGAACTGCAAACTAAGTTACAGAACTGTGCAAATCATAACTGAAAATTCCTTGTTTATTCTTGCCTTACATTGCAATAGCCCATGTGCATCTGCTTTGGATGTGGAATGGAATGGGGAAATGGGTAGTTTCTACTTTGTTCTTTTCCAAAATACAGTTTTGTTTTGCTTTTTAAATCTGTTCCCCCACTAAAGATAGAGAAATTTTTGAGTGGTGGTAAATTCTTTAAAAACAGATTGAAACAAAATTGTTCTTGTGTATATTTGCTGAATTTAGTAGGTATAAGGGGACTGCAGATGAGCAGCTCTGGGCCGCCCTGGGAAGCGGCGGATCAGGGCTGTGGCAAGCCCGCACTGCAGCCCCGATCCTCCCTTTTGCTGCCCCCAAAATAGTGTCAAAATGCCGCTCTTTTTAGGGGCAGCAAAAGGCCATCCTAAGAGCCGACACACGGCTCTTCAGTGTCCTTTTTGACACAGCGTGTTTGAACACTGCACCAGAAGGGCGTCATGATGCTGCACACCGTGCATAATGGCACACAGTGTCAAGATGGAGTTGGGGTGGGGTTGGGGTGGCTGACATGTGGCTGCCCTGCCCCAACTCTGCCTCCAGGCTGGCCCTTTGGGCCGGTCTGCAGAGGCCCATAGCTATTCTCAGAATAAGAAAGACTGTGTTGTATCAGCCTGCTATATAGATGTGAAATCTGAGAATCTTTTCAGAAAAGAAAAAAAAGTGAAAGTTTAGCAACAGCATGGCTAAATACACAGGGTTTCAATTGGACTTTAAAGAGTTAAACACTCAAAACCTTTGCTCTGGATACACAGATCTGCTATTTTAAATTTCTTCCACATTTTAAACGATATTAAGCTGCTTCAATAACAGATAGGATTAATGCTGAGAATTTTGCTTAATTTGTTTGTTTTTTTAAAGACCTAATTGAAATGAAAATTTCATTCATCCCTAATGATATTGGGTCAGTCTGAAAAGAGCAGAATTTGTTCCTTCACATTTGTTGTACCTCTTGCTCAAATGGCTTCTGTTGCACATTCTGTGTACCTTCAACATGTCACTTTTGGTTTATACTGATAATCTGTATCAGCCAATTATGTACAGTTTAACAATTACTCTTACAAAATGCTTAATGTCTGATATCCAGGGCACAAGGTTAGTTAATGTAATCTAAGACATACTGAAGGAGCCTACCATACTCAGATATCACCAATTAGTGTACAATTTTAACAATCAACATTCATGCAATTAACAGAACACTTCATATTCCCTCTAATTTTGAGTTCTGCATAGGCATATGTTATCAGAAAGGAATGTAGAATCATTTATTTATATCCAATATATGTTTCTCATGTACTTTGGCCTGGAAGTGCAGAAGACTCCATTGTGTGCAACATCTACCCATCCCACTGAATAACCAGCACTCCATTGTTGAGATGTAAATGAAGGTCATTATGTGAAGAAAGGTAGCCTGTCTGTCATAGAAATATCAACCCCACCCCTATTAGGCAATCTTCTCAAGTCATATAAAAGCTGAGTCTCCCTTATCTGGAATTTGTAAATCCAAAATATTCCAAATACTAAAACTTGAGTGCCTGAGATAATGACACCTTTGTTTTCTGGTGGTCTGTTCTACACAAAGTTTGTTTCATGAACAAAGGGGCTTTGCAGACGGGCGGCCATGGGCTGCCCTGAGAAGTGGAGGATTGGGGCTGAAGCTGTCCCACGCCTCAGCCCCAATGCACCCTTCGGGCGGCCCTGGAAGGAACACCAAAATGCAACTCCTTCCAGAGGCGTTGAAAAGGGTGCCAGAAGAGCCATCACGTGGCTCTTCTGCATCTCTTTCAGTGCAGTGTGTGCAGAGGCTGCGCCAGGAGGACGTCATCAGGGCGCTCGCCATGTGTAACAGTGCACGCTCTGATGATGTCCTCAGGAAGGGGTTGAGGCAGCCACGCTTTGCACCATCTGCATCCCCCCAAAATTATTTAAAATATTGTATAAAATTACCTTCAGACTGTGTGTATAAGGTGTATATGCAACATAAATGAACATTATGTTTAAATGTGGGTCCCATCCTCAAGATATCTCATTATGTATATATATGCAAATACAAATATTCCAGAATCCAGAAAAATCTGAAACACAAAACACCTCTGGTCCCAAGCATTTTGGATAAGGAAGACTCAACCTGTAATGAAATTATTTGTGATAATTCATCACAAAGTGTTATTACAGATCCTGAATTTCATGCAGTCATAGTTTCAAGTGATGACTGCATCATGTAGATAATGTGAATGAGTGAGAACTTAAACTATATTGGAAGGGACCCAGAAAAAATGCTCCTTTTCTTTCTTTATTTTAAATATTTATTTTAAATTTATTTTAAACTTTCCTACTATTTTCAATGAGGTAAACAATTTCAGAATACACGAGAGAAAAGAGGTGGGTGATAGTATGCTTCTCGAAGCCAAAATGCAATACAGTGCAATAAAATAAATCCCAAAAATTATATACTTTCCAATGGATAACTGGCATACTAGAGAGCAGGTTTATATTAGAGGAGATCTTTAAAAAAAAGGAAAAGCAAGCAAATATAAGCAAACCATAGCTGTTATCTGAAAAGGTACAGTCCGAGAAGAAGTGTATTTTATACCATTTTTTTTTAAACTTAAGATCACTTAAACATTTAACTGTTGCTTAGTAATATAGGTATATAGAACAAACACAGTTCACAAGTGTATATTAATAATTTTATACTTTTTTATATCCTTGGTCAGCATCTTTGGACACTTACCTAAGTCTATATCCAACCACTATTTGTTTTAAGGTTTAAGTTATTGAGTTGTTTTAATTTGATATTTTAATTATTCTACTGGTTTAATTCAATTTTTATGGGGTGGTTGGGTTAGGGATTGGGGGGGACAGAATTGTTTTAACTGTTGCCTTGTTTTAACTTCTATGCCACCTCGATTGCTTTGCAGAGGGACGGGTTAAAAATAAAATTTATTATTATTATTATTATTATTAAGTCTATACCCCATCACAGGTTCCTGGAATCCCTGACCTTCTTTTCCTTTCTTCTTCTGCTACTTGATATTGGTGCCTATTTTTCTGAACCCTCCAAGCAAGTGAATAGTGTTGGAGTAACTGAAAATATCAGCCTTCATCCACCTTGTCTTCTTCTGTCTGAACATCTGTATGGACTGGGACACAAAATAGAGCAAATGGGCAGCAGCAACAGCAAAGACAAGGATATTGTCATCGTCATCGTCATCATCATCATTTCTTATCCACCTTTCTCTATGGATTGAGGTGGGAGATAATAGCAATTAACCAACAACATCAGTTAAAACACTTGTTATAACACAGATCAATTTAAAAGGACAAATAAAATGTACACATATTAAAATATGGGCTCAGTAGGGAACAGGTCCCATTCCAGGCATCTTGTCCAAGGCTGAATAACACCTGGAACAATCTCTGATTCATCAGTATGCAACATTTTATTCATGTCTATAAAGCTTGCATCTGCACTGCAGAAATAATCCTGTTTGGCACCACGTTAATGGCCATGGTTCAATGCTGTGGAATTCTGGGAATTGTAGTTGTTGTGGTACCAGAGCCTTCTGTCAGAGAAGGTAAAATGTCTCACAAAACTTCAATTCCCAAAATTCCATAGCATTGAGCCATGGCAGTTAAAGTGGTTTCAAACTAGATTGTTTCTGCAATGAGAATGCAGTGAACATTGTACAGGCTGCATCCCAGTGCTTTCACCACATGTTTGTGATGAAGAAGAGGATGGGGATTTAAGGAATATTGGTGGCTAGACCTACAAGAGGATGGAACAAAAGATGATGGTACGCTGGTGGGTGCCTGAAGTAATTTCACCTCATAACTTTTCCATCCACCCCTGCCCCCACCCCCCACCCCCAGTATTCAAGCTTCATCCATTAAGTTGCCATCCATTTCCATAGTGAGATTGTTAAAAGGTAGTTGATGCCCTAGTCATTCCCCCACCTCCCTACCATCAAATAGTAGAAACCAATGAAGCTTGGAAGGTTGCAGATATAAACGGTAAATCATTTTGAATTTTTCTCTTTCAGGAAGAACTCCTGAGAGAATTCAGGCTTAGCACACTTCTGACATGTATTTATGTGCTGCTTACAGAACAGGAGTATAGTGAAGATTTCCTGTGTATAAACTGTATGCATTAAACATGTCAAAAATGCAATTGCATTTATTCTCCCATCACTATCTCTCTGGTATAATGTTGAAGTTCACAACAGAACCAATGTGATGGCTTTTAGGCCTCAAAAATATGTGAAGCTTCACAACTGCTTAAAGAAGGGAGAGTAAAGGTATTTGCTTTGCAGCATATTCCTATAACTGTTCCATAGGTCTTTTAACCCTTATGCTAAATGCAGTAAATTTTAGTTAATGGAAAGACTGTCATAGGAGGCTAATACATGAGACAAGGGATGGAAAGAATATTCATAATTGTTCATTTTCAAGTCAAAAAATCTGTTTTCCAATGTTCAGGAAACTTCATGGGGAAGAAGAATAGACCCAAAAAAAAGTTGCAAAATTTTGTCTTGTTATCTGAACTTCCCAAAATGCAGTGGAGGAACTGTTATGAGAAGAAAAATATGTAATTTTGTCCAAAAAACAAACAAAAGAAGTGTAGGAGATGGTTTTTCAACATATAAAACACTGTTTCCTACACAAGAAACCTTTTTCTTCTGCACAAAGGTATTGTGTGTGTGTATGTGTGTGTTTAAAAATACGTATTTTTCTTCTCAAAACAATTCCTCCACTACACTGTGAGAAATTTAAGCATGGGGAGAAGACTGCAGAGGAATATTCCTACTACTGTAACTATCCCTCTTCACACTTGGCATCCAGGTGTCCCTTGGTTGGCCAATTAGGCCTTTATTGTGTGGCGCCAGTTGGCACAGGTGGTGGTAAGAGGGACAGGCCCCTGGGTCGGGCAGACGACCTGGAAATCTAGGTCCGCCCCCCCCCATCCCCCACCACAGTGTTACATTCATTGGAAGGTGGTGAAGAGTGCTTCCCCCCCACACCACTTCTTCTTACTATCACTGTGGGCTCATTTGATCAGGCCTAGCAGGGGTTAATCAGATAGCTTGGCCTGGCCATAACAACAACAACAATAATAATAGAAATAATAATAATAATATTTTGGAATTTTTTTAAAAAAAGGGGAATTTTGGGGGGTAAGATCTGATAAGGGCCTACTCTTACTTGGTGGCTAACCTGATGCGGTTGGCAGTTGTCAAATGGGAGCACATGCAGTAGGTAAAAGGCATTAAATTGTAGGTGAATTTTAAAAAAAAAGAAGAAGGGAGAATCTCTATTTGGAAGATTGATTTAACTCACGAGCTTGGTGACACAGGTGTAGTTTTAACGACTCTATATCCTGCATCAATTAGTCTCAATAGCTATTCACTGTATTTCAACAATCATGCCGCGAAGTAAGACTCAGTCTAAGTGACGTGCGACCTCAACTGGTCCAAAAGCTGGCCAGCCAGCCCTTAAGCGAACTGATAACATTACAAATAAAGAGGATGACATCACCACGCATTTGGCACAGATAGGTCGCACTATGCAGGCTTGTGCGGCTGTGTGTGAGCAGTTGGCTCGCCATCACTTGCAAAGAGGGGGGGCAAGCAACTACCTCTTCGTTTGTGCATACAAGTGCAAATGTAGGACAGAACAGTGCACAACAGGTTATTGATAATACAATTTCATCACCAGACACTGCATGTAGTTTCCCAAGTACTTTAGCTATGGAGGTTGGGCAACCAACCGTAGCTGATGTAATGGAACTTTTGAAGAAAGTTCCTGGTGTGGGGCACCAAGGTGCCATGGCCCCTATGTCTAGTCAACCTACTTTGTCTGATCTGTTTCACTTTCTTCAAAGTGTGGTTGTTACAGGCCAGTGTGATGTGTCGACACCTGAGACATCTGCAGCGTGCAGTAGTGATGTACCAGGCACACATGGCAGACAGCACAATTCCCAAGCTGCTTCAGTGACACCCACGGTGGGAGCTCAGCAAGCATCTTTGGATGCTTCTCCTCATCCAACGAGCTCAGGTTTGTCAGATACTAATAATTTACAGGCAACATGGCCTTTAGCGGTATGGGTTGCAGGAAGGCAGACAGGGTTGACCTCATTGAGCGATCACCCTAGCCCTGAACCTGTGACAGCACCTCTAGTTGGCTTGGCCCTAACCCAGGGTTCAGAATTGGGGCTACAGTGTAATACAAATGTTAATACCACGGTAAGTCAGGTAAGGGAAACAGCTGTGGTGGGGGCACTAGGCATTTCTGGGACTGACCGGTCTTTGGAATGCAATCCATATGCAGGCATGTCTATGCCTTTAGGGTCACACCTTCCCATAGCTACAAAAGAAAGGATTTGGAAGGGTGAGTATATTGATTTGTTTTCACTCACATTTTGTGATCATGGTCAAGGATGGGGTGGTGTTTATCCTTCCGAAAGAATTTCAAGCACATAAGCGCCCTAAGTTAGAAAGAAATTTTGTAAATTGGATCATGGGTTTTGCGATTTATATGGGCGTTATAGAAGAAAAGGACCCTGCTAGATCCCCTGACTTCTCCAAATATCAGGAGATAATGATAAAAGCTTATACTAATTGCCATGTTAACTCTAGAGGTTCTGCCTGGCTTCAATATGATGAACAATTTAGGATGAGGGCAGCTTTAGACCACTCCTTATCTTGGTGGTACGTACAATCCGAGCTGTGGGCCGATGTTATGGTAGGAGCCTCCCCTTCAAGCCAATGTGATAATGGGTTTGTACCTATGGTCACTCAGCCAAGAGGGCAAAATGTGAGGCCTAGCACGGGTGAGAAAAAACAATTCGGACTGTGCTGGGACTTCAACGCAGGTAGGTGCAAAAGGCAGCCCTGCAGGTTTGAACATAAGTGTAGGGGAAACCATCCAGGATCAGCATGCTTTAAAGTTAAAAAGGCAGGAGGTGGGGCCCCCTCTCAACAATTATCTAATTCAGGAAAGGGCACCAACACCAATTAACTTAGATGTGATAGCTAATTGGTTGCGGATATACCCTAAAAGGGAGGCCGCTCAGTATTTGTTAGAGGGTTTCTCACAAGGTTTTCGTATTCCTTATGTTGGTTTAAGGGCATACCATTACGCACCCAATGCACGTTCTGTCAGGGAATTGCCAGGGATTGTAAAGGACAAGTTGGCCAAAGAAATAGCAGCAGGTAGGATTCCGGGCCCTCATGAACATTTGCCTATGGCAAATTTAAGATTATCGCCCCTTGGTGTCGTCCCTAAGAAGGCAGCGGGGAAATACAGGTTAATACACAATCTATCTTACCCTAGAGGTGATTCAGTAAATGATGCTATTGATCATCAGTTAACGTCAGTTAAATATGCTTCATTTGATTCGGCAGCTAAAATGGTTAAGGCTCTGGGCAAAGGAGCCTTATTGGCAAAGTGCGACATTAAATCTGCCTTTAGGCTACTTCCAGTTCATCCAGCTGATTTCGATCTTTTGGGTTCCAATTTGATGGGATATATTATTTTGATAAAGCTATGCCAATGGAGTGTTCTATTTCTTGCTTAGCATTTGAAACATTCAGCACTTTTTTACATTGATGCGCCTCTAAAAGGTCGGGTAGTCAAGCAATTACTCATTATTTGGATGATTTCCTATTTGCTGGTGCCGCTGGGATGGATGTTTGTGCAGATACGCTGTTGGCTTTTCAGCACTTAATGAAAGAAATGGGAGTACCTTTGGCTGAGGAAAAAACTGGGGGCCCTGATACACGTCTTACTTTTTTGGGAATTGAATTAGATACCGAAAAAGGTATATCTCGTCTCCCACCTGACAAGCTCACAGCTGTGAGGCTACAGGTGAGGATGATGAAAAATAAACCTAAAGCCACACTTCGAGAATTTCAATCTTTATCAGGTTTATTGAACTTTGCTTGTAAGGTGATAGCCCCTGGGAGGGCATTCTGTTCACATTTATATAAAGCCACCAAAGGAGTGAAGGCCCCACATCATCATATTAGAATAAATTTTGGAATAAGAGAGGATCTGAAGATATGGGAGTCATTTCTTGAACAATTCAATGGTATTTCATTCTGGAGATCTGAAATGCTCCTAAGAGCAGATTTTCAAGTACACTCCGATGCTTCAGGGGCTTGTGGTTTTGGAGTTTATTTTAATGGCCAGTGGGCAGCCGAGGGATGGCCAATATCCTGGGTTGAGAAAGGTTGGACTTGGGATCTAACCTTTTTGGAATTATTTCCTATTGTGGTGGTGGTTCATTTATGGCCAGACCAATTTGCAAACAAAACGGTGTGGTTTTGGTGTGATAACCAGGCTGTAGTCTACATAGTAAATTCCTTGACTTCTAAATCTGACAGGGTAATGTCATTGGTAAGAGAACTGGTGGCTCAATGTTTAAAGTATAATATTTTGTTCCAAGCTCAACACGTTTTTGGTTTACTAAATCCTTTGGCGGATGCCCTTTCACATTTTCAGTTTTGCAGATTCTGCCAGTTGGCGCCAGAGGCAGCAGCTCACCCTTTGGAGGTACCTCGACAACTCTGGAGCCTTGGAGAGTAGAAATTGAAAAGGCGATTTTTCAGTCCGTCGCCTCGTCGACACACAAGTCATATCAGCTCGCATTACGAGCATTCAGATCTTTTTTGCTAACTATAGGGGAGGTTGAAGTTTGGCCATTGGATGTGGAGGTTATCCTTTGTTTTGCAGTACATCTTAGGCAAATGGGTTTATCTACAGTCACCATTAGAGGAAGATTAGCGACTCTTTCATTTTACTCCAGAGCAGGAGGTTTTAAAGACCCTACAGTTGATTTTAGAGTTCGTAGGGCACTAGAAGGATAGGGAGTCTTCAATGACTCCGGACAGTCACTTGCCAATAACGGGGCCGATATTGTTGAAAATATGGCAAAGCCTCCCAGTTACATGTTCTACACCTGAAAAGGTGATTTTGTTTAAGGCAGTATTTTCGCTGGCATTTTTTGCAGCCTTGAGAATAAGTGAAATTGTTCCTGGTTCTCGTACTGATAGTTCTGGCAGGGCTCTTTTCCTATCAGACATTCAAGTTTCAGAACAGGGCATGCAGCTGACGATTCGACGCTCGAAAACCGATCAGTTGGGAAAGGGACAATCCATAACATTAGCTAGGGCTCCTCCTGACCATATTTGCCTGGTGCGGGCTTTGAGTAATTATATTCAAATACGGCCAAATATAACTGGTTACTTATTTTTACATGCATCGGGTTTACCATTAACACAATACCAATTTAGAGCTGTGTTGCGGGAGATTTTGAGTCGTGCTGGTTTACCAGCGGTTCAATTTTCTTCTCATTCATTTAGGATTGGGGCAGCAACAGCTGCAGCAACTCAGGGTTTAAGTGACAATGCGATTTGTAGGATTGGTCGCTGGCACTCTAGAGTGTTTAAATCATATGTTCGCCCCTAAGTTAAGAATAGCTATAAATGTTCTTGTTCTAATTTTATTTGGCAGAATTGGCTGCGGGAGATGTATGGATTCTTGGACACAGTTTGGTCTTTTGGGCTGAGAGGCACATCATTGAGCAGCGACAAGATTTGGCCATGGGATTGGGAGAGGCTGGAACTGTGAGATGGTTTGGTCGCAGAGGCATGTTGTGGGGAGCCATATTGCCTAGGATTATCAAACTGATGGCCTCGTTACCACATCCCAAAATTTTGTTGGTACATTTGGGTGAAAATAACCTTTCAAAAATGACTTTGTTACAGTTGGCTAGAAGCATAATTAAGGATATGAAGGAGATTCAGCGAAAGATGCCACATACACTCCTCATGTGGACGAAATTTCTTCCTCGGCGAGTTTGGCACGGTGCCAGAAGTGATGTTGCCATCAATGGAGCTCAGCGTTGGTTAAACAGAACTGTGGCAAAGACATTTAAAAAGATGGGTGTTGTTATTGTTGATCACCAGGGAATACAGTTTGCGTTGCCACATTTGTACAGGGGTGACGGCATGAATCTCTCCTCTCAGGGGAATGACATATACTTGACTACATTGGAGTCTTGTTTAAAAGCTTCAATGGGGGGGCGAGGGGATGCCAAGCTAGGCTGACCCCCTCCTGTGGTGGGCAGGGACCCTCCCCCCTTTAGGGAATTCTTTAGATTAATTGGATTTATTAATTGGCAAATAATTATAAAGAAATTGGGTATATGTCATGAGATTAAACAAATTTATTATGATGTCATATTAAACTTGATGATGTCATAATGTGGTGATGTCATGAAAATGCTTTTGATGTCATATCCGGTTGGGGAGGGGTTTATATATTGGTTATGAGATTACTTAAGTTAAACGATTTGATGCATGCCGCGTTAAAAGTAAAAATTCAATAGCGCTTACGCTTAAAACACGTGTGCATGCGTCAAATAAATTATTATTAAGAAATACTTAAATTGTTGTTAGCAAAGTAGTTGTTTATATTGGTATTTAAATATGTGAGACCCTGTACAAATAAAAGTTGTGGCCAATGTTTCACCCATACTAATCGCGTTAGTGTCCTTTGTGCAGATGCAACATACCCATAATCTGGGAAAGGTGACAAACGTCAGAACAATACAAATACTTTTCATCCCAGACTAGTAATCAAATGTAAACACTTAAAAGAGCTGAGGAGCTTACCTCGTTTCTTCCCTGCCAGATGGAGCCCAGCTGAGTTGGACTCTGCAACTTTGAAGAGAGTTAGAAGGGGGCTCGTGGGCTATCAAGTTTAACCCCCTGTTCAATGTAGGATCTCCAGCTAAAGAATCTCCAGAAGGTAGCTGCCCCACCTCTTTTTAAAGATTGCCAGATGCCTTCTCTAGGCAATTGGTTCCATTGCCAATCAGCTCCCCACTGTCAAGAAGTTCCTTACTCTTCCATCACTTTGTAATTTTTTAAGATACTTAGCACTCTCTATCAGAGAGCTCTGGTACCACAACAAATGACAAATCCCAGAATTCCATAGCATTGAGCCATGGTGGTTAAAGGAGTGGCAAACTGAATTGTTTCTACAGTGAAGATTAGACCTAAGCTTCCATTAATTCATGCTAAAATAGCATTCATATTTTTTGCTGAAGCATCACACTGATGGCTTATGTTCAATTTATAAGCAACAATGATCCCAGGATCCTTCTTGCACATAGTTCTGCTGAGCCAAGTATTCCCCATCCTATATCTATGCTTTGTTTTTGTGGCTTATATGTAGAATTTTGCATTTGTGTCTATTTATTAATTTCTGTCCATTTTTCTAGTTTATCTAGGTCCTTTATAATTCTGTTCCTATCTTCCAGGGTGTTAGCCACCCCTCCCAGTTTTGTGTCATCTGCAAACCTTATCATGATTTCCTCTACCCTGTCATCTAATTCATTGATAAAACTGTTGAAGAATAATGACCGTAGGACAGAACCATGAGGCACTCCACTCGAGACCTTCTTCCAGATTGAAGCACATCACAATGACATCATACTAGATAGCAATGCATTTTTTCAAATAATAAAGCTTAATGAGAACACACTACTCTCTATTACTAGTTACTATGGCAATGACATTAATGCAGGAAATCAGTTTACTTCATATTTTCTTGGACAGAAGAATGGAGATCAGCATTCAGTGATGAGCATTTATACTATGGCTGGAATTCTATTGGTTATTTCCTATTAGAGTAAACCTATTGGATAACTGGTAAGTCAACACATACGTAAATCAAAATGATTTGATGGGATTACTCTAGTCAGGAAAAACAATAAGATTCAGACCTATGGCTCTTTGCCAGGATGACAAAAAAAAAAAAAAAAAGTAAATCCAAATTAAATACTTACATTTCTAAGGATTAATTATCCAATCTTCAAAAACAGATCTAGAGATTACCATTCATACTAAAAATCACCGTTTTCTGTTTTCATAGTACTTCAGTCACATTCTCAAGTTTAAAAGACACTTCCCCTCAAAAAAACAAAATCCAGAACCTACACTTTGCATCACTTATTAAAGAACTCAAACAAAATATCTGATCTCAAATGCAGCCTATGAGATCTTGTATTACAATACTTCAACTCAGCCTTTCACTATTCAGATGTGTTGAATGACCAGTCCCATAATTCCCAATCAACATAGCCATTATCCTTATTGGCTTATGATTATGGGATTTATAGTCCACCTTCTCCAGAAGGTGCAACCTTAGGGAAGGTTATTTTGATCCAACAAGTAAATTGTGTTGCACACAATTGTGCATGTTGATATGGGAAATCCCTACTGAAATAAAATTTCTTCTCAAAATAGATTCTTTGCATTGAGCACAATCCCTCACTCCTCCTGATCTTTCTGTATCCAAATCTTAAATAGTATAATAGTATAACTAAATATATAGTATAATAGTATAACTAAATATATAAATATATAAAATGTATAGTATAATAGTATAACTAAAATAAATGTATACAGTTCCCCACTTCCCCACTCCCATTGCCTCTCCACTGCTTCTCTGTTCTTTCCCTGTGCTAAATTTTTAATCCTTGAGACAATGACCTTTCCTTCTTATACTTTATGAAATGCATTCCATGGACAGCCAAAAGGGCAAACAAATGAGTCCTAAAGCAGATCAAGCCAGAGATATCCCTAGGAGCCAAGATGACAAGACTTAGGGCCTTTGCAGACTGCTAGAAATAGTGCAAATTGAGTCCACTTTAAGGGTTAGGGTTAGGGTTAGGGAATCATGGGAACTGTATTTTATTGTGGCACCAGAGCTCTCTGACAGAGAAGGCTCAATGTCTCAGAAAAAAAAACCAAACAATTTCCATGATTCCCTAGCACTAACCCTAACCCTTATAGTGGACTCAATTTGCACTATTTGTGGCAGTCTGCAAAGGCCCTTAGACTGTCATACTTTGGACACATTATAGGAAGGCATGAATCATTGGAAAAGACATTAATGTTAGGAAAGGTGGAGGGAAGTAGAAAGAGACGAAGGCCACATACTAGATGGACGGAGTTTATTAAAGAGACCATGAATATGAGTTTTCAGGAGCTGGGCAGAGCAGTAGAAGATGAGGGACCTGGAGATGTCTCATCCATAGGGTTGCCATAGGTTGAGACCGATGCAAAGGCAGTTAGCAAACAAACAAACAAACAAACAAAAACAGGAGCAACATTCTATTAAATTAAACAAGTTATTCCCAAATTTGTTGCCCATGGTTTCAGCCTTTGTTTTGACTATTTTGCAAATAAGGGAAATATTGCTAATGTTCATAAAAATACAAGGGGGGGGGGATGACCATTTCCCATTAGCAAAGTGGCAATTACACCCTACCACCTCCCATCATGTATCAACACATGTTTAGAAAGCAACATTAGTTATTTGAACATCTGATTGTTTAGATGCTTTTGATATTCTATGGATAAATAGAACACATAAGACTGTGCTGTAGTTGATTTAACATTTCATGATAATTCACCAGTTTGTCATTACTACGTCTTTTTTCTGCAGGATTTACTGTGCAAAAAATCTAGCGGGAACTTGGATTCATCTAACTGTACTTGGAGAATTTTCTAAGATACATAACCATGGCACCCTTGTCATTGAGAATAAAGTAATCTTGATAAAAAAAAAATACAGTAATTAGCCTTAGCAAAAATCATAAGGCTAATTAAAAATGACAGTTTAGTCATCTCAGCAAACAAGCCACTCAGTGGCTTTAACCATAGTATGGTAATGCTATAAAGAAGAGGTCTCTCTGGAAACAACTGCAGAGAAGGTTACAACTTATCAAACTTGAGTTTGTTTGGGGTTTTTTTCCTTCAGAAAAATGTTAATGGTCACTGTAAAAAAAAAATCATGTACATTTTCCCATTATTAAAACAATAAAAAGCTGTAAAGGCAATGCATAATTGGATATTATACAGTATAACTTGCACATGAACATATTCATGTTTCTGCATCAATGCATAAATAGTGTGTATATAAAAAAAGAAAACTTACTCTAAAATGGTTTATTTCATCATGTAAACATGTACGTTGACCAGCTTCCAGATGGCACATGAAGCTCATTCTCTCTCAGCCTGTCCTACTTCAAAGAGATTACCCATTGGAAGAAAGGCAGAAAGATATAATATAAATGTTACAAATAAAGAACCAAACTATAAAGTACACTATCCCTTGACAGTATGGAGACCTGATTTCAAAAAAAGAGCCTTTGCTAAGAATGGCTGAAGCTGTAAGTTTTGTTTCAATCAGTTTCTAATTTCTTTGAGTACAATTCATTTTGGCCCACATTCATGTCACTTTGAAAATTTTTGCAAATTTCCTATTATTGTTGTTGTTGTTGTTGTTGTTGTTGTTATTATTAATTTCTGACCTTTTTCCTAATATATGGACTCCAGGAAGCTAACAACAAATTTAAAACAGTACAAGTTAAAAACAATACAATTGTATTAAAATGTAGATACAAAGTTTAAAAAGCAAACAATTTTAACAAGTTAAAACATTACACATTAAAAATTAAAATGTATTATTAAAAACTTTATACAAACCTGAAAATCTGAATTACACAGCATTTAAAAGCCCAACCCTCATCAGTTTGAAAAATTCAAAAATTATTTGAACGTTATGTTCAAATAACCTATATGCATTTCCTTGAATATACATGTTTTGTACTCTTTTTTCTACTATACTTCTTAAAAACATTTTCCCCATATCTAATTTGAGTTTGTGAACTCACATTAGATATATAATATATACATTTTTGTGCAGACTATTCCTTCATATACACATTTAGATGTGCAATTTTTCAAAGCGGCTGATTATAAAATCTGGAAAGTACAGGTTTCAGTGCACAGGTGCATTCTGGTTCTCTCATAGGTTTGGCAGGTTCTGAATTTGAATTTGAATTTTGGCAATGATGTGGCTTGAGAACCAGCATGGCATAGTAGTTTCAACATTGGACTATGATTCTGGAGACCAGGATTCAAATTCCCACTAAGTCATGGAAACCCACTGAATGACCTTGGGCAAATCACGCTCTCTCAGCCTCAGAGGAACACAAAGGCAAACCTCCTATGAGCAAATCTTGCCAAAAAACAGCAACAAAACAATCCTATGATTGGCATCACCACCAGCAGCAGTAGCATTCTCATTTCATTTTTTAAGTACTTAGTATATATACAGGACTAAAAAAGAGGGCATTGTCAAAAAAGTAATAATAACTGGGAAGGTGCCATTCTTTTCATGAATCTACTGGAAGCCAGACAGGTGGTTGGGCCTATCATGTTCATGGTATCAAATTAATATTTGATATAGTGCACCAGAGAGCAGCGGAGGTAAAAATGCTGTTTCCTCTTCCTCTGTCTCCTTTTCTCCCAAACATACATCAAGTTTTCACATAGATCAGATTGTGTTATGGTGCACCTGCAAAGATGTCTATATTTTCCAACCAAACTGAAGGATCAAGAAGAAACAGGAACCTGAATCCAATCACTAGTCCCAACTAGTGCAAACCCATTGTTTCAATGACATCATTAACACATCAACACTTAACTATTCCAATGATTTGGTCAATCTACTCTAGTTGAGACTGATGAGTGGATATAGGCCAGAACAACAGAAACTGGAAACAGGATTTTAAAAAAAATCATACTATGAGATCAAACATTCTCAACGAAATTAGCTCATGTAAATTTCAATGTTTGCTTTTAACCTGAACAAAAAAAGTATAAAAATAAATAATATGGAAACTTCATAAGATGAAAACTATTCTGTAGCTTCCAAATATACCACAAAGAATAATTCAAAATACACTAAGTTCATAAG
Organism: Phrynosoma blainvillii; assembly: GCA_026167975.1. Taxonomy (NCBI): domain Eukaryota; kingdom Metazoa; phylum Chordata; class Lepidosauria; order Squamata; family Phrynosomatidae; genus Phrynosoma; species Phrynosoma blainvillii. The sequence continues at coordinate 278,272,899 of JANUYF010000001.1, forward strand.
TTCAGTCCTGTCTGAAAGATGTAACAATTTTTTAGAAGCAAATTGTATATGAAACCATCACTTGCTCAGTTTAACACTCATTCAGTGTATTTTCTGTGGTCTAATCTTCACTGGAGTAATAATGCAGTTTGACACAACTTTAACTGTCATGGCTCCTTGCCATAGAATTCTAGAATTGTAGTTTTGTGAGCTATTTAGCCTTCTCTCTCAGAGAGCGCTGGTGTCACAACAAACTACAAATCCCAGGATTTTATAGGATGGAGCCATGGTGATTAAAGTGGCATCAAATGGCATTATTTCTCCAGTCCATATTAAACCTGAATATTGTAAGTAGTTAGAAAGATGTTTCAAAACTCTATTCTAGGAATCCTGAGGCTCATCAGAAGTCTATCAACAAGAAGAAAGCTAGACAGGTGTTTATGTGAGATAGATTCTCTGCCATGATCTGTTTTCTTTACCACAAGGGAAGGATGGAATAAAAATGGTCTCATCATTTTCTGTCCAATTTAGGAGGAGTAAAATAGGGAGAAACGTTTCAGCTATTTTGTGGGGAATAGACAGAGAAAGTGTTTCATAGACTTTTAGTTTGCCAGAGAGAAATTGAGAGTGTGTCATTGGCTGGAAGGTCAGTCTTTTTGTGTGATGGGGCAGAGGGAATGAGTATTCTCTATGTACAAACCAGAGTGTATGCTATTTATTCCCCCCTTTAAAACAAACAACATAATTATACATGCACACACCCTCATGCACCAAATGAACCGAGTGCCTCCCTCTTCCCACATCTCCTCCATTTTGACATCCAATTTGAGCTTAAATCCAATATCAAGACATTTTGACCCACTCCTAGAAGAACCACTGTTTCCTGGTAATAATTTTGCAGAGAGTGCTGGGTGCTTTCTCAATGAATGTATGCCTATAGGATACTATGTACTTGAACTGACTGGAACACTTCTCAGAATTCTCTTGCAGGTATAGGGATAATTGGGGAGTTGATGATGTCTCTGAGATTCCTGGGATGTAGAAAGTTTGAACATCACTTTCCCCATCCTTAAGAAAAAAACAACAGGGAAAGTGAGCAGAAATAACAGGCTTTTCTAAAGCAGGAATTGCTGCAACTATCATGACAAAGAGCGAACAAGGCAGCTGGCATTTCTCATTTCTTGTAGTGGAATTGGAAATAAACGTACCTCTCTCCCATTCTCTGCCTGATGCTTTTCCAATATTTATGCATAAAGAAAATAAAAATACTTGTGCAAGTAAGCTAGTTCATAATGTAGGGATAATTGAACAGAGAAGAATCTGCTAATTCCAGATGGACTGGGTCCATTCCCATGACACTTAATTTCTTCTACCAAATGTTTAAAAAAGCAAACATGTGACCTAGACGACTTTATAAGAGTAGCACCCACATAAAAGTTTTTTAAACATCACATCTTTTTTTCCATCTCTAACCATATTCATTTAGAAAAAGAATACATTAACCCATTCATTGTAAGTGTAGCAGGCAACTTCCATGGTGTAAAGTTGCAGGGAAATTTAAAAAGCTGATTATGAATGAAGCAAATAAATTATCTGGTATTTTAGAAGTTTAATGCCATATTCTCTAAGATGCATGTAGCTTTCACATATCAGTTTTCTTGTGGGGAGAGAGGTAAGTGCCGCTGGTAGTAAAACAGGTAGTATGTAAAGTTTGGTGTTGTACTCCCTTAAATATGAATATAAATGGGTCTAGCTGCATTTGAAAAGTTTCAGGAATTCCCATCTGCTTTGGGCTAGATTTAGATTTGGGTTCTCCAATTGACTGCCTAGGCCTGCTCCCACACTGCAGAATTAAAGCACTTTGACATTGTTTTAACCATCATGGCTCCATCTTATATAACCTTTTGACTTGTAGTTTGTTGTAGCACGAGTTCTCTGACAGAGAAGGCTAAATGTCTCAAAAACTACAAATCATAGGATTGCATAGCATGGGGCCATGGAAGTTAAAGTGGTGTCAAACTACATTAAACCTGCAGTGCAGATGCAGCAAAGATTAGGGTCATCTCATTACTCTTTTACCATAGTTACCATATTTTACCAAAACTACAATGTAAAATTAAGAGTACGTAGATTACATGGTAGGGCTAATTTAATCTAATTTTCCCAGTTTAGGCTTCCAACCTCCAAGAATGGTATAAAACTAAACCGTACCACAGAACTGTTATACGGAAACTGTTCTCCCAACACATCTTATAATATGGTGAGCAAACCAATGGATGACAATATTTGTTGCAAAAAATTTCTCACAATCAGCCTAACCCTTTACTTGAAATAAATAGACTGATAGCACTATCAACCTGCATTAATACTACAGTGTAGATGTAGCCATCTCTGCCTCTCTATATTTCCTGGGGTTTTATTTTGGTTTTTTGCCATTGCTTTAATGGAAATGTGGAAACTGCAAAGCCATCTTTGATTCCAGTTATAGGGGCACCAAAGACATTCTTAGAAAATAAAAAATGGAAATCAGCTGCAGCTCAGCACTTCATTTTGAAGAGCACCAAGACACCCAGAAAAAGCAAAAGGCAAGCTGGGAGCAACTGGGAGCATCCTGAGAGCTATAAGGTTCCTCAGTGGCTAGAAGGATGACATGGAGTGAGGAGGGTATGTTTTACCTGTGTTGTCTGTGTGATGTCTCAGGGGGCAAAATCTAGAGGGCCCTCACCCATGGAAAACCTAGGCCTACATTGCAAAATAAAATTGCATTGCAAAATAAATGTTGATATCTAAACAGTCCAGGGAATGGCTATAACATTTGGCACTAAATTTACAGAGGGAGCCTGATCATGCATTTTGCCCTGAGTGCTAACTCTCAGTGACCCTGGTTGTCTCTTTACCCTGCTCTCCTCCATTATGTATGTGTTGTTTGAATTGTATGTGTGGGGGTCATTTTGTCACTTTGGAGCAGGGCTACAGGTAGGTTTGTTTTTCTAACCAGTTTGATCTCTTTAAAATGGGTATTTTCTTGTGGTTTGTGGAAGTTGGGCTCAGACTATACTTTCTACTCAGTTTTCTAGAGCAGTTTGTCTCTGAATCTCATCAACGTATCTTCTGTGGAATTGGCATTGAGGCAGAAAAATGGGCGCCAGTTTCAAAAAATGCATTTTGTGTTGTGGAATTCACTCCCGCTTTGTACTTGGAGTCTTGTGTAAGTTGCTTTTCTTTATTGTCACCAACTTGCCCTCAAGAAACAGTGTTCTCTGATATAAGCTGCATATTATACATAGTTTTTGTCTCTTACTGCTAAAGTTCAGCCTACTGTCATATATGGAAGGCTGTTATAATTTTTTTTAAAAAAATGTATGTATGATTGATGTTCTTTTATTGTACTTAAATACTAGATGTCTTGGATTTCAACCAGCCAGCATGATCAGAAATTTAGGGACTTGCTATTAAAAAACACTGAAAAAGCTCCAGGTTGGGAATAGGCTGTTTCATTCTGCACAGTATCAGTACAACATAGAACTCCAGTAGCTGTTATTAAGAGCAGCAATTACTCAGATATGCAGTTCTTTGTTTTTTCAAGTTTCTTTGCCCTTTTAATCCAAATATTCTATATATCTAGGAGGCTCTGATTATACTATTGATTTAGTATTCAGATTCAGGCTTTTATTTCATGAAATCTGATGGTTGTGTTAATTTGAAAATCTAAATTTGGGACCCACAGTAACTGATACACACCTTATTATTAATAGGTAGCTCATCTATCGTCATAATATAAACAGAGAGAAGCTGTAATGCTAGCCAAGGACTAGGGCAAGGTCTTAAATTGAATTACTTGTAATCAAATTTCTCCTTGCTCAGATAGAGATGTAACAATGGCAAACATCCATGAACTATTCTTCTTGTTTCTCCTCCTGATGATTAGTTATTTGTGATGCTGGATAATGGGAAGTTTCTCAATAAAATGGATCATATAACCAGCATCAAAATCCTCTACGTAAGGTCTCCCAAAATTCTATAACTATTGTTTGATGTTGTGAAATGTGTGTTGGACAGGAATGAAAGTCTCTACCATCTCAGTGAACTCTAGAGCAGTTGTTTATTTTATTCATTTAAAAAATATTATTAAAATATTTGTACTGTTGGTTTATCCTGAGCATGGCTAGCACCTCACCAATCACTTACATAACCCCTGTGAGTCAGAGTGCTAGCCAGTGAGACTGCAGATGTTGAGCATGATGAGGCATTCCATAAATGGACATCTCATAGAGAAGGCCAGTAGGAGCTTTTGAGCAACAAGGCTTGGCTACCAAAGTAAGGTGACCAATGGGAATCCTTCCACTGGGTCTACTGAGAGTAGAAACAGGATAAATGTCATCAAGCTCACTGAAATTTCAAGCACAACTGTGATAAGTGTTTTCACTTGCACCAGAGAGTGCAAATAGGGCTTCTGACATTTAATGATGCACTCCTCTAATTATTCTTTCTTTGAGTGTTTTAAGGATAGCTGTCACAGCCTTTTTGAGGAGCAAAATAACATGACTTTAATATCAACCTATATCTGAAGCTTGTTGCTGTTATTTGCCTTCAAGTTGTTTCAGGCTTATGAAAGCCCTATGACAAACCTATCATGGGGTTTTCATGGTAAGATTTCATAGAATAGAATCATAGAATTCTAGAGTTGGAAGAGACCCCAAGGCTCATCCAGTACAACCCCTACCATGCAGGAAAACACAATCAAAGCACTCCTAACAGATGTTCATCTAGCTTCTGTTTCAAAACCTCAAAGAAGAAGACTCCACTATGCTTCAAGACAACATGTGCCACTGTTGAATAGCTCTTACTGTCAGGACGTTCTTCCTAATGTTGAGGTGGAATCTCTTTTCCTGTAGTTTGCATCCATTGGTCTGGATCCTGTTCTCCATTCTTTAAAAGATCTGGGATAACCTGGGTCATGTACAGCATGAATACTGCCTGGGGACAGAGCTGTGAAATAGTATTCATTCCTGTGCGTTTACATCCTGCACCAAGCGCAGTATTAAAGCCCTGTGCGATAAACTCCTAAATGAAAATGGTAAGACTCTCAGACTAGTTCCATTTACTTCACTCTTTGGTAAGGATGGATTATGGATAGCAGAAAATGGCCATAGCCTTCAACTGTCCCAATTTCTCAGGGATATCCTCAAATAATATTCTGTTGTCCCACTTTTCAGCTCTTTTGAAATATTCCAGTTTTTCTCTCCTCCTCCCCCTTTCCCCTTTTGTCCTCAGCTCATTCCAGTTGTTACAGACTGAGTTCAAAGTGCAGAATAAGTTTTCCTGGAATTAACTCAAACTTGGGGGGAGAGGAGGTGCCGAATTTTGCAGTTCCCAGCAGGTTCAGGCAAAAATAAACTGCTGCAGCCCTTCTTGGCTTATGTATTGTTCCCTGTTACCAACTTTGGCCATTTTAACCACATTCTGGTGTTTCTTGGTCATACATGTTTCTTTTGTCATCTGTGAAATGCTGGAGAGTATGCCTAGCTGAAGTAAAAATATTTAAGTTACAGGACATAGCCTGAGGTTAGAATCCAACATAGTGCTGTAGCAAAATGGGGGGAATCTATTTAAACCCTTCAGTCTCCTGTGAAAACTTTATTTCCATTTGTATTTGATTGTAATTTCTCAATGCACAGTTTAAGCACTATGATTCCACTTTTAACTGTTCTGGCTGCATCTGATGGAATCCTGGTCTTTGTAGTTTGATGATGCTCTCTAGTTGAGAATCCTAAATACTCCTCCCTAAACTTTAAATCCTAGGATTCTCTATAATGAAATAATGGCCATTAAAGTGAAGTCGTAACTCTATAATTGTGCAGTGTGACAGGACCCAAGGACAGGATTTTTCCACACAGGACTAGCATACAATGAAACCTATTGTGTAGCATAGAGAGACAGAGAACATTGGCTCAATAATCTCAACAATGGATGTTTTTTTCTGTAATTAGAATCATGACAATTCAAGGGCTTTATTTACAATCATTGGCCTCATGAGGTAGCCAATCATCATCATCATCATCATCATCATCTACGGTTATTCTTCTGTATCTACAGATATTTTATCCATGGATTCAAGCATCTATTTTAATATTTTTAAATTTTTAAATATGTTTATATTAAAAATATAAATTCCAAAAAGAAAAAAAACTTGAATTTTGTCATTTTATATAAAGGACACCATTTTACTATGCCATTGTATTTAACGGGACTTGAGTATCCACAGATTTTTGTATCCACAGGGGCCATGGAACCAAACCTAGCAGACACCAAAAGCCCACTATATTTATATAGCACTCTCGCTGTTCCTGGCACTTTACAAATAAAACAATAACAAGATAGTCCCCTGCCCACAGGCTTACAATACAGTAAAGTCATGATACAAAAGGAAAAGGTAATGGCAATGTGGGAGGGGATTAAGACCATTGCCACACTGTAGAAATAATGCAAGTTGACACTACTTTAACTCCCATGGCTTCATCCTATGGACTCCAGGGGCTTGTAGTTTGTAGTGGTGTCAAACTGCATTATCTTTGCAGTGCAGATGCAGCCTAAGTCCAGTAGATACGGTCTCTTCTTCTCCTCCTCCGTGGTCACAGCAGTGGCAATCAGGATGGAGAGAGGACCTTTCATATTTAGTTTTGCAGCTCTGTGAGACCATCACATTCACTGAGCAGTCTCAGTTTTGCTGGAGTTATGCACAGATGAAGACAGAAGCCCTAAAATAATGTACAGGGTCTGAAAACTGACACAGAGGGAAAAGAGGTTTTTTTTTTTGGGGGGGGGAGGTTGTTTTTTGTTTTTGCAAGAGGCTGCTTGAACCCCTTGAAAGCCTACATTTTCTCCAAAAATATTTTAAAGTGTGAACATTCAATGCAGCTTTAATTCTATGCACTGCTTTTATGGGAATAAGTCTGAAGAAACTGCTTTTGAGTGAGTGTGGATAGGACTGAAGCACATACTGTGTCTTCCTGGAGTTTTCAAGTGTGGGCAGCATGCACCATGGAAAAATGAACAGAAAAGCCCTCACAACAGTAACATTCACCTTTTAGTTTGAAGCTGTGCAGTGACAATGTAAACAGAATGTATCCCCCCCCCCCCTTTTGAGAAATATTACAAACAAAAGATTCCCATGTTTGAAAGGTCAGAAGAAGAAGAAAAGAGAAAAACCATAATGCATTCACAAAGAGACAACATCATTAATACTGTTGTTTTTGGCCCATTCAGTCGAAGAAACATAAGTGCTGTCAACAGAGGACTGTGAGATAAAGGATAAAAAGTGGGAATGAAATGTTTTACTGCAAGGACTGTTCTTTTGGTTTGAGAACATTTCTGGAAATAACCTGAGCTGAGAAAATGTTCCCTGTGAGGAATACATGCTGTGGGAAGAAACTGTGTGGAAGATAAAGTTTGGGCAATGACCTTCTCACTGCGCTTTAATCATGATGCTCACCAAAAGGCCCAACTGCTTTTTTGAAAAAAAGAAAGAAAGGAAAATACTGTGGAATTTGAGATGTTTTACCTTTCCTGCATTGCATTAACTGAACTAGAAAACACAAGGGAACCATAAATGTGTACTTAAAGCTTTTGTATAAAAGAATAACTGTTCATAACTCTTTCAAAATGTTACCTTTATTTAAAAGTCCATTTAATCACCAAGAGGATCAAGTGTGTGGTAGGGCAGTACAATTTTATAGGACTTAAAAAAATGAAAGTGAAATCTGGCATAGTATGATAGAAGCAAGAGGACTGAGATTACTAGTTCTGTGATAATTATAATAAAGGGCGGGGGGATGCCTAGGTCAAGAGACAGGGAAGAAGTAATGTTATTTCCTAGTACAATTGGAGAATCTCCAGGAGTACTTTTCATGCTATAAGAAACAAAAGAAGTGATCAGCAGATGTGTTGCTCTGATTAGAGAAGAATTGGGGAAAAAAAGTGTTTAATCAGACTTTCCTATCTCACAAGTTTGCAACATGCATACAGCCCCAGAATTCCATGGAGCAAGATAAATGATACTGAATGCAGGGAGGGAGGGAGGCAGACAGGCAAATATACTTACACTTTGACCATTTTTTCTAATACACTGGGAACTTCTTATCCACTGGTGTTTGATTCTAGAACCTCCCCTGGATACCAAAATCCATGGATGTTCAAGTCCCATTAAAAAAACAGATAGTAAAATGATGTCCCTTGTATAAAATAGTGATATCAAGGTTTGTTTGGGGGAATTTATATTTCTTTACAAAAATATTTTCAAGCCATGGATACTTGAATCCTTGGATACTCTGTGGATACGGAAGGCCAACTTTACACCACTTCTGCACACAGAAGAATGTCCATTTAGTACATTTGGTGTATATATAAAGTCCACTTGTTCCTAGAGTCAATGGCCAAGTTGAGTATTTCATTAGCTTTCATTAGTGAAAGCTGCATTCCTTTTAGCCACTTCCTATAATGTGTCAAGCTGTCCTGCAAACGAATGGAAGCCAATGATATGAAACAAGATACTTCTAATCTTGCTGGACTGCAGTTCCCATCCCCTCTCATTGTTGGCTATGCTGCTAGCACTGAGGAAACTTGTAGTCCATCAAAATCTAGAGAACCATAGTTTCTCCACCCTTGTCATATGGGAAAAGCCTCATATGACTGCTTTATCTCTATTATTATTATTATTATTATTATTAGGAGACATTTTACATCACCGTTGCCAAGACCTTTAAAGGAGGAATCATTGTACATTATGGTACATTTTAATGTATCTCAGTTATCAAATTCTCTTAATATTTTTATTTACTACAGTATGTGGGGTCTCTCCTTTACTCTGTCCATGGTCCAAAACACAATGAAGAAATAATCCAGTTTGAAACTGCTTTAATTACCCTGGCTCAATGCTAGGAAATTCTGGGAGCTGTAGTTTTGTGAGAAATTTAGCCTTCTCTGTCAGAGAGCTCTGGTGCCACAATAAACTACAATTCCTAGGATTCCCTAGCACTGAGCCAGGGCAGTTAAAGTGATCTCTAACTGGATTATTTCTGCAGTGTGTTTGGACCCATGTTGACTACACCTATGTATAAAGTACCTCTAACCATTGTTACTTCTTTTCATCTGTAGTGCTTATAGCAAAGCAAAAGCAGCTTCATTTATATACCGCTTCATATTGCGCAATGGGATGTCTAAGCGGTTTACAACTATAAGCTCATTGCGCCCCAACAGTTGAATTGTATGCAGAACATCTGAATGAGTCCTGGTACACAGAATGGTAAGTTATCCATTGCAATATAATTAGCAGATAGAGTATTTCATTTTATTTGATCCCCCCCCATAAAATATGAATAACGTGTCCAGCAGGAAACATGAGCCTAGGAAGCAGTTGGTGAGAAAAGATCTTTTTTCCCCCTGCTTCTTTTTTCTTTTTTCCTGCTCAGACCATCCATATGCCAAAACCACTCTTGACAGAGGTAGGACTGTGTGCTGCAAAAAGACATGTATACAAAAATAAATATCAATTCATTCACATTATCCATTGTGTGCAGTCTTGATTCACTTTGTTGTGCAAGTGGTGATCACCCAGATGAGTGTGAACACAGACACAAATAAAAATTAATATTTGTTGTGCCTACGTTATCTTTAAAACAAAAAATATGGAGAAACAAGTGCAACACTTTACATTTTTTTTAAAAAAAAAGTTCTGTATGTCTTTCATCTATCATTCCAGTTTGATCACAACTTTATGATCTCTGAAAATAATATATATATATATATATATATATATATATATATGCTATTTTGTGATCTGTGTCTCACCACAAGCCGTGTAGTTATCACATGTCATGTGAACCATGTGCCCACTGAGACTGAGGCAGCTTTAAACTGAAACCACCTAGCGAGGAACTACTGCTATCCATCTCCTCTTTGTAATTTAGCTTGGTAAGTTATCAGTGGGAACGATTTCAAAAGTATACATTCAGAAATGCGTAGACCACATGATGTCTTTTCCATATGGCATCTCATAATTATTTGGCTGTGTGCGAACATGATGAAAATGGTTTCCTAATTCTCTGAGGATCAGGGTAAATTATTTCAATTAGAGATATTTCAGAGCAAACATTACCTTAGGGCATATTAATAATAGTACCTGAGAAGGAACAGCTGTCTTCTGAGCATAGAAATCTGTCGTTTTCCTACTGCCCCTGTGACAGGGATTATTTTGTATCTTTAAAAACAAAACAGTGTTTCTCATGCTTTACCTAAACAGAGAACTTGGCAGTAGATTCTTGGTTGTAATCCTCACCAAGGGAGCTTGTGGGTGGATTTCTCCCCTCCTCCTTTTCAATAAACTCTTGTATAAAACCAACCAGTCTCCTGATAATTTATTGTCTGCAATGTTGGAAACCATACATAGATACAGCAAACATTGTAAAGGCATTTTGTAACTTCCTGAAACTCTTTCAGGCTAATGCTTTGTTCTAAGCTGCAGTTCCAGATCTGAGAGATATTCTCACCCAATGTAGAAAAAGAAAGCTTTCTGATATAACAGCTGTTTTGAAATATGTGACAATGTCCCATGGACAATGGAGAAATTTGTCTTGTATGTTTCCACAGGTTAGAAGACAAATAATGGGTTTAGCTAGAAGAATAGTGAGTTCACAATACAAAGAAAAGGATTGCAGTTGCAGAATTAATGCAGTTTGACACTGCTTTAACAGCCATGGCTCAGTGCTATGGAATCCTGGGATTTATAGTTATTGTGACACCATATATGGGCCTTTACTGACTGCCAGAAATAATGCAGCTTGAGGCTACTTTAACTGTCCTGGCTCAGTGCTATGGAATCACAGGAATTACATTTTTTTTTTCTTGGACATTTAGCCTTCTCTGTCAGAGAGCTCTGATGCCACAATAAACTATAGTTCTCATGATTCTTTAGCATTGACCCAGGACAGTTAAAGTGGCCTCAAGTTGTATTATTTCTGGCAGTATGTAAAGATCCATATGTCTGACATAGAAGGCTAACTATCTCACAAAACTGCAATTCCCAGAATCCCATAGTATAGGGATATGTCAGTTAAAGTGGAATCAAACTGCATTAATTCTGCAGTGCAAATGCAACCTGAGTCTAAACTTGGGGAAGAACAATGAAAAAAAAGATGGTAGACTCACATTCATTGCTGTTTTTAAGTGGTGGTTTGCATGACAACATATCAGGTGTGCTACATAGTAATAAAGAGAGCCAGCATGGTGTAGCAGTTTGAACATTGAATTATGACTCTGGAGACCAGGGTTTGAATCCCTGTTCAGCTATGGAAACCCAGTAGGTGACCTTGGGCAAGTCACATTCACTCAGCCTCAGAAGGCGGCAAAAGCAAACCCACTTTGAACAAATCTTGCCAAGAAAACCCTGTTAAAGATTCACCTTAGGGTCATCATGAATCAGAGATGACTTGAAGGCACATAACAACAAACATGGAAATGAATTCTTTGCATTGATAGGGGGTTGGACTAGGCTTTGAGATTTCCTCCAGTTCTGATTCTTCTTAAATTCAACTCTTGAATAGTTACTGGGATCCAAATTGTTCAATTGATCTATCATAGGAGTTTATCACATGGGGGAAATCCCATGCTGAAACGAGGCTTTAAATTGGGGAAAAACCACAAAACCAGTAAGATTTTCAGACGATGTCGCTGTTAAAATGGAATTAAAATGAGGTTAACCCAAATGGAAACTCATCAAAACTGCTTCTTTTTACTTTCGGAAAATCCTGAAAGTAAAAAGAAGCAGTTTTTGACGAGTTTCTGTTCAGATTAACCTCATTTTAACTCCATTTTAACAGCGACGTCGTCTGAAAATCTAACCGCGTTTGCGGGTTTTCCCCCCAATTTAAAGCCCCGTTTCTGCATGGGATTTCCCCCGTGTGATAAACTCCATAGTATCCTATTTTTCTCCCTCTCCCTCACTTTAGCTGAACAATAGTAATACCATTTAGATAAGCTTCAGGCTGATTGGACAAAGGATATAAGACAAGGGGGAATTTGTTGTCAAAAAAGCCCCAGATCACAGTGCTGCATCTTTATTCAAGTATTTAGAAGGATGATGTAACTGGAATCCTATTCTGAGAAAAAGCTTTAATTGAAATGAGCCTGCTAGAGAAGTATCTCAATTTAAAAAGTTGAACAAAAATAGAACCCAAAGCAAATACTACTTGTTCCCATGCCTAGAACAGAAAGGTGACACATAGCTGTTGGGTTAACTAGAACCAAAATATTGTCAGAACATACTGAAAGCTCTGCACAAACTGCATACAAGGCAGAAACTACTCTGGGACTTTATCCCCTTGTTTCCTTAAGTACAAATCAGCCCTGTCATGAGATGGAAACAGTGTACTTGTGTGCTTCAGTCTTCTGCTTTTGGGGATAGGAAAGGTCATCTTGTGCCACTACACTTTTTCCCTGTGCTGAACCCAAGGATTCTGATTGTGTGAATTAGACATTTCCCAACAGCTCCCAAAGTCTACATCATTTATGCATACCATTCAGTTCTTCTTAGTTCTGCTTTGAACCAGCTTCCTGTACTGACATGTGGCTGGCCTTCCTTTCTTCCTATCTTCCCCAGCATTATTGTCTTTTCTAATGAGTTTTCTCTTGTCATGATGTGTCCGAAGTACATCTCAGTTTGGTCATCTTGGCTTCCAGAGAGGTTTCCAGCTTGATCTGCTCTAGGATCCATTTGTTTTTCTTTTTGGCTGTCCACAAGATCCTCAGCACTCTTCTCCAGCACCACATCTCAAATGAATTGATTTTCTTCCTATGATCTTTCTTAACTATCCAGCTCTCACATCCATACATGGTAATAGGGAATATGATGGCTTGCATGATTCTAACTTTTGTGCTGAGTTGTATTTTACAATCTTTTCTAGTTCTTTCATAGCCACTAATTAATCTTCTGGTTTAATCCCCATTTATCTTCTGATTTCCTGACTGCAGTCCCCATTTCTATCAATGTTTGATCCCAGGTATGGGAATTATTTTACTATTTCTATTTCTTCATTGTCTAGGTTGAACTTGTGAAGGCCCTCAGTGGTCATTATTTTTGTTTTCTTGATTTTCAACATTAAGCCTGCCTTTGCACTTTCTTCTTTGATCTTCCTTAGTAGGCGCTCCAGGTCTGTGAGATTTTCTGCTAGTACTATGTTCTCATCAGCATATCTTAGATTGTTGATATTCCTTTCTCCTGTTGTCATTCCTCCTTTTTCTGTGTCCAAGTTTGCTTTTCTTATAATATGTTCTGCATACAAGTTGAACAGATAGGGTGATAGGATCCAGCCTTGTGTGACCCCTTTGCCAATTGAGAATCATTCTGTTTCTCTATGTTCTGTTCTGACAGTAGCCTCTTGTCCTGAGTACAGATTCCTCAACAGAACTATCAGATGTGTTGGCACTCCCATGTCTTTAGGGGCATTCCATAGCCTTTCATTATCTATGCAGTCAAAGGCTTTGCTATATTCTATGGGCACCACCAAAAATCAAGTTCAGGAAGCAATTGAAAGGCAATTTCAAAACTTATAGGTTTAGTTGTCCCTTCTCTGAAATAAATAAAATATAGGTGCAGTGTGTGTCTTCTTGCTACTCAAACATGTCTGGCTTCATACTGATGCTGGCTGCAATGCAACTATTTAGTAAATGCCATTGTGGATTCAAGGGAAAGGGCAAATTATAGGGGGTTTCACTGGAATACGTGGAATAATGATATACAGTTGTCCCTCCATTTTTGTGGACTTCGAGTCCATGGTCTTGATCATTCACGGACTGGCAAACCCCATTGGCTAAAACGGCATGTGCGTCCATGGCATGCACACAGGGCTGTATGCAGGAGTGCATAGTCATTCAAGCCAATGGGGCTTGAATATCTGTTAGTTTTCATTTTTGTGGGGTGGAGTCTGGAACAGTTCCCCCACGAAAATGGAGGGGCAAATGTATATAACATCATAGAGCATCACTCTGAAAACTCACTGCATTAATGAATATTACTCAATGTAAATAGTATTATTGGAAGAAAAAAAATCTTTATCATGTCCCTCTAATCATTGGCAGCTGGTGGTTTCGATGACAGTGAGATGGTGAATGCATTCCAGGTCTTAATCCAAACTTTAAAGAGATATCCAAGAGTTGCTTTGTGTTTAGAATTCAGCACCTAGGATAACTCCTTACAGGTTAGAACTAAAACCTGGAGAAGAACTCACTACCCCACTGAATGGAAACCAAACAAAGTGTGAGTGTACATTGTTCACTATCTATTATCCATTGCCATCACCACCCAGCTTGACCTTTGGATTTAAGGCAGAATTTTCCAAGCAAATATCACTTCTGAACCTTTAATTATAACATTAATCACTAATACTACTCACTGGAAGCTAAATAGAATGGCATGTCTGGGATACTCCTTCCTTCCTATGAGTTGGAAGAGCAAATATTAAGGCAAAGAACTAACCCCCACACACTTCCTGTGGGCTTCTCTTACACATTCTGAACCACAGAGTCTAATCTTATTCCTTAAATGGAACAATGAGCCCCAGGAGATCAACATGAGTCAAGCTCAAGTTGGATATTGCATGGAAATCATATGTCAGTCTCTGGATTTGATATTCCATTTGTATTTACCTGGATCTAAATAGAACTTATGAAGACTCAAGTTGGTATAGACCAAAGGCCAATCAATCCAACATTCTGTTCATGGCTAAACCCATCTGCCTCCAGATGATCCATGTCCATGAGCCTCACCTAAATGATCTTTTATTAATTTCATTGTTCATTAATACTTGTCTTGGATTTAAGACTCCTTATTGGCAGGTAACAAAAGATGAAAAATGCTACCCCCAATTGTTATTATAGTTTTCAGTCCTGTTCAATGTTCTGCAATGTGGATTTTGTTAATATCAATAGAAGATACACACATATAATAAAATAATAAGGTCCATTTCTCTCCAAAGACAAATGATATTCTTTGAATCAGAGGATACCACTGACATAAATGGCCTGTGTGTAATATACTTTCCCATTCATTCATTTTATTCTTTTGTTTATTTATTTATTAAAACATTTATACACCACCCTTTATCATAAAATCTCAGGTTTTTTGCAATAAACAATTTAAAACACTTGCACATTTAAAATAAATAAATAATTTAAACAAGATAAAACATTTTAAACAAAGCAACAGTTAAAACTACTTTAAGAGTCATATCAATTTAAAACCATGTATGTGTATACTTTGAAATAGGCTGCAGCTATACAAGTCAAATAAAACCCACTTTTCACAGTAAGCTTTTCAAAAAAACATATAGTTTGGTTGGGGCTGACTCTAGGCCTTTTCATGCCTTGGAGCTTTAATATGGATAGGAAAAATGGAGATTTATCCCAGTTTTGAGTGGAAAATCCAAGTGTGTGTGTGTGTGTGTGTGTGTGTGTACTATGCTCCATAGCAATGTCAGTTGGAGGGAGGGGAGAGAAGTCCGGAAATACACGCATGGGGGAGAGAAAATTTTTGGGAGCAGCCACAGTAGTGTGACCACACATACTGCAATTTATCAGACCGCGATGAGCTTGAAAGGGAAAAATGTGTACGAACAGTTCTTCCAGACTCACCTCAGTGTGTAGACAAATCCATGGCTGCTGTGGATAGGAGTAACTCAAAGGTAAACTATAAGTGAAGACTCACTCTTAGGACGTTATCACATGTGGACCACAAAGCGATAATAAACTGGAAATGACAAATCCCGAAAATAAACCGAAAATAAACCTTGATTCCACAAATGGCTTTCACACGTAATTACCTTAATTGTGCAATTAAAGTAAGCTCCCGCTGAAACCGCATTTAAGGTTCACACACAAGTGAGAAAATCCCGTAAATGAACTAGAAATAAGCTTCTAGCACATGAGCAGATAGTGGAATGCCAGGATCAGCCCATGGAAAGGCAGAGGGTGACAGCTTTCCTTGGGCTGATCCTGGAAATGGAGGACAAAGCGGGGCCGTCCTCCGCTTCCAGGATCAGCCCAAGGAAAGGCAGAGGCTGACAGCTTTCCTTGGGCCGATCCTGGAAGCGGAGGATGGCCCCGCTTCATCCTCTGATTCCAGGATCAGCCCAAGGAAAGCTGTCAGCCTCTGCCTTTCCTTGGGCCGATCCTGGAAACAGAGGATGAAGCGGGGCTGTCCTCCGCTTCCAGGATCGGCCCAAGGAAAGGCAGAGGCTGACAACTTTCCTTGGGCCGATCCTGGAAGCGGAGGATGGCCCCGCTTCGTCCTCTGCTTCCAGGATCGGCCCAAGGAAAGCTGTCAGCCTCTGCCTTTCCTTGGGCCGATCCTGGAAGCGGAGGATGGCCCCGCTTTGTCCTCGGCTTCCAGGATCGGCCCAAGAAAAGCTGTCAGCCTCTGCCTTTCCTTGGGCTGATCCTGGAAATGGAGGACAAAGTGGGGTGAACCATGGGAAATTAAGGGGAAATGCTTCCAAATGCACATTTGGCTATCACATTATAGTAAATGCAAAATTACCTTAATTGCGCATTTGCATTTCCTCCAAACAACCGAATTTCAAAAGATCTCAGTTAACACCAGTTTCTGTCCACTTTCTGTCCAGTTCCTGTGCGACGTCGTGTGAAAACACAGGGCACTAATCCAGTTTCTGTTTGGGTTTTGTGTGGATTAACCAGCAGATTTGCCCCCGTGTGATAACGTCCTCAGAGAAGGCATTCCACAGGGACATTATCACACGGGGGCAAATCTGCTAGTTAATCCACACAAAACCCAAACAGAAACTGGATTAGTGCCCCATGTTTTCACACGACATCGCACAGAAACTGGACAGAAACTGGACAGAAACTGGTGTTAACCAAGATCTTTTGAAATTCGGTTGTTTGGAGGAAATGCAAATGCACAATTAAGGTAAATTCGCCGTAATGTGAAAAGCAAATGCGCATTTGGAAGCATTTCCCCACATTTTCCCATGTTTCTGCGGGGTCCTGGAGGCAGCGTAAGTGTCTCCTTCCCCCTCAGCAGATGGCTAATTGAGCCGTCTTGGGGGCAGGGAAGGGAAGGGGCAGCTGCACGATTGGTGCCCCAACCCCTTCCCCAGGTCGTCCTCAGAGCGCCGACCCTCCGCACGGCCAGCGCTCCAAGGAAAACCTCCTCAGAGCACTGACCCTCCACATGGCTGGCGCACCAAGGAGGACCTCCTCGGAGCGCCGACCCTCCACACGGCTGGTGCACCAAGGAGGACCTCCTCGGAGCGCTGAACTTACGCACAGCCGGCGCTCCAAGGAGGACCTCCTCAGAGCACCGAACCTATGCACAGCCGGCACTCCAAGGAGGACCTGGGGAAGGGGTGACAGCCGCGACGAGTGACAGCTGTGGCAAGTGACAGCCGTGCGAGCATGTACTAGATCATTTCTAGTACATGTACGGGATTTTTTCACTTGTGTGTGAACTTTAAATGCGGTTTCAGCGGGAGCTTCCCTTAATTGCGCAATTAAGGTAATTACGTGTGAAAAACATTTGTGGAATCAAGGTTTATTTTCGGTTTATTTTCGGAATTTGTCATTTCCAGTTTATTATCACTTTGTGGCTCACGTGTGATAACGTCCTAGGAGCTGTTTTATATGGTCCTTGAGCATGCTGCTAATATTTTCATGCCCTGACAATTTATTCCTGCTCATTGGCTGCTTACAGCAAAGGTAAATAGCAATCCTAGGGTCTACTCCCACAAGACAGTGGTCCCAGGAATTGCTTTGCAAAATGGGACTAAGAGGGTATGTATCGCATGGGTCATATTCTCACAACCCCTGCTCTAGAGCCAGAGGAAGAGAGACTTGTTTGCCTCAATCTGCAGCAAGACTTGCAAGAATTCAGGGAACCAGTAGTAGGAGAAATTGTGATGGTTTCATGATACAGCAGTCTAGTGTTTAAGCAATGAGGAGATTTAATGGAAATTAAGTTTAGTGATTTGCTTGCTCGATCAATGTGCATGAAGGGGGCAAAACAATGTTAATGTCTGATTTGCTTCACAATATGATTTAAATATGAAATATAATAATAATATTTGTTTTCTTTAAAATTGTGGATGCTGATAGAAGAGATAAATACAAAACTGCACAAACAGAAAGAAACAGAAGAATTAGAGAGAAAGTTATATAATGAATTGCACTGAGGAAATAAATCAGACACATGAAAACAAATAGGCCCAGTTGGGACATGTTTTACTACCCAAAACAGTGAGACATACATATAATAAAGAAATAAATACTCAAATTAATAACTCAATGGGGAACAAAGAATTTGTTGTTGCTGTTGTTGTTGTGTATCTTCAAGTTGTTTCTGACTTCTGGTGACACTAAGGTGAATCTATCATGGAGTTTTCTTGGCAATTTGCTTCAGGGGGAATTTGCCATGGCCATCCTCTGAGCCTGAGAGAGTATGCCTTGCCCAAGGTCACCCAGTGGGTTTCCATGGCCAGGCAAAGATTCAAACCCTGGACTCCAGAGTCATAGTCCAATGCTCAAACCACTACACCTCACTGGCACTCAAACAAAGGATTACATATACTTAACAAGACAAAAGACTGGGAAATGTAAAAACAAAAATTGAAGAGAATTCACACTGACTTATCAATCCTCAGCAAATCCTCATCATAGATCTTTCAAAGATATGTTGATAACTGCTAAATCTAGGAGATTATTGAAAATATGCCTTCCCCAAAAGCATTGTGATGGGAGAATGCTGGTGCAATTCCTACCCTAGATTGATTATTCGAGCTGTCCATGAGCAGCTCTATTCCTCCCCTTCTGTAACACCCCAACTTGATATTGTGTATATATGGTCATGTTGGAGAATCATTGTCTCATTTCCCCTCACTTATTTTTGGTATCTGAAATTCCAGATTGATATGAATTTCTTCAGAATGTGCCATTCCACTTCAGAATTGAAACAAAGGCTAAATGACCATCTGTTGGGGATGTTTTGATTGAGAGTTCCTGCATAGCAGGGGGTTGGACTGGATGGCCCTTGTGCTCTCTTCCAACTCTATGATTCTATGATCTGATCAGGACCTGCTATAAATCAGCTTGAATTAGTATGGTTAGGTTTTAGGTTCAACATTCAGCCAAATCTAGTGCACAGCCCTAACTGAAAATCGCGTGTGTACGTGTGTGTGTATATATAACATAAAATCTATTATGATATAACTTTAGTTGTTCATAAAAGTAATCATTTTCTGGTATATTCTGTTTTAATTATTTTGTTAGCCAGTCCAGCATGGGAGACAAGTAAAATATCAGTATCAATAAATAAATCCATAAATGATAAGTATATTGAATGTAAAAGTATAATTTATTCAGAAAATAATTAGAAATTTACTTCTTTAAACTACTTGGAAACGTTTTCAATTTGTGTTAAAATGGAACTGCAATGTATTGAGCTCCAAGGAATAAATATAATTGCTAGCCTTATCTACAGCAGATATGCATAAATTGCTGAATGTTAAGTCAACAGTAATGTAAACCCCACTGATTCAATGGATCTAATCTAGTTGGTGCCAAGACGAGTCCCACTCACCCAACTATTTTCCTATTCTGGCAGCCCCATGGGTTTTGTCATCCCACCTCTGCCACCAATTTTGTGATGCTCTTTCTTATTTTTACTGGACTTAAGTCACTTTACTTTTCTTATAACCTCCAATCTATTGGTGAAACTGCTTCACTCTTGTATAATTGTAAGAGGTGTACTTTAACTTTGCCGTAACATACTTTGACTGTTAGTAGTGTGGATATTCAATCAAGCTGCAGAGAAGCTTTTACTAAAATAATAACAGAACCTTATTTGGAAGATATTTCAAACAATAGCTACTTAGGGCCTTTACAGACTGCCAGAAATAATGCAACTCAAGGCCACTTTAACTGCCCTGGATCAGTGCTAAGGAATCATGGGAATTGTAGTTTATTGTGGCTCCAGAGCTCTCTTACAGAGAAGGCTCAATGTCCCAGAAAAAATACTGTTCCCATTATTCCTTAGCACTAAGCCAGGACAGTTAAAGTGGCCTGAAGTTGCATTATTTCTGACAGTCCCTTAGTTATAGGTGAATATGACGTTTGTTACTTCATGTACTGGTGTTACTTGTTTCGTTTCAGGGTTTTACTTTCTTAGTTTTCACTTTGTTACAGTTACAACTTATTTCCCACCACTCTCCTCAGAGACCAATGGTTACTGTTATCCAGGACCCTCACCCAGTCCTTTTCCCAGGTAACTTTCACTAAACACTATTATTGAACCAGCTTCTATGGCTATCAGGATATTTCTCTATAATAACTCCCTCCCTGGGAGTTCTGAACTTTAACCCTGTCCAGTCCTATCTAAAAACCTCACTGTAACTGTAATTCTATCTCACTTCAACTGACACCAACTATTTATAATCTCCAGCCTTTGATTTGATTGGCTGCCACCAGCTCTCTTTCTATTGGCCATTGCTAGGCTAGCCCGGTTCTGCCTTGTCTCCACAGTTTGGGGCTTGCAATTGGAAACATGAAAGGAAAAACCCACAGAATTATGGTAAATGGAAAAGTTACTATGTTTTTTGAATGACCAAGGAGACACAGGGGGGTTGCAGACTGTCAGAAATAGTGTGAATTCAGTCCACTTTTAGGGTTAGGGTTAAGGTTAGGGAATCATGGGGACTGTATTTTATTGTGGCACTAGAGTTCTCTGACAAAGAAGGTTCAATGTCTCAGAAAAATAACAATTCCCATGATTCCCTAGCACTAACCCTAACCCTAAAAGTGGACTGAATTCACACTATTTTTGACAGTCTGCAACCCCCCACAGTGCAAAAGTCCTGGCTATATAAAGGCTTGGCCATCATGTGGCAGGAAATATCCCAAATTGTACCCCGTGAATGAAATGTTAGAAGATGTTCTTTCTTCTGCCACAACTAAAAGTTCATTTCTACCATCAAGTGCTCCATGGGCTTGTTAAGTAAAGGCCAGGAATCAGCATGTGAACATCTATTGTTATTTAGTGCCTTCAGGTCATCTCTGACTAATGGTGATCTTACATCAGGGGTTTTATTGGCAATATTTGTTCAGAGGAGGATTGACATTGTCTTTTTCTGAGGCTGAGAGAGTGTGACTTGCCCAAAGTCAGCCAGTAGGTTTCCATGGCTGAGTAGGGATTTTGACCCTGGTGTCCAGAGTCATGCATACACAACCATGACACCATGCTGTCTCTCCACCTAGAATTCCTGGTATACCTCAGTTGATGTGTTCCTAGGCATTCCTTCTTCAACAGAAAATTTGGTAGTAAAGGGAGAAAGAAAAATGAAAAATAGAGATAAGGATACCGAAAAAGAAGAACAGCTCGACATGTTTCAGCAAACCATTTCTCCCAAACTAACAATGTCCTAGTCAGGTCATGTAAGCCTTACATAAATAAACAAAGCCATTTTGAACTGGCATCATGAAAGCATCTTCCTAAAATGCATCCAGGGATGACTTTTTTGTTAGGGTTTCCTTTTTGCTGGCCAAATGTATAGATCTATGCTTTTCTTTTCTTTTCTTTTTTCATACCTAGTGAGTCAGGCTTATCTGTACTCACCTTTTCCTCTCTGTTTTACTCTCTGCACATGATCAGTAAGGGATTATGGAAGCAGTTGCTGTTTACTTTACCTCTTGTATACAGGCACACACAACTACAATTGTCTAAAGAAGTATTTTCTAGTTCTAGCTTTAATGCCATAACCCAGCACCAAAAGACATGCTGCTGCAACCCAACACCAAAAGCCTGAGTTTCTCCAACCCTTCTCCAACATCTTTCCAATGCTGACGCTGTCTTAAAAAAAAAATCCATCTGGACAGAGTTTGAGGAAGGAGACTGGGCTGGTGGGGTATAAAAATTTTTTTAAGGACATTCTTTAACAGAGGCTTTGTTAACTGTATGAATCTTTATTTCATATTCTATTATTTTTAATGGGGAAAAAAGCCAACAATTCATAGGGGGAAAATGTGGTTGAGGGGAGCCTCCCTAGAATTTTCCTCAATTCCCACTTCTTCATCCCTTCACATCTCTACTGCTGACTAAACATTTATGGAATTGGCCTGCACATGGTATAACACATGCTTTATCTAGCATCTGGCTTTTCATATTGATGAACGCAAAAACCTGGAAAAATTCTGGCCTCCCCCCCCCCCCCCCCCCCAAGTTCACCTAAAAATAAAGAGCTGATATTATCAGAGGTCCTTTACTGTAAATTTAGTCTAATTTTTCCTCTTTGCATATCCAAAGAACTTTTGTTTCATCTCATGTGCCTTTTATGCTTCTAAGAGTTCCACACTTTGCTGAGTTATCATTTTTATATTACTTTATTCTTTCTTCCTACAGGTACCCAGGCCAGACAAGATATATTTCAAAGTACAAATCTTTTTTTTTTTAAGTTTTCAGAACTCTGAAAACATTATATCATCTTTTTTAAAAAAAAATTAAAACCACTGAAAGCTAAATTAAAAACATCAGTATCAGATAATAGAACTTTATTATTACTTGAAGAAATAAGTTTTACATTAATTGCTCCTGTTTGTTTACAAGAAAGTATATAATTTCTGTATGTGTTATTAGTTATTAACTGAACTAGAACAGACCGATTGAATCAATTAAATTTACCTACATGTTGCCTCAATATTCAACAATTTATTTAAAGGGTCTACTCAACTTGGAACTCACCAATATGATTCAGAACTCTATGTTTTCTATTTTATGTTCAAATTATTCATGTTCTAGCTTATGGCTATTAACTAGGCTATTGTCCTAGCCTGTGGTCATTATTTTTGCTGGGATGACTGAATATAACTTAATCATTCCTAGACTTGGCCCAGTGAAAGCAATGAAACTCAAATTAGTTTGGCTCTTTTCTAAAGCATAGTAATTAATCTTCTAATAATTTGCACTGATCAATGCTTTAGGTTCCTGGATAAGATTATCTTACCTTAGTTCAACTAACTTGAATCAAGAACCTTGATCCTTGAGTAAAGATTGGCTTCACTACAGACCAAGGATTTAACATCTGAAAAAGCCCAGCTGCTTGTGCAAATCTTTTCATGCTAGCATGGTGCCTCAACAGGACTGCAGTCTTTGCTCCATTGCCATATAGTGGACAACCCATTTGTAGCCTGATGCATGCCAACATTTGTCTCTAATTTCTTCTCTGTTTCCTGAGTAAATATTGCTATAGGGAGAGCAGGAAAAGAGAAAAGCCTTTATGAAGTAATTTAAAGATGATTTCAAACACAACAACAAGGCAAAATCATTGTGTCTTGAGAAGAGATAAGTCTATCCAGATTCATTGATATAATGACAAATAATCTAAAAGGACCTTTGGGAAGTATGAGTTGTCATTGTTTCAAAGACCTTTCTTCACTCTAAATTCATGACCTTCTAACAAGGGTCCCCAGTTCTTGTACAGCTATAACTCCCCAAATCCCTGACCATTGATCATGCTGGCTAGATTTCCTGGGAGTTGTAGTCCAGCAACAGCTGAAGAGCAATGTTTAGGAGCTCCTACTCTAGATGATGATATGTTTTCCATCTCCTAACATGAAAAGGTTGACTGTCAGGATTTTTCTCTTGTTTCCAAGCTTCATTTCCATTTACATCAGATGTAGGCAATCATGGCCATTCAAGTGTTTTAGCCTTTTGATCCCATCAGCTCTAGACCAAAGAGACAATGATGAGGAAGCATGTGAACAACAGCCCAACAATATCTGTATGGCACAGTTGTCCATGCTGATTTAAGAATTCCTTTGTTGTAAGAACTCCTTTTCTTCACATATTCATGTTCATCCAGAACCAGAATGCCAACCTTGGGCCTCAAAAGGCCAGAAAGGGTATATAACAATGTACAAACAAGTTTTCAGTTGTCCAGGACACATTGAATATTAATGGAGCTTTCAATTGTTCTTGAAGTTAATTACTCTCTCACCATCACCGAAATGAGGCCTTGCTGCCAGGTTTCTCATTATGGTGGTTGTCACTGTTGGGTAATTTTTGAAAAGCAGCTGACATCATTACTAGGTCACAGAAATTCTTTTAATATTAATCCATTAAATTATCCATCATCACTTCTTCACAATCAAGACCAATCTGCTCTGAACAAAAGGTTTTGTGAAAAGTGGATGTACTTTTGTCTTCAAAGTGACAAAAGGGTTGCCTGTAGAGATGAGATTGTTTCACAACATTAGATTAATCTATAGATTAATCAACATTAATCTATAGATTAAAAAAAACTGCTAAGGATTGAGGTTTTCCACTGATAACTACAATGTTCTTTCAATTAACAGTGACAAACTTGTGATACTCTTTATATGAGTGTGCCCCTCTTAGTAATCAGAAATCCTTTCAGGTGAAGTCATCATTGTGTCCATACTCCATCTGCTGCTTCTCCTGGAAGTGGAGTCTCTTTCCAAGCACTGATATATTCAGTATGTCTCTCCATATCAATCATCATTGTGATGTTATTGGACTCTAGTCACTGCTGATATTAAGATAATGCAGAATATTATTTGGGGCCCCCTAATTTGGAGATATTTAACTTCAGAAAGAAAAGGAAGTGATATTGCTGTTCTTTCATATTACATTAGAAGACCATAAGGACATTCCAGAAAGTTAAAAGACTGATCAATGGAGCTTGAAAGGAATTCATAGTTTCAACAAACAATGCTTATTTTCTTCAACTATATTGCAAAGCTCTCAAGAATAAGTATATTGCAGACTGGGGGGATGCAGACCAGGGCATCCAGGACGCCCTGGTCCGGAACGCCGTGGGACCGCGGCAGCCGGACCGCGGCGCTCCTGCGGCGCCTCTAAAAGGAGCGGCAAATTGCTGCTCCTTTTACAAGACAGCGAAAGTGCGCCTCAAACGCGTCGGGTGCACTTTCTCTGTCTTTTCTGCCGCAGCGCGTCCGGTCGCTGCGGCGGGAGGCTGCCCTCGGTGCACCGGCCGTCCGGAGGGTCGGAAGCACCGAGGGTGACCTCAGGAAGAGGAAGGGACGCCGCGCGTGCGGCTGCCCCTCCTCTTCCGGGTCTCGGAGACGGCCCTATTAGCCGTCTGCCAAGGCCCACTGAGTCACTGACTGACTGACTCCCTGGTTAAATTAGATCTGTAACCAAAATATCCAAACATGGAGAGGTGACCAACTATAAAGTGCTATCTGAAGTGTCTATCCAGGCATCATCCAGTAGTATGCAGAGGTCACTCTTCCTGCCAGTCTTTTGGGTAGGCCCATCATGGCCAAAGTGACAATAGTCTTGAATATGTCTTGGTGTCTGAGGTGAGTAGTGACTACTTTAGCTCACTGTTCACATTCCTATTTACATGTGATTAACTCTTTGAAATGGAACCAATGTTTCTAGGATCTAATATTTAATTCAAAGAGAACTGCTTTCCATGCTACATGCTATATACAGTGGCTCTTAAAAAAAAACCACCACCACCAGTTTTAAAAATGCACATTCATAATTACTTCTTTAAGAGGCTTCTGTGTGTGTTTACATCAGTTGTGATGCAATAAGGATCATGCATTAAAATAATAATGTACCATTCTAATCTCTTGTCCTTCTGTGTTTGACTGGGCTATGGAAATTCTGTGATAATCTTCAGGCATTTGACATTTGCCATGCCTATCCAGTTATAACACTGCTGGAGAGAGTTAAGCTGAGTTATAATGGCACAGTGCTCTTATTTAAATGGTATTTTTCCTTTTTTTCTTTCTTTCAATCTCTAAGAAAAATATTGGATGTCTTAGCAGCCCATGTATAGCGAGGCTCAAGGCCCATCTCGACATTTCATTTGCCTTCGACCGAGATGAAATTTTCCTTGACGAAGGTGATTATCAGGTATTAAGGGCTAATCTTATAATAAATTTGTGAATTGGTAAGCCTATTTCTTAACTAGTCAAAAGCAAATCCCTCTTGCTCATACCTTGTTATGTGCCTGTTCTGTGCTATCATATCACATATTTAACTGTATGACAGGAGGAAATTCTCCCTCAACAAATATGTTCACAGACAGGCCGTTGTATTTTCCATATATATGTAGGGAGGGAGATTTGTTTTCTGTGAATTTGAGCCATTACATTAAATATGAAATTTATAAACTTCAGAATCATATTAGAAGTAGTCAGTTCCACTGTCAAACAACTTGTACCATCAGAAAGTTCTTCCAAATGGGGTTTAGTCAAATCTTTTTTTCCCCCCTTATCATTTTGGGCCCTATCCTCTGGAGCAAAACAAACAAACAAACAAAAAACGTACTCTCACATTACTTCCCTTGAGTTATTTGAACATGTCTGTTGTATCAGCTCTCAGACTTTTCTTCTTCAAGTGAAACATGGCCAACTCTTTCATCTGTTATTGGTTTCCAGGCCCTTTACCATTTCTGTTTCTCTCCTCTGTTCCAGCTTGTCAATATCTTTCTTCACTGTGTCATTACCCTAGTAATTCCAAGTTTTAAAAAAACCAAATGAAATTTGTACTGAACTTTATCTGACGTTCTATATATCTAAACATTTCAAGGTTGTAATGTTTTATATGTGTAACCATCTGCCATTTATACAGTATATTAATACGCAAAGGTTTTTTGGGTTTTGTTTTGTGTGTGTGTGTGTGTGTGTGTGTGTGTTTGCATTCTTTTCCCATTGGCAGCTCAGTCCTAAGAGTATTTACCAAAAAGCACATCCCACTCAGTTGAGTAGGACACTTCCCAATAAGCAGGTTTAGGCTTGCAGATTCACCCCAAGGTAATCTGTTTCTAACTGGAACAGTAATCCAACACAAATAAGATGACACCCAGATTTCAGGTTATGGAGGATACACTGACTATGCCACCCTTTATCCCCTGGTAACAGGTTTTATAAGTGGTTTGATATAATTACATTAATGCCTTGCTTCATTGGCAGTGCTTGTTGCTGGGAGGGAAATAAAATGTTAATGTTCTGACTCTGCATCTTTTTTCAGTGATGCTTTATTTGAGAAATGCAGGAGAAGCCAATGAAGATAATAATCTCCTTATAAGTGTACTTGAGGTCCAAACAGCTGCTCTGGCATCTTGCTGATATGTTATTTGGATCTTAAAGATAATCATTGAGTAGTCAAGCTTACTGAGAGAGCTTCCCTGAAATTTGAACAATTTTGTATTTTCAACCCCAATACCCCTGTGCTGGGTTTCATACTTCATTATTAATAAAAAATAAGAGAAGGCTTAAACAGTTAATTGATATGGTAAATCCATTAATTGCTGATGTAAAATGTAAATCTTTAAAATAGTTTTTGGTAGGAGATGTGTTCATTTACAAGATGTAGAGAATAACTAAAAATATCTAAATAGCAACACATGTCTTTACAATCACTAATGTTGTAATATCCTAAAATATTTGAAAGACCTAAATATCTCCTAAGACAGGGCTAAAGAAGTAACAACAAACGTGCTCAGATACAATGAAACAGCAGGTGGGTTTTTTTGAATGAGATGCTAATTTGGACCTTATCAAGGAGAAAGGCCCTTTGAGAGATTTGGGTCAGCTGTTGTTCCCTGCAGTTTGAGCATAGGGCTTGATTCTGGCCCATCTGTACCCCAAAGTGGAAATAAATTATGCATGTGAGGGTCTGAAGCAGCTTCCATATTAAATATTGATTTGTTGGTTTTCTGCCATTCTGCAATGAATGTGCACGTCTGGACCTACCTGTCTGCTCCGGTTGTCATGGCAGCTCTCTGAAGAACTCACAAGGACTATGGCCTACCAAAATAGGTGTATCTGAAGAATATTATTCTTTCAAGTGTAATTTATTCTACACCCTTGCTAGAAGTACAAGTGTTTCTAGGTCTCTATGGATATGTATTCAATTGGGAGCTGTCTGTCTACATTTGATTTTACATTTCCTTCAGCTAGCTCAAAGATTCATAAGCAAACTCCAGCACTTGGGGACATCCTGGAGGATTTTGGATTCATAAACTATAAATGGCTTACATTAATTCATAGATGCACATTTTTTTTATCCCTGTGGCAGATACAAAGTGGATAACAACCTTTGTATAATAAGTGTAGACGGTGTAATTCAATTTTGGTTATTAATAGCAGTTTTCAAATTGCCTCTTTCACACACACACACACACACACAAAAATCAACAGAATGAGTTTCATAAAAGCAAATAATGGAAAGTGCAAATAATGGAATAACTCTGCTGTAGAATTTTTGTTGTCATTTGCAGACTTTGCGCCTCTGAGAGAAGGAAAAGAAATGAGGAGATGGGGCCAGAACATCCATTCTTTCCAAAGTAGAACATCCATAATATATATTTATCCTGATAACAAAGTAGTACCATATTTTTAGGTCATCTCTCTCCTTAATATCTGTTCTACCTTAGCAATTATCTCATAATGCTCATATTTCTGAACTATTTCACTATTTAAAGAGCAAATGTGATTTATACAAATGCTGGATGTCCTTCAACAAATGGGTGTTCATTAATCCTCAAGATATTTCATACATATTCCCAACAGAGTTCCCTTTCACATCTCCTCACTTTCCAAATTGTTAATGCATGAGCCATATTAACATAGCTGTGTTTTTATATGGTGAAGTCACCAAGTTGACTAACAATATGGTGACTGGTCTTGCACACACTCAACCACAAACCATGATGACAACCTGCCACATCCTGGGAAAACCTCCCACGTTAAGGCAGGAAGTGATGGGTTGTAATCAACACTTGTCAGAATATTCACAAGGCCAGAAAATACACCATGCACAGACAATTTATGATGACTTCACTGTGTAAAAATGGCTTTGTGAACATGATGGTCATGTATGCTGAAAACCATAAAAAGACCAAATTCAGTTTCCAGTTCCAGTAGAAAATGATTTTGACTTAAGTGGTTTGCAAGGGGTCAAATGAGATGCAGGAGTCTTCAGAAAGTGTTATCTACATTGAGTTATGTCTCTGGATCAACATTTTCTAGATACTAACAGTCTGGGTATTGAGAAAAATACAGACCAATTGTCTTTGCTTGTTATCCATTGAAAGACATGGAGAAAATATCTAACGAGCATTCATTCTTTTAGAGTGCTCACCACGTTTTTGTTGGGTGCATCTACACTGTAGAAATGATGCAGTTTGACACCATATTAACCACCATGGCTCCATTCTAGAAAATCCTAGGATTTGTATTTTGGTGAGGCATTAGGATTCTTGGGTAGAGAAAAGAAAGACCAGGTAAAACTACAAATCCCAGGATTCCATAGGATGGAGCTACAGGACTTGGTGTTAAATTGCATTATTTCTACAGTGTAGATGCCCACTCAGGGGCCCATTCCAAATAATGGTAATGCATCCCAGTTAAAATATCACAATTATATTGTTTATAATATTACCTCCTTTACAAACAAGCTAGCTCCATATGTTAATTTAAAGTTCAGATATATATAGTGTCCCATCATAATCTTGATCAATGCATCAGGGACATTTCCAGGAACACATTATAAACTATAGGGAGGAATTATCTTGACTCAGCACTTTCTATTTTAATCAAGCTGGAAATGACAAAAGTACTTCAAGAATTAATTAACAGGAGATACTTGATTAATCATGCATTTATGACATGTCTATTCAGAGAGCTGCAATGATTGACAAAGTACCTCTGTTAAAGAAAGAATGTGGCACTGCATTTCACATAGAACTGCCACCATAAAGAGCTGTCCTATTCAAGATAGTATTATTCAGCCTGGCCACAACAGTTTTTAAGCACACTTAGGGCTGATACAGATGGCCCGAAAGGGGCGACACAGTGCCACCCCTGGGAGAGAAGGAGTGGGGCTGCAGCAACCACATACCACAGCCCTGACCATACTTTCTGCTGCCCCCCAAAGAGCAGCAAAATGCTGTTCCTTTTGGGGCCAGCAAAGGGCCACCCTTCCAGCCACCGCCACGGCTTTTTTGTGCCCTTTTGGTGCAGGGTGTGTGCACACTGCGCCAAGAGGGAGGCCTGACACTGCATGCCATGCAGATGGGTGCACAGTGTCAGGACAGCATCAGGGTGGAGTCAGGGCAGCCAGTGTGCAGCTGCCCTGCCCCAACTCCACCCCCAGGCTGGCCCTTTGTGCCGGTCTGCAAAGCCTCTTAGGACGTTATTACACGTGGCCCACAAAGCAATAATAAACTGGAAATGACAAATTCCAAAAATAAACCGAAAATAAACCTTGATTCCGCAAATGGTTTTCACACGTAATTACCTTAATTGCGCAATTAAGGAAAGCTCCCCCTGAAACTGCATTTAACGTTCACACACAAGTGCGAAAATCCCGTACATGTACTAGAAATGATCTTCTAGCACATGCGCACTACAGCCGCGGCTGTCACCCCTTCCCCATGTCGTCCTCGGAGCAGCCGACCCTCCGCACGGCCGGCGCTCCAAGGAGGACCTCCCACCACAGCGTTCTCCGAGGAGGTCCACCTTGGAGCGCCGGCCCTGCGTTGGATTGGTACTCCGAGGAGGTCCTCCTTGGAAAGCCGGCTCTCAGAGGAGGTCCCCCTTGGAAAGCCGGCTCTCAGAGGAGGTCCTCCTTGGAAAGCCAGCCCTGCATAGGGCCGACGCTCCAAGGAGGACCTCCTCAGAGCACCGACCCTCTTCCAAATGCGACCCTCTTCCAAATCCCCCTTCCAAATGTGCATTTGCTTTCCACATTACAGTGATTTTACCTTAATTGCGAAATTATCTTAATTGCGCATTTGCATTTCCTCCAAAGAACCGAATTTCAAAAGATCTCATTTCTGTCCACTTTCTGTCCACTTTCTGTCCATTTTCTGTGCGACGTCGTGTGAAAACACGGGCCACTAATCCGGTTTCAGTCGGGATTTTGTGTGGATTTGGCCCCGTGTGATAACGTCCTTAGTGAAGCTGAGGGTGGATGATAGTTCAGTTTCACTTCATTTGTTAATTAGAACTTGCCAACATTTGCAGAATTTAAATGTGAGAGAAAGCAAAACTGACAGATTTGTCCATCACAGTATCATCAAATTCTGCATTTAGCTGTCCCCCATAGTTGCATCTAAAGATTTATCTATTTATTTATAAATTAAAAAGCAGCTGATACGTAAAAGGTAAACCCACCCCCCAAGGTGGCATTCAACAAAAATTAAAGGCAGAAGGTATAGTCAAACCATAAAAATAATCTTTTAAAAGTGAGTGATGATCCAGATTTTAGGGCCTCTATAGACAGGCCCTTTGGGCCACCCTGGAGGCAGGGATGGGCAGTGGCAGCCACACGCTGGCTGCCTCAACCCCTCCCCAAAGATGTCCTGACACTGCATGCCGTTACACACAGTGTGCAGTATCAGGACGCCTTTCCAGCACAGCCTTTTGATGTGCTGCATCAGAAGGGGTGCCAAAGAGCCACACGGCAGCTCTTAGAGTGGCTTTTGCCAGCTCTGAAAGGAGCAGCATTTTGCCTCTCCTTTCCGGACTGGCAAAAGGGAGGAACGAGGCCACCCGTCTGCATCCCCCCTTTAGTCTGAATTTGAAAAGAGCTATCTAGGGAAGCTGATACTGGTTGAGAGATAAGGTTCAGCACAATTCTCCTTTAAAGTCAGATTAAAATATAGAAGGGATTCATCACCCCCTAGACAAGGAGACTCTCAGCTGCCACTAATAGTACGACAATTACAATATATGCTTGACTATAAGTTGACCTCATGGATAAGTCAAGGGTGGGCTTGGGGGCCAAAATTATGGATTCTGATATGACCTGTGGATAAATCAAGGGTAAAACATACAGGCATCTCAAAATGGATGTAAAGGACAAAGCAAAGGAAAAAGATGCCAAAGAAGTTACAAAATTTCCTGCAGGCATATCTGTTTGTGCTCACCCTCAAGGCTGGAAAAATGAGGAGGGAGCTATGGTAAATCATGGTTATACAATGTATGGGGGAGGCTAAGAAAATGTGCATATGTCAAAAAGGATGAAAAAGCAGAGCAAAGTAAATGGCAACTGGGGCCCATTGCAGACCAGTCCAAAGGGCTGGCCCGGGGGTAGATGCCGTCCTGATGCCACATGGCTGTATGCATGATGCACAGTGTCAGGACACCCTTCTGGTGCAGCGTGCAGACACGCTGCACTGAAAGGGCGTGGAATAGCTGTGGTGCCAGCTCTTAGGGTGGCTTTTCACCACCCCTAAAAGGAACAGCATTTTGCTGCTCTTTTAAGGGCGGCAAAAGGAAGGATCGGGACTGTGGTGTGGGGTTGCCACAGCCCTGATCCACCACTCCCCGGGGTGGTTCTTTGCTACCTCAAATGAGTCATCTGCATCAGCCCTACATTAGCAGTGATTATACCATTTAAGTTTAATGTGATATCTTTGCCTGATTTTAACCCAGAAAAGCTGAAAAACATACACAATTACTTATTCAGTCCTTCAAAGCCTGATTCCTCTTCACACTCTTTTGAGAGGAATCACCAAAGAGCAGCTACTGCCATCATTTTCCCATCTGGGCATTCAAAAAGAACATCAGCAGCACCATGGCAGAGAGAGAAGAGGGAATTACAGCTCTTTTTAGCTGGTCCCGGGATGGATTAATCTCTCAACTTTTATCATTCTATTAGTACAAAGAGGGAGGTATCTTTTTTTAAAGAATTAAAGTACAGTACTTACATTGACCAATGGATAAGTTGTCCCAGGTTTTTGAATCAATATTTTAAGCTAAAATTTCTACACACATACATGAGTATGGGGCATTGCAGACTGGTCTAAAGGGCTGGCCTGGGGTTGGAGTTTGGACAGGGCAGCCACACACCAGCCACCCCAACCCCACACCAACACCGTTCTGATGCCACATGCCTGTTGGCACGGTGTGCAGTGTCAGGATGCCCTCCTCGCGCAGCGTGTAGATATGCTGCACTGAAAGGACATGGAAGAGCTGCATCGGCGGATCCTAGGGTGGCCTTTTGCAATGGAGTAGGTGTCTTTTCAGTTGCTCTGTCTCCCTTTGCAGCATCCTTGGGGCTGGCAGGGCGGTTGGCGGGGCTTCAATGCAGCCTCGGAAAAGCTGCATTGACTCCCTCCAGTGCGGTTGCTCCATCCCCGTTTAAAGCATCCTCAGGGCAGGCAGTGTGGTTGCTGCAGCTTAGGGAAAAGGCAGCTTCAGATCACCTTTTTCTGCCCGTCTGTATCAGCCCTCAGTTGCACTCTTCAAGGGCTGTACCAATGGAACTTGCAATGATATGGAACCTGTTCTAGTTCAAATAACTAATGCTCTCTAAATAATTGATTCAATCCAGTATCTTGCTGTTAGTTCAAGAGGGCAGTGAGCTAATATCTGCTGTTTACAAAACATTTCAGAGTTCTAATGGCACAGATGTTCTGTATTCACCTGGCAATTCTGCCTCTGATTTCTACCTAATATCACAGCAATTATACCTCTTTCCCAAAACACACACACACACATGCACACACAAACATTTTATTACAGGGGAAGCTACAGCCCTACCAGAATCATGCCAATACAGTATCTGTGGGCCTCTGCAGACGGCACAAAGCACTGTCTTGGAGGCAAGGAAGGGGAGGGGTAGCTGCACAGTGGCTGCCTCGACCCCTCCCCGAGGATGTCATCAGGATGTGCACCATTACAGCGGCTCTTCATATGTCCCTTCTGCTGGTTCCAAAAGAAGCGGCATTTTAGCACTCCTTTCAGGGCTGGCAGAAGGGGGGATTGGGGCAGAGGTGTGGGGCAGCCTCAGCCCCAATTCTCTGCTTCCCAGGGCAGCCCACAACTGCCCGTCTGCATCCCCTCACTATCACTAAGATGTGTTCTTTTTGCCATATCAATTTTAGAGATAAATGTCAAATATGTCATAATGAAGCTGATGATAAACACACAGAGAAAGGAGAGTGTATATTGATATCTGCCAGGAATATGGGCTCAGAAATTCTACCCAGAAAAGGTATTATTCAGTAAAAGTGATTTTGTCTTTATTTTAGACAGACATCTAACATTTTTTTCTCTTGCTCTCTCGCTCTCTGTAGTGTGTGTGTATGTGTTGTAAAAAGGATAGCATTTATGTTAAGAGGATCACTACTTTAGCCAATTCCTGCCCCCAGTGAATGCAATTTATCTTCTGATCTTCCAGGTGTCAGTCCAGGTCTCTTAACATTTCATCCAAAATGTATTTCCCTACTGTGTTTACTGGTAGGAGGTGATATTTAAAGCAATGCCAGTGCAGCATGACAAAGGATAGGCAGAACAGCAGCAACAGAAGGAGGCAGTCTCAAAAACTCCTTCTACGGCCAGATCTCACATCCAAGCCGTATGCCTAACAATCTTGCTTGAAGTATTTATTATTGATCTGAAGGTGTACTGTGAATATTACTTGAGAATGATTTATGAAAATGCATCATTTGCTGCTGGCAAGCATGGTAGTATCTCCAAAGGGTGCTTGGCCCATCTCAAAACCAATTTTAAATTTAAATTTGAAAATAAATTAAAGGTCCCTTCTGTTTACGCCTGAGAGAAATTTGTTTTATGTGCATAAAACTGTTCTTCTCACCATGGATAGCCTAGCTTCTTTTAAAAATTAAATAAAAGTTTCCTGCATATTCACATAGTTGATTTTCAGGTAGTAACTTGCCATTTTAGTGGAGTTAAATATATATAAAAAATCCTAATAAACACTTAGGCCCAGAAGAGAGGACCTTTGGCTCTCCAGCTTTTATGGAATCAGAAACCTGCATCTACTAAGTAAGACCTCTGATCCATCTAGCATAGGATTGTCAAGTCTGACTGGTAGCAGTGACTTTTGAGGCTTTCAGGCATGGTTTTTCTTCTTGTTTCCTTGCTCTACATGGAGATCTCTAGTATTCCCTGTTGATATCCCACCCAAGAACTAATATTTCTTGACCCTTTTTAGCTTCTAAAATCAGGTGATACTGGTTATGTTAATACTGGTATGATTGTAACTTTAGCTCCTAGAAGCCCAACAATGGTGGTCAATGGAAATGGATTGATGGTGTGGTAGTCTAAAACATCTGAAGGAACCAGATGGTTTAGGGACTGATCCATCACATCTCCATGGATGTGTGTTGCTTCTGTTACTGAACTCCCCATCTACGAGAGAAAAGTTGGGACATGACTATGGTTTATGGGGAATATAAAGAACCTATCACATGTAATACTTTGATTGTCTGAGGGGGGGCTGCAGACGGGCAGCCCTGGGCCACCCCAGGAAGTGGAGGATCGAGGCCGAGGCTGCCAGATGTCTCAGCCCCGATCCTCCCTTTTGCTGCCTCGGAAAGGAGCAGAAACATGCCATTTCTTTCAGAGCCTACAAAAAGGGCACCCTAAGAGCCAGTGCACGGCTCTTTAGCATCCCTTCCAGTGCAGCGT
Source organism: Phrynosoma blainvillii (assembly GCA_026167975.1). NCBI lineage: Eukaryota > Metazoa > Chordata > Lepidosauria > Squamata > Phrynosomatidae > Phrynosoma > Phrynosoma blainvillii. The sequence goes on from JANUYF010000001.1 coordinate 278,308,374, forward strand.
GTCAAAAGGCTATGCAGGAAGGATGTCCTGTGCATAATGGCACGTGGCATCAGGACATCTTCGGGGAGTGGTTGAGGCGGCTGGCATGTGGCTGTCCCTCCCCACCCCTGCCTCCAGGATGGCCCAAAGGGCCTATCTGTAGAGGCCCTGAATATTCAGTCAATTCTATTGGGCTGATGTTTTGAAGTCATATTTGGTGCTGCTCTTGATCCACCTTAAAGTTGTTGTGAAACCAAACTCAGGTTTTCTTTATGGGGGGGGGGGGATGTGAACTCTGGCTGATGCTTCTTTCTGGACTGTTGTCATATTTTATTTATTTACTTAATTTATTAGTTATGTTTATATCCTACCTTTACTCCAACAAATAAAGTATATCATTCTCCTTCTACCCAAATTTTGTGAGGTAGGTCAGACTGGGAGAAACTCTGGGCCAAGAGCAGCCAATGAGTTTCATGGCTCAATGGGGACTACAGCCTGAATCTTCCTAGTCTCACCCCAGCTTTCCAGCCGGACTACCATACAGTAGGTAATGCCACTCAGACAAGAACACATAGTGAATGAAGATGATGTCACAGCTTTATAACCAATCACATTTGTAAAGTAAAGGTAAAGGTATTTCCCATTGACAAGGTTGTCAAGTCATGTCCAACCATAGGGGGTGGTGCTCATCTCCGTTACTAAGCCAAAGAGTCAGCATTGTCAGATTCTACTCTGTGATCAAGTGGCCAGCATGATTGCACAGAATGCTGTTTTCCTTCCCACCGAAGTGGTACCTATTTATCTACTTGCATTTGCATGCTTTTGAACTACTAGGCTGACAGAAGCTAGGACTAGTGACAGTCCCATTTGGCTATGCAATTATATCACTATGTACAATAAAAATAAAAAAAGGAACCACTTTCACGAGGATTACTGAAAATTACCCAAAGAAACAAAAGTAATTTTTGACATTTCAGAAAATGAATTGCTTCCACCAAAAGTTAGCATTTTGGATTTTATTGTGTTTATATTTAATTAGGACATTGGATTAAAGCCATCTATACTGATATTAAAGTTTGTAGGAAGAGTTTTTCCTTCACACTTTGTAACCTATTAAAAGTACATGGTTATGCAGAAGGTTTTCATTTCCAGTAAGAGATGTCAAGGCAACATTTTATAGCATGGGGCTGATCAATATTAATTCTGTTATTATTAAATGAAGGAACATTAATTAACATGAATCATTTTGGCACAAATATTGATTCCTCACAGTGAACCCTTTCGGCAGAAAGACCCCTACCTCTGATAATGTAATCCAGAATTTCTTCTAGCATTCTCTGATGGACAGAGATCCCCATGATTATTTGGATTACTCCATGCAGCTTGAGAAGCTAAGACATTACAGAGGTGGCAAGAGTACGGGAATATTGACACACAGTGTGCATGCAATTTTGCTGCAAATCCCATTGACTGACTCAAAATCACTTAAGAAAACAGAAGCATGAAAGCAAACTGTAGTGAAGACATCATCAGACATTTACATTTTCAGTCCTGTGTTTCAGTCTGCATTAAGCAAGTTCCCAACTTAAAATAATAAACCCTACTGTCTGGACTGGTTCATTACAGTATTTTTTCCACCTGAAAATTTAGATTTGTTGACAGCTTCTTCAGAGTTACTCTTTCAAATTTATGTAGAGGAGGAGCAAAGAAATATTGGGGCAGGGGAGGTAACAATCACAAAATTCAAAGTTGGTATATAAAGGAGGGATGCAGACGAGTGGTCTTGGGCCGCCCCGAGAAACAGAGGATCGGGGCCGAGGCTGCTAAATGCGTCAGCCCCAATCCTCCCTTTTACCTGCCCAGAAAAGGGTGCCCTAAGAGCTGCCACACAGCTCTTTGGCGCCCCTTCCAGTGCAGCACATCAAAAGGCCGCGCCAGAAGGATGTCCTGATGCCGTGCACCGTGCATAATGGCGCGTGGCATCAAGATGTCTTCAAGGAGGGGTTGAGGCGTCTGGCATGTGGCTGCCCCTCTCCATCCCAGCCTCCAGGATGACCCAAAGTGCCCGTCTATACAGGCCCTAAGAATTTACATAATTTTTCTCATCATTGATACATTAAGACAGGGGTAGGCAACCTTTCCCCCTTAAGGGCCGAGGGACTTCAGCTCCCAGAAGCCTCAGCCATGTTGGCCAATAGTCCCATGTTGGCCAATAGCTCCTGGGATTCTGGGAGCTGAAGTCCCTCGGCCCTTAAAGGGGAAAGGTTGCCTACCCCTGCATTGAGACATCCAGTCCATCCAGTCATCTGTCATAAGATTTTTTTCACTACTTTCTAGAGAGCAAAACTGAAAAAAATCATCATGAAATTTCTGCCAAAGAAGTCCCAATATGCATAAAATGATCAGAAATGTTGCATAAAATGATCAGAAATGTGTGAAAATGTGCAAAAACTCTCATAATCTCAGTTTTGAGTTTAAAAAATAACAAAGATTGCATCCCTTGTATGAAGGTTCATTCCAACATACAAAGCAAGAAACAATGCTGGGATTCTCCTGATATTATGAGCATTCCCTGTGTACTGTTCCCTCCCATCAGCTTCCTTCTCTATCTTCCCACTTTACCCCTTTGTCCTCAGTTTACCTCTCTTGCTGTAAACCAAGTTCAAAGTGTGGCAGTAGTTTTTACTCAGCTCAGTGGGTAAAGAAGAGGATGGGGCAGACTCTTGCCCCTCCCAGCAGGCTCAGGCAAACGCAAGCTGTCCAAGCTTCTGTCTTCTTTCTCATTAATAACTTTTGCTATGTTGACAACAATCTGACATTGCTTGGCCACACAGCTCCTACTTTTCATCTGAAATGTTGGAGGGTATGCTCTCTGCGCCTTCCCTAAATGACTTTTCTACAGTCCTGCTAAAAATCAACAGAAAGTTCTTCAACAGAGCAAGGCAAATCTCTATCTACATTCAGTGATTCCCCCCCCCCAAAAAAAAAACATTTAATGTCAACTGGGGCTGGCTACAGTGGTCATGTCACTCCCTTGCTGAAACAGGTACACTGGCTAGTGGTCCATTTATGGGCAGAATTCAAAGTGCTGGTTTTGACCTTTAAAGTCCTAAACAGCTTGTGTCCAGACTATGGACGTTACCACACTGGCCCTAAAGCAGCGTCATTTCAGCCTCGTTTCAGCCTCGTTTCAGCCTCGTTTCAGACTTTTTTTCCGTGTGTTCACACGACGTCTCAGCAAACCCCGCCCTTCCCTACCTCATTCCGGCGTCATTTCAGCCTCATTTCAGTCCTTTTGAATTCCGAGAGTTTTAAGGAATACACTCGAGTGGTCGGCACTATGCCGGAATGACGCTGATCTCGGCATAGGTATGAACACGAGATCCTTGTCATGCCGCATTTCCTCGTTTTATGGCTCATGGTTCCTCGCGGTATTCCCCAAGGATTTGAGGAAGCATCTTATGACGTGTACTTCCTGGAGCGGGCAACAAACGGAACGGGTAAACAATGTTCCTCTCTTCAGGGGTTGGGGGGGGGGGGAAATCATTATTAGGGATGGCTTTGTAGCCCAGAATTCGGGGGGTTGCGGTAGGGATCTTTCAACTTGTGTGTGGACAGGAGATCCGGGCCCCCGGAGCGGAACCATTCCGGCATCTCACATTCCTCACTGATTCCATTCTAGTGTGGTAATGTTTTCCGCTTGCCGGGCACATTCCGGCATGAGCCCAAAATGGTTCCCAAATGATTCCGACCAGCTTTCTCGCCGCTCTCTTGCTGCAAGTGTGGTAACGTCCTATCTGAAGGATCATATCTCCCTATACAAGCCATCCCGAGCACTAAGATCAGCAGGGGAAGGCTTCCTCTCAGTCCTGCCACCTTCACAGGTACAGTTGGTGAGGACTCAGGAGAGAGCCTTTTCTGTGGTTGCTCCCAGACTGTGGAACTCCTTGCCCAAGAAGGTCAGGTTTGACCCCTCCCTGCTCACTTTCCACCAGCAGCTGAACACATTTTTATTTAGGCAGGCATTTGGTGGGTAGATTTTATTTGAGTAATATGGTGTGCCTGTTTAATGATTTTTACTGTTTTAAACAATGCTGTTTTTATTTATGTTTTAATGTTAGTACAGTCACCCCTCCATTCTCATGGACTTGAACTCTGCAGTTTTGCATATTCATGGAGGGGCAACCTCCATCAAAATCATTGGGGCACACCCCATTCAAGCCTATGGAGCTTGAATATTGGTGAATCTCTGTTTTTGCGAGGAGTTTGGAACAGATCCCCTGAAAAAATGGAGGGCTGACTGTAGCATTTAATTTATTTTTTTTAATTTTTGTAATCAATGTTTTAGCTTTGTCTTTTTAATATATTGTAACATGCCTTGAATCCCATTGTGGGAGAAAGGTGAGATATAAATCCTGGAAATAAATAAATAGAATTAATGTCTGAGACAAAGGCAAATATAGCCCTGCCCAAACTCCTAAAACCTGATCAAACTGGAAGTTGAATCTTATTTTAATATTAATCAAAATATAGTACCTGTCACTGGACATGAGGCCTTATCTTAGGTGCCACAGGTCATCTGGCACATACAGCCTTCTCCATTCTGTGACTCTCAGCACCTATTCCACTGTGATGTTTAACCATTGACCTGGAATATAAATATTAACTGAAGCAAAGAGCTTTCTCTACTGCTGTGTGTTTGGCTCAGCTGTGTCAAGAGCTATCAATAGCCTAAATTATAACATACTCATACTTAGCTGCAACACATAATATTATAGTTCTTAGTGGGAATGTTATCTCCTTAGGTGGGATTTCTGTTCTCTCTTTATGATCAGATCACTGAATGTGAATATTCCATAAACCAGTGATATACAAATTCAACATAACTCTAGTCCTGAGTATAAAGATCATGAGTGAGCCATGTGATAAGAACAATTCAGATTCAATATGAGCTGAAGTTCCTATTGCTGGAGGAATAGGAATCACTATGGAAGCATGAAAGCAACCATTATCTGAACTAAGAATTGTACAGAAATGCTTTTGTTAAGCAGGTTGGATACTTGTCAAATGTGAGCTAATTCTCCTAATGATGGTAAACCTGCAAAGAATGTAGCATGCAGTTTGATGCCTGGTTTGAAACAAATAATTCAAACTCAAGGTACTGTGAGGGACCTCTTGAAAATCTATCACAATCCATTTCTGGCTATCTTCTTTGGTTCTACCCATCAGTGAACAAGTTCTCCCCTATGAAAGTAGTGGGGTATGCCTTTGTTGTACTATTGTGATTTCTCAGAAGACAAACGTCAACCCTCAGCAGACATTTTCACAAACTCATCCTGCATATTGTCCACTGCCATGGGATGAACTAATTTGAACAAACACACACATCATTTACTGTATTTCATAGTATAAGGAAGTTACAGTCTAAAGCCTAGAGGTACATTGTGACTGATTAAGTATGTATGATGCCTGCCAAATCTCTGTAGATCAACAGCAGACTTAAATCTCACTTTGACTTTTAGACATATAATTATTCTCAGAATGAAGTTTCCATAATGAACAGTTCAAATCATTTATTTAAACTATTGATTTACAACCCACAGTCCTTACATTAATACTTGTCTTTGTCACCTTGAGCCCTTAACACTAATCAGGGCCTGTACATTTATAAGTGAAAAACTATGACAATCCCACTGAATGTCAGGCAGTTCACATAATTCCTTTCCAATTCAGATTAATTCTATCCTTACAGCCATTAGAAAAGCAATCAGTTTTGGCCAAGATTCTAGCAAAACTCCAGACTTTTCTGAAAACATTTCCTCTAGTCCTAAGTTTGATTTATTCATTTTGGTTTATCTATCCAAAATATTTCTACTCCTGCTGTGGTTATGCTTTTCCATCTATTATTGTGGTGCCATTTTTATTGACCATATCCAGATTGCATTCCCCCTTCCATGCCTTTGTTAATGCATGAAAAAGCATTGTCACCAATGTTCTTGAAAGACTACTTCACTGTTACCCATTATGGAATTGCTTTACAACTTTTGGCCTCTAAAGGCCAGAATATGTCATTATAAACCCAGAATCAGTAAATGCTACTAAGGAAAAAACTAACTTATAAGTTAAGAATGGGAGAAAATTTTCTTTTGGTAAGTATTGCCTAAAATTTCTTCATATTGAGAATGGAAAGAACTTGAGATGGAAAACATCTGAATATGAGAGAAAATAAAACTGACAGATTCCTCCATCCAGCCCCAGGGTTTAACTGTCAAAAGTCTAGCTTTCACTCTATGAGAATGCAACTATGCTTATGCTGAATTGGTGTTGAAAACCTAGGTCTGGAAGCACAGCTCCTGGAATCCCAATGAGCACTGATCAGGCTGGGAGGGCTATTCTACAAGCTAGGCTCCTGAAGTGGCAACTTTTTCATGCTCTGTCAGGCAAGATAAATTTATTTATTTATTTATTTATTTATTTATTTATTTTAATTTATTTGCTGTGAGAAAGTTGTCAAAAACTGTGCATTTTTTTGAAGACAATTTGCAGTCCAGGATTTATTTTGTGGAAAAAAATTAACTTTTTAGTATAGTAAACAGCATATTTTGTTCAGAAAACAATATATGTCTATGCAGAAAATGTTGCTTTTGTCCTATAAAACCATATGCACTTTCCACACAGAATAAGTCCTGAACCCCTCCAGGATTATCTTTGTCAGGGTTTCTCAACACTTGAGAAACAATTTTTGTGACCATTTTTGTTGGAATATTTTCTAATATTTTTCCATATCTACCCTATCCATGTTTAGCCTACTGTGTTAAATTTGATCATTTAATTATGAGTATGCCCTATTTAACACAGTAGGCTAAATCTGGATTAGATAGGGATGGAAAGAATATTAGAAAATATTCCAAAAAATTGCCACCAAAAAGTATTTCTCAAGGGTTGGGAAATTCCAACAAGGAGCATAGATGGGTGACAATCTTTGAGGCTGGGAACTTATTCTGTGTATGTGTGCAGCTTTATTGTTTTAACTTGTAAAGGTGGTGGTGGTGGTGGTACAGTAGCTTAGTGGCAGGTCATATGAACTGTTTGCAGAAAGGTCCAAGTTCACTTCCCAACATCTTCCTGAAAGGCTTCTGGCAGGAATATTGACCAAAATCTTGAACAGCCACAGTTTACCATGCTGAGCTGAAAAATAGTAGCAGTTGTCCAAATCGTTATGAATTTGTGGTTTTTCTCTTTTATTTCTTTGTAATTTGTGGTTAGTCTAAGTGGCATGAGAAAGACAGATAATAGATAGAAACCATGATTTTCTTTCAGTCGCAAAATTATGTTAGCAAGTATTTCCTTACTTCAGCATTTCTTTCTTAAGAATCAATGCATATACATTCCCTGTAATATTTATTGTGCATCAAACCTAGGTTCCACTAAAAACATCTATGTCCTTCTCTTCCTCTCTCTCTTAGACTCTCTCTGATGCTCTCACACACATATGCACACACACATACACATATTCATGGGTGATAAGTGACAAAGGGTGATGAACTGGTTGGTGTTATTATTACTGAAGGACTTGGGGGAACATACTTAGGTGGAAGTAGCCAGGAATGAATAACATGGTTGAGATTTCAATCCATTAGCAGCACTAAGCTTGCCAGTTCTTTACTACAGCATTTCACAAGGCTATGAGCCAGAGATTAAGGAACAAGTCCTGAGAAAGGAGAGCAAGGGAAGAACAGGAGCTTCCTCACTTCATTAATGATTTTTATGATGATTATATTCAAACCACCAGTGCTATGAATTGTAGTAGGTTTGGTCCACTGGACAGAGCTGCCTTTGTGCCAAGTGAGGTTGTTGCCAGTCCCCTTACAAATGGGGAGGGGTCAAGCAAAAGGGTTAGAATAATAGAATTCAAGTAAGAAAGTTAAAATGCATTATTAGTGTAACAAGCTACTTTCTGCATTACCTTATTTTCATTTTGAAAACATTAATAGCTGTTTGGGTGGAGGTTTGCAGGGTTATGGACAGAATAATAATAATAATAATAATAATAATAATAATAATTTGTATCCCATCTCTCTGTCAAACAATCGAGGTGGCTCACAGCATTAAAACTCCATACAATGTTAAAATACAATCCAAAATCCACAAACCCTCCCACCCCTTAAAACAGAATTAAACTTATCTTTCAGCAGATAAGTTACTCACCAGCCATTGCAAACCCTCCCACATCTACATCCTCTTTGGAGTCACAGAACCATTGCTTGCAGCACTCTTTAGGGACTTCAATTTTTCTTGGAAAGGGACATTCTGGACCAGGAAGCAAGAGGTCAAGATTACATCGGGGTACACAGCCTATCTGTCCACCTCTGCATGTGCAATGGTATTTACAGTTGGGCTGGAATGTTTCTCCACTCTGGTAAATAATTCCATCAAACACACAGTTGTCTCCTTCAAGGTCTATACAGATGCCCAAACCAGAATGGGCCCCTGCCCCTTGGTCACATGATGGTGGAGGTTGCAGGGTTATGGACAGACAAAGTAGTTTTCTTCTAGCTTTTGCATAGATTTTAAGTTTTATTATAGCAGTTATTAACTTAGATATCTGAATATCTCCACAGACTTTATTCTTACTTTTGTTTGCATGCGCTGACAGACCTATCTCTACACAGCTATTTTAATAAACTATTGTTGATTTCTTTTTTTTAAAAAGCCCAAATAGTAATACATGTGTAATATAGCAGTTTGATTTGAAAGAATAATGGTTTGCATAAGCAGCTCTCTTTGATTTAAATGAAACTTTCCAAGATTTGGGGGCCATTTTCCACCCTGCCCTGGATCTCAATGGGCCATATCCACTCTAACTTGACAAAACCTTGAAGCACAAAAGAATGGCATAAAGAATAATTGTACATTTTCTCGTTGTCAATGGTCATTTTTTGGCACAATGGTTTAAAAATGATCAACTGCCATGAGATTTATTTTTTAAAAAACATTTTCTGCTTGGGCCAGGATACTCTGGAGGCAGCAGCGGGTCGATAGTGTCTAAGATCAGAATGAGGTACCATCAACTATTATATGCTGGGTGCCTCATTCTGACTTCATAATGTGCAACCCGCTGTGGAGGATGCACAGGGTAGCTCCATGGAACACATGTGCAGACAACCGTTATGGCATAGGAACAGAGGGTTCCGGATCTTCCTGGAACATTTGGGGCAAAATATATATTTTTTTAAAAAATCAGTTTAAGGCTGTTATGCCCTGGTTCGGAGGCAGAATGTTCTGGAGGTCATCCAGACTGTTCACACCGGAACCAGCGTTTCAAAAGTGTATCATCTGTAAAAAAGCAAAAAAGTATTGGATTACTATCCATAAAACGATTGAGGAGATTTTGCAAACTTGTTTTGATATGGACCCTAAATTATACTTATTGAATATATATATAGATAGGTCCTTGGAAGATAAATTTGGAAAACTGGTCTTTTATATGGTGATTAGCGCAAGAATCAGTTATGCGAAAAAATAGAAATGTAAAGATATCCCCAGTAAAAAGGAGAGGCTGAGCAAACTGGTGGAATTGATGCAGTTGGATACATGGACAATAATGTGGAGAGGACAAGATTGGGAAAAAAATATAAATATTTGGACACCGCTTTTGGAATTTATTAATAAGAAAAATTAAGAAATAGTAATTAGATGTAAATTAGAAGAGAGGTTCAGGAAGACCTATTCCAAAATAGACTTTGGATAACACTGGAAAGAGAACAATTTTTTTTTGGTTATGAAAAAGATATGATGTTATGTTGTTATAACGCCATTAGAAAGCTCGTTTCATCTTAGATTAAGAAGGTAGGGTTTTTTCTTTCTTTTTTTGTAACCTTGAATGGGAAGGCTTGTCTAAGGACCCAGGAGGTCAATTTGTCTGATATGTTTATGTCTTTGTCAGTGATTTTATGTATATTTATGAAATAATTTGATGTTTGTATATAGCTATAGTATGTAATTGGTTTGTCTTGTATTGTTTTTTACATGTAGTGTTATTTTTAATATTTAATAAAGCTTAAAAAAAGAAGAAGTGTATCATCTGAACAGGACAACACCAGAATGGGAGCAGGAGGGAAAGGGCCTTTTGGCCCATGCAGACAGGCCTTCATATCCATGGATTCAACCATCCACAGCTTGAAAATATTTTAAAAATATATACATACCAAAAAGCATACCTTGATTTTACCATTTTATATAAGGGACAATATTCTGTTCCATTCTGTTTAATAAGGTGGGGGCAAAGCAGACAATCCACCAGGAGCAGATCAGGCCACAATAGGGCTGGTACTGCAGAGACCACATTGCCTGCTTCCAAAGCAGGCTGCTGCTGCAGTCTTAAGCCAGCCACTACCAGGAGCTGGATTTTTTGCACTCCTTTTTCATCAGGTCCAAAGTCCCATGTGTTTCGGGCCTTGAACATCCATAGATTTTGGTATCTACGGGGGGGGGGGGGGGGGGGGTGTAACCAAACCCCAATGGATTCCAAGGGCCCACTGTATTATTAATACAAAAAAGGGTGATTTAAAAAGAAATTCCTTCAAAGGAAATGTGAAAAAAAATTGCAAAGAAGTCCCAAGTTGCAAGAAAGGGGGAAATATGCAAAAATTCTGTAATTCTCTCACACAGTGAGAGAAGATGTTTTTGATTAAAATAATTTTTGTTGAGAGAATAAAATATGTGAAAAGTTACACCCAGCAAGGATGAAATTAACTAATCACATGCCAAGAAGTTTGTGGGTGGTTATAACTGGCAATTTTCAGTACTTCAGGGATCCCTGACCTCATTTTTAAGGTTCATCTAGAGGAAGGCAATGGCAAACCTTCTTTGAACAAATCTTACCAAGAAAAACCCATGATAGACTCACCTTAGTTCGGAATTGACTTGAAGGGCCATAACAAGAACAACAAGTTTAGAACAAGAACAATCTTTAGAAAAAGGGTGTGATTAATCAGTCACTTTCACTGTTTCAAAAAATTAATTTTGGTTTTCTAAAGGTCAGTGTGGATCTGAGATACTATTTATTAGTGCCCAAGAAGTTTCTGGGATATAACTAGCCAATTTCATGACCAAGATTTTTTAGCAGGTGGGTCTGTAGGACGTGGGGGTCAGTGGGAAATCACAACAGTTGGCCTGGGAGCCCCATGAATCCTGTGGGTTGCACCTTGTTAGCCTTCGCTTTAATATGTTGTCACATAGGCTCCAGCTCTTGTTCCATTGGCTTCATTTCAGTTTCAGAGCATTATAGTACTTATTTGGATTTTAAAAGTTCCTGCTTTTCATAGGTGATTTGACAATGTTTTGAATATTAACCTCATATCTTCTGCACCCCCACACTGATCAAACACATACAATCTGCAAATTGTCAAACCTATTCAAATTCAAAAGTTTTGAATCTGATATTTTGTTTGTTTAATTATTTCAAATATTTTACTTTTGCTGTAAGTTATGGTTGTTATCTTGTGCATGAATCATAGAAAGCCAAGACAGAATTATTTTACAATAAATAGTTCTTTTAAAGTGGCATTAATGAACTAAAAATGCAAGAGAACATCATTCTCTTATGCTTATAGTGCTCAGCAGTTTTGAACTGGGTCACACGACTCATTTCATGGCACAATTCAAAGTGCTGGTGATGACCTATAAAGGGCAATACAATTTGAAGGACCATAGCCTCTTATATGAACCAGCACATTTTGAGATCTTCTGGGGAGGCCCTGGTCTCTGTTCCTCATGGATACTTCTGATGAGAACACAGGAGAGGGCCTTCTTGGTGGCTGCAGTTTTAAGGAGAGTCTATCATAGAGTTTTCTTGGCAAGATTTGTTTAGAGGCATTTTGCTTTTGCCTTCCTCTGAGGCTGAGAGAGTGTTATGTACTCAAGGTCACCCAGTGAGATTCCATGGCTAAGGGCCGATGCAGATGGCCCCTAAGGGGCAGCTCTGTGCCACCCCTGGAAGTGCCAGATTGGGCCCATGGCAACCACACGCCGCGGCCCCGATCTGGCTTTTTGTCACTCCCAAAAGAGCTGGCAAATGCCGCTCCTTTTGGGGGTGGCAAAAAAAATGCCCTTAGAGCTGCCGCCATGGCTCTTTTGTGCCCCTTTGGCACAGTGTGTGTTGGGCGCATGGTGTCAGGGTGGCTGGTGTGCAGTCGCCCCGCCCCAACTCCTCCCCCAGGCTGGCCCTTTAAGCCGGTCTGCATGGGCCCTTAGTGGAGATTCAGACCCTGGTCTCCATAGTTGTAGCCCAACACTCAAACCACTATGCCATGTTGCCTCTCATTTACTGCCCTTTTTCTCTAGTTCCTACATAGCCAAGAAGGGAAGTGGCCCCTGCCTGCATTGATATTTCTCCACATCATCTTAACTGGCAATAGAACTAACATCTGATACAATATGTAGGTCTGTGATTCTAACATCATCACTTTTCCTCTCCTGTACGATTTTTAACATCTTTGCCTGATGAAGAAGCCAATGGAACTTCAAAAGCTTACATGATATGCTTTTTATTTGTCCCAATAAAATATCAATCTTTTGTGGATTTTGGATTTTGCAGAATTTATGAGTTCACCAGGGAGGGGCCATATAGTCTCTTCTTCAGCTTACTGCATGTGTAAACCTCCTCCTCCTTCCTGTAGCCATTGCCAATCCAGGTTTAGAATAAACACAAATATACTCAGAGGAAAATCAACACATTTGAGATGTGGTGCTGGAGAAGAGTGCTGAGGATTCCATGCACAGCCAAAAGGACCAACAAATGGGTCCTAGAACAAATGGGTCCTAGAACAGAGATATCCCTAGAAGCCAAGATTACCAAGATTATCCCTAGAAGCCAAGATTGAGGGGCTGTACAGATGGGCAAAAAGAGGTGCTTTCAGGATGACTTGGAGGCATGACATTTAGATGGCGTACACCTAAAAGCTGGCAGGAAAGTGCCTTCTCGGTGCCGCATGCCAAGAAAAGCCGCTCCAAAAAGGAGTAGATTTTTCCCACTTCTTCCAGAAAGATGTGCACCTTCGCAGGTACATCTGTATGCAGCTACAGAAGGGCAACAGAAAAGGGATGCCTGAAATTTAAAACACCCGTGTACATATGTGACGGAGTTTGAGTTGTCAATTCAGAGCATGTGTCATATGAAGAAAGTTTCAATTTAAAGTATCCTATTGGCCCAGGTGTGGATGCAACACAGGAGGTGTGCCTGCATATTACAACCCTAGCCCTAATTCTTACAGTACGCATGTGCCCTAGCAACTATTGAGTTGCTGAAAGTGTTGCTTCCAGATGTTTCATTGTGAGAAAGTTATAAGGGAAAAGTTTTACTTTTAAGCTGGACCCTCATGCACATTCCAGTGCTATTTTCCCAGCAGTCCTGTATAGCTGTGCTCTGTCAGTGCTCATTTTCTACAGTGGGCAGAATGGCAGAGCCATCCACAAGCAACAAGCCAAAAAGAGGGAGAGGGACATCATGGTCTCATGCTGATCAGCTCTGTGGTCACAACCACATATTCTGGACAAATTGAGAAAGTCCTTGAATTCTGAAACATTTAAGGAAGTGGCAAAAGGCATGAGGGCTAAGGGCCACCAACACACTTGGGAAGAGTGTCATCAGAAGACCAGAAACCTCAGGGGAGATTACAAAAAGTTTAGAGATCACAAGGCCAAAAGTGACCAGGGTCCCTCCACCATGCTCTTCTACAAGGAACTCCATGCCTTCCTTGCTAAGGATGGGCAGCATATGACCCAGCAGATTATGTACCAGTAGTGAAGTTCCTAGGGTCCCAGTCAGCCCCCCAGCCAGAGTTGAAACTGTGGAGGATACCTCCAAAGCAGAATGTGCCCAGGACCTTTTCATGCCCTCTCAAGGTAAGACGTGCCCCTGGGAAGAGGTGCACGGGACAGCACTAGGGTGGGCAGATGGCAGAGATGACATCGTCTCTTGTTATTTAGATGACCAGGATTAACACCCTGACTCAGATTAGACATCCTGCAGTCATAGGGCTGTGGACATCTCCTCCATGAGACCACCATCCCATGCTGGGGAGGGAGCCTCTATATCTTTCACGAGCAGACCACCATCTCATGCTATGAAGGGGAGCATTATATCTTCCACAATCAGTAGCTACCGTAACTGCTCACCTGTCTCATGGACCAGCACAGCAGCAAGTGAAGATAACAGTGAGGGTGAGGAGAGGGCAGGGCCTGGACAATTCACCCAGCTGATGGGTCAGGTCAAGGCTGCATAGAGTAAAGTCATTCTTAGTTATTACAATAAATGCATTCCATCGCATGTATGCTTGCATACAAAAGGCATAGCAGTTTGTATGGCTTTTGTAATGTCTTCTGGGCAGGTGCGCAGGTGTTCAGAACACCTGCACATCAGTTTTGCATCCTGGGGCTCATGGAGGAACATTTGTCTGTGTGTCCTGTTGACCATGTCCCTTGCATGACCACCAGCTGCATGTATCCAGTCTGTCCACACAAACCTCCATTGCATGTACTTCTCCACTCTCCTCCGATCTCTGCGGGACATGTTTTGTGTGTAAACTGTGCCCTGTGTCATATATGTCCCATAGAACAAGAAGTAGAATAAGAGACAGAAGGAGAAGCAGCTAATCCTAGAGCTGCAATGCCACCGGCAGACCGCATGACTGAGATCAAAAAGAAGAGGGTGCATCACTCAGCAGCCACAACAAGTGCTAGTGCCCTGCATCAGTTCATGGATTGCAGCTCAGACCACATGAACAGACTCCTGGAATAGGGGGATCATGCATATCAGTTCAGGGAGAGGCAGGCACAGTTCCAGAGGAAGCTGATGGAGTTGCTAGAGAGATCCCATCCAGCAGCAGGAGCGCCTTGCTACCACCCTGGAAGTGCAGACTGGTCTGCTAGGCCAGCTTGTGCAAGTCATAAAGGGGGCCCACGGTGGCATTGGTGGCAGAGGGGACAGTGTGAAGGAGGGTGGAAGAAGGAGAGGCACCCCTCTGGCCCTGGAGGAGGGGGCAGTAGAGCTGGGCAGAGGAAGGAGGGCCAGTTCTCCAGTCTTGGAGGAGGGGGTTGCTATGGAGATCCCTGAGCAATGCCCCATAGACAAGTCTGCCAGCCTCTTCAGCAGTGAGGTGGCAGTGCCACAGCCCTCTTGCTGGTCCCAAAGGTGGAGAGCAAGTAGAGGGGGGAAGGGATGTTGCAGTGTTCACCAGTAGCAAGGCAGGCACCACCAACTACCCCCCACTATGCCCACCACACTGATTCTTCTCACTGGTTCCCTGTGGTGATTCTGCCTTGAACCTGTGCATAAAACATCACAAGGTTTAAGAATGGAAAGTTTATTGATAAAAAAGATGGGCTGTGCTGATCTTGCGCAGGTGCACAGATCACGGTATACATTTTTTAATATATATATATATATATATATATATATATATATATATATATATATATATATTTAAAAAATAATTTTGGAACTATGTACAAAGGGGAAGGGAAGGGGAAGATGCTTCAGGGAGGGGGAAGTGGGGATTGGAGGGGCCTGAGTCAGTCAGGATGGCAGCCACCCTTTTCTCAAGCTGTCGATCTGCAAGGGGAAAGAAAAAGGTGTGGTTAGGAGGTTGCTGTGCACCCATCACCCATGCCATAGCCAGGGTTCCTAGGTGCCCCCCCCACTCCCTCCCCCTGTTTCCCTGCCACTCTTACCTTGCTAGCGATCCTGTTCCCAGGTTTCTTGGAGGTGGGCCAAACGAGAGGCATCGAGAGCTTCCTGCCCTTCTTCCCCTGCTGGATGGCAGCTTAGGCCAGGCTCCTCCTCAGCAGCACCTCCTGTGAAAGGGGGAGACACCATTTACAAAGCTGTTATGGGAAGTGGCAGGGGAGGGGAGGGACAGGAATGCCATGGAGGCTGTAGTCATGCAGCCATCACCCCTCCCCTTGGGGACCTACCTTGTGGCATGGGAGGCTGCTGTGGCTGCAGAAGGATGGCATGGGCTCCCTCTGCCTGGCCCTCCCTGCCAGGGGCGGCTTCAGCCTCTGAGGAGGATGAAAATAAGGAGGAACTGGCAGGGTCCCTTCTCCATCCTTGACATTGCCTCCACCACATGCCTGTAGTTGGGGATAGGAGGGACATAATTAGGATTCATGGATGTGTGAAAGGAGGGAGGGGAGGGGAGGGATAGACAAGGGTGATGGGAAGGTAGGAATGGACATCAAGGACCATGGCAGGGGCCCAGCACTTACGTGGAGGATGACAATATTACCACCGTGGGCAGCCGGCTCTCACCCAGAGATTGTGCAGTTGGTCATAGAAGGGATACCTTTTCCTCAATGGAGAATGTTTCCCATAATCCTCCAGGGTTTCAAAGAAGACTCCCTTCAGTGCCTTGAACTTGGTTCGGCACTGTTAAAGGGTCCTCCTGAAGCCCTGCTGCTGGAGGGCCTGGGCAGCTTGATGGAAGTACCCCCGGCTGGGCCGGTTGGTACTTGCCATCACCCCTCTCATGGCTGCTTCTCTGGTGAGGGCATGAAGGAGAATGCCCACCTCCTCATCCATCCAATAGGCAATTCAGATGAGTACTCTACTCCTGGCCGCCATTGTCGTCCTGAAGAGCTGTGGAAGTTCGCAAGGGCATTTATGGGCAGTTGTGGCTGAGGGCAGATAGCCTTACCTGGCTCCTAGCCAATGGAGACTTTCAGAGGACAAGTTTGTATCTAGCCCCCAATGGGCTACCAATTTTTACAATCAAATGGGACATTAGGGAAGACTGACTGTTAGGGACTTGATACATTGTCAGAGATTTCAGTTGGATGATGATGATGATGATGATGATGATGATGATGATGATGATGATGATTGAGTATTTATACCCTGCATATATGTGACCCTTCCATGCCCGTGTGTGTGTGTGTGTGTGTGTGTGTGTGTCCCTTAGGCTCATGGTTAGGAATAACTGCATAAGAGCATGAATGCTGGCCATACACAGAGTGTGGATAATAGGATATGCTTATTACACCACAGTACAGTAGTGCCCTAGGATCACAGATGGAGGAGGGGGAATACTTCAAATCCTCCTGGTATGAAAGATGTCTGCCAAGGCCTCCTTCACAGCCTCCCCTTCTCTCTGCTTCACAATGTCATTGTCCTCCATGGGTGCCCCCAGGGTGGGCAGCAGAAAACGCCTGTAGTGCAGTCCTTCATCAAACACCCTGCCCTTCATCTCACAGATGTTGTGGAGGATGATACATGAGGTGATGATGGGGATTACATTCTCCTCTGCCACAAGAAGTGGGACAGTGAGGCACCTCCACCGAGCCTTGAGCTGCCCAAAGGCCCTTTCCACCACATTCTTGGCACGATTCAGCTTCTTGTTGAATCCTTTCTGTCTGGCATTGGTGGTGCTTTGGTAGGGCTTCATGAGCCACTTCTGAATGGGTAGGCACTGTCACTGAGCAGGAGGGAGCTGATCTGCTGGCTCCTCAGGATGATGATGGGGTTCCCTGGCACATAAATACCAGCCTCCATGATCTGAAAGATGATGGAGTTCCTTGCCACCCTCGCATTGTGAGTCGCATCTGACCAGCCCAATTCCACATCCAAAAAACATCCTTTATGATCTGATATCCCCTGGAGGATGACAGAGTAGGTGTCCTTTCAGTTGACAAACTCGTTCCTCTGCCCCAAGGGCTGCACAATCTGACAGTGGCACTCGTCTACAGCACCCACTATTTGGGGGGAGCTGAGGTCAGCGAATCTTTGCATGATCTTTGGGTGACAAGAAGGGAGAGCAGTGGAAAATTAATGAAAAAAGTCAAGCCACGTACCAACTGATGACGTATTCTGTGCAGGTGCACAGGAATACTGAACTTCACAAGCTCCTATACAGAAAATGACATACTGTATGCCAACTCATGACGTATTCTCCGCAGGTGCACAGGGAAGCTAAGGGAAAAGGGACAAGTGTGTGTGACTTTCTTTACCTGAGCGGTGTCCCTGAGGTACACTGTCTGTGTCAGCAGCAGCTTCTCCATGGTGAGGGTGAACTCCATCAACACTTCCCTCACAGTGGTAGGGCCACTCCAAACTGTTCTGACATCTGCTTATAGCTGGCTTTATGGGCAAATACCCAGATGGCCATGGCAACCCTCTTCTCCACTGGGATGGCTTTCCTCATGATAGTATTTGACCACTCCAGTTCTGGACACAGCATTTCCATTAGCTTATGGAAGAGGGAACGGGGCATTCAGAAGAACATCCTCCATTGTTCATCAGACCAGATGTATATGATGAACTCATCCCACCAGTCAGTGCTTCTGGGGAACATCCACCAAAGACGTGGGCATTTCTCGGGTGGCATCAGAAGGACAGCTACGACAGTACACTATGCAATGACTGTGGCACCCACTCTGGCAGTTATCTCTCCTATGTCCTCTGAGTTATCACTACTATCCTTTATGCATGCAGCTGTTGCAGTGGTCAGTGGGAGCATCATTGTGGTTGCTCCTCTGTCTGTGCATTGCAGGCTGACTGCCAGTGTAGGCCACATGGGCGATGATGTCGCTGCCTCTCACAGTGCACAAGTGCACAGCAATGCCAACATTACTATTAAAGGGGGGGGGGTATGTATTTTGTAGTCCTGAGCATGTGCACATGCTCCTGAGGGAATGGAAAAATTAAAGTAGCCGCTGTCAGCCTTTGCAGTTGCTCCGTCTCCATTTAGGGAATCCTCGGGGCAGGTGGTGCACTTACTGTGGCTTAGGAAAAAGGCTGCTTCATGTCACCTTTTCCTGCCCATCTGTACAGCCCCTTAGACTGTTGTACTTTCATGAGAGGGCATGAATCATTGGAAAATACAATAATGTTAGGAAAGGTGGAGGGAAGTAGAAAGAGAGAGAGGTCATATGCTAGATGGATGGACTTTATTAAAGAGACCACTAATAAGAGTTTGCAGGAGCTGGGCAGAACAGTAGAGGGGGACCTGGAGATGTCTCATCCATAGGGTCACCATGGGTTGAGACCAATGTGAAGGCAGTTAACAACAACAACAACAACCTCTTATACTCAAGTAGAATGAAGTAGAGTTTATAAAGTAAGCACCAAAGCATACCATGCAACTTGCTGGCGATTTTTTTAAAAAACAAAATCCAGACATGGCTATTTGGTGTAAAACAGTGGCTGGAATCCTGCATGACAGTTACAAATATGTAACCTGGAGTTGTGATTTGTGACTGTTTCATATTCATAATTTTTCCTTAGCCCTTAGCAGGGGCTACTAGATAATTAAGGGGCTAATCACTTTAGAGGCTACATAGGGATCATGAAACTCTTCCAATCTGCACTTACTGGGAAGCAGCCACTGCAATCAACAGGGGTCTGTTCCCCTGTTGTGATCTCCATTGTGGGGAAAGAATTACAACAGGTGTCCTTCTGCCTATCACACAAGAAATTGCTCACAGGAGGGGGTGGAAACAGCAAGCAGATGCTTCTCAAGGGACTTGGGAACAGAACCCTCTCAGTCACAGTGGCTGCTTCCTGGTAAGTACGGACTGGAGAGAAGGGTCAAACCAAAATTTGCTGTGTACCTATGGTACTTATATATGTAAAGACCATACATAGCATTTTCTACATTGAAAATAATATTTCTTCAATAACCTTTTTTCTGTGCAGAAAAAGGTGTTTTCCTGCACAGAAAATATTGTGTTCTGTGCAAAAATGCCACATGCAAATATTGCGGAGGAGAATTGCCAAAGTGTGAAGATTCTTATCAGTTTGGGTTAACATTCATTGAGGCTTCCTGTCACTCAGGAAAGATGTTTTTGCACAATGTTCTGAATAGTTTTGAATATTTTTGGCATCCCAACTTTCTCACTACTGCAAGGTGTATTGTGGGTTTTTAAAATTATTATTTAAACAACAACAACTTGAATAATTTGACTAATGACGGTTATGTGCACTGTTGTCCTCTTTTTCCTCCTCCTTGGCAATGTGCAAGCAGACATTTAGCTTTGCACAACATACATTTTGTAAAAGAAAAAGATGGAGAGTTAGCTGTTTTTCATTGTAAAATCTCAACATGTTCTTCATTTTAAGCAAGACACTTCATGACTGTGTTTCCATGCATTCCAATGAAAATAGGACACACAAAAAAATCAAGAAACTATCCAAAGGTAGAGACTGTGATGAATTCACTTCCCCATAATTCCTTTCTTGTTTCTGGAGGAAAAATATTCAAGTATAAACATGACATGGCTTTGTGGCAAAATGTTAACCTGCCAACTCAATGTTGAAATCAAAGATGAGATCCTAAATGACCAGCTTTCTGGATTTACAATATTATATTTCTAAGATAGTGGTAGTTAAGGGTCAATTACTGGTTCCACTATAAAAGATTTTGTATCTCAGTCATTTTCATTTCCATCTCATTGCATCTAGTGGCATGGAGACAAGTTTTTTTAAAATAAACCAAAATGAGGTAGGCCCATTTTTAGACTCACATCTGTCTGAAGTAGCCTTGCAATGGGGCTAAATTTCATTTGTTGTTGTTTTTACCTTTTTGATCTTTTCCAAACAGAACTGGGGATGCTGATCAACTCAGCTCAGATTATACTTGGATGGGTTTCTAAAAAGATTGAGAGATGACCTTTTAAAACCTCAAAATAATGGTAGTTTGTTATCTATATTAAAATTAAAGCCATTTGATAGCACTTCACCCTGACTACATCCTATAGATTCCTGGGATTTGTAGGTTGGTGAAAATTGTAGCACCCCTACACAGAGAATTATAAGTGCTCTGTGAAATTACAAATTGCAGGATTTCATAGGATGCAGCTACAGAAATAATATTGAACTGCTGTAACTGCATTGTGTAGACACACTAAGCTCAACTCAACAAATATCTAAACCACACAATATCCAAGGCAGTTTTAAACCCAACCCACAAATTCTCTCAGTCCTTCCTTCTGCTCTCAATTGGCCAGGTGTGGAGGTAAGAAGTCTAGTGGTACAATGTGGAAGTCTCTAGAGGTCTATGTAGTAGTCTTTAGGAAAATTCACTCTTATGAGTCACTGAGCTCAGTCGTGTTGCTGTGCAATGGTGCATCTAGAATGCTGTGTGGAAGGAAGGCAAATCCCACCATGCCACTCTCTAAACACAGTTCCACCATACTGCCTACAATTGTCCAGCCAGGTAAAACTTTAAAGGAGGAAGAGGAGTTTGGGGTAAGGGGGAGGTGTTGGCAGCTGGCAGTGACGGTGCTTCAGGGACTAAAGCTGTTTTATGGAAATGATCTATTTCTCTTGTTGAGAAGCTGATATTAGTCTCATTAAGGATTTGACTTAGTGAATCAAAGTCAAGCTCTGATCCATTCCATGTATTTTGTAGCTTTTGTAGATGATGCAAGGGAAAACAAGAGCAGCAACAACAGCTGAACAGCTTTTGGGGGGGTCAGCCAATTTCTTTGGAGAATGAAAGCACTGACTGTTAAAAAAAAAAAGAAAAGACAAGTATATCTTATTATCCAATCTTAGCAGCTCCATAAGTCTCATTGGGATTGCATTGGAATTCCACCATGGTGGCTAACAGCAGAATCTGCTTTTATTAACATTAATTGCATTTTTATATGATAAAAACTGAAGCTAAGACAGGAAAAAGAGGGAGGGTTTTGTTGTTGATGATGTTGCTTAATCTAAATGTGTGGGTGGGTGGGTGCTTGCTCCTTGTCTTGTCGTTGAAACCTCAGTTGAAAAGACATCATTACGAAGAAGTCCATATTTTGGGGTAGGATGGGAGGAGGGAAGACTCACCCGACTGAACCCAGTTAAGGGTCTTAACAGAAAGACAGCTTAACGGCTCTTGAACTGGTGAATCTTCCTGCTTGACTGAGTTTGAATTGTATGTTACTGCAGTAACAGTTCACAAATAAGGATGTTCCTCCCCACTCCCCCACTTTTTACTTTGTATAAATGGCTCCTTCCAAGAATAGCAACACAATTTAGCAATATTTTGTATCAAGACAATTACATTGTAGAATTATTGTAGTCTTAGTACCTCATTAAAATTAAAAAAAAGTTAAATCCTTGTTTTGTTGAACACAAGAGATGAATAGTAAATATTGATTTAGAATGAATGCAAACATTTCCCTAGGAGTGGATAATTACAGCTTTTCTTTCCAAAACACTTATATTTGAAGAAGCACTTCACTTATTTTGCCATGCGGTATACATTCTTTAGTACATTTTAAATTATACGTTGTCCTGGACAGTGTCTGCTCTATAATTTCTTGTGTCTCTACACCAGAGTCAGTGTGTAATTTTAAACTGCAAACTTTCTGCCAACTAGAAGAGGAAAAGAGTGGGAGAAGCTTAACTCTTTCCCTTTGGTGGGCTCTGAAATTCATAAGATTGCAGTTGTTAGAAGGCAAATTAAATCATAGTTTGTCAAGTGTCAGAGCAGATGAGTCTGCCAGGATGCTAGTCCCTCATGTTTGCATTGAGTGTCTTCTAAAATGTCTAGCTTGTTGTTTGTTTAAAAAAAATATTGTAGTAGTATATTACGGGATACTTAGGAGAAACTTTATTATACCCATTTTGTTTTGTAATAGATAAGAATAATACATTAAAAATATTCTGGTTTGAGACAGATATCAACATCAACTTGAAAACTAGAGTTTTCTAAGTGTGATCTTCTATTGATGGATGCAACTAAAATCCAGGGAAAGATGTAACCAGCAGAGGGGGAGAAGGTGTCTTTGTTTTAGTAATTCAATTTCTTCTTTCTATTCTACATACTGTTTCTGTGATTCTCTGGATGAGGACCTATAGGAGTCTGGGAGCCAACTTTAAATGAAAAAGGAAATGGTGGAAGGAAATGGTGATGGGGTGTGGGATTAGAGTTTCAGGGCTCATTTCCACTTGCATTTAAACCAATTTGAAATTCGTATTGACACCGGGTCACCGATTCAATTCAGGCTGATGTGTAGTTCCCACTATGGAAAAGAATTATGTCTAAATCCATGTTGTTCTCACTAGTGAGTCAAGGAAGCAGCTGGAGGAAAAACTTTCCCAGCGCCTTGACTTTGGGATGCCTCAGTTTCATGCTTAAGCCTCTCTTAAGACTCATGTGTTTTGTATGTTTGTGTGTCTGTGAGTGTGTCATGTGTGGCCCTTTGCTGGCACACCTGCCTGGTGAGGCGAAGGGATCTGTGTGCCCTCCAGGGCTGCTCACTGGCTTTCTCCCTCCTCCTCATTCCTAACTGGCCTTCCATTCCTCCCGTGCCTGGTATGTCTTCTTCAGCAGTGGCAGAGCCCAGGCTCCCTTCTCGGCTCCATGGCTTCTGGATCACAGTGTCAGCAGCATCAGCTGGGACTTTTGCCACTCCTCCTGCTACACCACCAGCAGCAGCACTATCAGAGCAGTCAAGCAACCTGCACCAAGATTGCTGCACCAGGAAGCTGGAGCCCACCATGGACTTTACCTCTGCTGGTCTCCCTGAGCAGCAGTGGGGCAGCCATTGCTATGGCCACATCTACACACAAGACCAGAAGACCAGGAGGGGGGGGGGAGTCAAGGATAGGAACCCATGCTTTAAAAAGGAGGATGTTTTTGGACAGAAGGCTGAAAAGGACTGTGTCCTGAAAAAGGCAGGGGTGGCCAAAGCACGGTTCTTCCAGGGTGGCTTCCAGTCCCTTCCCTGTAGGGCTCTGGGACCAGGTGAGACCAGGCGTGCTTTCCCTGCTTCCACCTATGGCCAGGGGGAGTCCAGCCTCCCTTTTTTGCTTCCTCCCTCCAGCTGCTGAGTCCTCTTCTTCCCCATCTCAGAGGCTGATCCCTCCCACCACACCTTGGTGGGGATCCACCTGCCCTGCCTACCTATGATTCAGGTCCGTCATTCCCACTAGTTTAACACTCTTACAAATCTCTTTAAAAACAAACAAACCACCAAACAACTAGTGTTCGAAAAGAGCGCTTCCCTCCCCCCCCTTTGTCTCCCTTCAAAGCAAGTCCAAATGATCACAGTCACATCTGAAACTGTTTCCAATGGGAACGAGGCACATATAAAGTGATCAGCAATTTTCTTCAAATCATAGTGGGATCTAGGAAACCAAAGGCCTTTGCAGATTGCCAGAAATAGTGCACATTAAATTGAGGCACTGCCCTGGCTCAGTGCTAGGGAGTCATGGGAATTGTATTTTTTTCTGGGACATTGAGCCTTCTCTGTCAGAGAGCTCTGGTGCCACAATAAATTACAGTTCCCATGATTCCCTAGCACTGAGCCAGGGCAGTGCCTCAATTTAATGTGCACTATTTCTGGCAGTCTGCAAAGGCCCTATGAAGATCTCCTCCTCCTGTTTGTATCCTGCTTCCCTCACCCAAAAAAACCAAAAAACCTGGGAATCAGAGTGGCTTACATTTTAAAAGATCAGTACAATTATAAACGTAAAAAGTCATGCATCAAAATAGAATTCATATATTACAATATTAAAATAGATTACTCATTAAAAGAATAAAATACAGTTTAAAAAGATAAAAGTGTTTAAAACTCTGCACTTTAAAGCAATACAACACCCCAGCCCGTTCTTTAAAAACATTCTGTTTTTAAAGACAAGATGGCCAGAAGCAGGAGGAGCCTGCCTATAAAAGATATTCTCCCCACCATATAACATCTTAACTAAAGACTGAAACAACATGTAGGCACCTGACTAACATCTCCAATTGTTTTTGTCCCCTGTTTGGTTTGTAACAACTTGCCTGATGAAGAAGCCCATGTAGTTTCAAAAGCTTGCAACAAGTATATTGTGCATTTTGGTTGGCCAATAAAGGTGGATTTTTGTTTGGATTTGTTAAATGGCCAACACAGCTCCCCCTGAATGTTATCATAGATGATAGTGAGTGATTATGGAAATTCAACAGTTCAATAACATCTGAAGGATCAAACATCCCTTAGCTGTGATTTATGGAATGTTTCTGCAATTCTTTGCTTGTCAGACTTGAAATGGGGTTGTTGTTTTTTTCATGCTTATTAGGAAAAAAGTCCCACATGTCCATAGTTACTTCTACTTTCTTAATTCACCTTTAATCTTTCTTCATGACCCCAGTAAAAATGGGAGGGGGATTAAATCTATCTTTCCAATACATATGATTATCTTACTGTTTTAAATAAATAGATCCAAATCTATTTGTTAATCTTGGGTAGAGTAGATCCATTGAATGCATGAGACTTCTTAAGTCAAGACATGATGTCCCACTAATTCAGTAGAGCTACTCCAGTTAGGACTAATTATTGTTTAAAGAAACAAATTCATAAATCATAATTTGCAAAGTGGCCCTTAGATCTCTCTGTGTTTTGTACAACCATATCTATCATTCTGCAATAAAGAAAGCCAAACTCCAGTTTCAAGAAAAAATAAGCATTTTCATTTTTAGGCTTTCTAGTTTGCCTGGAGCTGCAAAATGAAAGCATAAAACCCCTGAGTCCCCCCCCCCCATTAAATTTTCCTTCTGTCCCCAAATTTCTAGCATTGCAGTAGCTTAAAACCTCAGTGGAATATTAAAAAATGCAGTTTAGGCTTACCAAGAAAAGTGACCAAGAGAATGAAAATACAGCAAATAGCAGAGTTCTAGGTGTGAACAATTTTCTATTTCTGATTCTCTGAAATGCGAGAAATTTGGAGAATGAAGGACAATTTCAATGGGGGTTGTTCTTATTTGGGGATCCATTTCTTCTCAATTATTTGACATTCAAATTTTTGAACTGAAATCTATCACCAAAGTTTGAAACTTGGTTGAGACATGTCAAATGTAAATAATTTCTGAAAAATGATTGGTTGGTCTGATGCTGAATAGCAAATATTGGCCAGACTCCTGTATCAGCTTATACTTAATGAACTACTTAGGGGGGATTCAGACCAGCCTAAAGAGCTGGCCTGGGGGTGGAGTTGGTGCAGAGAAACTGCGCTCTGGCCACTTGACTCTGCCCCGACGCCATGTTCCTGTCCACACAGTGTGCAGCGTGCACACAAGCTGCGCCAAAAAGGTACAAAAGAGCCACAGTGGCAGCTCAAAGGGCAGCCTTTTGCTGCCCCCAAAAGGAGCGGCATTTTGTTGCTCTTTTGGGGACAGCAAAAAGGAGAATCAGGGCCACAGGATGTGGTTGCCGCGGCCCCGATCCACTGCACCCAGGGGTGGCCCAGAGCCTCCTCAAACAGGCTGTCTGCATTGGCTGTTAGCTAAATAGCTTCCCTGGCCCATCTAGCCCCTGCTCCAAAATAAGCTTAAAGAAAATGTCATTCTTTGATCATTGGCAGAGTAGAGCTCCTTCTCCTTGTATAGTTAATGCTCAGTGAAGTAGGGTGGGGGACAAGTTAAGACAGTGGCAATTGTGTCAAGTACTTAGTTAAATATAAACTGGTGCAGGATTCTGACCTTCATAGATCATTTACAGATAGTGAAAATGTTAACAACCACGATTTACAGAAGAATTTGATGGTATTACATCCCATTTTTTTCTCCATGATGCTCTAGTCAGCTTTCTTGGGATTTTCTCATGTTTTCTTCTCAATGAGGTGGATCAAACTGTGTGTTACCCTCTTTCCATGCATTCCTTGGCTCATATTCAAGGGGGCTGGGCTGGTGCATAAACATAATTTCCAACAGAAGCTCTAATGATAGAACAGAGAATTTTGGTTGGTGAATTGCATATTCCAGGTAGCAAGTACATTTATAGCAAGTACATTTCTATACCACTGATCAGTGGACTAGCACCCCCTAAGGGGTTTACAATGTGTAAGCCAATTGCCCTCAACAAGCTGGGTACCCATCTTACCAACCTCTGGAATAATGCAAAGCTGTGTTGGGGTATGTAGACAAGCAGGATCTAGCATACACACATGCAGAGTTGAAGCTCATAGTTAGGAATGCCCAAAAGATGGTCTTCTGTGAAGAATCTTGCTCCAGACTGCACAGGAAAAATCCTCCCACACACAGGCTGATGCTTTCAGCTTGGAGAAATGAATTGCTGGGCAATGAGACTGCACTCAGTGAGGGCTTTAATCTTTGTTGCAAATATTTACAAAGATACATGGAATACCAGACATCCATCTTGAATACTCACAGCTATACAGAACAACAAAGTGCTTCGTCAACCACCAACCACAACTAATCAATAATGGAGATTCTATCACTCTCCCATATATAGTGGCCTTCTCTGGGAATATGTGACAGCCATAAACTAATGAAACCTGGCTGGTTTCATCCCCAGTGCCATTGCATCAGACCTCCCATGATGCATAGCTGGCTTGTTTCATTCACTGTACTTGTTGCATCAGACCTCCCATGATGCACAACTTTCCAAATGCTGACTCATCCACCTGCCACTTGAACTGTAGTAACCCTGTTACCATTGCTCCAGTTCCTTTCACTGGTCACATCCATGTCATTTTCCAGACCTAGGTGCCACATGGAGTGGACCCTGGAGCCCTGCAGGATCAAACTCACAACCTTATGGCTGTGAGTGGCTGCAAATGCAGTGTTACACTGTGCCACCAGGACTCCAGGTACCCACCACGGGCTACCCCTTGTTGCCATGCTGTTGAAATTTAGGAACAAATCATGATTCTGATGTTCAACAACATGCCATGCTCACCTGAACATCTTTTAGCAGCTTGCTGCCAAGATTTAATAGCACAATTTTCCAGTTAAATATGGTGGTGCAGCTTTAGAGGAAGCCTGGGAGAGGCTCTGTGTAAACCATGGGCTGCTGTTGCCCACTTCCTGTTCTAATTAGTGTGTTTAGGCTGGTGAGAAATATGATACCACTCCCTCTCCACAGTTCCTGTGTCTCAATGAAGACCTGGGGAGAAAATGACTGATGGTGGCACTCATGAAACATCTAACATTCAATTATGAAACATAGTGTTAGGAATGCAACTTTTGAAAGCATTTTTATTTTTATTACTGCTGCTTCATGGGCCATATTTGACCCAAAGATTTGTCAGTGAGCCACATCGACCTTAAGCCATAATTCTGCTCAGCAATATTGGTCAGAATGTCCAAGTAGGATCTGCAAATCTGAGCAAGGCATGAAATTGGCTTAACAGAATATTATTCAGCTTCCCTACTTGGCTGCATTATAAGGGAGCAACTTAAACCTTCAAGCACAGAAGGTTTTGGTCTCTCTGTGTGTTTATGTGTGTGTGTGTGCAGAAGACAGAGAGAGAGAAAAAACTCAGAAAAAAATGTAATGTCTGAAGTATTTTAAATATATCTTACACTGTGGGAAGTAAAATTAGAAGTTGCCCCTTGCTCCTTGTTACTTGTGTTTGCATAACCTGATTGGAAATAAAAGACCAAGGCTAAAAATAAATTTGGCCAGAACATCCTTGAAATCAAGGAGAAGTGTCAGCCCAGTTTTGCATGGTTTTCAGCAGAGACTAAACAACTTGGATTTGAAATCTGGGCCCCGAGGGCGGGGGTCTATGTTAAGAATAAAATCCCTTAGCAATCAAGAGGATGTGTTTTCAGATTTACTACACATGTCTTCAGTGTTCTCTCAGCATTGTGTGAGAAGATTTTCTTGTTTTTCTTTCTCTCTAACAACAGGGGCATCCTACCTAATCAATGACCATTTTTTTACAGCAGTGTATGTTAAGGTTTTAACATATGCTTTCCCAAAAGCAATCAAACATAGCAGTGAGTGGAGTGATAATTATGACCACACACACACACACACACACACACTTTAGATATACCTCATTTTCTTGGAGGGCCAACTCCAGTGTGTTCTTGGAGAATAATTAAATGCGCACACACTTCATTCCAAACCTCATTTCCCTCTTGGGTTGTCTCTACAAGTTCTAAGCAAGGGCTAAAAGGCCAGTTGTATTGAATCCCAGGGTTACACCCACATTTTGCAGTTTTAAAAATGACTGCCTGTGTCATATGTATAAAGCTGTACTTCAGCCCACTCAGTGAATGTGCTTTCCACCCCAGCAATAAAATAGATGTCTTCATAGTTTCCACATTCCAGCGGTAATGAGCGGGCCAGGCCAGATCTTCCCATAATTTCTCACAGTATTTTGCTTGCTTTCAAGACTTCTCTGCTAAGCTGAAGAACATCCACAAAGTAAACCCTCTCACCATTTATATTTTAATGTTGGCAGTTATCCAAGTTCAGTGAAAAGAAAAACAAATCTCTCCTATTAGAGTGATGTGCATGTGTGTGTGTGTGTGTGTACATACATACATACATAAACACACAGCACCCCCATACACAGAGAGAGACACAAGATTAAAAATGAAAGTTCCATTAGATCACATATTTGGCCCCCTGACATCACAAGATTCTTTCATTGTCTTATGATTCAGTTTTATATCAGTGATGAATGTGACTACAATTTTTTTCAGGATGTTCTGGGCAGCAAGAAGTGGTGGTCAGAATAACAAACCAACAACAAAAACAAAAATTGCCTCTTCCCCTGTTTTGTAGTAGAAATATTCTGTAGTCAAAAGCCTACTGTTTGCAAAAAGCAACTATGGAAACAATCTGTCCTCTTTATTTTATCTATAAGCATGGGCTCTGGGTAACCAAAAAGAAACCTTTCCAAGCTCTGAGCAAGAGTTATTGCATTTGAAGAATGTGGTGGTGTTCCAGCCTAATTTAAAGTTTCAAGTCACCGACCTGTTGAATCTATTAATCTTTTCCAAGTTTTGATTTTCCTAGTTCTTAGTTATTGAATACATATATTCTAGATCAGATTAGTAGTTGGGTTTAGTTTGCAATCAGCTCCACATTATGAGTTGTGTATCATCCTCTGTTCTCATTAGAAATTTCTTAAGTAGCAAAATAAACTGGTTAATTATTTTGTCCACTGCTCTCCCCTGGATTTGTTTTGGCCCTAGTTCTTTCAAGGTTTTTCCCTCCTGATTCTTCCCCTCACTAAGGTTTTCTTTTTCTGAGGTCTGCAGAATACAAAGTTCAGCTTTTGACTTTGGCAAGCCAAAGGTGGTGGACTTATTCTTCAACTTATTGGCTACTAGGACTCCTAGATCCCTTTTGCATGTACATTTGTCTGTCAACAGAGCAAGCCTGAACTCTCCCTAGAAGCCAAGATGATCAAGTTGAGGCTATCTTACTTTGACCACATCATGAGAAGGCATGACACTTTTAGAAAAGACAATAATGCTAGGAAAGGTAGAAGGTAATAGAAAGAGAGACTAGATTCAACCCGGGAGGTCACAGGCATGAATCTACAAGACCTAAACAGAGCAGTGGTGGATATGTGATCTTGGAGATGTCTCATCCACAGTGTTGTCAGGGCTGACATGAGGGTAATTAACAATAAGCAACAACACAGCTTATCTAGGCAGGTTCTTAGTTGTGTGAATTGCATCCCACCCCATCTACCTGGCTATTGCACAGCCAAAGCAGCCCCTCACCCCCAAAGTCTTGACAGCTGCTGGCCAGAAAAGGTGTGGAGCTGTGAATGTAAAGTATTATACTCAACAAGCACAAAGCAGGATTTCTGCCAAAGTATCTCAGCAAGTCTTCCACTTGTGGAACTCTCTATGACATTAATACTTGTTGGTTTAATGGCAAATAATCATGTAAGAGCTCCAAGAATTACCAGCAAGCATTTACGGAGGTAGACTCACCACCATTGCCCAAACATTAAAACTTCCTCTGATACTTCCTAATAACCCTTGTAACACAAGGTTGGTGGAACCTATTGTGTCCCATCAAGCGAAACTGCTTTAAAGTTCTAAAGTTCTAAATTGTTACCTGCCACCTATTTGGGCTTTTCCTTGTTCCCACAGTTCTAAGCAGGCAGCAAAATGTCTGAAGGGCTGCACTTTGGAGACCTGGCAGGCAGTATTGAGTCTGCTATAGGAATCTGAAGGTTTCATATCACATAAAAAATAATGCCATGAAACAAAAGTAAAGACGGGGCATAGCAGACTGGGAAGTGGCAGACCTTGCCTAGAAAATATCTAAAGTTCTGTTTTTGGTGTTTCTAGTTAAACCTGCACAACTCTGTCTTCACAGTTAGATAGGCAGACAAACAGACAGATGACAGATATGGTACTGGTTTTGACCAGTATGGGAACCTATGTATACAATATTTATTATGTGTAGTGGTTCAGCTTGACTCCACCAAAGCAAATTTCCTGGTTCCCTATTCAAAAAGTGAGTTTTGAAGAAGTAGTTAACATATCAGTGCTGTAGATCGTGTAAGACATAAGGCAGAATAAATTCTCATCTATGAGATTTGGTGTCTGCCCTACTGCTATTGCAGATAATGTTGTATTAATTGACCACATGGGTTTTCTGGTTGCTATTTTATGGTGAGTAATGTGCTCCATTGGTATTTGGTTTGCCTAAATTATCAGAGGAGTAACTACTGGATTCAGACAATTTTGACCCCAATTGTCAGAGAGCATTAAACTTTTTGTCACCTTGACAAATGCCAGGTCAGTTGAGACAGGAAATTGTTCAGCTTACTTCTCAGCACTCTTTTGCATACCACACCAACAATAGTGGAATGTGTGTGTTAAAAGTGGATTCCAGACTGTTGGCAGTAGCTTCTCTCTGTCTTATCACCCAGCTTCAATCAGCAGTGTGCCTATTATGCAAACTACAAGTGCTACATTGTTCTGCTGTAATGGTCACACAACACTCATCACAGTGGTGTTGTCTGATTGCTACACAACTCTGCCTTTGTTGCTTAGTATTCCATAGTCTGCTGGATTTAGGATCCTGTTTGCTGGAGTCTCTAAGCAAGGCATGATCCTCTTGTGAATAAAAGTCTCTTTTTTCCATTTTAATTTTGCCTTTGCAGAACAAATCCTTTTGACAGTGTTTTCTTGATGGCTAAACTCCCACATTCTGGGTGACTGATCCAAAACACATGTCAACTAATATCAGAAAAACTGCATTGAAATGTAGCACAGATAGGTATGGAAGCATTAGTAAACAACATATATAAGCTGAGAAGCAAACACTCTGTTCACAAAAAGTATATTACACTTGCTGGGTTTTACCAAATGCTTTCCCCCCTGGATGTCTTGCCAGCTGCCACATAGTTCAGGAAGTTGTCCTTCAAAATATTTAAGGTTGTATTTTGCACAATTTCCTCCTTATCTTTTCCCAAGACTTGTATTTTAAAATGTCAAAGTGCATATGGGAACATTTAAGCTCAAGGATGCTGATCCAACAGGAAACTTTTTAAAATCTTTTCCCAAAAATGATTTATTTCAAACCCCCTCTATTTCATCCTTAATGGATTGTTTCTGTTTATGTTGTACCTACCAATCCAAATGACAGCACCACCCAGCCACAAGACATGTCCTCATTTTTAAAATCTAAGGGAGAAAATCCTCCAGATTTTGCTAGTGATTTGTTCTTTCCTGTGCTGCAAAGGAAATAAAATCACTAGCCATCTTTGCAGCTTGAAAACCATAGAAAACTTAAGATGTAATCCTACTCACAAGCCACCCTAAATCAGCCTTTGATCTACCATTCTCACATGGCTGACAGTCCTTCCTTGAAAAATCCAGGGTGTTGCAGGTCATGTGGTTAGTGACTCAAAAGGGGGCATTTCCCCCTCTGAATCAGAACTGAAGGAACCAATAACAAAACTGGCAGAGCAGTCATCATTGTGCCACAGCAGGATTACACAGTTGTAAACTCTGGCATCCAGATGAATTCCAGATTGTGCAATTCAGAAGTCTACCTAGTACTGATGATATCCATCCAGCTGTCCATTGCTTGGCATCTGCATTTCCATTCACTTCAGAAGAAGCTCAGACTGACCCTTTCATTTTTCTCTGTTCCAGCTGGACATAACATTAATCCACTTCACTTATGAAACTATCAGAACTGTTGAACTGTATGAGGACTTCCCTTTGTTATACCAAATTTGGAGGATTTGGAGTACAAAGGAATCAAATGCAAATCTTGGGAAGAATGATACATTACAGAGGCTTCACAGTTTTATATTTATGTAGACATATCTCAACTCATTTGAATTATCAGCCTCAGGTACATCAAACATTTCACAGGCAAGATATGGAATCCAGTAACACAGAAATAGCTTTCACACTGTTCTGATAATTTAGCCTTTCTTGACCTGGAGACTTGCCAATGTGTTAGGTTACAATTCCCATCACCCACATTGCTGATGTCTTGGGTTACAAATCCCATCTTGACCATAAACTGTCAAGGGCCAGTTCATCACATCTCCTTTCTCATTCCCTCACTACATTCCAATGCTCATTCATATTGTTATCTACTCTCTTTGGCTTTAGACAATATCCTTCCTCCTGGCTTTGTCCCCCAATAACCATCGTTAAAGCAGAACTTGTCCCCCAACAACCATCGTTAAAATAGAACTCGTCACCTCATCTTCAAACCTGCAAGGTTTTGAATTCCAATTGACACTCTCTCACACAAGTAACTTATGTAAATCTGCCTCTGGACTCTGCATTCCATCTAATGTATCTGAGGAAGTAGGCTCAAGTCTATAAAAGCTCATGCTACCAACTTCTTTCTTTCACTTAGTTTCGAAGATACTACTAGATCCCTTTATATACTGATTTCCCAGACTAAAGAGATTATTGTAACAGTTTTAAAGGCATCTTACCTGAGTTGGCTTAAAATTAGAAGCAGGCTGCATCCCGATACTAGCCACCAAAATTGCTGCCCAGCTGCAGTCTGGCTCCATCGCTGCTCCAAGGGGCACTCTTCACGCTTCTTTTCGAAGCTGGGAGTTGAAAAAATAGCTGTCAGAGTGCCCCTTGGAGCAGCAATGGAGCCAGGCTGCAGCTGGACAGTGATTTTGGTAGCTAAATGTGTGTGATAGTATCAGGATGCTGCCTCCTTCTAATTTTAAGCCGGCTCAGGTAAACTGCTTTTAAAGCTGATGCGATAATCTCCTAACACAGCTATGTCATTGAACTCTACCACCTTCTGTTTTTATGGCTGAGGGCTCATACAGATTAAGAGATTCTCCTCTCCCTCACCACAAATTCTGCTTCTAAGCAGGATGCTCCTGTAATACAAAAGCAGTAGGTTTTCCTTGCCACAGCTGTCTGTAGATAAGTCTACCTACGTTGTTATTTAAGTGCCCTTTTCATTGCATTTAATTCATTCCCATCTCAGATATCAAAATCAGTGACCATTTAAAATCTGACCTTTAAGAAAGTTCAAAGAGCTGTCATCTTGGCACATAACAAGAGATATTCCAATGAGAGGAACAACTGATCAGCTTACGTTTCTGGAGGTGAAAGAAAAACTAGGCAGGAAAGACTGATTTTCGAAAGAAGAGTGGCTGATGGCAAAACGTGCTGATCAGTGGCTAGACAGGGTAAGTAGGAAAAACAGATAGAGATGATGAGAGCATTCAAAATTAGGGCTCATCAAACTTGACCAAACTGTATTGGAATGTAGCATTTTAATTTATTTGGCTTTCATTTCCATGTGATGCAGTTTGATGCTACAGAGATGCATACATAGAAATGATGCAAAACTTTCCACAGGAAGCTGCATCCTAGCAAGACAGATTATGAATCCATGTAACCCTGAATTATCTGATCTCATTGGAAGTGGGACTCAAGGGTTTGATTTTGATTTTGGTACCCACCAAGGAATGTGCTCCTATGATGCTTGGGCTATGGATGGGTGAAAAAAACCCTCAGTCTCCAAGCTTCTGAGGAAAAAAAAGAAAGAAAAGAGAGAGGAGAGAGAGAGAACTCCTTTGACTCTGTGTGGGAGTACTTTGGGGCTAAGGGAAAGAATCTCAGCTGACAAATTATACCTCTTTTTCCTTGTAAAACAGCCTGATGAGAAATGACTAACATTTGTCCTGTTTCAATAACATTTTCTTAGTACCATATGAGCTTGGTCACTGCTGCATTTCTAACCAAGAGCAATAGGGATTCATCTGATCAACTAGAAGTTGTGTTTTGTCATTTATTTATTTAAGATTGCTCTTGGCCTTTTTGCTTAGCATGTTCCTTGACATATCACTAGCATGTGCCTCATAGCTATTTGTGTGTGTGTGTGTGTGTGTGTTTCTTCCCCACCACACATCTTGCTTCCAGATAGCCAGCTGCTGCCACTGCTTCTCTTCCCCGCAGCGCCTGCATTTTGACAAATTTGTATTTGCATTGGTTTTATTTATCACATTTAAAAGTATCTGTCATATTTAAAAGTAGTTGTAATACAGACAAGTCACCAAAGGTACCCAACAATTAAAATTCCAAGTCACTAATCTGCAATAAGCAGTGTAGCACCATGTGAGTATCTAATAATTCTACATCCTTTTTGCAGTATCACCACTCAACATACTTGTAAAATGGTGAAAACACACACACACACACATTTCCCCTGTTGGTTTGGATTTATTTGAAAATGCCCCAATTTTTACTTATTTATCACAGAACACTGGTTGTCTCCTTCTTTTATCTTTTCAGTGGACAGGATAGCTGTTAATGAGGTGTCATATTCCATATAACTTTTCTTGCATGTGCTATTTTATGTACCAGCTTAGAAGCCCCTAACCTCTTAGTATCTCTAACATCCCTTTAAATGAAAGACCCCTTGTCTCTTAGGAGCCCCTGTCATCTACATGCGCCTTGCCATCTAAAAACTGTGCAATCCATTTAGTCAAGCAGTGGGTATTTTTTTGCTTAATGATTCCTCTGCATGTCTAACACAGTTTTCCCAAACACTAATGTTTTACAGAGGTCTTTCTCTAATGTATAAAATGGGGTGAAGAGCCTAGATTCCAGCACTTAAAACTTTTGCTG
The DNA here is from genome assembly GCA_026167975.1 of Phrynosoma blainvillii. Taxonomy (NCBI): domain Eukaryota; kingdom Metazoa; phylum Chordata; class Lepidosauria; order Squamata; family Phrynosomatidae; genus Phrynosoma; species Phrynosoma blainvillii. The sequence goes on from JANUYF010000001.1 coordinate 278,344,181, forward strand.
TCCCAACATTAGCATTCTTCAGAAACAGGGAAGGGGTGTTCTTGTTTTTGCTTTCTTTCATTTATTTATTTTATCTCAAATAGAGCCCATTTAATGGCAGATTTGTGCATTTCTATTACACTAAAAAGTCATCAAAAATGAATTGATGTTGTAGGCAGAGCTCAGTGTTCAGATGGGATGGAAACAATACGACTTATCTCTCCATTTGTGTTTTCCCTATAGCAAAGTACAGTATTATCCAAAATCCATGAAACAGTGATATCTTTATTGGGTCAACCAAAACGCACATTATACATGTTGCAAGCTTTCAAAATTACACTGAGTTAAAGTTTATTTCCTGGATTAAATCTCCCAGTACCCACATGGTCAGAAGGAGGAGAGGTCCACCTGCATGGATACCCTTCCATACCATCTGAAATGAGGTCAGCAACCACAACATGTTGAACAAATGCAGGGCTATGACTAACATCATCCATTTTCTTTCTTTCTTTTCTTTCTTTCTTTTTCCTGTATCATTTTAAAACTTTGCTTGATGAATAAGCCAGTGGAGCTTTGAAAGCTTGCAGTATGTATAATGTGCATTTGGTCAGCCCAATAAAGGTATCACTGTTTCGTGGATTTTGGATGCTATTTAATCCAGTTTATGTCACTCTGAAGAATTAATGTAGTTTGACAAAACTTTAACTTCCATGGCTCCATCCTATGGAATCCTGGAATTTGTAGTTTGTTGTAGCTCCAGAACACTCTGAGAGAGAAGGCTAAATAAGTCACAAACTACAAATCCCGGAATTCCATATCATTGAGCCTTGACAGTTAAATCAGTGTCAAACTGCATTAATTCTGCAGTGCAGATGCAGCCTCGGTGCAGAATCTATTCCTCCAGGGCTGTTCCTTTGTCTCTTTTTCAATGTTCAAAAGAATAGACATTGTCATTTACACTACTGCCTTACATAGGGGGGAAAGAAGGTATGAAGGGAACATGTACCTGAACAGAGCCAGCCAGTCACAGCAAATACTGTGAGGGATGGGAGGTGCTACGTGGGAAAGAATATAAAACAAGAGGTTTGTCAATCAAATAGTCAGATAGGACCTATTAGAAACAGATAAAGAGTTAGGACTGGTAATAGAAAGGGTCAGTAAATAAGAGAACGAATCTTGGTTTGATGGGGCCTGAGAGTATGAAAAAAGTTTAGGGAGAAGGACTACTTAATTTTAATGGATGTGTTACATTGTATTCTGCATGGAGCCAGCGTAATGCTAGATACTTAGTTTGTGTGTTATATAATAAATTGTTATTATGTTTTGTTGTTTACATCAGTGCCTGGATATTTTTGTTCAACAATTATTGAGCAGAATGTCAGACCTTTCTAAAGGGAACTCACCAATAGATACCTCTCCCTGTCTGGGCCCCAAGAATCTGATTCGGGGTAAAACGATAAAAAGGCAAGGTGAGTGATAAAAGCTCAAGTGTTGGAACTGTAGGGCCAGCCTGTGGAGGGGAACTGTTACAGTCAGATAACAAAATTCCAAGGAAAAAATTATATATTTTTGTCTAGAAATGATGTAAGTAAAGCAAAAATCCCATTCCATTTCAATGAAATGCAGAGTTCCCACAGTCTGCCTTTCAACACCAAACATTTCTTTGAAACACGACTTTCATTTAATTGCCTTTGAAGAGTTAAATGAATATCTGCACCTGTATGGTATGTGGGCTGAAAAGAGTTTGTGGTGTTTGTATATGTGTGAGAGCACACGTGCACGCACATACCTATGTGTCTTCTGGTCCAGACAGTTGTAAATGCCTTGAGTAAAAACACTGAGGACTGCTAATGGATAGGTTTATTTTAAAGCATGCCATCTGCTATCAATCATAGAAAAGTATAGGAAGCAAGTTTGGCTGTGATCCCTTCTTACAAGCCTGATAAAGATAGGGATTCAATACTCTGGAACATTTAGTTCCCAGGAGAATAAAACATCAAACCTACTCAGCAGCTCCACTAACAAATAATAAAAATGCCTCTGCCTAAAGGTGACATTCTGAATTTACGATTATTTGTGTCTATAAAGTGTATTCCTTGGCTCCTGCCTCATTCTGACTGTCTCAGTGCAAGAACAATACATTAAGCCTTTCCTGAAGTTAATGGAAATCCTATACTTTTATTAAGCCGAATGCCAACACCTGAGATGCTTTCATGCCCCATAGCAGAAGAGGGACTCATCTCTGTTTTGAGAGGATATGACATGTCAGAAGATGAAGGCCACTGCAATTATGGACTGTTTCAGGGCTCATGCTCTCCACTCACCCAGGTTAACATCCAAGTATGTAAATTAATTCAAATGACATGAATAGTAATACCCAACTTTTAGATAATTTGGATTTCAAACAGAAAAGAGCACATTGTGAGGGCTGCTAGGACTTGATAGTATTACAGGGTGATGCATAATCAATCCTCACCTTGAATTACTGCCCTCACTCAGATGAGCTAGGAAGGGAGACTAAAGAATTGGGAAAAGCTCTGGGAGACTGCATATGCTACCCTGGTACAATACACACCCTTGTTATTGACACAAAATAGTGTGTGCAATCATGTTATATCTGCACAGGTTATTAGTATATCATACTATTGTAATTGTTTTGCTCCAGCTTCAGGAACCTTTCATAGACTTAAAAGAATAAAGAATCAGTTGGGTTGGCTTCAGTTAAGTAATGTTCAGAAATTTAAGTAATTGTCCAAATGGAGAGAATTTCCCAACTCCAACACTCTCCATTGTAGCTTTGTATACATAAAAACAGACAGGTATGAAGAGGTCAGCCCCTTCTCTTTGTGGAAGTTCACACTACCAGCCAGAACCCTGGAAGTGAGGATTCAGACAAGTATGGAAAACATAAATACATAAAATATGCTCTGGGCTTTTTGCATGAGAGATTCAACAATAGTTGAAATAAATGGAATAATAATAATAATAATAATAATAATAATAATAATAATAATAATCAACAACAACAACAACAACAGTGGAGAAAGGGCTAATGCCTGCCTCTCTTCAGGTCCATCATGTATAATGTGTGATGGATATTTCTTTAGTACGATGCATGATGTATTCATAGAATCCTGCCAGGCAAGAATACACTATCAAAGCATTCCTGAGAAATGGTCATCCAGCCCCTGTTTAAAAACCTCATAGATAAGAGCCCTGTTCCTCTTTTAGGTTAGGTGAATTACTATGGGCTGATGCAGATCGGCCGTTTGGGGTGGCACAGAGGCACCCTGGGAAGTGGAGGATCGGGACCGCAGCAACCCCACATGGTGACCCTGGTCCCCCCTTTTGCCACCCTGAAAAGAGCAGCAAAATGCCGCTCCTTTTAGAGGCAGCAAAAGGCTGCCCTAAGAGTCGGCATCATGGCTCTTCAGCACCCTTTCGGTGCAGTGTGTTTGAATGCTGAGCAGGAAGGGTGTCCTGGGAAAAGATGATTCATGGCCAGATGTTTTGTCTACAACTATGATCAGCCCTAGTTAGCACAGCCGTAGTGACTATGGGAGTTACAGTCCAAAAATATTTGGAGATTAGTCTTCTTTAAGGCCCTTTATTTCTAACTGTGAACCCCTTCCAAGTTGTTGTTGTTGTTGTCTTCATTTCAAGCTGTGGTGATCCTAAGGTGACCCTATCATGAAGTTTTCTGGGGTTGGGAATATATGACTTGCCCAAGGTCACCCAGTAGGTTTCCATGGCTAAGCAGGGAATTGAACCCTGATCTCCAGAGTCATAGTCCAATCCTCAAACCACTATACCATGCTGCCCCCTTCCAACAGGGCATACTAAATACAACAACAAAACAGTAAAAAAAAGGACTAAATGCCAAATGACTTAAAATCAGTTCATAAATGACGACAAAAATGATCAGCTAAAAAATGCAGTTCAAGGGAAAACCAGCAAAAACCAAGTAATCATTTAAAGTTCTTTTCAGTGAAAACATTTAAACATTTAAAATCAAAAACTCATAATTTTCCAGACTCAACAGTGCCATCATCTTGGGAAGACCTGGTCTCTAACAGAAGCCTGAAGCATGACCTTGTTGCCATCTCCCATGTACCAGGGAATGGCAGAGCACTTCAGAATATGCATTCCTTGGAAAGATACAGATGCACAGATAGCTGTGAAGGAAAGGGTTGTCAGGTCAGGAGCATCTGATTTTCTGAAATTTCAGGATAAAAATCAGAGACCAGGGAAAGTGTCCAAGTGACAATTGGCTTGTCATGCCACAGGCAAAATAAATAAATAAATAAATAAATAAATTTAAAAATTGAGAAATTATTTTGACAACAACATGGCATGAGGGGAATCCAGATTAAAATCTAGCTAATTCAGCAATGCAACCTTGAGGCAGTGGCCAGGGGGATGAATTTGGGTGACCTTGCAGACAGAAAAATGAAGTAGCAGTTGCCACCATTGCTGTTACTCAAATGGCCTTATATACAGTACTCATACAGTGTCTCCAGGCCCTATGCTGCGCCTAGTGAAAACATCAACCCCAAGCATATGTGGAGTTTTCACTACTCCGACTCCCTTGCCCTACTCTACTGCTGCATCAATTTCCAAAATAAGAAGACTCATGAGCTTCAATGCTGGTAACCACTCCTTGCCTTGTCCCAAATGGCACAATGGTCTTGAGTGGCTTCACCCACTGGTTCTTCTTCCCAATGGTCTCCTCCACTCCAGACTTATTGGTGCATTGATGTTCTGAAAGCACAAAAATATCCAAACTGAGCCCATGATCCCTTTCACAAGCTGGGAATAGATGATTCATGGCCAGACTTCAAAGTCACCTCTCACTCCCAAATTAAACTTTCTTCTTTTTCTTCAATGCCATTCACCCTGATCATCTCCTTGACTGGAGACCCACAGGACCATGGTAGTCCTGTGAGACTTCAGACAGAGGCTTGAAACATGGTAACCCTAGTGAATTGCCTGGGGGAAAGGAAGTAACTCCACAAATCACGAAGTTAGGAATAAAGCAGATTCCTCGTGTTCTCAGTTAACATTTTTTTTCTCCTTTTTACCTCTTGGTTAGTCTTCCAAATGAGATGACAGCCACACAGAAGATGCCAAAAACCACTTACCAATGTCAGTGCTCCATGTGGCTAGTGGCAAAGGTCCTTACTCTGTGCACTGCCCCATATGTATGCAACATCTGTACACTAACACCATGTCTGCTGGGATGTACATTGTTGGCATGCAAATGATACATCGGGGTAAGACCCTATTAAATGTGATGCTAGCCATGTGGAGCACCTACATATGCAAGTGCTTTTCAACAGTTTCCATGTGGCCATCATTTTTGTTTTAATTAGCTCTTAGATATGTGGCAAGAGGTGAATCACTAAGGGTAAATGAGATTCTGTCAGGAGGAATCACTGTTGTGACATGGAGACAGATGGCAACCAGCCCGGTGAAAATTACATGAAAATAATAAATGGTTAAGGCCTAGACAGGACTTTGCCAGGGGGAGGGGTATAATCTTGCAAGCCTGGTTACTGGTGCTTAGGAAGTGATGGTATAGATTCAGTTCTGAACAGTTCAGGCACATTTATTCATACTATTTCAAAAATCTGAATTGGCAGACTAGAAATTTAAAACTTTTTTTTCTAAACCATCATCCAATGCTTTGTGTGCTGGGAAGGCTATTCTAAGTCCAAGCTGCTAACATCAGCCCTGTTTGCATGAGCCAAATACAACAGCTTTCCTCTGTCCTCTTGGCATGGAGACCAGATCACATGGCACAAAGTCTGGTTCTGGAGTGAGCAGACCGGATGACTGCTGTCCCATTTAGCACCAGAACCAAGTTTTATCTCTCTTACTGTGGGTTTTCAAGAGTCCTCAGTTGTTCTGGATCTTCTGGGCAGCTTCTTTGATGCTGGGCAGCTGGTCCCATGCACATTCTGCTGAGCCATCCAGTGCATCAGCAGATTCTGCCAGTCACTCACTCTGAGGTCAGAACAGGGCACTCAGCCATGTGACCTTATCTGGGTGCCTCGTTCTGACCTCTGAGTGAAGTGACCTGCAATGCTGGAAGACATGCCAGGCAGTTCAGTGGGATCATAGAATCATAGAGTTGGAAGAGACCACAAGGGCCATCCAGTCAAACTCCCTGCCATGCAGGAACTCAACATCAAAGCATCCCTGACAGATGGCCATCCAACCTCTGTTTGAAGAAGGGAGTGTGTTCCACTCTCAAACAACTCTCCCTGTCAGGAAGTGCCTCCTAATGTTGAGGTGGAATCTCTTTTCCTGTAGCTTGCATGCGTTGCTCCGAGTTCTATTCTCTGGAGCAGCAGAAAACAAGCTAGCGCCCTCCTCAATATCACATCCCTTCAAATATGTAAAGAGGGCTATCATATCCCCTCTTAACCATCTCTTCTCCAGGCTAAACATACCCAGTTCCCTAAGACATTCCTCACAGGGCATGGTTTCCAGACCTTTCACCATTTTAGTCGCCCTCCTCTGGACATGCTCCAGGCTTCAACATCCCTTTTGAATTGTGGTACCCAGAACTGGACACAGTATTCCAGGTGGGGCCTGACCAAAGCAGAATACAATGGCACTATTACTTCTATTGATCTCATTGTCCTTTTTAGTCTCTGCATCACACTGTTGACTCATGTTCAACTTATGGTCTACTAGGACTCCTAGATCCCTTTCACACATAGTCTGGTTAAACCAGGTGTTCCCCATCTTATACCTATGCATTTCTTTTTTTGCCCTAAGTGCAGTACCTTACATTTCTCTGTGTTGAAATTCATTTTGTTAACTTTGGCCCAGCTTTCTAATCTATTAAGGCCATTTTGAATTTTCATCCTGCCTTCTGGGGTATTAGCTATTCCTCCTATTTTGGTGTCGTTTGCAAATTTGAGAAGTATGCTCCCTATTCCTTCATCCAAATTATTCATAAAGATGTTGAATAGCACTGAGCCCAGGACAGAACCCTGTGGCACCCCACTGATCACTTCTCTCCAGGATGAAGAGGAGCCATTGCTGTGCACCCTTTGGGTTCAGTCAGTCAACCAATTACTAATCCACCTAACAGTTGTATTGTCTAGCCTACATTTTATTATTTTGTTTCCAAGAATATTGTGGGGGACCTTACTGAAATCAAGATATGCTATGGCTACTGCATTCCCTTCATCTACCAAGCTGGTAATTTTATCAAAAAAAGATAGACCAGATTAGTCTGGCATGACTTGTTTTTGAGAAACCCATGTTAACTTTTAGTGATTATGGCATTCCTTTCTAAATGTTCAAAGACTCTCTGTTTGATGATCTGCTCTAGAATCTTTCCCTGTATTGATCTCAGACTAACTGGGCAATAGTTGTTGGTAGCATCTTTTTTCCCCTTTTTGAAGATGGGAACAATGTTTGCTCTCCTCCAGTCTGCTGGGAGTTCTCCTGTTCTCCAGGAGTTCTCAAAGATTGTTGCTAGTGGCTCTGAAATTACATTTGCCAATTCTTTTAATATCCTTGGATGTAGTTCATCTGGTCCTGGAGACTTACATTAATTTAGGCTAACCAGGTATTAATGTACTACCTCTTTACTTATTCTGTGCTGCATTTCCTGTATTGTGTCCTCTGCTCCATTTTCCTCAAGTTGAACACCCTTTTCCTTTTGTGAGAAGATTGAGGCAAAGAAGGTGTTGAGTAGTTCTGTCTTTTCTCTGTCCCCTGTTAGAATTTCTCCATCTTCTCTGTGCAGTGGTCCTACCATTTTCTTCTTCTTTCTTTTGCTAGGGACATACTCCAAAAAGCCCCTTTCATTTTTCTTAACCCCTCTAGCAAGCCTGAGCTCATTCTGTGCTTTGGCTTTCCTGACTTTACCCCTACATGTGATAGCTATTTGTTTGAATTCCTCTTTAGTGATTTTGCCCATTTTCCATTTCTTATACCTCTTCCATTTAAAACTTAGTTCAGTTGAAAGTTCTTTAGTCATCCAACCTGGTTTCTTGAGACATCTCCCATTTTTCCTTCTAATTGGAACAGTTTGAGGTTGTGCTTTCAGTATCACCCTTTTGAGAAACTCCCATCCATCCTGAACTCCCTTCTCCTTTTGGACAAAGAAATTGTCTTTGAGGCAAGTTAGTAATTTTATAAACTTTGAAGTATTGGCTGAGTTTGACTTCCAGCAAATATCAGGATAGTTGAAGTCACCTATCACTACTACATCTCTCCTTTCTGAATGTGTGGTCATCTGTTCTAGAATGGCATCATCCCATTCCTCAGTCTGACTTGAGGGTTTGTAGTAGACTGCCACTATAACGTCCCTGCTGTTTACTTCCCCTTTAATTTTTATCCAGATGCTCTCCACCTGATTTCCAGGATTTAAGTCCTGGATCTTTTCACAGGTGTAAGCATCCTTGACATATAATGCTATTCCTCCACCTTTCCTGTTTGGTCTATTTCTCTTTAAATGGTTATACCCCTCTATTCCTACATTCCAATCATAAGACTCATCCCACCAGGTTTCAGTGATCAGGAAAGGTTAACAGATCAGTTGTTATAATGTAGCAAAAGTTCCCTTTCAGCACTATTTGGCCTCCTCTAGATGACCCAGCCTGCACTGATGTGGGTCAGCCCAGAGTATCCTAGTCCCAGAGCTGCCCTGACTCTCCCCTGCTGCCCTCTGTTCTGAAGTTAGGTTTCTGGCTATGGAGCTTATCACATGAGCTTTTAAATCAGCAACAGCTCAACGGGATGTAGCTGGGACCTGGGATGGAGGCGGGAATTAACGCATTGTAATTCATTGCTGAATCTGCAGGGCGACTGCAGCTCAGACCCCAGCCATGTTCAGCCATCCCTTTCTTGAAAACAAAAGCTGCTCTGTTCGGCCAGTTTTCAGAGTTGGGAGCTTTTGTTTTGCTTCATTATAACAACTGATCTGTTAACCTTTCCTGATTTCTGAAGATTTGCATTTGCCCATTTCTTAATATCTGAGAGGTGATCAAGGCTAAGGACTGAGATATAGGCACAATCATCCCTCTATTAGTGTTATTAAAAACATGTACTACTGCAAGGCTAGATATTTTCAAGCACTGAACTTAAAGTTTCTTGCATACTTTTTGCCATTTCTTTTATAAAGAGGAAATATTTTCAGTGACATTAGTGTGAGTGTAGTGCAAAGTTCTTGAATTTCTTATTCATAAAGTGAGCAAGATGTGTCTGTGTCTTTAATTGTACAGTCATCTCTGTTGTGGTCTTCAACCTTCCCCGACATCCCACACTTTAACCAGAGTGCAAGGAAAGATATGGGGATGTAACTCTTGATATTGTTGAGATCAGAAAGTATGGACAGATGGACATGGTGTATAGTGACAGACATATGTATGATAGGAAGTGAGGAGGGAAAACACAACATCCTTGGACACTTTGCATTCACTTACCTTGATAAGGAAGGTTCAAAACTAGCACCAAAAGAAATTTGCAATGCATCAAATGCATCCTGAGAATGAAGGAGAAAAGAAATCAAGCTTTTTTCATGGTAGAAGAAATCCTTGGGGAAAATGAAAAACAGATTTGGGTGCATAACTACATTTTTCTGATTGTCTATGGTACTACTGCATTCATGTGTACATTTACTAGACCCATTAGACTCAGTGTGAATTTCCTCTGAAATCCTAAACATGAATAGAATTGGATTGTATCAATATTGAATACAATTGTATTGGTTTGACTGAATCCATCAAGTTCCATCCAGAATCAATGAAAATAAGCTGCAAAATTTTTGCAAGTCATTAACAGGCTACACATGACTTAAAAGCCCAGTTCTAACTGGCCAAATTGATTGAGAGTCAAACGCCAGCTGAGGCAACACTAAGCTGAAATATGCTGAATAGCAATGAAAGAATATTTGAAAATATATATTTTTAAAATTGTCAAAAAACCAAAATAAATCAAGTTTCCTGAGTTGGAAAACCCATTAAGAGGACTCTTGGACTGATAAAAAAAACCCTTCCCTGTTTAGGACTTATTCTGTGCAAAATTGACATGTGGTTGTTTTGCACATAAAATAGCATTTTTTCATTGCACAGATAATACTGTTTTCTGAGCAAAACAACCATATGCAAATTTGGCCCAAGAATAAGTCCTTCATTGCAAATAGCTTTTGAAAACCATGTTGTTTTCAAAGTCCTTCTCTTAGCTGGAAGAAAATGGCTACAACTACTTGTTACTTCTTTTGGAACTGCATCCCTGGGGCAGAATCCAAATGCCTTCTAGGCTTTGGATGTTAGAAATTATTTCCAACAACTCTCAGCCTGGCTTAACTTTCTGCTAGCATTGTGGCTGTGTTCTTAGGCTAGAAGAAGCATAATTTGTCTCCTCCCTCACTCTATCCCATCATCCTTGTTTAAGTTTTTCTGCTGGCTGATTTTAGCCCATGGAGCAGCTTGATGGCAGATTGCTCTACCTGCAGATCTTAGAGATTAGCCTGAAGACAAAAGGTCCTGTTGGCAGAAGAGTACTTCTGTCAACTGGTTCTGCATCCACACTGCTTAAACTGCCATGACCCACTGATATGAAATTCTGTGAATTTTAGTTTTGTGAGACATTTGCTGTCAGAAAGCTCTGGTGCCACAACAAACACAAGAAACTACAGTTCCCAGGATTCCATTGCACTGAGCCATGGCAGTTAAAGTGGTATCAAACTGGATTATTTCCACAGTGCAGATGCAGCCTGGCTTACTTCTGAATTAGGATTTCACTTCCAGAATGCACTCCTAAGCAAACTTTCTAGTGATTAACAGTTTGATTTTGTACGCAACTACTGAAAAGTAAGCCCCATTGAGTTCAGTGGAATATACTCATATAACTCCATATAAGATTGCAACCCTAACTCAAGTGAAATTAGTGGAATTGAGGGCATTATTGCATACAAGTTTACCAGGGAATTAGTTCATTTTAGAATTGATGGGATTTAGCTCTGAATGGACAAGTATGGCATATTGCTGCAACTTTTGACTTATGCTCAATTGCTAAAGAAGATTCAGAAATCCATACCAGAGTATGGAACTCAGTGGGACTTACATCCAAGTAAGCATGTATACATTGGTACAATAACACCATTATATCTGGACAGATGAAATTATAAGCAAGGAAAATGTGGATTCATTGGAAAGGTTTTATTTCCCTTTATATCTCCCAGTTCCTACTTTCAGATGGTTCCATCATATTCCAGCTGAGCCTTATTTTTCTGCCTACATATTTCAGTCCATCCCACTGTTATCATTTCAACATTTCCATGATTGTTTCAATGGTGCAGTTATTGCTTTTTGGCTTGCTCTTTGGCACAACAGCAAGACACATTGGTACACTCAATGGCATGTTGGAGGGGTTTGCTCACTCCAGTTCAAACTCCTGGCAAATAACTCTTCTCAGTTTTAATGAGAAGTACAATGATTTTGGCCTCCGTTGCTAAGATGAGACATTAGTGGCACATGAACAAGAGAAATACCTGCAGATTAGCCCTGTAATATTCTTCTCTAAATGTGAATTGTCTAACCTTCTGTTTTTGAAAAGGAAGTAACAGGGAATGACTATGGCAAACAATTTACAGCTGCATTTACTTACTATTAAGTGAGTTCTAAGATATTGTACCCCGAGTCTGAGAAAACTGACAAGTCATTAAAATATAGTTGATAAATGTTATTCTGAAGTTATTGCCTCCAGTTGAGCATAGAGAAACAGCAGTCAGCAACAGATTCAGATTTTATCTATTTACTCAGGAAGAAAGCAATTTATTTCAATGGGATTACTTTCTAGATTCTAAAACAGGGATGGACAACTCTTCAGATTTAAGGGACTATTTTAAGCCTTTGGTTCTTGTTTTTAAAGGTTCTATTTTTTTTTCCTATTGAAAGAAAGCCTCTTAATGGACCTAAAATGACCCAGGACACCAAAAGCATGGAGAAACTGCTCCCATAACCTCTAGAAGGCATTTGGAGATATTCTATTAAAATATGAGGGGGACCAGGGTCACAGAAATGGAGCACACTTTTCACATCCTTACGACTTATGGTACCCTAAGGTGAATGTATCACAGGGTTTTCTGAGGCTGAGAGTGTGTGACTCACCCAGGGTTTCCATGACCAAGAGGGGAATCAGACCCTGATCTCCAGAGTCACAGTCCTACACTCAAACTAGTACACCATGCTGGCTCTCTGCACAAACTACTGCTTCATAATTAAAATTCAAAAGGCTTGCCTAAATAAATAAATAAATAAATAAATAAATAAAGTCAGCTGCCAGTGCAAAGAAGGCAGGAAGGAAGCCAACTTCCAGGAGAGTTCTAAAGCCTGAGATCTACAAATAAACCTGAGTGTGTGCAGATGGCTTGTCTCAAAGAAGTCTGTCCAGTTTCTAGAACAAGTATCCAACGGAAATTATAGCCTGAAACACATGGGCTAAATAAAGCGTCTTTCAAATAACGCATTTCCCCAAACCACTCAGACGTTGCTCCGAGGCTGCCTAAGGTGGCCCAAAGCTGGCCCAGAAAGGAGTGGCAAAAAGCCAATCCTACTAGTGGCCCCTTTGGGACCACAGCAGTGGCTGGCTTCAGGACCATGGCATTCAGTCGCTGCGGTCCCAGAATAATCGGAGACGGAGGGGCCTCTGGCCTCTCCTTTTGCTCCGTCTTCTTCACCTCATTGTTATTGCTTAAAACATGATTATTGAACATGTTCCCAGATGCTGGGACCTGGCCTGGAGTTTTAGGGCCAAGCCCATCTCTTCTGATCTCTAAGGCAAGGGGGGGAAACTCAGTTTGAGAGTGCAGTCTTGAAAAAAGAGGGTTGTGTTTTGCTTTGCTTTTTTAAAACTGTGCCTTTGGCCTCCACCCTTGGTGTTCAAAACAGAACTGGAAATGAAGCTGTGCTTTCCAACCAAATAAATACAGTCTCATATCTTGGAGTGTCTGCATTTTATTGGAATGGCATGCCAGAGTAATTGTGTTTGATGGTTTATTTAATATGTTTAATAACATTGCCAGAGCTATAGCCAGGGGCCATCTCAAAATCAGGTTTTGGTCCTGGTATCTCAAGGCCCAGGTTGCTCCTGTGCCCCTTTTACTAGTGAATGCAACAAACCAATCTTTGTATTTTAAAGGAAGGTAAGCAAATCTTTCTCAACTATCTTCTACTTCCACTTAATCTTAGAGCTGTGACAATTTTGTAGATGTATTCACAGACCAAGTAAAAAAGATATATGAAGTTGAATAAGTTGTGAGTAGGTTTACAGAGGTCACCTACACTGAGGTGGGCAATTGTGTGGGTATGAGGGACAATTTTATATGGGCTGCATCAGAATGACACAGTACACTAAAAGGGATCTTACAATTTTTGCCCAGGGTTTAGTTGAAAAAAAGGACCTGGATAAGGAGGTTTGATATCATGGGAAAATGAAATCACCATGTTTAAAAGTAGGGTTTTTGGATTTGGGGCCCTTTGGGGGTAAAATGTTGCCCAAAAGCCAGCCGAGAGTAAAATTAAAATCTTCTATCAGCAACTTGAAATTTGCCTCATTTTCTAGCCATTGTTGATGCTGCCTCTCCTTCTCATTTTCTGGTCTGGGGACATTCAGCAATCCCCACCCTTCCCCCTGCTACCAAAGGAGCATAATCATGGCTAAATGAAAGTTCAAAGAGAGATTATATTCTCAAGAAAGTGCACTGTTGCTTTGATTTGGGGGGGAAGCAGATGGCCAAAAGGGCCATTTTGGGGGTAGGGAAGGGGAGGGGCAGCCACACGGTGGGTGCCCCAACCCCTTCCCCAGGTCGTCCTCGGAGCAGCCAGCCCTCTGCACGGCCGGCGCTCTGAGGAGGACCTCCCGCTGCAGCATTCGCACACGCTGCGGCGGAAGAGTCGCTGAAGGTGTGTTGCAGCCTTTTGCGGCGCACCTTTGGCGACTTGTGGAAGGAGTGCCAATTTAGCGCTCCTTTCAGGGGTGACGAAGCTGCGCCACGGGGCTGAGGTGTGGGAATACCTCGACCCTGCAGCGCAGCTTCCCGGGGCAGCCCATGGCCGCCTGCCTGCTTCCCCCCTTTCTCTCCCTAACTCTCTCTCTACCTCTTTAAGAAATGGTTCCCATGCCATTCACTCTATACCAAGAAACATGCAGGGGTAGCTATGTTGGCCATTTAGCAAATTCAAACAAAAACCCACCAAACAGTGATACCTTTATTGGCCAACCAAAATGCACAATATACTTCTTGCAAGCTTTCAAAGCTCCAGTGGCTTCTTCATGAGGCAAGATGTTACAAACCAAACAGGAGAAAAAAATGGAGATGTTAGTCAGATGTCTTCAGTTTGATGTTTCTGTCCTTAGTTAAGATGGTAAGTGGAGGGTATCTTTTAAAGTAATTAAAATTTATTTCATTTTAGTTGGCCAATAAATGTATCACTGTTTGGTGGATTTTTGTCTGAACACTCTATGCCAAGTTTGGGTTGCAATCCTATATAGTGCATAGTATTTTAAAAAAATATGATATGAATTAACATAACAAAAATTGATATATCTAAAAAAACAAACTGCCCAGCACTACAGAGAGTCTATGACTATAGAGTGGACTATGTCAGTGTGCGGAATCTTCTGCCTTTAATAGATATCTTTCCAGAATACAGAATGTGAATCTAGTGGGCCTTCAGAATGACCATATTCATTTATGAATGTAATGAAGGGGAACCACATGTCTCAAAGGTTGTCTTCATTTCCAGTGCCCTGCAAAGCTCTGTATGCATTAGTCAGCCCCTCCATTAAGTAGTATTCCATATTCTTGCCCACGAGCTCAGTAAATTTTAGCATTTTAAACCCTTCCATTCACAGGAAATATATGCATAGGCTACCACAAGCAAGAGAAGGGACAATTTTTTTGTGCAACAGGTTTTCGTTTTTTTCCAGAGAAAATAGAGAGCCAGAGACTGGATAGTCATAAACTCTCTTTAATGTTGTAAATTGAAATAAAAATTGATAGTTTATTTTGTAATGAGTGATATAATTTCTAATATATCCATAAATGAAGAAAGGTTCCTTTCTCCCTGCAGCCTCTCTAGCATAACAGTGAGTTAGAAGAGCTAATTCCATTCAGTTTAGCAGGTGTATACTACCACTTGTATAAATCTTTTTTTAAAGAAGATTCTCTAGTTGATCTGGATTTTCAAGTCAAGATTTTAAAATTGAGCCCTTTCTGGATAAATTATAATGATGTAATGTCCTTTTCCCAAACTACTTAATGCAATTTTAACTGGGGGATTTAGCATCTACAAACCAAGAATACAATTTGGTTGAAAGGACTTTAGAGCATAGTAGGCAACACCACTTGGGAGGCCATCAGAACTCCTTGGGATTTATTTTTGAGCAGATATTTCATAGAATTCTGCTAATAGTGCTTTTCTTTTTCTGTCAAAATAATTATAAGGAAATGGCTTTATAAATCAATAAATCATTTATTGAATGATTGCCAGATATAGTGATAAATATATAGTAGTGAAAAGACAACTCAATTGTTAAGTCTATGGAATCACCAAGACCCATTTGCTATGAAAGTTTTGCTCTTTACAGGTCCAGTGAAATGAATGGAAATTCAATTGAAGCAATATTTTATTACAAAATCTTTTTCCCCCTTTCTGTTTTCAGTCCCTCCTATTTTTAAGAGGTGTCTTCTTTCAGTATATTTGCTACTGAGTTAGAAAATGAAATGAAGGACTATAAAGGGAATTTTCCTCCTAATACTGACAATAAACAGTTCTACCAACAAGAAAAACTTGGTTGCAGAGGAAACTTGTGAGTAATTCCCCAGGGAGAAATGTTGTAAGACCAAAGTCACCAAAATCAGGGCAATAGAGGCCCAAATGACAAAAGATAATACAGACGTATGAGCAGGCATTTGTTAGCTATTATGCAACTGTTTTCTCATCAATTTCTTTTTATAGGAATCTGGAAAAATCCCTAAACTAATCACAACAAGTTTCTTTCAACATGACTGAGAATGGGCAATGAGTATACACATGGATTTTTGTTTCTTAAAGCATCACCAGATTTTTTTTTCAACTGTTAGGATTAATAGCTAGGTCCTGCCAGAAAGGTAAGCAGCAGAAATGGCAAGAAGATGGCCCTGGAACTGTGGCTGTATGCCATATATATAGATATATATATATACACATGCCACACAGCTTTTGCAGATATTTTTGACTGGGCAGTTGAATTGGGACTTAGCTACAGCATTCCTCTAACTCAGAATAGATGAGATTTCCTGCTATCAAGAATTTCCATCCTGGTCCGATGCAACAGGGACACAGGAAATTGTTGTTGTTGTGTTCTTAAGCAAAGAGAATTCCCATCTATGAGCTGGATAAAGAACCTTTCCACTAGCAAGCAACTCTCAGTTGACATGTTTGGTTATTTTCTTTATTGCTGTCATAGTTATTTAATGCTGATATTTTTGGAAAGACTTCTCTTTCTCTCTTGACTGGAAGCAAGGAAAACTGATTGATTTCCTTCCACAGTTCTAGTGTGACTGACTGACTTTCTTTCTTAACTTTCCCATCTAACTAACAGTTGGCTTTCAGCCTTGAAATGTTCTTTTTGTCCAGCCTGACACCATCAGTGGACCTAGGTATTCTTAATGGTGCCTCATTAGATTGACTCAGCTGTGGGGGTGTGGAATGAACTAAAGACTCCTTATGTAGAAATCACATATTTAAGGCCATCCTCTTTTCTGTTTCCCCTCTTTTTTTCTTAGAGGAGTGTTTCTTTAATCTATGAACCAGTGAAGTTTATTGAATATAGTATTATCCAGGTAGGAAAGCCTGATTATGAAATCTTGTATCATTGTGTCTTGTGTCAGGTTGATTAATATAACTAAATTAAATTAGGTTATCTTAAACTGAGGGCTACTATATGACCATGTCAGAGAATCTTGTAGTATTTTAGGGTGCATCTACACTATAGAAATAAGGCAGTTTGACACCAGCTTAAGTGCTGTAGATCCATCTTATGGAATCCTAGGATTTCTTGTTTTACAAGGACTTACCTTCTCTGCTAAAGAATGCTGATGCCTCACAAAACTACAATCCCAGGGTTCTGTAGGATAGAGCCATTGCAATTAAAGTGGGGTCAAACAGCATTATTTCTACAGTGCAGATGCATCCTTAGCCACTATCCCCTCTTTATGGCAATTAGAACTAGATTGGGAGTGACTTGTGGCGCAAAGGTCTATCTGGATTGCATCGGGTTGGATTCTGTCCCACAAAGAATTCTGGATCTTCTTCATAAAATTTTTAAAATGTGCAAGTGGTGAAAAGTAAAACTGGCAGTTCAGTGTGAACAGAGCTGCAAAATATGTTTAATTTTTAAAAAGTAGGAAAAAAAGAGAACATATATTTGGCAGAGAAAGAAACATTATAGTTATTTCTTTGAAAAGATGAAAGAAGTAGTGTGACTAAAAGAACATTCACGAAATGTATGTGAGGAATATTCAAGCAGAAGAAGAAGGAAAAGAAAAAGTATGGATATGTTTGATATAATGGTAGATTTTTTCAGCCTTTTAACCAGAAAAAAAGATAATCTGATGAACCCAGGCTAGATGAGGAATCAAAAGAAGAAGATAAGGCAAGAACAAACTATTGAGGGTCTTAAAAAACAACTTTCAGAAATGTAAACTGTGAATTCACAATGACAGTTAGTGGTGAGGGAAAAATCATAATGATGGCTGCCATAATAAAAGAAGAAAATGTCTTCTTGGAAATAATCAAAGTCTTATAAGCTGATAAAAAAGAAAATCAGGGGAGAAACACACATTACAATAATTAAGATCTGAAATAATTAGAGTCTGAAAAGCAGCTGTGCTTTAGAAACAAATTTTATCGATATTTCACTGTACAAAAGAGCCACATTGCAGAACAGAATAAAGCTGGTTCATGAGAAGACAAGCAACATTATATGCTGGATGACATATTTTGTTTATATTTTGCACAATATAAGTCCCTGAAACTTGTATATTGGACATTCCTACCTTTCAGCATGCCTTCCAACCTTAATAGTACAATGGCTTAACTGCAGTCACCATATCAGACAGCTCTCTTCTTGCAGTCCATGCATTAAATACAGTGGGCCCTCCTTATCTGTGGACTTGCCATCCATAGCTTCCAGCATCCTTCCAATGGTGGCACATACATAGAGCTGTGGCACCATTAGAGTCGGCCCTGGTTGTCATACCTGTGGGAGGAAGAGGATCGGGATCAGCAGGCAACACTGGACCATTCAGGTAGGTGCCTGCTGCCCCAAGGAAGGCTTCTCCAGGTACTGGAGGGCATGAACAGGTGGGTAAGGGTACCCACCAGGAGACAGACATGGCAAACAGGCAGGTGGGTGAGGGCACCCTCCAGGAGAGGGATGCAGGATGCCCATGATGCCCTTGGTGGATGCTGCACCATCACCACCATCGCTGCTGCTGCTGCAGGACTCCTGGCCAACTTGGTTGCAGGGCTACCTCTCCTCCAACATGCCCCACAGAGTGAGTGGCATGTGACTCCCCCCCCCCCAGTACTGCCCATTGCCTTACCAGCTGCCCTGCACCCCCTTCTGCTACCTGGACACCCCTCACTTGACTGGCAGGAGCAAAGGCACAATTGTCCCCAATGGCAGCATGTGCACATGGACACACCATCATTGGGAACAATGGGACTTTGAGGTCCTGTGGTTTTTTGGTATCTGTGGGGGGTCCGGAATGAATCCTCTGCAGATACCAAGGTCCCACTGTAGTTAAATGCAGTGTCCCTATTCAACTCAAGCCAAGTCTGGTTTCCTTCCTTCTGTAGTGGGACAGTAAATAAGGATGGATCCAATCTCACCTCCTTTGAGCTGGTGATTCATAATTTGAGTTCTGCTACTGAAAAAGGTCCTATTTCAAGTACCATTCCTTCATGCCTTTCCTCCTGAATGTATGTTACTATGTGAGCCATAAAAATGAATTTTAAATGCTCTCAATCAGAGTAAGGCAAGGTGTGACCCAAATTATGGTCCTGAGCTGCATCTAGCACCAAGCTTCTCTGTGTGTGTGAGTGTGGAGAGGGAGGGAGGGAGAGAGGGAGGGGGAGAGAGAGAGAGAGGGAGAGAGACAGGTCTCCCCAGTCTGCCTATTCTTCAGTGAGTGGCAATTTAAATAGGTTGTAGAGCCCCTGAACTCTCTCTCTCTCTCTCTCTCTCTGTCTGTCTCTCTCTCTCTCTCTCTCTCTATATATATATATGAGGATTCCTAGATCTTCTTTCCAGTCCCAGGGTGATGAGGAAGAATTTCAGAGTGCACTGTCTTGAAAAATGTCCACAAACACATACTTAATATTTTTTTTATTTGAATGACATACTGTGTCCAACGGTTGTTGATACTTAATGTATCCTGCCTAATGACATCATTGGGGCTGCCCCTTTTAAAATCATATGTATAGCATGAGCAGGACCATCCCTGTAACTTCACTAGGTTCCTTCCTACCTAGATCTCAGGCTTTGGTCCAGGAATCTTAGGGCCTGGGAAAATCCTAAAATGGCAGTTCTCCCAAATACCCATTTTACTAAACCAAGAAGTGGACTTCCAGCCACTGCTAGGGAATTTGGGGGCAATTTTTTGGCTATGTCTGTATCCAAACTGCAGAAACAATCCAGTTTGACACCACTTTAACTGCCATGGCTCAGTGGTATGGAATTCTTGGAAATGTAGTTTGTTGTGGCACCAGATCTCTCTGACAGAGAAGGAGAAATGTCTCACAAAAATACAAATCCCAGAATTCCATAGCACTGATCCATGGTAGTTAAGGCAATGTTAAACTGGATTATTTCTGCAGTGTAGATGCAGCCAAAGTGACCTCCCCCCTGAGAGTCTCAAGGCCAAAAAAATGCCCTGTGGCTTTTTTGTTGGGTTTTGTTTTGTTTAGTTTTTTTGCCTACCACAGCTGTAAATAAACAAATAAAAAATAACTAATGGGAGAGAGATAAAAGCAGGTATTAAAGAGTGTAAAGAAAGAGGAAAAGAAACAGCAATGGATTATTTACAGCAAGGATGATTTACCCAAGAAGCACAGTTCCTCAGAAGTAATCTGCTGGGGGTGGCAAATGGCAGCTGGGCTGAAGCTAGCAGTGGATGGAACCAGAGTCAAATGTAGGTGAGCTCATCCCCTGAATCTTTGTGTGCCATCCACTTTTCCATATGACATCTGCCAGCTCCTTCACTCTCTTCCTCTCCTTTTTTCTCTGCTTAGTTTGAACACTCTAGCAGAGTGCAGGGCTTTTGAAATTAGCCTGAAGGCCATTAGGTCAGACTGATAACTGCCTGTGGCCCTTGGAATACCCATTGCCTATCCCTGATCAAGAAGAAAAGTTGTTGAGTGCAAGCCTTACCTTTGTCAGGAAGGGCCCAAGGTCATTAAACATATTTAATGGAGAATTTATGAGAGGAGAAAGAAAAGATACCATCACTACAACTATCATTCAGAAGGTGAAGAGACAAGGATTGGAAAGAAGTACTCATAGACTTACGGCACTCCACAGAGACGGCCCTCACCAAGATCTCAAATGATCTCTTGCGGGCCAAGGCGAATGGCCTTTACTCTATTCTTGTCCTTCTTGATCTGTCTGCGGCCTTCGACACCATTGACCACTGTCTTTTACTTGACTTACTATCTGACCTTGGCTTCTCAGGCTCCATTCTCGACTGGTTTAAATCTTACCTCTCAGATAGATCTTTTGCAGTGGTCTCGGTTGGACAGACTTCATCTTCTGTTCCCCTATCTGTGGGGGTTCCTCAGGGTTCTGTCTTGGGTCCCCTTTTGTTCTCTCTATATACATTGTCCCTGGGTAAACTCATTCGCTCTTTTGGTTTCTCTTATCATCTGTACGCCGATGACACCCAGCTCTATCTTTCGCTAGGGCTTGAGCAGCAAGTCTCATCTTGTCTGACAGCTGTCTCCCACTGGATGTGCCATCTGCGCCTGAAGCTCAACATGGCCAAGACAGAGCTTCTTGTTTTCCCTCCTAAGCCCACTCTTGAATATTCCTTTTTTATCTCTGTCAACAACATCTCCATTCACCCAGTCCAGGAAGCCCGCAGTCTTGGTTTCATTTTTGACTCCTCTTTATCATTTATCCCTCAGATTCAGGCCACAGCCAAGGCCTGTAGATTTTTTCTTTATAATATTTCTAAAACCCGTCCATATCTCTCTCCTTCTACTGCAAAGACTTTGGTCCATGCCCTAGTGGTCTCGCGACTCCACTACTGTAACCTTCTCTTGGCAGGGCTTCCTCTCTCTCACCTCCACCCATTGATTTCTGTTCAGCACTCAGCTGCCCGTATTATCTCACTCGCTCATTGATATGACCATGTCTCCCCCCTTTTGTCATCCCTTCACTGGCTCCCCTTTCCCTTCCACATTCGGTATAAGCTTCTCTTGCTCACCTTCAAAGCCCTTCATGGGCTCGCCCCTCCCTATCTCTCTGAACTTCTTTCTCCCTACACCCCCTCTCATTCCCTCCATTCTGGTAGCCAAGGTCTCCTGTCCCAGCCCCAGATTTCCACTGCCCCGTCCCAGATCTGTCCCTTCTCGCTCGCTGCCCCTCACTCCTGGAACCTCCTTCCCTTACATATACGACTCAATACTTCCCTAACCAGCTTCAAAGCCGAGTTAAAGACCACATTGTTTAGGGAAGCATTCCCAGGGAGTCTGTGACTGTGTCCGGGTTGTTCCTGATTCGTGTCTTAATATTGGATATTTGATGTTTTAACTTCTCTTTTATGATGTTTTAATTTGTTTGTTTTAACTTTTAGATTGTACACCACAGGCAGGCTTTTTATATATTTTGGTTTTTATTTGATTTTGTACAGCGCCGTGTACATCTACGGCGCTTAATAAATAAAGCTAATAATAATAATAATAATAATAATAGACCACATGGACAGAATCTTATAGGATACCATGCCCACAGCCACTGATTAAGAAGAGAGAGAAAGAAACTACCATCCACAAAATACTGTAAGTATTGAGGAACATGGTCATGGCTGTGATAAGAGTACACTTGCCCCTCCATTTTTGCAGGGGATCTGTTCTGGGACCCACCCCCCGGCAAAAATGGAAACTCACCAATATTCAAACCCTGTTGGCTTGAATGGCCATGTGCTCCTGAGCACGGCCCTGCATGTGCAGGCACACATGCCATTTTAACCAACAGGGCTCACCTTCCACGAAGAACCAAGACTGCAGACTTCAAGTCCCAAAAAAATGGAGGGATGGGTGTATAAGACTTACCACAGCTAGGATTCTGGCTTCCATTTTTGGTGCTTTATTAGGGACAATCCAGAGCTGAATAAAGTTCACTGGTTTTTCTACAATCCTAGACCCCTAGGCAGAGAGGTTTGAGTACATAGCTCTTATAAACCTGGGGTGAATCTCTATGAATTCAACTATGGACCTTATCAAACGCTGGCCACGAAGCAAAGAAAAAGCGAAGAAAAACAGAAGTAGGAATAAATTCGGTTCCATAGCGAAACGAAGGGAATATCGCCCTTTTGGCCATTTCGCAATTAATACCAAGGCTCCCTTCTCTCCCGTCACAAAAAGCCGGGAGGAAAGGCAGCCATGGGAACCGGGGAGGAGGAGGAGGGCTGGAGGACTGGAGAAGGGAAGGCAGCCCATGGAGAGAGAGAGATCGCCTCCCTCTTCCCTCTTCCCTCTTCCTCTCCTCCTCTTCTTTCCAATCCGGTTTGCCTTTTGCCAAGGCAATCCCTTCCCCTCGCTGGGATTTTCGCCCTGCCCACCAATTCACAATGAATGCGAAGGCTCCCTAGGTACATCCTCTACAAACCGAATGTCAAAATCTCCCTACTCCTTACGGATTAGCTCCGTATTCTGCCGAGTTCTGGGGCAGCGTCGTGTGTAAACACGGGGAACAATACGGATTAGCTCCGTGTTCTGGGGCAGCGTCGTGTGTAAACACAGGGGAACAATACGGATTAGCTCCGTGTTCTGGGGCAGCGTCGTGTGTAAACACGGGGGAATAATATGTATTAGCTGTGGATGCCCTTTGGATTAGCTCTGCTTCAGACCCCATGTGATAAGGGCCTATGTGGTGTTGAGGGAGGGTAGGTCCCTTCTTTTTATGGCATGTTCCTTATCTTTTATATGTACAGGGCAGTCAGATATAACATGTTCCTGTTCATATGGAAATAGCTGTATCTATTGAATTTGAAACAGATAGATATGTGAGACTTTTGTTTGGTTTGCTGTTGATAAGTAAGTACCAAAATATATTAGTGTCTTTAAAAATGAATCAGAAGCAACTTCAGATTTTTAAGGAATGAAGAAGAAAGCAAAACTGAAATGATGTGTCATGTGTGACATCGGGCCAATGCAGACTGTCACAAAGGGCCAGCCTGGGGGTCGAGTTGGGGTGGGGCAGCCACATGCCGGCCACCCCAACTCCACCCTGATGCTGTCCTGACACTGTGTGCCCATCCACATGGTGAGCAGCATCAGGATGCCCTGTTGAAGCAGCATGCGCACACACTGCAGCAAAAGGGTGCAAAAAAGGAAGCCTTTCCCCCCCCCCAAAAAAGATCAGCATTTTGCTGCTCTTTTGGGGACAGCAAAAAGGAGGATTGGAGCCATGGCGTGTGGTTGCCACAACCCCAATCCACCACTCCCAGGGGCAGCCAAGAGCTGCCCCAAATGGGCCATCTGTAATGGCACAGCATATCACAAACAGAGCTTGGAAACACTAACTTTTTTCCAGAAATCCTCTAGCCACCATACCCAGTAGCATTCTGGCTGGGGATTCTGGAGCTTGCCCCCCCAAATAAACAAGAACAACAATTTTCCCAAGCCCATTCATGCACATGTGCTCAGTGTATACCAGAGAGAGAGGTGAGAAAGATGAGATGAAAATGGAGAAGGAAAGGTATTACCAATCATTTGTAACCAGGGGGAAGGTTCCTTGAATGTCTACAACCATTTTTCATAAACCCTAATGTCCAATTTATTGGGCAATGCTTAAGTATTTTCTGATCTTAGTGGAATCTAAGTTTCAGCCTATAACAGGAAGGAACAGATATTTGACATGTAGCAGTAGGTATTTATGCACTGGTAACAGACCCCAGCCACACCTGTTGTAATAACTCAGTGAGATTCAGTCATTTCCCTGAAGGAGTAAAGTGGGAATATCCCTAATGTCATCCTGGGCAATGATTCTAGCTTTTCCACTCTGCCTTATCACATTCATCATTTCCTTGAACTGTCTCAATGGGATTTTCCTTACTCATATGCTTATATAACAGTCTGGTTGTCTTCTTCTGCACTGTTAGGAATGTACCATAAGTTCAAATTGTAGTTACTATTAAATTTATTTCCTTTTTGTAAAAAGAAGGCATTTGAATTTATTTACTTCCTAAAAGAAATCCTGTTCAACTTGAGCATCTTGTTGGAGGGTTTTAAACAGCGGTTAGATGGACACCTCTCATCAGTAGCATAAAGACCTGTCTGCACTGGTCAAGATACTCAGGGGCAGCCTGGAGTATCCTGGCCCTGGAACTGCCCTGCCCCTCCCTTGTTACAAAAGGACCTCCCTTCCAATGCTGAGCAGCTGTTTGCACATACATGACTAGGTGCCTTGTTCTCACTGCAGAGTGAGCAACTGGCAGCAGTTGCATGGGATGGCTCACTGGGATGCCTTTCAAAGAACTGTCCAGTGTCAGAATGGAGGGCTTTGGATCTTCTTGGAAAATCTGGAGCAAATAGGGAAGCATTTTGGTACAGTTTAAGAGGGGTGTTATGGCCAGATCTCTTTGAACTCTCACACTAGATCTTTCAGATCTCCTCACACTGTACCTCTCAGATTTCACCACACTGGGTCCAAATTATATCATGACCACCAGTTTCCTCAGGATTCTTCTCCTGCATTATGCTAAATAGTTTAAGGCTTCTTTTCCCTCAAAACTATATCTCTAACCCTTGGTCTTCCCACTGACCTAGGTGCTTCTGCTATTAATTGTTTTTAATATTCTTGGTTGAGTGTTTTGATGTTATACATAAATCACTTCAGGCTGCTCTTTAGTGAACAAAAGAAAATAACTTTTATTTACATGTAGAACTTATGATAATACAGTTGCCCCTCCCAATTTGTAGGGATCT
Organism: Phrynosoma blainvillii; assembly: GCA_026167975.1. Taxonomy (NCBI): domain Eukaryota; kingdom Metazoa; phylum Chordata; class Lepidosauria; order Squamata; family Phrynosomatidae; genus Phrynosoma; species Phrynosoma blainvillii. Next base: position 278,369,386 of record JANUYF010000001.1, read on the forward strand.
GTTCCGGATCACCACCACCCCACAAAAATGGCGGCTCACAAATATCCAAGCCCCATTTAAAGTAATGACACACACACCTGTGACTGCATGCAAGCACACGCACCCATTTAGAAGATAGCCCTTCTCCCTCCACAAAGAGAGCAAGACCGTGGGCTCCAAGTCCACAAATGGGGAGGGACAACTGTATCTTTCTTAGTAGTTGGTTCTCAAGCTTGTTACATTATACATATTACTTCAGTTGTTACTAATTTACTAAGTTCCCTCACTGACTTGTTCCGCACAGAACACACTCCTCCAATAACATTGAACTTCCCTTGTCCTTTTAAAATCCTTTCTCCTGTTGTGGGAGTCTGAATCCCATTCAGGCTGAACCCTTATTCCCAACTGCACTCCTGGCAGTTTTAAGACACACTCCTACCTCAGCAGGCTTGACACACTCAGCTAATCCTTAATGGCTCCTCCTCCTTTTATAGCCACTCATCAGGCAGACCCCCACCTTTTTGCCAGCCTATCCCTAATTGGATACTCTGAACATTCCATTTGCCAGTGTCTCTCCACAAAGGGTATACTTCAGTTCTGGTGTTGAATAGGCTGGATGTCATTCAGTCTGCACCAGAATTGTGAGTTGGACCATGTGTTGTCTGGTCTCCCAACTGGGAGGACAGGAGGGAGACTGTTTTATTTGACACATACAGACAGTGGTAGATTCCTACATGGGCAAGGAGTTGAACAAGGTGACCCTTGGGATCCCTTCTAACTCTATGCTTTTTTGATTCCATGGTTACATTTTCATGGAGGCAATGTGCTTAATTTGGCTGTGGCTTTCAGCTATGAAAGAAAAGCACTCTGCACATGTTCCAGCATATCTGTATTGGTACTGAACAGATTTGAATAATGTGAAATCAAAACAATTTGGAAGAGAGTTTGTCTGAAAGTGGGATGTCAGATAAGGACACCTCCCTTTTTAAAAATTGATTTTGTTACTGGGTCTACTGCTACTTTGCTACTGGGCAAGTTGAAGCTGTCGTACTTTCATCATGTCATGAGAAAGAATGACTTATTGGACAATAATGCTAGGAAAGGTCGAGGGACATAGAAAGAGAGGAGGACCACATGCTAGATGGAGGGAGTCTATTAAGGAGGTAATGGACATAAATTTACAGAATATAAGCAGAGCAGTGGAAAATAGGGAGTCCACAGAGTTACCATGAGTCAGGATCGACTAGCGGACAGTTAACAAAAACACGGTCAGGCAAGGCTGCATTCTATCACCTTACTTGTTCAATTTGTACACAGAAAATATCATATGCAGAGCAAGCTTAGACTCAGAAGAAGGAGGAGTGTAGATAGGAGGCAGGAACACCAGCAATTTAAGGTATGCCGATGACAGCACGCTACTAGCAGAAAACATCACAGACTTCAAAAATTTACTAAGGAAGGTCAAAGAAAATGCAAAAGCAGACTTACTGCTGACCATAAAGAAAACAAAATAATGACCTTGAAAGAAATATATAAACTTAATCTAAACAATGAGGAAATCAAAATAGTTAAAGAATTCCTGTACCTTGGATCCAACATTGACAGGAAGAGGGATTACAGTCAAGGAATTAGGAATGGGAGGGGCAGCCGCAAAAGAATTAGAGAAGATCCAAAAGTGTAAAGATATACAGCAGAGCACTAAAGTCAAAATTGTCCAAGTCATTATATTCTCTATTACTATGTACAAGTGTGAGATCAGGACAGTGAAGAAAGCAAACAGAGAGAAAATCAATTCATTTGAGATGTGGTGCTGGCAAAGAGTGCTGAGGATCCCATGGACAGGCAGAAAGAAAAACAAATGGGTCCTTGAACAGATCAAGCCTGAACTCGCCCTGGAAGTCAAAATGATAAAATTGAGGCTGTCATATTTTGACCACATCATGAGAAGGCATGACTTATTAGAAAAGACAATAATGCTAGGAAAAATAGAAGGTAGTAGAAAGAGAGGAAGACCACAGATCAGATGGCTATACTCAATCAGGGAGGTCATAGTCATGAATCTACAGGACTTATGCAGAGCAGTAGAGGACAGGGGGGCTTGGAGATGTCTCAGCCACAGGATCACCATGATCTGGGGCTGACCCAAGAACAGTTAACAACAACGTTCTTTTTTAAGTACCATAATCCAGTGAAATGAAAGCTGTTCCTTGAGTGGAAAAGTTTGGAAAAACACTATATGCTAATGCATTTTTGTCACTGCAGCTGCTGATACAGACTGCATCCGCACTACAAAAATAATCCAGTTTGACACCACTTTAACTGCCATGGCTCAGTGCTATGGAATTCTGGAATTTGTAGTTTTGTGAGACATTTAGGGGGGATGCAGACCAGGGCGTCCAGGACGCCCTGGTCTGGAACGCCACGGGACCGCGGCAGCCGGACCGCGGCGCTCCTGCGGCGCCTCTAAAAGGAGCGGCAAATTGCCGCTCCTTTTACAAGACAGCGAAAGTGCGCCTCAAACGCGTCGGGCGCACTTTCTCTGTCTTTTCTGCCGCAGCGCGTCCGGTCGCTGCGGCGGGAGGCTGCCCTCGGTGCGCCGGCCGTCCAGAGGGCCGGAAGCACCGAGGGCAACCTCAGGAAGAGGAAGGGATGCAGCGCGTGCGGCTGCCCCTCCTCTTCCGGGTCTCGGAGATGGCCCTATTAGCCGTCTGCCGAGGCCCTTAGCTTCCTTTGTCAGAGGACTCTGGTGCCACAACAAACTATAAATCCCAGAAATCCATAGCACTGAGCCATGTCAGTTAAAGTAGACTCAAACTGAATTATTTCTGCAGTGCAGATGCAGCCAAGGACACAAGAGCAAGGATAAAAGGAGGAAAATGGTAATCCTGAAGAAATTGCTAATTGGTTGCAGACTTCATTTTCACATGAACCATACTATGTTGTGCATTCACAATGTTTTAAAGAACAAACCAAGGTGTGAAAACATTTCCTACCCAAATAACACTACATGGAACATCTTCAGGTTTCAGAATCTTTCTATGGATGTTATCACACGGGGTCAAATCTGCTGGTTAATCCACACAAATCCCAAACAGAAACTGGATTTGTGCCTCGCGTTTTCACACGACGTCGCACAGAAACTGGACAGAAAGTGGTGTTAACCGAGATCTTTTGAAATTTGGTTGTTTTGAGGAAATGCAAATGCGCATTTGGAAGTATTTCCCTGCATTTTCCCATGGTTCCGCGGGGTCCTCCAGGCAGCGTCTCCTTCCCCCTCAGCAGACGGCTAATTGGGCCATCTTGGGGGCAGGGAAGGGGAGGGGCAGCGTCACGATCGGTGCTCCATCCCCTTCCCCAGGTCGTCCTCACAGCAGCCGGCCCTCCGCACGGGCGGCACTCCGAGGAGGACCTCCCGCCACAGCATTTGCACGCGCTGCGGCGAAGAGTCGGCTCGAAGGACGGGCGGCCGTGGGCTGCCCTGGGAAGCTGCGCTGTGGGGCCGAGGTATCCCTATACCATCGGCCCCGCGGCGCAGCTTCGCCGCCCCTGAAAGGAGAAATTGGCACTCTTCACAAGTCGCCGAAGGTGCGCCGCAAAAGGCTGCGGAGCACCTTCGGTGACTCTTCCGCCTCAGCATGTGCAAACGCTGCGGCAGGAGGACGACCTGGGGAAGGGGTGACAGCCGTGGCGAGTGACAGCCACGGCAAATGACAGCCGCGGCGAGCATAGCTATATCTGCGCATGTGCTAGAAGATCATTTCTAGTACATTTACGGGCTTTTCTCACTTGTGTGTGAACGTTAAATGCGGTGTTAGCATGAGCTTACTGTAATTTCGGAATTAAGGTAATTATGTGTGAAAGCCATTTACGGAATCAAGGTTTATTTTCGGTTTATTTTCGGGATGTCTCATTTCCACTTTATTGTCGGTTTGTGGCCCACGTGTGATAACGTCCTATGACAGTAAATCTTTCAGCCCTAATCTAGGCAAACAAGGAGTTAATGGAGCTCCTTTAAAAAGATCAAATAAATTTCAGATGCTCTACTATTTCCCTCTGTTATATGCATCCTTTAATATGCATCGATTTCACTCTGGAAGAAAAGGGAGGGTTTTTTCTTTCCCTTTAGCATACACCCACTTAAGCCCTTCAACTGAAAAACACTTGGGGGTGGGGGTGGAGATAAGAAGAATGTGGCATTTTCTGTCTTTTCAGATATCATTTTATAAATAATATACAAAAACTACCTCTTTAACTTCCAGGATATCCTATGAACGCAAGCTCACAGATCACTATCTGCTGCCCAGAAATATACACAACACTTCTTGTGTAAGTTATTATTTATTTATTTTTTGGACTACAACTGTCAAGAGTTCTGCAGCCAGTATAGTCAATGCCTGAGAAATTTAGGCAGTGTGGTTTAAAAAGGTAAGTTTCCCAAGCTCAAATCTATGTAGACCCACATATATAACACACTCCCAAATGATGTTGCAATCATGAGGAAGTCTTTGTTATGATTCAAAATATGTTTTCTTCAGCTGCTATGCCTTTTTAAAAGGACTTCATTATTATAGGACCTAAGAATGTTAGATGTTCAGTCACCTAACGGTACTTAAAATGTGTGTAGATTTTTTTGGGGTTGGATAATAACATCTGTTTTGATTTTTGAACCACAAAAGTGCATTTAATCTGGCCTTCCTTTATTTGAACTTTTCACATCTGCTTAGGCTTGGTTCCCATGAACTAAATCCCAGATCTCTTAAAAAAAAAAAAATGGAGGAAGTTTACCTGTGCTGTTGTTGTCCCAGTTCCAAAGATAACTTTATAGGGCTCAGATAAAAATGTCAAAAGGAATTCCTACACAATGCCCAACCAAACTTTCATGTGCAGAGAGCATGACTACACTTCCAGTTGATTCTCAATCTCAAGTCAATGACCCACCACACTGGGAAAGAAAATGGTTGAAGGAATTCAGATAAACAATACTGAGCAATCTCTAGTTTAAACATTCTTTTCAAGTCTGGATGTTTAGCTAAGCAGACTCTTGGCATGTGTGTCTATATTATGAGTACCCAAGAGGGCAAAATCCTCACCATCCCATGTACAGCTTCCTTTGTTTTCTTCTAGGGAAGTAATATCAAAGCTTTGGGTGGGAATATGGAGGGGAGAGGTAGAGAGGATATTCCAGTGCTGGAAACATTTTTCACAGAAAGATTCAAAGGCCTGACATGGGCTTCAAAACTGCTTTTTAAATCAATAAAGTAGTGGGTTTTTTAGAGCAGATGGGTGAGTGGGTTACAGTTTCTAATAACTGGTGATATAGTTGTCTCCAGAAGAATAGTCACAAAGACTAATAAGAGGAGCCTTGCTGGAGGAGGCCAAGTTTCATTTAACCTTAAATCTCTCCATAACATCTTCCCAGATTTTGATTTTTCAGCAGAAATACAGTTCATCTCTCACCACTCGTCTACACTGCTGAATAGATAAGATCAGAGGTTCTCTATATCATACTATGCAATGCTTCCTAAATGAAAACTGGAACATATGAGACCAAGCAACATCAGAATGAAGTCAAGATGGAAAAAGTTACTAATGAGGAAGAATACACGAGTTAGGAGAAGCTGCAGCAGTTTGCCTAATCGAACAGGGAAAGGCCTCTCCCTCATGCAAACTATGAGTGCAAAGTACTTCTGCGCTTCAAATTCTGTTTGCAACAATCAAAGTAAGGCAAGGAAAGAGGAGTAGGACAGAGAAACCAGGACATTTTAAAAGTAGCTGAACAAGTGGGATGACAGATGATTAAATAGAACTATCCCTGACAAATCTGGACAGTTGGAGGGTGTGCTGTTCTAGTACCCTTCTGGGACAGAAGGAAAATCAGAGTGGCTCCATCATTGTTGAGGCACCAAAAGAATAATATACTATCCAGCCATTTGTTTTTTATTATTTATTTATTTATTTATTGTTTTCCATCATAAAAAAAAAAAAAGATGAGTAAAATTGACTTTTAAAATTCTGCCCAACCTGTTTATAATGAATGTTTTTTCCAGAGTCTACCAGATGTTACAGACTAGTATTTGGGGCCATCAGTGGTTCCAGTTCTATCAATGTAGAATCACTGAGATAGTGTTGTCAAAAAATGTAACATGTATCAAATAATCTCATATTTTGCAACTGTGCTATTTTGATCCCATCTATAGCAATAACAATCGGATATTTTGTCCTGTCTGTGCAGAATTGCTCTAAGAGGACCTCTTGTTACTGGAACCAGTATTGTTTTCTTTCTCCCAGAGGTTCTGAATCTCAGTTTGTAGGTCTCAGTATCTTTAATCCTTTCCTGCTCTTTGTCTATAATTCTGCTATCCCCATGGATTGCCACTTATGTCATCCATACTTTCATTTTATCAACTGTATAGGGCATTTTGTGTTTCCATTGTTTACAACTTTGAATGCTAAAAGTCCCATAAGATGATGATGATGATGATGATGATGATGATGATGATTCTTGCTTCCAGTGGGGTTCACCCTGCAAGCTGCATGTATCCTGGCTGTACTGGCAGACCACAAAGGCCATAGCTGTCCCTTGTTTGTCTCCAATCTCTTGCAAATTTAGAGATATAATAGCAGCTCATGGAATCCATCTTAGTGGGGTGGTTATCCATTTTGGGTTTTAGTCTGATCTTCAAAGGAGCTGTGCAGAACTGATTTTAGAAACAAGGTTGAACACTTTGGATAGCTCCTTTGAAGTTCAAACTAAAATCCAGAACAGATTGGCCACCCTGCTGATTTAGAAGCCACCATCTGCTGCTGCCCTGAGTATGGAGCTTCTGTTTATTTGCCATGCCTACAATGGCAAATGACAGTGACTGTTCATTCTGCTGCTTTTAAGCAATTCTCCTCCTGTTTTCTCTAACAGATAGAGGAATTGCTAGTAGTTTCACCCCTAGATGTCAAATGGAAATTATTGAAGATTGTTGTGAAGGCCTCCTTCGCATCTTCTGAGCACACTGAATTACAGCCATTGACATTATTACAAGACAGATTTGGAGGACAAAGTGCAAGTAATTCCTGTGAATTTCCATGGGATTTTCAGTATCCTGTGTTGGGAAGATCAGCACAGTCATTAAGTGAACACACTGTTGCACAACATCCCATAACCAGCTCTTGCAGAACTTTAAAGGGAAAGTATTCTACTTGTACTGGGGCCAGGTCAAATTAGTCATAATGCCATCCCACCTGAAATGGTTTGACCAAAAGTTTAGGAGTCTGAAAAGGGAAACAAAAATGTTATCTGCAGACTGTCCTTGGTTTAAACCCAAACCCTTCTCTTTTTTCCTCCCCTCACACCGAGTGTCATTGAAACTGTCTCATGCTGGAACAATCTGTAAGAATTTAACAAGTCAGAAATGGATTAAAAAGCACTTTATGACTTGTTAAAGAAATCCCCTTGTTCCTCAGAAGCATTTTTAGCATCTTATTAATGGCATTTGATCCAACCAACATATTGACTAGTCATTTGAATAAGAGATGAATCCTCCTTGATGGATCACAAAGGGAATATAAATTCAGACAAGGCATTTTTCCAAATTTCCCATTTTTAAAATAAACCTTGAACAGAATAATATACCTCCAGCCTTTCTTACTTTGTCCCATGAAAGGCTGTCCTGAGGGTACCTTGACTTGAGCCCAAAAAAATCTTTCTGCTGAAGTGTACCTTTGAATGAATATGTGAAAATAGCTTGTCATTTTCTGCCTAAATAGCTTGAAGTACAATTGGGCTACATACTCTTTATCTATTCACACACGCACACACTTTTCTCTATCAAGTGAAAAACAACCCAAAAGATTGACTCCAAATTTTATTCCCTCTTCCCCATAGTAACCCCTCCAAATCCGTAAAAACACCAGAGCTTGGTGAAGTTACTTTTTTTGTACTACAAATTCTAGAATCTACCAGCTGTAAGATTGCAATTCTGGGGATTGTAGTTTTCAGCACTGAGCCATAGCAGTTGAAGTGGTGTCAAACTGAATTATTTCTGCAGTGTGGATGCAGCCCAAGAGTTGTAGTCCAAAAAGTAACTTTTCTGTGATCTTAAAAATGTTACATAGAGGGTTGGGGACTCAGCTGCATTAGCTGAGCTATGGTTGAGGGGAATCAGGATGTCTGGACATTGGACAGAGCTACCTCCTGTCTATCTCTACTCCTCCCCTAATGTTCATACTTTGCCAAATAATATAAGGTGCTGTGGACTATATTTCAGAGGAAGGAACTGGCAAAATCATTTTTGAGTATTCCTTGTCTAAGAAAACCCTATGAAATTCATGAGATTGCCATAAATCAACAAGCAACATGAAAGCACGCACATGCACATGCACCCCTTCATTATGTATCCAAGCCAAAATGCACCCCTTTCTAATTCAAATTTAATCTCAGATGTGACCCTAATGAGTCCCTCCCTCCTACTGGCAGTTAATGGGAGGTGTTGCATATTGATGGAGTCTGCTGCGGACATGGGTGCATATTGTGTACACTGAGAACCGCATGTGATCCTTGTGGAACATATGGCCTCGAAACTGCCTAAAGCCCACCATTTAGCCACCTGAAAATATTTTCAGCTAAAAAATGACATTTTCAGCCAAAATTCTTGTGGAATACTATTTAACATTTTAACTTGACACATGTGCTGACACAGCAGAAAGGTGTCCACCAAATCAAAGTGACTTCTAGTTCCTCAAATGTGACCAGTGACTAGCCAAAAAAGTAGTGGAATGGCCCTCTAACCATTTGAATGGGCCTACCATTGGCGTAGGGAAAGTCACATGGCAAATGACCCCAGGAAGAAAGCTGAAGAACCTCACTGTCTTGTCTTTTTGTACCAACTGCAAAAGAACTGGCTGCTAAAGGATTCTTCTTTCAAAAAAGCCAAACAGAAAACAGACATGGGATGGTATGTATCTGTGTATTCATTTGTTGGCAAACAACAAAGAATGTAGGCAGTTGCAACTTGTTTTGTTTGGGTTTGAAAAACTGCAGCTGTCATAATCCTAAATATATTAACTGGAGAGTAACCACTATGGACCTTATCACACGGGGCCCAATGCAGTCAGAATCCAAATGAAAGCCCGACCTAATATGTATTATTTTCCCATGTTTCCACACGACGTTGCTCAGAACCCTGACAGAACCCCGACACAATGCGGAATGATCCGTGATCTTTTGAATTTCGGTTTCTTCAGGAAGTACAATTGCACAATGGGATTAATATTGCTTTTGCCGTAAGTGCAATCACCAAATACGTATCGCCAAATACGTATTAGGGAACATTTTCCCATCATTACCACCTTGGAGCGCCGGCGCTCCAAGGAGGACCTCCTCGGAGTGCCAATCCGACGCGGGGCTGGCGCTCCAAGGAGGACCTCCTCGGAGAGCCGGCTCTCCAAGGGGGACCTCCTTGGAGCGCTGATACGACGCAGGGCCGGCTCTCCAAGGGGGACCTCCTCGGAGCGCCAATCCGACGCAGGGCCAGTGCTCCAAGGGGGACCTCCTCGGAGCGCCGATCCGACGCAGGGCCGGTGCTCCAAGGAGGACCTCCTCGGTGAACGCTGCGGCGGGAGGTCCTCCTCGGAGCGCCAGCCGTGCGGAGGGCTGGCTGCACCAAGGACGACCTGGGAAAGGGTGACAGCTGTGGCGAGTGAAAGCCGCGGCGAGCATAGTGTGCATGTGGAAGAACATCATTGCTTCTTCATGTACGGGATTTTCTCACTTGTATGTGAACGGCAAGTACAGTTCCCGGGAGCGCTTTCCTTAAATGCGCAATGAAGGTAATTGCGTGTAAAAACCATTTGCGGAATGAAGGTTTATTTTCAGTTTCTTTTCGGAATCTATCATTTCAGGATTATTATCGCTTTGTGGGCCACGTGTGATAAGGTCCTATGTAATGCAGTTGACTTACTTCTGAGTAAACATGCATTCAGATTTACTGTGATCCTTAAATTGCCTCATCAGCACAACAACTGGATCCATCAAAAGGCCATCTATACCAATGAACTGTAGTGCCTTGGAAGGGGATCACCCACCCCATACCCTTTCTTAGTTACTGTGCAATCTAGATTGCTGCAGTGTGCATGAGTCAAAGACTATGTAGACACATGAATGTGCTTAGGAGTGTAAATAATGTCAGATAATTTTACACAGTGAGTTAATCTCTATGTAACAGTGCAAGCACACAAACACATCTTCACATGACTCTCTGGAAATTCTTCACAGTCCCAGCTATGTATTATGCTATGGCTGATTGGGTGTGAATAGCTGCCCAGCATCACAATGGAGGGCCTCAGATAGTGGGAGGAGGTCAAGCAGTTGGGGGGTCAGAATACTTCAGACTACTCCCAGTGTATTCTTGCCCATGTGAACAGGGCCTTAGTGAATCCAAAGTGTTCTGTTCTGTGGATTTAATGCTATCTACAATATTCTAAGTTGGAAAATGAATGAAAGAATTGAATAATGGCTCCATCTGCCTTAACCTGCTATGCAGAAGAGTCTAGAAAAGGGGTGAGTAACTGCAGAGGGGGGCGAAGCCATTCCTACCTCCATGCCCACAGAATTCATGGCTGCTCCTGAAGCAATGGGAAAGAAACATGACATTATTTTGGGGCCTGGGAATGGGCTGAAAAACAGATGGTTCAGAGGAGCAGCATAGTGCTGTGATTTGAGCATTAAGACTATGACTCCAGAGATCAGAGTTCCATGAAACTCACTGGGTAGCCTTGGGCAAATCACATACTCTCAGCCTCAGGAAAAGGCAATTGCAAACCTTCTGTGAACAAATGTCAAGAAAAAAACCCTTGATAGGTTCACCTTAGGGTCATCATAGGTTCAAAATAACTTGAAGGCACATGACACACACAGGGAGAGATGGTTTTGGTGGGACTCTTTGCTTTAGGGGATGGGGTGGTCAGAGGAGTCAAAACAGCATATTTTTATAGCACCTTGAGTATGTTTGTAAAGGATGTAATTTTTTCAGCTATTTTTTTAAAGAAATGAGAGTCAGGGTTCCTTTGGAGACACAAAATGGGCCACATGCAGCCATGAGCAGCACTTGCTCTGCCTCAGGTTTATAAACAGAACACACTAATAATAATGCCAATGTGATTTAATAGCATTTGATATTGCAGTAGCATTGCAGGAGTATGAGTTTATGACTGTTGATAGCCACAAAAGGGATGGCTGAGGAAAAGAATGAGCATCTAGATAGATAAATATAAAAACAAAGGTAGCTATGCTGCTCCATGAAGAGGGGAACTCTTCCACCCATGCTTCCATGGCCGAACGGGTATTTGAATCCTGGTCTCCCAGAGTCATGGTCCAATATGCAAGCACTACACCCTGCTTGCTCTCATACACACGGATAGTCTTCTAATTTTTTCCTACCTAACCTGATTAAGAGTTCTGGTGAAATCAGAGCATTTCACACTTACCTAATACTGGTGGCCAAACTAGGAGCTGTTCCAAAAAAAAGTAATTTTCCCAAACTTCTCTGCATGTTTGTGGCATTTGGGTAAGTTTTGGTAAAAGTACTGACCTACAGTGGATTCTGGCTAGCTAAAGTTTGACTCCAGATGACACGGCTTGTGCTCCACTAAGTGATATGTCCGTGCCTTTCTTTTCTAATGAGGTCATTACAAAAGCATCACATCTGATACAGACTCAAAAACACAAAGCCTCCAAACTGTAAAGAGTGTAGCGGGGGGGGGGGGGGGGGGAGAGAGACAGTCTCTCTGCTGGAGCTTCCCAGCACAGATCACAGCCTGTGTATATTTACACAACATGATCCTCTGGGAGCAGCTGAAGTGATTAATATTCCTAAATGGCATTTTTGGGGTTCTTTCAGCACAACTGAAAGCATGTGATCTGGCCACACGATTCATGCCAAGCCAAATCTTGCAAACTGACAGTGTTAGGCATCTGGGTGGGAACATCATTTACAAAATAAAGAAGACATATTTCAAATAAAACTATCTGGCAACAAAAAAGTAACCTTCCAAATGTCTTGCAAATTCTCTCCCTCTCTTTTTAAGGATTAATGATCCTACATAGGAATGGGACACTTTGCTACTTAATCCTACCAATGTTTCAGCAGCTCCCTCTCTCACCAGAGCAGTGGTGGCAACCTTTTCTTCTTCAGATCAAACAAGACCTAAAGTCTGGGAAGATTTAACAGCAGAATAAAAACAATACTTCCAAGGAGGGAGTGGGGAGGAGGCAAAGGGAAATGTTAACCATCTGCAGTTCTTACTGCTTCTGCTTCTTTTTTTCAGTTTTATTTGACTTTTGTATCAGGAGTATTAAGATTCTCTCTTCCCTTCTTATTGCTTCAAGCTTCTCAGGCTATCATACCTAATTCACAGTAGTCAAACAAACTGATTTAGAGTTTCTGAACTTCCTTTTCTGGGAAAATAAATGCACAAGAGATGTCTTGGGTGTATATTCTGGGCTTTCCTTCATAAAGTGAGAGAGAGAAGGCCAAGGAATAGAACAGAAAAATAGCTGTAGGACTGCCTCTTTGTGGTGTCATACCATAATCCAGCCTACTTGACTCTTACCACAGATGGCATTGGAGTCACCACTTTTTTCTGTCCCTGCTGCTCCTCTGCTTTGAGAGCAGCATTGTAAAAATTAAGCAGGTGGTGGGGAGAAAATATAGTTGGGAAATAGAATCTATTCTACTTGATCATGTCAGAGTATTGAAAGGGGTATGGAAGCAGGGAAAGTGAGAAAAGAAACAAGACAAACATATATGCTATAGTTTGCACCTGAGAGAATCACATAATTCTGAAATGTCACATTGTAAAAGTACTATAAGCTACTATCTGTACACATTTACCTGGAGGTAAGCATCATTGAACTCAAATGGCAGTTGCTTTTGACTAAGGATACACTGAATTGAACTGTAAATAATCTATTTTCCTATCAATACACTTGCCAGTAGAGCTTTGCTCCTGATTAGTTACACTGGTCTTATTGAAATGCCTCTACAGGCATAAATTAGTTAACAAAGGATCAGAACAGACACTCATTAAAGTCACCTTATAGGCATCTTGGAAATGTGGTGTTTACATGCTACACACTTCCAAGATGCCCAGAAGCCACCCAGAAGCCTCCCAGCAGCCCAGATGTGGATGGCTTCAAGATGCTCTGGCAGCATAGCATTTACACACTGCATGCAGCCGGAGTACCTAGAAGCTGCCCTAGGGCTGCAGTGGGGCTGCCAAAGGCAGCTCTTTCCCTGCCCAAATAGGAGCAGATCTTTTCTGCTCCTATTTGGGCTGGGTTCAGGGCAGGTTGGAGATGTAGTGTGTGATTGCCACAGTCCCAATGCATCTTCAGTGGGGGACCCTTCAATCCACAACTTTGTAGGCATCTGTTCCAATCCAAAGTCTCTGACAAAGGAGTTCTTTTTTGCAATGTATTTTTATGTTCCTCATTCTTCCCTTTCCTCCATGGCTCCAGGATAGGCAAAGTGTGCCCCCCAGGCCACATAGAGCCCACAGGTAGGGGGGCAGGAGTAATTTGTTGCAAAATTTCACCAAAGTGTTCTCTAGGTGACATAGAGTTCATTTCCATCACATTTGGAGGCTCTTAGGGCCCCTCAGGGGGGGGGGAACCCCAAAACATAGATGGGGGTGGTTAGATAGATAGATAGATATTGCAGAAGTGGCATCAAAATGGAAAAGTGGAGCATGGTGAATGAAAAAGTCATCCCTGGATCAATTTTGAAAGTTTCCTTCATAAAGTGAGAGAGTATATATATATACTCCAATGCAATGCTTACCTGACCTGGTTGTTTCATTTCACATGTGCACATTTGAATAAAAACCTTGAAGAAATATGTTGAACTCTTCTTCTGTGGTACAGGAACCACATTCTCTCCATGCTATTTCTGCACCAAATTTTCAATTAAAGTAATGCCCAGGAATACGTTCACTTTGTTAACAGAAGTATGCCTATAGTTTCCTTCTGAGATTTTGCAGACTGGATGGGTGGGGGGTGGGGGATTATGATGAATCTCTAATATTATTTCTAGGTTAATTTAATGCAAGGTGCAAGTTCATGAGAAGATGAGAAATGAATTCATAATGAAATATACTTTAGGTAACATTTCTATCATAATGCCATTTTCTGGGAAACAACAGATCCATGAATTGATTTATTGATATATGTATAAGCAGGGAAATAAAAACATAATTCAGTGGCCTCTGGTCTTCAGTTCAATGTATTAGCGGGTCAGTGTTGGAACTTCATAAGAAGCAACAAATCTATTATTTTTTCTAAATTATTTGCCTTTTTAAGATCAAAAGTCTTTTCCACATTGTTTTCCTGTTTTCAACTTTTGTAAAATGCATACAAAAAAGATTGCACACATTCTCATATGCTTTTGCATGAAAATTTGTACACATTTTGTCCATAAGTTCTGCTATCATTCATTTTGGCAAGAGCTTTGCTCTAATATATGCTTCTTTGCACACTGTTTCCCCATATGTACTCATCTTTCCTTGCAATTTCCATTGAGGTGTTTATTTTATGAAATTAGAGAACTATATGGACTTCAGAAAAATGAGAAATCCAGCAATTTATATTCTGTTTTAGATATTTCAAGGATGCACAATTGCCAAGGGGATGTGTTATGGCTCTTCTTATACTCTTAAGCAGATACTGATTAACCATGATAGCAACAATTCCTTAAATCACAATAAGAAGGCTGAAATGAGATGCAAACCTACACTTATCAAAGGGTAGTTATGTTGGCCATACAGAAAATACAATAACATCCAAAATCCACAGAATAATGATACTCAGCAAAGGCTCTCTCAGAGTGACAGTACATAGAGATGTCATCCTATAAAGATATTTTTTTAAAAAAATTGGGATGGCATTTGATGGATTTTACCAATACAGAACCAAAATGCAGTATAGCTAAACCCAGTTAAGTTATAATGGCAAGGGTCGACTGAAAACAATCAAATAGGTTATCATATTATAAATGAATTAAAACAAATTTATTTTTTTTAAAAAAGAAAGTGGCAAAAAGCTTAACACCCTCCCATTAAAAGACCTTTTCAAAAATGCTAATTAGTGGCTAAAAACCTATTTGAATCAAACTTTTTTTTTTTTTTTTTTTTTTTTTTTTTTTTTTTTTGCCTGCTGGAAGAAGAATAAGGACGTTATCACACGGGGGAAATCTGCTGGTTAATCCACACAAATCCCAAACAGAAATTGGATTTGTGCCTCACGATTTCACACGACGTCACACAGAAACTGGACAGAAACTGGTGTTATCCGAGATCTTTTGAAATTCCGTAGTTTTGAGGAAATGCATTTGCGAAATTACAGTAATTTTGCATTTACCGTAATGTGAAAAGCAAATGCGTATTTGGGAGCATTTCCCTGCTTTTCCCATGGTTCCACGGCGAGCATTCCTCTATCTGTGCATGTGCAAGAAGATCATTTCTAGTTCATTTACGGGCTTTTCTCACTTGTGTGTGAACGTTAAATGCGCTTACTGTAATTTCGCAATTAAGGTAATTACGTGTGAAAGCCATTTGGGGAATCAAGGTTTATTTTCGGTTTATTTTCAGAATGCCTCATTTCCACTTTATTATCGCTTTCTGGCCCACGTGTGATAATGTCCTAAGAAAGAGAGAGATCCATCCTACAATCCTATGGAAATAAATTCCACAGCCTTGAAGCAGCCACCAGGAAGGCCTTCAGCTTATCACCTGCACAGTCTAGAGTCCAATATGAAATTTATTTCCCCCAGTGTTGTGAATAGGATTGGGGAAGGAGATCTGGTCTATTACATTGGTGCTACTGCATTGAAACAGTCACCCATTTGGGTCCAAATTGACCTAGTAATCACTGAGCATGAGACAGCTAATGTGTCTTATATTCAGACATTGGGAAACCTGTTCTAATTTTTTTTTTGGACCACAACTCCTAGAATGCTGTTGGCTATACTGCCTGGACAACTGTGGTGGTTGTAGTCCTAAACTTTAACATCATCAAGCTCTGCTCATATTGCTGCACATCATCAGAAATCTGAGCTGTATTTATCTTTTCCTGGCTTTTTGGAACAATGAGAACTACCTGTGCAACTTATCATAATATATCTTATAATGCCCAATGCATGGGCCACAATCAGGCTTTGAATTATATCTAAAGAAGCAATGATGACATGCTACACGTACTAACTCATCACTCTCTTGAATAAAGATATCCATATAGTTTTATATTTCTGAAATGTCAGCTTTGGAACAACCAGATGTACAACAAAGAAAACATTTATTTATTTTGTACAGCAAAGGAAGTGTTTGTTTGTTTGCTTATTCCTTGAAATGGGACTCAAAGCAGGTTTTATTGGAAGTTCATATAGGCACTTTACTGTCACCATTAACAATGAACAGCATAGCTTGGCACAATAGCATACTGTGTTTTCTGGGGGGAAATGAGTGTTTTGGGGGATTATTTAATCATTTAGCACAGTGGAAATATCAGCGCAGTGGAAAATATCAAGCACTATGATTATAGCTAAAGAATTGAAGACTTTTCTTGAATTGGGGAGATGGGGCTTTTCCCAGCATTTTGCCCTGTAAAAGATGTTACCTGTTAATGATTTTAGGGGGAGGCTTGCAAGGACAAAAGAGTCCTCAGTACAGTAAATGTGCATGACACCTTTCCTAAAAATTGTAGAGCATGAGCAATGGTTGCTTTAAATTGGCTTTGTGGACACAATCACACAACCAACTCTGATTGGCATTATACAACACCATTTTTAAATCCTTTCCAAATAAGAGCAGGGAACATTGACATCATTCTAAAGTAGCTTTGCAAAGTCATGGTGAAGAACAAAGTGATTGGTTACATGGCATTATGTCATTCTAGTAACTACATTGGTATTCAGCTGTCTGCCACCACATAACTGGTTGGAAAATAAGCCTCAGTTGTTGTTGTTGTTGTTGTTGTTTTAAAAAAGGTGCAGGGGGGGGGGGAGAAGAAAAACCTTAAAACCTTTTTACCAAAAATGTGAACAGTCAGTGAACTCTAATATTGCTTTGGGGCAAGCCTTTCATAATGTCAGAGTTCTTTGAACAGAACTCATTATGCCATAACCAGAGGTCTTAAAAAATAATAATAATAGGAGGACACAAGAGACTAACTGCTTTTAGTTTTATTGCTAAATGTCTTTAACAGTCAGGAAATAGTAGTCCCATGCTTGAGGACAGCACTGAATGTTAGGATCTATGAGAGCTATGAAGTGTGTTCTGGGCTTTATGCTTCTCTGGCCCTATTTGCACACTTCCACCTCTGCCTGAACACATTGAAGTCATGAAACACATGCCAGAATGGTGTGGAAGCTAAAATTCCTGTGGCTTGAAGCCATGCTCTTTCAGACACTTCAGAAGAGCCGTGTGGGTCACAGAACTTATTTGTTTGTTTGTTTGTTTGTTTAATATGCTGTCTTTCTCCCAGCATGGGACCCAAGGCAGCTTACAAAGGCTAAAAGCAAGATTAGCTAAAATATTAGCTCCTTCCTTTCCATGCCCATATCTCCCCAGCCTCTAAGAAGAAGTATTAGAAGAGGCAGGGTGGTTATCATGCCCTGAAGTATGGGAATCTAGTGCCTCACAAAATAAAACAAAAACAAACAAAAAACAAAACAAAAAACAGGATTCCATAGCATTCAGTTAGAGCAGTTAAAGTGGAATCATAGTGCTATAAATGTGTACTGTGAAAGGGCCCATGGCAAGCCTATGGAATCCCTTTGGCCAGATAGATACTCACAGATATAGAAGCAGTATCTCGTTACTCCTTTGGAGTTAGTAATGGTAATCCAATTCTATGTCCAGTGATTTCCTATGTCAACTGTCAAAGGACACACTTGACCAATGATTCTGAAGTCCTTAACAGTTTTATTTCAAAGGTTGAAAACAAGCAGAATGGTAGCTTTCAAAACTCAATTCACTGAAGTGTTGAAATTTCTGTCACAGACCTGAAGTTCAAAAGCTTTGGGATTTTGAATGAAGCTTGAATTCTGAGGTTCATAGTCAGTATTTGACCCAACTCTTTGAAGACAACTTTTAAATGGAATTTTGAATTCATTGTAGGCTGGCTTCAATGGCTAGCATGAGATTGCTGTAGCCCATTGCGTCTTATTAGCAAACTCCACTGCACAAATCCAGTCCCCAAAGGTTATTAAGAACTGCAGGAATTACCCTTGTAGTCCAGTAGTTGCTCGGTTTGACATTCATATATCCCAGTCCCCATGCCTAGATGTCTTGGCTTTGGCTTGACTGCCCGTTGGTATTTAATATAGTGCTGTTTTTGAAGCTGCAGCAATGAGCTCTTGGCTCCAGCAACCTGTTTTCTGCCTTAGTTTGGCTTCCTGACTGTGCTTTTGAACTTCTCATTTGCTAAATGTGACTTTGTACGCACATTCTTCTGACACTTGATCTAGTTCCAGCTGATCACCTTGATCTAAACCTCTGCCTCGGGATCCTGACATTATCATGAATTTGCCTGTTCTGGTTCAAGATTACTTTTTCATCTCAGCTGTGTATGCAGTCCTGCTCTTTGATGTTTCCGAGCCACTGTTTCCTTTGCCGTCACTTTTATCTCTGTCCTGGCACTCTTCCTTGCAGCATCCTCTTCCCCAGATGGTCTCCATCTCCCCTTCAAAAGTGCCCAAAATATTCCAGTTTCCTCCTCTTGATCTTTACACAGCAACACACATCTTCATCGTGATGATCTGGAGTCTCCCAGTATATTTCCCCCTTTGCGGTCTTCTTGTGTCTTGATATGGTGCTCTCTAGAATCTGTTGGAACCAGACAAAAGTCTTGGTTCTTTGTGCTATATGATGATGCATCATCATAATGATACCTATAAGAAGCAAATACATATAAGGGCCAAGACATTTATTAGACTCTGTGAGATGTTTTGAATTTTATTGCTAGGTTTGTCAGGAGGTCTGGTTTTATGGGTTGTTTTTTTCTTCCATTGCTGGTAATCTAAAAACCCTTTAAGGTCTTTTGGGAAGGATTCATGATGCCTGGATCTAATACACAATGTAAACAGGCTAACATCTTAGTGGATTTGCTGACCACTATATTTAACCACTGTTTAAGCCAGGGGTAGGCAACCTTTCCCCTTTAAGGGCTGAGGGACTTCAGCTCCCAGAAGCCTCAGCCATGTTGGCCAATAGTCCCATGTTGGCCAATAGCTCCTGGGATTCTGGGAGCTGAAGTCCATCGGCCCTTAAAGGGGAAAGGTTGCCTACCCCTGGTTTAAGCAATAGGTTGGCAAAATGTCGATTTTCAGACTTCACTTCCCATCATTCTTCACTACTGGTTATCCAGGACAGGGCTAATTGTAGTCTGCCCATATCATGGAGCTCTCTCCTGCTTTACCACCTACCTCCACACTGCTACATTTATAACCATTTAGACCCTAGATACAACTGCCTTATTGTCAATAGGGGGCATTTTAGACATACCTTGCTCTGTGGAGAAAAAAAGAACATAATACAGGAACAAGAAGAAATAAAAAGACGCTGAAGGCAATACACAGAAGAGTTATAAAAAAGAGATGAAGGAATGAATGATATTTGGAATGAGGAGTCATATGAAGACGAACCCCAAATTCTAAGAAGTGAAGGGGAATCTGCAATAAAGAAAATGGGAAAAATAAATCACCGGAAACAGATCATATCCTAATTGAACTGCTACAGTGCCTACAGACAGATGCAACTTTAGTGCTAACTGAAATATGCCAACAAATATGGGAAACAAAGTAGTGGCCAACAGACTGAAAATGCTCGATATACATAACAATCCACAAGAAAGGAGATATAAAAGTCTGCAGCAACTATAGGACAATAGCACTAATCTCACATGCAAGCAAAATAATGCTCAAAATTCTGCAGCATAGACTCCAACCATACATAGAGAGAGAAATTTAAGAGGTGAAAGCAGGATCCAGAAAAGGAAGAGGAACTAGGGACCACATTGCAAACATACGATGGCTAATGGAGTGCACCAAATAATTAAAAAAAAAAAAAGAATCAGCATATGTTTCATAGACTACAGCAAAGGATTTGATTATATAGATCACAAAAAAATTATGGAACACCCTCAAAGTCATGGAGGTGCCACTACATCTGATAGTCCTAATGAGGAATTTGTACCAAGGACAAGAGGCCACTGTCAGAACAGAATTTGGGGAAATAGAGTGGTTCCCAATAGGCAAAGGGGTCAGGCAAGGCTGGATCCTATCAACCTACTTGTTTAACTTAAGAAAAGCAGAATTAGAATCAGAAAAAGAAGGAGTTAAGATAGGAGGAAGCAACATTAAGAACCTAAGATATGCGGACAACACTATAATACTAGCAGAAGACATTCAGGAATTCAAACAGTTAATAAGAAAGGTCAAAGATGAAAGTGCAAAAACAGGTCTGATGCTGAACATAAACAAAACAAAAATAATGCCCACAGAAGAAATACACAAATTCAATCTAGACCAGGAGGAAATTGAAATAGTTAAAGAATTCCCATATCTAGGATCAAACATTGACCAGAATGGAGACTGCATTCAGGAATGGGAAGGACAGCTATGAAAGAACTGGAAAAGATACGGAAGAGCAAAGACATACAACTGTGCACTAAAGTCAGAATCGTTCAGGCCATTGTATTCCCAATTATCATGTACAGATGTGAGAGCTAAACAGTGAAGGAAGCAGACAGAAAGAAAATCGACTCATTTGAAATGTGCTGCTGGAGAAGAGTACTTAGGATACCATGAACAGCCAAGAAGACAAACAAATGGGTTCTTGAACAAGTCAGACCATGGCTCTCCCTGGAAGCAAAGATGATCAAGTTGAGACTATTGTACTTTGCCCACACAATGAGAAGGGATGGATCACTAGAAAAAACAATAATGCTAGGAAAGGTAGAGGGTAGAAGAAAGAGAGGAAGACCACAGTCCAGATGATGAAGGGCTTGCAGGATCTGAGCAAGGCAGTGGAAGATAGGGATTCTTGGAGATGTCTCATCCATAGGGTGGCAATGAGTTGGAACCAACTTGAGGGCAGTTAACAACAATAACAAAGCAACAAAGGTTTAAATACCAAATAAAACCATATTAAAAGGAGGGCAATGATTGAGCTCTTTAGAATACACCTTACTGCTATCATCTCTGTGATTTGGGCTCTTATAGCCAAGTCAACTGCATTCCTTTTCTCTGTTCTCTTTTATCAAGCTGAGACTAGATTATTTTTTTCTGACAGAGCAGGTCTATGTGTTGGCATCAAAGGAATCAATCAGTCTAAGGTTATGTCTGCAATGGCCAGAATACTCCAGGACCAGATCAGAATATCCTGGCCCTAAAGCTGCCTCAAAGTCCTTTAGTTACTTGGGCACTCTAGAGTGATGCCAAGTGGTTGTTTGCAAATGCATCCTGCTGTGCTGCCTGCCAGCAGGAACGGTACAAGTCACTCCCTCTGAAGCTGAAAAAGAGGCATCCAGCATATATCACATAGTTGGGCATCTAGTTCTGACCTCAGAAGGAGTGACCTGTGCTAGCAGTGGTGGTGAAAACAGCCAGCCAGCATCTGGAAGATCCAGAACAAAAGGTGATTTAAAAAAAAAATCTGTGTCAAGGGGAGTATACCATGAGTTCATGCTGAACTGGCAGTACATCATCCAAACAGTTAGTACCAGAACTGAGGATTGGCCCTGCACTGTCTGAATGATCACCATGAGGCCAGGAGAGACGATATGTTATTTGGCCCATGCATACATGGCCCCAGGCCCCAGGGAGCAAAAAGATGGGGACCCTTCAGTGCATCTTCCCTTTGCTTCTCCCACCTCTTCCTCCTCACTCCAGATTTTCTGTTGTCTTCTTGCCAGCTGACAAGAACAGCTGAGTTAACATCTGCTGCAAATATTAGAATAAGCAGGGTGTGGGAAGCTCTGTAGTTTTTTATTCCCAATGTGCTTTTTACTTTGGAAAAAAAAAACCCTGGTGTTTCCTCTAGTCCATAGGTCAGAATTATGTGGCCCTTCAGACTATGAAAGAGAAAAGACCTGCTAGGTGATGGAGGAAAGCCACGGAGTAAAGTGACCAGCTTTAAATGGCCCATTGAAGGGCAGGAAGCAAATAAAGCAGTAACTGAATGCTGCAGAAGAATTTTTGAAAGGCTAGGCCTAGCAAGCTAAGGTGTCATTTAGGCTCTAAATTCCAGCAAGAAAATACCTCAGACCAGCACAATGAAAAAATTGCAATAAATGTTACTATGACATTTTGTTTTGTTTTATTGTCTGACAGTTTCTCCATGAAGAGCCACTGGCTTGAAATTCATTTGGATTGACAATACTTGGATTAATAAATGTGTTGCCTTTGTTGGATTTCTTCATATTTCTCCTTTGTGGTGTTGCCCCTTTTGGTGTGTTCTGGAACAAAAAGGCAGCCGCAGTATTGAACATCTCAGAACCATACTGAGTCACAGTAGCTCATGCCAAGCTGTAACCATTTCCATCTTTTAGGAGAGATTTCTCCCCCCACTCCCCACTCCCATGTAAGAAAGTTTGCTAGTCTTTTGAAAATTCTGTTGACGTTCTTCAAAACTCCTCTGATGTTTCATTTGAAAAGTAACTCACAAATGTGTTTTGAATTTCACCTAGGAGAAACTTCAGTGGCAACTTCAGTCTTTTGAATTCTCTTCTTTTTTCTTTCATAGGCCACAGCTATCATGAATGTCATAGCTTCCAAAATATAATGTTTCAGTCATTATGAGTGGTTGTGCTTTATTTCCCCACAAATCACCACTGCTAAAATATAAACCCACTGGCTCTACGTTATGCTGTATTGAACTACTGTGTCTGCATTCCACCCTTAACTGTTCCGTTTGTTTAAATGGTGCTTATATTTGTTCATTTTCTACAAACTGCTACAACAGTCACAACAATGCTGTGAAAAAAGCTTCAAATATCATGGAAAAAATACAGTCAAACTAATAACAATGAATGTATCTTTTGCAGCAGATCATCAAGCATAGATCTGAAATTATAAAAGTGCAATTTGAATATGCTCATACAAAAAAAGCAAGACTTTGTTGTTAATTCAATTTCTGATTCATTAAAGCCATTTAGAAAAATGTACAAAGGCAATTATTAAAAATCCGCTACAAGAGGCACAGTGTAAGGAACAACAAATGAGCTATTTAAAATGAATGAATAAGAGAAGAGGTTTGTGTTTCCCCGTTAAGACATAGAGCAGATCTGATAGACTGGCACTAAGAATGTATTAAGATCCAGAGTCTATGCTAATTTTGTCAGAATGACCAGCAGTGGTGGGAGAGGGTGGATGGAGAGAGCACTGAGCAATGAATGGCGTACAGGCTGAAGAGATCATTTGGTCATTGCTTTGGTGTTGGGGGAGCAGAGCTTGCAGTGGCTGTGCCATTCTAGCATGCTGGTTTCATTCCCCTGTGC
This sequence comes from Phrynosoma blainvillii, assembly GCA_026167975.1. Taxonomy (NCBI): domain Eukaryota; kingdom Metazoa; phylum Chordata; class Lepidosauria; order Squamata; family Phrynosomatidae; genus Phrynosoma; species Phrynosoma blainvillii. Next base: position 278,392,904 of record JANUYF010000001.1, read on the forward strand.
CTACACACAGGGTGATATGGTTCTTTCACAACATTGCATCCACTCCTCTTGCCCCTGCTGTTTGTTCAAGACACTTTCTTACAACGATATGTGGGGTGCACTTTAGTAGGAGGGATCCCCTTTGGTAGTTGGTGTGTAGCAACAGCCACTGTTAAATCTCCTCCACCCTGATTTTGGATGAAGGTGGTCAAAACATCACAAGAAAAAAATGTACATCACAAGAAAATTGGCAGACTAGCTGTTCTCTGATCATCCATGAATTGAAACTCCCATAGGTTGCCCCATCCCATATTAAATGGTGGCACATCATTGGCCATTAACTAATATGAGTTTGAGATCCCACATTTTCCCATCTGGTGGTGGGGTGGAATCAAACCCCCATGGATGTGAAGGGTCCTCTGTACTTGAAAACAGATTCAAAATTTCTCATTGCTCCCAGTAGGAAGATTATTTGCTTGTTTATTTGACTCATATTCTATTTTTCTCCTTGGACATAACCAGGGTAACAAGTTCAGGATTGTTCTAGTCTCGGAACCTTTGGTAATTACATTAAGTGTCATGTGTTAAGTACCAACCACAGCTGTCCACAATTTTCATTCAAACACATAAACATTCCATATTTACTGTTAGGAAATGAAGACAGAAATCTTAGCTAAGGGGCTCTTTCCAGATCAAAGTAAAATATGGTGATTATTTCTTCTCACTTACCTAAGAAGATGGGATAAGGAACATATAATCTAAGCTACTTGCATCTAACCAGAAGGTGGATGCAGAGCAAGCCAGAGAGAGAGCCCTGGTACTATAGTAACTGGGAAAGAAGGAAAAAGTTAACTGGGGGCCAAAACAGATGGGCCAAAATGACCACTGTCTGGCCACATTGGGGGCCTGGCATTTAGACAACGTGTGCCCCCAAACCACATGGAAACCAAATCTTTTCTCTGACCCCAGAGGCTTGGCCCAAACCCAGCCACAAAAGGAGTGCAAAAAACCCATTCGTTTTGCTGGCCGGATTGAAAATTGTGGTGGTAGCCCAAATTGGGGCCAGGTGCATGCAGTTACCGCAGTCCTGGCGTGACAGCACTGGAGCAGCTGCAGCCTGCTTTATTGGGTCTATCTGCTTGAGGCCTAAGTAAATATGCAGACTTCCCTCAATAGTCTTTGGGGCTGTACAGACGGGCAGGAAAAGGTGACATGATGCTAACTTTTCCCTAAGCTGCAGCAACTGCACCGCCTGTCCCAGGGATGCCCTAAATGGGGGTGAAGAAACCGCATTGAGGGACAGTCAATGCAGTTTTTCCAAGGCCATACTGAAGTGCCACCAACTGCACTGCTGCTAAGGGAGATAGAGCAACCACACAGGCTGGCAGCGGCTGCTTTAATTTCCCCCCCCCCCCCCCCTGTTCTCTCAGATGTATGTGCATGTGTGCAGGAACACATCCCTGTGTCTGTTACTCTCTGTGTATAAAGGTGATTGAAGTTTGGCATCCCTGCACACCTGCACAGAACATGTCATAGGGTGACATACAGTCTGTTATTTTGTCTGTACAAAGGTGACTGATGTTGAGCATCCCTGTGCATCTGTGCAGGACCTGTCATACACCCACAGATCATGCAAGGATTCATTGACCTCGGCTTCCTCCAAGTAGTGGGTGCCGTAGGTACCACTGTCTGATTGTGCCACCCTTGGGGCAGAGGAATGAGTTTGTCATCTGAAAAGACACCTACTCTGTCGTCCTCCACAAAACATATCCCACACAGATCAGGGGGGAGGGTAGAGGAACATGCAATAGAGGTTTGTGCAGACAGACTGAATACATGCCACTGGTGGTCATGCAAGGGACATGGTCAAAAGGACACACAAACGTTACTCTAGGAGCCCCACCACCACCACCATGCCTGGAAGTGGTGTGCAAGTCTTATGCATACCTGCACACCTGTGAGAAGAGGTCACAAAAGCCTCTTTCATGCAAACTACTGTGCATTCTGACAGCAAGCGTACATGCAATGGCATGTATTTATTTTCATAATAGAGAACAGTTGCTAGGGTGCATGTGTAGGGTTACAATTAGGGTTAGGTTAGGGTTACAATTACTTTCTTATCGGGTGCATCTCCCATCTAAATAACCCACAAAAACTGGGCTGAGCACTGAGATCTGGCAAATCTATACAGGACCCAAGACAGCTAGGATGAGGTGCAATTAAAAAAATGTTAATACAAAAGTTTAAAAACAACCAATTCTATTAAAAACACAAAGCTGAAACAGTTCAAAACAGTTTAAAACATGTTTAAAGGAGCCCTGGTTGTGCAGTGGTTAAATGCCTGTACTGCAGCCACTCACTCATAGACCACAAGGTTGAGAGTGCAATACTAACCAGGGCTCAGGCTAGACTCAGGCCTTCATCCTTCCGAGGTCGCTAAAATGAGTACCCAGCTTATTGGGGGGTAATGAGCTTATAGTTGTAAACCGCTTAGACATCCCATAGCATGATATGAAGCAGTATATAAAGGGGAAAAAAGAGGATCCCAACAATTATCGTCCAGTTAGTCTGACATCAATACCCGGAAAGATTCTGGAGCAGATCATTAAACAGAGAGTCTGTGAACATCTGGAAGATGATTTCAGAATCACAAAAAGTCAACATGGGTTTCAGAGAAACAGGTCATGCCAGACAAATCTGATCTCTTTTTTTGATAAAATTACCAGCTTGGTAGATGAAGGGAATGCTGTGGATATAGTATATCTTGATTTCAGTAAGGCCTTTGACAAGGTTCCCCATGACATTCTTGCAAGCAAGTTGGTAAAATGTGGGCTAGACAAAGTAACTGTTACATGGATTTGTAATTGGTTGACTGGTTGAACCCAAAGGGTGCTCAACAATGGCTCCTTTTCAACTTGGAAAGAAGTGACCAGTGGGGTGCCACAGGGCTCTGTCCTAGGCCCAGTGCTATTCAATATCTTTATTAATGACTTGGATGATGGTATTGGGGGCATAGTTATCAAATGTGCAGATGACACCAAATTAGGAGGAGTAGCTAATACCCCAGAGGACAGGATCAAAATTCAAAATGACTTGAACAGACTAGAAAGTTGGGCCAAAGCTAACAAAATGAAATTCAACACGGAGAAATGTAAGGTACTGCACTTAGGGTGGAAAAACGAAAAGTACAGATATATGATGGGGGAAACCTGGCTGAATGAGACTATGTGTGAAAGGGATCTAGGAATCCAGGTGGACCACAAATTGAACATGAGCCAACAGTGTGATGCAGCAGCTAAAAAGGCCAATGCAATTTTAGGCTGCATCAGTAGAAGTATAGTGTCTAGATCAAGAGAAGTAATAGTGCCACTCTATTCTGCTTTGGTCAGGCCTCACCTGGAATACTGTGTCCAGTTCTGGGCACCACAATTCAAAAAGGATGTGGAGAAACTGGAGTGTGTCCAAAGGAGGGCAACTAAAATGGTGAAGGGTCTGGAAACCAAGCCCTATGAGCAACGACTTAGGGAGCTGGGGATGTTTAGCCTAGAGAAGAGAAGGCTGAGAGGTGATATGATAGTCATTTTTAAATATTTGAAGGGATGTCATATCAAGGAGGGAACAAGCTTGTTTTCTGCTGCTCCAGAGACTAGGACCCGAAACAATGGATGCAAGCTGCAAGAAAAGAGATTCCACCTCAACATTAGGAGGAATTTCCTGACAGTGAGGGCGGTTCGACAGTGGAACACACTCCCTCAGAGAGTAGTGGAGTCTCCTTCCTTGGAGGTCTTTAAGCAGAGGCTGGATGGCCATCTGTCAGGGATGCTTTGATTGGGAGTTCCTGCATGGCAGGGAGTTGGACTGGATGGCCCTTGTGGTCTCTTCCAACTCTATGATTCTATGATTCTATGATTCTATAAATGAAGCTGCTTTTGCTTTTGTTTAAAATATAATTAAAAAGATAAAAGAATAGCCCCATTAAAAACCCCTTTGGCCACATTCTGACCACCAGCAGAAAGAGAGGACAAAGGAGAGCAATTAATTAAGGACATTTCGCAGCCTGGGAGCAACTCGAGGTGTGTGTGTGTGTGTGTGTTGTGTGCCTTCAAGTTGTTTCTGACTTATGGCACACCTAAGGCAAACCTATCATGGGGTTTTCTTGTCAAGATTTATTCAGAGGACATTTGCCATTTCCACCCCAAGGCTGAGAGCATATGACTTGCCTAAAGTCATCCAGTAGTTTTCATGGCCAAGCCAGGAATCAAACTCTGGACTCCAGAGTCATAGGACGTTTTCACACGGGGCAAAAAAGGGAGTCATTCCTACCTCCATCTGGCCCCACTCCGGCTCTGTGCAGGAAAAGTTCACACGACGTCGCAGCAAGCCCCTCCTCATCCTTCGCCATCCCTGCGCCATCCCTACCTCACTCCGGGGTCTTGCTCGACGTGTTCAAACTACGTCGCAGCAAGCCCCGCCCCATCTTGCACAATCCCTGCGCCATCCCTGCCGCTAGCCGGCTTTAGCCCCATCTTTTTAATTCCTTTTTTAAAAAGGAATTACAGGCGCTTCTGCCGGAGGCAATCAGGAGTCATTCCGGCGGCTGCTGTTTTCGCCGCCGGAATGACTCCTGATGGCTTCCAGGGGGCTTCCAGGCAGCTTTAGAGCCGCCTGTGTGAATACGTCCATAGTCCAACACCCAAACCACTGCACCACACTGTCACTGTCTCTGTCTCTGTCCCTGTCCCTGTCCCTGTCCCTGTCCCTCCCTCCCTTCCTTCCCCCCCCTCTCTCTCTCACACACACACACATCTATCCAAACCAAACCTTGGAGATTATCTGTCTGTCTATCTATCTATCTATCTATCTATCTATCTATCTATCTATCTATCTATCTGTCTGTCTAATCATCCCCCCTACACACAAATCTTCTTGTTTAATTCTAATATTTAAACCAGACAGCCAACTGAATGTACAAAAAGCATGTTGTTGAGGAAAGAAATAATTAGTTAAAGTAACAGTTACTTTTGAAAGCAGCCGGGGGGAGGGGGGTGGCTATTTTTGACAATGTTATATAACATACATTTATTTTTTTAATAAAATTAACATTTTACTAACAGAATTTTATCCAAACACATTAAGTGTTTTTTTTTCACTAAATGATTTATGTTAACAAATTGTGTTTTTATTAAACATTGTTAGCATATGTTCTACCATTTTGGTCCAAATCCCAGCCTGCCCTTTCTGTCACGCCAACCTGAAGCATCTATTTTCCCTGTGCCAGATAGGTGACAGTCAGCATCCGTTTAGCTCTAACAGTGCCTCCATGCCTTAATTTAGGGCAAGGGTGACCACACATCTGGAGCTGAGAGGCTTAACCCACACCCACACCACACACTTTTGACTTCTCTGGAGTTTTGGAGGATGGCAGTGCATCATTGAGACCACCATTTGGAGCAACCAGAAGTGATGACAAGTTAATGCTGGTCACTTTAGGATCATTCAGGAAGAGGGAAGGGGTTTGGAAGTAAAGATTTCACTAAAACAACTCTGCAAATTGGTTTTTACTGTTGAAATGTGCCTTTTCATTTAAAAAATTGATTTATGTTAACAAATAGTATTTGTGCCTGTCAGGGTCTTTTGAGGATTGATGTAAGTTCCAAGGGCTTCACTAGACTCCCAAAAAGCTGCATGTGGACATAAGCCACATTTCCAACCTCTGCTTTGGGGCATCCAGTGGTCTGCTTTTCCCAGAATCCTGAACTTAAGAACTTCAGTCCCATATGTACTGAGGGCAAATGGAAGAGGGTCTTACTGCATACCAGTAGCACTCAGCAAAGTATGACTAAGAGCCTCTGCAGATTGGCCCAAAGAACCAGCCTGGAGGTAGAGTTGGAGGGGGGCAGCCACACACCAACTGCCCCAACCCCACGCCGATGCCGTCCTGACACTGCATGCTGTTATGCACAGCGCGCAGCGTCAGGACATCCTCCCAGTACAGTGTTCTGACACGCTGCACCAAAAAGGGCGAGGAAGAGCTGTGTGCCGGCTCTTAGGGCGGCCTTTTGCCGCCCCTAATAGGAGCGACATTTTGCCACTCTTTTGGGGGCAGCAAAAGGGAGGATCAGGGCTGCAGTGTGGGGTTGCCGCGCCCCCAACCCACCACTTCCTGGGCGGCCCAAAGCCGTCCATCTGCAGAGGCACTAAGATAGGGAAAGTCTAATGTCTAATGAACTCTCATACAGGTGTGAGTAACTTATGGCCATTGAGATGTTGTTGGATTGCAACTCTCATTAGTCCAAGCCAACACATCCAAAGGTGACAGATGATGGGAGCTATAGTCCAACATTTGGAGAGCCACATGTTCACCAGATCTAGTACTAATGGAATCCCTCAGCATTCTGATTGCTTTGGAGAAAGTAGGATTGCAGACACAAGTCCCAGTAATTCACTGCCATATAAACATGCCTAGGATGCCAGTCTTAGGAGCTTACATGAACAAAAAAAACTGACTGTACCCAAGCGGGATGAAGCCACGTTGTGGGATGCAGGCAGGAATTATCACACGTAATTGGCTGCCAATTCTTCTGGGCGAGTGCAGCCCAGCTGTAGCCCAGGTTCCAGGCATGCTTCAGAAGCTGCTCTTCACAGCTGGGAGCTCTTTTGACTTTGAAGAGCAGCCTCTGAAGCACACCTGGGACCTGGGCTGCAGCCAGGTTGCACTCACCTGGTGGAATCGGCAGCCAATTACTTTCAATAATTCCCACCTGCATCCTGCAACCCGGCTGCATCCCATTGGATATAAACTCCTTAGTCAGCACAACTTTTATATCTATAATGGGTTGTGAATTTACCTGTTATGCATGGTGTACACAGGGGTGGGGGGCAACTGTAGCAGGAGCCTTTTTTTTCAGACCTGCACCCCAGTGTTGACAAAATTTTGTGATTTATGGATGAAAACTAGATAAAAATTGCTCCCAGAAATGATGGGAGGTATAAATCCAGTTTTTGCTTCTAGTTGTTTGGATGGAAAATCAGAGCTTGGGGCTATGAATTACACCTCCACTCCAGGTGCCTTTTTTGGGAAGTGGGTGGTGATGGCAATTTTTCACCTGAGCATGGGCCTAGATTCCATATGTTGGTAATACCAGGAGTCAAGAGAAAAGCTTTGGTGCTACATGCTGCCCACAGACCATACTCTCCTCTCCACGACCACCTTTTTACATTGGCAAAATGATACCAGTGTTTGTTGCTAACAATGCATCTATAAAATCTATGAATTTTTTCAAATTAAACTTTCTCTTTCAACACCCATGGCTAGAACAGTAGATTTATATATTAATTTTGAAGTAACAAAGCCTCTATGATTTGATTTGCAAACATGAGGATGACCAATTTTCCAACATGCCACAAATACAAACATGCCCACCAGTGTTTCATATATGCATAAGTTCCCTTATGAAAGCAGGTGGACATTTCTGGCCAATACGCAACAGCCACATTAAATGGAAACGTAAAAAAATGAAGATATGCATGTGCTGCCATTTTCATGATTGTGTATTGCATATTACATGTTACACATTGCACAGTGTTGTACCATTTATATTGATTGTCTAGTTGGACTTGGTTGTGCATTGTGCATTATTCCACACTGCAGTTTTTTTAATAAGTTGGCACAGCATAACTGAGACAGAACTCTGTGAGTTAGGCTATGTCTGTTTGATGTAGGAACTTGGCCACACTCTCCACTTCACATCCTTCCTTTGTTTTCCAGAAAGAGCTGCACTGTAATCTAGACTGTGACATAAGAAGTAAGAAATGACTCAAATTCATTTTCCCTCAAGAGATATTCTGCATACCTGTGCTATTCTCATCTCTCAGGACTCTCAATGCTACAATTTACAACCTGGTTCTGGCTCAATGTGTCATACACCTTGCTACAGAAAGCAGAAAAGGAGAGGCAAAATACTAAAAATATGATTTGGACTGCTTCTAGGGTAAGGAAGGGGGACAATGGGAGGCAGATGTTATTTAAGGGAAAATCAAAAACAGATGACTACAGAACAGATAGAAAGGGTGGGAGGAAGGAGAAAAAATACAGTCATTGGACGAAGATAAGACAGATGCAATTTGGCTTTCACACTGGAGCCATCCCTGAGTACCTGTTTCCTCTGTATAACTTGAGTCTGTATTTATCCCAACTGCTAATCTGAAGCATTTTGTAGGAAGTAGCTCCTATCTTTAAATGCATTTTCCAGACTTCTGTGCAACTAGCCAGCAACACTTGAAATGTGGGTTCTGCATTAATACTTACAACCTTAAAGCTACATCATAAACGGCCAGTCCTTTAAAGGTACAACACTGTGACTGAAGTGTTGTTGGCTATAGGAAAGTTGTATTTAATTCAAAATCAGGGCCTTCTTTGAGCCTGAGGGCTTAATTTCATTTCAGAAAGTTCTCAAGGGCCACTTTCCAGTAGTAGGCAAAAGAGTAAGACCAAAAACAGCAGCATATCATAACATATAGCTCCGCCAGTAATAAATTGACAGCAGTGATAGTTGGTGGATGATGGCATCTGTATCAGCAGAGCAGTGAGTCCAGTCTAAGTTTTTGAAGTTTAAAGGAGATGCCCAAGTTGCTCAATCCCATAATTCAAACAGTTGAACAGCTTGGGTGAGTTCTTTAAAATTCAGAATAAAAACTTCCTACTGTCTTGGAAGCCACCAGCCACTATTGACAGTAGAGGAATTTCACCATAAACAAAAGCCTGGAAACCACCAATGGTGTCATGGCACAGGGGCAGGGCCAACTGGGGGACGGCCCAGGTAAACCAGATTTGGCTACAGGTCCTGAGATTGCCCCGGCCCTGTTATAATGTATATTATAGCCACAGTAGTTCATGTCCTGGTAACTTCCAAATTAGACAACTCAAATGCACTCTTTCTGGGGCTATCCATGAAGACAATGCAGAAGCTGTTAAACTGTTGACTGAAACATACAGAAACCACATAACATCTGTTTTAAAGGCATTGAACTGGCTACTAATATGCTTACAGTCTGAATGAGATCTATTGGAGGAGTCTGTGCCCCATTACTTAGGGCAATACACTGTGGAAGGATATGGGAGAAGGGCTTTTCTGCTGTATGGTCCCAGTTATGGGATACCCTCCCCTTAGAGGACTGATTAAGACCAATCTCCTGTCATTCCTGCACAAGGTAAAAACATTACTATTTACTAAAGCTGTCAGGGGTGGGGGGGGGAGCATTAAAATTTGCACATCTGGATTGCTTTAATTTTTAAACAGCTTCTTTCTATCCTGTTTTAAGTGATAAATGATTTAATATACTTTTAGTCATCAAATTATTATTGTTTTTCAGTCAAACTGATTTTATTGTACACTACTCTGAGATCCTCAAATATCATGCTTAGGTCCTGAGTTCCCACATGAACTTGTCCAAATCCTAAGATCTCCAGGTGAAAGCTTTCTCTTAGGGGCTACACAGATGGGCGGCTCTGGGCTGCCTCTGCTAGCCGCAGATATGGGCTGTCGCAACCACATGCCTTAAATTGTGTTTAAAATCATACTCTTGTTGCTGCTGTTGTTGTTTTTAAGCATCATTTGTGAGCTGCCTTGGGTCCAATTTGGGAGAAAGATGGAAACAAATAAATATGCTATGGGTGTTTTCAGATTAGGATTTTATTGTGCAATTGCTTTCCACATTCACAGAAATGGAAGAGGAGATTGATGATGTCTGGAAAATTCCTATGTTTTCCTGTCATTCCTTCTGCCTGTCTTCTTATCACCAAAAATCCATTCAGGAGCCCAAACAGAATAGATGCAAAATGCCTTTTCGTGAATAGTGCTAGGATCCCTCTGTCTGGAACCATTCTGTATATAATTTGATTTGGGCTGGGACACTAGTTTGCCACTAGGGGTATGCACTGACCAGGGGATACTGTTCCAACTTTGATTTGGTGATGCAGAAAAGAGCTCAGAATGATTTAAAAGCCTCCTGATCCAACTTCAGTGCAAAACAGAATCTTGGGGGCTGTACAGACTGGCATAAAGAGCCGGCCTGACTCGGCTCCCATGCCAACTTCATGCCATGTGCTCCACTGCACAGTGGGAGGTATCACAGCACTCCCTTGGTGCAGCATCTACATACACTGTGCCAAAGGAGCGCAGAAAAGCTGCCACAGTAGTGGCAAGGGTGCCCTTTCTGCGATGCAAAAAGAACCATTTTTTGTGCTGTGGAACTGTTGGGTTGGGGGCATGATGTACGGTTCCCACGTCCCCAACCCAGCATTTCCAGAGGTGGCATGGAGCCACCTATTAGGGGTGGTCTGTCGAGCCCCTTGGTCTAGAATTCTAATTATTTGTGTCTTCCATTAACTTTCATTGAGAATCAAGACAGGTGGTAACAATCTTGTTTGGGTTGAATCTGCAGGCATGTCAGCCCTTTGGAGTGAATTATGGCTTGAATTGTATTGGTTTATCCCAACTAAAATTGATCCATCAATCCAATTGATGAAAGGTGAATTAACATATAGGTCAATCCCACTGATGCAATTGGTCTCTTCTATTTACAACAGGCCCACGTTTTGCAAGTTTCAGGCAATTAGAACCACAGAGTTTTGTCCTACTTGTCTTTATAGAGCTAGAAGTCGGATTGCTGATAATATATTTATTTTGTGGTTGCACTCAGTGGTTTTACTGCCTGGGGTGTCACCTGGTGTGAGGAGTGGGGCTTCTGGGGCCAGGCCAAAAGCACATGTGCCCTCACTTCCCTGCTGCATGCCAGTCTACTCATGAGTAGAATGGCACATGGCGGGGGGGTGCTCTGGCCACTCTCCCTACATGCCATGCGACAGTCTACTTCTGAGTTTAATGGTGCGAGGCAGGGAAGGGGTGCTGTGGGCAGGAGGGGGTGCTGTGGGCAATCTCCCTCCCTGCTGCACATCCAATCTACTCATGAATTAAAGGAGAGGGTGCACTCAGCCAGGTGTCACCTCTCTGCTGGGGTGTTACCCTCCTGCACTCTCCTAGTGACACTGCTGGTTGCACCCAGAGTTTATAAGAATTGTTGCCACATTAAAAAAAAAACAACAAAAAACAGATGGAGCTTTTAAGCTTTACAATTTAGGGGGCAAGATGAAGCTGAAAGGATACTTTTAAAAGGCTGACTAGTACATTGATAAGTGAAGTGGGGTATAGACAATTCATCCTCTGTAAGGTGTCTAGGGCTGCATCTGCACTGCAGAAATAATGCAGTTGGATATTGCTTTAACTGTCATGGTTCTGCACTATGGAATTCTGGGATTTGTTATTTTGTGAGATATTTAGCCTCTGTCAGAGACTTTTTGTGCCAGAACAAACTACAGATTCCAGGATTCCACAGCATGGTGCCATAGCATTTAAGGAAGTGCACTGTTTTTGCAGTGCAGATGCAGACTGTGTCTTGAACCAGTCAGTCTAACAGTAAGGTCCAGGTATTTTACTCCCAATGTGAATGGGACACCTCTGAAAGAGAGGGAGCTCTCACCCTCATCCTGTCTGCACTGCAGGGCCATGTAATGTAATGGCCAGAAAAGGTACTGTTGTCCTTCAGGCCTGCCACACTAGATAATCTGAGGAACTAAGAGCCTAATTGCCTTTCTGTAAAACTGTTACTGTAAACTTGGTTCTTCTCTCTGAGCATATTATCCCTGAGAACTGTTGATTTGCCTTACCTCACCTTGCCTGTCTGTTCTGGCACTTGAGTCAGTGTCCATGTGGTATAGGGATTCTGGAAGCTGTAGTCCCCAAAGTAGTGTCCCCACACTTTGTTCTGACTCTAAGTTTTGCCTGCACCAAGACCTGAACCAGAATGAGAATCAATCACAGTCCAAGTTGGCCTGGACAATGTGGCCTGTCTCGGAGCTTAGCCAAAGCCAGCATTCTCCTAGTTGTGTAGAAGTGTGTATCTGAATCCTAGGCTGCAGCTACACTGCAGAATTAATACAGTTTGACAATTAATACAATTGCCATGGCTCAATGCTATGAAATTCTAAGATTTGTAATCTTGTGAGATACTTAGCCTTCTCTATCAGAGTACTCTGGTGCTACAACAACCTACTGATCCCAGGATTCCATAGCATGGAGCCATGACAGTGAAAGCAGACTCAAACTGCATTAATTCTGCAATGTGGCAACAGGCAGAGAGAGAGAAAGAGAACAAGATTACAATGCCACTCATATGATGTGAGGTAATTTTCAACATCCCTGAACAGTACTACTATGTGAATATCTTTTCTCTTTTTCTTCTACAGATCTCTACCTTAAGAACAGATATTCCAAGGTGAAGCAGAGAACAGTATGTTGTTAATTCCTTATCTAACATCTTTCTTTTAGCAATTTTTAGGCCCTTGAGACAACCATAGTAGTGCGACACTAACTGTTGATCTCCTCATGTCAGGAAGATGTTGCTTTCTCTTTTGGGGAGTAAATGATTACTTATATATCAGAGCCTAGAACTGTTCCACAGGATGGGGCTGTTAATTTACTGAACATGTGATTGAGATGACAATTAGAATTACAGAATGTACTTGCAAGCACACCTTTACATCCAGAATTTGGGAAAGTTACCATTTTCAGACATGATAGACTACAGTGGCTAGGGGATTCTGGGAGTTGTAGTCAAGCCTCCTCAGTTTCCTCGGCACTGGGCTTATATTCAAACATTTATTGAAGTTTCTTTTCTGCTGGAAAGTTCACAGTACTAATTAGTTCTAAATATATATTTTTATAATGATATTCTTTGAGATCCGGTAACTATTTCATTTAAGTAAACATCTTCAGGTTGGGGAGAGAGAGACAGAAATCTCTTTTTTAAAAAAGAAAAGAAGACTAAGAAATTTATGGTTCAGTTTATTCATCAAAGTTTACCTGCTTCATATTAAATGAAGACAAATTAAGTAGGCTACGAAGGTACTCACAAAACATCTGCTCACAAAATCAGGAGTAATGATAAACAAACTTGAGTTCCCTTTGTGGTTGATTTTTCATCCAGCTGCATTTAATTATAAAAGAGCTATCAAAGAAGGCTCCCCATTAGCAGTTAATTCAGAATGACTTCAGAGGAAAATCCCAGAGCTTCCAATGATATCTCTCCAACAGCCTTCAGATCTCGACAAACAGATGAGAAGAACTGCATCACACCAGTTAAAGCCACTGGACCTGATTTCCCTTCAGTGGCATGCAGGGAAGAGTGAGAATTTCATTTCAGTTTGCTTTAAAAAAAAAACAGTTTTTCAAACAATTGCCATGTTTCATATCCAGGACTTAAATATTTGGGAATAAAATAATTAAAAGGTAATGAGAGCCAGCATGGTGTAGTGGTTTGAGCATTGGGCTATGACTGGAGATTAGGATTTGATTCTCCATTTGGCCATGGAAACCCACTGGGTGACCTTGGGTGAGTCACACAATCTCAGCTCCAGAAGACTCCTTGATAGATTCATGTTAGGTTAACCATAAATCATAAATGACCTGAAGTAATACAATAACAAGGAGAAATCAAAATTGGCAGATTCATGCATCCAGGACTAGGGCATTGAATGTTTTATTTTTAAGAGACTGCTGACTTTGGATCTCTTGTCATTGAACCACTATAATGGTAACAACATAGGGCTGAGACTTCTTTTTTCTTTGGGGGGTTGCAGACTGCCAGAAATAGTGCAAATTCAGTCCACTTTTAGGGTTAGGGTTAGGGAATCATGGGAACTGTATTTTATTGTGGCACCAGAGCTCTCTGACAGAGAAGGCTCAATGTCTCAGAAAAAAAAAAAAATTCCCATGATTCACTTGCACTAACCCTAACCCTAAAAGTGGACTCAATTTGCACTATTTCTGGCAGTCTGCAACCCCAGTTTGAAAGGCTCTTAATTTTTTTTTAACTTTAGGTGATAGGCAGGAAGGGATGAGAAAAGTATTTCAAAACAATTTTTTAAAAAAAACACACACACACACACACAAAAAAAAACAGTTTTCTTCAATGTCGAGAAACCCTAAGGAGGAAAATCCTATAAGAGTGAGAATCTTTACCATTTCAGGGCTTTTTTCTGCATGAAAATTGAGCATGTGGGGTGATTCACTCAGAAAAAGTCATTTTCTGCACCAAAAACAAGAGTCCTACATGCATTAAATATCTTATAGGACTATCCCAGAGAAGAGGGTACAGGTTTGTTTCTGCTGCCAAACAGTTTGAAATTGCAGGATTGAACATTAGAAGGAACTTCCTGGTGTTAAGAGCAGTAATTGGTACCAATAACATTGGCTGCATCACACCCACTGCAGAAATAATCCTCTTTGACACCAATTTAACTGCCATGGGTCAATGCTTTGGAATTCTGGAAACTGTAGTTTTGTGAGACATTTAGCCTTTTTTGTAAGAGAGCTCTGGTGCCACAACAAACTACAATTTCAAGGATTCTGTGCTATTGAGCCATGGCAATTAAAGTGGTGTCAAACTGGATTATTTCTGTAGTGTTGAGTCGAAGTGGTGTTGAGCTGTCCTTCCCAAATGTCTTCAAAAAGAGTCTGGACTGCTACCTCCTGAAGAGTTTCTCTATTGAGCAGGGGACTGTGGTTCCAACTCAGTGGTTCTGTGATTCTACACTTCTATGAAAACAATATTTTCTGCACAGAACAGAGATGCCCTGCACAGAGAATTGAATTTTCTATGCAGAACCTGTTCAGTACAGCATGGGCTATTTTTGGCACAAAAAAGCCATTTGATTTTCCTTTTTTGCATGGGTTAAGACTGGTATGTGAATGCATACACAGCAGCCAACTTTGGGAAGGTATTGGCAGCAGCAATCATTCCTCTTCCCCCACCTGAAGCAGGGGGCTGTTGTTATACATTCACACAGCAGCGCCGCAACTGCCTTTGGCAGGCTTGGGGGTGGAGTTGGGGCGGGGCAGCCCCACGCCGGTTGCCCTGACTCTACCCTGACGCTGTCCTGATGGCACACATTCTTTCACATGGCACGCAGCGTCAGGACGCCCTCTTGGTGCAGCGTGTGCACACGCTGCGCTGAAAGGGTGCAAAAAAGCCACCACTGTAGCTGAAAGGGCAGCCTTTTACCACCCCCAAAAAGAGTGACACTTTGCCGCTCTTTTGGGAGTGGCAAAAAGGAAGATCGGAGTCATGGTGTGCGATTGCCTCGGCCTGATCCACAGCTCCCAGGGGCAGCTGAGAGCCATCCCTTTAGACCAGTCTGCATCAGCCCTCTGCAAATAGTCTTTGAACATGGTGCAGTTTTCAATACTTTTCTCATAGTGTGGAGAAGAATGGTAAAATTATTCATTCTTGCCTGAAAGAGCAAAAATTGTGAAGATTTAGACCCCTAGATGCAGGAACAATGTTGTTCTCACCATGTTAGTGTGTGCCAATGGTTGTTTGTTCATATGTAAAAAATTGACAAGCTATCAGCAAATCATGTATACTTAATAGCAAAAACTGGAGATCTAAAACAAATGTGGCAAAAATGAAAGTGAGAGACCTCTCCACCCCTATTGACATGATCTTCAACATCCATTTTATGTGGCACAGATTTTTTTTTTTAATCACTATCTTCCTAATGTGTACATTGGAAATGTGCTATAAGCAGAGCTAGACCCAATCCTCCTTAGGTCAAACTTTCACTTTCCCTCGTGTCTGTTTTTGCCTTTGCTCTTGCAGATTTTTCCATCTGCTTTTTCATAACTGGCCCAACAATACAAAGGACAACTAAATATACAGCCAATCCTTTGCTGTTATTGTGTGCCTTCAAGTCCTTTCTGACTTATGGCGACCGTAAGGCAAACATGTCATGGGGTTTTCTTGGCAGGTTTCTTCAGAGGGGGTTGCCATTGCCAGCCCCTGAGACAAACAGCCTTTGCAGACTGCCAGAAATAGTGCAAATTGAGTCCACTTTAAGGGTTAGGGTTAGTGCTAGGGAGTCATGGGAATTGTTTTTTTTTTCTGAGACATTGAGCCTTCTCTGTCAGAGAGCTCTGGTGCCACAATAAAATACAGTTCCCATGATTCCCTAATCCTAATCCTAACCCTTAAAGTGCACTCAATTTGCACTATTTCTGGCAGTTTGCAAAGGCCCTGAGAGTGTGTGACTTGCCAAAGGTCACCCAGTGGGCTTTCATGGCCAACCAGGATTTGAACCCTGGCAGAGTCATTGTCCAATGCTCAAACTACTACACCATGCCAACTTACTTGAGTCAGCCCTGCTGTTAGGTAAGCTCAGAAGCCCCAGGCAGAAGATTTTGGATGCTATGAAAAGGCAGCAAGCTGCTAATTAACCTGTAATTATTATGGTGTTTTTCCCCATCAAGATAGGAAAATGAGTTTAGGGAATTTTATGCTTGATGTGCCAAGATACCTTGACTGGCTTGACCATGAACCTGCTCACCAAGGATCAATAAGTAGTACAGAAAACATACAAATACATGGAAATATTGGCCAGAATCTTGTTGAGGAGTTATGAATGCATGACCTGGAGTTATGCATTCAAAACTGTGTGGTTTTCTTGATCCCAATGTATTCTCTAGTTTAGTATTCCCTAGTTTACTATAGGATATATTTAGTATAGACTTAATATACTTAGTATATATTTAATACACATAGTATATACTTAGAGACCATGAAAGTCCTCCAATTCCCATTCACCAGAAAGCAGCCTTGCGATCAACAGGGAACTGTTCCCTTGTTGATTGGGAAGCAGCTAATGATATTCCCACCCACTCATCCATACGAGTGATCTGCAACACAAGGATGAATTACAACAGGGACCCTGATTCTCTTTGTCACAGTGGAGATCACTCATGGGATAGGGTGGGAACGTCAGACAGCTGCTTCCTGATTAACAGGGGAATAGCCCCCTGTCAATTGCAGTGCCCAGTAAGTGGGGATAGGGGTGTTGAGACAGAATATATATATCATATATACCATATCTATACATCAGTTATGCCCCCCCCCCCTTCTTATTGTGCTGGGTCCAGAAATGACAATAAGACAGAGAACACCCTCATACTTCCCTTTTTCACTGAATTCAGCATTCTTAAATTATGATATATTTAAATTATTCTTTAGTATACTCATATTCTTATAGCCTGAGAATATGATACAATGGCGGAGCTTACTATTCTTTAGGTGGCAGAGTAACTGTTAAAATGTTGTTGAGGGACACACTGACATGAACTGAGAAAGGGAAATACCATCTTCAGGATATGTATCCTTAAGATATGACCTGGATGTTTTCAGTGACCTCATTCTGAGAGTAAGGAAAAAGTTGATCAAGAGCATGCTGTTCAACCAGTCAACCATCAGAAGCAGTCTATAATGCAACACCAGATGTTGTTGTGTTCTTACCCCATCATCTCTCTGACTGATCAGACTCTGGGTCTCTCCAATTGGTCAGTCCTGGGGATCTTGCTCTGTTTTCTTGGAATAAGGAAAGCACCGAGCTTGGGAAGCTTACTTTTTTGGAATGCTCAGAATTCTTCCAGCCAGCTATGCTAGTTGGAGAAATTCTAGGAGTTTCAGTCCAAAATGGGGGGAAAGGTTATGTTTCTAAACCCTGGGAAGGCTTATGATGCTTTTGTGAAATGCAGTTTATTCACCCATGTATAGCCTATACAGGATAAGCCTCAGTGAATACTTACAGCATTCCTTGATCAACAGATATTACTCCATAATTAAGCTTCCAGGAGCTATCAACACCTCAGGTTTCTCAAAGACAGCAACTCTGTTCTCGCTCTGTCTCTCCCAGTCTTGCTCACAGAACTGCAGTCTAGTCATTTCCCTTCCTGTTTATGTAACCTCTACCTGTATGGTTTCTTTGAGACTTAGTTGAAATAAAAGCTTGCAAAGACACAATGTGAACAACATTTCTTTACTTGGAACTACATTTATACAGAACAATGCAGCTAAATGCATAAATCATCTGTTTGTCGAAGAACAATGGAACCATTACCCTTCTTTTGAGCCCAGAGAGAAAAAGACATGATTCTCGCTCACAAGCTTTGTAGGCAGCTAGTCCAAACATTCTTCTGATCACTAGACATTGCAGAGGGGCTTCTCAGTAAACAATCACAGAAGAACAGGGCAACCACAGCATAGTGCTAAGCATATCAAGTTCAACAAAGATGCAAATATGACAAATTCCACAGATATAAAAATGGATTTCTTGTTCTCTTACAATCAACTATGTGTGTACAGTACTGCATTATCAGCTCAGTTTATATCACACAAGGTGATAAAACCCCACAATTATGATTCCCTATCTGGCAGAGTTTGGAGGGGGGGGGGATATTATTACTACAACTCTCAGACTCTCCAGGTATAGTGGCCAGTAGCTTCTGGGAGTTTTAGATCATCATCTCTTGTCTGGTGGAGGTGGAGAGGGCAGGGAATGAATTAAGAATGACTCTACTTTGCCCATCATTTACATGTTCTTGGACCATCTTAGCTTCCACTAAGAAACATAACATGAATGTTAAGGGCTATGCAGTCTTTGCTAGGCCTTTAAAAGATAATGGCTGTCATCTGTTGAATATTTACAAGATTGTAAACTGGACCTATAATATAGTAATTTTGATGATTCACATTTACAGTCATTAATGACCAAATGCAAACCCTAAAACCTATCTCTTAAGTGAGGTAGCTCCCCAACAAAAGCTTTTCTGTGGTGCTGCAGGTGAATGACAATTACACAGTCTGGTCCCCAAATTGTCTCTCCAGTTGACCATCTTAATGTGCCCCATGACCAAGAGAGTGCTTCGGTCATCATTTCCCAGCTCTTGGTCTGCAGCATCTTGAAACTCCTTCAGCTGGGGTTCTGTCTGGTTTTAGAAGTAGTTTTTGGATGTAGCTACAATGATGAAGCTCCATAATTATAGCTACATCTGACAATGCAGGATCTTGACCATTGTTTCAAGGCAACTCACATGGATAACTTAATAGTTATACCTACAGAAGTTCTGTTGTTAAGAGTCATAGAAGTAAAAAATAAACAAAAAAAAAACCCTTCACAAGGATATTGGGCCAATCCAAAAGATCATTACACTATGTTTTGGGGGCACTAATGTGATGACCCTCAGAGCCAAGGTAGGTAAGCTACAATTTGAAGAGTGGACAACACTGCCAATGGCATTTGGTCTGTATGTCAAAGCAGGTTTTGAGTCCAATAAATTAAAAACCTTAGGAAGCACAAGTTCAGTTACAGAATCACTGTAGTTAGCAATATCAGGCTTTAAAAGCGGCAGTGCAGTACAGATGACATATTATTGCTGAAACTCTGTTGGTGATCTAGAGATGGAGAAAGAATTCAGAAAGTCAGCCAAAGGAGAAAATGTTGTGACAATGGGTGACTTCAATTAGCCTCACACTGACTGAGTAAAATATACATTCAGAACATGACAAAAAAGGTAAAAAGTGTGGATACAATAAAAATGGTTGAGCTTTAGAACACTTAGGGCTGTTGCAGACCGGCACAAAGGGCCAGCCTGGGGGAGGAGCTGGGGTGGGGCAGCCGCACGCTGGTCTCCCCAACCCCACCCCAATGCCATCCTGACACTGTGCAGCCCTACGCATGCTGTGCGGTGTCAAGACGCCCTCCTGATGCATTGTTTAAACACGCTGCATCAAAAGGGTGCTGTGCCAAAAGGGCACCAAAGGACACTATTTTAGGGGTGGCAAAAGGAAGGATCAGGGCCATGGTGTGGGTTTGCCATGGCCCCAATCCGCCACTCCCTGGGGCAGCTCTCTGCTGCCCCAAATGGATTGTGTGCATTGGCCCTCAGTCATGGAATGGGCAAGAGGGGAGGCGACCTTTGATTGAACACTTAGCAATGCCCAGAATCTGGGTAGAAATGTTGCAGAACTCCTTGGGAATAGCAGCATCAGATTCCACAGTCATGTAGTTAGGAAATTGCCTAGGAAATCTGCCACATAGGGGTGAAACAGACAGCCATGAAGGAGTGGCTTGCTGCTGTCTCTTTGCTTGCCAGGTTGGGGCTGCAGGAGCCACCTGCCATGCCCCCAACCCAGCCTTTCCCTGGTGGAAAAAGAAGCACCAGAAAACCCCTCCTTTTTGTGCTGGGAAAAGGTGCCTTTGCTGCAGCCATGGCAGTTTTTCTGTATTTTGGTGGTGTGCAGCATCTAAATGCCATGTCACCGAAATGCTGCTGCTATGTAGTTGCTTTGGGCGGCTTCATGATATGTTCACAGCATCTTGGGTGTGTGTGTTGTACATATGTCATATGCCCAAGATACCAGCTCTTTTTGCTGGTCTGTTCAGCCACACAGTCACAATTCATTTAACCTCCCCAGCAGGAATTTCTCAAATAATAACAATAATAATAATTTATAAAGAAGTTGAACAGCAGAAATTAGGAGGTTCAGTAAACTCATGGGTTATTTCTTAAATAGTGCTGAGATGAAAGTCTGCACTTTCAAACTTTTGACTTGACATTTATGTTTGGAGGAAGAATAATCAAAGTAAAGGTTTTGGCTAAAATTCATCATGGTAGCTACAACTGTATAACCTACAGTCACAAATTAATGACTGGTTCATAGTCACAACCCTTTCAAATTTACTAGTTTAGAGACCCCAAATGTCCCTCAGTACCCACAGACTGGCACAGATCATGAATTACTCATAACAAAAATGAGAGTAAGACTCAAGAAAAAAAGAAAACCAGTGATTACACCAAATATAATCTAAATAATATCTCAACAGAATTTACTGATAACATAAGAAACAGATTCTCACTACTAAGCATAATAGATCGAGAACCAGAGGAACTATGGTCTGAAGCCAGGGACATAATAAAAGAAGAGTGCAGAAAGACACTTTCAATAAACAAAAAGAAAGAGAAAAAAAATGGATGGCAGAAAAAACACAACAAGCAATAAAGAAAAGAAGAGAAGAAAAACAAAAGAGATGGGAACAAACTAAGAATTATGAATGCAACAGTACAATGGCTTATGCCGAAAGATAAAGAAAATTACTACAACGACCAATGCAGTGAAATAGAAGACAACAACAAAAAGGGAAAAACAAGAAATCTATTTCACAAGATCTGGGAAATTAAAGGAAAATTCAAACCAAGGACTGGGATGATCTATGACAATAAAAATAACATAATTCAAGACCAGGAAGGAATAAAAAGACATTGGATACAATACATACAAGAATTATACAAAAAAGATGACAAAATGAAGGACACATGGAATGAAGAGCCATATGAAGATGAACCACAAATCCTAAAAAGTTTGGTGGAAACAGCAGTAAGAGAAATAGCGAAAAACAAATAACCAGAAATAGATGATAATCCTATTAAACTGCTGCAATCCACATTGACAGAGTCAACTCTAGTGCTAAGCAACATATGTCAACAGATATGGAAAACAAAACAATGACCAACAGATTGGAAATGATCAGTACACACCCCCAATAACAAAAAGGGAGACACAAGAGATTGCAGCAATTACAGGACCATAGCACTGATCTCCCATGGAAGCAAAATCATGCTCAAAATTCTGCAACATAGATCTCAACCATACATGGAAAGAAAGATCCCAGAGGTCCAAGCAGGGTTCAGGAAAGGAAGAGGCACAACAGATCACGTTGCAAACATATGATGGCTAAAGGAATGCACCACGGAATTCCAAAGGAAAATCAACATGTGCTTTACAGACTATAGCAAAGCCTTTGATGGCTTACCTATATAGTAACTATAACAGTCAAATCAACAGCAATAAAAACCTGACAGAATCTATGCATGCAGACATGGTTCTGACAGCTGCATCCTTTCACCCTATCTGTTTAACTTGTCCTGATGAGGAATCTGTACTCAGGAGAAGAGGCTACTGTCAGAACAGAACAAAGATAAACAGAATGGTTCCCAATTGGCAAAGGGGTCAGACAAGGCTGCATCCTTTCACCCTATCTGTTCAACATGTACAAATAACATATTATAAGAAAAGCAAGCTTGGACACAGAAGAAGGAGGAAGAAAAATAAGAGGAAGGAATATCAACAATCTAAGATATCCAAATGACACCATAATACTAGCAGAAAACATCACAGACCTAGAACACCTACTGAAGATCAAAGAAGAAATTACAAAGGCAGGCTTAATGCTGAACATAAAGAAAACAAAAATAATAACCACCAAGGACCTTCACAAGTTCAACCTAGACAATGAAGAAATAGAAATAGTAAAAGAAGTCCCATATCTGGGATCAAATATTGATAGAAATGGGGACTCCAGTCAAGAAATCAGAAGAAGACTAAGAATGGGGAGGGTGGCTATGAAAGAACTAGAAAAGATTCTAAAATGCAAAGATATACAACTCAGCACAAAAGTTAGAATCACACAAGCCATTGTATTCCCTATAACCATGTATGGATGTGAGAGCTAGACAGTTAAGATAAATGATAGGAAGAAAATCAATTCATTTGAGAAGCATGCTAAGGATCCCATGGACAGCCAAAAGGACAAACAAGTGGGTCCTAGAGCAGATCAAACTGGAAACCTCCCTGGAATCCAAGAAGACCAAACTGAGACTGTCATACTTCAGACATATCATGAGAAGAGGGGACTCTTTGGAAAAAACAATAATGCTGGGGAAAGTGTCAGGAAGTAGGAAGAGAGGAAGGCCACATGCTAGTTGGAGGGACTCTATTAAGAAGGTCATGTGTATGGGGTTGCAGGATTTAAACAGAGCAGTGAAGGACAGAGGCCATGGAGATGTCTCATCCATAGGGTTGCGATGGGTCGAGATCGACTC
Organism: Phrynosoma blainvillii; assembly: GCA_026167975.1. NCBI lineage: Eukaryota > Metazoa > Chordata > Lepidosauria > Squamata > Phrynosomatidae > Phrynosoma > Phrynosoma blainvillii. The sequence continues at coordinate 278,415,709 of JANUYF010000001.1, forward strand.
GAGGGCAGTTAACAATAAAACGTGCTTACTGGGTAGTAGCCTCTGAGATAGATGGGAGTCTGTTCCCCTGTCAATCAGGAAGCAGCTAGGTGATGGTCTCAAATCCCCCTCGTACAAGTGATCTCCAGTGTGAGGGTGAATTGAAATGGGGTCCTGCTTTTGCCTGTAACACTGGAGATCATGTGCAGGAGGGATAGAAATGGCAACCAGCTGCTTTATAAGTGATAAGGGAAGAGACCCCAATCGATTGCAACAGCTGCTTCCCAGTAAGTGGAATGCAGAGAAGAGGGTCAGGGCAGGAGACACTACATAGCTATGTAATTAAGGTGTAATTATACTTGTATAATTAACACACACACACACAAACCCTCTGGGGTGTGTTAAGTATACAAAATAGGATAGATGAACCCCAGAAATATGAAGATGAAATATACTGTATTTGTTTTACAAATAATCATCAATCATTTCTGAAAACTCATATTTTATTATTATTTGTAAAACAAGTATATTTCAACTTTGTATATCTGGGGTATATGTAACTAAGGTGGTTATCCATTGGTAGCTGCTTTAATGCCTGCCTGCTTTCCTATCTACTTACTTCCTTCTTTTATATATTTATATATTTAGAGCAATCCTATCCTATTCAGTGGCATCCCCACACTGGGTATCACCTGGTGCCGGGGCAGGGCTTCCAGGGTTGGGGGCTGATTATTGCTCCCTCCACCTTTCTGCTTCATCCTTTTCCTGATGCAAGTTCATACAATGACCAGATTGTATGTAGATAAATACTAAAAAGTTTATTCTTCTCAGACCAATTTTGAGAGATGTATCCTGATGAGGAAAAGGATAGGATGGCACACAGGGGGAGTGCAGGAGGATGGTGCAGGAAGTGGGAGCATGTGTATAGATAGTGCACATCGGGATGGTGCAGTGGGTGGGATCATGCATGGGGAATGTGTGTGGGGATGACAGGAGTGGAAGCACTGATGTAGGACTGTGGGAATGGTGAGGGGGAGCACATGGGGGAAGGCAGGGATGCCTGAGAGCACTGTGGTGGGAACACAGGCATTGTGCTTGGGAACATGCATGAGGGGAGAATGGGGAGAGGTTCCAACCAGGTGTCACTCCCCTTTGGGAGTGTCACCCAGTGCAGGCGTTACCACTGCACTTCCTTAGTGACAGCACTGATCCCATTCACCATCTGAGGAAACTCTCAGATTTTATTTTTTTATTTTTATTTTTATTAGTATTAAAAAAAATAGAAAGAAAAGAAGAAGAAAAAACAGACAAACAATCATAAACAAAATACATCAATACAGAAAAAGAAAACAATACAACAAGCAATAACATTATCAATATACATAAACAATTAAAAAGACTTCCTAGGTTTACCAGTGTTTACTGAATAGCCCGATATATTGTAACTTCACTTAATAATAACATTTTAACTCTTCTATCCCCCATTTATAATAGATCTATCCATGAATTTTAATCATATAAAGATATCATATAATTTTTATTTATTTATATATATTAAAGCAAAAAAGAAAAGATAAATATAAATCCAATTATATTAAAGAGAGAGAGAAAAAAACCCACCTATTATTAGCATAAGATCAATCAAAATTCATTATTATCTGTAAACCACTCTCTGATTTCCAATAATCCAGCAAAGGTTTCCACTCCACTTGGAAAGTATCATAATCCTGATTCTTAAATAATGCTGTTGTTTTTTCAATTTCCATTATGTCCCAGATTTTCTGTCTCCACTCAAAAATAGTTGGGGTATCTGTTAATTTCCATTTAGCTGCATATAATATCCTTGCTGCTGCAGTTAAATAAAATAATATTTTACCGTACTCCTTTTCCATCTTATCATCCTTAACTATACTTAATAAAAAGAATTGTGGATCAAAACTAATAGTAATTGAAAATATATCCATAATCTCCTTATATATACTTCTCCAGTAGTTTTTGGCTTTCTCGCAGCTCCACCATAGATGAAAAAATGTACCTATTTTTTTTTTCCACATTTCCAACATTTTGGGGAATGATTACCTGACATTTTAGCTAATTTTACTGGGGTCAAATACCACCGGTACTGCATTTTATAAAAAATTTCCTTAATATCCACATTCAGTGTATATTTTAATCTTTTTGTCCAACACTTTTCCCACTGGCTTAATTCAATGTTACATCCAATATCTTGGGCCCATTTAATCATCTGAAGCTTAATCAATTCACTAGCTAAATTATATTTTAATAACATCTTATATAATTTTGATATATGGTGGTCTTGTACTGAATCTATTATCTGTTCAAATTCTTTATTCATTGAGCCAATTGATTTTGTTTTTCTATCTATCAGAAAATGCTCCCTTATCTGCCAATAGGCAAACCAACTACAGTTATAGCCTTTTAAATTAAGTTGCTCTTGAGTCTTTATCATCAGGGGTTCTCGAATCTGACTCAATAAATCCTGATATGTTAGCCATTTTGTTTTGCCTAATTTGTTTTCTCTCAAAGGTGTTTTGTTTACTGCAGTCCATAGCGGAATTTTATCGTCCCATTTATTCTTAATTATATTCCACACCCTTAAAAGAGCTCTTCTCAAATAATGGTCTCTGAACCCACTGTGTTTTTTGACTTTATCATATATTAAGTAACCATGCCATCCATATACATTGTCATGGCCCTCTAATTTCAAATTATCATCATTTTCCAATTTTATCCAGTCTAAAATCCAATATAGGGAACAAGCATAATAATATAATTTCAAATCTGGCAAATTCATTCCCCCTCTCTCAGTAGCATCTTGTAATGCCTTCATACTAATTCTCAATTTCTTCTTATTCCATAAAAACTTTGATAAATCTCTCTGCCATCCTCTAAAGGGACTATCATTAACTAAAATTGGGATATTTTGAAATAAATATAACATTTTAGGTAAACTATTCATTTTAAAAGAGGCATTTTTTCCTAATAAGGATAAATTCAAATTTTTCCATCTATTCATTTCCAATTTAATATCATTCCATTTCTTCTCATAATTATTTTTAAAAAGTTCTGAATTCTTTGTTGTGAAAATAATTCCCAAATACTGAACCTTTTTAACTTCTTGATAACCTGTTTTATATTTCAATTCTTCCTTCTCTTTATTAGTCATATTCATCATTAACATTTGTGTTTTATCTTTGTTAACTTTCAATCCAGAAATACTACCATATTCTACTAATAAATCCTTTAATTTATCTATACCTTCATTAGGGTCCGCAAGCGATATCATTAAGTCATCTGCGCACGCTCTGACTTTAAATTCCGCATTCCTAATTTTCACTCCTGGTATTCCTTTTTCTTCTCTAATTCTCTGCAGGAGAATTTCAAAGCAAATAATAAATAACAAAGGGGAAAGAGGGCATCCTTGTTGAACTCCCTTTTGTATTTTAAAACTCTTTGTTGTTTCTCCATTTATTAGAATTTTAGCCTCTTGGTCTCGATAAATCATTCCAATCCATTTTGTATAAATTTCACCCATCTCCAATTTTTCCAGTATAAATTTTAAAAAAGTCCAATTCAGCCTATCAAAAGCTTTCTCAATATCATAAAAAGTAATACGCCCTTTTTATCAATATTCTTGTTGTAATACTCAATTAAATTCAACATATGTCTTGTATTATCTTTAATCTTTCTACCCGGCAAGAATCCTGCTTGGTCCTTTTTTATTACCGAATTAAGCCAACCTTTTAATCTATTCACCATTATATTCGTAAAAATCTATAATCACAATTTAATAATGAGATAGGTCTGTAATTTTGTGGGTCTGTTCTATCCTTATTTTCTTTTGGAATTAAAGAAATATAAGCCTCTGACCATGTATGAGGAATTTTGTTTTAGTTCAGATTTTAAATAGCAATAAAAGCAAGACAAAGCTGTCCCTGTCCTTGTACTTACAATCTGAAAACTCATGACACAAAATGAAAGGACATGAGGGAAAGGGAAAGCAAGAAAACTCAAGCATGACCTTCTCTTACATTGCAAAGTTCATACAATGATCAGATTTTATGCAGATGAAATACTAAAAAGTTTATTCTTCTCATAATGATTTTGAGAGATGTATCAGCAGGATTTTTTCTCTTCCTGTCTTTGATTTTTACCAATTTCTGTCTCTGCAGCAGCATCCTCTAGCAGTCACTGGCTGCCATTTTGTTCCTGCTACAGTGATCCTATTTGAGGTAATTCAGAATGCTATTCTGTTTGGGGACAGGGAAGCACACAATTGCTGAAGATATTTCTCCTACCCTCACAAACCTGAAAAATAAAGTAGAGAAACAAGGTAAATTGCTGTCAATTGTTCCTTACTGCAACTATCCCGTATAGCTATATAGAGTTCTCATGCAAGGCAAGCCTAAGATGTTTTGATGCTTGAGCTGGAGCAGTGACTAACCAGCTAATTTGACATAAGCTTTTGTGGTCTGCAACCTTCCACAAACCCTCCCACACACAAAATCTGAGAGGTCACAGTTTTTGTGGCATCTGGGAAGCCACTGTTGAGATGGGCTTTTGATCTGAACTCTTTTTATGTTCCTATATTCTTATGTCAAGTAAATGTAGACTTTTCCTTTCTTGGTATTCTTGGAGTGTGTTGTGTGTATTGTGTGCCTTCAAGCCAGTTCTTGATGACCCTAAAGCCTACCATGGGGTTGCCAAGGTTTGTTCAGAGGAGATTTGCCATTGCCTTCCCTTGGGGTTGAGAATGTGTGATTTGTCCAAGGTCACCCAGTGGGTTTCATGGCTGAGCAGGGAATTGAACCTTGGTCATCAGAGTCATAGTCCAATGCTCAAGCCACTATACAACCCAGTTGTTATTGTATCAATTGGAACAGTTGTATCAGTTTCTGGGCCCAGTATAAGGTACTGGTTATTACCATTAAAGCCCTAAATGGCTTGGGCCCAACTTATCTTCGGAACTGCCTCCTCCCATATAATCCTCCTCGCGCACTCCGGTCCTCTGGGAGGAATTTGCTTCAGCCACAGAAATCTAGACTGTCTGCAACCTCCCAGAGGGCATTTTTGGTAATTGCCCCCAAATTATGAAACAACCTGCCAGACAAGATCCATCAGATTATGAGCCTGAGTAGCTTTAAAAAGGCGGCAAAGATGGATCTCTTTTGGCAGGCCTTTCCTGGTTAGATCCTGGCCTCAGGAGCTGCACCCCTCGTCTTCTCTTAGGGCCTTTGCAGAGTGCTAGAAATAGTGCAAATTGAGTCCACTTTAACTGCCCTGGCTCAGTGCTAGGGAATCATGGGAACTGTATTTTTTTCTGAGACATTAAGCCTTCTCTGTCAGAGAGCTCTGGTGCCACAATAAACTACAGTTCCCATGATTCCCTAGCACTGACCCAGAGCAGTTAAATTGGGCTCAATTTGCACTATTTCTGGCAGTCTGCAAAGGCCTTTAGTCTCTGGCTTGCCTGCTGCTTGGTTTAATATATTCGATGTCATTTTTAAGATTTTTGTAAATTTTATGGATGTCTAGTTTAATACTTTTTTAATGGGGAAGGTGGGGTTTGGGGGTTTTCAGCTTGTAATGTGATGTAATTTTAACTGTTATAAGCCTCCCCAATTGTTTTTAACAGAGGGGCGGGGTATAAATAAATTTTATTATTATTATCATAACAGAAACTATACTTTTTTGAAATGAGTGTCTTCCCAATTTATTTTTTAAAGATATGCTCTTGTATCTAATTTACCTGCACTGAAAATAAAAGTCACAACATGGCCTGCCTCCGCCATTGCAATTTCTTCTTTATTTGTTTGTTTATACAAACATTCATTCATATTTCTTTGCGATGGGGTGAACATGTGGCATTAATTTTTCCTATTGGATCACGGATCAAACAGTGTTGCTGATATCTATTGTTCTCCTCATAACAATATGCACAGTGGTTTCAATGTACTCTTTCAACCAGCTGTCTTCACCTCAAGAATTACTCTTACGTAGAATTTCAACAGCAAATGAACAAGAGGCCTTTGCATGCAACCCAAATTAATCCAGTGCATCATCTGAGGGGAAAATACTTGATTAAACTACAGAGATACAATATTTTATGTTGATATATATTGTGGACTAAATCTTTAACAAAAGATATCGAGTGAGCTGCAGTACAACCTTTTACATTTAATGAGAACTGCAAACCATCTTGCAAAAGGGGTGTGTTACATGTCTAGGATAAACAAGGTACCTAGCTAAAGAAAGGGAAAGAATTCTCCAAGCCCTGCTTGATTGTTTTCCTCATTCTTTGACTCCTTCCTGCATTAATCTGTGGCAAAGTGAAACTTGGAAGCCTCATTATCACTTCACTTTCCAGAAAAAGAAGGATAATGTCAATTAACCTGAGATTCCACCTGATGATGTCTTCACTCCTTCACTAAAAAAAAAAAAAGTAACAGAGTCGAACTTTCATATTTTCCCCATCATAGTCTTCCCTCTTAACATTTCAAGAATAGTTTCTTGCTGATGTTCTTGTTCACTGTTCCTTTCAACAAGGGAAACATCTACACTGTAGAAAAAACACAACTTGGCACCACTTTAACTGTCATAGCACCACCCTATAGAATCCAGGGATTTATTTTTTTTTAAAGAATTAATTTGTTGTCATTTTGTGAAACACCACCACTCTTTGGCAGAGAAGGCTAAAGACCTTGTAAAGTCACAAATCTCAGATTCCATAGGATGGAGTTACAGCACTTAAAGTGGCATCAAACTGCATTATTTCAACAGTGTAGATGTACTGATGGACAAAGGGAGCAATGTCGATGTGAGTTAACTCTTGAGAGTGTGTCACGATATAAAACCAGTTTTGCCCCCAAGCTCCTATGTAGCTCTTGCTTTTTCTCCCCTCCACCCCCCTATTGATTTCAGTGGAGTTTATAAAGAGCAGGTGTTCAGTGTTAATTACTGAATATGGCATGTACCTTGTGGATCAAAACAGAGTACAGCATTAATTAAATGTTTGTCAAAATTATTTGAGATGCATTAGAGATCAGTAAGGTGAGATGGTGGCTTATTAGAATCTCTCTCAAGAGCTCTTGCACTCTCTTTATCATGCCTGCGCTTTCCTTCCCACAAGTGACTGAACCACTTTCTTCCTCCTTCTGAAACAAAGTGTGCCCTCTTGACATGCTCAAGCCATTAAAGAGCCAGTGTTTACAAGCACCTGACAGCATTTCACAAGTGGACTGTGACTTTTAATCAACAGAGGCAAACTGAATGAGATGGTTGGAGGCTGTGCTTAAAAGAGGGATATTAGGCGTGCATGAAAGTGCTTTGATTGTATGTCTGCAAAGAGGTATGATTTAAAAATATAAATCCAAAGGTTGGTTGATATTTGGCACTTGGCTTTAGTTATTTTGATCACACTAGTGGCGCTGTGGTGTGCACCACTAAACACACAGGGTTGTGTGTTTAGAATTAAATTTGCCATAAGCCATTTAATATTTTAATGAAAATAATTATAGTTTGAGTAATATGAAGTGTGACTCAAGTATAACCCCTGATGCTTCTTCCCTAGAATTAGCAGTGATATAAATTATCATGATTTATTGTGCTTATTTGTGTACATGTGTAGGTTTATAGTGGATCCTAGAGATGGAAATTCTTCAGTACAGCCCCCATCCTTAGGTTCTAGCATTCAAACATATTTTTTAACAAAACTTAGATCTCTTATGTAATTCAGCTATAATAGTCCTTTGATTTAACTGTAGCATGGGAAGTGATTTTGTAAAGATGCATTGTTTTGCTTGGATTTTGACAGCTTGCTTTAATTTATATCATGTAATGAATGAATACATTTCTGCTTTTTAAACTCTGGCATTATTCCTTCCTAATAATGCCATTGATCCCACTTATTGTTCCTCAATGGAGTACAGAAAAAGTATCCTTGAATTTGGAACCATATACATTAATTATATTCTATAGTGTGAGAAACTCTCCAGAAGCCAACATTCCATTTATTTTGAAAATTTATTGCAAGCCCAAGAACCAATCCTGATTTTGAAACCAAAATTATCATAAAGCCTCTTTCTCCATTCTTTGTTGAGCAGTTTTTTCCAGTGAGATGAGACAGTGTATCTTTCTTGTTCCTTGAAACACTCAGGGTTCATTCACATTTGCATTTAATCCGGTTCCCAAGTTGCTTCAATCTGGGAGCACAGAATCGATTCAAACCGATACATAGTTCACACTATGTTTTCCATTACTGAATGCATTCATGTCTATTTTTAAAACACGCACCTCGTTCACACTGACATTTGCTCCACTTCAAAATGGGTTCTCATGATCAATCCATCCTGCTTTTTAAAAATGTCAATCATATGATGTGCATGGGTGTGTTTCTGGTTACACAAGTACTAGGAGGTGTGGCCACATACATCAGCTGTTGCTATTTTCATGGGCCTCTGTGTGTGTGTGTGTGTAAGATGCACCTCCTCCTCCTCCTCCACTTTCTCTCTGTGCATGGAAATGGGCTCCTAGAAGCTGAGAGGGTGCAGGACTCTTTCTATGGGGGGCAAAGCTCATTATACACATGCACCTCTCTCCTCCACTTTCTCTCCTTGTGGAGAAATGGGCTTCTAGAGATGGGCAGAGATGCCTGAGGAAGAGGAATGCTTCCCTTTGGTCCAGAGCCCCCTTGTCCCCAGGATCCCCACCTCCACATGGGTTGTAAACTAGGGGGCTAAAAGTGAGAGGGGAGAAGGAGGAGTTACATGTAATGATGTTATTTGCAATCCCTTATTTCCAAGATCAGCATGTTCCTAGCCCATACACAGTCACTAGAATGTGTACAGAACACCTCCAGCATGCCTAGTGGGTGTCATGTTCCCTTGATATAGTGATGGCTTACTTCAGTACATTGGATTTTGGAGCAAATAGGGGGAAGCCTTGAGTGGCCCAGAGGATGAGCCATTGGTTAGGGTTCATCAGCAGAAAGGTCCCAGAGCATGCACAGAGAGCATGAATCACACTAGACCTGAAGTGTGGAATTCATTCCAGAAATGGAAGTTTTTTTGTTGTTTTTTTAAAAAAATCCATTCCACCCTTTATTAGGCAATAACACAGACTCTAATATCTGTGTTGGTGTGTTTGCTGGATAGCCAAAGAAAGGCTTCTTTCCCACCAGCTATCTCAGAAGACTCTTCTACTTTCATATTTAAAAAGTTCATAACATTTATCTCAATTGTGTAATATTTAAAATTGTTTCTAAAAGAATTGCCCAACACTTGAACTCTGTCCAGCATATCGGACTCTCCTGATATAGAGCCTGGGGCCATTTTTAGGAAAGACTAGCCACAAGGGAACAGCGGTATGAATATTTTCCTACTCTTAACTCAGTTTTTCCTTTACTTTTACAGCTTTAGTATTTCATTGCTAGTGTTATTTTAACATTTTCTCTGCTACTTATTTTTTGTCTGTTTTACCACTGCCTGTTTTGTCTTTATGCTCCAGCAAAATAACCCCAGCAGGTGATATAAAAATATTTTATAGTGCGAGTGCAGTATCTGGTTTCTGTCCACTGAAGCTTAAATTATCCAGATTTCATATATATCCTGGAAGAATATACACGTGGTTTAATACCATTAGAATAATTATTGTCTTCCCATCACTGAATAAAGAGTTTGCACATTATAACAGTGAAATTTTCCAGTCATTCTTTTCTGCTTTGATTACAAGAAACTAGATGAAAAACAGTCATGAAGAAATAGAAGAAGCTGCCTTACACCTGGTCAAATGATGTATCTCTGTAGTTCAATATTATCTATGCTGATTGTCCATGGTCTTCTGGATCTCAAACAGAGGTCTTTCTGTTCTGCTTTTACTTGTTCTTTTTAACTGGAGACATGAGGAACATAATTTTGGATTGAGCATGTTTGCACTCTACCATGAGATCCAAACTTGGAACATAATCCTAACTGGCTAAATTGGCCAAGGGACAGCTGAGGTGGCATTAGACCACATGAAGATGAACTGAATCCAAACTCCTCCCTACCTTGGGGTGTTTTAAAATACTTAGCACTACTTTATCCTTTGTATCAGCACTGTGGGTGTATCCCTGAGGAGATAACCTCTGGATCAGTGTAACTCACCTAGTCCATTTCCCCATCCATTTTTTAAAACTCCTATCACACTCTTCTGCCAGCAGATTTTACTCAGCAGAGAGCTGGCACATCTTTGAATTAAGGTTACACTAACCATCATAGTCAGAGCATAGATATTCATGGGAGTTAAGTTAGCATTATTGCTAACAACAATGGGACCTTAGGAAAACTTGTAAAATTATTCTCAGAACCCAGATTGTCCATATTAGCTAGGTGATTCTGAGAGGCGTAGTTCAGGAAAGCAACCTTTCTAAACTCTGGATTTAAGTTAGCAGTAAGTTAGTAGTTCCACTATTAAGTCTCAGTTGAATCCATTATGAACAAGATGCAAATCTGTCCTGTTAACTTGAAAGAGATCCAAACAACAGAGGCTATGTGACTCTGCCTAAATTAGCATGTGAATGTCAATGAACATGATCTATATATATGTTAGAAAAGTTGCACAATTCACATTCAGTGGGTTAGCTTGCAACAGGTTCAGTTGCCACTTGCTGAAGGAATCACATGGCTGACTAAGCACTTACTGATACTGCATCAATTCACATTAAGAATAGAACAATTTTGAAAAAAAGTCTGGTTGTAGCTCTGAACTTATTGTCATAGCAAATCTATTTATCCATGTTACTGCTAAAGAGCTCTCCTCCTACACACCTTATCCTCACAAAAACCTGGACAGGCTGAGAGAAAGAGAAACTTTTCCTAGGTCACATAGTAAATTTAATGTTTAGTAGAAGCTACAATCTGGATCCTGCAAGTTCCAGTCTAACTCACTAACCATACTGGCTCTGAGCCACTCACTACCACCATATCTTTAGTTTCAGAGGATTTTTCATAGGCATCACTGGAAATGTCTGATAACTTTTTTTAGCTTTAAACCAGGGCTGGGTAAAGTGCTGTCTATATATGGCATCTGATCCCTGGATGCCACTCTTACCACCCTAGAAGCCTACCCTCACAAACATACATCAGTCATCCAAGGTCCCCAAAGTCCCATTCAATGTTTTTAAAATTCATTTTTAGGTAATTTTCAGATGAAACCTAAACAAAAAGTGCTCCCAATGCTAAAAGATGCATGCATATACGCCCCACAACACCTCCAGAACCTTCACCACATACAAACATCTCCATTTTAATTGTAATCCTTCTCAAAATGCCAACAGGAAGTGAAGCAGTATCTCTCTGCCATTTTGAGAGTGACTTAGATAAAAACTGAAGTAATATGGCATGTGGAGGGAGACTGGACTGTGGAAGCGAAAGCGGCCACCAGCCCCTAAACAGTTATAGGACAACCTAAATTCCTGTCTCATTGTAACCTGGAAACTGCAGTTGGTACAGAATATGGCAGCCAGATTAATTACGGGAACATCTAGGAGGGAGCACATAACAACTGTGCTTAAATCCCTCCACTGGCTGCCAATTAGTTTCCGGGCACAGTACAAGGTGTTGGTGTTAACCTTTAAAGCCCTACATGGCTTGGGTCCATTTTATCTTAGGGACCGCCTCTCCCCGTATGATCCCCCCCGCGCCCTTCGGTCCTCTAGGAGGAATCTGTTACAGCCAATAAAAACCAGGCTGTCTCAGACCTCCCAGAGGGCCTTCTCTGCTACCGCTCCCAGACTCGGGAATGGCCTGCCGGACGAGATCCATCTTATTACTACTCTTGCTGCTTTTAAAAAAGCAGTAAAGACGGATCTCTTCCGGCAGGCCTTCCCGGAATAACCCTCCGGCTTGAGGGGATGGCTTTACTGCCCCTTTCCTGTGCCCGCTCTATTATTACTGTGTTATTGCTTTATTGCATTTTATCATGGAGCACGATGTTTTAATTCTCAATAGTTTAATCCTGTTTTAAGGGGTGGGAGGGTTGGATATGGGATAGAAATGTTTTTAAGCTGTATGTTTTATAATGCTGTAACCCACCTCGATTGCTCCGCAGAGGGGCGGGCTATAAATAAAAAATTATTATTATTATTATTATTATTATTATTATTATTAAAAAATGTTAAAATAGACAAAACCGAAAAAAGCATTAAGGTTTAATAATTAAGAAGTTAAAACACTTTAAAGTCTTTAGGGAAAGGCTTTTTATGCACAAACAGGTTGAGTCTTCCTTATCTAGAATCCAAAATGCAAAATATTCTGAAAAGCATTTTTTTCCATGGGTGACAACACCTTTGATTTCAGATGGTTTAATGTAAACTACATGGTGTTTCATGCACAAAAATTATTTGTGCTTTGTTTGATGCACACAATTATTAAACATACTGTATAAAATTACCTTCAGGCTATGTCTGTAAGGTGTACAGAAAACATAAATGATTTTTTTGTTCAGATTTGGGTCCCATCTCCAAGATATCTCATTATGTACATATATGCAAATACAGGAATTCCAAAATTCAATTAAATAAATAAATAGATCTGAAATCCCAAACGCTTCTGGTCCCATGCATTTCAGAGAAGGGAGACTCAACCGTATATTTAAAAAGTAGTCAAAAACCAACAGATTTATTTTCTATCCATAAAGATGGAATAGGAAGTGCCAGGATTTTAAATATATTATGCTTGCCTGTCTGTACATAGACAAGTATATTGGGTTGAGCTCCAAACATTTTCTTTAGGATGGGAATTTGTACCATTTCAAGACAGCAAGCTCTCATGCTTTACATTTTACACAACACAAAATTAAACATCACCACCACCACCCTTTAAATAAATTGCTCTTTCTTTTTCAAATTTCAATAATTTATTATTATGCTATTTCATTGCACCTTGTATCATTAAACTATAGCACACAAGTAATAAAAACAAAGTAAATATGCACATATCTTTACACCATGTAGTGTAGCTATAAATCTTATTTCTTGATAACAGCTGTACTATAGCAATCATTTGAGCAGTACAGCTGCCACAACAATATCAAATTTTATAGTTAAAAAGCAGTCAAAACTTTAATGGTACAGTGGAGGTAAACATATAGTGTGCTATAAATACACGTTATCTAATGAAGAAATGAAGCATGTTTATAATTCCTTGACATTACATTCAATATCATATATCTTTTGTTCTACAAGTTGCTATAATAGCAATCATTACTTTTGAGCAATCAAAAAAAAATCCTTACTCACACAAATTATTCTAGAGTTAAGTCAAGATGCATAAAACCAGGAGAGTAGGAAGGACTGCTCACATGTTCACATTTGTACTGAGTGTTTTGGGAGGATTTTCTTTGTTTTTAACAGCCTGGGAAATACAAGACATAGGATGTGCTGTTTTATTTTTCAGATAGTTTTTGCTGCTTTTACTAATTGGTCTGTAAAAGCAGAATGGCTACATGTGGGAAAGTAGATTTTTCATACTGAAATGTAGTGTTCCATGACTAATAATAACTATTTTTAACAAGCAATATGGAGCTGGATAGCTATCTTCTTTTTTTCTTCTTCACTCCAATTTCTGTAATAAACTTCCTATGTGTAGGAAGCACACCTTAAGCCCACTCAGGGGGGAAGCAGACGGCTTAAAAAGCTGTTTGGGGAGCAGGGAAGGGGAGGGGCAGCTGCACGGTGGGTACCCCAACCCCTTCCCCAGGTCGTCCTCGGATCAGCTGGCCCTCCGCACGGCCGGCGCTCCGAGGAGGACCTCCCGCTGCAGCGTTCGCACATGCTGCAGCGGAAGGGTCGCCGAAGGTGCGCCGGCAGCCTTTTGCGGTGCACCTTCGGCAACTTGTGGAAGAAGTGCCAAGTTAGCGCTCCTTCCAGGGGTGGCGAAGCTGCGCCGCGGGGCTGAGGTGTGGGGATACCTTGGCCCCGCGGCGCAGCTTCCTGAGGCGGCCCATGGCCGCCCATCTGCTTCCCCCCTCAGTCCATTTTTTAATTTTTTTTTAATTCTCATACAAGCAGGAGTTCTACAGGTTTTCAGCTGGAGGGATTTTCCTAACATTTTCTCTACAAATCTTTCCTTTAAAAACTGGAGATGTGAGGAGATGAATGTGGGGCCTTCTGTGTGTAAGGCAGGTGGTCTTTGACTTAAGGTTGCATCTGCACTGAAGAAATATTCCAGTTTGAAACCACTTTAACTGTCATGGCTCAATGCTATGGAATTTTGGGATTTGAAGTTTCATAAGTTATTTAACCTTCTTGGTAAGAGAGCCATGGTGCCACAACAAACTAAAACTCCCAGGTTACTGGGCACAGTTTAAAATGCTGGTTTTGACCTATGAAGCCCTATACAGCTTGGGTCCAGGCTATTTGAAGGTCTGTATCTCCCTTTGCAAACCCACCAGAACATGGAGATTGTCCAGAGAGGCCCTTCTTTCTGTCCCAGCATCCTCTCAGACACGTTTGGTGTAAACGAGAGAGGGTGTTCTTAGTGGCTGCTCCCACTCCCTCCCCAGAGAGGCCAGGCTGGCTCCATCCCTGTTTTTGTTTTGGCAGCAGATAAAAACATTTTTATGCTTCCAGGCTTTCTCATACTGACATGGATGCATAGCAATGGATTGTACAGTGATAATGGCTTCCTGGCTCACTACATGCATTTCAACACTATCTGACCGCAATTGGTCTTATCTGTTCGTTTCCATACACATTGGACAGTTCTCAATGTCTTCACTAACAGCCATAATTAAAACTGGACTTGCTACTTTGTTTCCATACACAAATGATTTTGAATTTGAATTGACATTCTTACATACCAGTGGTACATATATGTCTGTCCCTGGTTTTTACTCCACTAAATGCATCTGAGAAAGTAAACTGAAGTCTATGAAAGCTCATGCTGCCATGAGCTTTCTTTCAGTAGTCTCAAAGGTGCTACAAGATTTCTCTACATACTGAAATGGGTGCTGTAAGAGTTTTTAAAATTTAAATTTGAACATGTAATGTTTTTAACCTTTTTACATACTCTAGTCTAGATACATTAAAGTGATCACATAGAAAGGGCTAATGCTTTTGCATGTTTGGAGTAATAATAGTGACAACACATTGAGAATTAAGAAATAAATGTGTTGTTTTCTGAGACTAGAGACAAAAAGTAGACTGCAAGATGAAAGAATGGCAAGGTGATGCCTCATGCACATTCTGTGGATGTGTGTAGTAAGAGATGTTGACTACCTTTCTTGAGTGCTCATTCTACCTGAACCTCTAAAGTGGTCTGAAAAAAGCACCACAGTCATAGATATAGCTGTTAGATGTGACAATAGATTTTGCAGCATGAGGTAGAACAGTAAATGTCAGAGGGGGGGGCAGAGAGGCAGGCAGACAGACAGAATGAAAGACAGAAAGACAGATAGACATACAGACAAAGGGTCATTTTGGGAGTCACCATTATAATCCTGCAGTATTAAGACTGAACAAAAGGCATCCAGAGTGTCTGTGTGGGGGAATAGAGTGTGAGACCATGTCCATACAGCTTTCTGAAGCCCTGTGAGACTCAGGGCAATGCTTGTACATGGATGTTCCAGAACGGTCCTTATATAAGCTTGTAAAATTGGCTGGTTCACCAAGTGTAAATCACCAACAGGATTTTGGCCACATTGCATGGCACCCAAGCCAGCATTATTATAGGGACATTTGTGGCAGAAATTTCCACATGAACTTTCCCCATCTCTGGTAATACAATATTAAATTAAATAACCCTTTCATGATACTCAGAATCTTCCACCTCACCCTGCCTAATGCTAGGGCTTGCCTTGGTTTTGAATGTCCTAGATCAATAATAGGATTTTCTTTTCTTTCTTTTTCTTTTTGTTTCTTTTTTTCCTTTTTAATAAAATGACTCCATTTGGTGAGGCACTCAAGTGAACCATCACATTGAGAAAATGAGTGCCACATCTTTGTGTAAACTGTCCCTAGCAAATAGCCAATTGTGAATGAACTAAGCTACGGTACTCATGCAAGGGTGGTACTGTCGTCTTGTGTCACCTCCTTTCTTGAGCAGTCTTAATCTTGTCTCTTTTTCCCCACAGTATTGCAGTTTTTGCTCTAAAAGGTTTTTCTGCGCTAAAAAGTGGGGAGGTGAAGCCATAGTTCAATTCAATTTATTTTTATATTGCTTCTCATACAAAGTCTCTCAAAACACTTTACAGTGAGAGATAAAATAATCATATAACACTTGCCAGATTTCAGCAGAGAGACCGATATGGGTGGCGAAGGGAAGACTGTGTACAGAGTCAGGGCACTGAAAATAAAGGAACACAGAAAATTTAGAAGCAGAGGCAATACTAATAAAAACACCCATTTACTCTAGACTACTCAGACTAAAGCGAACAAAAAAATTGAGTCTCTCATTCCTCTTCATTCATACAGTTTGCATGGCTATTGTACCTCATAGCTGTGTCTCGTTTTGCAAAATAATAATATAATTACTCACAAAATGTATTTGCATAACACAGTTATAAATGTTACTTATTGTTTGTACATGCATATGTAGATATGAAATTAAATTCCATGAACAATAAAATACTGGATTTGTGTGTATGTGTGTTTCTATATGAATGCATTGGTGAAGAAGGGCAGGCCTCATGATCCCTTGTGTAGAGAAAGATAGAAAGGTGACATTTGTTTTCATTTACAGTTATTTTGCAAATTCACAGCTAACAAGAGTTCTAGGAGTCAGAAATGGGAGATGAAATCTTCCACAGATTCCAGTTTTAAAGCACTATAGAGACTCCATCCCCCATGCCATCTCTCTCTTTCTCTCTCTCTCTCTTTCTCTCTCTCTCTCTCTCTCTCTCTCTCTCTCTCACACACACACACACACACACACAGATGTACAATCTCCCGCTGAGCAGTGAAATGTTTCACTGGTACTCCGATAACATTATTAGGGTATTCTGGATGTTAAGTGGAAATGTACATATTGGCTCCACCCAAAAAACAAATCAAAACAAAACAAAACAAAACAAAATGTACCAATAAAAAAAGAATTTGCATGTCCCCCTTTAAATAGAAATACTTTGACCAGTCAATATCACCAGTCTCTTGGGAAATGTTGATGGTTCGTGGAAAACTTTACTTTGAACCAGACCTGGATGGAATAGTCCTTCAAACAGAAGATACTACAAACAAAATATCCCTTTCTGTAAAGTATGCATATTGCCACCCACAGTGAAAGAAAGAGCACTATAAATGTGGCTTTTTGTAATCGTTTTACTCCTTTAGCAGAATTCACACACTTCAAAAAGGGCTGCCAACTCTGGCTGTAGAAATTCCTACAGATTTTATTCAAACTAAAGTCAGTGTAGTCTACATCTGTCTAAATTTACTTACCTAGTTATCTAAATTTACTTACCTGGTGTACATTACATTACATTACTTAGTAAATTTTGGTTTTATTTAGTGAATTTACTTAGAAAACCAGACCTTAAGAGGCCAGAGAACAGATCTTTTTTTATTGATCATGTATTATTCTTTTTTTGTTTTTGACATTTTATTTCCTGATTTCTTTCTGCATATCATTTTGTTGCCATTCTGTAAAAAATATGAAAAACTACAGAATATTTATTTAAAAAAATTAATGAATAGTTGTCTCCAAAGATAGGAGAGGCCATTTCTGTCACCCTCTTAGGATTGTTCTGTCATGCTTATCTGTATCTAAGTGGCCAGTGTGACAACTTCATGCTAAATTATTGGCACAATGTAATGTCTTTACTTTAAAGCTTTGTTGGCTTGTCATCAGCTTTCTGCCTTTTAAACTTACATTTGAGTTGACCTCTTGCTTTTTCGGTAGATTTGGGTTCTTGTTAAAGAATTCTAGAAACTCTATACCAGGTGTCGGCAGCCTTTGTTGCCGGGGGACCGGGAGGAGGGGAAATGGCGGGGGGGGGGTTGGGGAGACATGCGCGTGCTTGCACACACGCGCACTTGCCCCCACTTGTGCATGTGCATGTGCACAACGCCCACCATCATGCGCATGCGTGTGCATGCGGGGGCACCATTTTGGAAGGCCCAACGGCGCCACGCGCATGTGCACAGTGCAGTTTGGCATTCCAAAATGGCGCCCCATGTTGCATGCACATGCATGCACGACGTGGCACCATTTTGGAAGGCCCCACTGTGCCTGTGCCATGGGACCTTCCAAAATGGCAGCCACCATTGTGCACATGTGCACGCAAGCACAGGCACAATTTTGGCATCCAAAATGGCACCCGTGCTTGCGCATGCATGCACACAATGGTGGGTGCATGCATGCGCAAGTGCAGGCACCATTTTGGATGCCAAAATGGCACCTGCGCTCACGTGCAGTGCGCGCAGGGTGGTGGCTGTGGCGGGACCGCCACAGGCCGGTTCAAAGGCCTCAGTGGGCCGGGTCCAGCCCGTGGGCTGTAGGTTGCCAATCCCTGCTCTATACAGATAAATTTGGGTTGTCATTAAATGAAAACTCTCTCACAGAAGGCATTAGCTACAGAAATCTCAAGTGCAAAAGACATGAGTTTTTGTTTTGTATTTTGGTTGGTTGGTTGGTTGGTTGGTTATCACTACCCTCTAACATGTGTCTGAAACTTCAATTTGTCTCTGATCTATGTTCTACTCCTTGGAGAGAACCTCTTACTTTCTTTGTTGTAAACCAGATCAGTCATGAAAGAGCTTGTCAATGTCAATTTTAGGAGTGAATACAGTAGCAAGAGTCTATAAATGTGTCCATTTCACATCATTATGAAGTGAGAACATTGATATTTGTTTTAAAAAATGTTATGTTTCAACATTGTAACATTTCTCCAGGTGTTCATTGCACCATGCCAAATAGGCTTCATCCCTGAATTTTCTGTTGTCATCTGGCAACGTCAAAAATTACTTAGGTTGATCTTCTCAGTTTTGAGTGAAGATCTTCTGTGACACTATAGACTTTTGTGAAGATGACACTCTTAGATTTCTTCACAGCATTTTTTGCTTATCAACAGATTGTGAAAAAGTTAACCTAACAAAGAAGGAGGGATTTATGTTCTTTCTCAATGAAATCTGCCCATACATTTTTACACATTCTTCTGCCCACTTGACACAGGACAAAATTGTAATGTGCGATTAATAGCAAGTAGAAGTAATAGTCACATTACTGGTAGGCACCAGAGCACAACCTTGTATTCCATTTCCACAAATTCAAAAAAAGACAAAAGAGACTTGCCTTCTTGTCTAATAAGCTAAATTCACTGTATACCTTGAAATAAGTGTTTTAACATTACTACCCAAAGCCTTCATCCCATATTAGAAGCAATTGTAGATTATATGAGATTTGGACTGAAGTGGTATTTACAACGGCATTGTCAACCATTTAAAAAGGCATGCTTTGCAATCACTGGATAGCTGAGCCCATTCCTCTATAGAATAATGCAATTCTCTCCCTTGTTTCATGATTGTTTATTGTAAAAATCAAGTAGGCCACGATTTTTTTCCACAGCCAACTGAAACATATACATTATCCAAGTCCTTAAGCAAACAGTTTAGTGATTTGGGTGCCATCCATACACACACACACACACACTAATTGTTTATTAGTGCCCCCATGATTTTCCCCCATAATTTCAGAATCAAGCAATATCATTGGAGGCATTTTGGGTTACATCTATAATGACAGGAAAATCTAGTTTACCTTTATGTTACTCCACGCTTGTCTATACACATTGAGGTGAGTTGTGTGAGTCCCACATGCAATTCTCCCTGTCAAACTCACCCCGATCCAATAAATTGCAGTAAGTGTGGAGACATGGCTGTGGCTGCTCCAGTTTTTTCCTCTTCCCCTATGTGTATATTTATGATCTCCTCCCCTCTGCCTCACACCAACATCACTATGGAGTGCAGTCCACATGCATGGGCAGATATCCAGAATTTGCACTCAAAATGTAGGTTTATCATTCCTTTTTTTTCTCCAGATGAAACCCCTGAGGCACCAGATTTGGCCTCAGTCTCCTAATACACCATTTGGCTCATGTAGACATGACCTTATTCACACAGTCTTAGCTTCTGTTGATGAAATGATGGGTAGAACCCATGGTAAAATTTGCTTTACTCTAGCTATTGACATTGATTTTCTTGAGATTAATCTATTTTGATAAAAAAAATATGAGGATATTTGTGGCATTCTTTTCTGTTGCTTCTCTGATTTCTTAGGCTTCATGCTTTTCACATAGCTAAATATTTGAATCCTTCTGTCTTATGCCATTTATTATTTAAACTGCACAAACACCTGACATTAACTAAAGATAGCAGTAAAGGACCTATCAGGTGTTTGTGTAGTTTTCATGTCATGTCTTGTTTGTTTCTCACTTCCACCACTCTCCAAACACCACTTTGCACATTAGCAACATTTATCCTGAATTAGTTTTCATGGTTTTCCCCATATATTCTGACTATTAACACATACACACCACTTTGTATCTCCTCCACCTTCCTGCTTAGGGTTTCTGAAATGACAGTAGTGCCTTGTCACAACTCCTGTATTGGCCTTGAAAGATTCTTGGAAATCTAGGTTAATTCCTAGATTCCATGGACTGAAAATTCTCCTGGAGGAAGAGCTCATTTTATGGCCATTCCAGACCAAACCTGTAAATTGAGCAACCCTGGAGCTTGAAGTAAGAACACAGAAATATTCTCAGGCTCCCCTTCATTCCTTTATCTCTCTATGTACAAGATTTTACACATTGAACACAAACATAAATTGAGCATTGAATAATTGAACATGAGTAGATTATAGGAAATTAGGGACACTATTTTATTCATGATTCCTAAATGCACAGAGGGGTCTGAAGCTGAAAAGTGATCTAATGGGGCCTGGAAAACATGGGGGATATTGGGTGTTGGTCAAAGAGAATAGGTCTTATAAAAATGTGAATAGAGCTTATGAAAGCAGAGTATAGATGCAGAAAAATGGGATACTCCTATCTGACAACACCTCTGTTTCCCTATACAGAGTGAGTCAAGCCAACTCAGAGCACTTTCTTTGATTCTGTGTCTTCAAAGATTGCAAAGTATTCATAAAATTGCTTGGCAGAGGGGCGGGATATAAATAAAAATATATTATTATTATTATTATTATTATTATTATTATTATTATTATTATTATTATTAAAAGACCTTATATATAAGAGAAAATTTCCCTCCAAGGAAATATATGTAACCATTAAAAAAAAATACATGTTTGTGTTTCTTTATCTGAAATGCTGACAACCTCCAAGAATCAGTTGTGACAAAATATGACAATAGATCAATTTAGAATAATAAGTACAGGGGAAATACCTGACAATGTATTTGTGTGTGTTAAAATATTTAGAGAACATGCTATTGGGGGAAAGCAAGTGGTTTTGTTTCTTTGTTTTTTTTTAAGGAGATGAGAGGGGTTTTTTTTTCCTGTTGAGACTGTTGAAAAGATGAGGGTAATTGAATTGGGTGGGAAAAGGATAAAGCATCAGTGAAGGTGACCTAGTTATGTTTTATGACAGAAAAGAGAAAGGAGAGAATCAAGATATTTACAGTTTCATGACTTACGGCAGGGAAGAAAAATAATAAAGAACAAATATAAGTGTAGAGGGGGTGGGAATCAGAGATAGAGGGGAAAGAACAAACATATTTGATACATATTCTTTGCTGAACTATACAAAACAGTCAAAAATGAATAAGAAGGAAGAAAATAAAAGATGAAAATATATTAATATGCCATGATCCAGCACAGCTTCAGCTATATATTCAGTTAAAAAGACACGACTGAAGCTTTCCACACACATTTGCTTGAAGAACATTCATACATTATAAAGGTATATCTACATTCCTGACCCTCACTTTACTAAGCTCTGCAGAGAAATTAGAGTATTTTGTAGTCATACCCACATCACACCACTACAACATCAAATGCTGGTTTTACCATGCTATTATAGATAAATAATGCTACATGAAAGTTGTTGGTTGGCACACTTCAGAAACATTTGTTGTGGTCCAGATAGGATATATGCAATTGCATGTAAGTGGAGTGGGGGTAGAGATGATGTCGATATAGGTATGGGAGCAGGTGTCTTCACATATATTTAATAATTTTATGTTGATTTTTAGGTTTAATCTTAATACCACATGGCATGGCTCTTTATCCTGAAAATATAATAGGCACAGAATTTAATTTCTTAATTTAATAAATAGATAAATAAAGGCTATAATAATTGTGTGCATAAATGGATGCCTGCTCAGAAATGTGAGTGAAAGCTGTACTCAACCAAACACCTGAACTGTTCTGTGTTTCCTACCAGCAAGAAAGAGAGTTCCCAGATTCAGTTGAAAATTATAGTACCTTCATGTGTTAATCAACTCTGCAGTCCTGTGATTGGAATAAGAGGCAAGCACAACATCATGTGTTTAGGCCTAAATCCAATTATAAGTTCTATATAGATTAGACCCATCAAATCAATGTCAATGGACATGGGACCTCAAAAGTCCTGTTCCTGGTGTTTACTGAGGCCTAAACAAGCCTCTTTCATTTCTTATAACTTTTTGAAAGAAGCAAGAAAAAAACTTACATTTTATCCAAGAAATGTTAAAAACCTTAATAGATTTTGAGAGGAGCAGAGGAGAGTTTGGCCATTCTTCTTCTCTCCCCCTTCTGCATGTTTAGATTCATGCTTCTCAACTCACGCCACATCTTTATAACGCACAATAACAAAATAGAATCCTATAGTAACTCATTTTTTGACCTTTTTAATATTTCTGTCATGGGTTGTCACAGTTGAGAACTGCTCTCTATCCTAAAGTGATGGATTATTTAATTAACTGTTGACCTTTTCTGTATCGTATGTTGACAATGAATGCACTCCTATTAAAGTTCCCTACTTCGAAACTTGTTCAAATCTGTGTTGTATGTTGATCTGTACTCTTCATAGAGCAGGAAGGAGGAAATGTTTCCACTTCCTAATATAAATAAATAGTCTCTCTCTTTGAATACTATTAATATTTTTATTACCTACAATGGCACTTTATTAATTAGAACCACAGTATTTATCATAACAATGTTGAGGAATCTATGTTCCTGTAGAGATTTCTTGATGCATTTCCCCCCCCAATTCTCCTTGTGTCAGTGTTAAGATTTAAGCAGTCAGAATTTTGGTAAACTAGTTCAGATTTGTAATTTACGATTAGGAAGATACTTTTAATCCTTTCATTGCCAAATTCTTCATGAAGATACATTTGGCTTTCAGAATACCGTGTTTTCAAAAGCTTTTCAGCTTAGAATCAATAGTAATTACAAATAACACTATCAAAACTCCGTGATACAATTAATACTATGTCTGTTTAGTAAGGTGGGGGCAGAATGTGGATGTATCCAGGATCAAATAGAATACTTCCATTGAAAGAACTGCTTCCATCAGTGAAATGGTATATGTGGGTGGATGGAAGCAATCCTCCCATCCTCACCCCACCCCCAAAGACATGATCCAAAAGGCTGGGAATGCCTCTGGAAACTTTTTTAGATGGTACTGAAGTCTGCTAGGAAATTGACAGGGCAAGAAAGTTCTGTCATGCTAGTGATCAGGCACTAATGTGATATTCAAAGGAAATAGTTAGATAATGATGGTGGTGGTGGTGATGTTTACTTATATCCCACTTTTTTCACAGGCCTGGGATGCAAAATAATATAAAAATCAAAACAAAAACTGTCTTCAATAAAAATGATACAAATTTAACATAGCTGTCAATATCAACTGTCAACAGAATTAAAACCAATTTTAAAGTTGACTTATTAAAAAGTAAGAAATAAGATAAATATAGTGCAATTATTAAATGCATTTCACCCCAAAGAGATAAATAGAGATGGATGGATAGACAGACAGGTAGACAGACAGAGAGAAAAATATTACTGATGTGAAGAATATTTGCTACATTTCTCATGCTTGACATCATCAACTTGTCAAGAAATCAAGAAATTAACAATCCATATGAGATTGATCACTTACTGAGTGGACAAGAAGCACTAGAGAGGTCACAGTTTTCCAAGCTTATACAAGTATTTTCTGCACAAAATTAGTCTCTTTTCCCTTTATAAAACAAAGTGTGCACAAACAGGGCCAGTGCAGAAAGAGAATGAAGAGGATTAGTGAAAAAGGAAAGCCATGTGTGTGTCTATTTTTAAAAAATCCATGCAATAAGGCAGTAAATATCACTCACCAATTTGCACAGAAAACTGTCTTGCAAGTGTGAATACTTTTTTCTAAAATAGTTTTTGCCATCTTGAAGATGAGGAGGGAAATTGTGAGAAGAAGGCAAGCAAAGGTTACATCTCTAACTTAGGGGCAACACAGGGCTGTACACAGGGCTGTACACAGCCTGGGGGTGGAGTTGGGGTGGAGCAGCTGCAAGGCAGCTACCCCATCCTGACGCCACACAGCCATACAGTGCGCAGTGTCAGGATGCCCTCCCCGCACAGCATGCAAACACGCTGCGCTGAAAGGGCACAGAAGAGCCACAGCCCCCACTCTTGGGGCAGCCTTTTGCCACTCTTTTAGGGACAGCAAAAGGTAGGATCAGGGCCGTGGCGTGCTGCTGTCATGGCCCCAATCCATTGCTTGCAGGGGCACCTCTCTGCCACCCCAAATGGGCCGTCTGCATCGGCCCACAGATGGGCAAAATAAGCAGGTTTCAGGTTGGCTTCAAGGCAGGGTGTTTAGATGATGCACACTTTGAAGCCGGCTGGAAAGCGCCCTCTAGCTGTCTTTTGAAGAAAAAAAGAAGCTGCTTTTTCCCACTTCTTTCCAGAAAGTGCACACTTTCTCATGTATGTGTAAATACACCAGCACCAGTGTAGCACTAAAGGAGTGCCCTTTCCAAACCCTAACCCTAATTATGCATGTAAATGCCCCCATCACAGGAGTGCATTTAAAAGGAACAGAGCTGCCATACATACGTGGTGGGAGTGGCAGTGCCCAAAAAAGAAACCATGGAATTTCTCATGGAGATGAATACAACATACAAAATACCCCAAGAGGGGGCATAGGTTGAAGAGAGGCATGAAGGTACCTTGCTGGCATCTGCATGGGCACACCCCTGCACCAATGCCCTGTCCCGGTGAAGCACTGCACATGTGACTGTGTGCAGGTTCACAGGGACGGCCATGCAATTGGATGGCAGTTACCAGCAGTGCACTCCTGCAAAGGTGCACAGGGATGGTGGTGGGGACAGGAAAAAAAAAAGTACCCAGCAGCACAGCTTAAAAGTGTGTCGTGTGGTCATAACATGCACACTCCAGCTGCCTTGGGAGCGTGCGGTGTGGTTGGTGGGGTTTCAATGTAGCTTCAGAAAAGGAAGCTGCAAACCACTTTCCTCTGCCTGTCTGTTTTTCCCCTTCGACACACACACAAGTGTGTTCATTTGCCTTCAGTACACTAGAATAGACTCTGCCAGCCACTACCAAACACTGAAAGGCCACAGATTTGAGAGACTGTGAGTAAAGGCTCTAGAACCCTAACAACATGAAGCTTACTTTGTATTATATTTTGTCCTGGTCTTTCCTATTTTATGTACACAGTTTGCTCTCCAGCCATATAATGCATACAAATAATACAGTGGACCCTTGGTCCACTGCTGGGGTTTGGTTCCAGGACCCCCAGTGGATATCAAAATGTATGGATGCTCAAATCCCATTAAATGCAATGGCATAGTAAAATGATGTCCTTACACAAAATGGCAAAATCAAGGTTTGCTTTTTTGAATTTGTTTTTTTTTTTAATATATTTTATTTATTTAATTATTTCATTTATATGCCACCTTTCTCCCCAGAGGGACCCAAACATTTAAAATGTCAGTAAAATTCAAAACAAGTAAAAACATCTACAGACAATATAAAATTATATAAAAATATACAGAAATTAAAAACATAACTAAACTATGGGTGCTTGAATCTATGGATAAAGAATCCCTGGATATGGAGGGCCAACTATACTGGAGAAATAATATTTCTGGCATCTCAAGGAAGAAATTGCTAAAAGTAAAGCTTCTTCTCATGGTATACAGAGTGAATACTTTGAGCTCCTTATAGCAGTCAGGAGGAATCATCAAAGAATCAACCCAATGACTGAAAAGCAACTGTCCTCAGGGCTATTTAAGTTATCACCAGTAGTTCCATTAATACAACTGCTCCAGACCCCACAAGCTAGGGGCACAGTGCTGAAAGAAAGTGTTGCTTGCTTCCTCTTCTTCCCCAATCACTTCCTAGATCTCCCATAATTTCTGTCCTTATCCACATTTTGTGTGCTATACTGAATATAAACACATGGAATCAGGCTGTCAGTCATGCTGAAGGTGAAGGCCTGAAAATGGGTTTACGCTTGAAGAGTTATAGACTGCTTACTTGTTGTACAGTCAGTCTTCTTTATCCACAGATTTTTTTTATCCATGGATTCAAGCATCCATAGCATGATTTTAAAAAAAAAAGAATAAATTCAAAATAGCAAACCTTGATTTTCCATTTTATATAAGGAACACCATTTTGTTATGCTATTGTATTTAATGAGATTTGAGCATCCACCGATTTTATTATCCATAGCGGAATCCTGGAACTAAACCCAGTGGATAACAAAGTCCCACTGTGCATTTCATTCTATTTATAATTTATTCATTTATTTGTTCAATTTATATTCCAACATTTCTAACATCACCACCACCACTACCACCACCAGCTTTATTCACTGAGATCCTACATTATCAGACCTACCTACAAGGACCTATGTTTCTGAGTTCCACCATTCAGAACCCACCTTAGAAACCAAGGAGCCACACTAACTGGAGATTGGGACACTGAACCATGATTGACACCACTTTAAATGCTGCAACTCCTTCCTATGGAATTCTGGGACCTGTAATTTTGCAAGGTATTTAAACTTCTCTGTGAAAGAGTGCCTCACAAAACTATAAATCCCAGGATTCTGTAAGATGGCAGTTAAAGTGGTGTCAAACTGCATTATTTCTTCCGTCTAGATATACCCATGGAGTGCTAAAGTCAGAGAGGGAAAGAACAAAGTCCTGCTAATGGTAGATACCAAAGTTCATTATTGGATGTGATAGCTTGCACAAGGCAAGACAGTTAAGCATTATTACCTTGAAAGGTAGAAAGAACTATGGCTCATTTCTTGACCTCTTCCTAATGATCTATCATGTAGAAGCATTTCCACTATTGGAAATATGTCAATTCTCTTGCATGATGTATGTAAATATATAGCATCATCTTCCATCTTTCTATAAAGAATGTGCATATACATTATAGTGTATCAAGACATGCAATCATTTGATAAGATTAGAATATTCCTGACTAAAAGGAGACATTTCTGCATCAGCAGAAACCTCTGAAACATATTGATGAGTGCAATGAATGTGAGGAAATGCTATGATGCCGGATATACTGTTTACAGTTGTCTCATCTTGTCATGTAAAATTAGCAAGTGGACAATCAGCATAAAAGTACATGCCTGACCCTTTGAATCTGATGACAATTTTTCATCAGTAGCCTCCACGGAACTTTCAAATAAAAATTAATTTCCTCTCTGCTTCTAATCATTCCCTTCCCTTCAATTCTATTTGTATATTTTCATTTTTATTCACATGTAGATACTCTCCTACTATTAAAATTCTGTCTAAATGTATGGAATTAGACCATGGTGAATCATGTACAAAAGATTCCATCCATGCAGTTTAGAAAAGCTTGTAGGAAATCTGCTGCTCTTCGTAGCATTGTTTATGCCAGCAGAATTTGGGGCTGATCCAGAGATCACTTAATGAACCAGTAAGATGTACAGTACCTTCTCTTCTCAATGGACTCTCTTTCACTTATCTTAATTCCTGTTTGTTGTAGGGGAAGAAACTATAGTCACTGCTGCCATCAGGAAATCTAAAGACCCAGTGACAATGTATTGTTGAAGTTAAGAGGGTTGACTCTGTTCAATGCTTGGTGGGGAGACTATTAGGAAATTGACAGACAGGTCTGGCCTTAACTGTTGTAAGCCGCCCCGATTGTTTGACAGAGGGGTGGGGTATAAATATTATTATTATTATTAGTGGAGCAATTGTCTCAGGAAGCAGATTTGGGATATAAAATGACAACAAATTGTTAGTTACTTATTTTGTTTTTATTTTATTTTTATTGCCTGCAAAATGGAGGAGTGCTTATGGGATTTTATACTTCATTTATCAAAATAACTTGGCTGACATTGGCTACTAGAGACACTGATTTGAATGAATGGGAAGCACCATTTCTTTTGTGCCACAGGCAATAAAAAGTCTTCAGCTGGCCTGTCCACAGGATCCATTCTGAATAGTCAAAATGGAAGGTGGGACATATGTATTTAATGTAAAAAAAGATCAGAGCCAAAGTAAGCCCTGCTTCATGTGTTACTTTGTTAAGGTGAAATTTTAAATTATTTCAAATTTGGAAACATGACTTTTGGGAGCATCCAGACTGTAGAAATGATACAGTTTGACACCACTTTAAGTGCTGTAGCCCATCCTATGGAATCCTTGGATTGTAGATTTATGAGGTCTTTAGCCTTCTCTGCCAAAGACTGCTGGTGCCTCATGCAACACAGAGCTACCCATCTCACAGGATTTTCTGCAGCTTCTCAACATCACATTCTTGATGACCAACATAGTTTTGTCTTGGTATAATACACACAGCAGCCCAGATCTCATCCTGAAGTTTAACACATGTATTTAGAGCAACAGATACTCTAATATTTTTGGCAACAGAAGAGCATTGTTTTTCTGCCTGTGTCAATCCATACAGGAATCATGGCAAAATGAGTCAATGTGATGAGAGAACACCAATTACGGATGAATGGATACTATCTACTCCCACTGCTTGATGTGATTTATTCACTGGTCCTCCTGCATTTATAGTGTAACAGATTGTGGCTGCTTATGGAGTGACAAATAGTGCTCGGCGGCATTGACTGACTTGTACGATCAATTCAGCTTGTCTAAATTGTAAACATGAATTGCTGTCCTTCCTGAATGACAGTACAAGTGGTCCCTATTAAACTTTGCAAACATACACACACACATATCTCAAATGACATTGGCAAACTGATAAAAAAGACAGCTCTTGAACAAGCAACACCACAGTCCTGGAGTGAAAACTGAAAAACATGAATACTTTTCATAGTTTTGTCCAGTTTTTTTCTTAGAGTTCAAGAATGTTTTGTCTTAGAGATTGTTGTTACTGGGATGTTTGCGTTCCCACACTGAAATTTTGAAAGACTGGTTTATTTTATCACCCAAAAAAGAGGACTGTTGGACTGAGGGAAAGCAATGAAACACCACTGGTATTGATGCTTTAAATTTTTACAGAATGATTGGATCAATTGGCTCATTTTGTTTACATTTATATCTTAAGATCCTGTTGTTCTGGCTCTGTTCACAGTAATATCAACAGGCTTTTGGGAAAGATTCCTCTCAGTCCATAAACTAGTTTGGAATGAACAGGCAGTCTTAAATCAGCCCTTGCACTCTCATCATTTTATGCATTACAGCCATAAGCAGAGATAGAATATCTCCTTCCCAGCACCTGGAGATTCATCTGCCAATATCATATTGCTCTGTGAAAAACTATAGGTGCAATCCACACTTGGAACATTATGTACAGCGCATTACCACACCTCAACAAGGATATTATAGAACTGGGAAAAGCAGAGAACCACACCATCAAAATGAACAACAGGTTAAGGTAACTCCCCGATGCGGAGTCGTTACAATATTTGGAGGGCTTAAACTGTTTTTTTTACAGTGAGTAGGGTAGGAGATGGTAGAGGTCTATACCAGTAAGGAGGAAGGAGATAAGGAGGAGTACTTTCACCTAAAACTAAAACTCTAAGGTCATCTGATAAAACTAAATGATGTGAGACTCCAAGGGATTCTATAGGTAGTGTACAATTAAACTATGGAACATGCTTCCATAAAATGATATCATGATGACCACCAGCTTGGACAGCTTTAAAGGGGGATTAGACACATATACAGATACTTGTACACTTATACTTTGGCATGTGAGACACAGATGTGAAGTTTTCTGAAGTTGAAATTGGAGCATATACACATGTTAGACAATGTTCCCATCCATCCCACTGCATGATAGGGAAAGAAAGTAACGTTTCCTACCCACCTATCCTTCCAATATCCCAAATAACCCTAATATAAATGTAACACTTAAATAGTGTGCATGTGCCTCAAATTTAAAACAATTAAATCAGAACAGCTTTACTGGTTTCACACTTTTAATGTGGGAAATGGACACATAATTGGGGCCTAAGCATGTTAGATCATATGGTTGACATGTGATCTCTCAGGTTTTGCAGAGATGGGCCAGATGGGCCCAGTCGGCAGGAAGACACATTTCCCATATTTCAATCTCCCACCATATGTAGGTCAAGAACAGAGAGCAAATCCTCTAATCAAGGCCACAGTGACAAGGAAAATTAAATATCATCTATGCACATCATGATAGTATCTAAACTCCCATTTTGGCTAGGAGTGGGGATGACTAGTCCACCATGTGGCCAATAGATGACAGTCATACTGATTCAGTCTGGCATATGTGTATGGCAGGGAGGGAATGTCTTCTCTAGGACTCAGAGCAAGATATTTTTCTACCTGAGGTAGAGCAGAAAATGGCATCCTCCTCATCAAAGTATATAGTGTGTTGGTTCATAGTACCCAAATCTAGCAAATATATTTTGGACCAGGGCAGAAAATTCCACAAGCAATTCACACCACAGTTGGTAGTAAAAATATGTGTGCACACATCATTAAGTCACTTGCCGACTTATGGTGACTCCATGCATTTCATAGGGTTTCTTAGGTAAGGAATACTCAGAGATAGTTTTGCCATTCCATTCCTCTGAAACAGAGTATGATTAAAATAAATAAATAATCATACGCTGCCCTTTCATAATAAATCTGCTTTCTGAGGAAGCTGTCTCATTGTATCTAATGGCAGAGCCATCCCTGCTAGGCCTCCTGGTTCACTGAGCATACATGGGATGAAGACAGTAAGCATTATGCTCCACAAATTATCAGTTTTTTTAAAAAAAATCAGTACATATATAATGCATTTTATATGCATTCTCAGCTCATGCAATATACAGAGTTAGCACCTTGTGAGTTATTCAAACTCATAAAAGTTCACTGTCTGTGACTCCACTTTATGTACTCTTGAGAATGCAATCCTATGTGAGCCACACACTCATATATCCGAACAATTAATTACCAGAATCTTTTCCTCATATTGTAATCCTTTAGGGTAAAAAAAGAAACCAGGAAGGATTCTCTTTCATGCAAAAGCTTCACTTCATGGTAACATGAGAATGCATGTGGGCATTATAATATAAACCAATACAAAATGGTGAGCTTCACGTACATGTATATTTATGAATATAATTCAATTTATTAGAGCTAGGAAATCCTTTACAGACTTAATAAAGAACCTTAGCATGATAAGCCAAGGCCCATTTCTCCCTTTTCTCTGTATTATTCAAATTTAATAAACAATATTTCACATTTGTTTGACATAATGTCAAACTCAGTACGCCTAAAGAACTGCTGCAGCTTTGGAACTGTTATGCTTTCTTGGACTTTAATCATTTTTGGCAAGGTTCCATTTCCTGTCAGAAAGTGAAACAGCTTAGGAATGTCATTTTCACGAAAGAAAACAGAGAGGATCCAAGAGGAAGTTCTCCTCTACTCCAGAGCCCCCTAAGATACTCACTCAAACACACTCATTGGAGGGCTGGAAAGCATCAAACTTCAGAAGAGGGAAAAGGACACACTTTTCCCACATTAAAATACATGGATAAAGCTGAACTTTTGCTAAAAATAGTTCTTATGACTAATTCTATTAATTTTCCCTCTAAAGCTGGCCTGTATTCCCCTCACCACCACCACTTTTGAAGGCAAATTATCTTTCAACTTTAGAGTGACATTAGAAAAATACTCTGAAGTGTCTTAGTGGTAAGTTTTTACAAGCTAGCTATGAAAAATAAAGGAAGCAGGATAGATTGTGTTCCTGAAGAGAATTTACCTATTGAAATTATAGAGAGCATCAGGTTTTTCCCATCCCATCCTGTGTGCATTTATTCCTTCTGCACATGAGGCTAGGGTGTGGGACCATTGTTTCCTGAATCCCATCCTTAGTCCTAACTGGAGTAGATCCATTGAACCAATAGGAATTACTCAGCAGTAAATGATTGATCAGGGAGTCTACTCTAATTGGGAGTAATCAATAGGATTCAAGCCAGAATGTTGAAATTAGGAATATACTAAGGATATACTAAGGATATATAATGGACTCACCCTGTGCAGATGCTGTTTGAAACTTTTGATCCAATTTAAGAGACCAACAGTTCTCCAGTTCTGGAGGAAGACCTCTACTTCTCTTGGCTGCCTATAGATGGATTGGGTCCAATTCAGCCTGATCCAGTTGTCCAGACATCATTTCCCTTACCCTGCACTGAGCAGTGAGAGAAAGGGGATGGATCCTCTTCTGAATTGCTACTGCCACTACCTCACCAGCCAATCAGCTTCCTGAGAGTCCCTAGCTGTCACCATCACATCTGCTGAGGTCAGAATAAGGTGCTCATGCAATTAATGAGGAGATTGTAGTGTGGCTCTCTACTTGTTGATCACATGATGGTACAGCCCATGTTGACCTCAGCAAAAGTGACAGTGATGACAAGGTACTCACAGGGAACTGCTTGGCTGGTTAGATTGCAACAGCAGTGGCACCAAAGGGGGACAGCGCTAGCCTGGCTAGCCTATGTGCCCGATGACATAGAGTCACACCACATTCAGTCCAGTGCATGTGGTTGCCATCATGGTCAGTCCAGGGCCAATCCAAAGCATAGAATCTTAGAATCATCGAATTATAGAGTGGGAAGAGACCACAAGGGCCATCCAGCCCAACCCCCTGCCATGCAGGAACTCAAAATCAAACCATCCCCGACAGATGGCCATCCAGTCTCTGTTCTGATAATGCTTTTGGATTAAGCAGCTGGTATAGACTCAGGTTGTTATAATAATTCCAGAACTGATAATATTTATGATTTAGATAATTAGTTGACAGTAAGTTGAATATGCTTCATCCAACACCAGAGTGTGTCACTCTGATCTTTTCTGTTCAATCACTCTTATCATGTAAATATGCTGTATAGCCAGTTCTGGCAGAATAAGATGGTGTTCCAAGGCTATAGATGCTGCCAAACTGACTTTCCAAGGCTGTGGATACTTCCAATCTGGTAAATTTCAATATATGGCAGAGAGTGTTTTATCTTGTCCATTGTAGTTCTTAACTGCCTTCAAGTAAACCTTGACTTATGGCAACCCTATGAGACATCTCCAAGACACCCTATCCTTGACAGCCCTGTTCAGTTCATGCAGACTCGTGGCCATGACTTCCTTGACTGAGTCTATCCATCTTAATGTGGTCTTCCTCTTTTCCTACTGCCCTCTATTTTACCTTAGTACTACTGTCTTTTCTAGTGAGTTATGCCTTCTCATGATGAGACTGAAGTATGAGAGCCTCAATATAACCACTTTTCACTCTAGGGAGAGTTCAGACTTGAATTGCTCTAGGACTCATTGATTTGTCTTTTTAACAGTCCACTCTATCTGTATTACTCTTCTGCAGTATCAGATCTCAAATGAATTGATTTTAGGGCTATGCAGACAGGCAGCTCTGGGCTGCCGCTGCTAGCCACGGATTGGGGCTGTGGCAACCATGCACCGCAGCCCTGATCCTCCCTTTTTCCGCCCCTGAAACAGCAGCAAAATGCTGCTCCTTTCAGGGGCGGCAAAAGGTCACCCTAAGAGCCGGCACGCGGCATCAGGATGTCGTCAGGCTGGGGTTGGGGCAGCCGGTGTGTGGCTCCTCCTCCCCATCTC
Organism: Phrynosoma blainvillii; assembly: GCA_026167975.1. Classification (NCBI taxonomy): domain Eukaryota; kingdom Metazoa; phylum Chordata; class Lepidosauria; order Squamata; family Phrynosomatidae; genus Phrynosoma; species Phrynosoma blainvillii. The sequence goes on from JANUYF010000001.1 coordinate 278,449,739, forward strand.
TACCTCCAGGCTGGCCCTTTGGGCCAGTCTGTAGAAGCCCTTTCTTCCTATCAGCTTTCCCACCATCCATGTCTCACATCCAAACATAGTGATGGGAAATATGATGGCATGGACCATCCTAACTTTAGTATTCAATTATATATCTTTACATGTTAGTATTCAATTATATATCTTTATCTAATTCCTTCATAACTGCCCTTCTAAATCCTAGTTTTTTTCTGATTTCTTGACTGCAGTTTCCATTCTGATCAATGACTGATCCAAGATATGGAAAATCTTATGACTATTTCAATTTCTTTATCATCTCCATTAAAATAATGTAAATCATCTGTTCTTCACCTAAAGACAAAATATATTGGGTTGGCCAAACTTTTTTGATCTCTTACTATGGTTGGATAGGTATGAATAAGCTGTCAGTGTTGAGTTGGAAAATAGTAATTTTAACTTTATTTAAAAACATATTTTTTTAAAAAAAAATCACAAGAAGTTATATAGGGAAATAGAATTGGAGACTGGCTTGCTCTTGCTGTAGTAGTAATAGACAATGGGGTGATATTTTGTGATATCTCAGGAGCCTGCTGGATGGCAAGTAGGAAGACAGTAGAAGGAGGAAGAGCCTAAAGGAAACAGGGAAAAGGTCCGAATGTCATGGAGGACACAAAAGAAAAGTCCTGAAAGAAGGGGAATAGAGGAAGCAGCAACAAATAGACAGAAACGGGAGTCCTGCAGTGGAGAACTGGAACTATACCAATGAAATATGGTAAGTAAAGTTGGATCTGACAGGATACTGAGGAAAACAAAGATTAACAGGAAAGTGAATGAGAATATTAACCAGTAAAGTTTTGCTTAATGTCTTGATGGCTAACATCACTGGAAAAAATATAAATAGAATTCTTTTCAGGTTGTTGTGTTAACAACAAGAAATGTGTTAATACATTGTTGAAGAGACTCAAATATGCTACAAGATCTCTCTATACACTGATTCTACAGTCTCACTGATTCTACAGACTAACATGGCTATATCTTTGAATTTTACCACATTGTTGAAGAGAAATGGCACTGAAGAATGAGAAATTTTCAGCAAATCAGAACACAATCATTCATGAATTTTTATTTTTCTATCTGTAAATAGTGAAGATAGTATTGCTAGGTATATACTAACTTAGGGCCTTTGCAGATTGCTAGAAATAATGCAAACTGAGCCCACTTTAACTGCCCTGGCTCAGTGCTAGGGAATCATGGGAATTGTTGTTGTTTTTCCCTGAAACATAGCCTTCTCTGTCAGAGAGGGCTGGTGCCATCATAAACTACAGTTCCCATGATTTTCTAGCACTGAGTCAGGGCAGTTAAAGTGGACTCAATTTGCACTATTTCTAGTGCCTTTTGTTCACCATTGCCAAGGCTTTTATAAGGTAGAAATGGAAGGAAGGCTCTTTCTTAACCTATTCAGCCCTATATAGTTCTGTTGAATATTGTTAAGGGCAACCCATCCCTGTGATGGTCCAGCTGCTGAACACATGAAGAGCAGATTGGAACACAATTCATTTATAGGATGGGGTATTTTTGAGACAGGCATGTACAACTCCATTTGAAGACCTTCAGCTGAGCCACAGCTGTGAAAGAGGCAGGAGGAAATAAATTTATTTGAGTTCCATGAAAAACCATTTCATCCATCACTCCATCATTACCTTTCTTAGTCAACCCAGTACCCCTTAGGAATACTGCATTCATTCTGCAGTGTAGATGCAGCCACACCAAGCAGCTAGATAAGAGATGAGAAAGGGGATTGAATGTGGCTTGACCCAAATGTAACAGGATTCATAAAATTAGATATTTTTAGGTGCTATAGCTAATTCTCAGCATTAAGCAAGTGCATTGTTGGTCAAAACTAGTGAATGGTAAGCAGACATTTGTCCTTACAGTTGAAGGTAGATATATACAGTTCAAATATTTTAAAAAGAAATATATTTATTTTTTCAAAGGAATAAAAATGTTAGTATTAAATTAAATTGTTGTGGGGGGTTTGTTGAGATTTAAAGAACTTCAGTTTGAATAATATGGTACCTTGAAGGTATTAAATAGTTTTAATCTCTATAACAAGAAAGGAGAAAGATCTGCTCAGGAAGTACAGCTGTTGTGTCCACATAGTACAAACAGCAATATGAGCACAGATAAATTCTTCATCTAATGTAGAGCAATATTTTAAAATAATTCTTGTTCAGAATTGCAGTCTCCCTAAAGTTGCTTTCTATTTTTATATAACAAAGAACAACATGTTCACTTTTTTGGGTTTTTTAATGTGTTGTAAATGAGGAGCGCCTTTCTTTCTCCTTTGTCTTTCTCCCCAAAGGGAGAAAGAAGTCATGGAAGAAATCAGAGGAAAAATGGAACAGAAAATAGGAATGGATCTGCACTAGACTGGCCTATTTCTCAAAAAAAAAAAAAAAAAAACAAAACAAAACAAAAACCCAACAACAACAACATAAGAAAAGGTTTACTGGTTGTTGCTTTGAAAAATGATGAGAATTCAATAGTGGCATTGCGTCTTGGTAAGTGGGCTGACGTATGTGGAAAATAGAATTGAGTAGTTTTGCAGCACTTATATTCAGTAAAGGGCTGTCATAAATACTACATAGGAGAGCCAGTGAAGTGGCCATTGCATATTTGGATCAATTTACATTGAGCCCTTCCAATGCTCATTAGGACATTGGCTAGTGTGTGCTGATGCACATTGGTAAAGCCCAATACGCATGGCAACATTCTTACTGGTGACTTTACAGTTAGCCCTCCTTATCAATGGATTTTATCCATGGCTTTAATTTTTTTTAAAATATATATAAATTCCCATAGGCAAATCTTGATTTTGCCCTTTTGTATAAGAGACACCATTTTACTATGCCATTAGATTTAATGAGACTTGAGCATCCACAGATTTTGGTATATACCGGGGTTTCTGGAACCAAACCCAGCGGATATCAAGGACCCACTGTATAGGCATCTTCATAATTCACTTGAAGAGTTCCCTATGCTATGCCGCTAAGTATGCATAAGGTTACACAACACAGACAATGACACAGAATCATGGTCAATATAGATCACTGCATAGATCATGAAAGGCTATGGAATGCCCTTAAAGACATGGGAGTGCCAACCTATCTGATAGTGCTGATGAGGAATCTGTACTCAGGACAAGAGGCTACTGTCAGAACAGAAAACAGAGAAACAGAATAGTTCCCAATTGGCAAAGCAGTCACACAAGGTTGGATCCTATCAGTCTATCTGTTCAACTTGTATGCACAACATATTATAAGAAAAACAGGCTTAGACACAGAAGAAGGAGGAGTGAAATAGGAGGAAGGAATATCAACAATCTAAGATATGCAGATGACACCATAGTACTAACAGAAAACCTCACAGACCTGGAACACCTACTAAAGAAGATCAAAGAAGAAAGTGCAAAGGCAGGCTTAATGTTGAACATAAAGAAAACAAAAATAATGACCACTGAGGACCTTCACAAGTTCAACTTAGACAATGAAGAAATAGAAATAGTAAAAGAATTCCCATACTTGGAATCAAAGATTGATAGAAATGGTGACTGCAGTCAGGAAATCAGAAGAAAACTAAGAATGGGGAGGGCAGCCATGAAAGAACTAGAAAGATTCTATAATGCAAAAATATACAACTCAGCACAAAAGTTAGAATCATACAAGCCATCCTATTCCCTATTAGCATGTATGGATGTGAGAGCTGGACAGTTAAGAATGATAATAGGAAGAAAATCAATTCATTTGAGAGAATGTGGTGCTGGAGAAAAGTGTTGAGGGTCCCATGGACAGCCAAAAGGACAAACAAGTGGGTCCTAGAGCAGATCAAGTCAGAAAACTCCCTGGAAGCCAAGATGACCAAACTGACACTGTTGTATTTTGGACACATCATGAGAAGGGGGGACTCTTTGGAAAACACAATAATTCTGGGAAAGGTGGAGGGAAGTGGAAAGAGAGGAAGGCCACATGCCAGATGGGTGGATTCTATTAAGGAGGTCAGGAATATTAAGGGGTTGCACAAGCTGGGCAGAGCAGTAGAGGATGGGGTGTGTGTGCTGGAGATGTCTCATCCATAGGGGCACCATGAATTGAGATCAACTCAGGGCGAGTTAACAACAAAACAAAATCACTCAAGATTCAGATTCTTACTATGGATATTATTGGTGGGGTGGAGGGGCTTACTTTCAGTTACAGATGTGTTTTTCCCCTTCTCTGTCAGTGTGTAGATGTAGGGGTGTCTTTTTTTAACCTCATTCATTTTCCTTTGGGTGGGTGTTTAATTCCCTCCCCCCAAAAAAATTAGTGTGGTCATTTCTTTCCCAAACTCAGAACAGGGAGTGGAGATGGGGAGGAGTAAAATAATGGATGTAATGTTGCATCTTTCTTCCATCAAGGTATTTAATGAAGTAATGTAACATAACTTTAACTGCCATCTCAGAATTAATGCAAGCATAATAAACATCCTGTCATTAATGTAAATATAATTTACATACATTTTGGGATATGTTTTTATGGAAATGTAATGTAGTGAAACTTTTTTCAGCTTATAATTACAGAACCTTGTTTAACTCCTCTTTCTAGTGAATTAAAAAAAATAGAATTCTAAACTCAAGCACCTTTCGAAAGCACTGCAAGACACCATAACTGTCATTCCTAGTTACAACAAAAACATTTCCCAATTAAAGCCGAGCAGGAATACTGCATAATAATTTTAGCTTTTTGTGATCCAGTTAACTAAGTATGGAATACAGATTGAGTCTCCCTTAGCCAAATGCTTCGATAGTTGAGTTGTTGTTGTTGTTGTTGCTGCTGTTGTTGTTTAAAAAATGGAATATTTGCATATACATAATGAGAAATCTTGGAAATGGGATCCAAGTCTAAACATTAAATGCACTTATATTTCATATACACCTTATACACATAGTTTGAAGGAAATTTTATACACAGTATTTCAATAATTTTGTGCATGAAACAAAGTTTGTGTACACTGAACTATCAGAAAGCAAAGATGTCACTGCCTCAGCCACCCATGTGGATAACTTTGGAATCTTTTGGATTTAAGATTTCTGGATGAGGGAGATTCAACCTGTAATACATATTGTAGGCATGTTTTAATATGAGTCTTGTATAGTTGATTTTATTGAACTTTGATATTATCTAGATCATTATATAGTTTCGTATGAATTGGGTTAGAAATTTATATAACTAAAGAGAGAATGATAAAGTGAAAATGAGTCACTTTTATGTTCCATTGATTTTAATAAGAGTTATATTCATGCTGAATTCTTCAATTGAAATAACTGGGGTTGAAAAGTTATTAACATTGGCTAAATTGTGCTCAGACAGAATTCCCTCACCCCCCCATATTACAAAATGACCTGTCATTTAAATATTCTTCACTGTTTCTCCAAAAGCACTGTTGTCACCACAATAAGCCATGACGATCCATAGTTCTAACATGCCATCTTCCAGTCAATCAATCTGTTACCAAGGAATGTGTGATATATTTTTGTAATTTAACAGGATAAGGTAAATGCTTGTGGATTAAAAAAATCAAAAGAGGATGGTTGGTGTTATTTATGATCTCTTGAATCCATATTAGTATAGATATTTGTTGTTTTGAAACATAAATACATTGTTTTGGAATCAGGTCTTAAGCACCTATTGGATTTCATACCCAAAGGATGCTAACAAATTTTTCCTCCCTCTTACTTTATTTTCCCCATGGGAAGAGAAACAAAATGCCACCTCTCTTCCATATCACAAAGAGAAGCTAATCAGACTGATAGCTGAAACTTTCATCAGCATTGGAAAAGGGACAGAGGTTTCCACCTCACCTGAAGGCAACACATTAGTTTAGGAAATGAGAGGCAGAGAAGAAGCACTCGGAGTTCTGCCTTCTTAATCTTCATCCCTGCTTTTCACTATCATCTAAGTCTGAGGCATCCATCTTGCCCAATCTAATAGAGAGGCAAGCTCCCTTTCCCATCCTGATTAAGGAAGAGCTGATTCATGGATTATCAGAGCACTACGGATGTCCCTATGGTAATGTTTGAATAAGAGAATGAATCAGATGAAGTGAGCAGGCAAGAAGGAAATGCTCAAGTAATTGTCATTGTCTTCAGAGAGATTGAAATTCCCACATTGTCTGCCCATTCCATGTAAGTGCCATGCTGTAAGAATGCAACCATGCATCTCTAATAAGAAATGAATTTGGGCTTAGATACCACCAAGAAGAATCACAAGTTTTGGCACAATTTCTCTTTCCCATTCAGCAAATCTAGCTGACACAAGGGCCAAACAACGTCCTGAGTCCAAGTTGTTTAAGAATGCCTTTAGGGGCTTATTCAGTAAATTTTGCTGCTCAGATGAACAGCTTGCTGCAGCTCTAATGCTAAGGCTTATAAAATGCATCATACATTAAATTTAATGTTGCCTCATTAGTCTTAATTAGATTCCTACATTACACCAAGATTATGGTTTCTTCGTGTTTATGTTTCCTCCTAAAATAAATTCTACACTAGTCAACATCTTAGTGTACATTCTAACCTCTGAATAAATATACCAAACCATTGATATATAGCCATATCTTTAACCTTAAAGAACCCCCAAATAGATGATATTGCACTGACATTTCCAGCAAGCAAAACTATCATGATGGAAGAATTCACACTGACTGAAGAGTTAAAGAAATAAAATACCTGTGTTATAGAAGTGTAACCAACTGGTCAATCATTTGCCATCTCTCCTCACAACTGCCTTTTCAGATAACATATGTGTGAAGAAGAGTTTTCTCTCAAATACTTCAGCTTTACCTTCTGCCTCAGAAAATAGAAAGAAATCTCAGGCCTTAATGATATCACAGTTTGCTGTAGTGAAATTTAATGTGATACCACAAATTCAACTGCGTGATCAGACTAGAAAATGATGTAATAGGAGCTGGCAAGATGGTACAATGACCTTTTCAGAGCCCACACACAAATCTCCAACACTTTGCAAATTAGTAAAGGAACCAGTGATCAAAATAATAATTAAAAAAGTGGTGATTTCTCTTCACTACTCTTTGTATAAGATGCCAGAATGGGTGTTCTGGAAAATAAAGTCTAACAAGGTTTATATTTCCAGAGGTTATGAAACTGCCAATTTATATTCAAGCTGGGTGGTTCCATATCTAATTCTGCCTTCTTAACTGCACATCATAAATCAAATCAAATCAATAAATCAAATCAATAAACAAATGCTAGAGACCTCTGCTTTCCAAGATATACTGCCTCCAAGTGTAGGGCCGGCCCTGAAATTCAAAAGAGTGGGATGACTAGCTCAGGTGCAGAAGTGGGAAGCAGTGCTAAGATGCATAAAGAGAAAATGAACTGCCATATGACCTGGGTTGCCTTCTCTGAGCTAGCTAGCTGCCCCCAGGTTGTGATGGTGGATGCTGTTTTCTCACTAGAGTTGAAGTAAGAATTAATTGCCAGCATGGATGGCATTTGGAAGTGTAAAGGTGAAGGTGTAGGGTCCCTTCCCTCAGGCAATCAAATGTCTTGGGCCAGACCTGTGCAAAATGTTTATGTGGCACATCTTTCCAACTTTGTTTTACTGACTGAATTCACCACCATTACCAACTGAATACAGCCTGATAGTTTTACCTATTTTGTTTTATCTATTTTGTTTTAACTTTTATTGTGAGGTATTCTGGAGAGAAAAGCAGGATATACCATATTTTCCGGTGTATAAGACAACTGGGTGTATAAGACGACCCCCAACTTTTCCATTTAAAATATAGAGTTTAGGATATACTCGCTGTATAAGACTACCCCTCTTCCAACACACACCAAATAAAAATTTTAAAAAATCAGATTTTATTTCAATATGGCAAACATTTAATTCAAATGCAACATCAAGGACAGGATGGCACCTTGAGGGATGCCGCAAGTAAGCTCCTTTTGCTGGAGCGACTGTCCCCGAGCATCACCCTCTGGGATCTGCCCGAGAGGAAGGAATGGAACCACTGCAAAGCAGTGCCTCCAATTCCCAGCCCCCTCAGGCGATCCAAGAGGATGCCATGGTCTATCGTATCAAAAGCCACTGAGAGATCTGATATTTGCTGGAAGTCAAACACAGCCAATATTCCAAGGTGTAGCAAATTCCTCACTTGCCTCAAAGACAATTTCTTTGTCCAAAAGGTGGAAGAGGCAACAAGGGGATCAGCTATTTTAGATCTGATCCTAACCAACAGGGATGACCGGATCAATGGGGTGCAAGTGGTGGTATCCTTAGGTGGGAGTGATCATGTTCTCCTGGAGTTTCTTACACAGTGGAAAGGAGAAGCTAGGTGTAGTCAAACACTCATTCTAGACTTTAGGAGAGCTGATTTCAACAAACTTAGGGAAACACTGGGAGTGATCCCATGGACAGAAATACTAAAGGAGAAAGGAGTTCAGGATGGATGGGAGTTTCTCAAAAGGGAAATACCGAAGGCACAATCTCAAACTGTTCCAATGAGAAGGAAAAATGGAAGGAGTCTCAAGAAACCAGGTTGGATGACAAAATAACTTTCAACTGAACTAAGTTTTAAAAAGGAGATGTATAAGAAATGGAAAAGGGGCAAAATCACTAAAGAGGAATTCAAATAAATAGCTAGCACATATAGGGGTAAAGTCAGGAAAGCAAAAGCACAGAATGAGCTCAGGCTTGCTAGAGTGGTTAAGCACAATTAAAAGGGCTTCTTTGGGTATGTCCATAGCAAAAGAAAGAAGAAGGAAATGGTAGGGCCACTGTGCAGAGAAGATGGAGATATTCTAACAGGAGATAGAGAAAAAGCAGAACTACTCAACACCTTCTTTGCTTTGGTCTTCTCACAAAAGGAAAAGGGTGTTCAACTTGAGGAAAATAAAGCAGAGGACACAATAGGGGAAATGCAACACAGAATAAGTAAAGAGGTAGTACAGGAATACGTGGTTAACCTAAATTAATTTAAGTCTCCAGGACCGGATGAACTACATCCAAGGATATTAAAAGAACTGGCAAATGTAATCCCAGAGCCACTGGCAATTATCTTGGAGAACTCCTGGAGAACAGGAGAAGTCCCAGCACACTGGAGGAGGGAAAACATTGTTCCCATCTTCAAAAAGGGAAAAAAAGAGCATCCCAACAATTATCTCCCAATTAGTCTGACATCAATACTGGGGGAAATTCTAGAAAAGTTCATTAAACAGAGAGTCTGTGAACATTTAGAAGGGAATGCCATAATCACTAAAAGTCAACATGGGTTTCTCAAAAACCAGTCATGCCAGACTAATCTGATTTCTTTTTTTGATAAAATTACCAGCTAGCTAGATGAAGGGAATGCAGAAGACAGAACATATCTTGATTTCAGTAAGGCTTTTGACAAGGTCCCCCACGATATTCTTGCAAACAAGATAGTAAAATGTGGGCTAGATGATACAACTGTTAGGTGGATTAGTAACTGGTTGACTGACAAAACCCAAAGGGTGCTCAGCAACAGCTCCTCTTCATCCTGGAGTGACCAGTGGAGTGCCTCAGGGTTCTGTCCTGGGCCCAGTGCTCTTCAACATCTTTATCAATGATTTGGATGAAGGAATAGGGGGCATGCTTCTCAAATTTGCAGATCACACCAAGTTAGGAGGAATAGCTAATACCCCAGAGGACAGGATGAAAATTCAGAATGATCTTAATAGATTAGAAAGCTGGGCCAAAGCTAACAAATGAATTTCAACAAAGAAATGCACTTAGGGCAAAAAAATGAAATGAATAGATATAAGATGGGGGACACCTGGCTTAATGAGACTACATGTGAAAGGGATCTAGGAGCCCTAGTAGACCACAAGTTGAACATGAGTCAACAGTGTGACATTGCAGCTAAAAAGGTCAATGTAATTTTAGAATGCATTAGTAGAAGTATAATGTCTAGATCAAGGGAAATAATAGTGCCACTGTATTCTGCTTTGGTCAGGCCACCTTGAATACTGTGTCCAGTTCTGGGCACCACAATTCAAAAAGGATGTTGAAAAACTGGAGCGTGTCTAGAAGAGGGTGACTAAAATGATGAAGGGTCTGCAAACCATGCCTATGAGGAGCGCCTTAGGGAACTGGGTATGTTCAGCCTAGAGAAGTAACAGTTAAGAGGGGATATGATAGCTGCTTTTAAATATTTGAAGGTATGTCATATTGAGGAAGGTGCTAGCTTGTTTTCTGCTGTCCCAGAGAAAAGAACCCGGAACAATGGATGCAAGCTGCAGGAAAAGAAATTCCACCTCAATATTAGGAGGAACTTCCTGACAGCGAGAGCTGTTAGACAGTGGAACACACTCGCTCGGAGTGTGGTGGAGTCTCCTTCTTTGGAGGACTTTAAACAGAGGCTGGATGGCCATCTGTCAGGGATCCTTTGATTTTGAGTTCCTGTATGGCAGGGAGTTGGACTGGATGGCCCCTGTGGTCTCTTCCAACTCTATGATTCTATAATGTAGTTTGGTGCTGCATTAACTGTCATGGTTCCATCCTATGAAATCCTGAGATCTGAAGTTTGTTATGGCACCAGAGTACTCTGACAGAGAATGCTAAATGTCTCACAAAATTACAATTCCCAGAATTCCATAGCATGGAGTCAAAGCAGTTAAAAAGGTGCCAAATTGCATTAAATCTGCAATGTAGATGCATACATAGCTTCAAAGTCCCCTTGGACCACTCACCTTCTCTTAGCCTACCTATTCTCTTAGCCTAACCAACAGGGGTGCTGCAGGAATAAAATGGGTGGAATACGAAATATACATATCACCTGAATGCCATGGAAAATGAGAAAAAAAATTAAATATAGCAGAAAACAGAGAAAGTTTCTATCTTTTTGAAGTACTGAATACTGAAGATATTAAGTGACTAGGCCCTCAAGCTGTGGAAATTTAACACCTTTCCACAAAGAAGTTGGGTATTTTAAAGGGAACCTAAGAATGTTACCTGATCTTGAATAAAGAAAACTCACCACATTTCTCAGACCAAATGAGTCTTGGGGCAGGGGGGAGGGTTTAAAAAACACCAATGACATTTTTGTCCTGAGATGATAACCAGGAAGAAACTAGGAACAAAATATGAACTAGCATGTTATCCTGTAAATCACTACCTTGAGTATTTATTTTTTGTTGTTAACTGCCCTCGAGTCAATCTTGACTCATGGCGATCCTACAGGCAAGAGGCTACTGAAAAGAACAAGGAGAAACAGAATGGTTCCCAATTGGCAAAGGGGTAAGACAAGGCTGCATCCTTTCATCCTATCTGTTCAACTTGTATAAATAACATATTATAAGAAAAACAGACTTGGACAGAGAAGAAGGAAAAGTAAAAATAAGAGGAAGGAATATCAACAATCTAAGATATGCAGATGATACCATAATACTAGCAGAAAACCTCACAGACCTGGAACACCTACTAAGGAAGATCAAAGAAGAAAGTGCAAAGGCAGGCTTAATGTTACAGAAAACAAAAATAATGACCACTGAGGATTTTCACAAGTTCAACTTAGAAATGAATAAATAGAAATGGTAAAAGAATTCCCATACCTGAGATCAAACATTGATAGAAATGAGGACTGCAGTCAGGAAATCAGAAGAAGACTAACCCCCTTTACAGATGGTGAAAAGCACCATCTTCAATCCCAGGAAGGGAGGGGCAGCCGGACACCGGGTGCCCCAAACCCTTCCTGAGGACGTCATCAGAGCGCCTGTCTTTGCACATGATGGGCACTCCGATGACATCCTTCCAGCTCAGCATCTGGACACGCTGAGCCGGAAAAGGTGCAAAAGAGCCGCATGGCAGCTCTTCAGGTGCCCCTTTCACAGTTTGTGGAAGGAGCGCTATTTTAGCTCTCCTTTCCCAGGCGGCTAAAGGGAGGATCAGGGCCGAGGCATGGGACAACTTCGGCCCCAATCCGCCACTTTCCAGGTCAGCCCATGGCCGCCTGTCTGCATCTCCCCTAAGAATGGGAAGGGTGACTATGAAAGAACCAGAAAAGATTCTAAACTGCAAAGATATACAGCTCAGAACAAAAGTCAGAATCATACATTGTATGCCCTATTACCATGTATGAATATGAGAGCTGGATAGTTAAGAAAGATGATAGGAAGAAAATAAATTATTTGGAGATGTGGTGCTGGAGAAGAGTGCTGAGGATCCCATGGACAGCAAAAGGACAAACAAGTGGGTCCTAGAGCAAATCAAACCGGAAACCTTCTTGGAAGCCAACATGACCAAACTGAGACTGTTGTACTTTGTACTTCGGACATATCATGAGAAGAGGGGGCTCTTTGGGAAAAAATAATAATGAGGAAGGTGGAGGGAAGAGGAAGGCTACATGCTAGATGGATGGACTCCATTAAGGAGGTCACAGGTATTAAGGGGTTTCAGGATTTAAGCAGAGCAGTGGAGGACAGAGGTTCTTGGAGATGTTTCATCCATAGGGTTGCCATGAGTCATAGGGGAAAGTAAACCATCAAAATAGCCATTTGAATAAAGAAATTATCTGGGGTAATACCACTCCACTTATAGTGTCATTGTGTGTGTGTGTGTGTGTGTGTGTGTGTGTGTTTGAGAGACAGAGAGAGAATGGGAGAGAGAAGATTAGATAGGCAGGTAAATAGATAGATACATTGCTCATTCCTTTTGAGCTCCGACAGTGTGTTTCTGTAACCCTGGAGTGCTCATTTTTACTACTGTTTAAAGACACATCAAGCTAAAAACTTTGCTACAATACTTCCTCCTCTGAACATTGCAATTCTGTACTGCCAGCCAAATCTAGAAGTCACTCTGCATTTGGATGCTGTGTGGAATTAATAATTCATTTCTGAAAGTCAATAATTAGTTTGAGGTGCCAGCTCCTATTTTATGATGTCCTTGTTTTCTACCATTTGTGCCTTACAGCTTGCTGGTTTTTATAAGAAAATAATGAAAGTTTTGAGACTCGGAGATGCTCAGATAATCTGTAACTTTAAAGAATGGATTCCTCCCCCCCCCCAAAGCTCCCCCTCCTCCCAAAAAAACTATGGAAGTTACCTATTGTTATCAATCCTGAGTCCTTGAGAGAAGAAGGACTATAAACCACAACTAGACATTTTACTTTCTTAACTCAGAGGCAGATAGAAGTTCTGTTACCCACAGCACAACTACCTCCATTTACAGCAAACTAATTACACAGAATGTTACAGGAGAAAATTTAATTTAAACTCTATTGCCAATCAATAAGTATTATTGATTACAGAACTATACATCTGCAGTAGAGGGTTATGTACCATCCCAAGGTACATAATAGGCTGTTTTTCAGTCTTGTTCAGAAACAACCCTTGTTTAGAGGGCTTGAGACCTTGGTTATTTCATATTCCCCCCTCATTCTGGGTGTGATTGTGTGTGTGTCTGTGTGTTGCAGTCCAGCCAAGGTACAGGGTGGACATCAGCTGATTCACACAACTACATGGCTAGACAACAAATTGAATCTGAGACAGCAACTTCTTCAGGTCAGAACAAGAAAAATTAAATTAAACTCCCAAACAGAGTCATCAAAATGCTGATTGACAGAAATATCAAGCCTAAAGATGAGAGGAAATAGTCATTTGGTAAAATTATATGCTGTGAACTATTTGCTCAGTAATGGTATCAAATTAATAAGGAGATACAAGGGGAGGGGGGGTGAAGGCACTGAAAAGAATGTGGGAATGGGGACTGCTAATTGGCTGGCAAGCTGCCAGGAGTTGTTAATAAGGATAATAATGCCTCGGGACAAATCATTGCTATCTCTGTTTGGGCTACATGAAGATATTTCATACAGTCAGTCAAAAAAAATATTATGATTCTTTTGCAGCTTTTACAAAACGTGTCAGGAGTTTTTCAAAGTGTTTTCAAACTTGTTCTGTTGAAGTGACAATATAATGGATTGTGAGACTGCAGCAACATATTGCCTAAGGACATTTGTTCTCGAGGATATTTCAAAGACCAGTTGTTTCAGAAGTGAGCTTCTGAGGTGCTACAATCCGTACTTCAGAAGAAAGGGAAGTATATCACCTCGGAACAGAAGACAAGCCCTGCTGAATCAGGCCAAAAGTCTACCTAACCCAGCATTCTTTTTACACAGTGACCAGCCAGATGCTGGCAAGATAGGAATGGGAAAATATGTCAAACTTCATCTAAGGCTCTTCATTTTTGATTGCCAATGTACAGAATACATGACATTTTATGTGAGTGTGTGCAGTCCAATGCAATCCACATGCTCCATTCTGCAGCTTACATGGCTTCTCCCTCCACCGGGGCTACTCTCCTACTTATTTCTATGAGAACGTTGGACCCTTTCACACTACAGAATTATAGTACTCTGACTCCCAATTAACTACAATGGCAATGTCCTGTTGTAGCCTGGGATTTGCAGTTTAGGGAAGGGTACAGAGAATTCCCTGTCCCTCACCAGACTATTAACCTCAGGATTGAGTATGATATCACATAACAAAATAAAGTGGCTGATCCCTGACAGGATACAGTTACATTTCAGATTCAGCCCTGATATTATCATACTCAAATCACCACTGTTGCCGCTGGGCAACTGCAACCCACCTGCAACCTGCATCCCAGCCTTGCTTAGCCAACCACTTTTCCAAAATGGGAGCTTGCTGTTGGCTGGGACCTTAGATGCAGCTAGGTTGCAATGGTGGCATTTTGGTGGCATTTTGAGTATGATTATATCAGGGCTGAATCTGAAATGCAACTGTATCCCATTGAGGATCAGTTACTTTATTTTGTTGTGTGATAATCTCCTAGGATGCAGCTGTATCAATTAAAAGTGGAATCATAACACTAAAATTTTGTAGTGTGAAAGGGCTTAGGAGCTAAGAAAGCATATTTGTTGAAAATTCAATCTGTACAAACTTCCAGGAATAAAAGGAAAAAGAATAGCTTTTGGATAACAATTGTGGGAAACCTGTAGTCCTCCAAATATTGATAAACTGCTAATCTGTCATCCTTCCCTATTGGCCAAGCTGGCTAGGGCTGGTTAAAGCTGGGATCTAAGCATATCTGAAGAACCACAAGTTCCTCTGTACTGGTATAAAATGTAACATAAGACAACTGTATGATCTTTTCATAACCAGATTTGGGGTACACCTATTGAAATCAATGGGACAAATTTCAAATAATCAGAATAAGGGCATGTCTACATGGGAAAATGAATCAGTTTTACCCTGCCTTCGCATTGCCCTGTCTTGTGTCTCAGGGCCAAAGGCCCAATTCAGCTGTGGATTGTCTTTATGTGGGAAGGGCAGTTCCACAGAAAATCCAGGTTATCCCTGCATTAAAGCAATTTTTAAAAACTCACCATTTTCTCTGGATCTTCCAAGAAAATCCAGAACACTCTGCAGCGATGATGGCAGCTGTTTACACAGTGTCCTACTTGCCACCCACTGCTGCTGGTGTGGGTCATTCCCTCTAAGGTAACAAAGAGGTATCCAGCCATGTGATTGATGCTGGGTACCTTGTTTTTGGACTCAGCAGGAGTGGCTCGTGCCAACAGAGGCAGTGGAGAGTGCACAGCAGCATGCTGTGTGAACAGCTTCTTAACATAACTGCAGAGTGCCCAGGAGGAATTCAGGGCAGGAACAGCCAAGAATATTCTGGCCAATAGAGATCCACCCTAAATTCCATGGAAAACAAACTCTAAGGATGCAAGCCTGACTAGCAAAGCAACCTCATCTCAAAGGTGTACCAAGTATTAAAGGAGTTAGGATTAAACACTGTCCTCTTCCAGCAGCAGAAATTATCTTCCACCAACACAGCTGTCTTCTGCTGATTTATCTCAGAGAACTGCAAACAGAGTAACCTGCCAGCATAACTGTTCTCCAAGCTAAGATCTACTGGAAGGGATGAAAAGATAGAATAGGGGTAAGGCTAGGGAAACATTGAGTTGTTCCAGATCCAAACCTTTCCTAGCTTAGGGACACAACCACAGTGGCAGTACAAAGTTAGGCAGCAGTAAGGGATGTCATAAGTAGTTTCTAACACTCCTAGATGCAATACAGCTTCAGTTGCCCTACTGTGGGCTCACCTGGCCCTTGGCCATCTTCACCACTTAAGATTATGCTCTAATGTCTGGATAATGCCTACTCTCTATTTTACCAATGTGGATGCTGCCTGTCGTTTTTCTGTCCATTTACAGAAAAGCCAGCTGAGGATACAGTGGATTTTCTTCAGTCTAGTTTGCTTGGATTTTTAAAGAAAGTCTGGAAATCTAAAGCACAAATTCTCCCTAAGTGAATCACACATGTTTGTTGAAAAATATAGGAACTTTGATCTTTTTTCTAAGTAACAAAATATTAGTTGTTGCACTCATTTGTAGAAAGTTCTTCATGATAAGAATTAAATGAAGTCCATTCAAAAACTAAATGAAAACAATATGTATTATTAAATTGCATCTCGTTTGTGCAATAAGATGCAAAAGTACAGTAATATATAACTGCGTACAATCTGTCTTTTGTATGTCCCTAGTAAACTACTGGTAGTTACGTTTGGGAGAGACTGACATGATTCCTTTAAGAAAATTACCTATGTTTACCCACAATTCTTTGAGCTGGAATTAATTTTTTAAAGAAAAGGATGTGTTGTGTCTCCTGTGCACAAACATCTTGTGCAGATGGGATGGGGAAATTTATCTCATACACTGCCAAGTTTCCCTCCAGTCCATTAACCCATCTTCTGAGGATATGGCTTTCTGCAAAAACCCAAAATGACTGTAAAGAGACAAACATGAAACTGGAAGTGATACCACATCACCTCTTGTTTCATATTGGTAAAATGGTGTAGCCGACCAGGTGTAGAGGAGGATGGAAAATTGCCCCTAGAATGGTTGCCCATTCCTAGTTTAATCAAAAAGGGAAATGAACAAAAATGCCTAGATTAAGAAAAATGCACTAAATCCCTCTGTACTGGGAGAAGTAAAGATTGAAATCTTCAGGAATACCCATGCACGAATAAAACAGCAGGCTCACAACCCAGTATGTAATAATGATAGGAAGAATATGATGTGGGATTCTGAAAAATGCAACAAAATTGAGATAGAGAATCATACAATCATAGATTTGGAAGAGACCATAAAGACCATCCAGTCCAACCCCCTGCTATGCAGGAACTCAAAATCAAAGCATCCCCAACAGATAGCCATCCAGCCTCTGTTTTAAGACCTCCAAAGAAGGAGACTCCACCACACTCTGAGGGAGTGTGTTCCACTTTCAAACAGCTCTCACTGTCAGGAAGTGCCTCCTAATGTTAAGGTGGAATCTCTTTTCCTGTAGCTTGCATCCATTGTTCTGAGTGCTATTCTCTGGAGGAGCAGAAAACAAGCTAGCTCCCTCCTCAATATGACATCCCTTCAATATTTAAAGAGGGCTATCATATCCCCTCTTAACCAGCTCTTCTCCAGGCTGAACATAACCAGTTCCCTAAGTTGTTCCTCATAGGGAATGGTTTCCAGACCCTTCACCATTTTAGTCGCCCTCCTCTGGACACGCTCCAGTTTTTCAACATCCTTTTTGAATTGTGCCCAGAACTGGACACAGTATTCCAGATGGGGCCTGACCAAAGCAGAATACAGTGGCACTATTACTTCCCTTAATCTAGATACTATACTTCTACTAATGCAGCCTAAAATTGCATTGGCCTTTTTAGCTGTGGCATCACGCTGTTGACTCATGTTCAACTTGTGGTCTACTAGGACTCCTAGATCCCTTTCAAATGTAGTCTCATTAAGCCAGGTGTCTCCCATCTTATATCTATGCATTTCATTGTTTTGCAGTACCTTACATTTCTCTGTGCTGAAATTCATTTTGTTAGCTTTGGCCTAGCTTTCTAATCTATTAACATCTACTCACTACTTTGAAACGGCCTTTGGGCTATTCAATAAACTAAACTAAACTAAACTATTAACATCATTTTGAATTTTCATCCTGTCCTCTGGGGTATTAGCTATTCCTTCTAATTTGGTGTCATCTGCAAATCTGAGAAGCATGCCCCCTATTCCTTCATCCAAATTGCTGATAAAGATGTTGAAGAGCACTAGGCCCAGGATAGAACCCTGTGGCACCCCACTGGTCACTTCTCTCCAGGATGAAGAGGAGCCATTGCTGAGCACCCTTTGGGTTTGGTCAGTCAACCAGTTACTAATCTACCTAACAGTTGTATTGTCTAGCCCACATTTTACTATCTTGTTTGCAAGAAAATCGTGGGGGGCCTTGTCAAAAGCCTTACTGAAATCAAGATATGCTATGTCTACCACATTCCCCTCATATGCCAAGCTGGTAATTTTTTTAAAAAAAGAGATTGGATTAATCTGACATGACTTATTTTTGAGAGAGCCATGTTGACTTTTAGTGATTATGGCATTCCTTTCTAAATGTTCAGAGACTCTCTGTTTAATGATCTGCTCTAGAATCTTTCCCAGGATTGATGTCAGACTAACTGAATAATAGTCGTTTTTCCCCTTTTTGAAGATGGGGACAATATTTGCCCTCCTCCAGGGTGCTGTGACTTCTCCTGATCTCCAGGACCTTTCAAAGATTATTGCCAGTGACTCTGAGATTACATTTGCCAGTTCTTTTAATATCCTTGAATGTAGTTCATCTGGTCCTGGAGAATTAAATTCATTTAGATTAACCAGGTATTCCTGTACCTCCTCTTTACTTATTCTGTGCTGCATTTCCCCTATTGTGTCCTCTGTTTCATTTTCCTCAGGTTGAACATCCTTTTTCTTTTGTGAGAAGACCGAAGCAAAGAGGGTGTTTAGGAGTATTTCTGCCTTTTCTCTGTCCCCTGTTAGAATTTCTCCATCTTCCGTGTGCAGTGGCCCTACCATTTCCTTCTTCTTTCTTTTGCTATGGACATACCCAAAGAAGCCCTTTTTATTGTGGTTAACTGCTCTAGCAAGCCTGAGTTCATTCTGTCATTCAACCCGGTTTCTTGAGACATTTCCCATTTTTCCTTCTCATCGGAACAGTTTGAGATTGTGCCTTCAGTATCTCCCTTTTGAGAAACTCCCATACATCCTGAACTCCCTTCTCCTTTAGTATTCCTGACCACAGTATCACTCCCAGTGTTTCCCTAGGGGCCTTTATAGACTGCCAGAAATAATACAACGTGAGTCCACTTTAACTCCCTGGCTCACTGCTAGGGAATCATGAGAATTGTAGGTTTTTTTCTGAGACATTGAGCCTTCTCTGTCAGAGAGCTCTGGTGCCACTATAAACTACAGTTCCCATGCTTCCCTAGCACTGAGCCAGGGCAGTTAAAGTGGACTCAAGTTGCATTATTTCTGGCAATCTGTAAAGGCCCTAAGTTTGTTGAAATCAGATCTCCTAAAGTGTAGAATGAGTGTTTGACTATGCCTAGCTTCTCCTTTCCACTGTGTAAGAAACTCCAGGAGAACATGATCACTCCCACCTAAGGATCCCACCACTTGCACCCCAGTGACCAGGTCATCCCTGTTGGTTAGGATCAGATCTAAAATAGCTGATCCCCTTGCTGCCTCTTCCACCTTTTGCACAATGAAATTGTCTTTGAGGCAAGAGAGGCTAGACCTTGAAGTATTGGCTGAGTTTGACTTCTGGATACTTGAAGTCACCCATCACCACTACATCTCTCTTTTCTGAGTGTGCGGTCATCTGTTCTACAAAGGCATCATCCAATTCCTCAGTCTGACTTGGGGGTCTGTAATAGACTCCTACTATAACATCCCTGTTGTTTCCTTCCCCTTTAAATTTTATCCAGATGCTCTCCACCTGATTTCCAGGATTTAAGTCCTGTATCTCTTCACAGGTGTAAACATCCCTGACATATGATGTGATTCCTCTTCCTTTCCTGTTTGGCCTATTTCTCTTAAAAAGGTTATACCCCTCTATTCCTACATTTCAATAGTGAGACTCATCCCACCAGGTTTCAGTGATGCCTATTATATCATATTGCTTTATTGTGCTAGGAGTTCAAGTTCATCTTGTTTATTTCCCATGCTCTGTGCATTAGTGTAGAGAAATCTAAGAGTGTGAGTCCTCCCCACTTGCTGCCTGTGGGAGGGTTTTTGCCTCCCATTGTTGGGCCCTTGCATCATTTGCCTTGTTCCCTCTTTAACACTTTGACATTTTCACATCTCTATGAATGCAAAGTGGAATTTAAAGAGTTGCTTTCTGAAAGTATACTTCCATGTTTTAGTTTCTATTTTTCTCATATATTTCAAATAAATGTATTGTAAAACTGCAGCATGGATGAAAGGCCCCTCTCTGTCAGCATGTCTTAAAACATGAAAATCAGAGCCAGCTAAAGACAGTTTAGTTCATGATTTTGAAAAATCCAAAGGCTAGCCTGAAGTTTAGATATTTAAAGCTGGATCAAATGAGTCACATTCTGCCATTGCAACTGAAAATTGGGCAGCAGAGTCTATGGCACGTCCTGATGGATTAATGGGTTGATCTGAAACTTGGCAGCGTCTAAGAGATTGTTTTGGGAATAGTCTGTGTAAATGTTAAGATAGAAAAAGTAAGACATTGCTTGTTTGTTAGCAAATTGTAAGTAAGCAATATATTATTATTTACTCTTTTGTTTCACAATGTTCAGCACTTTGACAAATGTTATTGTTATCAGGGCACTCAGTGACAATATCAGTTTTCAAAGACTATTGTTCTTAGGTTTTGCTTTGATTTGAAAAACTGAAAATCAGGTACCTAGTGGGGGTGGGTCAGATGGAGTTACTTCTCTGAAACTGGGTAGATTTCTTAGGGTCTACCATGTTTCTTAATTTTATGTGGATATATTATTATTATTATTATTATTATTATTATTATTATTTTAAAAAGGGAAAAAATACACAACCATTTTTTATCTTCTGTGCAGTTCAATGAAGGAGGGATAGTTTTCCAATTTGCTAAATTTCAAGGTCCAGAGTGGAACTTTCTGAGTACTTACTGATTCAGTCTGATTTGACCAGATCTGACCTGCCAACTTGAATTCTGAATTGAAATGGGGCAGGGGCTTGACCACTAATACACCAAAACCTTAATCCTTGTGACATAAGCCAAGAAGGTTTAACCTTTGTTTTTCTTCCTTTTGCACTATCCATTGTTTCAGTTTTCAACTGCTTGCCTGCTTGCCTCTCTTCTTTCTCCTTCTCTCTCTCTAATGCACATTAGATATCAGTTGAGACTTTTGAGAAAAGCAAATTACATCCCCAACCTTACTTAATAGTAAGTTTCTGAATAGCTAGTTTGTATTGTCCAGTGCATTATACATTCAACTTTTATTGCCATTCCATCCCAGTATTGTCAACTCTGACTGGCAGCAGATCTCTGGGGTCTCATATAGTGCCATTCAAGGACAATAGTCACTTCAGAGCTATTCAGAGAAATAACCTTGCATCTTTATCCTACTTAATTATAAGGCCAGCCTTGCTTCCAGTGCAACAGTTCACATATGAATACCCAAATGGAGTCTTCAGTTCCTGATTCTGGGACACAGCCCTATTGTTTCAGCCCTGGAAGCAAATTCAACTTCATTGGCACTACAGCTGCAGGATTTGTGGGGGCTAGTCTACATGTAAGTGTACTATGTGGCTTGGTGTGCATTTTTGTACATTTGCACTGATAGTTAATGGTCTTTACTTTATTGTGCAAATTTGGATCTATTTGCATCTATCCCCCCCTCCCTCGGCCAAAACTGTGCAGCTATCCAAATGTGAAGCAGACAGATGGCTACATGGTCAATAATGCAAATTTCTGTGGATTTCACCAGATACTCCAGTAAAAATTACAAAGCCTTTTCCTGAAAAATTTAAGTAGTTTTTTTTTTGGGGGGGGGGGGGAGCCTAGGCTCCTGCAAATCTTGAGTGCCTAGATCACATTCTGTTTGAGAAACTGTTTTATACATATTTGTCCCCTACTGCTGCTATCATGTGTGGGTTTCTGTCCTCAGTACTCACACAGGAAGCTCAAGGGCTACCAAAACCTCTGCACTTTGGGATCTCCAAAGTTTTTTGCAAGTTTATGGTGGTTCTTTTCAATCAGCTATATTCTTACCTGGTTTGGTTGTTTGCTTGAGAATAAGAGTGTATGGCAGTGAATGGAGCAAAAGTGGACTGGCCAAAAATGTGAGTAAATGACTCATAGTTTATAATCCAACTGTAAACAGGCCAAGCCACAGCGGTTGCCTCTGAACTTCTCCTCAAGGGCACAGCCTCAAAAGGATGTTCATATTAGAAAGTGGGGATAGTGCACTAGAGACCAGCTCCAGAAGAAAAAGAGGAGTAAAAAATCACTGGGATGAATGGAAGTGATCCAGAATAAGCATATGAAGATTACAGCAGCAGCCTCTTGTTTTATGGAGGCCCAATTTATAACTTCTTTTCTGTTCCTTTCTGTGGTCTATTGCACCTTTCATAAACCTACTGATTAATATCAAACAGTGAACAATCTGACAGCAGGATTACAAACCCAGCATAACTGTTTATAGTGTGAATGAAAAAAGCACTCCATTTCCAGCCCACGTACTTAATAGTAAAATCTTGTTATACTTAAATGATGAAGGGATTACTCAGCTGTCAAAGTTCCTTTAAATGCTAAGAAGTAGTACTCATATTAAAAGACCTACTCTACAGAAGCAAAAGCAAAATGTCAGGTTAGTTGTTATTATCTCTTTTGTATACAGGATGAAAATGTGAGGCCTGATTTTTATTGCCACCCAATTTGCACACACCCAACAGCTACTTTCCTTTTCAAGGCAATGTCTTGACTTAGTGCACAGTGGACTCAACCATTCCTTAAATGAGCCGTACTATCATTAAACAGATTGAATCAGAGAAATGAAACAAGGAGTCTAAAACTGTGTGGCTTAAAATTCAGTTTTGGTGTGTTTTGTCTTAATTTTATTGTATTAAAACATGTAAAACATATATAACATACAACATACCACATACAACAGGTTACAAAAATTTACAAATTATTAAATTATAAATCTACATACCTACATGCAATATACCTACAAATGATATACAATATAGCTTTATATGTTCAGCTTCAAACAACTTCCCAAACGCATTATAGTCCTCTTCTTTATCCTGTATTTCACTATTTCCTCTAATTTAGATAATAGCAAATGTGAGTCTCTGAGCTATATTTTCTATTGCTTTCTCTTAGGGGGGTTGCAGACTGCCAGAAATAGTGTGAATTCAGTCCACTTTTAGGGTTAGGGTTAGTGCTAGGGAGTCATGGGAACTGTTATTTTTCTGAGACATTGAGCCTTCTCTGTCAGACAACTCTGATGCCACAATAAAATACAGTTCCCATGGTTCTCTAACTCTAACCCTAACCCTAAAAGTGGACTGAATTCACACTATTTCTGGCAGTCTGCAACCCCCCTTAGTTTCCTTAAAACTTCAGTTTCATTTTAGAAAGTGTGGACTTGTATCTGGCAGCATTTGTAGAATCTTGAACATTCCATCCTTTGTTGCTGTTTGTAGGAAACATCATGTACCTGGTCCTTATGGATTTTTAAATAAATGTTTAAAATATGCCCTTGGAAAACAGAAGGAAGCTTTTTTGATGGTTCTCCATAGGACCATCATATATCTTCTGGACCTTATGTTTTACTTCCGCCTATATTTCTAAAAAGATCACCTTTGCCACATATTACACATCCAGGTCACTTGTCTTGTCCCAACAAATCTTCCACAGTCTTCAGTGTTAGTTGCCATTTGCATGATCTATTCTGACTACAAAATATGTTAAACTGGGGGAATAGAATCAAAGAATCATAGAGTTGGAAGAGACCAAAAGGGCCATCCAGTCTAACTCCCTGTCATGCAGGAACTCTCAATCAAAGCATCCCCGACAGATGGCCACCCAGCCTCTGCTTAAAGACCTCCAAGGAAGGAGACTCCACCACACTCTGAGGGAGGGTGTTCCACCATCGAACAGCCCTTACTGTCAGGAAGTTCCTCCTAATGTTGAGGTGGAATCTCTTTTCCTGGAGCTTGCATCCATTGCTCCAGGTCCTGTTCTCTGGAGCAGAAATCTTTTGAAGGGGCACCCAGATAATAAGCTTGAGTTAATATTGAAGAATATGAATGTAATGCAGTTTTGTGTGCTGATTGTATGTTGTTTATTTGTAGACCTGATTCTTTTTTATCAGAGTTTATAAAATTAATTCATAATTTTAGGGTCCCTCCTTGCTACATTATTAATTGATCTAAATCTGAGGCTATGACTGTTGGGACTGATATCTCACTAGGTTTCTTTGCTGACTGACATTGGTGTGCAGCAGCTATTAAATATTTAAATATATTGGTTCTTCCAGGATATCACTCAGATGATTAAAACAAACATTGTCTGAACAGCTATCTGATTTTTAAAAAAAAAAAAAAAATCTGGATAGGTGGCTACAGTGAAATGAAGTAGTTTGTATGAGGTTAACATGTCATATATTCATTTAGACATATATAATGCACATTTCTTCCAAAAATTAATACTATATTTAGGAAATGTATAAGAGGTGCTTCAGTACCCCATTTTGACATTTTTTAAAAAATATATGTTATTTTGCAAAGTTGGATTTAATTTTCTAGACTTGACTTTGTATAACAAAGCATATATTTTGACTTATACAAACAGATGGCAAATATAATTTGATTCCAATCCCCTCTTATGCTATTTTGGAATCAAGGTGGACTATATTAAGTTTCATCCATATAAAGAAGAAAATATGGTGTAATTTCTGCAACCAGGGTTAACCAGCCTATAATCTCTCATCAAGTGTGTGTGTGTGTTCTTGCTAAACTAACACATCACTGAATGTTCCAACCACTCTTGCTGTATTGCAAGCACTAATTATAATAGTAAAAAAAATTGGAACCAACAAGTGGAAACCAACATATTATATAAATGTTTGTTTGAAAGCACTGAATTTTACATCAGTTGCATTAGAAATGAGTGGAATAAAAGACCTAGGCTGTCCTGTGCAAATCAACCAATGAAAAATTGCTCTAGCCAAAATATCTAGTATTTCTTTAGATCTTTAAGTTGATCAAAAGCT
The DNA here is from genome assembly GCA_026167975.1 of Phrynosoma blainvillii. Lineage (NCBI taxonomy): Eukaryota > Metazoa > Chordata > Lepidosauria > Squamata > Phrynosomatidae > Phrynosoma > Phrynosoma blainvillii. The sequence goes on from JANUYF010000001.1 coordinate 278,474,887, forward strand.
ATGTTTTGGGTATGTTGAATACCACCATCTCCAGAGTCTTGGTCCAGTACTCAAACCACTACACCATTCTGGGTCTCCTCAAGAGCAAGGGTAGGCAACCTTTCCCCTTTAAGGGCCAAGGGACTTCAGCTCCCGGAAGCCTCAGCCATGTTTGGCCAATAGTCCCAAGTTGGCCAATAGCTCCTGGGATTCTGGGAGCTGAAGTCCCTCGGCCCTTAAAGAGGAAAGGTTGCCTACCCCTGCTCAAGAGGATTACACTAGCATAAGTACTTGTTCCAACACTGTACAAAGAAATGTAAAACAGCTTCACCCAGCTGTCCAATGGCAGGTGGATGGTGCTAGGTGCAGCTCCATCCCCTGATCCAATTGGCCATTGACTGTGGATATGAATGGGAGTACAGCAAGAAAACTCCCCTTGCACACCGCCTGGCTATCTCCCACCCCACCCCAGTCAACCACTGTGGACCTATTGAAATGTATGCTGGCAGAATGTTTCACTGGACATTCTTTAAAAATACAGCCATGTTGATTATATAATTTGATTATATAACAAATTAAAAAAACAATCACACAATTTAGTGATGACATAAAAGCCATAAAATATATCATGCAGGCTTTCAAAACACACTAGCTTCTTCACCAGTCAATGGTGATAAAAAAAAATCATGTTGAGGAAGAAAAGTGGCAGTATTAGTGTCACAGGTCTGCATCTCGCTTAAGATGTTTCTTTTAAGTGGTGCTTAAGGTGGTCCTGAGGGATACAGAGAGAAGCCATATCCCATCCTAGCCACAGGGGAATTGGAAAAACACAGGCAGTTAAAGAGGTGTAGTAAAAAATGTCTTCTCCACTGGCAGCAGCAAGTAGCTTCCCTTGATTTCTGGGCCTGTTACTATTAAGAACCTTTTGTGCTGTCAAGTCTGGAGATGAATTTGGGTTTTGTTTTTGTTGTATGCCTTCAAGTCATTCCTAATTTATGGCAATGCTATATCATGGGATTTTCTTGGTAACACTTGTTCATGTGACTTGCCCAAGGTCACCCAGTGGGTTTTCTGGCCAAGCTGGAAATCTTGGTCTCCAGAGTCATTGTCCAATACACAAACCACTATACCATGCTAACTCTTTTGTAACATACAAAGCATGCCAATAAAAGCAAAATTCAGATTTCAGGTAGAAATATCTGAAAGTAAGTCATAGTCAGTTTGTTCCCTCTGGAAAACCAGGTTAGTATTCCCCAAATAGGATCTCAGCCATGGCTGGCTTTTGTAAATGGATATGTCTGTCTTGTCAGGGATGATGGGAGTTGTAGCTCTTCACCTCTGGCTCTAACTCACCACCTTGTTATGCAGCAGAGCTGACCAGCTTTTATCAGTGGTTGATGCTTCTTTCCCAAGCAGCAGAGTTTCAGAGAATAGGCTGAAGACCCTGACAAACTCTCCAAGCCTTCTCACTCTTCTTCCTGAGATGTCTCCAAACTTCTCCAGGATTTTTCTGGCTCTTGTATCTTCCCTCAAGACACCAGACAACTCAGTAGTCTTATATAAAAGATCTACTTTATTCTACTATATATAAATACTATATGCCCTACAAATCACAATCTCTACACTTCACAATATCTTCAAAACTACTACACCACACTATACATTGGCAAACATTGCACTTATAGCCATTGTTAGTCACCACCCACTAGTCAGTTTCCACCCAGTGGGTGTGTACATTCATTTTGATTGGTTTACATGGATCATCCCATACTTAAGACCAACCCAAGTATTTCATCATTTTACCTTGACTACTTAATGAACCTCAGGTGTTTGCAATCTACAACAGGTGTTTTCAATATACACTCTATAACTTTGTCCTTGTCTCTCAAGGCTTCCAAATTATATTATCCTTTTCACCTGTGTAGCTTCATGATTGCTCCTGCTTAATCACTTTGACTTTCACATACACATTTTATTTCTATTACTGTAAGTCCCATGTTGCATTTTCCTTAACATGTCTCACATTCCTATCCTATGTATTTTTTTTCAATCCCTTTCCATCATTTTCCCCTTTATTTTTCTTTCTACTTTTAGTTTAAAAAAGATTTAGCAAGCTTTTTTCCTGCCGCTCCAGAGACTAGGACACAAACAAATTATTCAAATTACAAGAAAAGAAAATCATAAACTTTAGAAGCCTTTCTTGATGGTAAAATGTATTCAGCAGTGGAAGGTAATACATTTTCCTTCTTGTAGGCTTTAAAACAGAGGTTGAATAGCCTTCTCTGGGGTGTGCTTTAGTTTTGAGTTCCTCCATTGCAAAGATTTGGACTAGCTGGCCCTTGCAGTTCCTTCCAACTCTACAATAATATGAGTGCTTGTGTGTGCAACACACACACACACACACACTGAGGAGAGATACAGAATGTTGATGCTTTTAGTAATAAAATCTAAGTTATCTCCATGTACGATTGTCCCACTATATCTCCCCAGTTGCTGAAATACATCCTGTCTTTTCTTAATTTCTCCTGACTCCAAAATGGAAGGGAGTCTGCAAAACAGAAAACAGCCCGAATCAACAGAAGAGAAACACATGCATGGCATATGAGTCCCTTTCTCCCCCACCCCCATATATTTTTCCCTCTGACCTACATTGTTGGCTTTGACATTTAAAATAAATGTGCAAAAGTCAATTAATACCTTATTAAATAATACTCTAAATGCTCTAACATTTCTGGAAGGCAATTTGGGTAAATGAATCAAAGCACTTTACCTAAGATAATTAGAAGGCCTTAATCTTGCATCTCTCTGCATGGGTGGACCCCTGAACACACACAGAGTCAGCTGAAGTGGAGCCGAAAACATGTAAAGATTAGGCCAGCCAAGGAAGAAACCAAACTATTAACATTACCTGCCAGCTTTTCTTGAGAGAAGACAGAGCAGCCCCCTTTTAGAACCAAACCACTCTCCCTTTTGAACAATGGGAATTATGTTTGTGCAAAAAAAAAAAAAAGTCCTGGTAAATTCATTGCAAGGAACTTTAGGCCCCATTATTGTTGCCATTTCTAGGTGTGCTTACCATGACATCATCTCCACAGCATGATATTTCTTCTCCTCTGCTCACCAGCTGCAACAAGATTAAAACTGGAACTGGTAGAGAAGAAACCCACTATTTCTGGTGGTCCAAGATGAGAAGGCTGCTCCTTTTCTCTTCAATGATTTGCAGAACAAGGGGAAGTTTCTTCTTCTTCCTCAGGTGTATAAAGACATCTAAGGTATTCTAGGCAGCATAATAGAGGCCAGGAGGGGAGCAGAATGAGGAGACTCTGCATGCCCCTTCTGCAATTCCTGAAAAAGTACTTTCGCTGGCATAATCAGCCTGATTAACCAACAACAACATTCTGCTTGTAATGCTTATTCACAGAGAGTTTAGTCTCCCCAGATGTGATCACCTTGAAATTTTTAGTTTAGGTGTAATGACTATGCCAAAGGATGTGGGAACACTGGACAAGCATCATCCCGCACTGAAACCTTGACTAAACTATTTAACTCAGGATGGTTTACAGGATGTTAAAGAACTGCAATGTCCATCATGATGGATCAGGGGATCAAACATCTGAAAAGCCACATTTCCCAGTGTTGGTTTAAATACTGCCTATGAAGAAAAATGTACAAGGATTTACATTCCCATACCTAGGGCTCAATCCTATCAACAAGTGTTCAGGCTAACTCAGTGGTTCTCAAATGGTGGGGCTGGACCCCCAGGGAGGTGCAAGAGTTGCTCGGGTGGGATGCAAGACTTGACGGCCCTGAATCCTCCTCCTCCTCCTCCCAAACCTTTTTATGTTTACACATAAAATTTACACATGCATTGAGTTAAATTAATTTATTTAAATAAAACTGTTCTAATTTGAATAATGTTATTTCCCTATAAAATGTTAAAATATGAGTATGCATGAAAGTGTGAATGAAAATATGCACACTAAATAAACAACATATTTTTATTCATATACCATGTAGAGTGGGCTGTGTTGACATCCTCATGTAGATGTAAAGGAGGGTCCCAAGGGTAAAAAGTTTGAGTACCACTGGACTAACTGCATTTCTCAAATGAAGGCTTTTTCTTACTACTTGCATGTGATTATTTCTGTTTAAAGGCTCTTATCTCAAGTTTTGTTATGATGGATGGGGTAGGGGTCATCCAAATGGTTTCTCCTCACTCCACAAAATTCATAGTGCCTAAGGTAAACCATAAAAAGCTAGCATGCTGGTATTTTTTCAGGTTTTGCAAATAATAATAATAATAATAATAATTTAAACAACTCAACAATTTGCTCTCCCTCATGAGGGTGTTGTGTATGTTCAGCCTGAAAAAGAGAATGATTGACAGTGGAATGGACTACCTCAGAAGGTTTCAAAAAGAGACTTAATATCTCTCAGGGATAATTTAGTTGTGGATTCCTGCAGTGGTTGATGGTTGGGTTTCTTCCAACTTTACAGTTCTATGAATCTATTATTCTATGACATCCCAATCATTTGTCTAATGATAGGGTCAATCCAAAGATAATCTCATTCTTCAGCATGGCCTGGACACAGAACTTTCCTTTTACTTTTCAGATGCATCTAGAGGGGAATCTTCTGATTCCATTAACCATGAGAGTGTCTGGTGTCTAAGTACAGGTCAATGGGGACTGCGTGCTTCAGATAGATTTCAAGCACTGTTAAGATCTCTTTCCATTATCTCTCTCTCAGTCTCTCTCAGCACTGTTCTAATTATGCACATTTCTGTTGCAGTATTCCTCCTGGTCTTGTCTCATGAAAGGATGTAACTCTTGATTACAGTTCTTGTACTCAACTTGTAAGATCATGCTCATCTCTTCCTGAACACCTTGATGACAACTAACATGCATTTTCCCTGGCAAAACAATCACGGTATTGAAATTCTCTTAACATCCTGGAACCTCTACAGAAAGCATCTGTCTATTTTGTCAATTCCTTCCTTGCCTCTTGGGTGTCTGACTTAAGCATAAGTAGGCAAGCACTAGATATGAATACATGCTGTTGGGACACCAGTTAGAGTAGATTCGCATTGTCTCATGAGTGATGAGGGTGACAGAAGTAGAAAGCAACACTGAGTGGATCTGGCACTCACATGTAGAACAATGCAGCATAAAGAGGTTCCTACACAATCGCATATCATAATGAATTCCAAGTCCTTGTAACAGAAGTGTTGGTGGGGGAGTACTCTCTCCCTCTCTCTCCCTCCCTTTCTTTCTCTCTCAGAAGTTGCTTATTCTCTTCCGTATTTTTTGTTTAGATTGATAACTTAAAGGGTATAGATTCCACCTGGGATTTCAAGGATATCATTCAGGTCACACTTTGTAGCAATCTGACCTGACTCATCACTTTCAGACCAACCAATATGTAGACTGGGATTTCAATTGCTTACTGAAATTTGAAAATGTGTGTGTTCTGGAAAGATGATGCTCAAAAATAATATTTCTTTTAAATAAAATTGAATTGATACAGAACAGGATGGAATGGATTTGTGAATGGATTTGCAAAATGCTCACAGAATAGAAACAGTAATTTCTAGTCTTTTCCTCTTCATTCATTTATTCATTCTATTTATTAGTAATTTTTAAAATATCCCTTTTAAACTACTATCCATGTTTTCGCTCATAATTTCCAAAAAAGCTGGAGTTCTGAAACTGAATTTTTCTACTTTGTAACATTTGTTGGCATTACAAGCTGAGCACTACTTGTCTGAGAAGCTTCTCTCCAGTTTCAAATATGGAACACACTCTGGACCCTGGGCATGTGAGCAAAGAGTTCTGGGAAATAGTTTTGTGGGTCATAAAAATTCTCAGTAGGAACATCAAGTACCTTGGAAATGCCTTCAACTTGAGATACAGTTGTGAAACACTGCTCTGCTTAGAATGGACAAATGTAGCTGTTTCAGTTTCTCTGACATTTATTTGGTTTTGGTTCCCACCACTCCCAGCTAATTTTGTCTGGTTTATGAAAAAAAAATGTGAACTTGGTTAAGATTTTATTTTCAAAATGAACAATTCTCCCCCATTTTCCACCAGGAGATAGGAACAACAGTTCCCCAACATGGAGAAAACCATGTTGTCTCTGCCTCTTAATATAATTCTTAAAGATGTCAGAAAGAGAAGGAGAGGTACCAGGAACATGATGGAATACCCTGGAAAACTACAACCCCCAGAATTACATAGCATTGAACCATGGTATTTAAAGTGGTGTCAAACTGCATTAATACTTCAGTATAGATGCAGCAATGGATTTTGAAAAGCTTAGTGTTAAAAGCCTCTTCCTGAAAAGGCAAACCTCACACTTTAGGGGTCTCTTCACATTTACATGATTTAAATCTTAAATTTTTGTTCTCTCATTAACGAAGAAATTACAAAGTTTTGAGAAGTACTTATCAAATAAGGAATAGTTCAATATTCCCTGGCACACCTGAGATGCAAGATTATTATGGACTAGTTCAGTTAATTTTATTCATTTATTTTTTAAAAAAGTTTTATATATCACCTTTGATTAACAGATTTCGAGACAGTGTACATAATTCATCAAAACAATAAGAATAAGATAAAAAATATAGCAATCAGTATGAAGAATCTCACTAAGCTAGTGCTGTTTAAAAATCAGCAAACAGTTGATGAAACAAATACATTTTAACAGGTGCTGGACTTCTTTAAGAGGCACTGAAAAATGATTAAGGGGGTGTCTGTAATATTCTTCTTCTTCTTCTTTCTCCCCAGAACTGTCAGTCTGGACAAAAAATCATGCAGAATGTTAGTGAAATGCAGCTGTTCCCTCACATCTAGCCCAAACTATTATAAAACTGAAGCCATCTAATTCCTTTCAAAATGTATATGGTAAAAAAATAGTGGCCACAAAAGTATGGATGCCTTTACACATGTGTACTGAAACAGACATATTAGTGTGAGAAGGAAACCCCCCCCCCCGAGGTGTTGGGAGGGGCACTCATTTGTGCCAGCCCATTTAAAGGATGCTGGACGCATGATTGGCTGCACAGGAGGAAGTCCCTCCCCTTCCTCTACCACCCAGCCAATCAGGGAAGGGATCCTCTAGGATCCCTACTCGCTGGTGATCTTGTGTATTGCGAGATCACCAGCAAGACTTTGGGCTATAAAGCCCTTTAGCTGCCATGAGGCAGCCACCATTTTACTCAGGCAGACAAGCGACCCATCCCACCCGCCCTTTATTAATAGCTGCTTAAGTAATTATTCTCAGGCTGCAGCTGGTCACCTTATGGGGCCGGGACGAAATTTTTCCCCAGAGTTATTGTGACCTGGGTTTTTCGCCCTCCCTGACAATAATACAGGGTCTCCTTGTATTTTATAGCTTGTATGCTATAGCTATAGTCAATTGTTTTTAATATTATGACCAATTGCTTTAGGGTCAAGTTAAGTTTATTTTGTCACAACTGGGTAAAAGGGTCCTGGTTAAGATGTTCAAGAAAGAGTATTATACTCTTTGGAGGGTAGGGACCCCCTCCCCCCAGGGATAATTCAGTTAATTAGATTTACTAAATTAGATTACGTTGATTGGGACAAAGAGTATATGTCAATTGGTTAACAAAAAAATTGCTATGCCATCAACAAATAAGTAGATGATGTCATAGCTATGTTACGTCATGAGTTAGATTATGACATCATTTCCTGTTTGGGGGAGATGATTTATTTGGTTGAGTGTTTAATCGTAGCTTAAGGTTCTTGACACATGTTACAAAGGGATTGGTTTACCCTTGCAGTAAGTGTTGTTATGTACAGGGACACATGTGTCAAGAACAATATAAATTGGTGTTAATTTGAATTGTTAATAAAGTTGTTTATGACCCTGTACGAATAAATAAAGTTGTGGCCAAGTTTATCACCCATAAAGATGTGTACGGTGTCCTATTGTGCCGGTGCAATAAGAATATTGCAAGAACTTGCAAGAACATTGCAAGTTTGTCCCTGCTTTCACCTGTGAAATACTGGAAGGAATGAAGAAAGGGAATACTTTTGTGACATCATAGCATTTTACTTAAGCAACATTAATCGATTTACCATCCAGGCAGAATTGCCCCATTTTCAAAGACATGCTAAAAAGATGTTACACTTAGCAGAAAGAAAACATTTCATTACTTTGGGGGATTCTAGAGCAGCCAAAGAGGAGGAAATGGTATATTATCATAACTGGACACAATATTGGGCTACATTCAGCATGTTGTAATTGAATACTACTCCTTTGCAAAATGCCTTTTGCCACAAACCAAGTGCAATTTCAGAATGCACGGGGACTCTTTGAAAGTACATGGCATAAAACAAAAATTGCACATACACACACTTTAATCCTGCCATTTTCTAAAATATGGTTATCCTATTGGGAACATCTCCTCCAAATCACCCAATCCCAGTCCTGCCTCTCAGTGCTCTCTTGATACTCTTAACTGTGAGTCTCCTGCACATATAAAATGCTTAGTTTGAAAGGGTTAGGGAGTTCAGTACAGACTGGTTTACAGATATTCCAGCTATAGGACTCTGGTTCTATTTTGCTGAATTTTGAAACTGGAACCATGATGGAGAGTGATGGTTGGGAATACTCATATTTTGTCACTAGAGGTGAAGCTCTTGGGTGTTGTAAGGTGAATGACCATCTTGCAAGGCTAAGGGAAAATGTTGGAGATATGAAGAAGCTCTCATATTTCTGACCACAAAAGAGGGAGAGTAGTGATCCAGCTCTGTATTCTCATAACTGTCTTGGCAGAAACATGTCTTTAGGTTTGGGGGAAATATGGTTGCAAAGATGAAACGTAATGGAACTGGCAGAAGGGGCAACCAGGAACTGAGCAAAGCTTAATTTTACTCAGCACAGGAAACCTCATCCTTTCTTGTCATGGGAAGAACTGACAGACCAATAGCTTTTTTATTATTATTATTCTGTGGGTGGTAGTTTGTTGCTGTTCTTAGCTGGTGGAACAGTTTGTCCGGTTAATTTCAATAACGAATGAGATTCTGGCATGCTAACTTATGCAACCCCAAATGAATCGCTTGAGCTTCAGCCAACTATTTGATCCCTCTTGGAAAGGCAAGATTTTTGCTTCAGCTTCAGAAGACTTTGGCTACAACACTACACAGAGCATCTTCTTGGTGGCTTGCCTTTCACAACCGCAGCCCAGTATGTGCACTATCATCAGCCAAACATTAATTAACAAACACTTCTTATAGCACAAGTTTCACAGATTACTAAGGAAACAAAAGAACCCAGAATTCTGTGAGGTCTACCATAATTCATATAGATTATACCAATACTTATATAGACTCCCTATAAAATAGTGCCTTTCTGCATACAGTTTCTCTAGAATAGGGAGAAAGCCAGTTCAGTAAGCCCAATACATACTTGTCTGCTAGACCATCATATTGAGTGATTCTCATATTCATTTGTGGTATTGGGGTCATTTTAGTTCTTCCAAAACCCCGTGCTTGCTGCCATTCAGCAAAACCTATCCAGCATATTCAGTTTAGTAGCAAGGGTGAGAGATGGATAGTCTTTTTTTTTTTTTTTTTAATCTTTGTGCTAGTCCTAATTGTCATTTTAAATCCCCCAGGCTGTACAACTGGCTTTGCTTGCTTCATTGACATATGTTTGCATATGACATGCCATATGTTTGCACACATTGTGCACAGCACATCATCCTCTTCCCCATTTTTTTTTCCCCCTTAGCTGGATTTCTAACCCCTATGACCAACTTGCTTACTGTCTGGAAATGCTGCAGCATCTTGGTCTTCACTTCAGGTAAGAATCGGAGATGAAACAAAACATTAACTGCTCAAGGCAAGGAACAAAATGGTGCCCATATCCATTCCATGCACAAAAGCTAACTCCAAAAGGTAGAGTAGCTTAAGATGTGGCTAACTAGCTGCATGACACACAGTTCTCCAATAATGTGCTGTCATCTCTCATCACTTTGTCTACTGGCAGACCCAACCCAGGTAAGAATCCTGGAGATACCCTGCAGAGGCACTTCCAAGTAGAAAGTCCTAGTGATTCTGGGAATGGTGGAACATCTAATAAAAAATTATCCCTTTCATCTTAAGGACATTTGTTGTGTCCAAGATTCAGTAGCATGCATATAAATATGCATGAATCCACATACATACCGAGGCATTTTTGTTGGAAGAATTTATGCACTGCATTCTCCTTTCCCTCCTTAGATAGACAGGGACTTCCCTCTATCTTTCTCATTCTATCTATCATATGACTCCTGTCTCCCAAGATTCAAAACTGCTTCAAGCAGTCAGATGTGTTTCTTCCTGCTATCTAAAACATAGTGAAATTTATTTCTCCTTACCCAAACCATCACCAGTTAGATTAGGTTTTAGTTATTTTATGTAAATATTTATTAAAGCCATTATTTTTTGTTTTTTAAACTATAAACTGCATGTTTGTTGTTTTTTCTGAATAAGTCTTTATTCTTTAGGAAGACAGATTTAAAATAATAGTCTGACTCATGCTTATGTTGTTCTGGTAATGAAAGTTAGACTCTAACAAGTTTAACTTTCATTTTGTTTCCTTTAAAAGGGTTAACTTGTGTATTTTTGTTTCCTTTAAAAGGGTTAACTTGTGTATTTTTGTTTCCTTTAAAAGGGTTAACACCCTGGGAAACTAAAATTTCACCCCACATTTTTAAGACCTTGTTTCCTCTAGGGACCTTATCCCATGGGGGTCTAAAGCACTCGCATCCCCGTGCGATCACGCTTCCTTACCCCGGCTGATCCCACGATGTCGCAGGGAGACCCCGCCCATCCCTGTCGCATCCTGGCCACATCCCCATGCGATCGCGCTTCCTGTCGCCGGCTGATCCCACGACGTTGCAGGGAGACCCCGCCCATCCCTGTCGCATCCTGGCCACATCCCCGTGCAATCGCGCTTCCTGTCGCCGGCTGATCCCACGACGTTGCAGAGAGACCCCGCCCATCCCTGTCGCATCCTGGCCACATCCCCGTGCGATCGCGCTTCCTGTCGCCGGCTGATCCCACGACGTCGCAGGTAACCCGCTCACATCCCCATCCCAATGCAGCATGATGCTGCATCATCCAGGCATCATCCCCATTCTTTTGAATGCCTGGTCGAAATGGGAATTACATTTCCCGCGACCTGAATGATGCTGGGATGATGATGCTTTCTGGGTAAGGAAGCGCGAAGGGACGGGGATGCGACTGCTTCAGCCCCCGTGGGATAAGGTCCTTAGAGAGGTGTGATTTTTATTTTAGGTATAGTTAAAGCACTGGCAGGGGATAGTTACAAAGGCTCACTCACACTGAAATGCACTACAGTTTAGCTTTTTCCAAAGACCCACAGGGCACCTATCAAGGCTTCTTATAATTCTTGTTGCAACAAAGGAGGGGCATTTTAGCGGGTGTTCCAAAAATAAAAAAGAGAACATTCCGCCTTTCTGAATGCCCCTCTCATCCTGCAATCAAGATTCTAAAATCTTCCACTGGTATACTAACTGAGACACTTAAAATGCCCCACAGCAGCATGGGAGTGGTACTCATTGATGAAAGATATGGGCCCCAGGAAACTGGCAATCTGGATGACACCACCTGCAGGATGTATGTGACCCATGAGGTTCACCATCTCTGATCAAGGAGCAAAGAGTGCTCAGAATACCAGGAGTTATGCTTCCCTGCTCTCCACCTTGTATGATGGTGCTTCATATAGAAACCTATAGGGAAATGTGGTTTTGCTAAAACTAAGAGGAGTCATGAATTGTCAGAGTATTGATGGGCTATACAGTCAATGGTGAAATGTAAAGATGTGTGTGTCTGTATTTTTCCATTTGAGAACATGCTTCTAGGCCAAACACAACAACTCAGTCCAGGTGGCCAGAAAGACAAAACAAGAGGAAACCACTAGATGGGAAAGTGTTCTTGTTTACATAAGGGAACAATAATAAAAGTTGTTACGGGAAAGTAAATCACATGATGGAAGATGAACAATAAGAGGTTGGGTTAGCAAAAGTCATGTACAGAACATCCAATCAACCTGAAGGTTAACACCCAAAAGGTGGAGAGGGGCTGGGCTGAGAAACTTTGTGTTAGGCATTGCTTTTTGTTATTATGCTTTGTTACTTTCATTGGAATGGATTAGTTTTTCTCTTTACTTTGCAATGGATCTATAATATGTTTTTACTGCTTCAAAATGTAGCCTTAAGATCTGCAAACATGGATCTGTAGTTTTGTTCCTGTTTAGCCACATCTGCAAGATGTGATGCTTTAGTGGACTTTATGTTTTTACTCTGCATGTTATTTTCTACAATAAAGCTCACTGCTAGAAGCTTGGATGTTTTTGCTTCTTGACTCTGCTGGACTTACAAACACCCTACTCCACCGAAACCGAACATGAATGGCCCTAGGGTATTCATGAAAGATCCCTCTCTCTTTGCCCTCATATGTATTTCAAGCACTGGCTGCAAGAGTCAGGCAAGGAGCTGCCCAGGATCACCACCATCATCACTCTGTACAAAAACCCTACTGATTTTGAGCTACTGCCCTTCTCACTACCTCACATATGTAACAACTGGCTGCAGACTTCAAATGCCAAAAGAAGTAACAGTGTCGCCTAGACAATCTCGACTTGTAGCCTGTATCCATCACGAAAGCCTTTAGCAAAGTAACCATTCTAATTGATTGCATCTAGTCAGATCAGGTAAATCCATTTGAGTTGCTGAGTGAATCAGGCAAACACGAGATGCCTGAACAAAAATGTACTGATTTCAGATGAGAGGTAATTCAGGTCCTTATGGAGCACAGGGGGAGATGTTCATCAACTTTTGTAAATACGATTATCTTCTGTTTTCTCTGTTTGTTAACCTCATTTATTTGCCTTGCCACTGTAAGTTGCATTTGTGAAGCTGATTTACAGTAAACAGAATATAATCTCACTAACGTTCCCACCCTTCGCATGGAAGATTTTTTTTAAAAGAAAAAGTCACTGCATTTTCTTCAGACCTTTATAGTAACTAGTTTAATCTCTAATTGGAAACAGTAGATTATTATAGAGACACAAATTATACTCTGTATAATGCATTTCATAAAAAGATAAATGTAGCAATATTACTTTTTGCCTTTCAGCTAGGGAACATCAAATTTTAAACTAGGGAGCCATTTAGAAATCAAGTTCCACACTGGAGTTGCAAAGGGAATAAGAATTTTCAAGGGGGAAACAAAGAGCAAAGGGGAAAAATATTTAATTCTGTGAACAAGTGGAAACTAATCCAGAAGTATGATTTCACTGTTAGAAAGAACTCTGACAGATTAGTAAACAGATGCTGAATGGTACATTTTTCAATAATAGGAGAGTTTCTCCAAGAAATGACACAGGAAAAGACATTGTGTGGTCCTCCAGATTTGATAGAGGACTACACAACTTCTAGCAGCTCTAGACAGCACAGCCAATGGTGGGGAATGACATAAGATGCAGTCAAGAAACATAAGAGGGGCTGCACATGTCCCATTCCAGCCTAAGGAATTCAAAAAGAGACCTTTCTCCTGCCTTTTTCTATAATGCAAGGGTAGTGTCTATATGCATATGTGAATATATGCATACATGTGTGAATAGGTGTGTGTATTTTATATATATAAATATATATAATACACACACACAAACGTGTACTGCCCTCAACCTCATATGGTATGTGGTCTTCCTCTCTTTCTACTGCCTTCCACCTTTTCTAGCATCATTGCCTTTTCTAATGAGTCATTTCTTCCCATGATGTGGCCAAATTACAACAGCCTCAATTTATTCATGCTGCCTTCCAGAGAGAGTTCAGGCTTGATCTGTTATTTCCCATTTGTTTGTCTTCTTTGCTGTCCTTGGTATTCTCAGCACTCCTCTCCAGCATCACATCTCAAATGATTTGATATTCTTCCCATCAGCTTTCTTCACTGTCCAGCTCTTGCATCCATAAATGGTGATGGGGAATACAATGGCTTGGATGTCCTTATTTTAGTGATCAGAGTTATGTATATACATGTGCATTAAAAATCAAAGCTGTTTGGGGAATGCTAGATTTGAACTTTTGATCATTAGTATTTTGATCATCAGTTTAGAAGTCTGAGTGATTGAGCTCTCTCTGTACAGATTAGCCCACCTCTAGCATGGTAAAATAGAAGAAGACAGGTTTTCCCACATCAAAGGTTTCTGCAGAATTCTTTTTTCTTTCTTTTTTTGATAAAATCCAGATAATTCAGAGTAGTGAGCCAAGCCACATCCTAATAGGAAACATCAATAACAGAAAACAAATACTTTCCTATTTTCAAGTTCTGCTTAATGAAGGATGAGAAACTGCCTCTCTAATCTCCATCCAGATGTAGGATTAGCAAATGGCCCAAAAAGTGATCAGATCTAGAAAATGTAGCAGTAGCTACAAAGAAATCAATCAAGGTCCTACTGATAGTCCCCTTAATCATGACTCAAGCATCTTTGAATGAAATCACTATCACCTGATGTAAAGATAAAACCATACATGACTGGACAACATCTCAACATGCAAGAAAGTCAAATTGCTGGGAAATTTCTTTCCATGTGGATCTTTCCATTGTTCCCTTCAAAGAGATACAGAAGGTGTTTGTTTTTCCATGGAAAAGAGGTATAATGTATACTTGGCTTGTGGAGAATGACATTCTAGTTGCCATATCAGAAACCGGTATACCAGGGCTCACCAACAAGCAGCCTATGACATATCTTCCAACATTTCACAGAAGAAAACTGGGACATTTGTGGCTGATCAAAATCAGAGTGTGGTGAAAAGGGTGTGGCAAAAAAGATGACAAATGTTAATGAAAAAGAACACCAAGAACTATTTTAACCATAGAAACCCTGGCTCACCTCCAGGTGTATCTTGTAACAAACATTGGGTTGGAGGGGAGGTTTAAAGCCTGCCTTTGAATTCAACTTTGCTTCTGAAGATCATGGGATGAGAGACCAGCAGTAGCTTCCTTTGAGTTCCAGAAAGTCAGAGGGATGGGGTTTTAAACCTGCCTATTACCCCAGCTTTGCTTCTGCAGGTGGAAGATTTAGCTGCCTTCCATTCCAATGATATTAAGAGCAATTAGAGGGAGAGAAGAGATGTTTACAACTTGTCTTTGAAATAAAAATCCTTTAATTTTAGTGTCAGAGTAGAACAGTTGGGGAGGCAGTAAAATTATGGTGAAAATAGGGAAGGATTCTGTCATGGTGATCTTCCTAGTGATGGGCAGTCAGCATTTCACCCTCTGAATCCACCCTCAGAATAATGGGGAACAGAGGTGTGGCTACCAGCCAAAAGCCAATGAATAAAATGCTGAGCAACATTGCTGGGCGAGTGGAGGGAGGCATTGAAAAAGCAAGGTGGTGGCTGCTTCCTTACTTCCCAGACCTTTCTTACATCTAGGGTTGCCATAATCCTCTTCCACAAAACCGGGACAAAATGTAGGAAACAATGTAGAACAAAATGTAGGATATTCAAGAAAAATGGAGTACATGACCAACTAAAAGCCGGAAAAAGCAAGAGAAAGGCAGCGATGGCCTTCAACACCACCACCCCCCCGGCCTCAGCCGGGCCTGCCTGCCTGCCTGCCCACACCACAAAAAATGTGGGAAAGGCAGTGGTGGAAACCTTAACCCCCCTCAAGCCCCCTAGTGAGGCCTTACCAGGCCCCAGGCCTCTACAAGGCTTGCCTGTTGCCTGGCTGCCCCACTGAAAGTGTGGGAAAGACAGCAATGGCAGCCTTAATCCCTCCAAGCCCCCCAGTGAGACCTTACCAGGCCCTAGGCCTCTCCAAGGCCTGCCTTCACCACCAAAAGCTCGCACTCTCTCACTTTCTCTATCTGCTCTCTTGCTCTCTGCTCTCCCTGCTCTCTCTGCTGCCTGCAAAAAGCTCCTTCTCCTGGGCCTGGTCCGGCTAATGGAGTTGGGAGGAGCTGGAAGCCCACCCCATGCAATTGCTCCCTGGCTGCTTTTCATCCCAGGGAAGGAGAGGCTATGTCCAAGAGAGGTGTCCATTGCTCCTGGGTCCCCCAAGGCCCCGCACGATTGGGTCAGGACTCTGGGAGCTGGGACATGGAGCTTCAACGGGCCAGGATGTTCTGGGCAAGCCGAAAAACCATGAAAGTCCTGCTTTTCTGGGACAAATGGCAACCCTACTTACATCCCAGACTGTCCCAAATTTCAAGCTCAAGGTTTTTTTTCTTTTTTTAAAGGATATTTGAGTCAACAGTGTACTTTGTTTTTTCCCTCTGCCCAGAGTCAGCATATCAGAAACATCCAATTTCATTCTCAACCAGCAAATATGCACTAGCAAACTCTGGCTCAGAAAATCGTGTGTGTGTGTGTGTGTGTGTGTGTGAGAGAGAGAGAGAGAGAGATGTATTAATGAACAGAATTAAAAAAATATAGAGCAAAACATTTTGGCTTCTGGCTTCTTAAGTTCCTAAAGATGAAACTGAGCTGCATCCAAGGCTTAATCTACATGAGGGCTATATCCCAACTCCTCTGCATAATATCCTTGCACCAGTTTGACCCTTTACTGCCACACATATCTGGAAAGCCACATAGGACCCCCATTACAAAGCCACATTGGTGCAAGGGGGTGTTTCTACCGTTTTTGTCCGGCCACACAACCACAGCCACTATAGTGTTTAATTTTTGGATTCACACAATATATGCAGATACTTTACATATAGTTGCTTAATCAAATAGTATTTATTCGGATTGACTACCTTCTATAAAATAAATCTGGGAAAGGTGAAATGTCCACCTGTAAATGTATGCATACAAACATCAAATACCCTCCCCACAAAAAAAAAAGACAATAATACTTTTTCTCATGTATACAAACAATAGAACTACCCTTCCAAGAAAGATCAGGAGACCTAGGTGACCATCTGACCTGTGTGACCACCTACAAACCTGGCCTCACTATCTCCCACACTGATTCCACTGTGATCCCAAACTGAAATTCAAACCACATGTTTGAAAAACCTGGTTCTTCCCCCAAACAGTGGTGTAAATTGGATGTTTTGAAATTTGAAATTTTAATTTAAAAAATTCTGGAGCCTCTCCTTTCTCCTCCCACTGAGATTCACCCCACTCTCACCATCTTTTAAAGCATTTTAAAGGGAAGCAGGTGAATGCCACAATCCATTTCTGCCAAAAGGTAGGTTTTTGAGGAACAGTGGTGTCACCCCCCTGTAGCCTCTGTACCCCCCCTACTGACACCACTGTTCCTCAGTGGATGATAGTATTAATCTGTAATCTGAAGTCATTTGGTGTTAGAATCTTAAGTCTATGAATCCAGAAATTCTTCATCTGCCTGAAGGAGATGGCACCTCAGTACCAAACAAGGATAAATCAGTGAGGCTGTGATGTTCTGAGCTGAAATGCCTAGCCACTGGTTGTTCCAGCTTCCTGGTCAGGATCAGAGGACTAGGATTACTGTATGCCAGTCTGTGGTTGTTGCAGATGACATTTTGTATGCCTGCATTCAATCAAATAAAGATTGCAGAGCTGACAGGTAATGTGTTGTTTAATATAGTAGGTTCTGCCATTCACAATATATACGTATTAATTCATCTTTATGGCATCCCAAGACTCCTCTGTTATTGTTTGCTGCTGCTGCTGCTGCTGCTGCTGCTGCTGTTGCAACCACAGGCTAAAAGCTATGACTTTCTTACATTTTATTAGTTGCTTTGCTTATTTTAAGAAAATTTTATTTCAAACAGCATGTGCTCCTTTTTCTGAAAATGTCACTGAGTTGACAGAACAAAGGGCTTGACATGCTACAGTTTGATTTGATGTTGTTGTTGTTTTATTAGATACCCAGGAGAATAATCTACTGAAACATTCCATGAATAAGGGCAGTGCACCTCTCTTTTGAAAGAAGCAATGTAAATTACTTAATTATCACATAACATGTGAAAGGAGTAGAAAAAATACCACATGTATAAAACATGTGCAGAAAACAATTATTCATCCTGAACAAGTCACTGCATTGTTGATTTTTTAAAAAGAGACAAAGAAATCCATGTAGACTAATTGCCAACTATATTTCTTTTCTGTCCTGTCTGCTTCAGCCTTAAACTCATTGTGATTTGTTTAAAGGGTTCTAAAACAATTATGTTGTGATGATTCTGAAAGGCTAAGAATCTTTCCCTCTCCACCGTTACTGTTTAGGGCTCCCTCTTT
This sequence comes from Phrynosoma blainvillii, assembly GCA_026167975.1. NCBI lineage: Eukaryota > Metazoa > Chordata > Lepidosauria > Squamata > Phrynosomatidae > Phrynosoma > Phrynosoma blainvillii. Next base: position 278,493,128 of record JANUYF010000001.1, read on the forward strand.
TCCAAAGCACTAACTAGATCCAGGGCTGTTTAAAAACATTTCCTGGAGGAAAGAGAGGTGGGGAAAAGTGAGGGACACATGGTTCTTTTGCAATCACAATTTGTTTAAAGTGTACACTGAGCAGGTGGGAAGCGAGCAGGCACATGGGACAAAAGTGCCAGTCCCAAAGCAACCCCAGCATCCCTGATTCCTCCAGACTGCATCTGTCATTAAATCAGAATTACTGTTTCTCCCACTCCAGCCAGCTTTGACCTCCCCATTTTGAGCTCTTCAAACATATATCCTAGAGAGAATTAGTCTCAGAACCCACCCACCCTGCTGCCATGTAGGTGTGAATTGCATTACAAACACTTGAAATGGTCCATGGTTCATTTAGTCAGTCATAAATCACTGCTGTGTGCGATCAAGCCATGCCAAACTGACTGAGACAATGGGTTTGGGTTTTTTTTTGTTTTTTGTTTTTGTTTTTTTTTAGAAAAAGAGCATGTAGCATCAACATTATTTCTGCATCTGTGTTTTGAGATGTGGCAGGAAATGGCCAGAGCTTCATTAAATGTTGGGACACTGCTCAAGGATGGAGCACCCAGTTTACATGCAGAAGGTTCAGAGTTAATTCTCCATTATCCCAATGTGGGGCCAAGAGACACTCCTGCATGAAACCTTGTAACACTACTACCAGTCAGTCTGAACAATGATAAGCTAGATGGACCAATCCAACCATTTTTTATGCTCTTAACATCTAGTTTGGCCACTAGAAGCAACGGATTTCAAGATGGTTTTTTGTTAACTGCCCTCGAGTTGATCTTGACCCATGTCAACCCTATGGATGAGACATCTCGGAGCCCCCCTATTCCCCACTGTTCTGTGATGGTACTGGCTACCTAAAAGAGTAAGAGTGGCATAAAGGAGAGGGGAACAAAAGTCAGTAGCCTTGATCTTAGTCTACTCCACACAGCCATCCCTAGAGCATATTTCTCAGCCTTCTGAGTCAGGATGGAGATAGAGATGTGTTTCAAAGAGCTCCTGAGTCACTCAATGCAGGTCCCTTCCTTGTGTACACAGGTGTGTCATTGTGCTTATTTTCTTTTCCACCCCTTCACACTCTTGGCTGTTAAAGAACACCATTATGAAAATATCCACAGCTTCTGGACTAGATTGGTAACTGTCACCCAGAGGACATTTTTTTATTGGCCACCCCTAGACTATAGAATAACTTTCTAGGACAGATTCAACAGTGAAACATGTTGTCTGAATTCAAAACAGTATTAAAAACTTATCTCTTCCAGCAGACCTACCCAATTGATTTTAAAGTATGAATTTTAAATTGATAGTTTTTAAAATTACATGTTAGATGATTTTAACAGGTTCTGTATGTATATGTTTCAATATATGTGTTTAAATGGTTTTATGTGTTTTAATCTATGTGGAGTACAACATAGATTAAAACACATAAAACCACTTAAATACATATATTGTGTTTATCACATATGTGATGTTGTGTTTATCCCATCATTATCCCGTCCTTTTCCCATCAGTGAAGTGGAATGGCATTGAGGAGACATGAGTAAAATATATTAATAGTAGTAGTGGTAGTAGTAGTAGTATTTCAAAATCTAATACCAAACCAAATAGGATTTCTATGAGAAAAGAGAGCCTTGAAGTCAAACCCAGCCATCATCATTATTCTCATATGAAAAGTGACATGTCAAAAGATGAGAGGTTCCTGCTTACATAGAAATACTCTAGTTGTAGCTGACCCTCAGCTCCTACCATCTTTCACTATTTATGTTAGTGCTGGTTAGGGCTCCTGGAAACTGCAATGCAACAACACCCATGGGGAAAGACATGGATTGAAATTGTGACAGGAAAGCACAGACCACAATGCCATTTTGGAGACACCTCAGAACCTTATCCCCTTCCTCCCCTTTCCCTCCTGAAAAATGACCTTCCTCAATTGCCCTTGCTAGGGAATGTGAGGACAATTTTGCTAAATTTTTGCTCTCATGGGCTGTTTTAGAGTGAGGATAAGACATTATTTATCTAGGAAATAAAAGCAGAAATCAACTATCAATTTACTTCCTGGTTAAAAGAATTCCTCCCTGAGACAAAATAGCCTGGGGGGGGGGGGAATCTTAAAATATTGAAAAATATTGGCCTCCCCATTTGAAGGTGTTTGGATTTTTTGTAAAAAAAAAAAAAATAGGAGGAAAGTCTTTAAATTCTGAGAGTAGGGGCAGACTTTGGGAATGCATGGCACTCTGGTTGCTCAACACATGGCACTTGCCCACCTCTGATTTAGAGGAATTAATCTTCATGTTTCCTATTCACAAGAGTGAGGTAGATACATTCAGAGCATCACACAGTGCTTTTAGTTCAGATTTTCCCCACTGCTGAATTGGAACCTCATATTCCCCCCAAAAAATTTCACACAACTTTATCGCTTGGCGTTTTAAAATGACTCAAGCCTTCCACGCTGCAGCCATGGAGGGATGGAGGCAGGGATTATCGTAATCTAAATTGCTGCCAAATCACCAACTGCCATCAGCCTGGGTCCCAGTCGGGCTCAGCTGGTGCTTTTTAGAAACTGGAAAGCATCCCAGTTTCTAAAAAACTATCAGCTAAGCTCGGCTTGGACTCAGGCTGATGGCATCCAGCAATTCAGCAGTGATTTCGCTTGTGATAATCCCTGCCTACATCCCATCTCCCAGCTGCAGCCTGGAAGGCTTGAGTCATTTTAAAATGCCAAGGGATAAAGGCAACAGATAAAAATTGAGACTTCTGTGCCTAGCATGGCAAAGATTATTAAGAAGGAAGAGCACACAAGCTAATAGAGGCTGCAGCAGTTTGCTTTTCCCTGAACCTACTGGGAAGGGCAACATTCCTTCATCTCCTCTCCTTTACCTATTTCTGAATTTTAAATTCAGTTTGCAGCAACTGCAGTTAATTGAGCACAAAGGAGAAAGTGAGAGGAAGAGAGAAAAATACAGCAACATTTGAAAAGCAGTTGAAAAAGTGGGACAAGGGACTAATCAGAACAGTCCCTGCCAATACTGTTGGAGGGTATGGAATATTAAAGTGGTTCCAGGGATTGGGGAAGAGGAAGTGCATGAGTGATTGAATGATGGGGGGGGGATCAGAGGGGGGAGTAAAACAGTAAAACCAATCAGGAGTAGCCTGATCTAACCCTTCTTTTCTGATCTCATAGATGAACATACCCTGAAATAGAAAAACATGGTGGTACACACCTGGCATGCCAGACCCAAACAGTCCTACTCACCAAAAACTGTTCTTGACCCCAACCCCACACTGATGCCACTATGGAGTTGAATACACACACACACACACACACACACACACACACGAATATCCTGATTTTCTGCTCAAATCTAGAGTAGATCCCCAACTTTCTTTCTCCAGATTAAAACCTTCATGTGATGAAAAGGCTTAGATTTGGCTCAAATTGTCTCATGCTTCATTTGGACATTTCAGTATGAAGATGAGGTGAGACAGTTTTATTTGGTCCATGTAGACAAGCTCTTAGTCAATGTTGTATACCAGGAGCATTGCCTGACTTCTCTATTGCTGTTTTTCAATTTTCTGACCATGACATAGAGGTAGAACATTGCCATGTTTGAAAGAGAAGGAGAGAGTGATCACAGCTACAAGGAATTCTAAAAGGAAAATTAGATCAGTGAATGTATTTCTCATTCTGAATGTACTATTTTTACCACTTCCATACCACTTTATAGCTTATCTATCTATCATTCGGTCCTGACAGAGACATATATTATCTTCTGGCATGGAACTCACTTGATTGCTTTTCTGTGACATCATCTTATCTCTGAAACTAGCAACCTGTTAATAACTTCATTTTCTGGTCGAAGTTTTCCAAATTAAATTAAACAGGCAAAATATCTTAGGTTCACCAATTCCTTTTTAAAATGTAGCTGAAGGACATTTTTTTTAGAGAGCTTGATTCCAAAACTTGGTTATAGTGATATTCATTGCCAAGTTTGGACCATGAAGCATTTTTTCCTTTAAAAAGGTGATAGCAATTGGAGGAGTTTTTGGTTCTTGGTGTTGTTAATTTAACACAAAGCTTTACGTTTTTAATACTTGGCTGCTAAATAATATAGCACATCAAAGTGTGACATTACATGAATGGAAAAATTAGATGAAAAGCTTGCTATATAGGCTGTCATCAAACTACTTAGGTTTGTTTTTTAGATGCTGAGAGCTCTATTGTGTAGAAGTTTAATGCTGCCTAAGTGCTCAAAAGACATCCCTGATTTTTCTCTCTTTTTTAATCTTGAAAATAGAAGATACTAGCTTGATATAATTAAAATAACGAGCCTTTCATTCCGGCAATAAATCTATTAAATTGTTGTTGTTGTTGTTGTTGTTGTTATTATTATTTAGGTTTATTGCCCACTTATCAGGACAAAAATCATGGATGGCTTTTGAGCAGTTAGGCAGTATTAAACTTCTACACAATAGAATTATTATTATTATTATTATTATTATTATTATTATTTACTAGATAAATTGGGGGTTACAACTAACTGGTTACAAATGTATCTTAGGTCTTATATGCTCTGCAGAAATAACCCTGTTTCACAACACGTTAACTACCATAGTTTGATGATATGGAATTCTGGGATTTGTAGTGTTACAAGATAGTTAGCCTCATCCTTCAGAAAGCTTTGGTGCCCACAAAACTACAAATCCCAAGATTCTATAGCATTGAGTCATAGCAGTTAAAGCAGGGTCAGTCTGCATTATTTCTTCAGTGCAGATTAGGGCAGATAACACATGTTGAACATCAAGAAAAGTCACATGCTGAACCTGAAGAGAAGTCAAACCTTCTCTGAACAAATCTTGCCAAGGAAACCCTCTGATAGGGTTGTCATAAGACAGATATAACTTGAAGGCACACAATAACAGCAAAGAAGCTAGACCAGTGGTCCCCAAACTTTCTTAGGCTACTGTCCCCTTTCTTCTTGGATGACAACTCAAATCTTGCACTACAAGTCTTGTTCATTACTCCCTTCATACCCATTCTCCCTGGGAGCAGAAAACAAGCAGCTCCCTGGGAGCAGTGACCAAGAAGCCTCTCACTTTGCCTTGTGGCAAAGGCCAGTGTGGGTAAGAGGCTTCTCTCAGTCACTTCTCAAGCAGCTCTTCAGTTGCTGTTTCCACTTCTGTTCCCCTTTGGACTTCTCTGGGTACAAAGGAAGAAGCTTCCCTTCCCAGTGAGGAAACACTTTCAATCCTTCGCTGGGGCAGAGAGGGGTGCAGCTAGCTTTCCACGCTTCTTCCTGATGAGAAAAGAGTCTGAGAGATGTGAAGGACCTTTTTTTGGAGAATTGACCCAGAATACTCTTCCCCCTCCTTCCCCAGACACGTACCTTCCCCACACAGCTTCAAGTCATCCTCCACATACACACACTGCTTTGCTTGGCCTGTCCAATGAACAAAGAAGCAGCAGCCGTGCATCTTCAACCTGCCAGCCAAATTCCAGCAAAGCTTACAAAGCACAAGCAGGGTCTCAAATGTGAAAACCCCTTTTTGGAGATTATCACACAGCCCAAAAGGATGGGAGAGAAGCGGGATGCTCCTATCCTTATTGCACGATTGCACAAAGATTATCACATGATGTCGTGTTTATCCCATCATTATCCCATCCTTTTCCCATCAGTGAAGTGGAATGGGCCCATTATTTTGTAATAATGGAAACTCCCATTAATACAAAATGATGGGGCCATTCCACTTCACTGACAGGAGAAGGACAGGATAAGTGCACCATGTGTGATAATCTTCATGGCAATTGTGCAATAAGGATGGTAGTGATCTGCTTCACTCCCGTACTTTTGGGTCATGTGATAACCCCCTTTGTCACAGTTTCTCCACCACCATCATGTGCTCTAACTCCTTGCTACAGTCAATCAGTCTGTCCCAAAATGGTGTCACAAGCGTGAGCTCACACAGACAGGCAAGGAGTGGGAGATGCCACCACACAAAATGATCAACAAGGCTGCCCAGTGGTATTAAGGTACCCTGAAAAGACTCTCATCCCCATCATGGTCCTAAAAGTTCCCCTTGTCTTTCTTGCATGGCATTACCTTGACTAAAGCAACACCACCACCGCCTCCAGGGGAAGTACCTCCTACTTTGGGGATCACTGGTCTCAAGTAGCCATCTTTGAAGGATTTCTTCAATTCTGGACTGTGCTGGCAATCCACTGAGAGTGGAAGAGACAGATGATATTTACTAATTCCTCCTTCAGCCCACTGAAACCTCATATGCTGTATTGGGCAGCACTTCTGTCTTTTGAAACAGGTTTTCAGTGGTGCAGGGAAAACAGGGTGAGGAGAAGCCTGTGACAGTCTATGAATGAAATTCTGTTGATGGCACACATAATGTGTGAAGTGGCTAGGACGATAGTGCAAAATACTTCTGTTTTCTAGTCTCATTCCCCACCCCCCACTCCCAGAGCATATATATTATAGTTAGGAAAAGCTACACTTGTCATCAGCACCGTGGCTATGTGTACCCAATGAGCAGACTGTGCTTCATTAAGCCTTTTCTTTCAAAGCTTGGACTACCATAATGCAGAATAAGGGAGCAGAATCCTAGAGAGGGCTAAACAACCCCATGAGCCTTCCCCAACCCTGAAATTCTCAGGGCAATTATTCTTTTAACCCTATCACCTTCATAGATATGGTTCATGGGAACATGAGATAGGGCTTTTTTGAATGGCTTCCCCTAGCCTTTGGAATGCTCTCCCTAGGGAAGCCAGAATGGCTCCCTCCTCACTATTCTGCCATTAAGAGATGAAGACATTGTTATTCCGACAGATTTTTAGAACTGAAGGCCTTTAAGGTAAGGGCATTTAAGAGGATGCCATTTTATTTTAATTGTAATTTAATTATTTTAAACTGTATGTTTTAAATTATTTTATATAGTTAATAGTTTAATTCTATTTTAATTTTGAATTTGTGTAGGTTTTTAATTTATACTGGGTCAATATGGGGTGGGGAGGAAACTGGAATATAAATTAAATACACAAACAAATTGTAATAATTTTAATTTGTAAGCTGCCTTGAGTCCCGATCTTGGGTAAATGGCAGGATTGATGATGATGATGGTGATGACTGATGATGGATAATGATGGTGACAGTCTAAATCATCTATGTCTGTTTTCAAATATTGTAGAACTGTGCCTATCATCAGCCCTACCTATCCCAAGGAATGGTTTGGAATAGTAGGAGCTGCAGTCCAAAAACATGTCCCCCTTCCCTGTGTCATAAAGCAATTATTTTACTCTTTTACATGGCTGGAGCTGATGGGAATTGCAGTCCAATATCTGGAAGGTTGCCCATTACTTAATGAACAATAGGATTGCATTATTTATTCATTTGTATATTTTTCCTTAATTTATTAACTATATCTACATATGGGAATGAAGGCACATTATTATATTGTTATCTGTATAACTTCAAATGACTAAAACAAATTTAATTATATTACAAATGAGTGTGCCCTTCTTACAGAATTTATTTAATCATCATTGGCAGCTTTATAATTGCAAGCTCACATTCATCTGTTATTTTTTCAGAACAATATAACATTTAAGGTACGCTGTTGCTTAGAAAGGGATGTATTGTTTTATAAGGCCATCTTACCTTCTCTTGCTTGCCTTAAATTTGACAGGAGTTTTGCTACCTGTAAATACTGTGACTTTGTTATCTAAGCAACAGAATTCTTTGGCAAAAGCCAAGAAAAACAAAATAATTGCAATATTTTCTCTCTTCCTTTCTTTTCATTGTGGGTTGTTGTTGCTGTTGTTGTTGTTTTGTTTTTGCGGGTTTTTTTAAAAAAAATCCAAAGCAAGATGTAAATGGAAGAGCACCTTCCACAAATGTATTTAACTTTGAGAATCTGAAACTTACAAATAAATATCAATGAAATGCAATGGGAAAATTATTATTATTATTATTATTATTATTATTAGGAATATTTATACTCTGCTCTTCAGCCTCAAAGGCTCTCAGAGCAGCTTACAAATTGTCAATTAGATGGTTCTCTGCCCTCAGGCTTACAATCTAAAAAGTCATGACATAAAAGGAGAAGGGAGTGGTAGTGAGAAGGGGATCAGGTCCAGCAGTTCTCTCCCTCTGAGGCCTGGACAATGGCAGATGGACTGGAGGGAGAGCTCTCTTTCTCAAGTTAGGCTAGGCCCAATGGAGCCAGCCTGCACTCCAGGCTGTTCTTCAAAAGCATTCATTCATGCCAGTATTGTCTCAAAATTTCTTTATATAACACTTGAAGTTTCTGAACTAACATGTTCTTCCTTTTATTGCTGAGTTTTAATTTCTTTTCCTTCCTTCCCCCCTCCCTCTCAATCTCTTTCTCAATCCTTTTTGTAATGTATAGTTTTCCTATTTCTAATTTCAACTTGTGGATGTCAGGGGAGAGTTGGAAGATTCAAACCAAAGGCCTTTCCTTCAGCCTTTCACATGAGAAAATTGTTAGGCACATTAAAGTATTCCTGACTATGTTGCATTCCTTTGTTCAGAGTGAGTTTTGGGAACACATCCTTTTCTCATTATATTTCCATAAAATATACTTGATCTATTCTATTCTTAGACTACTCTGATGTGGTCTGTGAATGGAGCACAGTATAAAAATATTTCTTTTCTTTTTCTTTTTAATTCACGACAAAATGTTTCCACTTCTACAATGCTTTTTTTTTTTTAAGTATATAAGTCTCTGTGAATGCAAAACTTTATGGCAAGCTTTAGTGGTGCTCAGACTAAATTAAAGAAAAGGAGGGGGAAAGCTTTCTTATCTCTTATAACAGCAAAGGCTCCACCCTTAGCTAAAATCTTTATTAGGATACAAATGAAAGGATACACCCAAAGCCGTGAGGAAAATGTACTTTCTTCCATCAGGAAATCTGTGTTAGATTGCTGTTCACAATTAAGGCAGATTAAATTGATCTTCAGATCTGAAAATCTCACGGTCTCAATTTTGTTGTGTTTCTCTGAATGTCTTCTGCATTTTTTTCCTGTCCTGGATGCATATTGGGTTATGAGATTTTGGTGGTGGGAGGGTTTCCAGATGACACTTTAAAAATAATAATTCTCCTTCTTTTGCCTCTTTCTCCTCCTCTTCCAACATTAAATAAACTTTAAAAGTTGAAAATGCACAGTTAAAAATAATAAAAAGCATACTAAAAAGCACAGCACCCTGCTAATAGTCTAATAAATTAATAATAAGAATAAGAATATCTCTTGAAATAATATTAAGACTTTGGCTGCCAGTGGAAGGACATCAAAGAACCAGCCAATATAGCCCCTCCCCAGGAAGGGTATTCCAGTGGCCAGGGTGAGCCACCAAAAAGTCCTTCTCACATGTTCCCACTAGTTGTACTTGTGAGAGTATTGGGAGTGTGTGAAGAATATCTGGTGAGGATTTCAGACCTCAGGTGGTTCAGATGATGAAGGAATCCATCAGAGAGTCTAGATGAGAGATAGGTAAAGTATGTCCCCATACTTTTTGTGGATCCCAGAGCTAAAATCTTCAATCCAAATGCCTTCAAATTCCCTGGAGACACAATTTTGTCACATTTTAGACCCAATAGAGGCCATTTTCTGAAGAAAAAATGACTTCTGGTCACTTCCCATCACTAAGAGGTCTCTCCTTGACCTAAAATGGCCCAAAGTGGTACAAATATATGGCAAAAAATGCCCCCCGCACCACATAAAGCAGTTTGGTGATATTTGGGGGAAAGAGGGTCCCTACTTATTTTATTTTATGCAGATGCCATAGAGAATGTAGCCATCTAAGCAGTTCTGTGAGGCTAATGTGGCCCCCTATCCTCCCAAAGGTGCCCACCTTTGTCTAGACCAGGGGTAGGCAACCTTTCCCCTTTAAGGGCCAAGGGACTTCAGCTCCCAGAATCCCCGGAGCTATTGGCCAACATGGGACTATTGGCCAACATGGCTGAGGCTTCTGGGAGCTGAAGTACCTCGGCCCTTAAAGGGAAAAGGTTGCCTACCCCTAGTCTAGACCTAAGTCACATAGAGCTTAATAGATCTTAACTAGAACACTGAATTGTACCTGGAATAGGCAATACAGATAGGCAATGAAGCTGTTGTAGTAGAGGAATTGCACTTCTACCTAATTGGCACAGTTTCTCTCATTGACTAAAGCCCACTTGAATATATGTATTTTTTTCCAGTTGTATACATTCTAGCCATTCACATTTTGAAAGGTGTGCCTCCTCTTGATTACGCTTTGTTCTCAAAAATGCCTCATAAGCTTTGCAAAGTGTGCATTCTTGGGGTTTGGTACCCTTTTACTCACAATGAGTCTCTAAAGCTTCAGAAAGGCAAATTTCATCAAAACTGTTAACTCCAGCAAATTCCTTTTCATTTCCTAGTTGATAGTTAAGCACTGCTGGCTTAGACAGGTGAAAGGAAATAGACAACTGTTTGAAATGCAGTTCACTAAATGTGCATCTAACATGGATCTTAAACCATGTAACTTAAGGTTGTCCAAAAAGGCCATCATATAGAGCCAGAAGTTCCTCTGATGTATCTACTACTTCTTGGAATGACAACCCATTTTGGTTTAAACCTTAAATTTTAACTTAAGGATGCATTCTGTTGCACTAGCATAAAACTTTATATACAAAAATATATGAAAAAGTCATTGGCATATCTAGTTTAATCAAGAAAGAAAGTACTGTCCTGGAGATCTTTGAACATTCACAGAAAACAATCACTGGGCAAAATAGACCTGTTGTGTGTCTGACACAGTGTTGTCTATTGAATAACTATAGTCTTCAAATCATTGAAGTGTTCTTGGGAATCTACAGGTTGAAACATGCCTCCCTTCTCTGTCCCCAAGTACACACGTAAGTATGTTGGATCACTGCCATAGAAGAAAAGCAGAGCAGTTGGGGTTTAATTTAGAAGCTTTCAAGTTTTTCCTAACTTACAGTGGTAAAAATGTGATGATTTACAAAGAACAAGCAAACAGAAATAATAATCCTTATTATAACAAAGTTTAAGAACAACTAACTTAGCAATACAGAAATCACACCTCCAACTGTCCCAATGTGGCAGAGACAGTCCTGATTAATCCTGTGTGTCTCACTTTTTCAGCTGCTTTTGAAATGTCCCAGTGTCTCTTTCTTCACCCCACTTTCACTTTTGTTGTCTGCTTACGTCAATTGTTGTAAACTGGGTTCAAAGTGCAAAGGAGGGGAGGAGAGGAGGGGCAGAATCTTTCCCTTTCCAGTAGGCTCAGGCAAAAGCAAAGTGCTGCAGCTTCTCATTCGTATGCTTTTTCTCACTAATAACTTGCCATCTTCTCTGCACACTGATTTTGCTTGGCCACATTTCTCTATTTTCATGTATGATATGTTGGAGAGTATGAGAACCTTGTCAACTATGTATATCAGGTATAACCTTTCATAAATGTTTTAGACTAGAATCACAGCTCCCAAACCAGCATGCAATGGGGAGAGAGATGGGGTAAAGCAAGAGGAGTGAAGTGCATGCAGTCCTGCCACTTGTTCCTCTCTTGCTACACCATCTGAACCGGCCTACATCAAGCCATTTAAAATCCACTATTGATTTCAATAGGGATAAAGAGTCTTCATCCTCACTAAGGACAGCACAATCAAATTAGAAAGAAATGGGCCTGAAGATCAGCATGAGAAGCATCATTACCTTCAGAAACTCAAAGGAGGCTATAGACCACTGGAATTGTGTAACAAAATTGCTTCAACAAGCTTTAAGAATTCCAAAGGTTAAATTAAGCCTATTTCTAAATTTGAGTAGACATTTGATACTACCTAAGACAATTTTCTCCTGTTATACATTCCCTTTTTTTCTTGCTTCTAGTCTTTTATACCCAGACAAACATGAAGAAATAGCAATATGAGGGAATTTTACATTTTTTTTATTGTTCCCTTAACAAGAAATCTTTTCCAGTACATTTTCTTCTGAACATTTGGCTTATGCTGCAGCTTCCTGAAGATCATGGTGGTTGGAGCAATTATATGAAACCTCTCCCTTCTTTCTCATTAATATGCACCAACATAATCCACTGACCATTATTGTATATCAACTGGATCGTAACACACTGTAGAGGAAGAACAAACCAGGTGCAGCATTCCACATGCCTGCAGCTGAGGAATACATCCATAAAACCTTCCACTTGACTGAGTGATAAAATAGTTGTGTGCAAAGGTCTTTCCTTCAATATGAATATATATTGTCTCACCAGCAAGATCCCACCAGATATGCAGCATTTATTACAGTGGGATTTTAATATATTGTGTACTGCCTGAATTTTATTGGCAATCCCAAATAAGAGTGACCCTACTGGATCAATGAGATTTATTTCTGCTGTCACATGCCTTCAACGTGCTGTTATATGCTATTTTAGGTTTATAGCAAACCTATCCTAGGGTTTTCTTGGCCACATTTATTTAAAGTTTGCTATTGCCTTCCTCTAAGGCAGAGAGTGTGTGATTTGCCCAAAGTCACCTTATTGGTTTCCATCACTAAGCAGGGCTTTGTATCCTGGTCTTCTAAAGTCTTGTTCGAACATCTAAACCACTATGCCACACTGTCTCATAAATCAATCAGAAGAGGAGATTGCCTCATTGCTGTTCTCACAGCAATTACATCAGTGTTGTGTTTGTGTGTGTGTGTGTGTGTGTTTTAAATGGAAACATTCTGGTTTCAGAGCATTTTTGCAATTGCATGACCAGAGGCTGCTGCCATCATTGTGCTATCTTCCTGATTCCCCCTTAACACTGCCTCCCTGCCCTATGTCCTACCAAGCATGCCTTTTAGTTAATACACACACACACACACACACACACACACACACATTTTAACACAATTTCAAAGCTGTGGTACTGTGCTTGAATTTTTCTTTAAAAGAAAATTTTAAAATACAAGCCTTCTTGGGAATAGCAAGGGGGAGGGGAGGACACACTGATGCTATATGGCTGCCAATATTGCATCTGTCCCAGCACCAACATTTTGTACCTGAGAGGCTGTATAATTGTGATGTTATTAACAGGTTTCTCCCATCAGTGAGAAGGGATGCAGCAACTACAGGTCAGAAGCACTATCATTCAATATGTATCACCAAAGGTGATTTTTTTCCCTGCGTCATCATGATTTAAAAGCTACATGTAGTAATCTCCTTATATCAGTGCCAATTTAACAAGTAATTTTGTTGGTCTACTATACTTGAGAGAGCTGATGTGGCATAGTGGTTTGAGTGTTAGACTTCAATTCTGGAAACCAGGGTTTGATTCCCAGCTCGGCCACGAAACCCACTGGGATTCTTGGATTAGATGGATTATCTAGGTCCATATCAGTCTGGTTTCAGATTGTCAAAGAAAATTTTTGTTCATTTCTGTAAGATGTACCATACTAGACAAAGCAATAACTGTTGAAATGTAGAAAAAGTAGTAGCATTGGCTGGTTTTGTTTGTATCCTTGTGATCAATCAGCCTGTCCTGTTGTATTTCCTGTCTGTTTGTGTGTGTACTTATTTTCACAAAAGGAAAAAGGGAGAAATTTTCCACAGAAACAGAAACTTAATACAAATTAAGCAGTTTGCAGAAACCATGATGGGGAGCAAAACATTTGGTGCCTTGGTCTCACATTAAAGGCTAAATTTCTCAAAGTGACTGGAGAATGCTCAAGGTGTTTTCTCACCATACCAAGATGGTCAGCCTTGACTAGAGTCAAAATAATTGTGAGATTTCACAACATCTATAGTGAACAAGGGCAAAAGGCAGCATTTACAGTGAAATCATCACTTTACCTTACTAGACTCATAATGATGCAATACTGTAAAGGTGTCAAAAGAAGTGATGCAGTTTTAAAGAAACAATGAACGTAGAGCTCCCTAGTGGTTTGCATGCTTTTGCTTCTTTTACAATACCTATTTGGGAAAGACTTTTGGTTGTGGTACTTCTCACTTTTTCTTCTTTTTTCATATGCTGTTCTCTTACAAGGTGTTGTTGTTGTTTGCAAAGCACTATTTTGCCACCATATGAATACATTTGATGCTCCTGGGCTTAATGTCTGATCTAAGGAGCCTATGATGTGATATTAGAACTGTGTTTGCCCAAATGTCGAGCCTTGAGGAGAGGTGGGGAAGAAATAAAATTTATTATTGTTATTATTAAATGTGCTTTAAACTTTTAATCATATGCCATAGCACAAACACTTTTTACTTTGAGATTTCTGTATACTTTTCTTCCAAAACATTTTCAAGACAAAGATAGAAGTGGTATGACTATTTTAGCCTAACAAATTACAAAAGAAAAATGGTTATTAGCTTTCATCATCAATGAAATGACTATGTTGCAGGTAAATCACAAAAAGTAATCAAATTCTGATATGACATTTAAAAAAAATTAAATAATTCATTATCTTTGGGCATTTCATGAAGCACTTCCTAAAAAGCATTAGATAGCATTTCCTGGTTGGCCAAATTCTAACTTGAGTATAGTTGAAAGTGTTTATTTTCACTATGCTTGGAAAATTACTTTTCTCCCCACTACAACTCCCAGAGTTTCTCAACAAGTACAGGTACTGGTCAAGCTGAGTAGGAGAATTTGGAAAATGTAATTAGAAAAGTCACTTTTCCAAGCTCTTAGTAAATTTACTTGTTCCCCTCATTCCCCTCTCTCTCCTACACACATTGCCATGTAGCTCTGGCCCATACATTTCTAAAACACCCTCATTTGTTACTGTATATTAGTGTTTGCACCGACACAAAGGACACCAAACATGATTATTTTGGGTAAATCATTGGCCACAACTTTTATTTTTGTACAGGGTCTGGATATCAATCAATTAAATAAGAGTTTCTTAAACAAGAATTTGTTCTTGAAGCATGCGTAGGTGTAGTTAAGTGCAAGCGCTATGGGTTAATTGCTTCTAACATGGCATGCGTCAAGTCCATTAGTTTATGCAGTATTTCACCACAATAAATAATCCCTCCCCCAGCCGGATATGATGTCATAAGAATTCTTATGACATCATAACATTATGTCATCATCCAAGCTTAAAATGATGTCATACAAATTTGGTTAACCTAATGACATATACCGAATTTAGGAAATTGTTATTAACCCAATTAATATTTTCTAATTGACCAAATTATTCCCCAACGGGGGCGGGTTCCCTGCCCACCACAGGAGGGGGCCAGCCTAGCTTGGCATCCTCTCCCCCCCCCCATCGCTCTTTTAATGTATGGTTCCAGATAAGTCCAATACTTCATTTCCCACCGGGGAGAGATAAACTCCATCAGCCCTGTACAAGTGTGGCATAAAACCTGAATTACTTCATAGTCAACAATAACAACTCCCGTTCCCCCCAAGGTCTTGTCCACAGCTCTAAGCAGCCAACGTCAAATGCTACCAAGATCACCAAAGTAACAACTTTGACCACGTGAGCACATTAATTGGGATCCTTCTCTTCACCTCTTGCGTTCCAGCAATAATTCTTTTTTTTTTAATAGTGTAAAGCTGTCATTTTCAAAATTAGTTATTTGTAATAAAAATAGTAAGATCTTAGGGTGTGTAAAAGACGCCAACAGTTCAATAATTCTAGGTAGCATTCATATACGACCCAACCACCTCACAGTTCTGACATCTCTCAATCCCATGGTCGAATCTTCGATGAAGACACTAAGCTGTGTCCAAGCATCAATATGTCTCTGCCATTGAAATCTGCTAAATACAATAGTAAACATTTCAGTGAAATAAAAGTTCAATTTGCCTCAAGTGTTCACATAAGACTTAACAGACCTAGAATGCCCTCAGCCAAATTTGCAACTTGAAGTATTGCTTAACCAAGTACAGCAGTAGCTGTCGCTGTCAAAATCCTAAAAGAATGAAAGAAAAATTGTGCCGCAGGCACAACCAACATGTATTAAAGCCTCCCGCATTCCCGCCTCAAATTAAAACTGTGTTGACGGAAGGCCAGAGAAATGTGAAAATAAATATCCCGTTACTCTTGGCCTTATTCTGAGGCATTCTGACACTGTGAACACTGAAGCAATATGGCCGTCAGGTGCCCTAACAAAATTACAGATTGTCCTAATCCCCAAATGATCAGTCTTTTACCACCGAACGGTCAGATGAATCTCCTGTTCAGAAATATGGACCTCCAAATATGAAAAAGTCCAGCCAGAATCATCAGGATAGAACCAGGAACGATTTCACTAATTACCAAGGCAGCAGAAAAGACCAAAAAAATTGCTGCTCCAGGCAATGTCGCATCTTTGGGTGTGAAACATGTTGATGGGAAATATTGCCAAATCTTAATCAGTATTGTACCTGATAATGGCAAACAGTTATCCAGTAATACATGGACTCCCTAGCCCATCCCTTGAAAGCTCTATGAACACTAAATTAAGCATTAGGGTCAGTGTGAGGCTAAATAGCCTCCTGCAATCTCACTCACAGTCTCGCGACATTTGAAGTCTCGCAAGAGCCAGGAGCGAGACTTCCATTTGATTGGCTAAGCAGGCCGGCAAGGGCGGGCCTTCCGGTCTGCTCAGCCAATCATGCATCGGTGCCCTTTTATGGGGCCGTCGCAACAGAAGGCCCCTCCCAACACATTGGGGGGGGTGTCTTTCTGTCTAACCAGGGGAAAGAAAGGAAGCCGATTTTTCTATTTTTACAAGCTTTTTCTCTGATTTTTGTTTCATTCTTCTTTCCCCCCCTTAAAACTGGCTCTAAATAATGCCTTTGTTAGGCAGCCTGGGATTCCAATGCCTGTCAATTTCTGCCTGCCACTTCTATGTTGGTGCACAATATATAGCCATGTGTTACTATTAATTATCTTTGGCCTCTGTGCTTTCTTCCAAATGTTCAAAAATGTTGGTGGTTTAGCTTCATAACACTGGGAGCTAAGTTAGGTTGAGACAAAGAACCAAGCTACACTGTACAGCAGGGATAGGCAACCTTTCCCCTTTAAGGGCCAAGGGACTTCAGCTCCCAGAATCCCAGGAGCTATTGGCCAACATGGGACTATTAGCCAACATGGCTGAGGCTTTTGGGAGCTGAAGTCACTCGGCCCTTAAAGGGGAAAGGTTGCCTACCCCTGCTGTACAGTTATAACAATTTCATACCACTTTAACTGTCATGGGCCCAGCATATTGAATCTTGAGATCTGTAGTCTGGTTAAATAACAATATTTTATTCTTTTTAAAATATTTTATTATTATTAACTGTAGTCTATTCTTTTATATGTAATCTGTTTTAATAGTGTAATAATTTTATTCTATTTTAATGTAACAGTTTCTATCTTTTTAATTGTACTGTTTTTAATCTTGTAAGCTGCTCTGAATCCCAGTTTTGAGAAAAAGGCAGAATATAATAATAATAATAGTAATAATAATAATAATAATAATAATAATAATAGAATGTTGTTATGTTGCTACTCAGGAGTAGACTAGAACTCTCTGAGAGATAATTCTAGGTGCTTCACTATTTTCAGATTTCAAAGGCTGGTACCATGGCAGTTAAAGTGGTATCATAATTCTACAATTTTAAACTGTTGGTGTACTTCCTCAGGCCACTCAGGAAGCTTTGTGATGAGGAGAGCTCTGAACCTGAGTTTCTTCTGTGCAGGTCAAGTAGAATAGTTATCCAGTTATAGGCAATATTGAGTGTGCATTTCCACTGTCTCTTCTCTTCTCCCCCTCCCCTTCCACTATTCTTAAGTTTGCTGTTTTTTGTCTGTCAGTCTCTCTGTCTTTCTTCTATTTCTTTTTTTATTAAATTACTTTAGCATAACTCTGGAATTTGTTAAAAGGCATCCTGGGTAAGGCATAGGGCAAGAATGCACAGTTTGGGAAGAGTGCGGAAGAGAACGCAAGGGACCACTGAAGGCAAAAACATCCCAGTCAGGCTATGGCAGAGGTGTGTGATAATGAATGCTCCCAAACCAATATGTTTCCATTTTCTTTTAGTAATGTGATTGTGGCAAGTCTGAGGGTCATGTGATGATGTCTTAAGAGACTGTTTGGCAGGTATCTAAAAAGCAAATGCTGAAATGTATCTGAATGCAATAGGTAAGAGTGTGTTCTAGCCAAGGTCACTATATTGGAAAACTGTAGCTACTCTGAATCGTTTATTGAGATTGCAATCCTATACCTATTTATTGGAGGGGGTGACAGTTAAACCCCAGTCCTCCCAATGGGACTGACTTTTGAGTACACAGGTATAGGATTGCACTTTGAACCTCATAAAATAAATTGGCTGATGGAAAAGAGTGAATATGTATGGTTTCCAAAAAAATTGCTTTTGTTTTAAATACACAGCCTCATATGTCAGCACGCCAATGTGTCATGCCTGGTTACATTTGTCTTGTTGTGTTAAAATTATATTACTGACATAAGCAGGCTGGATGCCTTTCCTCTATCACTTCAACCAGCCTATGTGGACGGAGGAGTTTAAGGGATTTTTCCTTTGAGGAAAAAAGGGGAAAGGAAAATAACAATGCATGCACAAAAAACTAAATGTCAGGCTTTAGTTCTCTTAGGGTACAACTATGAATGCTTAAAATTTACTTTTATAATTACAGCATGACCCTAAGAGTATTGATTAAAATAATACATATCTAATACGTACATACCATCAATCCCCAACTTTCCATCTTTGGATACTATTGAATTAATAATTGTGGGGTGTAATTTAAGTTTCCAGGGTTTTAATTATTTTTAAAGGAAACTTAAATATATAAAGATGAAAGATAAACCTGTTAGAGTCTGTCTTTTATTAAAAGAACAACAGAAATGTGGTCCTGAATAATTTTATATAAACCTGCTTTCCTAAAAAATAGAAACAGACTCAGAAAGACAACAAACATGTAGTTTGTAATTTTAAAACAATAATAATAGCTTTAATAAATAATTACATAACAAAAACTAAATTCTAATCTAACTAAAGCATTACCATCTTTTATATAGCAGGAAGATGGAGAAGAGACATGTTAGACATATCAGACCAGGGGTAGGCAACCTAAGGCCCGGGGGTTGGATGCGACCCCCCCAAGGCCTTTGGACCAGCCCCAGGCCAGTCCTGCCCCTGCTGCCGCCGCCGCCCCCCGCCGCCGCTCGCCATGATGATATTGATTATTGTTGTTATTACTTGTTATTGGGGTTTTCTTGGCAAAATCTCCACATGGATTTTGCCATGGCTTTTCTGGGGCTGAGAGAGTGTGCATGCATCTTTTTTTTTTAAAAAAAATATTTTTTAAAATATATATATATATATATATATATATATTTTTGATGCTTCGGCCCCCCAATTGTCTGAGGGACAGCAACCCGGCCCCTGGCTCAAAAAGGTTGCCTACCCCTGTGTTAGACTAACAGTCAGACTAGAGACTCACACTAACTGTAACATTAACAGTTTAGAATCTTGTGAGAGAGACAGTCTTAAAGAGTCAGGGACCTAAATAGAAATCCCTATCTATATAATGAGGGGAAAGAGAATGCACAAGTTTCTTCCCACAGTCCCCTTCTCATTCTCTTGAACTGACATCAAGGATCTTCTTCCCACCACACAGTCTCTGGAATCAATCTTTTGGCAGAGATTTAGGGCCTTTACAGACTGGCAGAAATAATGCAGCTTGAGTCCACTTTAACTGCCCTGGCTCAGTGCTAGGGAATCATGGGAACTGTAGTTTATTGTGCCACCAGAACTCTCTGACAGAGAAGGCTCAATTACTCAGAAAAAAACTACAATTCCCATGATTCCCTAGTACTGAGGCAGGGCAGTTAAAGTGGACTTGAGCTGCATTATTTCAGCACCAGTAGAAAAATCTGTGATTGTAGATTGCTTCTTACTTGACCAATGTGCATCTTTCAGACCAAGACAGATCTGTTTTTGATCCTGGAAGAAACTTCCATCACTGCCTCTTTGTATTCTTGATATAAATCTAAAGTCTTGATGTCAATCTCTTTCTTGAGATTATGGATTATCTCTTCACTATCAGCAGTTTCCTCACTGCCCAGGATCAGATCATCCACATACGTTGTGATGTAAGTCCATTTATTGTTTCTGAATCTCTTGTATATACATTTGTCCACAGTGCCTGGAGTGAACCCCTCTTTGATAAGAAGCTAGTTCAGTTTATCACTCCATGCTCTGGCGGCCTGTTTTAAACCATAAATTCTCTTTTGAAATTTTCATACAAGATGTTCCTTACCAGGTGCCTGGAATCCTGGAGGATGTTCCATATAAAGTTGTTCAATGAGATCACCATACAGAAAAGTTGTGTGAATGTCCAGATGTCGAACATTCATTTTCTTATAAGCTTACACAATTAGGAGAGTTCTGATGGTTGTATGAATGACTACTCCAGCAAACGTTTCTCACCATACCTTTGAGTATAGCCTTTAGCAATAAGTGTTGCTTTATATCTTTGAATCTCCCCTTCTGCATCCAGCTTTGTAGTAAAGACCCATCTACAGCCAATTGCCCTTTTTTCCTTCTGGCAGTTCTGACAACATATCTTTTTATTATATAAAGATTGCATTTCCTCACTAGCAGCTTGCACCCACTTCTCAGTATCTGTCTTTGGAATTCCCTTGATCCTCTTCCAATCAGAGGGTTTTGGAATTAATTCCTTTGTGGAATGATAGGAGAATCTGTCAGGTGGCATACCTTTATTGGAGTATTCTGATCTTCTCACCTGGATTTGGATACCTGGCTCTGCTTCTTGTGCCCCATCCAGTTCCTCATCATTAGGGTGATCCACTGCAGGTATAGCCCCTTCTGGATGCAAGACCTTTGGAGGATGAAAGAACTCCATGTGGTCTGGCTGCTGGTGGGAGTCTTCTTCTGCAAATAAATCTTGATAAACATCTTGGTTTTGATTAGATTTGGGCTGTCGTATTTCATTTACATAAACAGCACTTGTTAATTTTATTGTGTGTCCATCTGGATTTAGAATTCTAAAACCATTTCTAGCATAACCAACAAAAAAATCCCTCTTCACTTTGGCAGTCAAGTTTACCTCTTTTCTGCTTAGGAATATTGGTAAATGCCTTGCTTCCAAAAACCTTCAAATGGTTTAATTTTGGCTTGACTCTATGCCATAACTGGAATGGGGTTACGTCTTTATATTTGGTTGGCAATCTGTTGCACAGGTATGTAGCAGTCATGATGGCTTCAGACCAATAGCATTTAGCCATATTAGTTTCCAAACAAATTCAGTGTCATTGCCTGTGCACAGGCTCTTTGGATTGTAGCCAAATTTGTTGGATACACAATTAAATTACTCTTTGAATTTTTTACATGCGACACACCTCTGAAGCATCATGTAGCTGGCTTTGGACTTTGGTGGGGCTGGCTTTTGTGAGCTGAAAAAGGAGCGGATCTTAGCCGTTCCTTTTTCAGATGGTTTTGAGGCAAATTGAGCCCCTGGTGTATGGTTGCCATGGCCCCAATACATCTTCACGCTGCCCCTTCAGGGTCATCTGTTTTGGCCCTAAGTGACAGAAAAACAACCCCATAGTGTCATCATCCTAATTTAACAATATCATAGGCCTGAATCTGACAAAAACATCTGGGATTTGTCCTGTATGTTGAAGGTAAATTACTTGTAGAACATACCCAAATTATTCAAGCACCCAGAAGGAATCTAAAGATGAGGGCCTCTTTCTTCTCTTCTTGGCTGTACTATCAGGAAAGACTGATAATCAAATATTATTTAGTAATGCAATGTATTATGATTATTGCAAAAACTTCCTCTACGCAGCAGTCTATTATTATTATTATTGCACAAAATTAACAATTGTTTCATGGCTGCTACTTCTAAAATCCAGTAAGATTGGAGCTTTCATATTACAGATTATAATGCTATAATTCCTTTGAACTCCTTTGAGTGCATCCTATTAGATTCTGGGATTTGGAATTCCATAAAACTATACTGCAGATATCAGGATTCCGTGGAATGGAAGCAAGGCAGTTGAAGTGGAATCATTGTATTATAACTGTGTAGTGTGGAAATGACTCAGAGAGGAAATGTGGGTTGCAGAACCACTCCTCATTTTCGTTTCTGCAAAAATTCAACCACAATGAGGAGTCATTGAAATCAATCTCCAAATTTCAGTTGTCTGAAAATCAACATGGGCCGGGAGTGGGTTGGAAATAGATCTGAGAGTGCTTAACCCTTTTGTTGCAAATGAATTCTCGTATAGGTTTGAAACTCAGAAAAATGGGGTGGTCAGTTGGGGTTAATGAAAAGTCAGCTCAAAACAGTGGAAAAAAAAATCAGCTGGGTGAGTGAGGATATGGCTGATGGAAAAAAAAATTAACAACACATGCATCATGTTGCTTCCCCCTTACCTGACACAAAAAAGCTGGTTTTCTTTTAATCATAAGGTATAAGTTAAAAAAAAAAAAAGATTACTTGTTAAACATGAGCAGGTTTGTATTTCCAAACTATTACAGAGATACTGAATTTGCTTTTTTTAAAAGCATCTCTCTTCCCTGCTAGCAGTGTCATTCAAACTCTGTGATTATACCCCATCCCTCTATTAAATCTGTTTTTAGACATTCCTAGATACCAATGTTAATGTCATAAGACTTTAAATATTATAAGGTTTAAATACTGTCAAAGCAATTTTCCAATCCTTTCTTCAATAGATTTCCTTGCCTGTCAACTCTGCAAAGTAAACTTACATTGGGGATGCTTAGATATTGTCAGCATGCACTAATAACTATCTGGGTTCTGCAAATTTGTTTTAACAGGGTTACAGTGGCAATAGTCTATCCCCACTTGTGATCTGCTTAGTGCTGGACACTGAAATAAAGGGTGAAGGAGAAGTGTACAGATTTATTAATCTCTTGGGCATCTTGAAGACATAGTTTTAGTTGCTTGTTTATACTCCAGCTCTTCAAAAAAAAATGCACACTAAGGTGCCTTTAAAAAGCATTGTTTAGTACAGAGATGTCTAAAATTGATACTCTGGGATTTCTCTGGTACTTCTAGGTGTTTCCCACCTCTTGAAATACCAAGCTATATGTACCACACATCCCGTCCTGCACCCTGAAAACTATTCTGCTGCCATCAAATATGGTTGAGGAAGCCATCCCTTTGACAATGTAAGAAGTAAGATACATCTGTCAGTCAGTTTGCTAAACATGGAATACACAGATGCACCCTCTTGTCCATTGTCTCAGTCAGCAAAATAAGCCAGCCATCATGGAAGAGGAAACACCAACTAATAGTTTTGTGTGTGTGTGTTTTAAAAAAACTTAATGTAGTACTTGGCATTTTCTCAGACTAACCCCCTGGATAGTAATCTTTTGCCATATTGTTTTTAAAACAGACACACTAAAGACCCATGTTCAGCATTTTTCTGGGTGCTTTTAAAAGACTGCAGGTGTGGGGAGATAAAACGTTTAGACATATCTACACCTAACATTTTCCCTATAATAACAGAAAACTGACATATTGAGGAAAATATCAATGTAAATAGAACCTACTCCCTCTAACCATATTATTTTATGTGTGAAAAGGGTATTGCAGGGGGGGTGCCTTTGATTTCCCCATTACCAACTGTAGAATAAAATAATGCAGCCATGAAATAGGTATACACACACAAACGTGTGTGTGTGTGAGAGAGAGAGAGAGAGAGAGAGAGAGTGAAAGAGAGATCACTGAAAACTATCACACCAGGCTGTGAAGACACAACAATCATGTTAGGAGCTTATCTCATTGCCAAAAATTTACTTTTTCTAACTTCGGTCTTATTTCCAGGATACACCCAGATGTTATCACATGTAAGTTGCCTCCAATTCTTCCATGATGCTGCCGGCCAAACACAGCTTGGGTCAGACATGGGTTGAAGCCATGTTCAGCTGGAACTTTTTTGAAAACAGAAGCTTCGAACTTCAAAAATTTGCTGGCTGAACACAAGCTTTGACCCGTGTCTGACCTGGGCTGTATTTGGCTGGTGGCATCACAGCAGAATTGGTGGCAACTTACATGTGATAACATGCAGGTGTATCCCAGGAAAAAATTGAAGCCGGAAAAGGTAAGCCTGCTTTTTTGGCCATGTGATAAGCTTCTTATTATAGGAAACACAAGCATACTGGTTTGATGATAGTCATTTCTGCACAGATCATCAAAATTGCCATGGTGCTACTAAAGTCCCAGGCTCTTGTGCACATTGGCCTTCAAAATCCTGCCTTTTTGTCCAGCATGCCTTTCGGTCTGTTTTTTTTTTTTTTTTCCCCAATTGCGCAGCCACAGCAATTAATTAAGATTTTGAAAAAGAGAGAAAAGAAATTGAAAAAAAGAAAGAAAAATGTACTACTTGGAATAGCAAGGTGAAGAGGGGATTGGGAAGAGGAGCAGAATCACAGCCACTTGCACCACATGACTGCCTGCATATCGGAACTGCAGTAGGAGGAAATTATCATGTGTGAATCCATACTGGAAAAGCAGTACAATTGGGAGACACTGGCAGGTTTTGCCCATCGATGAAAAGGAATGCTCCAGGAATGGATGCAAGACAAAGCAGGACAGACACAGAATCATGGAATAAGGTACAGTCAGAGGACGTTTTCACACGGGGCTCCCTAAAGCCGGCTGGAGCCCTTCCCCTAAAGCCGGCTGGACCCCGTGCCGCTGACACCGGAATGACTCCGGCGGCGGCAGGCTAATTCCTTTTGCCACCCGGAATTACCTGAAGCCGGAGTTAGCCAGGAATTAGCCTGCCGCTGCCGGAGTGAGGCTGGACTTAGGGCTCCGTGTGTTTGAACACACGGAGCGAAAAGCCGGCCGGACGCAGGGATGACACCGGAAGGGGCGGGGTTTGCCACCGTGTGTGTGTGAACACACGGGAAATGGAGCCGGAGTGAGGCCGGCGGGAGGCCGGCTAGCGTCCTCCTTTTGCCCCGTGTGAAAACGTCCAGAGCTGCTGCTGTCCTGCTGTAACTCCACTTTGGAGGCCTCATGTAATAAAGTCTAGAAATTTTAGTTATCCCTTTTATTCGGATGACCAATTATTATATAAAATATAATGATACAATCCAAGGAACTGAGAATCATTTCTTTAGTCTAATTGCAATTTTTTATGTTATGAAACAATCTTATCCATGAGATACAGGGTCTGAACCATAAACTGTACTGCACTTGTGTTTGTTTATTGTTATGGTTGTTTTTTAGAAGATAAATAGGAGACTGGGTGGGATGGGGAAAAAGAAAGGGAAATAGGGCAAAGCAGCAAGGGGAAAGTTTTAAATTTATCATTTTAAGGCAGGTTTCTCAAAGTGACCTTCCCACAAAAGGCTAGCAAAAACAGGAATATGAAGTTTGAAACATCTCTGACCAAAATTATCTTTCAACTTTAGCTGCTAACGTGGCATGCTTTACAAAGCATAGTCCTTCATTTGTGGAGCCATCAATGAACCAACTTTTCCTTCAAGATGACCACTGTTTAAAGGCTTGTCTAGTCCAAATCTAAGATAAAGAGCCATAATAAGAAAAGAGAAGAAGGGTCATTAACAGTTAGTGGCCCATGCACAATTGCTGAAACAAATAGGCACGCAAGTCACTCTAGTATTTCACCAGCTGTGATTGATCAGGGGAAAGCATGAGATTTTTTTATCATAACTACTTCATTCTGCACTTATAATAATCACAGTTGCTTTTTCTTTCCATCTTCTTAGGCTTGAAAATGTCCCACTGAAGATAAAATGTTAAGCCTTAATAGATCTCACTCCATTTCTAATTATTTTAAGTTTTTCCCACAGGAGTTGGAACAAACTAAAAGTCATGATTTTTAATCAATAAGATAATGCATGAAATATAGAGATGCATGCCATAGGTTTGGGTTTTTTGGAAGTTAAGTATACTAGGACTTCTCTGAAGAAACTTTAAAAGCCTTTGTCTGGAATCAAGCATGTTTTTCTAACGATATTCCCTAGTTTATATATTTGTGGCGTTCCAACAAATTAAAATAATAAACATCGCAAACTCAGTGCCTCTGTAGCTGGACAGGTTTCCCACAGCTGAGTTCTTTGATGATACTGGATCTTCTATTTTAAGAAACTCTCTTTTTCTTTATCTCTCTGGGGGCCAGTGTTTTAGCTCTCCTGCCAGTCTTCCTCTTGGCCTCCTTCTGTTTCATATAGTTGGCCTTCTTCTGCAAAATCCTTGCCTACTTCGTTGCTAGGCCTTCTCCATTTCCAGTGCCTCTCCTCTTTCAGTTGCCAAGAAGCCTCTTAAATCCTTCAGATGCCAAACTATTTAATCTGACAGGCCTTCCCCTCAAGTAATGCCAGAACATTTCTCCATTTGCCAGGGTTTTAGGAAAATTGCCAGAAGGATGCCAGTTTCTGATATGAATAAGCACTGGGACTGCTTTAAAGTACAACTGGGGTAGAACAGGCTCACAATACCATAGTGTCAAGACTCTATAGGGTCAAGGATTGAACTATTTTTTTTAGTAGTAAGCATAAGGAATAACCACTAATGTTTATATCATTTCCCCCACCATAAAAAAAAAAAAATCAGAGAAGAAAACTTGGCCCTTACAATTACATGATTATAACCCTAGCAATTAACAACTCTCAACTATTTTTTTTTTCATTCTTTATCATTATTGATAACTCTAAGGACTCATTCATCCTAAACATAAAGCTAGATTATAATTATAACAATACTTTTTATTTTTCAGTGAACTATGGGAGCTTAGTTTTGAGACATAGCGCTGGTTGAAAATATTTATTTATTTATTTCCTTAGCTTTCTCATTATAGGACTCAAGATATTTTATAATCTAGATTTAAACAAAATACAGCTAAAAAACTAATAAAATAAGTTTAAAATCATTGTTGTCATGTGCCTCTAATTTACAGCCACCCTAACTTATGGAAACTTATGGAAAACCTATGATGGAGTTTTTGTAGCAACATTGTTCAGAGGGAGGTTTGTGTATGTTTCCCTTTGAGGTTGAGATGGGGTTACCTGCCTAAATTCACCCTGAGTGTTTCCATAGCTGAATGGGGATTTGAACTCTGGTCTCCTAAGTCATAGACCAACACTCAGGTAAAGCAGTGTCAAACTGCATTATTTCTTCAGTGCAGATCAGAAAAAAATAAAAATATATTTGCAACAGGCAGAAGGAAAGCAGAGAAGGAGAGAATTCCACCAACTGGGATGAAACCTACAAAACATGTCTAAAAGAAAGCCCTCCTCCAAAGATCTTACCACTTGGGCAGTCTTGTAATGTATTATGTATTTTGTTGTTCACCGCCTCGATTGGCTAGCCAGAGGGGCAGTATATAAATAAATCGTATTATTATTATTATTATTATTATTATTATTATTATACAAAGAGATTGAGGCCACATTCACCCTGCTGAAATAATCCACTTTGACACCACTTTTAATGGCCATGGCTGAATGCTATGGAATGCTGGGATTTGTAGTTTTGTGAGCTATTTAACCTTCACAAGTCCTTCACAAATGAAGGACTAGGGAGCTCTGGTGCCAAAAAACTACATATCTCAGAATTCCATAGCATTGAGCCATGGCAGTTAAAGTGGTGTTAAGTGGCATTATTTCAGCAGTGCAAATTAGACCTCAGAAGGACACTATGGCTACAAAAGGTCAAACAGACCAAAAGAGATAGACTTCTGTCATCCAGTCCCCAACATAGGTTATTCACCAAAGTGACCAAAGTTGTCATCTAACCATAATCAGCCCTGAAGCCAGGTTGAAATGGATCTAGAATACTGGGGGTGGGGTGGGGGTGGGCCCGAATGGAAAGAAAATGAATGAGGACATCTGATACCATGTTGAGTGATGTAGCTCCACCCTATGGAATTCTGGGATTTGTAGTTTTACCAGGTCTTGGTGCCTCACTAAACTACAATTCCCAGCATTCTGTAGAATGGAATGGCAGTTAAAATGGTGTCATTTGTACTGCATTATTTGTACAGTATATATACCTTTTGGCTAGACTCAGAAGTTGCTAGTCTGTCTCTCTCTCTAAGAGTTTAGGCCTAGCATGTAATCATGTCATCTGTTGCTTGTTGGTCTTAGCTGCA
Source organism: Phrynosoma blainvillii (assembly GCA_026167975.1). Classification (NCBI taxonomy): domain Eukaryota; kingdom Metazoa; phylum Chordata; class Lepidosauria; order Squamata; family Phrynosomatidae; genus Phrynosoma; species Phrynosoma blainvillii. Next base: position 278,521,265 of record JANUYF010000001.1, read on the forward strand.
CTTTCTCTATCCCTTTATCAGACAGTCAGGAGTTCTCTTTCTATTCTCCATGCTTGGCTGCATGTGCACTGCAGAAATAATCCAGTTTGACACTGCTTTAACTGTTATGGCTCAATGCTATGGAAATTGTGGGAATTGTAGTTTGCTGTGTCTTAAGAGCTCTCTGGCAGAGAAGGTTAAATGTCTCTGAAAATTACATTTCCAAAGCATTGAGCCATGGCAGTTAAGGTAGTGTTAAATTCAAACCGTAGGCCTTGGTACACTCCGGAGCTGAGGAGTATGAAGCGGTATGGACAACGACTGGAGCACAGGTGGAAGAAGACTCGACTCTTATCTGACAGAACTCACCATAGGAATTTTCTTCGCTCCTATTGGGAGGCAATACTTGCAGCGAAGAGAGCCTTCTCCGTTGCACGTATTGAGTCTGCAGAGTCCCGTCCAGCAGAGCTGTTCAAGGTGGTAAGGGAGATGACGCAGGTACCTCCTGCGCCAAATCCCTTGCTTAACCCGATAACAGCCTGCTGTGACTCATTTAACAACTTCTTCGCAGATAAAATCTCTCAGATAAGAGCCGACTTAGATGCTACCATTGAATCAGAGTCTATAGGCGAGGTGTCCAGTGACTCCGCCGATGTAGTTATCCTGGATCAGCTTCAACCTGTGAGTACCGAGGACGTGGACAAGCTACTTGGTAAGGTGAGGAAAACAACCTGCCCTCTTGACCCTTGCCCATCATGGCTGGCCGTCCAGGGGGGGATGCATTGAAGAGATTCCTTATGGATATCATTGATGCATCCTTCAGGGAAGGACATATTCCATTTTGTCTAAAGGAAGCGGCTGTTAGGCCGCTTCTGAAAAAACCTTCCCTGGAACCCCTGGATATGAGAAATTATAGGCCTGTGTCATTGCTGCCATTTTTGGGCAAGGTGATCGAGAGGGCGGTTGCTCTTCAGCTCCAAGCAGTCTTGGATGAAACTGATTATCTAGACCCATTTCAAACCGGCTTTAGAACAGGCTTTGGGGTTGAGACTGCCATGGTTGCCTTGACCGACGATCTGCGTCTGAGCATCGACAGGGGTAGTGTGACCCTGTTGGTGCTCCTAGACCTCTCAGCAGCTTTTGATACAATAGATCACAGCATCTTCTTGGGCCGCCTGAGGGGGTTAGGAATTGGGGGCACTGCTTTGCAGTGGTTCCGGTCCTTCCTCTCTGGTAGGTCCCAGAGGGTGCTGCTCGGGGACTGTAGTTCCAGTAAGAGGGAAACTCACTTGTGGGGTACCTCAGGGAGCTATTTTGTCCCCAATGTTATTCAACATCTATATGAAGCCGCTGGGTGAGATTATACGGAGTTATGGTGCTGGGTGTTATCAGTACGCTGATGGCACTCAAATCTATTTCTCCGTGTCTCATTCGTCGGCCTCGAATTCCAATGGAATCTCTCCTCTCAATGAATGTCTTCAGGCGGTAATGGGCTGGATGAGGAAAAACAGATTGAGACTGAATCCAGACAAGACGGAGGTGCTCACAGTAGCGGCCCCGAAACCAAGAATTTGGTTGCAACCTCCAGTCCTGGATGGGGTCACACTCTCCTCCAGTGACTGTGTTTGCAGTCTGGGGGTGCTCCTTGATTTGTCGCTCCTGATGACAAATCAGGTAAATGCGACGGTCAGGAGCGCCTGTTATCAGCTTTGGCTGATACGCCAGCTGCGCCCTTTTCTGGAAGTAAGGGATCTCGAGACCGTTGTGCACGCACTGGTAACCTCCCGCCTTGACTTCGGTAATGCGCTCTACATGGGGCTACCCTTGTGCTTGGTTCAGAAGCTACAGCTAGTTCAAAGTATGGTGGCCAGACTTGTTTCAGGAACATCTAGGAGGGACCACATCACTCCGGTTTTGAGGTCCCTCCACTGGCTGCCTATTCGCTTCTGGGCCCAGTACAAGGTGTTGGTTATTACCTTTAAAGCCCTAAATGGCTTGGGTCCAAGCTATATCAGAGACCGCCTCCTCCTTTACAATCCCCCCGCACACTCCAGTCTTCTGGGAGAAATTTCTTAGAGCCTCAAAGATCTAGGCTTTCCGCGACCTCCCAGAGGGCCTTTTCCATTGTCACCCCCAGACTCTGGAACAACCTGCCAGACAAGATCCGTCAACTAACATCTTTGGATAGTTTCAAAAAAGCTGTCAAGACGGATCTCTTCCGGCAGGCCTTCCCAGACTAAATAGCCCGGCCCTGGGCAGTTCCCTCCTTTATCTAAACCTCGGTTCCCCCGTAGTGTAACAACGGGATCACGAGCTACGGTTTTTATTATTTTAATTGTTGTATATTGTTTTTATGATTCTTAACTATATTACTGTTTAATACTGTTTTAAGGGGGGGAGGGATATGTTACTTATTGTAACTGTTTTTATTCTGTAAACCGCCCGGATTGGGCAACCATTGGGCGGTATATAAATAAATTTTATTATTATTATTATTATTATTATTATTATTACTATTATTAAAAACCTGTTTTCTTTCCCTGCTAGACTGTGGGTGGGGGAATAGGTGAGACTGGTTGTTGCTCACTTTCTACTTGTGAATACTATTTACTCCTCTTCAGAAATACACTCTCTCAGTTATATTCCCCAGCAGTTATAACATGCATGGCAAAATGCAAGCTTACAGACTGACTTTGCAGACTGACAACTCTTACAAGGGTGAGAAATGTTTGTAGCTGCAACCTAAAAAATCTGGAAGACTTCATTTTGCTTTCCACCGGTTTCAAATAAGACACCCATGAGCCATGTTGTGTGTACAGAACTCACCTTGAACACAAGGTGTACACTAAATAATAAACCCCCTCTGCAGACCAGGGTGTCGGGGACGCCCTGGTCTGGAGCGCCGGTGGAGCTCAGCCTCCACACCGCGGCGCTCCTCTGGCGACTCTAAAAGGAGCGCCAAATTGGCGCTCCTTTTAGATGTCAGGGAAAGTGCGCCCTAAAAGCAGCGGGCGCACTTTCCCTGACTCAAACGCCGTGGTGCGTCTGGTCGCCGTGGCGTGAGGTCATCCCCGGAGCCCCGGCCGTGCGGAGGGCCGGCGACTCCAAGGGCGACCTCAGGAAGAGGAAGGGGCGCCGCTTGTGCGGCTGCCCCTCCTCTTCCGGGCCCGGAAGACGGCTCAATTAGCCGTCTGCCGAGGCCCATGGTCTTTAAGAGACATTTGTAGGAAGGCTTGCTGCATGAGTTCTGCAAAAATTATACTCTTCCTAAGAAATATGAGTTAACCCTTTCTGACTGGAGCCATAACCTGTTGCTTCTGTAGAAAGTTTTAAGAGAGATGTCTCACCAACTATCCTCCAACTCCTCCTTTCATCTTATATGGTAGTTATAATCATTTATTGTACAAAGAGAACAAGTTCCCAGCAATCCTTTCCATCTTTAGAGAAAGCAACAACCAAGAGTCTCAAAGGGACCTTACAAACTGACACGTTCACTTTAGTCCACAAAAGCTTATGTAATGATAAACATATTAATCTTTAACATGTCACAAGGTTTTGTTTCTTTTTTCATCTGCCTCTGTAGCTGTCTCTTTAAGACTAATTATTTAAACTGAGAGCGTACACCTTGTGTCCAGAGTGAGTTCTGTACCCACAACATGGTTCATGAGTGTCTTATTTGAAGCCAATGGTAAGCAAAGTTGTTGCTGTTGTTGTTGTTGCAATGCAAACCACTGTTGTGCTGAAACTGGGAGTTACAGGGTTGTTATTATTATTATTGATGATTATGATGGTGGTGGTGGTGCCATCTTCTCTCATGCCCTTTGGTTTCTCTGTTAACTCATAGTTTATAATTATAATCTTCAAAGATATGAAAGGAGAGTGATTTTCTCCCGAAACATATTATTGTGAGTTAGCCCTGTTACTACTCAAAGTATTTTAGGGTGTCCTATTTGGTCTTTACTGGGCAATTAAAATCCATTAACTTTGCAAAAAAGCCTCCTTCTGGTGGAGATGAAAACTGCTAGATGTATCTTTACACAGTTGCCTGAAATTTGGGCTATCCTTGTGGGCATGTGGCTTTAAGGGCATGCAGAGTGTATATATTTCAAAATGTACCACTGTACTATTGCAATAGACTACATCATCATCCCTCTGGAGATAGTTAAGGGATTAACTCTTTAGCACAAGATCCTTGCCTATTATAAAGGCATACTGTCTCCACATAAGGGTGGGTAACGGTGATGTTTTCCTTATGTCCAGATGCCTACATTGCACATGTATTCAATTGCCACAATGTTAGGGTAAAAACATTGTATTATTTTGTGAGTTCATACTATATTCTATATTGTATGTAAACAATTTCAGCCTGTATTTAAGCACACAAAAGCATGTGTATGGGAAATATATCACACATCATAGGCTATAATGTAGTATATTCTTGAGAAACAACAGCTTCCAATTTAAATAATAAAACACCCTCCAGCTGAAAGGAATTCTCCCATTACAGTATGTTAAAAAGAACCTATTTCTATTGTGGTTAGTTGGCTAGAAAGTGAAAAAAGAAAAAGAAAGAAAGAATAAGTCTGTCCTCGAGAGAACTTTTTTTCCTTCATGACTTTGAACAAAATAAATACACCTAAGTCTCTTCATATTACATTTGAGACATACTAGGTGATTGCAGATTGAGAGATCATTTCAGAAATACTCATCAAGCTATTTATCTGCTTACATAAATGTGGTTATATTACCCCAAAAAAAAAAAAAAAAAAACTACAACAGGAATGCATTCAGGATTAGCTTATGTAATTTTATTTTGGCAAGCCACCATATAAAACAGGGGCATTATGGCGCCACCAGACTTCTAAATTGTGGTAGGGAATCCTCTGTGCACATGGCATTAATCTTTGTCCCATGGCAGAGAGACACACATTTGCTTGCATTACTAGCTGTGCCTAAAAACTAAGATGCTGAATTATAGTGTTACTTTAAATAATGGGATGGTTCAGATGATAGGTTCAGTTTGAATAGTAACACACACACACACACACACACACACACACACACACACACACAGTACTCATTTTATTGTAATACAAATATCACGATTTCCCTCATTAATGATTACCATTGCCAAAGGGGAGAAAATGTTACTAATGGATTAATAATAATACTGCATGCAAGTCATACTTTTCTCAATAGGACAGCATGCAGATCACTAAGTCTTTTTAAAAAAACAACAGCAACAGATAACGTACGATTAGCAAACCCATTGGTATTTCATTCTATTTACTCTGGGCTGATCACAGGACTTTGGGGAACTCATTATAATCTATCAGTTTATGTTCCCTGAGTGACTGAAAATGTTTAGCTGTCTTTTGATATCTTAGTACTCAATACATTCTTAATTTCATACATTCCTCTTCCTTTCACCCAAATTGACAGGGAGTAGCGATGCTTGTACCATCATTTTAAAATGACAGTCTCAATGTCAATGCAGTTGTGCCCTTCTAAAAAGAAAATCTATTTCAAATGGAAGATGGGAAAGGATGGGGGTTGTGTGGGTATTCTGATGGGAAATAAAAGGCAGAGCATACCAGTGAGATGTTCCAAGTAAGATTTTTCATAGTCTTCATAAAATCTCCTCCTTAATAGCTACTCAGTAGTATCAAGTTAGAATTGTAGTGAAAATCCAGTAGTAGTGGTGAAAGCAAAGGTTTCATGGGGAAGCTTCCTTTTCCCTAGAGCAGTGGTTCTTAACCTTTTCTTTACCAGAGACTTCCTTTAAATATCTTTTGTTGCCATGTCTACCCCCCCCCAACTTAACTGAAGATTTAAAGCCTAATAATAATAATTATATAATATAATAATAATGATACCTGAACACTGAACAATTAGCAATTGTACCATCCATTGAACCTTGCCTCAGAGGTGCCAAAGGGGAAGGGAAAACTTTTCTTCTACTTTTTCCTGCCAGTTTTCAGATGGAGTGGATTGAACAGCAACATGGAGGCACAGCCAGCTAGTCAGCCAGCTTATGCCTTGGCACCTGTCTCATGGCCACTCCAGTGCAAGAAGTGGGTGGGCTGAGCAGACTTCAAGCCTTTGCAGACCCTCTGTGAGGATATCATGGCCACCTGTGAGTCCACAGACCACAAGTTAAGAACCCCAAAATATGATTAACCATAAATTTTAGGTAACCCTGGGTTACCAAATAGCTGGACCATTTGCTTCATTGTGAGGGAATATTCATGCAGAAGAAGTAGCAAGAGCAATTTCCCCTGCCCAGCATGAGCAGTTATGTTCCACAGATGCCTCTCTAGTCCTGGTGCCCTTTGTGGGTCGTGGTTAGTACAGGCTCCCCTTAGCAGCACCCACTTATTGAAAGCTGCCTTCTGCTCTACCTGGCAGCCAAGAAGAAAGTGCTGGGAAAGCTCAATTCAGATTGTGGGAACTCAGTAAACATATACTTGGTTGGAGAGCTGGTCTCCACAGATGTGCTCTATGACTTGAATTTATTTTAATAATAATAATAATAATAATAATAATAATAATAATAATTTTTATTTATAGCCCGCCCCTCTGCGGAGCAATCGGGGCAGGTTACAGCATTTAAAATACACAAGTTAAAACAATCAAAATCCCCATCTATCCCTCCCACCCCTTAAAACAATATTAAACTAATTATAAATTAAAACAACATGCTCCAAAATAAAATAAACCTGTAAATACAATAATAAATAACATGATGATGGCGGCATGAGGGAGGGGGCAATGGAGCTGTTCCTGCAAACCGGAGAATTATTCCGGGAAGGCCTGCCGAAAGAGATCCGTCTTCACTGCTTTCTTAAAAGCAGCGAGGGTGGTAATATGACGGATCTCTTCCGGCAGGCCATTCCAAAGTCTGGGAGCGGTCGCAGAAAAGGTCCTCTGGGAGGTCTGAGACAGCCTGGTTTTTATTGGCTGTAACAGATTCCTCCCAGAGGATCGAAGGGTGCGGGGGGGATCATACGGGACGAGGCGGTCCTTCAGATAGGATGGGCCCAAGCCATGTAGGGCTTTAAAGGTCAAAACCAACACCTTGTACTGTGCCCGGAAACTGACTGGCAGCCAGTGGAGGGATTTAAGCACAGGTGTAATGTGCTCCCTCCTTGATGTTCCGGTAATTACTCTGGCTGCCATGTTTTGCACCAATTGTAGTTTCCGGGTTAGGCACAAGGGTAGCCCCATGTAGAGCGCATTGCAGTAATCTAATCGCGAGGTTACCAGGGCATGTACCACAGTTTCCAGATCCCTCATGTCCAGATAAGGGCGCAGTTGGCGTATCAGCCGAAGCTGATAACAGGCACTCCTGACCACCGCATTCACCTGACTAGTCATGTGAAGCGATGAATCAAGGAGCACCCCCAAGCTGCGAACACAGTCCTTTACGGAGAGTGTGACCCCGTCCAGGACTGGAGACTGTATTCCCAGATCTGGTTTTGGGCCTGTAACCATGAGTACCTCCGTTTTGTCTGGATTTAACTTCAATCTGTTTTTCCTCATCCAGTCCATTACCGCTCTAAGACAGTCATTAAGAGGAGAGACGCCATCTGAAGTCTGAGACGATGATCTGGTCATGGAGAGATATATCTGGGTGTCATCAGCGTACTGAAGACACCGAGCTCCATGCCTCCGAATGATCTCTCCCAGCGGTTTCATGTAAATATTAAATAACATCGGGGACAGGATGGCGCCCTGAGGGACGCCACAATTAAGCTCTGTTCTAGAAGAGCAACTGTCCCCGAGCCTCACCCTCTGGGACCTACCCGAGAGGAAGGAACAGAACCACTGCAAAGCAGTGCCTCCAATTCCCAACCCTCTAAGGCGATCCAAGAGGATGGCATGATCTATGGTATCAAAAGCTGCAGAGAGATCCAAGAGCACCAACAGGGTCACACTACCCCTATCAATGCTCAGGCGGAGGTCATCGGTCAGAGCAACCATGGCAGTCTCCACTCCAAATCCCGTCCTGAAGCCGGTTTGAGATGGATCAAGATAATCGGTTTCATCCAAGACTGCTTGGAGCTGGGAAGCAACTGCCCTCTCGATCACCTTGCTTAAAAAAGGAAGCAAGGAAACTGGTCTATAGTTGTTTCTGTCCAGGGGGTCTAGGGAAGGTTTTTTCAGGAGGGGCCTAACCGCTGCCTCCTTTAGACAAGATGGTACAATACCTTCCCTAAAGGACGCATTGATTACATCCCGAAGGAATACTCTCAACACGTCCCCCCCCTGGACGACCAGCCAAGATGGACAAGGATCGAGAGGGCAAGTCGTCTTTCGCACATTTCCAAGCAGCTTGTCCACGTCATCGGTACTCACAGATTGTAGTTGATCCAATAAAATGCCATCAACGGAGTTCCTGGATACCTCATCTGCGGATTCTGCCAAAACAATGGCGTCTAAGTCGGCTCTTATCCGAGAGATTTTATCTGCAAAGTGAATGTTAAAGGCCTCGCAGCAGGCTGTTGTTGGGTTAAGTAGGGGATTAGGCACAGGAGGAACCTTTGTCAACTCCCCCACCACCCTAAACAGCTCTGCCGGGCGGGACTCTGCAGACGCAATGCGTGCAGAACAGAAAGATTTCCGCGCTGCACGCAAAGCCTCCCTATAGGAGTCAAGATGCTTCCTAAGGCGAGTTCTGTCGGATAAGAGACGAGATTTCCGCCATTCGCACTCTAGTCGTTGTCCAGCTCGCTTCATCTTCCTAAGCTCCTCGGTATACCAGGGCTTACGATTAGGAGCGGGCTGGAAAGGACGCTTGGGAGCGATTGTGTCAATGGCCCTGGTGAGATCGGTGTTCCAAGTGTCCACCAGGGCTTCAACAGAATCACCGGCATTTCCAACCATTAAACCCTCTAAGGCTTTCCGGAATCCAATTGGTTCCATTAGCCTTCGAGGGCGGACCGTTCTAATAGGTCCGCCACCCCCGGGAGGGTGGATAATAGCCTTTAGTTCCACCTTGATCAAAAAATGATCCGTCCATGACAGGGCGGAAGTGCTTTTGATTTCCGCCCACAGATATTCCTGCTCCGTACTAAAGACCGCATCGAGGGTATGACCGGCACAATGCGTGGGCCCGTTGACCAATTGGGATAGGCCCATGTTAGTCATGGTATCCATGAACTCCCGAGCCGCTCCAGTTAGGTTTTGTAAACTGGTTTCGAGTGGGATGTTGAAGTCGCCCAGAACCAAAAGTCTGGGCGACTCCAACAGCAACTCCGAAAGCAGGGCAGTCAGCTCGGTTAGGGAGTCTGTTAAGCAACGGGGTGGCCGGTATACTAACAGAATCCCCAAACTATCCCTGGTCTTCAGGCTAAGGTACATACACTCGATGTGTGTCGTTTTCCGGATAGGCTTCCTGATCAAGGTTAAGGTGTTCCTATGTACCAAGGCTATGCCACACACACACACCCCGCCCACTTTCCCTCACCTGCTCACTAACTGAGTACCCAGCTGGGAGAGCCTGCGCCCATGTCGCAGCACTAGTATCTCCCAGCCAGGTCTCAGTAAAACAGGCCAGGTCAGCTGCCTCGTCTACCAGAAGATCATGGATGAGGTGGGTCTTATTTTTAACCGACCTGGCGTTACAAAGGAGCAGGTTAAGGGACTGTGGAATGGTTGGTATGCTCCCCATGTTATCCTTGGAAACAGAGTAAACTGAAGAAGGGACAGATACCAAACATCTGTCCCTTCTTCTTTTGTAACATTTGTTGACTCTGTTGCCGCCATACCTTCCCTGCCCCCGCACTACTTCAATGGCCGCTCCCAGACTAAGTCCGGCTACATCATGTAAAGAGGGAAGAGAGTGATCCAGCTAATTTCTGTCCCTGGTCAGTGGCAGCTACTATCCAAGATAAACAACAGAGCAAAGGAGCAGATGTTAAAAACTCCTGTATAACTTTCCTCCAAAGCAGGTGAATTCCCCTAGTAACATTCTAGGGGCCTCAGATGTAACAATAACAAGCTCTGATAATGATGGTAAAATAAATCTCAGAATATCACAGCCACTGCCACTTGTCTGGTGAGAGGGGGAGGGGGAAAGACCCAGGCGGTATTATATCTCCGCCCCCTCCCTCCCAACCCTCACACAGCTGCAAACAGCGACAGATTGCCCTTAATGATGTCCTTGAGGGTAGCAGGACAGCCCCAGGTGCTGTTAATTACAGGCAGATAACAGCCAAGGTCTTCTGTTGTGAAGATAGTAAAACAATCCCATCCAAACGGTAGCCTCCCTAAACCCATCGCCAACGCAGCTGGCCCTTGGCGCGGGGCAGTTCGTTGCTAGGCGCAGGGCGATCTTTGGGGGGAAGGCTCGGTGGGGCCCTTTTGACAAGCCCAGGTGGTCCCGCCTTCCTCCTCCTCCGCGCCGCGCTGCTGCCCGGATCAGGAGCGTTGGGGGTCCTTTGAAGGCCCAGATGGACCGTGCCGCTCGCTGCCGCCAAGCGCAGGGCGATCGCCGCTCGCCGTGGGGCCTAGAAGGGCCGGTGGTTCTCTGGGGCCAAGGACAGGCCCGGTGGAGGTCCCTCTGCCGCTTGGGGGGGGAAGGAAAGGCTCGTTGGGGCCTATATAGGCCCAGATGGTCCCACCCTCCTCCTCCTCCTCGCGCCGCTCACCGCCGCTCGCCGTGGGGCCTAGAAGGGCCGGTGGTTCTCTGGGACCAAGGGCAGGCCCGGTGGAGGTCCCTCTGCCGCTTGGGGGGGGAAGGAAAGGCTCGTTGGGGCCTATATAGGCCCAGATGGTCCCGTCCTCCTCCTCCTCCTCGCGCCGCTCACCGCCGCTCGCTGCGGGGCCTAGAAGGGCCGGTGGTTCTCTGGGGCCAAGGGCAGGCTCGGTGGAGGTCCCTCTGCCGCTTGGGGGGGGGAAGGAAAGGCTCGTTGGGGCCTATATAGGCCCAGATGGTCCTGCCCTCCTCCTCCTCCTCGCGCCGCTCACCGCCGCTCGCCGCGGGGCCTAGAAGGGCCGGTGGTTCTCTGGGGCCAAGGGCAGGCCCGGTGGAGGTCCCTCTGCCGCTTTTGGTTGATTCCAATATGAAGGTGAAATCGCCCTTATCTGGAATTCCAAAATCCTCTGAAAACCAAAACATTTTTCATGAGTTGGTGAGATAATGACACATTTACTTTCTGATGGTGCAGCATACATGAACTTTGGGCCTTTAAAGACTGCCAGAAATAGTGCAAATTGAGGCCACTTTAACTGTCCTGGCTCAGTGCTAGGGAATCATGGGAATTGTATTTTTTTCTGAGACATTGAGCCTTCTCTGCCAGAGAGCTCTGGTGCCACAATAAACTACACTATTTCTGGCAGTCTGTAACAGCCCTTTGTTTCATGCACAAAATCATTTTAAATTACCTGCAGGCTATGTGAATAAGTGGTATATGAAACCTATTTTGTGTTTAGATTTGGGTATTATCTCCAGGACAGCTCATTATGTACAGATATTCCAAAATCCCCCCCCCCCCCAAAAAAAATCCAAACTCCCAAACACTTCTGGTCCCATGCATTTCAGATAAGGGAAACTCAACTTGTAATAACATAAAGAATCACAAGGATCTATGCCAGGGGTAGGCAACCTTTCCCCTTTAAGGGCCGAGGGACTTCAGCTCCCAGAATCCCAGGAGCTATTGGCCAACATGGGACTATTGGCCAACATGGTTGAGGCTTCTGGGAGCTGAAGTCCCTCAGTCCTTAAAGGGGAAAGGTTGCCTACCCCTGATCTATGCCCTGGATTTTTGCATCATGATAGTACTGAAAAATGCAGGATATGTGGCTTTTATCATTGTGTCCCATAGGGTGCATCCACACTGTAGAAATTATGCAAGTTGGCACCACTTTAAGTGATGTATCTCCATCCTATAGAATCCTGGGATTTGTAGTTTTACAAGGTACACTAATGCACAGGGCAAAGGAAATAAACAAGATGAACTTGAACTCCTAGCACAACAAAGCAAATATGATATAATAGGCATCACTGAAACCTGGTAGGATGAGTCTCACGATTGGAATGTAGGAATAGAGGGGTATAACCTTTTTAAGAGAAATAGGCCAAACAAGAAATGAGGAGGAATAGCATTATATGCCAAGGATGTTTACACCTGTGAAGAGATCCAGGACTTAAATCCTGGAAATCAGGTGGAGAGCATCTGGATAAAAATTAAAGGGGAAAGAAACAACAGAGATATTATTGTGGGAGTCTAATACAGACCCTCAAGTCAGACTGAGGAATGCCTTTCTAGAACAGATGACCATACACTCAAAAAGGAGAGATGTAGTAGTGATGGGTGACTTCAACTATCTGGATATTTGTTGGAAGTCAAACGCAGCCAATACTTCAAGGTCTAGCAAATTTCTCACTTGCCTCGAAGACAATTTCATTGTCCAAAAGGTGGAAGAGGTAACAAGGGCATCAGCTATTTTAGATCTGATCCTAACCAACAGGAGTGACCTAATAAATGGGGTGCAAGTGGTGGGATCCTTAGGTGGGAGTGATCATGTTCTCCTGGAGTTTCTTATACCGTGGAAAGGAGAAGCTAGGCATAGTCAGACAGTCATTCTAGACTTTAGGAGAGCTGATTTCAGTAAACTTAGGGAGACACTGGGAGTGATCCCATGGTCAGGAATACTAAAGGAAAAGGGAGTTTAGGATGGATGGGAGTTTCTCAATAGGGAGATACTGAAGGCACAATCTCAAACTGTTCCAATGAGAAGGGAAAATGGGAGGTTTCTGAAGAAACCACGTTGGATGACTAAAGAACTTTCACCTGAACTAAGTTTTAAACAGAAGATGTATAAGAAATGGAAAAGGGGCAAAATCACTAAAGAGGAATTCAAATGAATAGCTAGCACATGTAGGGGTAAAGTCAGGAAAGCCAAAGTCCAGAATGAGCTCAGGCTTTCTAGAGGGGTTAAGGACAAGGGCTTTTTTGGGTATGTCCGTAGCAAAAGAAAGAAGAAGGAAATGGTAGGACCACTGCACAGAGAAGATGGAGAAATTCTAACAGGGGACAGAGAAAAGGCAGAACTACTCAATATCTTCTTTCCCCCAGTCTTCTCACAAAAGGAAAAGAGCGCTCAACCTGAGGAATATGAAGCAGAGAACACAATAGGGGGAATGCAACACAGAATAAGTAAAAAGGTAGTACAGGAAGGCCTAGTTAACATAAATGAGTTTAAGTCTCCAGGACTAGATGAACTACATCCAAGGTTATTAAAAGAACTGGCAAATGCAATCTCAGAGCCATTGGAAATAATCTTTGAAAACTCCTGGAGAACAGGAGAAGTCCCAGCAGACTGGAGGAGGGCAAACATTGTCCCCCATCTTCAAAAAGGGGGGAAAAGACTATCATCCAGTTAATCTGCAATCAATACTGGGAAAGTTTCTAGAGCAGATCGTTAAACAGAGAGTGTGTGAACATTTAGAAAGGAGTGCCATAATCACAAAAAGTCAACATGGCTGCATCAATAGAAGCATAGAATCTAGATCAAGGGAAGTAATAGTGCCACTGTATTCTGCTTTGGTCAGGCCCCACCTGGAATACTGTGTACAGTTCTGGGCACCACAATTCAAAAAGGATGTTGAAAAACTGGAGTGTGTCCAGAGGAGTGAGACTAAAATGGTGAAGGGTTTGGAAACCATGCCCTATGAGGAACAACATAGGGAACTGGGTATGTTTAGCCTGGAGAAAGTGTTATGATAGCCCTATTTAAATATTTGAAGGAATGTCTTATTGAGGAGGGAGCTAGCTTGTTTTGTGCTGCTCCAGAGGACAGGACCTGGAACAATGGACACAAGCTATAGGAAAAGAGCTTCCACCTCAAATTAGGAGGAACTTCCTGACAGTGAGAGTTGTTTGAAAGTGGAACACACTCCCTTGGAGAGTGGTGGAGTCTTCTTCTTTGGAGATCTTTAAACAGAGGCTGGGTGGGCATCTGTAGGGGATGCTTTGATTGGGAACTGCATGGCAGGGGGTTGGACTGGATGGCCCTTGTGGTCTCTTCCAACTCTATGATTCTATGATTCTATGAAAGTCTTTGTCCTTAATTTTTTTTGAGAATATGATAAGCTCCCTTCTCTGCCAAAGCGTGTTGGTGCCTGACAAAACTACCAAATCCCAGGATATTTTAGGATGAATCCATGGCAGTTGAAATGGTGTTAAACTGCATTCTTTCTGCAGTATAGATGCATCCATAGAAAGATTTGTGACAGAGTGATTATCTGGAGAATGATCTAAATCAAATGAAAACAGTGGAAGTGGATGAGTGACTTTGGAAGATGGTATCTGTGGATATGAAAGAGTTAAGAGAGGGTGGAGGGGTGAAGTGGGACTTGGGGTCAGCTTTCAACCTCCTGTCCTGTGCTAATGTTCTTAAGTAATTTTATTGCCAATGCAAAGAAAGAAAATTTTGCTGTCACTGCACAGAAAATCAGAATTAGTCAGCGCCACCTACCATTGGTTCTGGTTCTGCATACCATTGGTTAACCTGGCTTCGACCCACCAGTCCCCAAATGGATCACAATATACCAGAGTTCACATTTTACCAAAGCTTTTGTGCTGAATAGAATTTCTTGGGTTAGCACAAACAATACACACACACATTTAATACTTTTTTTGACAATAAATGGGTACTTTTAAAGGTACACATGTAGGGACACATTTCCTTGTCAATGAAATATGCTCGCACAATATAGCATTTGTTGTCCCAGTTAAGACAGTAAATGAATCTATAATCCATCCCGAAAAGATTATCATCTTAGTTCTCCTGAACAACAACCAATAGTGTGGAAGATTGACATGCAGTGTTTTTGAAAATGTATATGATGTTTTCCAGAGACAACACACTCTCACACAAGCCCTCCATACAAAGAGGACTGTTTACTCACTTTACAAGTAGGAAATCACTTGGGACTGAGTTTCAAAAAAGTGAATCTTATTTCTTTGTGTTGTTCTAAAGTAAAAAAGCAAGGAAGCAAAAATTGGAGTTCAACGTAAGTTGTTTGGAGCATCACAGAAAATTCACCTAATGTCAAAATATTAAAGAATACCTTTTTTCAGATGAATAAAATCTGTAATCACTTAGATAAGAACAATATGCCTTTTTGGCATTTAATCAAACAATGAAATCACATGCACATTTCCTGACACAAAAGACAAATGATGTAATAATCAGAAGGAGTTTCTTCATCTCTTTAGAACTTTGCATACTTGACTTGCTTTCCATATTTTGTGACTTTAAATGGTGGGAAAATTATATTAAAATGCTTGTAGCAGTTCCTCTAAACTAGCATCTTTTTTGTTTTATTGTATTTAATATAAAAGCGGCAATTATTTGATTTCAAAGTTATGAAAATATGTACCTTATGAGAAAACAAGCAATTTAAGCTTTAATTGGTGTCATTTTTCACAGAACTGGCAAGATCTTTGCATCCCTGGCATGTTGTTTTCTATAAAACTGCAGAGCTGCCTTCAATGAAGGTTTTATGAATGTGTAAGTTGTTTCATGAAGGTAGGTAAAGGAATGCCTGGAAACGTAGGATTTCTTATGGGGGAGGTTAGTCACAAAAGATGCTTCTCATTTCATTTAATGGAGCTTATAAAGGCCCTTGCTTTGTGGTCAGAATTTCACCACTACTTCAGTAAGCAGAGAGGGAGGTGTGTGAGAAATGTATTCTGTTGAAGTGGGGGGGGGGGGAGAACAGAACAAATTGTAATGGAAACCTGTTTTGATTTAAAGAGAGCAATGTATGGGAATTGGCATTTTTTAAAAAGGCACTAATGGGTGCATACTGCCAGTTCATACAGATGCTTTATCCATTCACCAGGTTCTTTCTTCGCATGGCTTGCTTTTGAATACAGTTTGTTGAGATGGTCATTCCAAATCAGTCTTGCAGATCCAAGGGTGATATGTCTGAGTCCTGGTGTCCCAGGAAGAATCAACTACTAGTAGTTGCTTTTCTTTTTTTAAGAAAAAAAGTAGCTAGATCTTCATAACGCCATTTGAATATCCCCAAAGACTTCTGCACTCCAATTGTCCTGATCTGACAACAAACACATATGACTTTGATACCTCCTATGGAATCTTGGGATCTGCAATTTATTGAGACCTTTACAAATCTCTGCTGCTGTCCACTTCCCCAACAGAGCTCTCTAGGAGATAAATGACAGGGCAGTCATGATTAATCCTCTGTCATATTGCTTTTTCAGCTGCTTTTAAAATGTCCCAGTTTCTCTCTCCTTCTCCCACTTTCCCCTTTTTTTCTCATTTTGCACCAATGGAAGTAAACTGAGGTTTGTTTTTTTTTTAAATTCCATTAGTACAAACTGAGTTTCGGGGGGGGGGGGATTCCATTGCAAAAGTAGTTCAAAGTGCAAAAGTAGTTTGCACTCAAAAGATAAGGAGGGAAAGAAGAGGAGGGGTGGAATCTTGCCCTTGCCTGTAAACTTCAGCAACAACACACTTCTCTTAGCCTGTGTGTCCTTTCTTCTTAACAACTCTCATCATTTTGACCACACACTGACATTGCTTGTCTCCACATGTCCAAAATTTCACCCACAAAATGTTGGAGTATATGTCTGTTGGATGTCCCTGGACTATCCTGGGAGGCTTGCTTGGTGAGTGCATGGCACAACACTCTGATCCTGGAACTCCTCAAGAGATGTTAGTCGAGGTCCATCTCTTTTGAGTTTCTGTGTCCGGTTTTGGATTTTTTAAAAAAATGCAAATGCTTTAAAATGTATTTTATTGTATGTTGTTTTGAGAGACCAAAGGAGTCAGAAGAGTGTTTAATAAATGTTTTTAACAAATGATAATAAATAATAAATTCCCTGGAACAGTGTTTTCAGCAGAAGGGACAACTGGGATGTTACCAAGGGTCCCCTCAAACCTGGATTCAGCTCTATTTTAGAAGAAAAGCATTGTTAGACCAGATGAGAATAATGGCCTTATATATATATTTTTCTTCTTCCTACTATTGGTCAAATACTTAAATCCCATTGGTACCAGAAGTTGTAGGCATTGCAAAGAGAAAGAGGAAAAACAAGCCCCTTGGCATTATTTGCTAGCATTATGATGGCTTTAGGCCTCAACTATGTTTCATAGGAGATTGTCACACGGGCTTTTAACCCAGGAGGAAGACAGGAATTATCACATGTAATTCGCTGTTGATTCCACTGGCCGAGTGCAGCCGGGCTGCAGCCCAGGTCCCAGAAGCGCTCAGCTATCTGCTTTTCAAAGCCGGGAGCTTTCCTACTTTGAAAAGTGGTTTGCTGAGCATTCCTGGGACCCGGGCTATAGCCTGGCTGCACTTAGACAGCAGAATTGGTGGTGAATTACATGCGATAATTCCCACCTGCCTCCCGCCTCCCAGCTGCACCCTGTTAGGGTGCAGTCAGGTTAAAAACTCATGCAATAATCTCCATAGTAAAGCAAACCATTTAAGTTACTCCCTGAGAGGTTAGGCCGTTACCTAGTAGAAGATAGACAAGTATTCTCTTGTAGTCATGGGGTATTTCCACAATAAACACATGACATTTTGATCCTTCCTATGGAATCCTGGCATGTGCATAAAGAACTGCAGTCCATTCCCCCAACAGAGATCTCTAAAATAGATTTGTAAGCACTTTACAAAAATTCCCAGTATTCCATAGAAGAGACTCATGGAAGTTAAAGTGGTATCAGGGTGCTATAATTATTCAGTGTGGTTATACCCCAGTATTATTACATAGCCATTCTTGCACTCCCTTGCATAGAGAAACCTTTCATAGTGAGTCTCAGTGACTTGGACCAACATCACTTACTTTCCCATCTATTTCTCAGCCCTTCTTCTTGCTGCTACGACCTGACCCTACTTTCATTTCTAAAGTGCCAACACATGTATTTCTTCTTTGACTCCAAGTCGCCCCCCCCTCACATAATCTTCATAGTATTTATCCTCCTTGCATATGTAACACAAGGACTGTTCCCTCTAAAGTGCTCTCCTTAATAAGCAGTTGCCTTGATTCATCTGGAGCAGGAAAGAGTGGCCTTCTTCTTGAATGAGCAGAAGAGACATTCAAGGTCCAATGAAGAGCTGAGCACTAATTGGACAATGCTCTGTAGAGGAAGGAGGCAGTAAAAGAATGCTCCACATTCCTGTGTGGTTATAGAGGTATCGCCATGCATGGAAGCCACCCATAAGCAAACTCCTAGCAATTTTAAGATGGGGAATTAATTACAACTGTAGAAATCCATAAGGGCTGTGGTTATTCAGCCCCATGTGGAACATGAAGTGGATTGGCATTTTAAGGGATAATGAGATGTGAAAACTCCCACCCCACCCACTTTTGTGTTTAAGAAATGGAGCCCTGTGGATTTTGTATCCTGGTTTTCTGCCCAGAGCTGAATGTTATTCTCAGAACTCAAGTCAATTGAATACAGGCCTTGCTGGCTCAGAAAGAGGACTGGTACCTTTAAACATGAGAGCATTCTACTCACAGGCTAGTCAGCTTTCTGATTAATTGTGACATATGGAATGACTACAGAGAATGTGGTCTCTGAAAACTGGATTTTTCAGAATGACGTTACTATTAACAGATGGTCCTTAACATTGCCAGACAGTCACATTGGTGTTGAATGTATAACGTTCTGAAGCAGGGGCTTTCCCAGTCTCCTTCACTCATATGTTTCAAAAATGATGGACAGTAGTGGAGTCAACTGGTGTTAAAAAGCAGAATTTAAAAGAAAAATGATCACCCCTCATGTCTGGAGTGAAATTACAAAAGCAGAGGCTGTCTTGGTAACAATTCAGTAACACGCTGGATATGATTTTTGAGGGAACTCACCTCAAAACATATGGCTGCCTTTGGACTGCATATTATAAACATTGAATTATGATAAAGAACATTGTTCCTGGTGTTATCACTATATTGCATGCTGTAAGCAAATTAACTAAATGTAAGTGCATTTGCTAGCATTCATTCCTTGCAAATCTTGTCTGTTCCTATTTTCCCTCCCTTGCCTTCCCTATGTCACATTTTGAGTAAATTCTTCAGGTGTAAGCTGTTTGGATTTTTTGCTTATGAAACTTTGTGAAGCACTGATGGTGAAATAATTCTGCTGCTGCTGCTGCTGATATTCAATGGAGCAGATTTAGTGCTAATGTTCCTTAGGTGCTTTAGGAAAACACGGAAATGGCTCAGCTCTTATCCACACCAGTTATAGTGCTATAAAGGTCAAGGTATTTCCCGTTGACAAGGTTGTCAAGTCGTGTTTGACAATAGGGGCTGGTGCTCATCTCTGTTAGTAAGCCAGATAACCAGCGTTGTCAGAGACTACTCTGATCATGTGACCAGCATGATTGCACAGAATGCTGTTTACCTTCCCACCAAAGTGGTTCCTATTTATCTACTTGTATTTGCATGCTTTCGAACTGCTAGGTTGGCAGAAGCTGGGACATACAGGAGCTCACCCATCATGCAGCACCCAGGCTTCAAACTGCCAATCTGCTGCTTTTGCAATCAACAGAGTCAGTATCTTAACCACTTGAGCCACTGCATCTGCTTCAACTGCTTCCACTTTAACTATCATGGCAAGCATTCTATGAAATCCTGGAACTTGCAGTTTAGGGAGGGGCGTTTAGAATTCTCTGCCACAAAATTTCTCTAGTGCCTTCCCAAATTACAAACTTCAGGTTCCATAGGATACCATCATGATGGTTAATGTGGAATCATAGTGGTGTAACTGTGTAATGTGACCTCTGTCATCCTTTATTTTAATGAAGAGAATAGGCAATAGTTCTATGGCTAGTTTTGGTCCACAGATGCTCATTAACTTGTTGAAGTATTATCTTCACCTTTCCAAAGTCCTTCGCTGCCACCTTGTCCAGGCAGTGGGGTAACTCTGGATCTTTGAGGGCTGTGTCAGGGCTATGCCTGGTGAGTTGTGAAAAACTGGTATGGCTTTCAGAATGGTCCTTGTGGCAAAGTCTGTGTATGTCATCCAAAGACCAGTTTAGTTAAATATGGAGAGGTTTATCATCAGAAGACTGGCCACCAGGTGATACACTGGCCAAGTGTGACCTGCATCTGTGAGAGGTACTTGCCTGGACCCATGAATCCATGGATCCTTCAGGTATGATCTGAAGATACTAGATATTGTGTGATGTGCAAACAACAACAACAACAACAACAACAATAACAACATGGTTTTATAGCAAGCCCTATCATTCCAGTCTTGGAGCAGATTGGGCTGTTGTGGCAATGTTCATAAAGCCAACATCTTGTGCTGACTGTCAAATTATGCTTCAACTCTAGGCTAATTTTCTGGATAGAATGATGACTCAACAGTCCCTTAATCATCTCTGTTTACATTGCTAAATACTTTTTGTAGAACTCACAGTAAACACTGTGGTACCTACTTCACCATGTCACAAGGCTATATATTAACTTTGAACATCATTTTCTGTGCAGAAATATTTGGCTGGCATCGTCCTAGGTTATATATATATATATATATATATATATATATATATATATAGTTAAACACATGACATCACAACTCACCTTTATTGCCATAGCATAGGTTGGAATTCCCTTGTGGCCACATAACAATCAAAAGCACCCCTTTCTTCTGCCCAACTTGTAAACCATCCAGTCATCCCAACTTAAACAGAAAGTGGGGGGATCAGTGGCAATACATGAACATCTGAAGAGCCACTGGGAGTCCACACATGTGCCTGTTGCAGCACATCCAGCTAAAGAAAAATAGCTGGACACATTGTCATTGGTCCTCCCACTCTCCAACAACCCAGAAATGGCTGAGTTGGGGTAGCTACACAAATGACTGGGTGGACTTTGGGAGTGGTACCATCAAGAAAGTTAACTAGAAACATGGCAGTATGTCTCCCAATGTAGAACCTCAGGCAGTATTTTCTGCACAATAAAATAATATGTAATGGCACAACCTTGTGTGTTTCAGATGAAAATATAATTTCCCCAGAGTACCTCTCTCTCCAATGGCATTATCAGATTTGAAGGAGCCATGGGCAAGATGTCCCCACAATCACCCCCTCACCATACAACATTTACTTCACCCTCCTTGCTTCCTCAATACCAAGTCCTATTATCAAGGGGCAGGAAATGAGCAAACAAGATAGTTCATGTAAAAACACTTTTTAGAGAAGTTAACCAGTGAATGAACAGGGATTCTAGGTACAAGGGATGAGTAGTGACAGCTCCCCCCCCCCTTTTTTTTTTGTCTCTCTCAGTCAATGGTGATGGAAAACATGACTGCAACAATCTTATTTAAAAAAAAAAGAACTAAAAAGAAGTTGTCATATCATTGTGATATTCCTTAATGGAATGTGTTTCTGTGTTGCTAGTCCTGCTTTAGTGGTACCAGTGCCTTACCTCTTCCAAACAGTTTTCAAAGTGAAGTCAGAGGGTTTCATGGCTGGCATCCATGGTTTTTTGTGGGTTTTTCAGGCTATGTGGCCATGTTCTAGAAGATT
The DNA here is from genome assembly GCA_026167975.1 of Phrynosoma blainvillii. Lineage (NCBI taxonomy): Eukaryota > Metazoa > Chordata > Lepidosauria > Squamata > Phrynosomatidae > Phrynosoma > Phrynosoma blainvillii. Next base: position 278,542,764 of record JANUYF010000001.1, read on the forward strand.
TTATTCCTGATGTTTTATCAGCATCTGTGGCTGGCATCTTCAGAGAATGCTGGCATGGAGGTGAGTGGGGTATATATATACTGTGTGATCCTTAGTTGAGAGAAGGTGATTTACATGCTAAATCTGTGTGTTGTTCTATTGTTGAATGGCAAGGCCTCAGGGTGGGAGTGTTGGGCTTTGTAGTCAAAGTGGAAATGTCTAGATGTGGGAAAGTTCTAGCTGTGAAAGTTTTAGCCTGCAGGCGGATTACGCGAAAACAACATAACCAAGGTCAGTATGTGTCTGGGAACACAGGATGCAAGAAAACAAATTAGGTCATCTAGTTTCGTGAGAACCACCGGTCACATGACACAAGACACAGGAAGAAGGCTGGGTTTAGAAGCTGTTTAACAAATGTCTATAAAGGTATCAGCCTGGGAATGGAGTTTTGCCTTGAGAGTTTTGCCTTGAGTGGATTGCTGGGCTTGGCATTTCCTTTGTTTTCTGCCAGCTAATGGATGTTCTACAATGTAAATAGTTATCATGTTAATTCTGCAGCTGAAAAATAAAGAACATTCTTATGAAGAGAATTTGATCTCTGGTCTGGTTTAATGGAATGCTGCAAGCTGCAGGGAGCTACAGATTCAGAGATATATGGAGCTGGTGAATGGCAGTCCTGCACACACTCTGCACACTCTCACTATAATTCAACAGGGAGGATATGCAAAGAGGCATTGTGTCTATTTAATTAGTGATCCATTGTCTGCTGGAAAACCCCTGACCCTCGGTGGTTTTCATTTGCACATGCTGGGTCTTGATTTTGATGTTTTTCAGGACTGGCTGCCAGACTTTGGGCCTGAATAGACCGCCAGAAATAATCCAGCTTGAGACCATTTTAACTGTCCTGGCTCAATGCTAGGGAATCATGGGAATTGTAGTTTTTTTTCTGAGACATTAAGCCTTCTCTGTCAGAGAGCTCTGGTGCCACAACAAACTACAGTTCCCATGATTCCCTAGCACTGAGCCAGGGCAGTTAAAGTGGTCTCAAACTGGATTATTTCTGGCAGTCTGTTCCGGCCCTTTGTTTACTTTAAGGGTTTCTTTCCTGTTGAAATTGTCTTGGTGTTTGTGGATTTCAATGGCTTCCCTGTGCATTCTGACACAATAGTTGTTGGCATGGTCCAAAATCTCAGAGTTTTCAAATAGCATTTTATGCCCAAGATGGTTTGTAAGGTGTTCTGGTACTGCTGATTTTTATGGGTGATCCAGTCTGCAGTGTCTCTCGTGTTTCTTGATTCATGTTTGAACATTGCATTTGGTGGTCCCTATGTAGACATGTCCACAGCTACATGGTATGCGATAAACTTGCAGCCTCCAGAGGGTCTCTTCTGTCCTTTGCTGAGTGCAGTATTTGCTGGATTTTCTTGATAGGTTTGTATATTATTTGGAGGTTGTTTCCTCACCACTTTCCTCATTCTGTCTGTGATTCCTTTGATGTATGGTAGAAATACCTTCCCTTTGGGTAGTTGTTTGTTTTCACTCTGAGTTTTACTGGGTCTGACAGCCCTTCTGATGTCTGAGCTGGAGTAACCATTAGCCTATAGAGCTCAGTCTAGGTGCTTCAATTCCTCTTCCAGGAAGTGGAGTTCACAGATCCTTTTTGCCCAGTCTACCAATGTTTTTATTGTGCTTCTTTTTTGTCCTGGGTGATGATTAGAGTTCTTGTGTAGGTATATGTCTCTGTGTGCAGGTTTTCTGTATACTGTGTGGCCCAAATGTTGGTTCAGTTTGCAGATGACCAGGACATCCAAGAATAGCAATATTCCTTCTTTTTCTTTTTCCATGGTTAATTGGATGTTTGGGTGGAGTTCAGTTGGTTCCAAAACATAGTCAAATCTTCTTCTCCATGGCTCCAAATGATGACAGTGTCATCCACATATTGGAATCATGTTGTGGGCTTTTTTGGTGCTGTTTCCAGGGCTTGCTTTTCAAAGTTTTCCATGTAAAAGTCTGCTATCATGAGGCTCAGAGGGTTTCCCATGGCTACCCCTGCTCATAGAATCCATTGTCCCACTCTCTGCTCATAGAAAATCCATTGTCTCACTGGAAGTCGCTTGTGGTGAGGCAATGTTTGAACAAGGCTATGATATCTTTCAGAAAAAAAATTGTTGGATGAGTGCCATGGTGTCCATTATGGGGACTTTGGTGAACAAGGAGACCACATCAAAGCTGATTAGTATGTTTCCAGGTTTGAGTTTGAGGTTGTTGTGTTTTTTCTATGATAGGAACTGAGTCCTTGATGAAGTGGGGGATTTGCCCTATATGAGGGGTATTGTAAAGTAATAATTATCACCTGGAAGTTGTTATGGTATATTGATGAAATTTGGTCAGGGTCATCATTGGTCCCTCAGTGCATGATGTTGAGAAAATCAGCTCATTCTGTTCTTTATTTTTGTTACAAGTTATGCCAGAAGTGACTAAAGTGTAAGATGGAGGATTACGAGGGGGTATCATAAAATAATAATTATCACCTGGAAGTTATTATGGTGTATTGATGAAATTTTGTCAGTGACATCATCACCAAGTGACTTTTTCTTTTCCCAAAAATGAAAAATCGGTTGTGAGGTCACCAATTTAACAACACAGATGATGTCATTCAAGAAGTAGAAGAGTGGTTTAAGACACAATCTGCAGATTTCTACAATAATGATATTTAGAGGGTCAAGAAATGCTGGGGAAAATGTGTAAATCTGGATGGTAAGTATGTAGAGATAAGTTAACAAAAAGTTTGCAAAAATCAAAACAAACTTTCTGTCCATTTTTTTCAAAGTTAATAATCAAAACTTTACAATACCCCCTTGTAAGTGTTTATAATTGTGTGGCCAGAAACTTGCCCAAGTCATATGTGGGGGGACCAATGGCAATCTAAAGAAGTGAGATTATATCCATAAAAGCTCACGCTAAAATAAAAAACAGTTAATTGTAAAGGTCCTGTCACATTCCTTTTTTTTTTCCTTCCTCTTGCTTCCTCTTTCTTCTTCCACACAGTGATACATAATTGTTACTAGTACTTAAATCAGCATAAGAGCCATGTGCCAAATTCTTGTCTTCAAAGCAAAAGTAGGAATGAAGAATTTTAAATCAATCAATCACAACAAATATTTTTAAAATACATTGCTTTAAAACAAAGTTTCACTTGTAATGCACTAAAAAACAGACTTTCAGGTGTTGCTGCTAAAATTTCTGGCTGTTTCTATACTCTGATCTGAAACAGTCTCCTTGAAGCTATTCCACACATATTTTGCTTACCACTCAAATTTGGCTACTACCACATGATTGTTTCAAGGTAGTGTCATTATCAAAAAGGAGACAAACCTCACAATGGCTGCCTAGGGATGCTTGAATAATTCAGATTTTATACATGCTGACATAAAATGACCTGATGCACACATCACAGACAAATACGAAGATCAGAATATAACTATCCTGCAGATTCCTCTGAATAATGTGATTCTCTTCTTGGTCAAAGGTGGTGGTTTTCATGTGTGTTCAAATAGTTTCTAACTTATGATGACTCTAAGATGAACCTATCATGGGGTTTTCTTGGAAAAAGAGGAGGTTTGTCTTTCATTTGGACTGAGAGAAGGTGACTTGCCAAAAGTCACCCAGTGGGTTTTCATGGGCAAACGGATTTAAGCACTGGCTCAAGTATTAGTTTGTTGCTATTGTAAACCTTCAAGCAGTTTCTGACTTATGGTGACCCTAAGGCAAACTTATTATGGGATTTTCTTGTCAAGATTTGTTCAAAGGAGGTTTGCCATTGTCTTCCTGTGAAGCTGAAAGCATGTAAGTGCCCCAGGTCATCCAGTGGTTTCATGCCTGAGGTGGAAATCAAACCCTGATCTCCAGAGTTGTAGTCCAATACTCAAACCACTACGCCATTCTGGTTTACAAGTAAGCAATTAGTTGTAATTAGTTCCTTTCCCTAACAATGACAGTATAGCTGAATTGCCTTGGAGCTTAACAAGGGACAATGTCAGTCCTGCTAGGGTAACTGTAACCACTACATCACACTGGCTCCTTCTTGGACAAAGGAATGCTACAAAAATGCACTTAAAATGTGTGTGGGAATAAAAGATGTTTACATAATTCTCCAATATTTTTATAAATGTATGTTTGGTAAAGAAAATGGTGTGCAAAATATGCAATTAAATATATATGTATGTTTTTTAAAAAAAATCATGTGAATTTTGTTTAAAAAATATCATATTAACATGCATATAGGAGAGGATGGACTTATGAATGAACACACGGAGAACACGTGGTCTAGCCTGAATATAAACTGCTTTGTTTGTCCCTAGTGGAGACATAGCAACCTGATACAGGTATATATATATATATATATATATATATATATTCAAAAAACTGAAAAATACACCAAAATAAGTTTGAAAAAATGTGATGTGGAAAATCCTGCATGGATGAGTTCAGGACTTTGCAGTTTATGACTTACAGTATTATGTGAGAGAGAGACCCACATGGTTTTGGACAGAAAACAATATTTTCTGTATAGAAATTACATTTCCTTTTGTGCCATTTTATACATGAAATGCTAATGTGTGTTTTTTGTGCAGAATGCATTCCAAATCTTTTGAGCATTTTCTCACAATGTGGAGAAAAATAGTAAAGTTATTCATTTTCCCTAAAGGAATGAAATATATAAAAAAATTACTTCCCTAACTTGATACATGTAAAGACTATGGAACGGCCTGCTGGACAAAATCCATCACTTACCAACCTTAGACAGCTTTAAAAGAGCTATCAAGATGGATCTCTTCCAGCAGGCCTTTCCTTGATTAGTCCTCCCAGTCATAGAACCTGTCCTCTGTACCTCTTTTCTCCCCATCCCTGCTGCCATTATACCCTCTGCTGCTGCAATTATTGTAATTGGTAAAAATTTGTAATTTGTTTTAAACTGTTTTAAACTTTGATGCTGTTTAATAATTTTTTAAGGGTTGGGAGGGTTGGGCTTGGGATTGATTTTATTGTATTGCATTTTTATGTTGGAAGCCAACCCGATTGCTATGCAGAGGGGCGGGGTACAAATAAATTTTATTATTATTATTATTATTATTATTATTATTATTATTGTGGCTCCTTGTATGGAGGAAATACTTAAAACTTCAATTTCTAGTAGATTTCTTGCAGCTGAGTGGCCTTATGCATCAAGTAAAGTGACTTTAATTCAGGAATGGCCCCAAATATTTTTTCTGCCTGAGGTAGAACTGGAAATGTGCCCCCCCCCCCACTCAACCAAGTCCAGGTATGTTGCAACCAAAGCCAGCCAAGTTATTCTGCCACATGAAGCAGAAAAATCAGCAATCACATCTCCCCAACCTGGCAGTAGAAACACAGTAATACAATTAAAAAATCTAACAATGGAAACCTTTTCATAACAATCAAAATCTGTTGCCTCACTCTGTCTAATGGTAGGGTTGACCATGGCCCAGATTAATAATGAGCATCACAAGTCCATATATACCAATTGCCAGGTTCCCTTAAGTTCTTTCTAAAACTGCTTCATAGCCTTCCTTTCTTCTAAATGAAGAAAATGTGGATTTACAAATACAAAAATAACTGTAAGTTGCATAATGCTCACTTGCTTTCACTAGTAGTTTAAATTTCCTGCCTATGTTTTTACCTTTTGAAAGCTTACCCTATAATTTTGCAGATATGGTTAGCTGTTCACTGAGGTTGGGCTGGGAATGTGCATCATTTTACTTAGGTTTGGCTGACCTGAATTTGTAGTGGGCATTTCAGTGGTGGATCATGAAAACTCTTCCAAACAAAATAAGTCTTATCATCAACAAATCACTGACTGGATTTATGAAAGCCAGTTTGCTGAAAAGGAAATCTACACAATTTAGTAAAAACAGCAAAGCCAGGCTCTTTAGAAGCAATATCCTAAACATTCTCCTAATTACTTTTGAGTACAGAATAGAAGCATTCACTATCCAATATAAGCCAGTTTGAAATAATAAAAAATGAGAAAACCTTTATGTGGGGGTATCTTCAAGGTAGTTTCACACATTACAAGATATGGCAACAGGAAGCAGAACATAATCACACTGCTGTTTTCTGCTCTATCCTATAATATCTTGAGAAGAGAAGCTACATATTTGTATGTTTCTGGAGAGCATATATTTTAACTCAGAGAAAATTGTGATCCCTTGTTGGTTGTCACAGGATACAGTGGAAAGTAGTTTGTTGCTGCAGCTCATAATTCTTCCAGATGATAAGGCAGTATTGTCTTAGTTCATGGGCCGTAACAAAACACTATTTCCAGAAATAGCATAAAGCATAACACAAAAGTGGTGGAGCACAAAATCAAATGTGAGTAAAATCAATTATAAGATCAGTCAACCACATGTGCAGCTCATAACATGTGAAGTAATTCTCAATAGAAGTGGCCTAGGAAAGATTCCAGGCGATATCTTAAGTAGCATGCCTTCAGTTGAATGTAGAAGATAAAATGCCATGCAACATAAAACAAAAAGTGTTTTTGAAACATCAGATTCTAGCTAGTTTTACCAGTGCATTGTTTCAAAGCTTTTGCTAGTGAAGCCTGTGGATTACCATATTACAGTTCTGAACTATTCATGTTCTCTGTAGAAGCTATGTAGCTGGTCATATCCAAACAATAGAAATGGATGGATAGATGGGTGCATATCACTGTATATATGAACCTTCAGGTATGAATGTGGGCAAAGTGGAATTCAAAGACATACCTGTCTTTGGGCCTTTGCAGACTGCCAGAAATAGTGCAAATTGAGTCCACTTTAAAAGTTAGGGTTAGTCCTAGGGAATCATGGGAATTGTGTGTTTTTTTTCTGAGACATTGAGCCTTCTCTGTCAGAGAGCTCTGGTGCCACAATAAAATACAGTTTCCATGATTCTCAAGCCCTAACCCTAACCCTAACCCTTAAAGTGGACTCAATTTGCACTATTTCTAGCAGTTTGCAAAGGCCCATAGTCTGGAAAATAATTACACAAAGTATTGCAAGATCACTTTGCACAAAGAAAGTAGAAAGTTATCATTTTGTGGACCTTCATAACCCAAGAAAGACAAGGAGAGTGATAAACATTTCTTAATTGCAAAGATCTGTGACAAATTTCAGGCATGAATAATGTGTGTGTTGATATACAGTCAAATCCTCCACATCCACTGATTCCATAGCCAAGGACTGAAGCAGCCACAGCTTGAAAATATTTTTTAAAAATATGAATTCTGAAAAGCAAACCATAATTTTACCATTTTATATAAGGGACACCATTTTACTATCCATTGTATTTAAAGGGACTTGAATATCCACAGATCCAAGGGTCCACTGCAAAACCTAGAGGCACACATTCTAGGATGAAAGAACTTAACATAGGGGGGAAGCAGACGACTGCTTCTGAGCCGCCGCGTGTCAGGGCGCCGGCGGAGTGGAGGCTCCGCACGGCAGCGCCCCTGTGGCGAATCTAAAAGGACCGCCAAAATGGCGATCCTTTTAGATTCTCCCGAAAGTGCGCCCTAACAGCGGCGGGCGCACTTTCGGCGGCTCAAACGCCGCAGCGCGTTCGGCTGCCGCGGCGTGAGGGCAACCCGCAGTCGCCGGCCGTGCGGACGGCCGGCGCTTCTGGGTGCGCCCTCAGGAAGAGGAAGAGCCACTGAACGTGCGGCGGCTCCTCCTCTTCCGGGCCTCGGAGACGGCGCAATTAGCCGTCTGCCGAGGCCCATAGGGGGGTTGCCAGAAATAGTGCAAATTGAGTCCACTTTTAGGGTTAGGGTTAGGGTTAGTGCTAGGGAATCATGGGAATTGTTGTTGTTTTTCTGAGACATTGAGCCTTCTCTTCAGAGAGCTCTGGTGCCACAATAAAATACATTTCCCATGATTCCCTAACCCTAACCCTAACCCTAAAAGTGGACTCAGTTTGCACTATTTCTGGCAGTCTGCAACCCTCCATAGAACCTAGTTGAAAATGCAACAATCCTCCATATTTGAAGGGTTAATGTGTCTTAAAGAGAGGAGCAGTGATAGGGTTTTTGAATACTGTATATACTCATGTATAAGTCTAGAAATTTTAATCAAAAAATTGACCTCAAAAACCTGAGTCAACTTATCCATGGGTCAATGTAAGTACTGTACTTTAACTCATAAAAAAAAAGAAGAACTATGGGGCTCTGCAGACAGCGCAAAGCACCATCTTGGAGCCAGGGAAGGGGAGGGGCAGCCAGATGCTGGACACCCCAACCCCTTCCCGAGGATGTCATCGGAGCGCATGCTGGTGCACACGGCAAGCACTCTGATGACGTCCTTCTGGCGCAGCCTCTGCATGGGTTGAGCTGGAAGGATCATGGAAGAGGCGCACGGTGCCTCTTCTGGCACCTCTTCTGCCCACTATGGAAGGAGTGGCATTTTAGCGCTCCTTCTAGGGCTGGCAGAAGGGTGTATGGGGGCCACTGTGTGTGTTAGCAGTGGCCCCAATACTTTGCTTCTCGGGGCGGCCCATAGCCGCCCGTCTGCTCTCCCCCTATCTCCTGGTGAAAGACATGAGTGTAATTTCTACTGAAGCACTGACCCTCCTCTGCTCTCTCATCCATCCAGCCCTTAGTGTAAATATAAACAATTGTGCCTGCTGGAATTTTGTAAGTTCCTTGGCACTGTTTTCCTTTGCTTCATCATTTAGATCCTTTGTTACATGCCCCTAGGTTTTACGCTCAACTTATCTATGGGTCATATCAAAATCCATAATTTTGGCTACAAAACATGCCCTCAACTTATACATGAGGTCAATTTACAGTTGAGTATATACAGTAATTCCATGACCTAAAATTTCTTCATATCTTATCCATCTATCATAACCTCTCTTATACTGATATTCTTAGGGATGTCTCCACTCTTCTCTCCACCTCCTCTTTGCTTTCATGGTTGCAAAAGTAAAACTAGCTTAATCCTCTTCTTGTTCTAGTTTAGCCTAGCCTGTCACTCTTAGAGAAATAATGCAGTTTGCCACCACTTTAACTGCTGGAATTTGTAGTTTTGTGAGGCACCAGCACTCTTTGGTAGAGAAGGTTAAAAACCTTTTAAACCTGCAAATCCCAGGATTCCATAGGATGGAGCTACAACACTTAAAGTGGTGTCAAACTATTATTTCTATAGTGTCAGTGCATCTTGAGAGCTTTCCTATATCTAATGGAGTTTCAACAATAAAACTTTCTTTTATTTCCTATTGTCATTGATGTTGATGCTCTTTAATCATAGTAGCCAGCTGCTGCATGTCTATCAGTTCTCTCTCCCTTAGATTAGTAATTCCACTCTAGCTTAAACTACATGTGGAATTGATCCCTGCATCTCATTGTTAGCCAGTCCTAAGGCATATCTAGCTGATCTGCTTAGGAGGAACCTTTGTATCTAGAAACACTGCTGAAATAAACCCATACTCCAATCATCCAACACACACAATGTTAAGGGAGCAAAAACATGTGCACAGAAAAAAATTGGGAAAGGAACTTTTGGGAAAACTGAGAAAGAGCAGGGACGCAAAAGTGAAATGAGACATAAAACTGGAAGAAAGTTGGTGCACACACACCTTTAAATACAGCTTGCTCTTGGCTTCATCACAGGGCAAACACTCTTGAAATCTGAGCCGAGAAGCAGTTAGAGCAACTTTAACCACCTGAGAAATGCAATAATCACCCTGAAATGTGCAGCCTGCAGTGTTTTATTGCCATTATAAAATGCAATTTATACATAAAAATAAGGAAAACAGTCAGAGCCATCTATTTATGAGGCATCATAAATATTGTTATGACATCACTGACAACCACTCCAACTCTGCCAAATGTATTGAGGATTTTGAAACTGTTCTGTATTTACCTTCAAAATCTGTTTTTGATCAGCATAAGCTTGTGTTATCTTTGCATATTCAAGAGAACATGTCTAGGCTGCTGGTGGTTTTTCTGTTCTGTCAATCCAAGGTCCCCAAATGGGACTTTTCGGTAAACTGGGGACATGGAAATAGCATGCTGCAAAACTGATGGACACGACCTCTGATAGCCATGCACTGGATCCTTCTACAGCCTGCTTAGCACAAATAAGAAGTGATAAGAGTCTAAACTGTATGTTAACTTTTTTTCCTATTTGGAACTGCTAAGTTATAGAAGCACCCAATCCATAGCAATAAAAGAGTAAGCTATATTAAACAGTAGTTATGGAGCAAATATATAATGAGGAATAGAAGACAGTATCTTTTCCTTTTGGTAGAGGAAGGTGATGAATGGCATAGATGGATTTTAATGAAATATAAAAATGGATGTAATTGTGCAGGACTAAGCAAGTGCCAATAAACATGATTAAATCTAAGTCCTTTTTCTTTCCTAAAATATGTAGGTATATTATCATGCCAAATCAATGTCGCTACAAGAAGGCTGAGAAAGAAGTGGAAGAGCAACAATCCAAGTTATTCTGATACTCAGCACATTTGTTGTTTTTAGTGAAAGCTATTTTCCATAAATATGAACATATATGTGAGAATAAGAGTTAATGAATACTAAGTAAACCTGCAAGATATTAGGTTGCAGGGTTGCACGTAGCATCATTGTTTCCATCTTCACCTCCACCTTCCCATCCCTGCATAATTTTGAGATAGTCTTGATATGTCAGCAAACTGGATCTAACTGATGGTTGTTTGTTTGTTTGTTTTTTAAAAAAAGAAGAAGAAAATCTGTATTAGCTAGGTAAAAATATTAAAATAATTTTCATTAGTTCCGTCTTGCAGATTTTGACTGTGCAAACACATAACCAAATAAAAATATTAGTATAATCAATAATAAAATTGATTTTTTAAAAAATGCATAGAAACCTGATTGTAGCTTAGCATCAGGCACTCGCATTGCAATCCTACACATATTTCCTTAAAAATAAGCCCCACTGAATTCAGTTTATATAGAACTACAATGTAAAAACCAATCCAAAAGAGAATCCCAAACAATTCACCTCCACTTGTGTTATAACAACCTTCAATTACATTCAATCCACACTATTTATTATACTACATAACGTAACATTTTTACCTTCAGAGATTACTGGGTGGATTCTCAGCTGACTTAAAGCCCTGTATTGCCAAATCCTGTTATAGTGCTAGACCCCTTTATGGTGGGTACATTGCTAAATTCCCTTTCTTTACAGTGCCCTTTACAGTGCACAAAGAATCAGGATGTAAATTTGCTTAAAATGTGCATATGTTAATTTATATGGACACATGGAAAAGAAGACACATGGTTAGTGGGAAAGATTGTGAGTTGTGTGAAAGCTCATACTGCTATCCAGGTGGTAAGTGTAGGTGGGTAACTTCAATGTTTCTGCTCCCTTTGTTATGATTCCTGATCTTTGAACTGGACTTTGGACATACTGGAAGAGAACTTTGTAACATAGAACACATCGTCGTCATGCAAAAACAGAACACTCTTCATGTGGCAAATATGTTTTCTTTCTGGTACATAAGGAAGCTAAGCATTTTGAAAAAGAACAAAAGTGATGATAGTTGACATATATTTAGCGATTAGAAATGTGAAATAGAAGCTCAAAAAGCCATCATCCCAGCCGAGCCTTTGAGGGGGTTGCCAGTTCATCTCTTTTGTTCTAGGTGAAATCAAGCAAGCAAGCAACATGCTTTCCTAGTAAACTTACAACCAGTTACCTCAGAGGATCTTTTAAAATATGAATATACAATTTACTATTTCCCACATTACAGTTCTATCAGTTTTGTACATTAGGATTCTTCATATGTTACTAAGAAAGTGGCCAAAGGAGAAAAGTGAATGAGCCAGTCCTGTATTTTTGTTCCATGTGTGCTTGCAACTTAAGTGTGAACGAAACTGTCATGAGCTTTTGCTGCATCTGCACAGACCACCATATGAGCTGTATCATTTTTTATTAAAGAATGTGCCACAGAACTTGGAAAGGTACTTTAAAAAATAGTTACAGTTAGTTTAAAGCCTCCTTAACCAAAAAGTTGTTCATTTCTGTTATAGTTCCACTTTTTAGCTTTCTTAATTTCCATAATACTAAGAATCACTCATTTTAGTAACCTTAACAAAATAATTAATAATAATAATAATAATAATAATAATAATAATAAATGTCAGAATGCTACAAGCCTCTGGTCTGTGATACAAAAGACAAGTTGCAAAGCTATACTGCCCATAACAATAACAATAACTAACAATTATTATATTGTACTCATAACATAGTTATGCTTTAGTTATTATAAAAATAAATTAGTTGCAAATGACTCATGACTTGTAGCTCATTACCTCCAGTTTCTGCTGTTCACATGTGGATCACCTTTCCATATACACAAGACTTTCCACATTTACATTGCTGCTGTTTTATTAGATTTTAAGTACTATCTTACAAAGGATGTTTATATCTATATCTTTTGGTTGTTGGTATCGTGGGTGGTTAACCACTCTTGTACTGAAAGATGGGTGGGATATAAGAATATTCATTAAATAAATAAATAAAATCTAAAAAGAATGAGGCAGCTGCTGGATAACCAGACATCCCCACAAGCACACTGTAGCTTCTGCGTTTGGGACATGAAACACAATCGTGGGAAATAAACAGTTCATTTCTGTTTTATCCCACTTATCAAAGCATATGAAGTTAAACAGATTCCAGATTGTCAGTGTAACGTAAATGTTGTCAGAGTTTTCTAAAGACGTAAATTGGTACAGTTGTTTTAAAAATTGCCTCTTTAGCAGGATAAGCTAACTGTGACTACCTTAAGTCCTGTTTCTGAGGGACTTAAGCACAGCTAACTTTGCTTGGAACAGACCAAATGATTTATAACTAAGAACTATTTGTTTTAACACTATGCATCAGCATCTAGATCATCAGTGTTTCTAAATGTTATCTGCATATATGCAATTTGCTTTAGAGTAATTTAATGTATCCTAATCCATTCTAACTTTGTGGGCTACTAGTTTGATCAAAGTTATTTGTTCAGTAACCTTTTGAATAAATTAGCCACACAAAGATATAGGCTCTGTATTGCAATACAGTGTTGGAGCTTTCCTGCATTAACAGTTGTTATTTGTTGTTCTTCATAGTGGGGCTCAATCTAAATGATCATTCAAAGATAAATCTAAATAAATAACAAGCCAGCTTTCAGGCAAACAAATGAATTTGCATTGTTTTATATTCATCATAAATATTTCACTTAATTACTGAGGTACCTTGTTCAGAAATACAAAACAACATTATAAATTTATTACCACTGTCCCTGCTGATTTTACAGACGTTCTGTGGAATGTAAAAGCCAAAAGTAGAAACCGGCTCAAGAGCATACCCAGAAGAATATAAACCATAATCAAATGCTAATCTTGACTGACAAACTACGCTTTACTGGGCATCTTTTCTCCATCCAAAGCCTTCTGTCTTTAATCAGGTGTTACCATATTTTTTTTGGTCAAAATCAAGGTCAGTTATACCCTCTGTCTTTGTTACTCAAATAAGTGGAAGAGGTTGTCATTTTAAAAATGAGCTAAAGAAATATTTTCTCCTTTGAAGAACTGCTAAAATATAAAGAGTATATCATTCACTGGTGATGTGTTCTCTTTAAAACAGCTGAAGCCCCAAATTCTACATTTTTGAATTTATTTTTAATCAACTCAGAAGAGTTTAAAAATACATTCTGTGTTCCGCACAGGCAATAAGTAAGAAAGTGTTGCTGGGCCGGTTGAGGGTGAGGAACGGCTGTTCTTGTTATGTTGTGTTTATGTCCTGGTGTGGACTGGAGCCAAATAATGTGGCACATTTTTTCAGGAAGGCTTACAAAGGTCAAGTATGTGGGAAAAGTGCAACTAAAACATTAAAGGAGCATTTATTGTGAACATTATTTAGGTTTGTGAATACATGTGGGGATATCTTCAGGCAGACAATCAGAAGTTTTTAAAGATGTTATTTTGGGAGGGAATGAGGGAGGGAACAGACTAATGTTTGATACTGTCAGAGGTTTTAATCCCCAAATAACAAACACACATCTCTAAATGTAATAGAGCACTGTATTACAGTGTGCTGTATCTTATTACAGTGCAAAATATCTCATTCTAGTTGTAATGCAATGAGTTGTAATGAGTAAGAAAAATATTTGCAACAGTATGTGTGTGTATTAAAAACCAATATGTTGGGTAATGAGTGGGGAAATAAACACTAGCAGTGTGTACAATTTGGCATCATAAACAGGGGATTTCATTTAAGATCTGACCCATATGCATTGTCTGAAAGTAATGTTAGATGCTGCAATCCTGCACAGAGTTAGGCTTCTTTAAATCCCACAAATGAATGGGATTTAAGAGAATAGCTTACACAAAGGACTTCACACAAAGAATGTGCATGGACTCAGAATATAAACAAGGATTATTTTGTCCATTGCTTGTTTAATAAATTTACTCCGCATGTAACTTATATGGCTGTGGAAGAACAAAGCTAAACGAAATGCCTTATCTTGAATATGTAGTACCATGCCAGTATTTGACCACAGTCATAAATGAGAAAATGCCATGGGAGATTATCACCCTGCCCTTTCCCATTCTTCCCTCCCAAGCTAGAGTGAGGGATGTAAACTTTAATACAAAGATTTTATTGCACACCTCTGTGCCCAGGCAGGAGGCATCCCATACCTGATCATGGCATCCCATACCCAATTCAAACTTCTTCCACAGTTTTTGAAAGAGAGGTATTTTCCTGTTCTTTGTGAGGTATGGGAGAAGACTGGATCAGGTATGGGATGCCATGATCAGGTATGGGATACCTCCTGCCTGGGCACAAAGGTGCATGATAAAATCAGTGTATTAAAGTTTACATGTCCCACATAGCTCAAGAGGAAAGGATGGGATAGGGCAGTGTGATAATCTCCATGGATTTGGACATATATAGTTGTTAGTGTGATGCTGCAGATCCTGTTACAAATCTCACTTCATTGGGGGCTTTAGACTTCTCTCTCTGCCTTAACTACTCCCTCCATCTGCCAATATGAGAATATTAATGCTGGCCTATCATGTCTATTAGTTGAAAGGCTTGAATTCAGAAATCCTGCTAGAGAATGGGATTATTGCCTCCACTATCATCCTGCATAGTCCCTGAAAATATTTTGTGAGTTTGAATACCACCTGGAAAAACAGGGAAAATAATGCAAGAGGATGGGGGGGGGGGCAGGGGGGATGGAGTTAATGAAAGTGTGCTCTGTCACCCTGGGTGAGAAGTTTGGTTGAACTGCTACCTCTTCAACAAATCAAAGAAAATCTTATACTGGACTGAAGGCTATACTTTGGATGCTCAACAATGGATTCTTGGAATTATGTACATAAATCATGTTGAAATTGGAAATATATATAAAGCCAGTTCAATATGATGTGCAGAAGAAGGATCTCCTTGCAAGGAAATTGAAGGATAGGTTTTTGATGCCATTGCAAGAGTGTTTTGTATATTACTTCTTTTCCTAATAAGAGTGAACAACAACTAGCCAATTCTACTGGGAAAAGATGGCATGGGGACATTACTGGAATGGGAACTAAGCCTCCTTTCTGACCCAGGTGCCCCAAGTGATTCTAGTGTCTCTGAGTCAGGTCTTTTATCTTCTTGAGAATATCATGGTTTCTGCTTCTTGTCCTTATAGAGAAAGGCTGGACAACAAAGGTCCAGGTTCTAGGGGCCACACATGCCTCTCATTGGATCAGATAAAGCTGCACACATAAGCAGGCCATAAACACACACATGCACACACATTAGAGTTTAGACTGTGTTATGATTTGGAAAAAAATGGAATTAATGGGTGAGTGTACAGATGGATGGATGGTTGAATAAATATTCTTCATGATCCCCTGGCTTATTTGGCTTGTCCTAGCCCAGTTCTAATCACTTCTATTAGCCTAAAAAGAAACATAATTTAAAGGTCCGCTAGAGAAATGGAGGGAAATATCCATGCATCTCACTGCTTCCCATCCTGTTTGTTGTTGTTAACAGCCTTCAAGTCAACCCTGAGTCATGGTGATCCTGAGGATGAGACATTTCCAAGACCTCTTGTCTTCCACTGCTCTGTTCAGGACCTGCAGGCACAGGCTTGTGGCCTCCTTGTTTGAGTCTATTCATCTGGTGTGTGGTCTTCCTCTCTTTCTGCCACCTTCTACCTTTCCTAGCATTGTTGTCTTTTCTAATGAGTCATGCCTTCTCATGATGTAGTCAAAGTACAACAGCCTCAGCTTAATCATCTTGACTAGTCTGTCTAGTCTGTTGTTTTTGTTTTCCATATGTGTTGAATGAACTATATTAGTTAATAATAGAATTGATTCTTTCTGTGTGAATTATAGCAGTTCAACTGGAATATCATCTGTTCCTGGTTAACTCCCCCCCCCCCCCCCCATTTCTCTTATTGCAACTTCCATCTAACTTTTTAGAATTTGGGCTTCATCTTCATATAGTTCTTCATTCCATGTGTCATTTTTCCTCTCTTTTATATAACTCTTCTGAATATTGAATCCAATGTCTTTGTATTTCTTCTTGTTCTTGTAGTATGTTCTTTTTCTTGTCATAGAGCATCCCAGCACTTGGTTTGAACTTCCCTTTGAGTCCCCGGATCTTGTGGAAGGGGTCTTTCATTCGTCTTTTGCTATTGCTGTTGGTTGTTGTTGTTGTTGTTGTCTTTATCCAAGCCCTTTTCTCTGCTTTGCTATCTCTAAAGCAGAGGTGGGGAACAGTCGAGATTAGGATGCTGCATATATATCCAATGGGGGTTTGCTGTGGACCTTGGGGGTGCATGACCTGCACTAAATAAAATAAAATAAAATAAAATAAAATAAAATAAAATAAAATAAAATAAAATGTTAGTGGGATGCTGTCCCAAGAAGATGCACACCCAGGACATGCAACAAACAGATATTCCTTTCTTCATTTTTTCCTTTCCTTTCCTTTCCTTTCCTTTCCTTTCCTTTCCTTTCCTTTCTTCTTTTTTAAATTCTTTCCATTCTATCTTGCCAGACTGCTTTTTTTTTTTTACTTTTTTTAAAAAAGGTGCTTTAAAGGCCATTTCAGACTTGATGTGGCCACAAGTAAAAATACATCAGCAACACTGAAGTGGAGCTAAAATGTGGGTCCAACTTCCTGGGCCTAAAACCTGAGTTTGAGTGCAAGTTTACTTGTTTTTCTCTAAGCATGGCACACATTTCTCAGCCCAGTGAACCTTGGCTTCAGGATATTCATTCTGACAGTGAATGATTTTGGATTTCCTGCCTCAGACACATCTTGATTGGAAGTGGGTATGCACAGGCTAAGAGCAATGTACAAATATATTGATGTTATTGTGTAAATAGATGTCATGCATGTTACCTTTTGTAATTTTTTTATATATCCCCATGAAAAAGACCTAAAGAGCATTGTCACGCTGAAACACATGAGACTTGGGGAGAATATATGTGCCATCCAACTTTCCTGATTTGGCTAAGACAGTCCTCTACCCCACTTTTCCAGCTGCTTTAAAGATGTCCCAGTTGCTCTCTCTTCCCTTCCATTCCCCCCTTTGACCTCAGCTTCCTTTGGTTGCTGCAAATTAAGTTCAAAGTGCAAAAATAGTTTGCATTCAATTAACTCAGCAAGGGAGAGGGAAAGTGAAGGGGAAGAATCATTCCCATCCCAGTAAGACCGGGAAGAAGCAAACTGCTGAAGCTCCTTTTAACTTGTGTGATCTTCCTCTTTAGTAACTGTTGCCATCTTGGCCACACTTTTGATTTGTTTGGCCACAATGTCCCAATTTTTCTTTGTGAAATGTCGGAAGGTATAAAATAGAGATAATCTTTTTAGCACTCTGGGACATGTCACTTTTTTCTTCATCAATCAGAACATTGGCCAGGTCAGTTGGTGAATGAACTTTTCTGGTAAAGCCTGAAAGAGAGGTTCCCCTGTCTCCGGCCTGCCCAGTTAGCTTAAATCTGTCCAACAGTGGCATGTGGCGCCATTCTTTCTTGACTTCCTGACCCTCTGTGCTATCTTGTATAATTTTGTACATTGTTCTGGGCTATCATATGGTCACTGGTTGACAGATTTGGAAACATTTTTTTCCTGAGGGTTTTCTTCCCTCAACTCAGCAATTCACATTAGTTCACATTCATTCTTGAATAACTTGCTTTCAATTTTACTGTTTGTTCCAACAAGAGCAGGACCAGCTTTATGTATACGTTGATTCACTAGTGAACAATTGATTCAATGGGTCTTCTCTAGTTAAGACTAACCAGTAGGATACATCATAACTCTAAGGCAGTTAGTACACTGGGCTGGATCCAAAACACCTGCCACCCTTTCTCGAAACATATTTGGCAAAATGTGTAAATGAGCCAAAGAATATGATTCTTGTATTTTTGTAGTCTCTTTTGTAGGTTATGATGAATGTTTGGGGAGTGGGGTCAGTGATGTATGGTCCTATTCCTTTCTCAGTACATCTTGATGGTCCACACATGTAGAGTGTGATAAAAATTAAGAATTTCTGTTTTGGAATTGAATAGATCAAAGGGTTTCTAACAAATCTAGAGTTAGCTTCAACAGAAGATGAGGCCTTGAGGGAGGCTGCACAAATTGTTCTCCAAGGAATGACTGCCTGCTGAAGAATTATATATTTGCATCTACTATGCTCTATTTATATATGGAAATAAAACAAATATCCCAAAGAAAATATTTGTATCTTGCATGTAGTGCCTGTAGAACTTTTCATCATTTAGAAAATAGGAGAGCTACAAGTGGAAAATTACAAATATTGTAAAATTATTTTCAGCCCATGTGCATATGGTGTGTATTTCAGAATTCTACCGCCTTTTTTTCATTTCACTTGCACATCCTCAATGTTCATAAAAGAATTTAAATGACTAAAATTAGATGTCTCATTAGAGCCAATGACACAAATATACATGTATTGAATACAGTATATCTCACTTATTTGGGGTCAAACGTTAGGGACAGAATCTCCAAGCACACTTGAAAAAAGAATGCATGGTGTATCTGATTTGTTTTTATGGAGCCAGTCTGTTCTGGAATAATAGGCAATCCACTGAAATAAGGGATCTAATGAAGCATGTCTGGCAACCTGGATAGGAGAAGTTGAAAAGTTCTGGCAATCACAAGGAGTAGTTTTAAAAGATTTAAAATATTTTTCAGCGTAAGGGTAGAAATAGATGAGGTGGCCCATTGTCTTCAATTCTGTGTAAACCAAAAGGAGAGAGAGAAATAGAGGTACTAGATAAGGTATGGAGGATGTATTGAATTGTCATAGCAGCAGAAATAATATGGATTACACAGTGTGTTTTGAAATTACCAAGATCACAGGAAGATGGAAGCTGGCTTCTGCCGATCATTTCTAGGTCAGATTTTCAGAGTGTAATTCAGCATGTAGACTGTCTGTCTGTCTTCTTCCCCATCCGCCCCGCCTCTTTCAGTATTCCACTAAAAGGTACCATAGGATTTAGGATCTGTTATTGGTTATTTCAGGACAGTATGTCTGGCTTTTTATGATGATTTTAATTGGTGACAGTTCCTCCCTCCTTTGACATCCTCAATCTGGCTCTGATGTTTTCTCATGTCCTGCTCACAGCAACATCCTGGACTCCCATCCTGTCTCAGGACTGAGCACATTGCTTCTGTTCTGTTTCTCCCCCTTCATCCTCCCCCTTCATCCTCCATCCAGCCCATTCAATGCTAATTCAGTCCTCCTGGGCTAAAGATGTTGTTCAGCTGTGTAACTTTGTTTAGAATATTAACAGTTCAAAATCCTTCTTGAATATCCTCTCACCTAGAAACTCATGTTGGGTAGCTTTACCTTTACTCTCAGAGAATAAAGTCCCATCTTCAGATAGTATAAAAGAAAGCATCTTTCTTCAAGGTAGGATTCCACTGTTGAACAGCTAAATGTGGTATTCCCCCAAATCATGCCAAAATCTAAAGATAGCCAGTTGACACTAAGGAATAGAAAGCAAAAAACATGCTTTTATTAACTTGTTAAAATGTCAAATATATCATGCAAACTTTGATTTCACCAGCTTGTTCCATCAGGCTAGGTGGTAATGAAAGAAATGGAGGTGGGGGATGACTGCTGTTGAAACCCTAGAGTTTGTGTTATTTCATTTGGAGGAGATTGTGGGTATTCAAATTAGGCTTTACCAGGCACTATACATATTTCAGGCTGCAAATGGGAACTCCAGGATGAACAGTTTGTGGGGAAGGGGAATGGTTGATCTGCAGCCATTTTTGATTAAGTATTCTGGAGAATCTGACAGCGTTCACACTCTTTTGTGACATTTTATTTGGTCTAATAAGACAATTGCTCTAGTATGGATTCAGGGAAAATGTAGAACAGTTTGTTAGAAAAATAAAAAAAATGTGTAATCACATCAGACAATTTAGAAATAAGAAGAATCTTAGATGGTGTTATGCTCATCATTCACTAAATGCAGCATCAAGTGGTAATGAGCAGCATGTATGAAATGGCCACTACTGGTCAAATACCATGGGCAGAGCTCTCTTATTGGTTCATATTGTCTTTGACGAAAAATGTTTCAGTGGAAACCAACCAGGTGATGGCTTCAACTCAGTGGCCTCTGTCAAGTGATGAGGTGTTGTTTCATGATGAATGGGCTAAAAAAGAAAAGAATACTGATCTGAACATGGACTATTAGCTTATAGGATAATTATACAGAAGCTCCACACCTAAAGTTTAAATTTAAGTCAATTATTGATCACAATAATCAAGAGTTAGGGTTTTTTTCTTAATCTGAGAACCTGCTCAATCTGGGTGGAAAAAAGCCTTGCCGAAATGCCTTTTGTTGATTTGGAAGGGCCTCCTTTGTGTGTGAGTAGTTCAGTTCCCTGCTAGTCCACATTCATAATCTGTAAATGAAGATGCCACTTCTTAATTCAATAATTTTGACTTAAATGTATGTGATGATATTTGGAGGCATCTGAACTATTTCCTTCACCAATAGCTGTCCTATCCCCAAAAGTTTTGGTACTACTAGATTCCAAAAAGTAGAGATGGGAAAAATATTCAGATTTTTATTTTATTTTATTTAAAAAAAAAAAATAGAAAAATGTGTTTAGTGTTGGCAGACCCTGATAAGGAGAATGCTGGACTGATCAGAATCTTTGCAGTTTGGGACATATTCTGCACAAAATTTGCATGTATTTTTACTATTACTATATTATTATTATTATTATTATTATTCATAGAAAACAGCATTTTCTATACAGAAAACAGCATTATTTTTCCTGTGCAAAAAAAGGTGTGTGAATTTGGTGCAGAATAATTCCCCAACTGCAGCATTTTGAGAAAAGAAACAGTATTTTCTCCTCAGAAAATAATAAATTTTATTATATTAAATTATTTATTATATTAAGTAATATAAAAAAGGTTATTTCCTGCACAGAAAATTCTGTTTTCTTTACAAAAGATATCACATGTTTATCTGGCACAGATAAGTCCCAAACTGTAAATAGTCTTTAAAGTGCACAGTTTTGAAGACTTTCTCACAGCAGGAATAAAACTGCTAAAATCACATATTACTGCCTTCAAAAATGGGATAAAAGAATGGGATGATGAAGAATTGCATCTTATCAACAGATGACTTAAATATGGAATATTCCCTACATATTATCAACCTGAGTTCTCATCAGATCATAGTTGAGGCTTATGTGACTAACTAATCTTGATACAACTCTCCACTGTAAACTAGAATCTGTTTTTATATTATTTTATTTGGATGGAGGAACATCAATCTGGTAAGGTTCCACTTGCAGTCTGGAATGGTACAGGCCACATACTACCTTAATGAAATAAGGCTTCAGTGAAGCATAAAATCTCAGTAATCAATACATTTTAGGTTCTTCAGTTTGACATATGATTCTTCATCTCCTGTCACAGTCAGCAAAGGTGTAATTAATCATGCCACCACTCAAATAAGTAGTTGCTTTTAGCTCTCTGTGGCAAGGTGAGTATGTGAGTAGTGGGCCATGAAGTCCAGAATAATTTAAACTATGCCAATCCACTTCCTCAAAACCCACTTAAATGCTTCCAAACCATATGGGGAGCAATATCAAAATGAATGGCATTCCACATGGAGCTGCAATATGGAGATCCATTTCTGTATAAGAAATGGAAAAATGGGGAAATCACCAAAGAGGAATTCAAACAAATAGCTAGCACGTGTAGGGGTAAAGTCAGAAAAGCTAAAGCGCAGAATGAACTCAGGCTTGCTAGAGAGGTTAAGAACAATAAAAAGGGCTTTTTTGGGGTTTGTCAGCAGCAAAAGGAAAAAGAAGGAAATAGTAGGGCCACTGTGTGGAGAAGATGGCAAAAAGTTAACAGGGGACAGAGAAAAGGCAGAATTACTCAACACCTTCTTTGCTTCAGTCTTCTCAGAAAAGGCAAAGGGTGCTCAACCTGAGGATAATGGAGCAGAGGACAGAATAGGAGAATTTCAGCACAGAATAAGTAAAGAGATAGTACAAAAATATCTGGTTAATCTAAATGAATATAAGCCTCCAGGACCAGATGAATTACATCCAAGGGTATTAAAAGAACTGGCAAATGTAATATCGGAACCATTGGCAATAATCTTTGAGAACTCCTGGAAAACAGGAGAAGTCCCAGCGGACTGGAGGAGGGCAAATGTTGTCCCCATCTTCAAAAAGGGGAAAAAAGAGGATCCCAACAATTATCGTCCAGTTAGTCTCACATCAATACCCAGAAAGATTCTGGAGCAGATCATTAAACAGAGAGTTTGTGAACATCTGGAAGATAATTTCATAATCACAAAAAGTCAACATGGGTTTCAGAGAAACAGGTCGTGCCAGACAAATCTGATCTCTTTTTTTGATAAAATTACCAGCTTGGTAGATGAAGGGAATGTTGTGGATATAGTATATCTTGATTTCAGTAAGGCCTTTGACAAAGTTCCCCATGACATTCTTGGAAACAAGCTGGTAAAATGTGGGCTAGACAAAGTAACTGTTACATGGATTTGTAATTGGTTGACTGGCCAAACCCAAAGGGTGTTTAACAATGGCTCCTTTTCAACCTGGAAAGAAGTGACCAGTGGGGTGCCACAGGGCTCTGTCCTGGGACCAGTGCTATTCAATATCTTTATTAATGACTTGGATGATCGCATTGGGGGCATAGTTATCAAATTTGCAGACGACACCAAATTAGGTGGAGTAGCTAATACCCCAGAGGACAGGATCAAAATTCAAAATGACTTGAACAGACTAGAAAGCTGGGCCAAAGCTAACAAAATGAAATTCAACACGGAGAAATGTAAGGTACTGCACTTAGGGCGGAAAAACGAAAAGTACAGATATACGATGGGGGACACCTGGCTGAATGAGATGATGTGTGAAAGGGATCTAGGAATCCAGGTGGACCACAAGTTGAATATGAGTCAACAGTGCGATGCAGCAGCTAAAAAGATCAATGCAATTTTAGGCTGCATCAGTAAAGTATAGTGTCTAGATCAAGAGAAGTAATAGTGCCACTCTATTCTGCTTTGGTCAGGCCTCACCTGGAATACTGTGTCCAGTTCTGGGCACCACAATTCAAAAAGGATGTGGAGAAACTGGAGCGTGTCCAAAGGAGGGCAACTAAAATGGTGAAGGGTCTGGAAACTAAGCCCTGTGAGGAACGACTTAGCGAGCTGGGAAAGTTTAGCCTGGAGAAGAGAAGGTTAAGAGGTAATATGATAGCCGTGTTTAAATATTTGAAGGGATGTCATATTGAGGAGGGAACAAGCTTGTTTTCTGCTGCTCCAGAGACTAGGACCCGAAGCAATGGATGCAAGCTGCAAGAAAAGAGATTTCACTTCAACATTAGGAGGAACTTTCTGACAGTAAGGGCGGTTCGACAGTGGAACACACTCCCTTGGAGAGTAGTGGAGTCTCCTTCCTTGGAGGTCTTTAAGCAGAGGCTGGATGGCCATCTGTTGGGGATGCTTTGATTGGGAGTTCCTGCATGGCAGGGGTTGGACTGGATGGCCCTTGTGGTCTCTTCCAACTCTATGATTCTATGATTCTATGCAATACATTACAAGGCTCAATCAAGTGACCTAATCAAATTGGCATTTTGTGAAGATGCAGAGGGGACCTCTGGCTGTCTTGAAGGAGTAAGAGAAGGAAAGAGAGGACAAGACAGGACCCAGAAGACACTGAGCAACAGGAAGGAGATAGGAGAACCAGCTGTGAACCCTTAGGAAGGGACAAGAGGAATAGAGGATTTAAGGGTGGTGACAAAGTGGACATGAGGAGGGAGATCATGGAAATGAGAGGAACTCAGGTGGACGTGGACAGGGTGAGTGACTACTGACCACACCCAACCAGGGAAGGGTGGACTGCATATCTTCAAAGGCAAGGAATATGCCCAAGAAGGGGGAATTGGAGCCCCAGTTGTTTTAAAGATCCCATCAAAGAGAGGTTCTTAGGGGAATGCCCCAGAGCTACTCAGGAGGGAGCTCTTTCCTATGGGAGAAGCCCAAACTTCTCTGTTCTGAACACTTATCCTCAAGTTTTTTGGGACATTAGAGGGCGGTGGTGGATAGCCAGACAATCACCCAAAGCCTGGGAGAAGACAGACTAGGAACCACTGAGAAGAAACATGGCCATGTCTAATAGTTGCAAGCCCAGATTTTATTTATATATATTTTTAGTGAAACTAGTTGTGAAATAACAGCTAATTCCTTGTGTGTTTTCTTTATCTGGGTGGGGTTAGTGTTGTGCACTTATCAAAGCAATATTCGGTTTGAACTCACATTACTGAACAGTAAGAAATGGAAGCCAGTTGATGCCCCAGTGAGAATGTAGGAGAATGGGCCCTGCCACACATTTACAGGATAGTATTTGCCTAAAATATATGCATGCACACATACACAACTCTTAATAATGAATGGATCCATATAATCTGATGCAACTTTTCCAGCTGTATCGTAGGTAATATATTGTAACACTACCAAGTTACTGATCAGATTGCTGGTTGGTACAGTCAGACTGAAAAAAGAAAAGAACGAATGATTTGTAAAAACATTCAGAGTTAAGAGCCTATGTTTGTGTTTCTGATATTCTAAGAGAACATTCATTCTAAGATTTTTGGGAGACCTCTCACTCCCATGTCAGGGGATTGAAAACTTGGTGCTTACTTGGACCTTTTACTCCTAGGTGCAACCTTAATTGGCTTTCCCCCTGACTAATTGAGTTCCCCAGTATCAAAAAGGAAAGGGAAAGGGAACAGAAAAACCATAATGTAATTACACAAAAAGGCAAAAGTAACTGTCTTGGCCATAAGGGGTGGAAGTACAAAGCCCATGAGAGTCAACCATTTCTATATCAGAGAGGGATGGTAAATCTGCTCCATATGTTAGCCCAAACATTTAAGGAGCTATGCATGATGCTAAGCCTTGTCCCTAAAACAGGTTCAGCACCTTGAACAGATCCTTTAAAGTCTGGATTGAACCCAGAGAGGAGTCAATGCCCCTTTTACATGGAAGCCACCAGCTACCACCAGCTACCACTGGTATTATCTTCATTGCACCACACAGAAGAAGGTAACCTATACATTTTAAGCTGGGGAAATGGAGTGACTAGAAAGTTAATTATATATGCCAGCTGACAGTTGGTCAAAAAATATTCTCTGATTTTTTTTTAAAAAAAAATTGTTTTTAAGGCATTGACTGCTTGTGAAAAACTTAGCCTAGTACTGCAAATGAACTATGCTGTATTTTAATAAGAAAAACCAAGAAACAATTCCTCTGCACTTGGGATCTTGTTCTCTGATATCTACATATGTGCTTCTACTGTGTGCATACATGTGTATGAAAGACAGAGAGGGGGGAGAGAGAGAGAACAATTGAATTATATGAAGAGCTGCTTAACAAGTTAAGTAAACATCTTTTGGCATTTTAGTTTTCCATTTTGAAGCCTGGCTGTGCAATTCAAATGGGTGAAATAACATAAGCACCCTTCTGCTAGCCAGTTTGTTTAACAAGAGGAGTTGTGAGCTTTCTGAACACTCCACTCATGAACGGTGTTCTTTTATGGGACTGCCAGCTGGAGGAGAGGAAGCAGAAATGGTGAAGGGAGGCAGGCAATAGCTGGATTTTTAAGCAAATTGTAACAGCACAGGGACTATTCAAAACTGCCACATCATAGGCAGAATAGTAGGGATGAACTGTGAGAATTTTGAAGAAGGCTGCTGGCTGCCATCGATGACAAACACTCCAGGGTGAGAATGAGTCCAGAGGCATTGCTAAAGAGGTGGGAGAGAGGAGCAAAACCAGGAAGGGAAGACAAGAATATGCAGGATTCTTTTTAAAAAATATATGTATGTGTGTGTGTGTATTTATTACTTTAATGAGGGGGGTAAAAAATGTGGAAAGATGTGTGTCCTACTTTTCACATATGTGAAATGTGAAAACTAGAAAGGAGAAGGGAGGGGTGAAGAGGAAGGACTAAAAAGAAAAAAAAGAGAGAGAGGAGCGACTACTAAAGAAATGAACCCCCCCTCCACAGACTGCCTGACGCCAGATGGCTTCTTCTAATAAATATTCAACCTTAACTCAGTTCCCATGTAACTTTATTGTAAAGCTGCCAGCACACCCACACAGATCTGGGCCAGCAAAATGATTACAGTAGTACAAACAAAATAGTGCAATAGAGGAAACAGGCCGACAGGATCCTGTATACAGAAAGAAGGAGCTGCAAAGATGCAAGTCAACAAACCTCTTAGAGGCTCACAAGCTCAGAAGGACGGTTTCAATGAAAGGCAAAAAGAGAAAAGGAGGAAAGAAAGAGCTCACCAATGAAGTGCACACATGCACGACTGCTCACACAAAAGATATTACTTTGATTTTCTCCCACTACAGATTTTCCTGTTGAAAGCAGCATTCAGAAAGACAACATATTACCAATCAAATACTATTTTCAAAATGTCTATGTAAATAATTGAGATATATTAAAGGAAGGGTTAAACTTTTTCTGTTGTCCGCTCTGTATCCACAGGGGGCATCCACTAAATAATAAAAGATCAGAGTCCCAAATCTATTTGCTCTATTAATTGGGTCAAAAAAAAAAAAGAGTACTATAATTGCCCCCTCCAATACTGGTTTCAAGCTCTAAGACAGTGTAACACTCACTTCTTGGACTTTTCTTTTCTTTTCCCTTTCCTTTCTTTTTCTTTTTCCTCTGGATCATGAAACTTGACCACATCAGGCTGGAAACCCCAAAGTGATTAAAATAGGATCTTGACCAAATGCAACAGAACATTCAGATTAAAAGCAAAATTGGAGAAAAGGGACATGACTCCAAAGGCATGCATTTATGGATAATTTGGAACAAAAACAACAACAACAAAAAAGAATCTGCCTCAGGCTGGTGGGGGGTGGGAACTAGTGGAGGTACATACTGTTCATTTCTGGACACGTTTCTAGAGGTTTTACTTGCTGAATTGCTCTTAATTAGAGAGTGGAAAATATGGGTAGTCTGTTTCAAACTACTACCTACAGCTAAGGCAATTTAAAAAAAAACCAATCATGCATGTGCCAGTGATGTATCAGGTAGCTAAGAATACACAGTAAAATGATTTGGGGAGAATGAAAGTGGTGTTTGCCTGTTCTTCAAAATCTGATATCTGAGCTAACTAGTCTCATGGCAAGAAATGGCTGATGTGTTAGAGATAACATAGTAACAGGTGAAATATAGAACTGAAAATCAAGAAGTGGAATTCTGATGATGGAATTGGTTCCTGAGAAGTGGGACCAGAGATTGAGGGACAGCTGCATGTGAAATGTGGCTCCCAATAGTTCTTTGCCCTGGGACATGTTGCAAACCATGGAAACATTTCTAATAGGATCTTCTCTTGTGCAAGAGCTGGAAATCATGAGAACTGAGCAAGAGGTGATATCTCTTCTTCTTTTTGCAACAGAGTCTGGAATGCTTGTATGTAATGGCTTTTCCCCTCTTTGTCATTCTGATGAGTCCTTTAGTTTGCTCTGACCCAATATGACTTCCATTCCTATGGAGATGGAGGTGTTCTTGAGAACTTAAAGTGCTCCTGTTCTTCTCACATGCAAAACAGCTTTCTAAGCACCATGTGTGCACACGTCAATGCATACACACATACATACACACACACACACTGAAAATGATGTTCAGTATGTTTGTATCTTGATTTATTCTGAAAAATCTTGTCCCACAGTTACTGAAAAGCAAACTTACTGATCTGTATGTGTTCTCTTCATTAAAAATGTTTAAGAAAACACTATTGTCCTTACTATATTATCAAGCCCTGAGAAAACATGTCACCTTTTCCCACAGGTGTTTTTATGATCCCCGACTCCCAACTCTCCTGGTCCACTCTTTCTGTGGCAGACGAATAGACTGCTTCTTCTGGGAGCCTTCAAGAGCAGTAATTCATATTTCAAGTGGGTCATAGAGAGTGCTACATAACATTTTAAAATGGAAAACTAATAGGATCTTCTCTTGTGCAAGAGCTGGAAATCATGAGAACTGAGCAAGAGGTAATATCTCTTCTTCTTTTTGCAACAGAGTCTGGAATTTTAAACCAGCAATGGACCGCTGGACAGTTGTAGTTCTCTTTTTGCTTGTTTTTAAAACAATTTTGTGTATAACGTGGCAGATATTGGTAGAGTCAGGTACTAGATCTCTCCCCCCCCCCCCCCCCCCCCCCGTAGACCAGTCTTGCAAATGGCTGCCTCTGGTAAATAGAAAATAGTCGACTCAGGTTCGACTCAGCCTTCCATCTTTCATAGGTCAGTAAAATGAGTACCCAGCTGTATAGAAATGTAGCTGCTATTGCTTTTTCTATTATAGAACCTAGATTGCCTTAGGGTTGCCATAAGTTGGAACTGACTTGAAGGGACACAACAGAGATTTTAGCATTTTGTCTTAGGTTTCTCTCTGTGTTAAATAGTATCTTAATGATCAATCAGCCTAGCTTGAAACTGTATTCTTGCATGGCAGGAGTTGGGCTGAATAGCCCTTGAGATCTCTTCCAACTTTTATGATTCTATGAGACCAAGTAAGTGGTCTACAAGTATTATACATTATCAATTTGACATAACTGATCTTTGTGGGCCAACTATTGGCATAGTGGAATGCCATGGAATGAGCATTTAGCTCTTCCATTAACTATTTCTGAGTCATCCTCTTCCTTCCCCCACCTAGACAGCCTTTTGGATGAGTGTGGGCACTACTCAACCTGCAATATGCATAAGTTTGGGTTAAGATGCACTAGTAGCCTTTTTATAAACACTCTAAAATCCTCCCATTGTTGTTGTTTGCCTTCAAGTCATTTCCTACATAGGGTGACCCTAAGGTGAAAATATCACATGTTTCTGAGGTTGAGAGTGTGTGACTCCCTCAAGGTCACCCAGTGGGTTTCCATGGTTGAGTGAGAAATCAAACCCTGGTCTCCAGAGTCATAGTCCAATGCTCAAACTATTATGCCATGGTGGCTCTCTTGACTCCTCAATGCTCCATCCAAATCAAGCCCACCCCAACTCTTCTGTTGTTAGGAGAGGTTATCAGAAAAAAGAAGGGACCCAGGAACCCATTGCTCTAGCACTGGTGATGAGACAGTAGAAAAGATATGTGAAGAATGATGGAAAATGAGCAAGCAAGCAGTTGTGTTTGTGTGTATTTTTCTATACAACAAAATCTGAGTTGTCCTATGCCCTGTTTCCTCATACATCAAAGCCCAGCCATGCCACCCAGCAGACACAAAACCAGACTAAGAATTAGCATTGGGGTTAAGGTTAGACCCTAGAGGAGTGCTACAAACAAGTTTTCCTTTGCACCACATGGATGATCCATTCTAGCATTGAAAGAAAAATAAATAAATTGCAAGGCACAACAGAGATGCGCAAAAATCTTCATGCATGAACCTGAAATATACTTTCCAAAATGTTATCAATGAAAATAGAGAGACATGCAGCCAAGCATTATTGTTAAATCAAAGGTTCTTAATCGGGGCAGTGATGGGTCAGGTGGTGGAAGAAGGTAGAGGCCATGATCCAGCAAACTTCCCTGCTCTCTTCCTCCTCCTCCTCCTCCTCCTCCTCCTCCTCCTTCAGGTAGAAGTGGCTGCTCCAAGTGCCCTCCTCATCTTTTTCTTCCCCTCCAGGAGAGAATGTTTGGGAAGTGGAGGAGGAGGGATAAGTGCCTCGCGTCCCTCTTGAGCAACTCATGTGCCCCTCCGGCAATTCCACCCGACCATTTGAGAATAACTGGCCTAAACTATTCACAGTGTCCCAGGTAGGCTAAGAATTGGTGGGAAAATAAGTACAGTACTTTCAGCTCAAGGTGAAAAAAATGGAGGGGAGGGGAATACATAAGAAACATAAACATATGTCAGTCATAAAGAAATGCATGCATCCCAGTGACATTTTCAACTGTCTCATTAAGTTATAATCCTATACACATTTACACTGAATAAGTATCACTGAATTCATTGGAATGTACTTCTGAATAAATATGTTTATGACTGTATTGTTATTATAAGTGTGGCTGCCCAGGATGGCCAATTTGCAGGGTGGAGCACCAGCTTACCTGGCTTGCTCTGGCTCCAGTGCCTTGCTTTTCCAGGCTGTACAAGGGCTGGAAGCAGCCTGGGATAGGCTGCACCAGGTGGTGGAGAGTAGCTTCTGCCCCCCCCCCCCAGTGCAGCCTGGGAGGGGGAGGTCTAAAATCTCTGTGTGTGTGTGCGTGTGTGTGTGTGTGTGAAAGAGAGAGAGAGAGAGATTAGTTCTGGGCATGCTGTAATTTCAGAGATCCCTTCAAAGGAACTTCTAAGTAGGTTGCTTCATGTGTTCTTCTTCCTTACTGAAAGTTACCCAGAGAGAAGGGAGGGTGGAGGAGCCTTCACCACCCAGCCTTAGTCTTAGTGCCCCCATCCCTACCAGAGGCTTGGAGGAGATCTGATGCTCCCATCACTGCCAGCTCTGTGGGGTAAGAGGTCTTCTTCTTCCCAAAGGAGAAGATAGATAGATAGATAGATAGATAGATAGATAGATACACACGCATGCATACACAGAGGCATCCAGGGAGTGCAACCAGCAGCAGCAGGGACCCCTGCAGTGCCCAGCCCTTCCTCTTCACCTTTTCTCCCTATTGTTCAGTGCTTCTTTTGCTTCCTTCTGTGTCTCTCACACACAGACACATAGACAGGCACACATTGTGTCAGCCCACAACCCCAGGCACCCACCCCCCAAAAAACCCTTCCTAAGTGGGCAGATGTGACCGCTCAAGATTGCGGATCCCAAGGGCCTCCTTGGCCAGAGGGGAAAGAAAGGGCTCCTCCTCCTCCTCCTCATCATCATCATCATCTTCTTCTTCTTCCTCTTCTTCATCATCCTCATCCTCATCTTCACCCCAGATGTCATCACCACCAAGGAGGACTAAGGCACCGCAAATTGGAAGACATGCCAAAATAAAAGCTAAAGACACTCATAGAAAGATAAACTACATGCTTCTCAGTTAGGTTCCAAAGGGAGGGCATTTTGACATTTTTCCTGGACAGGAGGATGAAATGGAGGACAAGTCCTGGGAAAGGAAGATGTTTTGGTCACCCTGTCCTCATTACAGAGTGACCAGATAGATGTTGTCCCCGTGGGAGGGGGGGACGAGGCACCACAAAATGGGGGACATGCCCCAACAAAAGCTTATATAAGGAGCTTATTTCACCGCTTATAAAACCATCTTACATCTCCCAACTTAAATTGTAATTTGGGCAGCACCCTGATAGTATCACAGGGATTTTGCCACCAAATCTGCTGCCCAAATACAGCCTGGGTCCATCCCTGATCCCAGGGGCACTCATCGTGTCTCTTTTTGAAACTGGGAGTTTTCCAACTTAAGAAAATGGCTGCCAGAGCGCTCATGGGGGCGGGGATGGACCTAGGTGGTGGATTTGGAGGCAAAATCCCTGCAATAGTATTAAGATGCCACCCAAATTAAAATTTAAGTCGGGAGAAGTAAAATGATTTTATAGGCAGTGTGATAAGCTCCTAAATATAGAATGTGTGCTTCCTAGTCCTGCTTAAAACGGAGGACATTTTGGACATTTGAGGGGCTAGCCACTGGTGTCATCAGTGCAGTACACATTAGAAATGCAAACAGTGGATACAAATCAACGTCACCAACGATGACAATGGAAGTGGAATGACATAGATGCATGTCATTTGATTGACAGAACAACAAAAGACCTGAACATGATCAAATGCTATTGATATGGGGGATCCATTTTGAATCATTACTTATATCAATGTGAACTCTGAGAGGGTTAAATTGCACCGGAGAGATTTAATTAGGGCAAACATAGCTGGAACTTCAATTCAGGTCAGATTTGGTATTGCATTAATGAATGTATTATCAAATTTACCAAAATCTGCCCAGCAGAAAACACTAGTGTGAATGGGACCTTCCTGTGTCAGTGGACAGTTGAGGTGTAAATGATAGCAGGAATTAGTTTTTTTAATGGTGCAGCAAACTTATTCAAGGGTTGCCCTTCAGAAGAAATGGAGATTCTATTTGAGCTCAACTTTGGGCACCAAAATGCTGTGGGTTGGTACAGCCATTCCCACTGCTAAGCAGAGACAGAGTACAAATCATGCGCTCAGTTCTTCAACAAATAAAATGGTTTAACAAATCAATAGATAGGAAGGAAATAAAAGACCCAAAACTGGACACCTCCCCCCCAGATGCTATATTTGAACTACTCTCTAGAGAAAGTAATCCAGAAGAAATCAGACTTGAAGATGAACATATAGCACAATAAGATGTGGGGAGAGATAATATGAACTTTGCAGACATGAACAATATATAACTTTTGCCCAAATAATTAATTGCTTTATAAAATAATCATTAAAAAGCAAAAATAATGTTATAAAACTTCTTAAATAGACTGACAGCCCAAGTCCTAATTATGAGAGTGTTGCCACAGATTTTGATAGACTAAAGATCAAATCTTCATGTAACATTAACTTGGCTGTTAATGCAAGATGTCACATATTCTCAGCAGCAAGGAATATGAAGCTTTCTTCTATTTAAAAAACAGAATCAGAATTTTACTGGGGAAAGATATTTGGTTGTTTTCTTCATTTTAAAAAGGTTATTCCATTATAATGGGTCCTTCTTAAAGGCACTGTTAGAACGACTTTATGTACAGCAAGAAGGGGAAAAAGTAACATACCAGCCAGGCTGCTAAATGAGATGAGAGCCTTTAATGATTTATTAATAACCACTTTCTACAACATTCTAACTACTGAAGAGAAATCAGAACACTAAATATATTAAGATCTTCCCTTTGGAGAGAAAGAAATCTGTGGCAAACATTAGAATATCATCAAATTTACAAGAAAAAAAAAACATTTCACTTGCTATCTGATGTTTTGTGGGTAAGAGCCTTCCTTGCTTCTTGGGAAGGAAAAGTAAGGTCCATCTCTACTGTTACTACAAAGGTGCTCATCATTTTTCTCGTAATTGAATAAATTTAGAATTCTATTCAATAATAATCTCTCTTTTCTTATCATTCTCATGTTTTGTTATAATGGTTCCTTGCCATGAGACTTAGTAGTAATAAATTGAAAGTGCATTTTTGTTCCTCCACAAATCTAGGAGAAAACAATTGCTCCACTGTCCATTGATGCAAGTCAAAATAACTGTCATGTCCCTATTGTAGACGGTGAAGGGAACATGACCAGGCGAGAGTAATTTGGTTTGGCAAGTGGGGCCTGCAACAGGTGCCCCAGCCAATCAGTTATGCCTGCTTCTACAATACTCTTCCATTTCTCCTTCTAGCTGGTTTTCTTTCATCCCCACCTCCACCCTAACAGTCAACATCTCCACTGAGCTTGCTTATTAGACTTCTTTCCAGGTTCTCCCCCATTTAAGTTTATTTCCCAAAGCTTATTTATTTGTGAAAACATTGCCATTTTGCAGAAGCTGTTGATGTTCTTTTTTTATGTGTGGCTGGCTACATGAACAATAGAGCATGACTGTTCACCTTGAACACTGGAAATAGGAGAGTGAGGATTATGGATGCTGCCACACTGCAGAAATAAAGCAGTGTGACACTACTTTAAATTCCATAGCTCAATGCTGTGAGATTCTGGGATTTGTATTTTGTTGGGTACCAGAACTCTCTGACAGGGAAGGCTAAATATCTCACAAAAACTACAAATCCCAGAATTTTACAGCATTGAGCCTTGGCAGATAAAATGGTGTCAAACGGCTTTATTTTGGGAGCCATATGCTGTCTGGGTAATGGCTGGGGCATATGACCAGTGTGTTTCTGGTCTGTTTGTATTTTTTAATAACTCATCTACACCATAGTTGTCATGCTCAGCAGGCCAGTATAAGAGAAGATGCTGTTATTGTTAAGGAAAATGCAACATGGGACTTACAGTAATAGAAATAAAATGTGTATGTGAAAGTCACAGTGATTAAGCAGGAGCAATCATGAAGCTACACAGGTGAAAAGGATAATATAATTTGGAAGCCTTGAGAGACAAGGACAAAGTTATAGAGTGTATATTGAAAACACCTGTTGTAGATTGCAAACACCTGAGATTCATTAAGTAGTCAAGGTAAAATGATGAAATACTTGGGTTGGTCTTAAGTATGGGATGATCTATGTAAACCAATCAAAATGAATGTACACACCCACTGGGTGGAAACTGACTAGTGGGTGGTGACTAACAATGGCTATAAGTGCAATGTTTGCCAATGCATATTGTGGTGTAGTGTTGGAGATATTGTGATTTGTAGGGCATATAGTATTTATGTATATAGTAGAATAAAGTAGATCTTTTATATAAGACTACTGAGTTGTTTGGTGTCTTGAGGGAAGATACAAGAGCCAGAAGAATCCTGGAGAAGTTTGGAGACATCTCAGGAAGAAGAGTGAGAAGGCTTGGAGAGTTTGTCAGGGTCTTCAGCCTATTCTCTGAAACTCTGCTGCTTAGGAAAGAAGCATCAACCACTGATCAAAGCTGGTCAGCTCTGCTGCATAACAAGGTGGTGAGTTAGAGCCAGAGGTGAAGAGCTACAACTCGCATCATCCCTGACAGTTATTGGTATTGGTATTGGTATTTCTGCCACTGTTGCTTGTTGTTTAAAAGTTTATAGATGGCTTATAGAGAACAAAATCCCTTACAAAGTTGAAGTTGATTTCAAATGCAACTACCTAAAACATACAGTGCGTAATCACAGGCTAAAAGCAATATGAAAATAATTAAAATAATAAATAAGATATACTAATTAAAATGGCAGTAGCTTATAAACCTTCACTGAAAGCACAGGACATAAAACAAATCACATTCAGATTGGGATAAATAGGTCTTCATAGGAAAATGTACACATTTCAAATTCACATAAAACACTGCTTCAACATGGTAGGGGCAGTTCAAGCAATATGTACATTTTAAACATGCACAAAAATGAGGGTGGGGGAGAGAGAGAGAAGGCTAAAATGGGACCAGATTCAATTGTGGCTTTTTTTAAAGACAAGGACTGGAGATGAAGGTGGAAAAGTGGGAAATTGACAGATGCAGTCTTTATAAATTAGCATGTTCCTAGCCATAAAATCTATAGCAAAAATAATGTGAATCAAGCTAATCTGTTAAGTGGTGCCTCACACCTGTCAAATTTCACAATTTAATAATTTAGGTTCCTCACTCTTGGACTTAAAACTGTGGAGCCTTCATGCATATGTGGATTGATTATGTCAAAGATGAAGCCTTTAGAAAAATATTCTTGATCTACAATAACAGGGCAAATAGTGCACCTTTAGGGGCACTACAAAATAGAAGGCTGGTCTCAATGTTGTTGGCAGCAGGAAGATTGGAGATCATCTATAATTGGAGATCAGTAGGTAACCTGTACATAAGAACCTGGTTTAACAGGGTATAGCATATGGTGCTACTGAAAAAGTTGACATTTAAAATAAGGTAATTGCATAATCTGTCCAACATGTATGAAGAACATATTATAAGAAAAGCAGACTTGGACACAGAAGAAGGAAAAGTGAAAATAGGAGAAAGGAATATCAACAATCTAAGATATGGTGATGACACCATAGTACTTGCAGAAAACTTCACAGACTTGGAACACCTACTACGGAAGATCAAAGAAGAAAGTTCAAAGGCAGGCTTAATGTTGAACATAATGAAAACAAAAATAATGACCACTGAGGACCTTCACAAGTTCA
Organism: Phrynosoma blainvillii; assembly: GCA_026167975.1. Lineage (NCBI taxonomy): Eukaryota > Metazoa > Chordata > Lepidosauria > Squamata > Phrynosomatidae > Phrynosoma > Phrynosoma blainvillii. Next base: position 278,579,088 of record JANUYF010000001.1, read on the forward strand.
ACCTAGACAATGAACAAATAGAAATAGTAAAAGAATTTCCATACCTGGGATCAAACATTGATAGAAATGGGAACTGCAGTCAGGAAATCAGAAGAAGATTAAAGATGGGGAGGATGGTTATGAAAGAACTAGAAAAGATTCTAAAATGCAAGGATATACAAATCAGCAAAAAAATTAGAATCATACATGCCATTGTATTCCCTGTTACCATGTATGGATGTGAGAGTTGGATGGTGAAGAAAGACAATAGGGAAAAAATCAATTCATTTGAGATGTGGTGCTGTAGAAGAGTGCTGAGGATCCCTGAGGACAGCCAAAAGGACAAACTAGTGGGTCCTAGAGCAGATCAAGCTGGAAACCTCCCTGGAAGCCAATGACTAAACTGAGGCTGTTGTACTTGAGACACATCATGAGAAGGAAGGACTCATTGGACAAGATAATAATGCTGGGAAAGATGAAGGGAAGTAGGAAAAGAGCAAGGCCACATGCCAGATGGATGGACTCTATTTAGGAGGTCATGTGTATGGGGTTGCAGGAATTAAGCAGAGCGGTGAAGGACAGAGGATCGTAGAGATGTCTTATCCATAGGGTCACTATGAGTCAAGATTGACTCGAGGGCAGTTAACAACAAATGATGAAAACCAAAACAATAACTTTATTTCAGCATAGTATAAATTTATTGTGTTTCATTTAAAAGATCATATTCTCGGTGTCCACAACAAAACCAGATGATGTTTTGGAGAAACCAATTTTAATAGGCGTGAAATTGTCAATGATATTGAATTTGAAGCCAACAAATTATAGCAAAGTGTTGATTCTACAGCAAAAACATAGAAAGGAAGACTTAAGAACAAAGAAGAGGGGGAAAAACAACAACTGAAGACAACAAAATGTATTAAGATCTATTATTATTTACAGTGCTTTATATAAGAACTTACTCGTGTAAGTTTTGATGCATACATAGCCTTTTTGTATATTTATTAAAATGTTAAAATATTAAATTAAAATACTTCTGTAGAAATTGTTCGAGATTGACTCAGAATGTTTAAAGAATAAACTTTAAATGAACTGATGGTCAGAAGGTGGTTTTCAATGGGAAATCCATCCAAAACTGGTGGGTGTAGTGAGTCATCACCTCCTCCAGTTCACCACTTCACACCACAAAAGACTGTAAGCTTGATGTGTATGTGAAGGAATGATAGAGCTAGCATCTTTGGAATGAGAAAAGAAACATGTTTACAGGCACGGCTGTTTACAGAACTGGCTTTAAGGTCTGGAAGTATTTGAACATCACTGATAAGTTACTTTTTAAAACTATGGCACTGGCTATGCTGGGAGATTCTTTGAGCTGTAATCCAGAAAATGGACATTTCCAAGCTCTGAGTATCTGTGACCTGGGGTATGATGTGAGGTAGTGAACTAGGTGCTTGTAGGGCTAATTTAACTATGTTTTATATCATATTAATAAATAAGTCCAAACACTGCAAAATGATGAAGTCTCCAGTGATCCCTCCCCCCCCCCCAAAAAAAAAAAGGAATTAGAGGCAAGAACTGTCACTGCTTGGTGAAATGAGGAACATATAGTATTTTAATCAATCGGTGATGGAAACAAAGGATATGTTATTATTGTTGCAGGAAAGTGGCTTGATAGATTATGAAATGTACTTTAATCACGCCTGTTCATGGTAGCTCAGGCCTACACAGCTTGGTACCCAACAGGACAAATGTAGTTTTCTTCCAGACATGCAGTATGGTCTTGCCAAGCTGGCAGTTCCTCCATTTTTGAAACCTCAGTCATGCAGCAAAAGCAGAAGGTTTATTGAGTTCCTGGCATGCTCCAGTATCTGGCTATTGAGCTGTGTTCCACTTGGTAGGTCGCAAGAAGTACAGGCCTGTGAGAGACAATACATAATAATTCTTCCTCTACTCTGTGCCATCCTTTCATTCATTCATTCATATTTAAATACAGTTGTCCAGCAACATTCATAGAATCCTAGATTGATTTCTCTGTATTATATTATGTATCCTTATGAACAGTGGTTCAGATCACAAATAGGCAACTAATTTACTAGATCACTCCTCCCCTTTTCTGCCTTCAGCAGCCATCATGGTGGCCTTCCCCAGCTGGCACTCTTTTTTAACAGCTTCATTCATCCATTCTGAGCATCACAGTGGTAGTGAGGAGTAGGCTAACAGCACAAAAAGCAGAGCTTATAAAATTACTTTTAAAAAGCAGTTAGTGACACTTAACAGTACCAATCTCCCCCAAAGTAACCATTTATTTATTCATTTATTTTCCACCTTTCTCTGAATATGGGACCCAAAGTAGCTTACAACATAGTTAAAACATAGATTAAAACAATGTTTTGTCACTCAGTGTTACAGTTACCATTTTTAAAGTAAATATTTCCTGTTTTTCAACTAAGTAGTTACTCCTTATTTACTTTTAAAACATCCAAATACTATAATTTGCTGGCCTATTGTACAATAATACTGGCCCATGGAACTCTACTTTTGATTATTTTGTTGTTGTCTCAGCACCCAGACTGTGAGGCCTCATCATGAGATAAAACATGAGCCACGTGAACTATGTGGTGCTTCTCCTCCACCAATGAGGCCACATATATTATATTATAACATAAACTAAAAAGATATTGTTAGATCACTGAAAGACTGAAATTACAGTTGGAGTGTCATGTAATTACACCTTTAAAACTAGAAAACCCAACAAAACCTGGAGGGCCACAGACTTCCCAGTCTTTAATGAAAATATGATATATTCTTATAATTCACACATTGCCATTCCTGGATTAGAATAAAATACAATAGAAGACTGATAATGGTAGTTGTTTCAGAGAACACATTTTTTATGCAGTACTTATAATCAGAAGGAAACACTCCTGAGGGTTACATAAGACAACAAATTATAAAGAATACAGTCACATCATCAAAATTATATCTGATATTTAATGGAACATTTAATATTTCTGATAATGTCTCTGCAAACAGCTGCAAAGGTTAAAAACGGGAAAAGACAAAGCGGCTGTTATATGTTGAAAAAGTTGAGAAAGTGTACCAAAAAAAAAAAAAAAAAAGGAGAGAAGAAGAGAACAGCCTTTGAAAAGGAGAAGCAGGTCCAAATGATTAGGAGAGCCCAGAGACTTCATATATTTGAACAGCTTTCATTTTGAGCATCCATTATTTCCCACTTTCATATTATAGACATGAAACACACTTTAAGCCTACACTTGTTCATCTACCTGAAAGGTCAATGCCATCCCAGTTGATAGCATTTCATGTGGTCTAGATGCCACTATCTGGTCATTCCTGATATGGCCAAAATGGATTATCAACCTTTGTACCTCACACTTGATTCACCAGCTTATCCTATTGTAGAGGAATGCCTACAAAATGGTGGCAAGAGAGAGGAAAAAAATTGGGGGGGGGGGGAGAAAAAAACACAGGAGAAGCACATGAAGAAAAAAGCACATGAGGGGAAAACATGTGTAAGAGATATTCACACATGTGGAATAAGCCACATATCCAGAAAAGCATGTGTTTGATTGTGTGTGCATGTACTAATGGATAAGGGTGATATACCATGAGTGAGGTGAAAGATGGAATATGAATGAAAGACAAAGAGGCGAGGGCTGGTTTGGGTAGTCTGTATGGGTTTTGCATATGCCTGCATGAAATTTTCCTGCTAATTGTCCTCAACCCTTAAGCCCATTTTCCTTTTCACCTAGGCATTTGGCACCAGGCACAGTTGTCTAGAGATGTTACTCATTGACTTGCATAACACATTGACATTCATATCTGGCAAAATAATTTCCTCACATGTTTTCTGTAAAGGCCACAAGACAGGGACCAGTTTGATTCCATCAATGAGGAACAGTAATTAAGTCTTTAGGATTAATCCAGACCAAGTGTACACTGTGTGTGCCTGTCATTCACTTTAAAGAATTAACCAGTCAAGTGCATGGAGCATTAAATATGAATACTTTTCAGGAATAAAAGAAGTAAAAGACAAACATGCATGTTTTATTACGTAGGAGGTACCAGTGCCACTGGCAAGCTTCTCTTTAATGTGAAAAAAGTCCAGCCCAAGTTGATCAAACAGTATGAAAGAAATGAAGATCAAGGTATATTTAAGGAAAATGTTTTGAAGAGTTTGTAGATGCATAGGAGGGATATAGAATTATTAATGTTGGCTTCACCATTGACAGTGCTGCATAACAGTGTGCTTTCTTTGAAAACAAATGGATCAGAAGATGAATAATATAAGATATAACCATTGCAAAATGGATTTTGAAAAAATAACAGGAAGAAAGGAATTCACAGTGTGAATGTTAGTTCAAATGAAATAATTTGCATTCACAAGTTGGCCCTTCAGGTATTTCAGAGTTATCTACATACCTGTCTGCCTAGCAATCACTTACAGTGCAATTTTATGCATGTTTATTTGGAAATAAATCCTACTGTGTTGTGTGGTGCTTAGTAAGGCAACAAACCGCAGGCTTCAAGCCCATACCAACTTACATATGTGTAAGTCCCACTTGACACAACGAGGTTTATTTCAGAATAGATGCAGAAAGGATTACACTGACATATAACTCTCTTTTCCAGAACCTTCAGGCACTATGTGTCTATAACAGGAGTACAAAACATGTGCCACCTAGAGTGCACTCAGAGGGCATCTGATTTTATTCCCCTGATACTTTCTTTGCCACCACTACCAGAACTGTACCTTTGGAATTTGGTAAGGACTCAGAAATAGTTTTTCTGGTTTTTCCTTTCAATCTGGAAAGGAAAGAGATGCTCTGTCCTATAGTCTGCAAATTTTATGGTTCAGAAGGGTCTGAATCATAGAGAAATTGTGCAAGACCCTTGGTGGCAGCAACTGATTTGTGGTGGTGTTAGTGGTGTGGCCTCCAGTGTGTTTCAGTGTTTGGTGAGGGTTTTGGCCACTAGGGAAGCATGTACTCCTAGTCTGTAATATTGTGCTAAAATCATATTATTTTTAGCATAAAGCAGTAGTTCTCAAAGTTTTTACCCTTGTGACTTCCTTTACATACTCTTGTGACCCCCTTTACATCTACATGAAGACATCATGCCACCCCCACTCAATATAGTATATGAATAAAGATATTTTGTTTGCTTAGTGTGTGTATTTTTGTACAGATATTCATATATATTCACATTTTGAGATTTTAGAAATAGCAAGTACATTTCTATACCACTTATTAGTGCACTTAAGCACTTCCTAAGCAGTTTACAAAGTGTAAGCCAATTGCCCCCAACATGCTGGGTATTCATTTTAGCAACCTAAGGAAGGATGCAAGGCTGAGTCAACCCTGGAACCCTGCCTGGGATTGAACTCACAACCTTGTGGCTATGGAGACTATTGCACTAGTTTATAAACCAGCTTACCTGGGCCTTCTTAAAATTAGAAGCGGGTGGCATCCTGATAGAATCTGACACATTTAGCTGCTGAAATCGCTGCCCGGCTGCAGCCTGGCTCCATCGTTACTCCAAGGGGTGCTACTTGTGCCTCTTTTTGAAGTCAGGACTTTTCCGGCTTGAAAAAAATGGCTGCTGGAGCACCCCTTGAAGTGGCAATGAAGCTGGGCTGCAGCAGAGCAGCTACTTCAGTGGCTAAATATGTCTGATACTATCAGGATACCACCCGCTTCTAATTTTAAGCCGGCTCAGGTAAGCTGATTTTTCAACTAGTGTGATAATCTTCTACGAATGGAGTACAATACAGGCATTTAACCACTGTGCCACCAGGGCTCCTTCAGGCAGAGGCTTCAAGCACCACCACCCCCTTGCCTTTCTCTTCTCTTCCAGGACAGCAAAAGTTTGGGGAAAGGAGGAGAAGGGGTCAGGGCCTACAAGTCTTGCATATTCCTCCCTCAGAGGGTTATGCAAAACTGGTATTTTCCATTTTTATTAGCACAATTGCAGCTAGAATAGGGCCCATGTGGTTGTGTCCTAAGAAACTGGTGTGCATCCATTTATCATAGTCTTAACTAGACTTAAAACTCTCTGACAAATGGAAGAGCTGTTTGTTTCTAATCCAAAAAGTTTTACATAAGATATTAATTCAGACAGTGTCTCAATGTCAGTGTTCACCCACATGAACAAGCAAGGACTGAGAGTTGTGATCACAAGTTCCAGCCCCTGAACCTTCACAAATATGCACATCTTGGCATATTCAGTATGAATATCTGAAGCTGTGGCAAAGGGAAATCTGTAACTCACCAAGGTTGGGTTCCTGATTGTGGAAAGAATTTAGCATTCAGCTGAACATACTTAGAAACATGCTATAATCAGCAACATTTTTTGGGGAAAAAACAAGATGCAAGGATATTTGGAATATAGGTTGTGTGCATTACCCATATTTTCTGGCGTATAAGACAACTGGGCATATAAGACAACCCCCAATGTTTCCAGTTGAAATATAGAGTTTGGGATATACTCGCCATATAAGACGACCCCTCTTCCAATGGGGGAAAATGAGAAAGTGTTGGGGGGAAGGACTGCCAATATCCTAGGTGATGCATTCTGGAGTATGTACAATTTTCAGCCAAGTAAGTGACCCTGGGCATGTCACACATTCTCACCCTCAGGGGATGGTAATGGCAACCCCCATTTGAAGAAACATGCCAAGAAAACCCCATAATAAGATTGTCTTAGGGTTGCCATAAGTCGGAAAGGACATGAAGACACACAAGAACAACAAAAAGTCTGCAGTTGTTTCATAGGTAGTACATGGGATTAGGAGCCAGCATGGTGTAGTGGTTTGAGTGTTGGACTACCACTCTGGAGACCTGGGTTTGATTCCCCACTCTGCCATGAAACCCACTGGATAAACTTGGACAAGTCACACAATCTCAGCCTCAGAGGAAGGCCATGGCAAACCTCCTCTGAACCAGTCTTGCCAAGAAAACCCCAGGATAAGGGTTCACCTCTTATCGCTGCTGCTTCCTGCTCCTGCTTCACGCCACACCACGCCACCCCTTCCTCCCCCCTCCTTCTCCTCTAACCTGACTTCCTCTCTTCCTCCTCCTCCCTCCTCATGCTGCGCCACCCCTTCTTCCTCTTCCTCCTCCACCCGGCATATAAGACAACCCCCGACTTTGGAGAAGATTTTCCTGGGTTAAAAAGTAGTCTTATACGCCAGAAAATACTGTATATGCTTTTGCTTCCTATTCACTTTTTGGGGTGCATCTACACCAGGGGTAGGCAACCTTTCCCCTTTAAGGGTCGAGGGACTTCAGCTCCCAGAAACTTCAGCCATGTTAGCCAATAGTCCCATGTTGACCAATAGCTCCTGGGATTCTGGGAGCTGAAGTCCCTCGGCCCTTAAAGGGGAAAGGTTGCCTACCCCTGATCTACACTGTAGAAATGTTACAGGTTGACATCTCTTTAACTGGTAGGTCTCCAACCTTCAGAGTTCTGGGATTTGTAGTTTTGTGAGGCATTAGAACTATTGGGCAGAGAATGCTAAAGACCTTGTTAAACTACAAATTCCAGGATTTCCACAGGATGAAGCTACAGTGGTCTCATACTGCATTATTTCTACAGTGCTCATTGAATGAACTGCCATTGAGCGAATAGAACTTCTATATAGATCATCAATGGATTGTGATACCAGGACAGTGAAGAAAATTGGAGGGGGGGAATATAAATAAAACTAAGAATGTTAAAATTGAGAAGAGGGATATTTTGGTTTCTGCAATCTTTTATCTATAACCCTCCATGAACTGAACAATGAAATTATAATTCAGTGATTTGTAATCTCATCAAGGTACTCTGAAATCAGGAAATGCCACTGGCCATCACAGATTTATGGATGACTACATGTGGTGGGAATGTCCAATAATATAAAATATGAAATACAAATATAATAAGCACACCTTAATGGTGCATACTTAGAAGATTATCGCACCCGGAAATCCCACCAGGATAGATGCGGGATTTAAAAGTAAAAACATGGGTGTTATCACACTTACTCATTCCCAGGCTGTATGCAGCCTGTATCCAATTCGGACAGCCCTTCTGCAACCCAGACTTTTGCCAACAGGCTGCCCGGGATGGGTACAGACTGCATACAGCCTGGGAACAGGTAAGTGCGGTAATACCCGTTTTTGACTTTTAAATTCTGCATCTATTCTGGTGGGATTTCTGAGCACGATAATCTCCTTAATGTTGTTGTGTGCTCTCAAATTATTTCCACCTTATGGCAACCCTAAGGCAAACCTATCCTGGGATTTTCTTGGCAAGCTTCTTCAGAGGAGTTTGCCATTGGCATCCTGTGAAGCTGAAAGAGTGTGACTTGCCCAAGGTCACCCAGTGGGTTTACATGGCCAAACTGGGATTCGAACCCTGGTTTCCAGAGTCATAGGTCCAACATTCAAACCACTATACCATGCTTGGCCCATACCAGGAAGGAGACTTGCATTAAATCAATAAGCCTTGCATTTGTATCAAAATGTTCATATGATTAAAACAGGGATTGGCAAACTGTGATCTGTTAGCATATGCAGCTCATCAGGTACCAAAGTGTAGCCCTTGAAGCCCCTGTCCCCATTTGTGGTGGATTTTTTTCTAACAAGGTAATTTTTCACCCAAAAACTTCAACATTTTCTCCCGCAACCTCACAACCCATCCCCACATAGCTGCAAACAACAACAAAATTCAACTGAACATCTGCTGAAAATGAAATGAAAATGGAAGTGGGGCAGCGCAGCCCACTAGCTCCCATGCACTACATAGTTGCCCCTCAGATTCAAAAGTTCCCAGTTTTAAACAGTTAGTGGCTCTCACTGATATTTGATATCCTCCCACTACTTACCTATACTACTATCAGTGTATGTGCCTTAGAATTCCCTCTTTACGCAGGCTTCCCCTCATTGACTGGCTTGTCTATTTTAAAAGTATTTTCAAGTAATTATTTTATGCTTTAATTGATTTTTATTCTATTGTTTGCATTTTGATGATTACCTTGTATTTTTTTACCTTCTTTTAACCTCCATTTTTTGTATGCTGCTTGGAAATATAACTTTAGACAGTGTCTGTAGGCACCTTCAAGTTGCCGGTTGTTTTATGACAACCTCATGAATTTTCTAGGGTTTTCTTACACGAGGAATCCTCAGAAATGTTTTTACCAGTTCCTTCCTCTGAAATACAGCCTACAAACAAACAAATTTGTTGACAGTTTCCCATAAAAATACTAACTAGGTCTGACCCGACTTAGCTTCCAAGATCAGACAGGGTCTGGTGCTTTTAGGATATAGCATATAAATTGATTTAATAAATATATAGGGGAAAAGTAATTCAAGAGCCAGCATGGTGGAATAGTTTGAACATAGGACTATGGCTCTAGAGATCAGGGTTCAGTTTCCTGCTTGGCCATTGTAACCCCTCCCCCCGAGTGACATTGGATGAGTCACACACTCTCAGCCTCAAAAACCCCTATGATAGGTTTGTCTTAGGGTTACCATAAGTCAACTTGAAGACCAACAACAACAAGAAGAACAAAGCAGGAAAGCAAAAAGAAAAGCTGGAAGTAATTGTAGCCTAGAAGTTTATTCATAGGAAATGAATAAAGGAAAAACACTGAGTTTATTTCCAAGCCTGGTTGTGCTTTAGTACTATTTCTTATATGAGAATCCAGAGGTTTGGGTTTGTTTTTGTTTTTGTTTTTTGTGAAATAAAGGCTAAAAATGAAAGGTTTGGTTCCCAAATATAGCCTACATTTAAACTGACTTAACTTAAACACATTTCTCCTCAGTACTCCAGAGCAATTAACAAATTTTTAAAATCCACTTCTGTGTTCGTTTATGTATTGGAAAATATTTTGGCAATTATCAGCTTGAAATTCGGTATTTAATTGGCTGAGTAAGTTAAACCTTTGTCACTTTTAAAGAAGGAAGTGATTATATATCTGTCTGTCTGTCCATTCTTTTCCAGTATTAGCAGACCCCCAAACATTACTTTGGTCTCAATTCTTTTTTATGTGTTTATTTTAAAAGTACACCGTTGTTTTTACAAATGTGGTACTGTGAGAGCTAGCTTCTTCAGAAACATGTTTATCTTAATTAGGAGAGTAAACAGACTCGTAATGGGGAGAAATTGGTATTTTTCTCTGTGGTATCTAGGCATCAAAGGCCTAGTTCTCATGCCAAACCAATCTTCCTTCCTGCCTGCCTTTCAAATCCAGGTGAATTGCAGACAGCTGAGCAGACATTTTCCCCAAAGCTTCTATTGACCTGGCTCCAGTCTTTTCCCTTCCTCTGTCTCTCTATCTGCATGTCGCTTTTCTTTCTCTTTCTGTGTTTTCCCCCCTATTTTCGCCTCAGGAAACCTAGGGATATTCATGGCACTGAGGCAAATAATGTGGAATTAAAAACTAAATTCTTCAGGCCTTATCCTAGCAACAGGGCCATCACCATCTGTTCAGAGGACAGGGCTGCCATTATCTGGTAAATTCTTTGCACATACTCCATCACCTGTGAGGGGGAAAAACATTGCCCTTTTCCTCTAGTCCTTTGTTTGAGAACAAAAGTAGGCTGCCTCCTTTTCCAGAACCATATATTTAGGAAGATGATATACAGTACATATAAATAAATGGCAAGTTTGTCAATACACTCCTAAGTAATTCCCTAAGTATTTTTTTAAAAAAAACCCACCTGCACATATGAGAAAATAACACAGCAAACTCAAATGCAGGTTGTTCTAAGAAAGCATTTGAGACATTTTATTTTATTGGGGTTTTCTGGGGCGGGGGTACTCCCCAAACTCTGAATATTGTATCTATGAGAGAAGAAAATAAGGAATTTGTGTGTACATCCTGCTGTTTGCTATTATTTTATGCCAGTAGAGCAATGATCTTTATTATGATTTTCAAGCATAAGATCTGAATTTGTCATGCCGTGGTTTTCCATAAAAGGTCTTTGCTATTGTTTAGAGACAGATTTACAAGCTGAGGCCCATCAGAAAAGGGGAGGGATAGAAGGTAGAGCTGGAAGCATTTAACTGATTAATCAATATATTTAACTGATTTTCATGAATTGAAGTCATCCAGACTTTTTTCTCTGCCATATATACACACAACCATACACCTCAAACTAGGATTGGCAATTTATTTTTTACTAGCAGGTGATTCAGACTTGAGAGCCAGCATGATGTAACAGTTTGAGCATTGGATTATGACTCCAGAGACCAGGGTTTGAATCCCCATTCACCCATGGAAACCCATTAAGTGACCTTGGGCAAGTCATATTCTCTCAGTTTCAAAGGAAGTCAATGCAAAACCTCCTCTGAACAAATCTTGCCAAGAAAACCCTGTGATAGGTTCACCTTTTGGTCACCATAAGTCAGCAAGGCCTTGAAGGGCCATATTGACAACAAGATTCAGATACTCCTTTAAGGATGAGAAATGTTTTAATGTGCACTGCATACCAAACAAGAAAAGTTGCACCTGTTATCAGACAGGGGATGGGATGTCCTTGTCCCGTCCTTGTCTCGTCCTTCCCACATTATCGCAGGAAGGACTTTCAGATGACGTCGCACTGATCCTGTCATCCCATCTGGGAAGCGCGAGTGACAGCAATCACACAAAAACCTTTCAAATGATGTTGCACTTATCCCGTCATTGTCCCATCAGTGAAGTGGAATTGTCCCATCCTTGTTCTTCATTTTGCATTAACAGAAGAATCCGTTAATCACTGTCACAGAATGGATAAGGACGGGCTTCACTCCCATCCTCCATCTGATAATCTACGTAGTGTCAAGCAACATTTAAAGGTCCAAGGGTCTCCATCAGGAGATAAAAAAGCAACCCAGCTAACCTTCTGTGTGATGAAGGGTTCCCTCAATTTTAAGGTTATGTGTCATATTGCAACAATAAGCTCTTTTCCCCCATTAGTCACTGAAAGCACCTCTTGAAATGGTGCTGGTTTTGAGCACAGGATACATATCACCTCTGCTCTCTCGTCTTTGTCTTGTGCCATCTGTTTCCTTTTTGCCAGATATTGACTTAAATGTAATTGTTAGTCCTAACTTGACCCATTGTATCAATTACCATATGGTAAATTAACACTTATATAAATCCCATTGCTTCAATGGGTGTACTCTAACAGAGACTAGCAATTGGATTTAGGCTATTGTTACTTGATATCTCTTGTGTTATTAGGAGGGAGGGTTGACAACTAGGGTCCAAAACACACTGCAGAAATAATCCAGTTTGAATATGCTTTAACTGCCCTGGTTCAGTGCAAGTGAATCCTGGGAATTGTAGTTTATTGTAGCACCAGAGCTCTCTGATAGAGAAGGCTAAATGTCTCACAAAACTACAGTTCCCAGAATTCCCTAGCATTGAGCCAGGGCAATTGAAGTGGTCTCAGACTGAATTATTTCTGCAGTGTGTTTTGGACCTAGGAGATAACCTTTCTATTTAAAAGATAACCTTGATGGTTTAATTTATTCCTTTAAGCTTTGAAAAGACAATTGGGATTTGAAGATGGGCAATGGTCTTGGCAACCATTCATAAGCCCGCAGTCTCTATTAGCATCTATTTAATATGTAGACATGGGCATGTAAAGCTTGTAGTATTACATTTTCTAAAGGCACATTGCTTAGTAAACTTGTCAAAATTCGTGTCTTCTTTTACTGGGATTTGCTTCTGTCAAGTGACTATGGACCCTTTCATACTCCAGAATTATAGAACTATGATACCACTTTAACTATCATGACTGCATCATATGGAATCCTGGGGGTTGTAGTTTGGTCAGACACACTGGTGGGAACTTTCTGGCTAAAAGGTATAAATGCCCCTCCCTAAACTGGTAACAAGTAGGATTAATCTTGGTTTCAACTAAAGATATATCTACACTGTAGAAATAATGCAGTTTTACACCACTAACTGTCATAGCTCCATTCTACAGAATCCTGAATCTGTAGTTTTGTGAGGCAATAGCACTCCCTGGCACAGAATGTTAAAGACCTATAGTACAACAAATCCCAGGATTCCTGCTCTGCAGAAATAATACAATTTGACATCACTTTAACTGCCGTGGCTCCATACTGCAGAATCCTGGGGTTTGTAATTTTGTGAAGTGCCAGCATTCTTTGGCAGAGAAAGTTAAAGACCTTCTAACACTATAGATCCCAGAATTCCACAGGATGGAGCTACAGAACTCAAAGTGGTGTCAAACTGGATTATTTCTAAAGTGTACATGCACCCTAAAGCACTACCAGAGCTTGGAAACAAAACAGTAACAACAGCACAGTAGAGGTTTCTGAACAAGAAAAACAAAAGGGAAGTGTGCACATTTTTGAAGGCCATACTTAATAAAAGGAAGAGGTGATCAGAAATTAAAAATATTTAAAGCCTAGGAAGGTTTTGCAGGGAAGTGACCCACTACTATAATGATTAAGGGGGGCTGCAGATGGGTGGCTCTAGGCCGCCCCGGGAAGCAGAGGATTGGGGCTGTGGCTACCGCATGCCACAGCCCCAATGCTCCCTTTTGCCACCGCGAAAAGAGCAGCAAAATGCTGCTCCTTTCAGGGGCGGCAAAAGGGCGCCCTAAGAGCCAGTGTGCAGCTCTTTTTTGCCCATTCCGGTGCAGCACGTCAGGACGCTGTGCCGGGAGGACATTCTGATGCCGCATGCCATGTGTAATGTCTCGTATTGTCTGGGGTTGGGGAGGCTGGCATGCGGCTGCCCCTCCCCATCTCTGCCTCCAGGCTGGCCTGCAAAGGCCCTAATACAATGAGTTAAAGATTTCTACTTCTGCCATTAACAATAATGAATGAACAAATTAACAAAACAATTTTTGATAATGTTCTAGGCAGTGTATGACGACAAGATTTAGGTTTCTGCAGGGATGGCTTGGTTCTCCATCAATTTGTTTCTCTGCAGTCTTCAAAGATTTTGCTCATATGATGGGGAAGTGCTATTGCAGATTACCTCCTTTTATTGCTAGCACTTTTATAATTTGGATTGGGGAAAACATTATGTGTATGGTACATTTCTTGCCACCAGTAGCAGAGCACATGTAAGTTTAGATTAGGAGCTGAAATGGAATCATCCAACAGTGGCCAAAGAGGCTACTTCTGTTGCTACTGCTAATGATGAATACCATATGCTTGGCTCTCTTTGCAACAAACTGAATCTGCATTGCTACTGGATGGGTAAGCCTAGTGTTTTCTTTTTCAAAATGAGAGATTTGTGTCCAAGTATCATTCCCTGCAAGCAAGACATAATCAATAAGTACTTTTTAAATTAAAACATTCCCTGTGTGATCTCTTTGTTGAGCCTTCATAATCTTCTTATCAGACTTTGTTCAGGCATTGTTGTTTCTTCTGTGTTCTCTCTGCTACATGAGTTAGACATTGTTTTGGTTAGTTGTTTTGGAAATTTGTGCCAGTAGAGTAGCCTTGCAGAAGCCAAGGGAGCTTTGCCAGCTTTCTTTGGTGAAGAATCTATCCTCTCCAGTTATTATTTCTTTTACTTATGCAATGCCACATATGAACAGCTATACTGGACTCAACCAAAAATTCCACCTAGAAAGTTATGGAATGGAATGACTGTTCCCTGTCCCTCAGAATCTTATCAAACCTTCACTAGTAGCTACCATGTTTTTTTCTTTTCTTTTTTCTTTTAGACTCCCCCAAAGGAAAATTCTTGTTCCCATTGTGTGTATACATGTACCTTCAGGTTGCCTGTTGACATGATGACCCTATGAATTTCATAATTTTTATTTATTTATTTATTTAAACTTTATTTAATTAAAAAAACACAACTTCATACAACTTCAAACAATCCACATAAAAAAAGTAACCGGGATAGAAAGGTTTAAAAGAAGAAGGGAAGAGGAGAAGAAAGAAAAGAAAAGAAAAGAAAAGAAAAGAAAAGAAAAGAAAGAAAGAAAGACAAGAGGAAAAAACACAAAAAGAAAAAATTGTCTTACAACCACAAACACAAAACATTGAGAGACTTCCTGGATCCTTAACCAAGTCCTTTTCCATCTTCAGTATCCACCTTCCTTCTTATATTGAGATTGATACTAAGCTATACAATACTTCTATAACAATAAATGTCAATATACATCATACATTTCAATTTCCTATAAGCTATATACATTATGTTTATATTACCGATATATTGTATCTATTTTGTAACATTGTCTTAACTTTAAATTCATAAATATTTTTATTTTTCTCTCAGTCATCTCTTTTTACCATACTCCTTTTCCAGTTTCAATTTCACTCTTTTCCCCGCTTTATGTATTTAAGTAGTGGTTCCCAAATTTTCTTGTTTTTTTTACCAATCTTGCCCTTTCAGCATGGAAGTTAACTTATCCATCAGCATTAATTCTATTAGCTTAAATAACCATTCTTCCTTTTGGGGGATATTTTCATTTTTCCATTTCCTTGCATAAATAATCCTAGCACTCATAATCATATAGAAAAGAAGCTTCCCAAATTTACTGTCTATCTCCTTATCTACACATATGTTTAGTAAATATAGCTCAGTGCTAGGGAATCATGGGAACTGTAATTTATTGTGGCACCAGAGCTCTCTGACAGAGAAGGCTCAATGTCCCAGAAAACAATACAGTTCCCATGATTCCCTAACACTGAGCCAGGGCAGTGCCTCAATTTAATGTGCACTATTTCTGGCAGTCTGCTTAGGCCTATAGTCTGGGGTCTCTATCTAATTCAATTGTTAATATTTTTTCAATGGTTTTATGAATACTAATCCAGTATTTATTTTATTTTATTTTATTTTATTTTTGCTTTTTTGCAGCTCCACCATTGATGATATATATAAATTTTTTTAGACAAGGAACACTCAGAGGTGTTTTGTCATTGCCTTCCTCTGAAATTTAACTACAGCACCTGGTACTTTCTGGCAGTCCAACATCCAAAGACTAACCAGGCCTGACCCTGCTTAACTTCCAAAGTCAGATGGGATCTGGTACCTTCAAGATATTTAGGCCTTCTTCTTCCTTTTAGGAAATGGTAACAGGTGTTATTCAGTGTTGGTTTTGAGCTTGGGCACATCCTTGGGCAAGATGTCCATAGTCATATTCTTCCTTTCTCCATTTGCTGACCCTCTTGCTCTGAGCCAGTTCACATTAGCACCCCGGAGATAAAGGACTTTATTTCATTTGGCTTTTAAATTGCAATTAGAGCTTGGAAAAAATCAACTTTTCCAAAACATCACACAACAACGCCTCCGACCCAAAGCTGTTGTGTCCTCAAAATGTGGTTAGTGTGGGGGAAAGCCTTCCCATGAAGATCTTAGAGTTCATATGAGGAGATATGCTCCCCCTTCATAGATTTTATTCTCTTTAATATATCTTATTCCAGTGAGGAAAAACATTGGTTCTTATGGAAGATAAAGTGGGAATAAGTTATTACCATTTGAATCTAAGGAGGGAACCCACAGAATGTTATTTACAAAGCCTCCTCTGGAATGCATTACAAGGCCCACCCGAAGTAGCCATTAAGGCTGAATTATTTGCTTATGGGTGTGCTGACATAGCATGAAATTACCTGTTTTGCATCAAGAAAACGGAACTTTTAATATCTGTTTCATTGGCTATGGTGTTGCCATAGCGTGAAGCTAATTTTTAAATATTCTGTCATTTGGATGTTCTAATGTTTGGGTGTTTTGAAACAGGAAGCAGAGTTTCAGTCCTACTGAAAGCTTCTCCCTCAAGCATCATTATCATCAGGCTCCTTTTGTCATGTCCTTTTAGACCAGGGGTCAGCAACTTTTTTTTGCTGCGGGCCAGGGGGGGAGGAAATGGCGCTGGGGGGCGGCGCGCATGTGCACATATGCACTACGCTCTGCATTGTGCGCATCCATGCGCGTATGGGGTGCCATTTTGGAAGGCCTGCACATGATGTGGGGCGCCATTTTGGAAGGCCCAACAGCGCCGTTGGGCTTTCCGAAATGGCACACACGCACGACACAGAGCACCATTTTGGAAGGCCCAAGGGTGCCAGCACCGTGCGAATTCGCATGGTGCCATTAGGCTTAGGCGTTCCAAAATGGCGCTTGGTGTTGTGAACATGCGCGCGAGAGCGTAGGCACCATTTTGGTGTCCAAAATGCTCATGCATGCTCATGCATGTGCATGACGGCAGGCACCATTTTGGAATGGCCAATGGCGACGGTGTCATGTGAATTCACGCGCACGACACAGAGTGCCATTTCAGAAGGCCCAACGGTGCTGGCACCAGGCGCATTCACATGCCACCAGCACCGTTGGGCCTTCCGAAATGGCACCCCGCATCATGCGCATGCATGGCGCTGTGTGAATGCGCATGACACCAGCTCCGTTGGGTGTTCCAAAATGGAATTCCCTAGCCCTAACCCTAACCCTTAAAGTGGACTCAATTTGCACTATTTCTAGCAGTCTGCAAAGGCCCTAAATTAGGGTTTCTCCTACTAATAGCACAGTCAAGGCAAGCTTCAGGCAAGTTCCAATAGATGGAGTATCTGTGACCTTTTCAATTATAAAAAATGAAAGCCAATCTTTGGATCCTTAATGAAGAAGAGGAAATCTTTCTCAAATATCCTTTGTATGCTACCAGGAGAGTGCCACTCTTTACCTAGATAAAGAGGGGAATATGGTACTTGAGCTCATTATCTTTTTGTAATTTGTTAGGAGAGTCCAAAACTAACAGAAGCCAAAATTGTAGTATCATATATACTTGACTATAAGTCCAAATTTTGGTACCAAAATTTTGGGTTTTGATATGACCCATGGATGAGTCAAAGGTAAAACTTGGGGGCATGTAAGAAAGGATGTAAAGAATTAAGCAAAGGAAAAATTCTGGCAGGCATAACAGTTTATGCTCCCCCTAAAAGATGGATGGATGAGGAGGAAACTACAGTAAATTGTGGGGGAGGCAACCAGGAACAGGCAGGGCTACGAAAATGCACATGTGTCAAAAAGGATAAAAAAGGTGGAGCAAAGAAATGTTCACCACCATTGTGCAGGCTTGCAAATGAAAAACACAGGAGGAAGTATGATAGGTTGGCCATGGGCAAAAGCCCACCATCCATATTTTGCAAAGTGACAGGCCACATGTAATAGCATCCAACTATTTTGTGAAGTGCTTGTGTTCATAGACAATTACTCTGGTTGTAGACACATATTATTCAGTAAATGCACTTAGGAATGTAGCCAATACCTTTTAAGTAGTCTTCATCAACAACAAAACGGGAAATTGCCAAGGAAAAATATGCATCCAGAGCCCATATTCAAATAAATATTTATGCTGAGAAGTAAAAACAACAACTGCATAAAAGCTGAAAGGGCAAAGTATTTCTATAGGGTATAAAGTTTTGTGTATCCTGCTCACTTAAATAATGCTTCATGGATGATTATTTTCAGTTTATTTTTTAATGCATGCTTACTATCTACAAAGTCCTTGTCAGGCACCCAAAAAATCTGTGTATAGTTTGTAAGAATATGGATGGGAATAGTTCTGAGTAGCTTAGATATGTGCACTCACAAGGCTTTTTCCCCTCACAGGTAAACATTTTATGGGTACCGTTGGAAGAGCAGTGGTGTTCTGTACCAGTATAAAACCAAGGCTGGTTCTATTTACAAAGAAACAAATGATAAGCTGGAAGTAGTGGTGTTTTGTAGGGCACTGAGCCTTTTTGATTAACAAGGACATACACAATCTGCAACCCCTTATCAATAATGTAGTGTTGTGAGATATCCTTTCTATATAATCCAAGAAGTAGTATAGGGTGGGTTGTTCTTGAATTTGCAACCAGGACCCATTAATTTTACAAAAGATTTGTTTCTGGTAGAGATGAAAACTGTTGGAAGTGGTTTGTTGATGTGTATGAAATCAAAGGCCTGAATTTTTGGACTTGTCTCTGTATTGTTACTGTACATCAGACTTTCTGCCTGCAACACAGTTTGAAAGGCAGTTGAGCCAACATTCTCCATTGGCAAAGGCATTTTACTATGAGAAAGTTATCTTCTTTGATGATGGGGAAAGTGGGCAAATCCAGGAGTTCCTATTCATAGAAAGTTAATTGTGTTTAAGTACTGCTATAGTAAATAGATTGAGGTAAAGTGTGATCAATACCTGAATCGTTTGTGCATCCAGCAGTGGTGTCACTGAAGGGTGTGGGGGAGTGCAGACTGCACTGGGTGACACCGGCGGAGTGCACCCCACCTCCTATTCACTGGTTTACTCAGGAGTAAAATGGCAAGTGCTCTGGACACCTTCCCTCCTTCCTGCACACTGCCACTGTATTCTGCTTTGCTCAGGACCCACCTGAAATACTGTGTCCAATTTTGGGCACCACAATTCAAAAAGGATGTCGAAAAACTGGAGTGTGTCCAGAAGAAGACAACTAAAATGGTGAAGGGTCTGGAAACCATGCCTTATGAGGAATGACTTAGGGAACTGGGTATGTTTAACTTGGAGAAGAGACAGTTAAGAGGTGATATGATAGCCCTGTTTAAATATTTGAAAGGATGTCATATTGAGGAGGGAGCTAGCTTGTTTTCTGCTGCTCCAGAGAACAGGACCCAGAAAAATGGATGCAGGCTACAGGAAAAGAGCTTCCACCTCAACATTAGGAGGAACTTCCTGACAGTGAGAGCTGTTTGACAGTGGAACACACTCCCTGGGAATGTGGTGGAGTCTCCTTCTTTGGAGGTCTTTAAACAGAGGCTGGATGGGCATCTGTCGGGGATGCTTTGATTTTGAGTTCCTGCATAGCAGGGGCTGGACTCGATGGCCCTTGTAGTCTCTTCCAACTCTTATGATTCTATGAATATGGTATAAATGCCCTCCTTCTTCAGCTTTGCTTAGGCATGTGAGTCCTTTGTCTTTTAATTTGTGGTTTCACTTTGTTTTTCCTTCTTGTCCTCTTTCTCTCCTCTCCTAGCATTGTCCGACTAAATATTTCCTCCTATCATCTTCTTTATCCTTCTTCCCCACTGCAACTGTTCCCTGTACTCATGTTTTTCCTCATATTATTCCATCTTTTTCTTGTCTTCTTCACTCTTCTTCCACAACAGATCCTACCTAAATATCTTCTTCTCTTTCTCTGTCCCATCGTCTTTCTTCTTTTCTTCCCCCTCCACCCACAACTCTTGACTATACCCCATTCCACCAACTCCTGAGTAAATGTCTTTTATCTCCTTTCATCTATTCTATCTCCCAGCTCACTGGGTCTCCCACTTACATATTCATCTTCTTCCCTCCTCCTCTAGTTATTGTTCCTCTGTTTTATATTTCTCCTTCTCCCCAATCTTCATAATCTCTTTTGCTTCTCATCCTTACTCTCCTTCTAGCTCCAAGCCCCCTAGCTTCTCTCATCATCTTTCCCTCCCCTCATAATCTTCCTAATTTCTTCCAATGGTACAATGCCCTTCACAAAGAAACCTTAAAATTATTACCTTAATAGGTTATATTTGCAAGATGTAAATGTTCAAATTCCCATTAAACTCTCTATGAGTGCTTCTGAATAGACATGGATAAATAAATAAGATTGTCCTACCTCTATTCTCTCAATTGCCCTGTTGATCATCATCATCATCATCATCATCATCATCATCATTTCATCACCATAATTTCTCTTTTCCCCAAAATTGTTAATTGGATTTTATTAGGATTAGGATTATTATTATTTTGCAAATGAGGGAAAATCGCTTAACCTAATTTTGTAAAAGAAAGAAAAATTCGTAAGGGACAGCTTTTAATGAGAACAACTCATTTTTTAAAAAAGTTTGGAAAAGCTTATTTTTCCTTGGAAGAGTTTATTTGAACTATAGTTCTCAGGTGTTAAAATCAGTTCCTATAAAAATGTGAAAACAGAGCTAGGAAAAGTTTGTATTTTGTTCAAAACACGACTTTGGTTGATGCTTAACATATCATGCTTAATGATATTACCAAGGCCTGCCCCTTTACCCTGAACAGAGTCCAATCCTAGGTTTGAGGGTTGACTCTGAAATCTCAGGGCATGGAATGTTTCTGACCTAGCAAATGTTTCTGTTGTGGATGTTGAGATGATGGGAAAATGGATTTGAATAGAATGTGTTTTGCATCACAAGCTAGTGTAATGTTCTGTTCAAATTTTAAGTAACTTTAAAGTGATGGTTTTAATTTAGTTGCTTTAGGTTAGCTTAGTTACTTTTGATAACAGGTATCACATTCTTTAAATTGTAGCTAACTACATGAGCCAGCATGGCATCATGGTTTGAGAGTTGGACTACAACCCTAGAGACCAGGGTTCAATTCCCCGCTTGGCCATGAAACCCACAGGGCGTCCTTGGGCATGCTACACTCTCACAGTTTCAGGGGAAGGCAATGACAAACCTCCTCTGAACAAATCTTGCCAAGAAACTCCCATGATTGGTTTGATTTGGGGTCACCAGTCAGAAACAACTTGAAGCCACACAACAACAAACTTGGGTTGGAATTATAGTTGTAACTATTACTTTTAAAATAACTTTCCAAACAGTTTGCTATCACAAATACAAGTGGTGAATGTGTTGTGTGTATTGAGAGTGTACATTTAATTTGTTGATGAACAAACTATCCTAAAGGATAAAAATAAATGACTAGTGAATGGAGGACATATGAAAGAAAGTAAGTGTGGTCCCTTGTCTTAATAAATAATGACTTTTTTCTCCACTACAGATTTTTAAGTTTCTCATTCACTTTGATTTAAGTTTCCTCTATGGATAATATACTGGAGAACAATGAACTTTTTCATTGCTTTAAAAATGTGCTCTTAATGGACTCACTGGGGTTTTCCCAGCCCACAGAGCTTTAGTACAAAGAGTAATTATGATCCGATATGAAACAAACTATCAATGGAAGACATTTTTAGATACTACTTAATCATGCAGCATTTACCCATTCTCTCTGTCAAGACTGATAAAAAGAACAAAATGCAAAGCATATTAACTCAGGGCAGCAAGAGGAAGAGACATCCTGAAGCAGCAATTCTTTACCTAAGCTTCACATACAATTTATTTCTTTACCTATATATGACTTTTAAGAATTTCCATGCCAATCATACATTTTAATGTATTTGACAACATTTAGGAGCAATTTTTACTCTATACATATTATACATATTACCAAGGCACATATTTACAATGCATTCCTGTAGATATTCACTCAAAGGTAAGTCCCACTGTATTCAGGGGAGCATAGCCCCAGTTATAGGACTGCAGCCTCAATTATATAGAGCTGCACAGTTGCAAAATCCTATGACAAAGATGCCATCTTGTGCCAAAAGCCAGACAAGAATTGATCCACTGCCAACGTTAGACCAGAACATCTCTTTTGCCTCATGAATCTGATTTAAATTCCAAGCAAAAAAAAATTATCTCCAGAGAAGAAATGCAATTACACTTTAACCAACCTGAGTAAATATTTTGTGAATGTGTGAGCCATCATAGAAGCTCGCAGGTGGCTTAGGTAAAAAACATAGCTGAGGGACCAGCCTCCCCACAGCTCTGTTTTTGTTCTATTATTCAACAACGGACATGCATTTGCAAAGAAATTAGAATGCTGGAACAGCCAGGTAACCCTTAGAGACGTTGTATATTGTCTTGGTATGTAAAAGAATCCTCCAGTGGTAAAGGAGTAGAACCAATTATTACTGCTTTCCATGCTAATCTGAACTCAGGGACTAACTTAGGTTGGAGAATGTCATGATACTGGTGCTAATGAATTCACCTCTTACCCACCCACTCCCATATGAGGAAATTAATTTTGAAAACTAAAATTAATTTGGCACCAAGATATACAGAAGTCCTGTGAGTTACCTGGCACTCATTTAGTGGTCTTCTCTTGGATGCTGCTGTTTTGCTACATTTTTATGCTGTCCCTGCTGACTCTCAAAATCATGTACAAAATTATTTCATTCCTTTCTGATCCAGTGAAAATGCTTTTCAGTGCATGGTTTTCATTTTCTTTACTTTGGTGGGGCAAAATGCAACATGTGAGGAGGAGCACAAAACAACTGTTATATGAAGAGCTTTGGAGTAGAAGGAAATAAAGGCAAAAATCTCTTTTATACTGCAAGTGAATTTGTCTCATAAATTTAGGAAATAACTTTGGACGTAAATGAAATAATTTATGATAAAAGTAGAGTGAGCCAACATAAGTGGAAAACTGAACATATGTTAATGGCTCATAGCACATTGCTGAGATGTATTTCTATTTGTGATTCCCAAACATGAATGATACTCCTGAAGTCTTTGCAGTAGAGGTATAACTAAAGTGAATCCATCCTGGAAAAAGAAGAACAATTGATTTGTGTATGCGTGCGTAGCTAAGTGAACAAGTGAATATAAATAGGGCCCAGAAAGTTTTCTGCTTCCACATTCCACTTTCCTCAGCAACTTAATTTACAGATTACAAATTAATTCTGAGACTCAATGAGAAAGTTTTAAGAGTGCTGTAGATAGAAAAATTCAGGGGGAAGTTACAGAAGCAAAAACAAATTGTTGTGTTTTTTAAAAGCTCAGGATCAGAATGATAGATATACATTAACTCAGGGGTAGGCAACCTTTCCCCTTTAAGGGTCGAGGGACTTCAGCTCCCAGAAGCCTCAGCCATGTTGGCCAATAGTTCCATGTTGGCCAATAGCTCCTGGGATTCTGGGAGCTGAAGTCCCTCGGTCCTTAAAGGGGAAAGGTTGCCTACCCCTGCATTAACTATAACTATTAACATTACCTCCCAGATAAAGGATACATCTATAAATCTCAGCAAGTCTGTGGACCCTTCCCATCTGTGTGGGTTCAGTTCTGGGGGTGGGCATGGATGGTGAAAAGGTGGAAAGACATGTCCCATAGTATTCAATGAACAATGATGCATGCACATCTGTGTTAGTGTGTCCATGTGCCACCATTGAATAATATGGGACATGGTGTTCTACAGGTGATGTGATGGACTCACTGTAAGCAGGGTTAACATGTTTTGTAATAGGATGACTCATTATCTCATTGCTGATTTCTGTTTTCTAAATTTGTATGATACATAGTACAATCTTATGCATGTCTCCTCAGAAATTCATGTTACTCATTCCGCTAACAACATCTTAGGCAAAACAGTGGGTAGGGAGCTATTGATTCCAAGACTCTCATTATGGACCACATGGCTCATGATGCCCTGATAGTCCTCTTAATAGCTGAGCCCTTGCTCTTGAGCTGTATATGCGTGATTGATTTGTGATTAAGCCATCTTACAATCACTACAACACACTGTTTATATATATAGCATGCCCTCAAGCCACATTTCATTTTTTCCTAAAATGATAGTCCCCTGTGTATTCAGGACTTTACGTCTTCTCAGATACACAGAGATTAGCAAATGGTAGCTCTACAGATGTTGTGGCACTGCAGCTCCCATCAGTACTAGCCAGCATAGCCAATAGTGAGGGAAGCTGGGAGTTGTAGTCCAGCAACATCTGGAGAGCCACATGTCATCCATACCTACCATAAATTTTTATACCTGTACTTGCTAATAACACAAACATTGTCTGTACCTGGGTATTAACATTGGCTCTCCATTGGTTCCTGCTGCTATTTCCATTTTTTTTATGAAAAGAAAAGGCATTTTTGGTACCAATTAAAATTCTTGATTATTTGTCATACCACTTCATAAAAGTCACAGCAATTTGGATTAATTGTAGTTTAGCTATTTTGGAGCTAGAAAAAAACACATGATGTATCTCCAAGTTATTATGATGTCATTCACCAATGGAATTAATGTGAAAAGATTCTCACTATTCTAGGAGGGGGGGATATAATACAAAATTAAAGCCTATTCAGAAGAAATAATTCAGACAATGAAGTAATTTCCTAGATTGGTTTAAGCTAACTGATTTGTCAGTTTTAAATTGAAAAAAGATGCCAGGATTTTGTTGGGTTTGCCTTGTGAGTCATGTGCGTTTGTAAGTAATGGTGTCAGTTTAGATAAAAATTAAATCAGATATTTAAACCCAAGTCATACAGAATATAATGCCTATAAACCCAAATTAAACTTCAGCAAGGAAATGTGAGTTTACAAAGTATCAAGCTAAATTATGTAGGTGATGTCAAAACCCATGAAAAATGAAATCAAAAACAATCCAATTGCTAAATTAACAATTAAATTAACAATTAAATTTATATTGATTTTGTTCCTGTTTTTAGTCGTTCTTTGTTTAAACATCTGTGAAGCCACATATTTCAGCCTCCTCTAAAGCAAAACTTCCCTTAATATCCAAAAGAAGCTAGGACTTCTTAAATGTGATCAGAGACCATTTATATCAGCAGATTCATCAAAAAGATAAGCATCAATCCTTAGTAAATCCTTAGTACTTCTCTCTAAGAAGTAGAGAGAGGCTAAGAAAAGACAGAAATTATTTTATCAAGAGAACAAAGAGACCAGCTAAACAAGATGCTGCAAGAACCATGTTTGAATTTCTATGACTTCTTAAAATGATATATATTGCCATTGAGCAGGGGTAGTTTGGGCCAGGTCCACCATTTTGAATAGCAGAATAAAGGACATTAATGCTTTCTCCCACACTGATTGGAATACCAGAGCTGATATTTTAGTATAAAAAGAATTCTTGTATTATTGTCATATGGGTTTTATGACTATACTTATACTCTAGAGGTACAATGATACTCTGCAATTGTACACATGTTTACTAAGAGACAAGTCTCACTGACTTGTATGTAGTTTGTTGAATGTAGATTAGGCAAAAATTAGAAAAGGACAATGCATGGAACTGGAGGCATAGCGTCTGAAATGTATAGCATGAGATGCATAGCATGATCCATGAGATGCATAACATGATTGTAAGAAATATAGTGGTATAGGGGATTTGGTATTTCCTACTAAGCTCTGTCCTCTACTGCCTTGCTGTGCTTAGCTGGCCCAAATTATTAGCACTGATTTCATGGACACTATCCAATAAGCACCCACAGTGTTCAGTATGAAAATCATAATCCTAAGAAAACCTAACATGAGGGGGCTTTTTTTGGCAAGATTTGTTCAGAGGGGGTTTGCCTTTGCCTTCCTCTGAGGCTGAGAGAATGTGACTCGGTCAAGGTCACCCAGAGGGCTTCTGTGGCTGATCAGGGATTAAAACTGTGGTCTCCAGAGTCAGAGCCCATTGTTCAAGACACTACACCACACTGCCTTACTTATTTTTTTTCCATTTTATTTATTTATTTTATAATATAGAACACATACATTCCATTAGAATATAAATAAGTCCAGAGAATTTTAGTGTCATAAAATTTTACAAGGCAACACATTTCTTAGTTAATATATTTCTATAGTTAATATGTTAGACCTTTATAACATATACATTTAATTCTTTGTTTTGGTAGAGAGGCCAGTTGAAAGAATATCTTATTTTTAATTGTCTGTGCAACTTTGAGCTTTCGTATCTTAAACTTATTTTCATGACTTAAGCTCACACTTTCGTATCTTAAACATTATTTTATATACATAATTATTTAAATCCTTATAAACCTGGATGCTTTATTCCTTCCGTATTATTACTTCCACAGACTTTCTAGTTTTCCCCATTTCTTAATATATTGACTATCTTGTTTACCATTAATCATCATTGTCAATTTATCCATGTTCATCATGTCATTTAATTTCTGTTTCCATTCTTCTATTATGTGCTCTTTCTCTTTTCACACTGCCTTACTTATGAATGGTATGTCCTCATATCATAATATTTTTGATGATGATTTCAAAGTCCCAGCTTACAATTAGTGTTTGTATTATTTCTTTGGTCTGTTTTAACTTGCCTTTGTGCCTTTAAAACTGTGAAGGAACCAGATCCCATCTGATTTTGGGAAACTAAGCACGATTAGACCTACTAGAAAATAGTTGGTTGGGGAACCACCACCAAGGTATACCAGCTGTAATAATAATAATAATAATAATAATAATAATAATAATAATAAATTTTATTTATACCCCACCCATCTGTCAAACATTTGGGGTGGCTCACAGCAGTTAAAACTCCATATAGTATTAAAATACAACCCAAGATCCCACAGCCCTCCCACCCCTTAAAAAAGAATTAAACTAATAATAACATTAAAACATAATGATTAAAACATTAAATTAAACAATCCTAAGGCAGACGGACAAATAGTAGGCAGAGCAGCGATTGCAGCCAAGATAAAAAAAAAAGGGATAAGGGGACTCCTGAGGCCGGGAAATCTAATCAGGCAAGGCCTGCTGAAAGAGATCCATCTTAACAGCCTTTTTAAAGCTGCTTAAAGTTGTAATCTGATGGATCTCATTCAGCAGGCCATTCCATAGTCTGGGAGCGGTTACAGAAAAGGCCCTCTAGGAGGTTTCCGACAGCCTAGTTTTCATTGGCTGTAGCAAATTCCTCCCAGAGGACCGGAGCACGCAGGGAGGATTGCATGGGAGGAGGCTGTCCCGAAGTTAGGTTAGACCCAAGCCATTTAGGGCTTTAAAGGTCATAACCAACACCTTATACTGGGCCCAGAAACTAATAGGCAGCCAGTGGAGAGACTTCAATACCGGGGTTATGTGGTCTCTCCTAGATATTCCTGAGACCACCCTGGCTGCCATGTTCTGTACCAACTGAAGTTTCCGGACCAAGTACAAGGGTAGCCCCATGTAGAGCACATTACAGAAATCCAGACGGGAGGTTACCAGTGTGTGCACCACAGTCTCAAGGTCCCTTACTTCCAGGAAAGGGTGCACCTAATTAGTCATCTGAAACGACGGATCTAGGAGCACCCCCAGACTGTGAACACAGTCCTTTCATGGAGAGTGTGACCCCTTCCAGGACTGGAGGTTGCAACCCAATTCCTGGTTTTGGGGCCACTACTGTGAGCATCTTCGTTTTGTCTGGATTCAGTCTGTTTTTCCTCATCCAGTCCATTACTGCCCTAAGACAGTCATTGAGAGGAGAGACACCATCAGGAGCTGAGGTCGATGATTGGGACATGGAGAAATAGATCTGGGTGTCATCAGTGTACTGATAACATCCAGCCCCATGTCTCTGGATGATATCTCCTAGCGGCTTCATATATATGTTAAACAACATTGGGGACAGGATGGCGCCTTGAGGAATGCCACAGGTAAGAACATTTTTTGCAGAACAACTGTCCCCGAGTGACACCTTCTGAGATATGCCTGAGAGGAAGGAACGGAACCACTGCAATGCAGTGCCCCCAATTCCTGTCCCACCCAGATGATCCAAGAGGATGCCATGATTTATTGTATCGAAAGGTCCAAAAGCACCAGCAGGGTCACACTACCCCTGTTGATGCTTAGACACAGGTCATCGATCATGGCAACCATGGCAATCTCCACTCCAAATCCTGTCCTAAAGCCAGTTTGAAATGGATCTAGATGATCTAGATAATCGGTTTCATCCAAGACAGCTTGGACAAAAAAACTGTAGTAGGCTATATTTTGGAGGGAGGCAATTGCAAACTATCTCTTTGCCTAAGAAATCTCCATGGGGGGTATGTTCCTGGACTCACCATGAAATAGTGAAACTCCAAAAAATAGTGAACCCTATTGAAATGAATGGCTTTGGGAGGAAATTCAGTAGATTCACATGGGATTCCTATAGAGAATGACTCTAGGCATTTCTAGGTCCTCCAGCACAACTCTATGGTGAATTTCTGCCAAAACCAAATTGCACCGGAGGATCTAAAATCGCACCATAGGAGCTAAAAAATGCTTAGAGAGAACTTTTTTTATTTGGATAAGTGAAACTGTGGGTATCGGTCTCACAGATAAAGGGGTCATTCTGTAGCCCATGGGATTGCCATAAACCAACAGACGACATAAAGGCACATACACCCAGGTATTATTTATTTATTCTGTTTTAACTATTAATTTTAACTTAAGTTTTTACCTTTTAAAGACACATTTTAAGCTACTGGAATATGATGTCACTGACTCGGATAACCTCTGCCTAATATCACCTTTGTATACCTTCCAAAATTTCACAGATGAAAACTGGGATAGGTATGACCAAGGAATATCAGAGTGGGATCAAGACAGAAAAACCTTTTCATGAGGAAGAAAAGACAAGCTAGGAGGATCTGCAGCACTTTACTTTTCCCTGTGCCTACTGTGAAGGGCAAGATTTCATCCCTCTCCACTTCCCCTTGCTGTGCAAACTATTTTTGTACTTTGAGCTCTATTTTCAACAAATGAACTAATGGGGGTTGCAGACTTCCAGGAATAGTGCAAATTGAGTCCACTATTAGGGTTAGGGTTAGGGTTAGGGAATCATGGGAACAATATTTTATTGTGGCACCAGAGCTCTCTGACAGAGAAGGCTCAATGTCTCAGAAAAAAAACAATTCCCATGATTCCCTAGCACTAACCCTAACCCCAAAAGTGGACTCAATTTGCACTATTTCTGGAAGTCTGCAACCCCCCATGCTGAGGACAAAAGAGAAAAGTGAGAGGAGGTGAAAATAACCAGGGCATTTTTGAAGCAGCTGAAAAGAGGGGTGATATAGGATTAATTGAACTTTCCCTGCCAAATTGGGACACTTGGGAGGGGGGGGGGGATATGCCTTTGCAGGGTTTTTTCTGGTTCTTTCAAATGAGGAACACTGGGCCTCTCAGGTTGGAGAAAATTCTGTAATAAATCCTGCAGGAGTTGTGACTCTGCTTAGTGCAAATCAGGCAAATGGAGTCTCATTGTATTGGCAGGTAAGACAGAGTGGCAACCAACTCAGCAAAGCTTTCTGTTCAGCACTGCTAATGTGATGCCAATCTTTTTAAACAAGCCAGTGGCAAATTAGTAGAAAAGATCCTTTGCAGTAGACTGGTTAGACAGGTATAAATATTATATGTTCAAAAGGAGTCAGTATAGATTTTCTGAAAACATATTAGGCCTCACAAATTCATTTACTTTGTTTTATTGCTGCATGATAATGCTCTGTTTAAAATACAGTTTTATGGGATGTTTCACATTTTAGTTAATTATTTGTAAGCTGTTCTGAGTGCTCTTTGGCAAAAAGCTGGCTTGAACAAACAAACAAGCAAACATAATAATTTTCTGAACATGCTACTTCAAAAGATCTTGGCAGTGCTGGCCTGTGGGACGGTTCACTACTCAAGGTGTGCACCAGGGACCAGACTTGGTTTTGACTATGCTTGTCACTGCAAAAAATTAAAATTTAAAAAAAAAAGTCCATTTGGATTTTGACTCCTTCAGGCACTACCTGCTTTAGTTTAGATCTGAAGCAGAGCCCGCCTGGAAGCTCCAAAGCATCATATGGCTGACTAACTGTTTTATGATGGTAATTCCAAACCTGTGAGGTGAGACTATCCTTTGCATATGTTCCTCAGTGATAGCTCTACCACTACACCTTTGTATTAAAAGCAACTTTTAGCCTGCACTTGCAAAAAATACAGGCAGAGAGCAGGCCATTTTTCCAAAGGTCCCATTGCTTTGATTTAAATCAAGCTAGTGAGTTTCTGGCAAACATTGCCTTGTTTGTGTGAAGCCAACACTAGTAGTAGGCAAGAAGCCTAGTAGTAGGCAAGAAGCATATGGAGGGGTTCATACTTTTCCATCCATCAGATGATTTAGGTCTTTGCACCTAGTGTTGGAAACAAGTTGCAGTCCTAAGGAACCTAAAAATTATGTGTGTGTTGCTGCCTCCTGAATCCTATTTTTTAAAATCTAGTTTCCAGTTGATAAGAACATCTGGCTTTGTATCCCATGAATTCTAGACTATTATGAAGGAAGCGTGTCAAGTAGTGTTGGCTGGATCATCTCTTTCCATTTATTTGTTAGTTGATACTCATAAATAATTCTTAAGATGTCAATAGGGTAAGATTTCTTTTCACTGAAATTCTTCTACAACAAAGCCTGGTCTTTTACATGTCTTTGTTGTTATCTTTATTTATAGTCCACCTTTCCACCGAAACCAGGACTTATTAATTAACAGGGATGTATTCAGCTGTTTTACAATTGCAATTTTCATTACACTTTTCAGCTGTTTTGGTGAACAAAAGCTAGGCCAACAGATCCATAATTTGTTTCTTTCTCTTTGTAAAAGTTACATTGACTACCTTCTATTAATCTGCAAAGGAGGCCAATTTGCTTTCCTAGCTACATATTTTTATTACAAGATCAGCAAATTCAGTTCTGAAGTTGGTAGGAATGATTGGGTATATGATTTCTAAAC
Source organism: Phrynosoma blainvillii (assembly GCA_026167975.1). Classification (NCBI taxonomy): domain Eukaryota; kingdom Metazoa; phylum Chordata; class Lepidosauria; order Squamata; family Phrynosomatidae; genus Phrynosoma; species Phrynosoma blainvillii. Next base: position 278,610,331 of record JANUYF010000001.1, read on the forward strand.
CTGGAAACTTGTTACTTTGTTGCTAGAACTGCATCCTTAGTTACCTCTGTTTGACTCAGTTGTTCACATGAATTCGCTGAAGTAAATGGTTCAGGCTTTATTATTTTACCAGTATGTGATTCCAGTGCTTCTCATTTTCCTGAGAAGCACACCTTCACATTTTCCACAAAAAAAGAGAGATAAAGAATATAAAAGGATAGAGATAGCAATTTCAATTTATCTGGCATTCCTATGCATGATTTTGTCACCACCTTTTAATACTCTTTAGCGTTTTCTCTGTAAGTGCCATGTCCAGAGATATTGTTTCTATCCACTTGGTTTATAGTTTATACCACAAAGAGGACAAGGAACTTCATGTCACAAGTTCCTTGTCCTCTTTGTGGTATAAACTATATGGCACAGTACTAATTTGAAGAAGATTGCCAACCATAGAACATTAGTCACCAGCTTGCTGCATTCTGGATACTGACTGAACAAGACACAGGTTTAACAACACTTTTTCCCGATCTATCCAGCTCTGCACGCAGTAGGCTAAATGTCTCCGATTTCAGCACATTTCAGACTTGTATATTGCTCCCTGATGCATCGTAGAGTTACTCCCCAAGTACATAGCCTAAGTGCTGTACACACACACATGCTCTTTCCTTTCTCTCTTTTGCTGACAAAACAGCATGACTGACACTTTTTGCAGAGGACTGGAACTCCATTAAAACCGGAGGAACTGCAGCAGAATAATTAGGGTATTCAATGTGTGTATGTTGGCCTTAAGAATTAAGACAATGCACCACTGTTGCAATGTATTGCTCTTGCCTTATTTTTCTAATTTTTTTTAATGAAAGCATGAAAATTAAACAGAAATTTTATGCTAGAACTATGATACCCAAATGCTGAAACTTTGGATGAGCCATACAAACTGTTCATTTATTTATTTAGGGCCTATTTTTTAAACAAAACAAAACTACCAACTCCAAGAAACCTTAGTAAGGAAAGAAAAGCTGACAGGTGGGACAGTTTGTATGCTTATAAGAGCTAATCAGGTGGTTGACTGGAAAAATTGTGGTGGATGGCTTAGGGCTATACTGTAATGTCTTTATACATCCTTGAAGTACTTCTAGACTGGATCAGCACATCCCAAAATTTGGCAAATAAGCAGAAAAGGACATCAATGTTGTGTGTGTTTGATGACCTCACTTTAAGGAAAGATTATATATTTTAGAGCTTTTGAGTTTAGAAATAATGGAGGTCTGCAAAATTATGCGGATCCTGGAGAAATAGATACAGAGACATTTTGTTCCTTCTACCTCAGTACTCATAACACGAACCTGGGTTCAGCCTGTGAAGCTTGGGTAGTAAAAAATACAGACAGACATAAGAAGATAAATTCTTTACACATTGCATAGGTCCACTGGGGAAAAATCTAAAAGATGTGATGATACCCACTAACATACACGGCTTTGTATAGGATACGGCTATCAATTGCATGGTGGAATAGTTTGAGTATTGGATTAGGACACTGGGAGACCATGGTTTGAATCCTGGCTCAGCCATGGAATTCTACTGGATGACCTTGGGCAAATCACATTCTCTCAGCCTCAGAGGAAGGCAATGGCAACTCCCCTTTGAAGAAGCTTGTCAAGAAAACCCTGTAACAGATTCACTTTTGGGTCACATAAGATCAAAATGACTTGAAGTCACATGACAACAACACACAACAGCAGCAGCAAAATAACTGTTGCTATCAATAACTTAGGCTGTTGTTCTGTTTTGCAAGAGTGAACTATGCAAGTTTCTGAACAGTATCCCAGTTGAACACGTTAAGAAATATATACACAGAAAATGTTATAAGTGAAAGCAATTAAGCATGCTTGGTAGACAAATTGCACTCTTTTGCATTGCCGTCTTACAATCTGGAAGTCAGCCTCATATGCATGGATAGACAGCGGATGTCTTCACAAACTCAGATGTACAGATACATGGAGAAGCGTTTAAGCTATTGTTTATACCAGTAGTTCTTAACCTGTGGTCCCCAGGCACCACCTCAAGGGGCCACAATGTCCTCTCAAGGGGTCTGTGAAAGCCTGAAGGCCTGAAAATTGCTCAGCCCACCTCCTTCCCACAGCCAAGCAGGTACATGACAGGAGCCAAAACAAAGGCAGGCTGGAAGGGCCTACACCTTGCTTGTCATGTGGCTGCTCCACTGCATGGAGGAGGCAGATTGAAAAGCTAAGTGACAACAGAGCTGACAAACAGCTAAACTAGCTACCTTCAACCTCCTTTATTGCATTCTTCAGCAGGAGGGAAAGAAACTGAGACAGGAGAAAGAAAACTGGGGAGAAATAAAGAATGAAGGGACTAGCAAGCAAAGGGTTTGGCACCTCTGCTCAGCATTCATGTCACCCTAACTTATTCACAATTAACCAGGTCATTTACACATTGCACATGACAACACAGCTCTCCGTGGTTCCTACCCTACCTCCTCCTCCTCTCTGTCTGCTTTTCTGCCAGTAGCCCTGTACATCCCTTTCCTGCCTTGGCACCACAATGCCTCTGCTTCAATCCAAGGCTGCCTCCACCAGACTTTCCCACCTCAGCCTCTTTTCTACTTCTCAGTTCATTTCAGATCCCATCAAAATATTCTGAGAGGTGGGATAGAATCGCAGAATAACAGAGTCTTAGAACTGGAAGAGGGTGCAAGGGGAGCAGAGTTATTAACTTCCATGTGCACAAGTCCCTTTTTGGGCAGTGCTTCTTGCTTCTGAGGAACAGAGTTATAGACTGCCATGTGCACAAGTCCCTTTTTGGACAGTGTTTCATGATCACCACTTCTGTGGAGCAGTATTATTGACTTCCATGTGCACAAATCCCATTTCAAACCATGCTATGATCTGTGATCAGCACTTCTGGAAAGCAGAGTTTATGGCTTCCATGTCTACAAGTCCCTTTTTGGGCAGTGCTTCATGATCATCACTTCTGGGGAGCAGAGTTATTGACTTAAATGTGCACAAGTCCCTTTTTGTACAGTTCTTTGTGATCACTGCTAATGGGGAACAGAGTTATTGATTTCTTGAGGGGTGTACGACAATGGTGGCATCATTAGGGGGTGCGGGGGGTGCAGACCACACCAGGTGACACCCTAAATGACACCACTTCTGCTCTAATACCTGTAATTTGGCAGAAACATTGTGACATTTGTCTGTATCTCTTTTAAATGCTTTAAGAGATAGTGGGAGTGAGGTGAACCTCAGTGAGAGAAGAAAGGAGGGGCCACAAAAATTTTAAATTTCAGATTTCAAAATTCAAATTTTTAATTTTTAATTTTTAAAGAAAAATTGATTTTTTAAAAAAATATATATTTAAAAACATTACATTTTAACCAAATCTTCACTATGTATATGTAAATACATTTAGGTTGTGCATATGATATTGTAATTTGAAGTTATAATTTTAATTTTGCTATGTATTTATGTCACAGCTATTAGTATTACATTCAGTGGTATATGGGAATTATGATTTACGAATAACATTGGTGCAAAAAAATTAGTAAGGATTCTGTATGGTATGAAATCAGAGGAGGGGGTTAATGAGGGGGTGACACCATGAGTTACCACACCAGATGACACCAATCCTAGGGACGCCACTGTTTGACAACAAAATATATTTAAAGGGGGTTCCTGGTAAGGAAAAGGTTAAGAACCACTAGTTTACACAGTCCAAGGCAAAACTGAACATACAAACACCACCCTAGATTTACCCCCTGATAAACACTTCAAATATTAAGGTACAGTAAGGTTTAGTTATATTGTAGTCATATTATTATGTGTCCCAATTGCTCTTTGGTTGATGTTTTTAGGGGCAATCATCTTTATAACCTGGGCAAGTAAGCCCTAACATGAATAAATCAGCCCCACATTAGCAACACGGGTAGTGTAGCAATTAAATGGATACAGCTGGATACTACAATCTTGCTTCACTTCTGAAGGCCTCTTGTTCCCTCTTCCAGAATTTGTGTAGTAAAAGACTGCATTCTGCATGGGATAGAGATTGTCTGTTTGCATTTCTTCTTTGCCTGACGCACAGATTCCAGATTTCAGATGAGGTCTCCAAGGACTCATATAACACAAATAATAATAGCAGAATAGAATCCTATATAGTCCAGTGACTCACACATACAAAAATAATTATGGAGCTTTAGGGCCCAGCTTGCTCTGCCTTTCATTCTTTTGCTTTCAGTATTGTGACTCTAATGGGTGGGGAGGAGGGATCTTGTGTAAATTTAGGACAGTCTGTGGTAAGAAACTATCATTTTATATGAGTTATTACTGTTTATTTCCCCTATAAATTAAAAACGAGCAAAAATTTATTTGACAAAAATTGGTAGTGAAATATAAAGTATTTTGACATCTTTTCTTTTGTTTTCCAGACATGTGAACACAACTAACGAGACTTCACACAAATCATTAGCACATCAGATATGGTTACCCCAGGCGGCTCTAACTTATATATATATCCTCCTTTGTATTTCATGGTCTTTCCTTTCCTTTCTTTTCAGACATGTACGAATAAAAACATGTTGGACTAAAATAAAAATAAAAGAGAGACAGATCACACTTGAAAGTATGACAGAGCCCAATTAAATAGTGCAGTTAATAATGATTTTCATTGCTGTTTCTCTAAAGACAGTGGTTCTTAACATTTTCTTTACCAGGGACAGCCTTTAAATATATTTTGTTGCCACCAATTCCCCAAGTCTTAACTCAAGATTTCAAAACAATCATCATCATCATCATCATCTGAACACTGAACCATTATCAATTACACCATCCCTAAAACATTCCCTCAGAGGCACTGGACAGGGAGGGAAGAGTTTTCTCCTGCTTCTTCTCTCCAGTTTGTGGCTGGAGTAGCTTGAACCACAATGCACAGGCCCAGCCAGCCAGCCTTTGTCTTGGCTCCTGTTACATGGCCACTCCATTATGAGGATAAGATGGGCTAAACAACTGAGTGACGGCAGAGTTGCCACATGACTGGTGGCAAGGCAAAGGCAGGCTGGCTGGCCTGTGTGTTGCTGGGAGGCAACACTGGGAAACTGGAGCATGGAACTCTGCTCTCCAGAAGCAGCAGATCAAAAAGCACTGTCCAAAAAGGGACTTGTGCACATGGAAGTCAGTAACTCTGCTCCCCTTGCAGCCCCTTCCAGCTCTAAGATTCTGTTGTCCTATGATTCTATCATACCTTTCAGCATGTTTTGATGGGATCTGAAATGAACCAGGAAGCAGGAAAGAGATTGAGTTCTGGTGGAAGCAGCCTTAGAGTGAGGCAGAGGCATCGTGGTACCAAGGCAGGAAAGGGAGGTATGGGGCTATTGCAGGGAATCAGAAATAGAGGAGGAGAAGGACAACAACAACAGTGACACAGGGTGGGCTGGCAGTGGTGGAAAGTTGTGTCATGTGCAAATGCTAGTTAACTCTGAGTAGGTTAGTATTATTTGACATCATTCCTTCTTTGCTTGTTCTCCTGATCATTTTATCTTTCCCTCCATCTTACCTTCTCCTTTTTTCATCCTCCTCCCCTCTTGATCAAGAATTCCAAAAAAAAAAAAAAAAAAGGGAGGGGGGTTGTAGCATTTCTGATAAGCTACTGCACTGCTCCTGGCTGGAGAGAGAGAGAGAGAGAGAGAAGGGAAAAGACTATCTGGCTGGCTGGCTGTCAGCTGTGCTCTGCTGTTGCTCCACTGCTTAGCTTGCCTCCTCCCCACAGCAGAAGAGCCACATGGCAGGTAACATGCAGGCCCAGCCAGCTAGCCAGCCAGCCAGCCAGGTCCCTGGCTCCTGTTATGGGGCTGGTCTCTGTGAGGAAGAAGTAGACTGAGCACCCCTCAAGGCTTCATGGACCCTCTCTGTGAGGTCATCACAGACCCCTGGGAGTCCATGGACCACAGAGTAAGAACCTTGACCCATAGCTTGGCAGGCATAGTGACTTGCAACTAGGCAGCCCAATGTGTGGTGAACTCCTCATTCAGTGGATTCAAGAGTTCTATAATTGTCAATGAATACTCTTGCAGGCTTCAGTGAAATGTGTAAATGGGAATTGTGTGGTTAAGCAGGCTCTGCACCTCCAGTAGAACTCTCAGACATATGAGATCTTGCTGTATTGGGATGGATGTTAGTCAGTGGGCCAAATCCAAATGTGATGCTTGTATTCACATTGGGACTTTGTGCCCCTTTCAGCAGCAGCAGCCTTTTCACCATCTCTGAAACCAGTTCCAGAGAGTTTTGAGGCAAACAGGGGGCTGAAGGAGACAAAGTGTTGTCTCTCTCTCAGTTCTTCCTAGCTAAGGTGAATATGGCTGTAGTGGTCCATGCCATAATTACCTCCTCATTACACTACTGTGCTGAACTCTGCATCGGACTGCTCTTGAGAAATGCAGTTTGGAAACTACAGCTGATACCAAATGTGATGGCCTCACACTTTGTCTGTTGAGTGTCTTAGAGCCCAAATGTCACTGATTTGTAACAATTGCACAGACATCCAATTTGCTCCAGAGCTCAATTCAAGGTGCTGTGTTGTTGTTTTTTAATTTACAAAGCCCTAAATAGCTTTTCATCATATCTGCAAGATACCTCTGTATCCATTTGTCTGCCTATGTCCATCCCTTTTGTTTATTCACTCTCTCTCTCTCTCTCTCTCTCTCTCTCTAATTTCTACATTCCCAGTGCAGCTTTCATAAACATAATAGAAAAAACACAACTCTTTAAACATAAAATGATATCGTTTATCATTATGTACCAACGCAAAAATCTAAAACGGGTTTAAAGTACAGAACTGTACTTGTACCTCTCTGGATCCAATTCTATTGTGACTTGACCATGTAAACCCACTGGGTGACCTTGAGTTAATCACACTCTCTCAGCCTTAGAGGATGGCAATATCAAACCTCCCTCTGAAGAAACTTGCCAAGAAAATTCCATGATAGGTTCAGCTTAGGGTCGCCATAATTCAGAAACACACACACACACAAGC